>OU426951.1:5000000-7500000 GCA_911387765.1 Pyrgus malvae
GAAGCACGGAAATGCGCATGAAATTTTTAGCCACTAACGGTCACCCTTCTCACACCCGACCGCGCGCGTTTGGCTTAGTGGCATAGATCGTTTGCGTTCTACGCTAACCGCCGGGATATAACTTATTATACTTAAGCCATTAAAATATGCTGGGAGGGCCTATGTGTCTTCGTAAGCTAATCTATTCAAGCACAAAATAAATAGGTGATTGTAGCCTCAGTCAATTGCTTTTACATGGAGTCCAATTAATGAAACTACTACATATTTGCTTCTATCCAGATATAAAATATTTTTCATTTAATAATTGAACCTATTTACGCAAACTGGAACCAATCCACACTCATGCCGAAATTGAGTTAAGTACACAGAAAAGCTTAAAATTGCACCTTCTATCGACCCGGTAAAGATCAAAATGATCTGACAATTTTGACAGAACAAAACATTTTCATGACATGTTTACCAATCCACAAAACATCACTTGTCATTAAACAGCATTAAACAGCTTTGTCTCAAAACTATCATCATCATCATCATGTGTGGGTTGGTTCCGGATTGCATAAATAGGTCCAATTTATTTTACGATTTCGCCAAAATGATTTCATGATAGTAAGTAAAATGTTTTATAGCTGTAAAATTTTATTTTAAAAACATTTTCCCAATTCGTAAACACTGCTGTTATAAAACTTTTGGAACTATGAGAACGATTTGACCCATATACAAATTAGTAGAAAATTTTTAACCAGTATATTTTTGGTAAAACTTTTGCAAATATTATATCGGGTTTTAAAGGTCTGTTTTTACCTAAAACTAGATCTGAAATTTGTTATTACATAGGAACAACTTTTCAGAACATTACATTTTTAATACAACTAAGTAGAATTTACTTAACCGGCAATAAAATAGGTGAATTTTAATGAAGCAAAATGTTACAATAAAAATACCCAGTGCGAAAACAGAATTTAAAACACATCATTCGAATTTCTACCGCGATGGAAATTAAACCCAGATCACACGGGTCGCCACGATTATAACGATGTTGTATTACATGTACGTGCCTAAGTATTGGCTGCAACCCTTTTTACGTCCCACTGCTGGGCACGGGTCTCTCCCCATTATTATTGGGGAGGCCTGGAGCTTACTCCACCACGATGCTCCATTGCGGGTAAGTGGAGATGCGGGCTAGTGGCCAACCCGCTGTCGGATGTTCTCAAACCGCCCATAAGGCCTCCGACAAGGTTTAACGACTGTTATCGTTCGACAACAACCGGGACCGACGGCTTAACGTGCCCTCCGAAGCACGGAAACGCGCATGAATTTTTTTTGCCACTAGCGGTCACCCATCTCACACCTGACCGCGCCCGTTTGGCTTAGTTGCATAGATCGCTTTCGTTCTACGCGCTTCCTAAGTATTAGTCACAAAAAAAAACTCAAACGTCATTTGTCTATCAGAGAAAGCTGGTAAGCTATGGCTTAGACAAGTCATATTTTTTTAACTGAACTATAGAATAATATGCGACATTCAACTTAATATTAATTATGCATTCCAGCGAATCAAACTTGCAGGACGGTGGTTACTTCGTTATTACATTTTATTTATTCAAATTAAGGATTTTGTAAAAGAATTTTAAAAGTCGGTTATCTGCAACCATTAGAAATCTGCAAGGCGGCTTGAAATCATTGTTTTGGTTCCTTATATTTTCAATCGGCTTGCTCCAAAGAAAGGAGATCTTATTAAGTTCCAGTAGTATTCCATATATTAAACTAGTGGACCCCGCAGACGTTGTCCTGCCTTAAAAGTTTTGCAAGAGGATAAGTTTCTTTATCATCCCAAAGAGTTTTTATGTTACTGTCAAATAAAAAATTAAAAACGAATAGCGACAGATGAACAGTTATTCAGACTATGTCAAACTTAGACTAAGAATAGACTTACGATGTCAAACTTTTGGACGATGATGGAGCGAAGAATCAATGTTTGACAATTACTGTTACTAACAGTTTATATAGGAAAATAAAATAAGTTATTTTACTACTAATTTCGCAATGCTCCCAAATTTTCTCACCGATTAAACCTTCCCTGGACTTGTACTAATATTTCAAGACCAAAATTAGCCACATCGGTTCAGACGTTCTTGAGTTTTAACGAACAGCAATTCATTTTTATATATAGAAGATTCGAAGAACATTATATTCATTTATTATTTAAAAATAACAATTTATAATAATCTGTATATATAAAAATGAATCCCATTTGCCCTTGGTCACGACATCACGCGTGAACGGCTGGACCGATTTCGCTAATTCTTCTTTTGTTGTGTTTGTAATTGGCAGAAGAAGGTACTTATGTAATAAAACATTAAGGAAATATCACGAAAACTTAGAAAATTTAAAAACTATTTTCCAATTCGAATGCAACATTAACATTTAAGACAAGACAGCGTCCTTCAAAAATGTGACTCATGAAATATTCAGAGAGCTAAGCAATGAAAACTTGCAACCATTTTCTAATATTTTGTTTTAATTACGTCACATCAGCTAAATTTCTTAGTGTTTGTAATCCATGATGAACTGTTGCACGGTATTAAAAAATTAAGCGTTGATCATCAGTTATGGAAAAGATTTTGATTTTTATATGAAAACTCTTGAACTTGCAAAATGTTAGTTACTATTTTTATCGACTTTCATACGTGATACACCGAGTTACAAGTTTTGCATGACTAAACACTGTGAAACTTATCATTAATTGACTGCTTGCTTCTTCTTATTTTTTATGGTTTTAGAAAAGTTACTGCAGTGAATATTTATTTTTAAATTGAGGTAAGTACCTTCTACGCCAAACGTTAAGAAATCCTGCTGACTGACAAAAATATTTCTATGCTCCACCAATTTGACGGAATATAAAAAAATTGCTATTTGAAAATGTTTGTACTTTTTTGTCGCTGTCTCTCGAAATAGCTCTCGGAATCAAACGTTAAAACGAGATCTGTCATTATTTTATTTTCTTCCATGACAGTTTATTGGACAGTAACCTAAAAACTTCATAGATAATATAATAAGAATACTTAAAAAATACTCTTCATACATTTGTTGTAGGTTTCTGTACAATGTAGGTAGTTTCTTCAAGAAGCTAAACTGGCTAGCTCGGGATTGCTCTCCGTAGGTGGAAGTTATGAATATGAGCTACAATAAGACTAGATACAGTAAGAACAGATCAGCTACCTAATCGTAAGAGGCGAATAAATGTGAACTTCTGGAGTTGTGGGCGGCGATTTGGAGCACCGCGCATGGAGTCCTCTGAATGAGTGTTCAGCAGGCCACTGAAGAGGTTTTAGTGCTGTATAAATCCCACATAACCCGATATCACTTTTTAATCTGACACGTACCTTGCGAAGATTCCGTCCCGAAAACATAAAAGTAACATCGGCATTAACAATATGGTGTCCTCCACGTAATCATAAAAAGCGACTAAGTAGAGGCTTTCACGGCTATACTGGGAGTCGGACCAACAGCCACGGGTAAAACGACGGCGTATTCGGCCGCACGACTCTTGGCAGAGTTACCTACATTGCTCACCCAAGAGCCCATTTGTAACGCCGCGCCACAGAGTACATCGCTGCGCATGGAAGACATTGGCAGGTTTCGCTGAAAATCCTATTCAGTGGGTTTTAGTGTGGTTGAAATGTTAAATAATTATCTCGCTATCTCTCTCGGGCGTAGCCTCAGATACCGTAAGAAGGTAGATTTAAGTGAAAATAATTAATTGTTGAATAAAGTTATTAGGTAAATCAGGAGCTGGCTCTGCAACACGATACTAGATTTACTCAAAATATTTTTGAGCCTTTAAAAAGTAAACTAACTCCTACGAGAGTGAAATAGGAGAGTGAAGTTTACATGGAATTTTCTCATTTCTGGACCTACTCTATATATATATACCTACTCTACTTATACTTCTAATAAGTAGAGTAGGTAATATACATACGAGTATGTGATTGATTACAATTTAAAATGATTTGTGCAGGTGAAATGGATAAACTTCCGCCTAAAAGGGTAAAAAGCCGGGGGAAGGGTTAAGTAAAATGTATAGAAATTAATTATCATCTCATTTCTGAACTTAGCAGTATAAACATTGGTATATAGGGCCTGACTTTCTTATTTCTTAAAAATATAATTATGACAACCTGGGGCTGTTTTTCTCACGGTCAGGTTTATGTGGCTTGCTAGCGGGTTAGTGCACCAAATAACTTGGTCATTTTAACACCAGCTTCAAAACGAAGTAGGTACTGTAGTAACCTGTTACCTATCTTTTATAGCAGTACCTACTTGCAGACGCAGAACAGATACGTATGACACAATTATAACGGGGTTAATTTAAAGTGTGTCCTGATAATTAAAGTACACGCGGAAGAAGTCGCGGGCAAAACATTTCTCTAACTCTATATGTATAAAACTGAATTCCTATTTCCCTTGGTCTCGGTCTCACGCGTGAATGGTTAGACCGATTTCGATAATTCTTTTTTGTTGTGTTTGTTATTATCAGGAGAAGGTTCTTATCAATGAAAAAAATTAAGAAAATTTATAATAATATATATTTTTTTTACAAATTCGATTTTAATATCCATAGTTAAGACAGGAAAACGTCTGTCGGGTCAGCTAGTTATAATATAAAAAACATGAATAAGCCAAAGACAATACTATACTTTATTAATCTATGAAATGAAATAAGGAACATAATCATCAAAATATAAATAAACAAACGCAGAAAGTAAATTTTGTAAAGAAATAATAAAGGAAAAGCAAAGTATAAGAATAAAATAAAATGATATAATAATATGTTATAAAATATGATAATAGACGTGAATGAAGTAAGTTATAACATGTAGTGTATTTATAACACTACACGGCGCATTTCATTCCTTTCATTTGCTTCCCGTAGGAATGAGATATTTTCCCGCGGCAAAAAGTAGCCTATGTCGTTTCTCAACGTCCTTTCTATGTTTATGCCAAATTTCATCAAAATCGGTTCAGTGGTTTAGGCGTGAAAGAGTAGCAGACAGACAGACAGACAGAGTTACTTTCGAATTTATAACATTAAGTATGAATTAAAAGTTTTTCGAGACACGAAACCCTTGACATTTAAACTTCTTTTGCTTGCAACAGTTTCAAATTAATAATTTAAGTATAGCTTTGTTTAATATCATTAAAGCTGTCTGAATATGCTGTATAAAATGAATCCTTAGGTCTTTCAGAAGATCATGACCTCGAAATATTATTTAGCTTGCGATATTTTAAAAGCAATGACTCAACAACATTATTGTTCGCAAATTGTAAGGCTTTCAGGGTCTATAATGAAAATCTAGATCATGATTATGCTTTAAAGTAATCTTCGTTTCGTGGGAATATGGACGTCGTTACATCAACACGTGTGATAAATTACCGCAACTTTTCAGTCAATAATATAAAACATAGGAATTGTTGACATCACTTCCTTACAGAATGTTCACTAAAAATTATGATGATGTACACCATGAACATAATTAAATCTTATATAATCGTTTCTTAAAATCTGCTTAAACAGTTTGTTCAGGATCTTCGGAATGAGAATCAAACTCACTGATAAGAAACAGCCTTAGTCCCGAAAAGGACGTCGGTGTGTCGTGTGTGTGCGGCGAGACCGCATTCCACTGTGAACACCTGAAGGTGCAGGAGAGCACATCCGCTCTCCCAAAGATGGGCCTTTTCTGGGGAGACACGCTTGGAGGACACCGGTGCGTTCCACTGGAGATCCCGGAGCCCTAAACAAGCGCAGAGGCAGGCTACCGAGGAAGGAGGACACGTGATCTTAAGTTGCGTGGTTGCCGCAGCACATGCAGTAGCACTGCTACTCCGAAGGTCGCCTCATGTAATTAAAGCCTCTGGTCTCTGGTAGTACTTACCCGGTCGTACCATTCGTTCACTAGTTTATGAATTTATCCCGAATATCGTAACGCGATATTTTTATATATAGGTATTTTGAAATCGTTATGTTTGAATCCCGAGCTGTCTATCGCATTCGCATGACGTGGGTTCCATTTGTATTCAATACCCGTTTGTTCCTCTTCTTTGAGAATTTTCCTTTAATCAGCTTCCTGTCGAACTTACTTACTCGTATATTTCTTTGTAAAACGAGCTGCATAGGAAAATGTAGTAATGTCAATGTAATTTATAGTTAGGTAATCAAATAAATCTTTAATTATTCGCACAGTTTTCTAACTTTTTTCTTTCATAAGAACGTAGGGACTGATTCAATTGAGTTGACAAAAAAGTTACGTTGGATAATCTTTTTATCGAGGAAGGTTAGGCTATTTAAATTTACAAAATTTGATTCACGCGGAGGATGTCGCTGGTACAACAAGTTTTATAATATTTACTAGCTGTGCCCCGCGGTTTCACCCGCGTTAGAAAGAGAAGTGAACCAAACTTTACAGGATTACTCGTTGGACCAATCTGAAGATTCTCCGAGAATTTCATTGAAATCGGTCCAGCCGTTTCGGAGTCTATAAGGAACATACATACACACTTTCTCTTTTATAGATATGAATAATATGATGTAATAAATACTCTCGATTTATAATTTTATTTAGTAGTTTTTAGTACTGTTATGAAAAATATTCATTTATCTATCCATCTAAGCAAACATTTGTGAGCATCCAATGGACACAAATGTTTGCTTTGACACAAATATTATTATATATTATATTTAACTAGCTGACCCGACAGACGTTTTCCTGTCTTAACTATGGATATTAAAATCGAATTTGTAAAAAAAAATATATTAATTATCAATTTTCTTATTTTTTTTCATTGATAAGAACCTTCTCCTGATAGGTAATAACAAACACAACAAAAAAGAATTATCGAAATCGGTCTAACCGTTCACGCGTGAGGCCGAGACCAAGGGAAATAGGAATTCAGTTTTATACATATAGAGTTAGAGAAATATTTTGCCCGCGACTTCTTCCGCGTGTACTTTAGTTATCAGGACACAGTTTAAATTAACCCCGTTATAATTGTGTCATACGTATCTGTTCTGTGTCTGCAATTAGGTACTGCTATAAAAGATAGGTAACAGGTTACTACAGTACCTACTTCGTTTTGAAGCTGGTGTTAAAATGACCAAGTTATTTAGTGCACTAACCCGCTAGCAAGCCACATAAACCAGACCGTGAGAAAAACAGCCCCCTTTTTAAATTAGTCCGACGAAATATAAAGGTTTTCATAATTATATTTTTAATAATAAGAAAGTCAGGCCCTATATACCAATGTTTTTACTGCTAAGTTCAGAAATGAGATGATAATTAATTTCTATACATTTTACTTAACCCATCCCCCGCCTTTTTACCCTTTTAGGCGGAAGTTTATCCATTTCACCTGCACAAATCATTTTAAATTGTAATCAATCACATACTCGTATGTACATTACCTACTCTACTTTTTAGAAGTATAAGTAGAGTAGGTATATATATATATAGAGTAGGTCCAGAAATGAGAAAATTCCATGTAAACTTCACTCTCCTATTTCACTCTAGGAGTTAGTTTACTTTTTAAAGGCTCAAAAATATTTTGAGTAAATCTAGTATCGTGTTGCAGAGCCAGCTCCTGATTTACCTAATAACTTTATTCAACAATTAATTATTTTCACTTAAATCTACCTTCTTACGGTATCTGAGGCTACGCCCGAGAGAGACAGCGAGTTAATTATTAAGAAAAGAAAAGAAAAGAAAAGATTATTTATTTGCTTTGAACAGTACATAAGTAAATAGGTGTTACATTTAGGTTTTAACGTGTTCAGCCACTTACAGTTAGCATGCAAATAACATTAAAGTACATTAGAATTATTATTACAAGTATAATTAGTAATATTATTAGTATTTACAATTATAAGTATTATGATATATTATGATGTCATTAGGTACAATAAAATTTAGATCTTATATTACATTAATCAAAACTAATTAATTTATTATTCAAATATTCATTCATATCATATATATTTAATTTAAGTAACATATTTTTTATTTTTATTTTAAATTTATTCAATGGCATTTTCTGTACATGTTCGGGCAATTTATTATAAATTTTTATACACATTCCATAAGCATTGCGATGGAGGAGGGAAGTTCGTGGTACCTTATCTAAAACTAGTCTATGGGTATGGGTATAATTATTTAACATTTCAACCACACTAAAACCCACTGAATAGGATTTTCAGCGAAACCTGCCAATGTCTTCCATGCGCAGCGATGTACTCTGTGGCGCGGCGTTACAAATGGGCTCTTGGGTGAGCAATGTAGGTAACTCTGCCAAGAGTCGTGCGGCCGAATACGCCGTCGTTTTACCCGTGGCTGTTGGTCCGACTCCCAGTATAGCCGTGAAAGCCTCTACTTAGTCGCTTTTTATGATTACGTGGAGGACACCATATTTCATATTGTTAATGCCGAGGTAACTTTTATGTTTTCGGGACGGAATCTTCGCAAGGTACGTGTCAGATTGAAAAGTGATATCGGGTTATGTGGGATTTATACAGCACTAAAACCTCCTCAGTGGCCTGCTGAACACTCGTTCAGAGGACTCCATGCGCGGTGCTCCAAATCGCCGCCCACAACTCCAGAAGTTCACATTTATTCGCCTCTTACGATTAGGTTAGCTGATCTGTTCTTACTGTATCTAGTCTTATTGTAGCTCATATTCATAACTTCCACCTACGGAGAGCAATCCCGAGCTAGCCAGTTTAGCTTCTTGAAGAAACTACCTACATTGTACAGAAACCTACAACAAATGTATGAAGAGTATTTTTTTAAGTATTCATATTATATTATCTATGAAGTTTTTAGGTTACTGTCCAATAAACTGTCATGGAAAAAAATAAAATAATGACAGATTTCGTTTTAACGTTTTATTCCGAGAGCTATTTCGAGAGAAAGCGACAAAAAAGTACAAACATTTTCAAATAGCAATTTTTTTATATTCCGTCAAATTGGTGGAGCATAGAAATATTTTTGTCAGTCAGCAGGATTTCTTAACGTTTGGCGTAGAAGGTACTTACCTCAATTTAAAAATAAATATTCACTGCAGTAACTTTTCTAAAACCATAAAAAATAAGAAGAAGCATGCAGTCAATTAATGATAAGTTTCACAGTGTTCAGTCATGCAAAACTTGTAACTCGGTGTATCACGTATGAAAGTCGATAAAAATAGTAACTAACATTTTGCAAGTTCAAGAGTTTTCATATAAAAAATCAATATCTTTTCCATAACTGATGATAAACGCTTAATTTTTTAATACCGTGCAACAGTTCATCATGGATTTCAAACACTAAGAAATTTAGCTGATGTGACGTAATTAAAACAAAATATTAGAAAATGGTTGCAAGTTTTCATTGCTTAGCTCTCTGAATATTTCATGTGAGTCACATTTTTGAAGGACGCTGTCTTGTCTTAATGTTAATGTTGCATTCGAATTGGAAAATAGTTTTTAAATTTTCTAAGTTTTCGTGATATTTCCTTAATGTTTTATTACATAAGTACCTTTTTCTGCCAATTACTAACACAACAAAAGAAGAATTAGCGAAATCGGTCCAGCCGTTCACGCGTGATGTCGTGACCAAGGGAAAATGGGATTCATTTTTATATATACAGATAATAGTAACATCTTTATTGTTTTCAAATTTAACCTGTCGGTATCGGATGTTATCGAAAGATAACAGTTATTATATACTGTCGTGTCGGAGGTCTTAATGGTGTTTAAATATATTCTGCATTAGAGCAGCGTGGAAGAGTAAGCTCCAGGCCTTTTCAACAAAGGGGAGAGAACGTGCCCAGCAGTGCGAAGCAAAAAAGGCTGGCTGCAACCTTTGTTACTTTTTTTTCAACCTTTTTTATGTCCCACTGCTGGGCACAGGTCTCCTTCTCACACAATTGAGAGGGATTTAGGACATAGTCCACCACGCTGGCCAAGCGCGGATTGGTGAACGTCATGCTTTCGAGAAATTATGAATTTCTCTCAGGCATGCACGGCGATAGAGAACATCGTAATCAATGAAATATCACGATATTTTCCATCACCGTGGAGCAGGGATTAATTCGCACGTTACAAATTTCTTTGTCAGAGGTGCGAGCCGAGGATTTGAACCTGGGATCGGTCGCGTCGAAGACCGCGGTTTTTTACCACTTGGCCATCGCTGCTCTTGTTACTTATATTTACTGTTATTGTTTTCATTACTACTAAATACTTCAGCCACGCTTCAGGCAGATCAGTCAGAATAATAGCTCTAATAGCTCTAGCTGTAATTTGTAGCGAGTATTCAATCTTGCCTTTTGTCATTTATTGAGGTTTAAGTGAAGGCTGGCCATTTGTTACAATTGTTCGCTTGAACTTTCTCTTGACTTTGAGTACCTATATCTCGTAAACAAAGCGTCGTACAGCAAAACCCCAAAAACTCATAAACAGGTATTAGTTCTTCTATCGAACCGTGAAGAATGTTCTCGAAAAGTCAGTGATAACAAAACATCGATTTCTATACAGTTCGAGATCCGCGGCGAGTACGTAGCTATATATATAGCGTACTTTGTATAGTTGACGATTGTTTACATCGCGCCTCATTTATGACTATACATAACTATAAGTGCGTAGTAACGTAAACAGAAGGTTCGGGACGGGTTTATTGTATGTGGTAGTTCGGGAAATTTCTAGAGAACCATGGGTAGCAGTATACATTAGGTTCAAAGCTCGTACACAGCTTATGTTAGTAAAAAATTGTAGTGCGATAGGTCCCAGTGATTAAAACTGAAAATGATTTAAGAAATTATTAGACCTTCTTCCTGATCATGAGCATAGTGGATGTGACATGACTGTATAAAAAAAACTCAAAATATATCAAGTATCATGTTTTAATTTACCTGATACTTAAACAAAAAAAATTCGTTGTCAGAGTCGTACGTCAGGATTTGAAGTCCAGTTATGTGATCCCTTTACCCTGTAGTCTAGTATCGTTACTGAATACTTAACCATGGGCCTAAGCAATTACGTTATAGATATTTGTGATATCTGTATCGTGATAATGTATTTCGCGAAGGCCGATCGGCTCTATCGCCGATCCCTGTTATTAACAAAAAAAAAAAACTATAAGAAATGTTCCGTGCTCACTCTTCTACGTTTCGTTGCTGAAGTTACCCAAACATTGAGCATTCTCGAGGTACGCACACTATTAGAAAACAATGTGCATGTGAACGCCTCACAATATGTATAGCCGAACGGACTTCGTGGCGTAGAACATCTATAATGATATTGCTCATAAATAATGTAGTAAATCATTCAATCGTTTTCATTTTCAGACAACCTGCGTGGCGCAATGGTTAACATACTGGACTGCCAATCGAAGGGTCCCGGGTTCGATTCCCGGTGAAACAGAAATTCGAATGATCAGTTTAAATTTCTGTTCTCGGTCTGAGTGTTTGTGTTTCTGTCATTGTGTGTGTCCATGGTACCTATGACACAGATTATATTTACCGTACTGTGGGGCTATGTATGAGTGTGAAACGTTATTTATTTATTTTCTTAAAGAATAGAAAGTTAGCATCCAAATCATTTGGTAGGAGTTTTATAGTCAGGGCTCTATTTAGTGTCAATTATACGAGCACATAGTGATATTCATTTATTAATTGATTTATTTAACCTTATAGTATTATCTTACACTAAGAAACACAAGGGCGTGCTTAATGCCTAATGGCATTCTCTACCAGCCAACCCTGGGTGACGAGTAGAGCTTGTGGTAGGCGCATACTATAGAAATAGAGAGATACTTTAAATAGAGAGATAGTGTATCACTATAAAGAAAAATGAATAAAGTAAGAATTGCTCAACGGCAACCAAAGGTTTTTCATATCACCTTATCCTCATATTGAGATCGTACCCGATTAAATTTTCGATTTTATACGAGTACCACTAAGAATAAAATTGGGTAATTTTCGACATACGGCGCAGTGAAT
Organism: Pyrgus malvae; assembly: GCA_911387765.1. Lineage (NCBI taxonomy): Eukaryota > Metazoa > Arthropoda > Insecta > Lepidoptera > Hesperiidae > Pyrgus > Pyrgus malvae. Next base: position 5,012,022 of record OU426951.1, read on the forward strand.
AAGCGGGAAATATAAAACTTTTATTTTAATGGCGGTACACGATCGTTTTAAAATTTTATTTGAACGAGAAAAGTGTTTCCAGTTTGTTTTACATATCTGATGCTTCACGGAATGAATGTGCATAGAAATGCGATTTAGCGGATTCAAATTCTATTTTATAAAACCAAATGGCTGCAGTCCTTTGTGCGTCCCACTGCTGGGCTCGGGTCTATCCCCATTATTGGGGAGGCCTGGAGCTTACTCCATCACGCTGCTCCGATGCGGGATGGTGTTGTCAAACCACCCATAACGCTTTCGACTAGGTAAAAATAGACAAAAAGAAAAAAAAATCGACATTAAAATTACATAATACAAACGATCTATTCAATTGTTAATTACCTACATTTTTTATTATTAATAATGTGAAACGATTGCCGTTTGGTGTGATATGATTGGCCGCTAAGAGTACTAATAAATAAGAATAATAAAGATTTAAAAAAGTAATCTTAAATATCAATTAATTAATATGCTGAATTGCTAGTTCAAAACCTTATTTTTTCTTATAAATCTACGCTATTTTTGAAACAAATCGATGTTACTGGTACTAGCCCTACTTTATTTAGCCCTCATGTAACTACATTAACGAAATAAGTAGTTCTAGGTTTCGACAGTGAGAAATCGCTAAAACCCCAATTCTCCTGAAAGTGGTCCGCAATACATTTGGCAATTCACGGAGAAAAAGTTCAGTAAAATGTAGCCTTGTTCCAGTAAACAATAGGGAATACTAATCTAAACAATCTTTTTACTACCTTAGCTATTTTTGGATTTATTCCCCAGTCATATTTGTAAAATAACTGTTACAAACTTTCTTAAACCTCTAAATTATCAAGAGACAGAAAATTTACTACATAACCCAAAGTAAAACATGCGCAAACACACGCACACACACACACACTCATATACTTACAAACAAGTTTTCATACATATGTATTTAGGTATGTATAAATGCATACATAGTCTTAGTTATACTACATTGTAATAAATAAATTACATTTAGGCTATACACTCGTAATATGCTAAGACTAATACCAAAGTGCACGCCAGTCCCTGTAGCTTTGGGATTAAGAATAGAGCTACGGTATCACCTGCCTGATCGTAAGAGGCGACTAAAAGGGGGCTTCCGGGGATGCGGATGCGGGTTTTAGTGCGGTCAAATCCCACATAACCCGGTATCCTCTCCCAAGGTGTCGGGTACCTTTTTGACGGTTTCCCCCCCGATACCAAAAAAAAGATGAAGTTGCGTGCGGCCGCTTGTTGAAATATAAAAAGCATTGAGATATACAACAGAGGGTATATCTTGAACAGGTCCAAGGTTTCAACCACAGCAATATAGTTTTTAACAGTGAGAGATCGCAGAATCCCCAATTTCTCTGAAATGTGTTCCGAAATACATCTGGGAGTTTGCGGATAGAATGTTCAGTAAAAAGCTACTTATTTCAGTGAATATTACTGTACTCTACAATCCATACTTCCATACTAATATTATTAATGTGAAAGTTTGTTTGTTTGACCGTCTTTAACGTCGCAACGAAGCTATTATTTGGAATGGATTTTGTGTGTGGAGACAGTGAGGAGGGTGGGAGAATGGGAAGATCGATGGTTTGTTATTTGCTAGATATTTAACAGTTAATTTAGTTAATTAAGTCATAGGCAACTAATTAATTGAATTTAATTTAGAATTCGCGCTGAATAAACTCTTGTTTTGGTTTAATATTAATATGGTAAAGGAATAAAAAATACGCATTGATTGATTTTGGTTTTGGTTCGCTTCTTGAATTGGTTCTGTCGACTGTTGTTGTTTTGGCTTCAAATAATAATTATTTTTAAGGAATAGTTAGTACCTACTTTAGATATTTTTAGAGTTTTATAAACATTTTGTATTGTAGTTTTGTTTAATTTTTTGTGTATTTAGAATTTGCTTTACTTTTTAATTTAAATAGTTTTTAGTTAGTAGTAGATATTACTTGGTAGTACGTATTTACTTCAGATTTTTTTTAAAAGTCAATTTTGAGTTGTATTTGTATTTTTTAATTAGTAGGTAGCAGTAGTTAGTTAGTTTGTAGTAGTTAGTTAGTAGTAGGTAGTTATTTAGATTTTCTGTATTGTATTTGATTTATAATGCCTCGCAAAAGTAAGTCCAGCCTTCAAAGAGTGTCCTCTGAAGCACGGGCGAATCTGTTAGCTCGATCGCTTCGATCTTGAAGATGTTGAATTAAGGAGACAAGAATAAGAGCTGCGGAAACACCTACTCAAACTCAGTAAAGGTTGCTCGAACAAACAGAACGTCAGGCTGCTTTAAGAGCTGCGGAAACACCTACTCAAACTCAGTAAAGGTTGCTCGAACAAACAGAACGTCAGGCTGCTTTAAGAGCTGCGGAAACACCTACTCAAACTCAGTAAAGGTTGCTCGAACAAACAGAACGTCAGGCTGCTTTAAGAGCTGCGGAAACACCTACTCAAACTCAGTAAAGGTTGCTCGAACAAACAGAACGTCAGGCTGCTTTAAGAGCTGCGGAAACACCTACTCAAACTCAGTAAAGGTTGCTCGAACAAACAGAACGTCAGGCTGCTTTAAGAGCTGCGGAAACACCTACTCAAACTCAGTAAAGGTTGCTCGAACAAACAGAACGTCAGGCTGCTTTAAGAGCTGCGGAAACACTTATCAAACTCAGTAAAGGTTGCTCGAACAAACAGAACGTCAGGCTGCTTTAAGAGCTGCGGAAACACCTACTCAAACTCAGTAAAGGTTGCTCGAACAAGCAGAACGTCAGGTTGCTTTAAGAGCTGCGGAAACACCTACTCAAACTCAGTAAAGGTTGCTCGAACAAACAGAACGTCAGGCTGCTTTAAGAGCTGCGGAAACACCTACTCAAACTCAGTAAAGGTTGCTCGAACAAGCAGAACGTCAAGCTGCTTTAAGAGCTGCGGAAGCACCTGATCAAACTCAGAAAAGGCTACTCTAACAAGCAGAACATCAGGCTGCCTCAAGAGCCGCGGATACAACTGCTGAAAATCAGCAAATAATCGATGAACAAGCAAAACGACAAACTGCTTTGAGGACTGAACCACCTGCTTGCACCTTGCACCTGAAGAAGCACAGGCGTTCGCGTGTGTCCAATGCCCAGAATCTTTACATACTATCCCCAAATGGAAAGACAATATTATATGATAACGTCTACAGTAGCGTATTAAAATAATGCTCTGCTCTGTGTCCCAAGCCGTGATGGCTGGAAACACTGCAAAAGAAAAAATCATTTTTTATAAAAAAAATCATTTTTCAAGAATTTTGAGTAGCGATGGCTAAGCGATAAAACCGCGGTCGTCGACACAGATAATTCACGGGTACTTCTGACATCAATAAAATTTTGTGCGTATTTATCTCTACTCCACGGTTATCCGAGGAGCACAAAGTAAATTCTGGCTACTACCCCAAATTTAAACAAGTTCTACATAATTTCAGCAACTTTAAATAATAAAGCTCAAACCGGTTCAAGGATCCGACAGAGAGAGATCGCTGAAAATCTCTACTCTCCTGAAATGTATTCCGCAATATATTTGGCATTTCACGGTGAAAAAGGCCGGCAAAATAGCCCTGTTTTAGTGAACGTTCAGAATACTGATTCGAACTATTTCTGTACTTTCTTACTACCTAAAGTGAGGTCGTACACGATTATGTACTTTTATAAGTAAAAGATCTTTATTTATTATTACTTGAGAATAATATTCGTTAGTATAAATGTTCAAGGAAACCCATTATTCTAAAATGTGTTTCGCAAGATTATTATGTCTTTTTGGTGTGGATACTATTTAAGTTTTTAATATTTTTCTAAGTTTGTAGTATACAACATTAATATACTGCAACAAAAGAATTTTTAAATATCTTCTTGTACATTTAATAGATATATAGCGTATAATAATATGTCGCTACGATTTTTTACACAAGAAAAAATAGGAATTGCGTAAATTAATTCATAACACGGAAAAAAGTACGGCTTTCAATTGAAAAGCTAGCCAAAAATTCAACCGAGAAGTACCTACAAACAATATATTCTGACAACTAACCCATTTAAACAAGCTCTACGTAACTTCAGCAACTTTAAATAATAAACCTCAAACCGGTCCAAGGTTCCGACAGAGAGTGATCGCCGAAAATCTCCATTCTCCTGAAAGTGTTCCGCAATACATTTGGCAGTTTGCGGAAAAAAGGTCGGCAAAAAGTAGCCCGTAACAGCGAACGGTGGAGAATACCGGCCGATGTTTCTCCACTACTTTACTTTTATACTACCGTTATATTTATGGAACTATACAAGGCTGGTCATGTAGATTGTGTGATGACTTCGAGTTGATATTAAATTGTAAAATACATTTTATTTTACAACACTTTTGAGAAGTGATCAATCAAAGTTTTCATATAGCAGAATTATCACTCTACAGGTTTATTATAATAAATATATAACTAGTATAACACTCTATAATATAACAAGAAGTTCTCCCATAATAGTTAACGCTTAACAATACTCATCGGAAATGTTTTGTTACAGTTTTATCTTATTACCAGTGTGATTTTCGACTACATTTACGTTTATCTTTTATTAAAGGAATAACTGCATACAGCTAAAATACGATTCCAGCTTGCATATTGGTTGTGGTTCTCAATGAGCTACAGGGACAACCCAGCACTACTAACGTTGTCTGCTCCAAATAAATAACGACCCTGAAAGCCTCAGTCATCCACTTCGTATATAGTCCTTGATGGCCTAAAAAAGGACGTTTTCTGATATAAAATGCCATTCTTCTCAAGCCGTCCCGTGTTTGCGCGGAAACTATTGTCTCAATTTATTGCTCCAACGTCGCTATCCAGATATCTATCAGATCAATAGATAGTCTATTGTATCCGATTTGTGACAATGATGCCAGTAACAGTCTGTTAGAATGTTTTATGTCTGAAGAATATCTAATATAGTCAGACTAAGTGTATGTTTTAGGAAACAGTAAAAAACATTTTTACTGCCAGTTCCTCTCATAACATCGATTTAGAATAATGCTTCACACGGTAAATGGATATGGCATAGAACTAAAGTACTTATTTTGGTTGTGAGGAAAAATTTGAAAATAATAGTGGAAAGTTGTATTTTAGCCACATTTTTGTACGACTAAAATTTAATGTCAAATAAGCTTAAATCGTGTATGAGATTGGCTGAAGAATTTAACAGCCTGCGATAGCAGAACTTAACTTATAAGATGATAATCTTATATGTTTATGTTACTTGCATATTCGTTTCGTTAAAATGTGCCTCAAATCCCCAATCATCAACTTCGTATACAGAATACAGTCCTTTATGGCCTATAAAAGGACGTTTTCATATATCATTTTATTTTAATTTATTGATGATAATATCTTAGATTTATAATCGCTAAAAAAATGTCCAAAAGTACCAATCATCAACTTTGTCCTTTATCGCCTAAAAAAGGACGTTTTGTGATATAGAAGGGCCATTCTTCTCAAGCCGTCCCGTGTTTGCGCGGAAACGGTAGTCAAAATTTATTGGTCCAACGTCGCAATCCAGATATCTATCAGTTCGATAGACTACCCTTCGTATTGTGAAAATAGTGTTAGTAAAAGACTGTTAGACATTGTTTTATGGCCTGTAGAATACCTAATACAGTCAGACTTTTTGTATTTTATTATAATCTATTTTTGGGTCCAGTGACTGATCTCATGTTTTATATCGTACCTTGGATTTTGAGTAGGGTATATGCCGTTTTTGTTGTGACGTCATATTTGGGAATTTTAGTCGAAAGTTGCGCTTATAAGCAGAATTATGTGAAAAACCATAAATCATCAGGAGTAGGAATGCAGCTGTATTTTAATTGATATCAACTAAGGGTTAATCTTGCTTGAGATTAGCTAAAGATGTCAATGGACTGCTATGGCCGATTTTATTTAAATACGAGTTCGTTTCGTTAAAAATGTGCCCAAAAACCTCAATCATCCACTTCGTATACAGTCCCTTATGGCTAAAAAAGGACGTTTTATGATATAGAAGGCCATTCTTCATAAGCCGGCCCGTATTTGCGCGGAAACGATGTTTAGAATTTATTGCTTCAACGTCGCTATCTAGATATCTATCAAATCGATTGAACACTCTCCGTATTGTGAAAATAATGCCAGCGACTTTCTCTTAGACACGACATTTTATGGACTATGTAACTTGAGGTAAAGCTAAATTGGGTTTTAAGGTGAGTTAGTTTTGATAAACTAAGAATCTAGCTTGCTAAGGATATGTGTGGATTATTAGTGGCAACTGTGACTTCTTAACACAATATTGACTGAGTGCACCTTTGAATATCCATATAAAAATATGTCTACACATTCTCACTAAGTATTTTGAATACATTTCAATTAATTACAGAAGGCCCTTATGACCTTAAAATGACTTTCTGATATAGAAGCCCATTCTTCTCCAGAACAAGAAACTATTTTCAGAATTTATTCCTCCAACGTCGCTATCCATATATCTATCAGATCAATAAACTACCCTCCGTATTGTGAAAATTATGTTAACAATAGTCTGTTAGACATAATTGTGATGTACCAACTGATTAGTTTTAAGTATCTGTGTCAATACACCGGTTTATATGTTTAATCTGTGTCACTGTACCCTTTTTCGTGTCTATGTATCGTCCTACTCTCTTCCTTCCTCTCGCTATTGACCTATGACATTGAAAAAAGTGTAAAAAATTAGTTGAAAATCACAAACGGCTCTTCTTCTCTGGAGTTTTTATTTCAAAATTAAATATACAACAATAATGTTTTACGATTCGAGTAACTTGCAGTCGCTCAGCTACGCGACAGAATCCGTAACGATGAAATCCGTAGAAGAACGAAGGTTACCGACATAGCTCTCAAATCTGCAAGCTGAAGTGGCAATGGGCAGACCATATAGTTAGGAGGACTGACAACCAACGGGGAAGAAAGGTCCTTGAATGGCGGCTACGTCTCGGCAAAAAGAGTACAGGCCGCACTCCAACCAGGTGCACTAACTGATGACCCGAAGAAGGGCGACTACGTCTCGGCAATCTTTTTGTCGCCCAGGCCGCCCTCAAACCAATTCGACTGATGACTTTAAGAAGACAGTGGGTAGTCGCAGGACCGGGAGCAGTGGCGAAGGTTAGGGAAGGCCTAGTCCAGCAGTAGACTATTAAAAGCTGATGGATGGAACTAGATAGACTTTATGGATAAGTCGATGTTGCCTGCATGCACTTTTGTTGCTCCCTATAAAAACTGTGCCTATAATCCCTCAGTCATACACTTCGTTTCTCTCTTTATGGGCTAAAAATCGTTCACTATCCATTCTTTCTGAGCCGTCTCGTGTTTGCGCGGAAACGATTGTCAGAATTTATTGCTTAGATATCTATCAAATCGATTAACTACAGTCCGTATTGTGAAAAGATGCCAGTAACAATTTGTTGGACAGAATTTATGACCTGAGGAGTATTTAATAAAGTTAGACTTACTGTATTATATAGATGGTATGGTTATTATTTTCTTGTTGTTTCTGGATTTATTTTTCTTTTCAATACATTTCATCATTATCTTAGCTATCCTACGATGACCAGTGTGGCGCAAGATTTAACATGCCAGACTGCCAATCAGGGGTCTGGGGATCGATTCCCGGCGAAGCAGAGATTGAAATGAAATGAAAACTCAGTTTCTGTTCTCGGTCTGGGTGTTGTGTTCATGGTACTCACGACACGTATCTACCCTGCAGTGGGGCTATGAGTATGGAACGCTATTATTATTAACATCCCATGCCAACGTTGGTACCTATTACTTTTGTTATGATATGTATTTCATTATAGTGACGACTCGCGTGGCGCAATGTTACCATGCCGGACTGCCAATCGAGGGGTCCCGGGTTCGATTCCCGGAAAAGCAGAAATTTGAATGATGAGTTTAAATTTCTGTTCTCGGTCTGGGTGTTTGTGTTCCTGTCTTTGTATATGTGTCCATGGTATCTACGACACAGGGTATTAATTACCCTACTGTGGGGCTATGAGTGTGTAACGTTTATGAGTGTGTAACGTCATTTGTTATTTTTTCATGTTTTTGTAATCTTTTTGTTGATGTTAAAGAAATAATATTTAAGTTGAAAGAGGCTCCTCAATAACAAAAAATACGTCTCTTCATATTTTTTATCTTAAACTCTGGATCATGCCTTTAGCGGATGAAGACTATACATTTAGGCTTTAAGCTTTCTTAGAGGATCGAGATATTCTTTGTTCACTTCTTCCAGTGTGTTCCGACGTTATTCATCAACGTCCTATTTTGTTTATTTTTCTGACCTTATCTATGATCTTATATTGAGAAACATGTTTTTACTTAAGAAGAGACAGTATATAACTTCTTAGCTACTTTGGAAGCTAAGATTCACCTCTTTACGTATAAATATTTCGTCAAATTCAGCTGTTTCGATTTCTTTCGATACAGAGCAGTTATAAAACCTTTACCTTTTCTTCGTTTTCAAAAATTTTTAAGGTGATTTCCCACGGAATGGTTATTCTAATATAATTTTAATCTGCAATATATCAAGTATCGTAAGAAATATAATAGATATACAAAGTGCATCTAGAAAACTCTAAATCCTTGAATAAACACAGAGAAGAGTCATTATTTGACGACAACATCGAAATTCAGTCCCGACCGACGGACAAATATCTCACAAAATAACCATTACCAAGCACTGTATGGAAGGAATGCCCGCTTTTATTTTTTCCGGGTGTTCCTCCCCTAATAATATATGTATAAGGGACAAACGTATCCATGATCCTTACTATAATACTGCTCATGTCTTCTTGTTCAACGTACCGTGTTTCTGTAAAAGATGCAGTGATAGAGATGGGTTAACACCTCTGTTTGTTTCCGCGTTGGTTTTGTTTACGAATTTGTTTTTTTCTTTTCATTGAAATAAAAAATGAGCAAGTTGGTCAAGAAGCGGCTGCTCATGGATATAGCGAAAAATGAAATGAATGTCATTAAAAATGCGTCTTTATAAAACATTTTGTGTTAAAATACAATATTTTTAAAACAGTTTTTAAGTATATACCTACTTAGGGCCTCGTTCACCATGTCCAAGTAAAGTGTATATTAGTTACGTCCCAATTAAAGTCAATTGGCAAGTAAAAGCTATGAGTACGGATCAGTTTATCATATGATTAGTGCTACTCGAACATCGTGAAATTGTATTTGAAGTTACGGGTGACTTTAACCGACAATTAGCGTACTTGTCACTTTACTTGAAGGTGGTGAAAGAGGCCCTAAGACATACATAAATTATAAATTGTAGCTGAAACGAAATACCGTCAACTTTGACCGATATAAAGTACACAAATAAAATTATAATAAAGCAGGAGCACTACATGTTTATTTCATTTTCGCACCAAAACTCCATTCATATAACAATAAGTAATAAAGGTAGAAGAAGCGCGCAAGGCCTGGCGGTTAGCGTAAAACGTAAACGATTTATGTGTAGCGACCTTCCGCTACTCATCAAGAGATGGCGCCACGGGTATTCCTGAATCACGCTATCGAAGTTTTCGGAATATCCTACCATATATACAAGCTCCGAATTGAGTCAGTTGGAGCGCGGCCGCTCCCCGGGCATGACCACCTCGCCCGGCGGGAGATCTCCCTTTGCCAAACTGGTGACCCCGGACAAGAATACGCCCCTTCTGACCTTCATCAGTCGCACCTTCACTCCCTGGATGGACTGCAGCACCACTTCAGCAGCTCATCAGGTTCATCGCAGCGTGCCTGGACCATACTTCCTGATCCTTATCCTGATCCAGCTACCTCCAGCGACTTCGTGGACGGCTTGAGAACCCACTACTCGCCTCCACACTTCAACCTACTCTCACATCCCGACTCACCGTGGATAGAGGGTATCTCCGCACCTCGCTTCACCCTCACATCCCGACTCACCGCGGATAGAGGGCAACACAAGGCCTCACCTTCACATCTCGACTCACTGAAGATAGAGGGCATTGAAGGCACTTGTAAGCGAAGACTGCACAAGTTTGGATTTCTGAAGATATCGACCTCCGGTCTGAGCAGGGGGTGATGTAGCGACTTTCCGCTACTCATCAAGAGATGGCCCCACGGGTATTCCTGAATCACGCAATCGAAGTTTTCTGAATATCCGAGCATATATACAAGCTCCGAATTGAGTCAGTTGGAGCGCGGCCGCTCCCCGGGCATAACCACCTCGCCCGGCGGGAGATCTCCCTTTGCCAAATATGCAACTAAGCCAAACGGGCGCGGTCGGGTGTGAGATGGGTGAACGCTTGAGGTTTGAAAACATCCGACAGCGAGCTGGCCACTAACCCGCATGTCCACCAACCCGCATCGGAGCAGCGTGGTGGAGTAAGCTCCAGACCTCCCCAATAATGGGGAGAGACCCGTGCCCAGCAGTGGGACGCAAAAAGGGTTGCAGCCATTAGGAAACTCACAATTCTGTTCCGAACTAAGCCTAGAGGTAGATTGTTATAAAAGCATTGTTGATGAAATTAGATGTACTTCTAGACTCTCTATATCCGAGGCAATTTGGTGCGTGCTTATTATCCTGTTGACGTGTTTTGACCAACAATATGATGCAAGGGAATAGTTACAGGATGCCTCCTCCATCCCTATTTTGTATCTGCCTTTTTTCTCTACTTTTCGTTAAAAAGCCACGCATGGTTTTTCAAAATTCGCTGTTTTTGGCTACGAGAGATTTTTGAGCTTTCTGTTCACAAACCTTTATGGCAGATAGTTTGAAGGATTTCGGTAAATATTCAGCGTGTTTTTACATTTTTGTTGTCAGAATTTCAGTTTGAATGGCGAGGATGTTTTTGCGTTTGGATTGTTTGTGTTTTTTATGGTATTTTGTTTTATTTAATGGCTCATTCGCTATTGTCTGCTGTTTATACTGAGAATAAAATAATAAAAACGGCCCTCGTGTGATGTCCATGCCAAACTTGATGTTAAGCCACCGAATTTTGGTACAGTTTGTACCTGTACCTTTTTTGAATCGGGGGGGGGGGGGACGGGACATACAAAAGGTACCCGGCACCTTAGGAGAGGATACCAGGTTATGTGGGATTTACCGCAGTAAACCCCCCTCGGTGGCCTGCTTCTGCGCTTGGGGAGGACTCTGGGATCTCCAGTGGAACGCACCGGTTACCTCCACGCGCGCCGCCCAGAATGGCTTATCTTCGGGAGAGCAAATTATGTTCTCCTGGACCTTCCGATGCTTACGGCGGCATGCGGTCACGCGCACACCACGTCCTTCCCGGGGCTGCTGGCTGGACGGATCAAACTCCCACTCACACCGTCCACAACCACGGAAGCCCCCTTTTAGTCGCCTCTTACAATCATGCAGTGGGATACCGTAGCTCTATTCTTAATCCCGTAGCTACAGGGACAATACCTGACAATTTGATTTTCCCTTAAGTTTGCTGAAATTTTGTTTAAATAAATAAAATAACGCCAAATTTCGTAGCATTCTTCTTGTACCTACTCGTATCTATATAAAAAATCTGTTTAATCAATCAATAAGAGTATGATTCTAATAAAATTATTCTTGAGTTCTTGAGAACGAACGAATGAACGAAACGTTCTTGAGATACACAGGTACCTATTGTAAATTTAGATTTTTTTCATAATCATGGCCTATGGTATACTAGCCTTCCGCCGCGTGGACCTGTTTTATAGGTTCCCGCAGGATAAAAACCATTCTATATCCTTTCCCAAGGTCCACTCTATCTGTGTTCCAAATTTCATTAAAATTGGTTCAGTGGTGTAAGCGGGAAAGCATATCAGACAGACAGACAGACAGAGTTACTTTCGAATTCATAAAATTTATAGGGATGTAGTTTATAGGCACGTTAAGCCGTCGGTCCCGGTTGTTGTCGATAGATAACAGTCGTCAAACCTTGTCGGAGGCCTTATGGGCGGTTTGAAAACATCCGACAGCGGGATGGCCACTAACCCGCATCTCCACCAACTCGCATTGGAGCAGCGTGGTGGAGTAAGCTCCAGGCCTCCCCAATAAGGGAGAGAGACCCGTGCCCAGCAGTGGGACGCAAAAAAGGGTTGCAGCATAGGGATGTAGGGATTTTAAGTGTCAATACGAGACGTTATTTTAACCACATGACACGTCAGTTTTGTGTTCTATTGATCTCGTTCTGGTACTACAAAACAGGATAAAAAATATCAATCCTTTTGAGCCCAGGACCCCTCGATTGGCAGTCCGGCATGGTAACCATTGCGCCACGCGGGTCGTCATAATTGTGGGTAAACGTGGGTAGTTGCAACTCCTATGTTCTGAATATTACAATTTCGTGATATTAGATTATTTACTATTTATTCAGAGTAAAGGCACAAAATACTAACTATTAATTAAGGGTCAGAGTTGTGATTTTAACATAGAAATGCTCTCGGACCTATTTCTTGAATGCCAGTTTGCTGGGTGCCTTTCTTATATTTTCGGGTAGGGTGTGCCAGAGCTGTATGGCCTGAACTGTGAAGGAGTGATGGAAAAATCCACTGTTATGTAGAGGAAGAATGATACTAAGATTTTTGGAAGAACGTAAGCCTCTGTTATGGGCGGAGCAGAGGTACTGAAAGTTTTCCTTGAGGTACACAGGAGAAGATGGGTCATGCAATACAGAGTACAAACCCATTAAAATTCTAGAGTTACGCCTTTGTCGAATGGTAAGCCATTTGAGCTGGCTTCGAAATTTGGAGATATGATCGTATTTGCGTAGATTGAAAATAAACCGAATGCAGTTTTTGGACATGGACACACACAAGGCTTTGTGTGTGTCCATGGAACCCACGGCACAGGGTATTAATTACTGTAGGGCTATGAGTGTGTAACGATTATTTATTTTTAATTATTTTTAACTAAAATTAAAAGTAATAAACCTAAATAGGTTAATTTTCAACGATATCAAGTGATCACCAAACAAATATTAAAATTAACACAGGGCTATCTCAGACAAAAATGAACCCTACTGCGTTTTATTTCTCCAGAAACGCAATATAGATTAAATAACGCTGCTTTGTATGCATACGGCTTCATATTATTCTCGTCTCGAAGAAATTACGCAAACAATTTGCCTATTATAAAGGCGAAAGTTTGTAAGTATGGATGTATGGATGTATGGATGTTTGTTACTCTTTCACGTAAAAACTACTGAATGGATTTGAATGAAACTTTACCACAATATAGCTTATACATCAGAATAACATATAGGCTACAATTTATAAAGATATTGTGTGAATTGTCCAAAATATGACGATAAGTGTCAAGTAAGTAGGAAAAAATCTACCATCTGCGAGCTATTCTGGCATGCGCCGCCAAAACCGCTAGAGGTACACCTATGTAATGTATGATGTTAATGTTTATCTTATATAGTCCTACAAAAAAGCCGGTCCACGGTACTTCAGAAGGGACTTCACTTTATGCTAATGATCCTCTCTAACGCGGGTGAAACCGCGGGGCACATCTAGTAGATTAAATAACGCTGCTTTGTATGCAAACGGCTTCATATTATTCTCGTCTCGAAGAAATTACGCAAACAATTTTATGAGCACAATATTATACGTCTATCAAATCGTCCGAAAGGGAATTTTTGATGTAATAATGTTATTTCCTCCATAATATCTTCCCGACAGCGGAACTTCCTTGAAGACAGTATTTTCGTAACCTTTGCCTATAAAATTTTACCTAATTTATGATTTTATGATGCGATAAAAATAATGTATACCTAGCGAAGAAAACTAAGTGGTTATAAGTACAGAAGTATAGAAAGTATCTCTGGAATAGAAATTTGTAATGTGCGCATTTTATTGCTGCTCTACGGTGATGGAAAATACTAGCCTTCCGCCAGCGGCTTCGCCCGCGTTATCCGTTTTATAGGTTCCCATAGGATAAAAACTATCCTATGTCCTATCCTAAGGTCCACATCTGTGTTCCAAATTTCATTAAAATTGGTTCAATAGTTTAAGCGGGAAAGCGTAGCAGACAGATAGACAGACAGAGTTATTTTATTTTGCGCTTTTATTTTGAGGAATTCCGGTAGGTTATTGTATATTTTTGGTCCCATGCAAAAGACACTGTTATGATAAGATACTGTTTCGTTTTAAAAGTGTCATTGCTGGCCATACTTACATGAGGTGATCAGCCTCTGGAATATAGCTGATGAGATGCGACTTCATTTATCGATACTACTGAAAATAATGACCCTATTGCAAACCTCAATATCCTCGAATATCCAACAAAAATCCACACAAACCATTCAAGTATAACGAGATTGGATTAAAAATTTAAATGAAACTGTCTCTACGGTTGTATTGTATGGAATTACTAAAAGGTTTTTCAATGAAATATTCTTTTTTTGTCAAAAAAGCATTTTAACCCTTCACTGATCTAGTAAAAATAAATTTGGAACCTTATTCCGGTAACTTTTACGCTTGTTTTGGTAACTCTTTAACTTTGTAAGAAAGATTTTGTATCTGGTTTATGCAATCATTTATGCGTCGCGATTCAATTAGTATGGAGATAAAAACTCGATCTCATTAAGAACTGTACCTCATTAAATATCGAAATGGGACAGACAAAATTTCATCGTTTTTTAATGTTACGTAACTGCAAAAAGGATTCTTGACTTTGCCAATGAACTTTAGTCAATTAAATAAGAAAAAAAGTAGGATAGAAATAGCATACAGAATGCATTATGTACATAATAAAAATTACCCAAAAATTAACTGATAGACCAGAGCCGATCAGGTTGAAAATGGTAAATAGTGAAAAAAATTCATTCTACTACAATATTTTTGGTCTCAAAAATTATTGACCCTGGTCTATAAAAAATGTTGAAAAACTTGATAATAAATTTAAAGCACCTAATAGAATACCTATACTAATAAAATAATATATTTTCGGCTTTTAAACACAATAACTATATATAATTTTGAAGAAGTATAGTATCAAAAGAAAACAGTAAATTTGTTAATAAAAATATCACTCACGTCACTTCGTGAGTACAGTCGTAATGTTAATAAATAAATAATAATAATAATATTAACGAACTCACGATTCGTTCTACAAGAAAACAGTAAATTTCCCGTCGACTTACGGAAACCTTCTAAATGCGAGTTTAACTCGATAATTCCTATCCTATCCTTATTAATAATATTTATGATTTTTAAATATTTTTATGTCACTTTATTTACGATACACGATTGCTTTATTATTTTTATTCCATTCATTTAACTATTCCATCAACACTAATATTATAAAAATAAAAAGTTAAAGTTCCGTATTGGAAATTTCCAAATCTCATAAAACACATTAATGTACGGAACCTCTACATACAAAAGAGGTAGGTAAAAGAGAGAAGAAAGATCCGTATCGTTGCAGCATCCGTCGAGTTAATTGCCGCCTTTTAACTAGATTTCAGTTGAAAGGTAGATCTGAAAATATTTCAGCAGGAAAGTCTGTAAGCTTGAAATTTGAGTTTTGTACGCCACTTTCAGATTTGATACTATTTTTTGCAAAATAAAGCATTGATAGATTTTTCAGGCATTTCGGGAGTATGTAATTGCAATTGTAAACAGATTTTGACCTCCGTTTCTATATATACTAAGGAATGGATAGTTGGTTTGATTTCTTTCCAGCGCTGTAGCACATAATAATATGTATTTTACAGTTTTTTTTTCTCGAACTAAAAAAAAAACAAGAGAAAATAATAAAATTGAAAAAAAAATTTGTAAGTTATATTAGAAAAAGGTTTCAGACGTGCACATTAAACGAGCATACAAACTTATTTTAAGCGTATATATGCGTATGTAAGCGAAATAACCGTGTATGATTTAATTAAAATAATATTTATTTAAAATAATTATTTAAAATAAATCATACACGGTGGAAAAAGAAGCACTTATATTGAAACGACTGTATACGCGTGAAAATACGCTTTAAAGAGTATTTAAATATATAACAGCCAGTCCTAATCAATTCTTATTTCAAAATCCTTCTACGAAAAGTCTCTCAAATATAACACAATAATGTACAGAACCACATAGTACAACAGAGTCGATCCGATCCGTATCGTTGCAGCATCCGTCGAGTTAATTGCCATCTCTTAACCAGGTTTCAGCTAAAAGGTAGATCTGAAAAGCTTTCAGCAGGTGAGCATTTTCGGTTGAAATTTAAGTTTTCTATGCTAGTTTCAGAGGTTTGATCCTATGGCTGAAAAATATTGCTTTGGTTGAATTTTCAGGACATTTTTCTAAGTATGCATAAAATGCCAATTTGAAATGTACCTACGTGATAAAATCTGAAACTGATTTTGTACTCCACAAGGCCTGGATACTATATCCTAATTTTACTACTAAAGGTATAGCGGGTAAATATTTTTTTTCTCTCAAAAAACTTAAAAGAGGTAGGTAATAATAATAATCCTAGCCCATATAAGCCTTAGCGCACCCAAAGTGGATGACGGTCAGCCGATGGCCGTATAACAATGACAAACATCAAGTGTATATTATTACACAGGATGTTAATAACTTTTTCAACTATTTCATTTCATTTCAATAAAATTTATAAATATACAATTAATAAATATAAGAATATAAAATATAATTTTTAATATGCATATTAATATTAATTATATATATATATATATATATAATTAATATTAATATGCATATTAAAAATGTTTTTGCTACCAGGGCGAATGCTTGAGATTTATATAAATCGTCATGATGCGTGACAGACTATGGCTGAAACATTCAAATATGCATAAAAAAGTTGAATAAAATATAATAAATAGTACCATACACTAAACCTGAAAAAAAAATTTCTCGATGGCATGATGTCCGCACTTAGCCAGCGTGGTAGATTATGATGAGAGGAGGCAGTAATTGGATGTAAAAAAGGTTAGAAAAGAAAAAGAAAAGTACAGTCCTAGATATTTTCGATTTCAGTATCTTCCTAAGAGAAGTCTCTTAAATAAAAAACAATAATGTGCAGTACCTATACATACAAAAGAGGCAATGCAAAAGATCCGTATCGTTGCAGCATCCGTCGAGTTAATTGTCGCACCTTAACTAGGTTTCGGCTGAAAGGTAGATCTGAAAGCTTTCAGAAGGTGAGCCTTTTCGCTTGAAATTTCAGATGAAAACACTTTACGTTAGTTTTAAAAGTTTGATACTATATTGCAAAATATTGCAGGATTAGATTCTTCAAAAAAAAATCATGATGATCTATTTAAGCTTCTAAGCAACTGTGCATAATTTCCTAAGTCTATGTTTGTTCACAAATTTCTCAAAAATTATTAGTCATATCGAGACGATCGTTTTTGATTTTAAACAGGTATAAAATAAAATAAATACTAGAAAAATATTCAAAGAAAAATTAAAATGGTGTCAAGAAAATGCGGAACAAATACGAATGGACATGATAGCATCACATCATTGCAATAAAGATTTTGGACAATTCTGGAAACAGACCAGTAAATTGTGCCCCAAATCGAGCGTACCGGTGAGTGTGAATGGTGTTAGTGAACCCCGCGAGATTGCCGAGATGTTTAAAAACCATTTTAAAATAGAATCGTTACTTGGCCCACCAGAGGAATCATTATACTGTTCTAGAGAAAACCCAAATATTGCGGGTTTCTCTGAGGAAGAGGTGAAAGCAGCAGTAAAAAGAATAAAAAGTGGAAAATCACCTGGACATGACTCCTTAAGTATCGAGCATATACGGTATGCGGGTGAGCATATGTCTAGGGTGCTGGCATTATTCTATACAGCCTGCGTGTATCACTCTTACCTACCTGAGGAGTTAATGAGAACTCTGGTGGTACCTATAGTAAAAAACCGTACAGGAGATGTGTTTGATAAACAAAACTATAGACCCATATCGCTGGCCACCATAATAGCGAAGGTATTGGACAGTATGCTTTGCAGTCACTTAGAAAAACATTTATTTATTTATTTATTTATTTATAAAAACTTATCAAGTAACATGACAGGGTCTTGCCTAATGCGTTAATTGAATACGATCCATCATATTAGTCAAGTACACACATTCAAAATAATCATTTCAACGAGTCAATAATTTCATTATTTTAAAAATTTAAAGAAAAAAAAATACAAATGTCTAAATAAATTCCTACAAATAAAGTCATAATAATATTAAAATTAAATCCAAATAAAATAAAATTAAAATTAAAACAGCATTTCAATCAATAAAATCAAATTAAAACAACAATAAAATAATAATTAATAATACAAATCAATCATCAAATTACAATAAATTAATTTACATAAACTCACATTTATTTGTTTGATTACCTACATGATATGTTGAAATTCTACTACATGAGATACGACCTTCAGGAACTCATTCAGCGTGCAAGCGAACAAATCGATTCGGTCGGCCACTGTGTTTAGCGTGCGCATCGCTCGCGTTAGCGGCGTTGTTCGCAGCAGATTGGTGCGCGCATGCGGTAGCGCCAGCAGCGGCGGCCGGCGGCGCCGCTCCACCCATTTGTTCGGTACACAAAACATCATCTGCGCCAGGATTGATGGATTATCCAGCTCACCCCGCAATACCTTAAAAAGATATTTGGCGAGCGAGACTTCTCTTCTCACTGCCAGCTTACTGTATCCTACCATGCCGAGAACGAACAGAGTAGGATACAGCAACGGGTAACCGGGATATACTCCATATAATTTTAAATAGAGGAACCGTGCGAATTTATTTTGTACCCGTTCCAACATAATCGTATACTTAGCCTCTGTTGGAGCCCATATAACCGAATTACCCTCCAAGTGACTCTTTACCAAAGCTTCATAGAGGGCTCGTAAGGCACTAAAGTTAGTAAAACCGTCCGATTGCCGCAATATGAAGCCTAGGTTTCTGTACGCTTTTTTGCATACTTCGGTTATATGGTCTCGGAAGTTAAGATGGGCAGTGAAAAGAACTCCTAAATCTTTGACCTCTATGACGTGTTGGAGCGGCTCGCCCTTGACGCTGTACGGATAGTGCAGTGGGACGCGCGCGCGGCTAAAGGACAGCACCGAGCACTTGTCCAAATTGAAATGCAGTTTGTTTTTGTATCCCCAGTCGACTACGCGGTCTATGTCACGCTGCATCCCAACTTGGTCTGATGTGTCACCTACCTCGCAAACCAATTTCAGGTCGTCAGCGAACAGGAGGCATGCTGACTCCCGGACCACCTCCGGTAAGTCGTTTACCATTATGATAAACTGGAGGGGCCCAAGATTGCTACCCTGGCTGACGCCTGATCTGGTCTGGTACTCTGCGGATCGGCATCCACCACAGTCGACATATTGACGTCTGTCCCGCATGTAGCTGGCAAAGAAGTCCAAAGTGTGCGGCGTGCATCCCACTCTGGCCAGCTTTGCGAGAAGTACATCATTATCGACTGTGTCGAACGCCTTTCGAAAGTCGAAATACGCGACGTCCACCTGCTTTCCAGCATCCACCGCTGGTACCACCCGCGCCATTAACTGTAATAAGTTTCCTGTTGTTCCCCTTCCCGGGCGGAAGCCATACTGCGCATCCGATAGTTGAGCCTTCACTTGAGCATACAGTGAGTGATGAATTGCAGACTCAAATATCTTAGCCGGGGTGCACAGGAGAGCTACAGGTCTATAGTTGCCTGGGTCCGGACCTCCCCTTCCCTTCGGCACCGGTACCACCCGGGTCAATTTCCACCGATCGGGAAATGTCGCAGAAGCGAGGCAAGTGTTAAAAATGTGAAGCAAAGGCTCCTCTAAAGCGGCACGACAATCCCGAAAGATGAATGGCGGTATTCCATCCGGACCCACGGAGCGCTTCGGAGGCAGTCTTAGGAGCGTTCGACCTACTTCAGCCGTGCTCAACTGGTGCAGGTGGACGCGCGCGCCGCCGCTGCCCGCCGCCGCCTCCGCCGACGCGCCGCTTGCCGTCACGTCTAACCGCGCCTGCTCAGAATTATACACGCTGCAAAAGAATTTCGCGAAACTATCCGCGCACTCCTGATCCGTAAGCGTATCTCCATTTTGTATCAACTTACCTTGCGTATTCTTGCTTCTTTTTGACCTTACGTAATCCCAAAAAGATTTGGGATCCGAAGCGAGATGGTATTGAATGCGTTGTCTATACTGGTCATGGGCAAGTATGATGGCAAGCTTAACTCTCGCCCTGCATCGAGCGAATTCCTTGTAGTCATCCGGGGTCTTACTGCGTTTAAATTTTTTATGTAAATCATGTTTGAGTTGAATGTCCTTAATGATCTGGGAGGTGTACCATACAGGGTAAATATACCTGTATCCCGGATTCACTGATTTAAGTGGTACACAATCGCAGATCGCTTTATTAATTTTATCATAAAATAAATTTAAAACTAAATCAGGATTATTAATCTTATACAATTCGCTCCAGTCTATAGATGCTATTAAACTATATAGTCTATTAAAATCCGCTTTATAAAAATTCCATTGCCTATATGGAGACTCAGTGTCTGTCGCGGTCGCGGAAGACGCGGAGAGCGCGGGTGGGGCGGGGACGGCGATGGTGACCTCAACAACGAGCGCCGGGTGATACGCATCCACTGGTTGCAACGCATCGTCGGCCGCGGCCACCCCCACCAAGCCGCGCGCAGTTAACACAAGGTCTAGCTGTCGACCGCTACAGTTTGGAATTGTATTGTACTGAATGAGTTCACAAAAGGCTACGAAGTATTCATAATAATTCAGAACAGTATTATTACTCGAAAATAAATTAAAATCTCCTACAATCAATATATTATTTTTGTACTTTACACTTATTCTTTCTAACAGATTAAACATCAATATGTATTCATTTTCCCCTGTTTGTGGTGGTATATAGACAACACAACAGGCGAATAAAAACCTATTGTTGGTATACACAGTAGCGCAAACGAGCTCAAAACTGTACATATTAATATCACTGGGCAAAGGTACTTGTCGTAGAACGAATCGGGGCGCTGCCACCAACATTACACCGCCCTGCTTCCGTCCATCCATCCTGTCACATCGTAGTATGGAATACCCGGGCAATGTAACTTCTGCGTCGTGTATGGACTCGTTGCAGCTTGTCTCCTTAATAGCAAACAAATCAGAATCTGACGATTCCAGGAAAGCTAAAAATTTAGACGTCTTTGTTCGTAGGCCTCTAACATTTTGATAAAAAATACTGACTGTTTTATGGCTTGATTTGGTGTTATGTGTTTTTTGTTTTACGAAAAAACATCCACTCGCTAAATTCAGCATCTTTGGGCCACTTACTGGGATCTAATAACTTCACGAAATCACTGTCGGATACGCAAATTCTAAATGAGGCATATCCTCGTTCTGTTTTGTGATTTATTTTTTTCACCTGTATGTGACTGCCTTGGCCTAATAATTCTCGTACGTAAGACATTAAATCTTCCTCTTTTGTGTCCGAATGAAGTCTCCAAATATGAAGAAATTTTTTACGCTCAACCGCCTTTATTTGGAGCGGTGACGTATTACTTCCCTTATTAATCGGGAATATCTTTGCGAATCCCGGTTTTGTCAATTTACTACCACCCCCTACCTCTTCCTTATTTGTCACTTTTTTAGATGTGCTGTCAGTGTTAATTTTCGTACAGCCGCCTTGCCCACTAAGAACGGATGGTCCACGCAAACGCCTTGGCTTACTGTTGACCCATTCGTTTTCGACTGGCTGCGCGAAATTGTTACTATAGAAATTTTCAGCTTCATCCTGCTGCGATTGAGTCGATGTCGCAGTCGACTCAGCGTTTAAACGTTCCCGCCTGGCTCACGTAGTCGGAGAAGGCAGCGCATTGGCTGTCGCTAGCGGAGTTCGGGCGGGCTCGACGTTCGCCAGTTTAGAGTGGTCAGATGATTGCGCACTCCGATCAACGGAGACTGCCGACGACTTATCACGATCCCGGACGCCCGACATTGGTCGCTGCGAAACTTTCGTTTCAAATCCACCCTCTTCTACCTCAATATTGCTGCGAAATCTTGAAGCACAATCACAACTACTAACACTGATTAGTTTTATAATTAAAATGTTTTGGTCCATTATTATCTTTTCTAGTGATGCAACTTTACTTTCTAGAGCGAACACAGTTATGGTCAACTTGTCTATAGCACTTTCGAAAGGTTTGGAAGCCATTTCTAATTTTACCACTTAATTTATTACGGAGTGTATAACAAACGTCCGTCGATCACAACGGCGCGGGGGGGGGACCTGCATCTGAAACTGCATGACGCACAGTTCGGCTTTCGACCCGGACTGTCTACTGAAACTGCAGTGTTGTGTCTCAAGCATACTGTCCGATACTATACTGACAGGAACACGCCAATATATGCGTGTTTCCTAGACTTGTCAAAGGCTTTTGATCTGGTTGTCTATGATAAGCTCTGGCAAAAATTACACATGGAGACCACTCTACCGACGGAACAAATACGCCTCTTTAGGTATTGGTACGGTCATCAGAACAACGTGGTCAGTTGGGCGGGCTCTTTAATGGAACCGTACAGGCTGGAATGTGGGGTGAGGCAGGGTGGAGTGACCTCACCAAGGCTATTCAGTCTGTATGTGAACCAACTGATCGAGGAGCTCAGTAGCGCTGGGGTTGGCTGTTCAGTAGACGGCACTTTTATCAACAACATAAGTTACGCTGATGATATGGTGCTGCTGAGCCCCTCGATCAAGGCCCTGAAAAAACTATTAAATATCTGTGAGCGGTACGCAGAGGCCCATGGCCTTAGGTATAATGCCAGCAAAAGCGAGCTACTCATTTTCAAGGCAGGGAATAAGAGCTACCCTACAATACCGTCAGTGACAATAGATGGTAGCTCGCTTAAAATTGTGGATAAATTTAAATACTTGGGTCACTGGGTCACTGCAGACCAGATCGATGACCTGGACTTGGAACGGGAACGTAGGGCGCTGACGGTCCGAAGTAATATGCTGATTCGCAGGTTTGCGAAGTGTACAAAGGATGTTAAAATAACGTTATTTAGGGCATACTGCCAATCCTTTTACACTTGCAGCCTGTGGATCAAGTATACCAAGAGGGCATACAGCGTCCTGCGTGTCCAGTATAACAACGCGTTTAGGGCGTTGTTGGGGCTCCCGCGACACTGCAGTGCCTCGGGGATGTTTGCAGGGGAGCGCATAGATGGCTTTCAAGCTATTATGCGTAAGCGTGTGGCATCCCTGTGGCAGGGGATGCGCGGGAGTACCAATGGCATCCTGCGTAATTTGGCAGACCGGTTTGACGGTCCCATAATAAAGCACTGGACCACCATGCATGTGATGCAGTCAGACCGTGCTGCCAAATAATTAGAATAAATAATAGCCTGTAATTTTAAGTTATTTCTGTTTCTTTTGTTTTTTCTTTTGTGTAATACTACTAACATTAGTTTATAAGTTTCAATTTACTAACACATATGGATGTATGTCCGAAATAAAATTATTATTATTATTATTATTATAAACCAACTTGGCAACAGTTTAAACTACATCAAAATCAGTTCAGTAGTTTTTTTAGACATGTGTTATACATTTCTAGAGAGTCATACATAATTTAAATTACTTTTTAAAGGTTGGGTTATATTTGTTATATATAACGGTTTTTACTCACTTGATTTATCGGGACTACCCGACTAGTTTCGGACCAATCCGTGGTCCTTAATCATGAGCTCCCGCCGCTCGCCGCGAAGTGACGACGGAGAGTGACGAGAGTCTCCGTCTTCAATTCGCGGCGAGCGGCGGGAGATCATGATCTCTCACAATACATTTAAAGACAAAAAAGGTTGGGTAATAGTACCAAATCTTTAAAAAGTACTTTAAAAAGTTTAAAAAGTGGATATATCGTACCCGCGACACTGGGAGTCCTCGTGTGGAGCTACCCCTATCACCTACATTTACTACCTCCGAGACTATAGTGAGTATACCGACACCGGCGCGTTAATTTGTATGTTTTCTGTTGAATATAAAAAATCGAAAGCTACCGTTTTCTTAAACTATTGGTAGCTTTTCATATTACAAGTTTTGTAAAGAAAAAGAGGCGATGCAAAAGATCCGAATCGTTGCAGCATCCGTCGAGATAATTACTCCTCTTAATTAGGTTTCAGCTGAAAGGTCGAACTGAAAAGCTTTCAGTAGTTGCCTTTTTGCTTGAAATTTGGGTTATCTACGTTAATTTTTATAGTTTTGATACAAATAATCTATTCGGACATTTTTATATTGAGTTACTATACAAAAAAGCCATTTCCGTATTCTACCAACGACACTTGTGGTGCTATGATTTTGAAAAAAAGAAAGAAAACATTTATGACGTCTAGTAAATTCTACAACTCTACTTATGCTATACTACTTATACGTAACAAAAACACTTAAAGAATAAAAATACAACATACCTTAACGTGATAATAAATATGTTTATATACACAGAAGCAAAAAAAAAAACAACGGGTTGCACTCCGGTAGTGCCGGCAGAAGTGAAACTTAAACATTAACGTTGTGCATTTTTTTGTTATTTTGGAATGGTTAGGGAATAATTTCGCACGAATTGCTTTTATTATCAGTATTATTTTTCATCTAGTATTTTCAGCAGGTTTTCATCAAGTATTTTTATAAAGAACTCACTCATTTTCTTTCACTATTTCTTCGTCACTTTTTAAATTAATAGATGCACTTTGTTCAATGTTCATATTTTAAATACTTAATATAAACGAATTTTACAAGTATGACAGTCGAGCCGTCATCAGCTGTCACCCCTCCGTCTTACGAATTTTCCAAGAATGAACCACAAGATGGAATAGGATGGCACTCAGCCTGTGTCGCGGTATAAACCACGACTGCTGGTTTTCAGTTTTCATATCTTAATAAAATTAATATAAAACACAAAAACACAAACTACAATTGATATTACTAGGTAATAACTTTCATGCCGGAGTGCCAATTAAGGGTCCGGGGTTCGATTCCCGGCGAGATAAAAATTGGAATGAATAATTTAAATTTTTATCTCGCCGGGAATTGAACTTGTTCTCTGTCTAGGTGTTTTTGTTCATGTCTTTGTGTGTGTCCACGGTTTTAACAACATAGGAGATCCTAATGTAAATATATGAGTGTGTAGAGTTACTATCTGACAATTCTGACGTGCGTCACGACCTGCGTGGCGCAATGGTTACCATGCCGGACTGCTAATCGGAGGGTCCGGGTTCGATTTTAAATCTCTGTTCTCGGTCTGGGTGTTTGTGTGTTTGTCTTTATGTGTGTCCATGGTACCCACGACACAGGGTATATCAACCTTACTGTGGGGCTATGAGTGTGAAACGTTATTTATTTATTTATTATTATTTATTTTATCTCGTGCAGGAGCGGCCAGTGCGTTCTACTGGAGATCCCGGAGTCCTCTCCTAGCGCTGAGGCAGGCCATCGTGTGGGCTTTTAAAAATCCCACGTACTCGTACCTTTTGAAAGTGTCTCACCGTAAAAAAATCTATATAGTCAAATATGAGTTTTGGCGGGAAGTCGAAAAATACATATTGTGCTTTTGTTTTATTTTTACTTTCATGATGTATTTTTTAGTTTTATCGGATAAAATTGATGGCATTTTTTCGATATAGGTTAAATATAGTGCACGAGTGTTGTGAATTAAAATAACAGTGCGAAAATATGTTTTTTCAGCTTGCCTCCAAAATTCCATTGGTCATGTTCTAGTAAAGAAGCCATTACTTTACTTGAATATCTGACTGACTCGACTGACTGACTACTAACGACTTACTGACTTGACTTATTATTACTCGTCCTGTTTCACCGAAACTGGCAAAAACGTGATGCAAAAATTATACTTGACGCTGGCAATATGCAGAGTTTGCGATGCCAAAATTGAAGAAAAAGAAAAAAACCAACTTGAATTGACTATGAACATTTCAACTTTAAAATTAATTACTCGTATCACAATCTAAATTAAAGTTACATTATATTGAATCATGTAACAACCTTATTTAATATAAAGCTCTAACTAACCACACGTGTGATTAAGATACTGCAACTTCACTGTAAAAAGACATTTATAGGCTTCAACCACCACTTAATATGATAACAGTAACACAAGTAACGACAGTTAACTGTAAA
Organism: Pyrgus malvae; assembly: GCA_911387765.1. Classification (NCBI taxonomy): domain Eukaryota; kingdom Metazoa; phylum Arthropoda; class Insecta; order Lepidoptera; family Hesperiidae; genus Pyrgus; species Pyrgus malvae. The sequence goes on from OU426951.1 coordinate 5,038,286, forward strand.
GACCAGATACTCGAAAGGTGAAGTTTACAAAATTTTTGAATTTGAAGTTTTGAAGTTAAAAATGTTTAAGACTATAAAACTTTTTATGGTTTCACTTGAGAAGTATAATGATACTTCTCAGGTGTGTGTTCTACAGCAATGGCTGTATCAATGATTCTCGCAAAGCAAATCAATTGTGTCTCGGTGGATATTTGTGGTTGCAAATATCAAGCAGTCTTCGAGGTAGCATGCGTTCTCAGGCTTAACACAGGTTTGCTTGAGGTTGTGTAAAGCAACCACTACAAAACACCACATTAGGGCCTGCATGCTCAGTCCCTGTAGCTTCAGGATTAAGAATAGAGCTACGGTATGCCTGATCGTAAGATGCAACTAAAAAGGGGCTTCCGGAGTTGTAGGCGGTGAGAGTGGGAGCTTGATCCGTCCAGCCAGCAGCCTTGAGAAAGGGCAGTGGTGTGTGCATGGCCACATGCCGCCGTAAGCATCGTAAGATGCAGGAGAGCACATCTGCACTCCTAAAGATGGACCCGTTCTGGGGCGTCGCGCGTGGAAGGCACCGGTGCGTTCGACTAGAGATCCCGGAGTCCTCCCCAAGCGCAGAGGAAGCCACCGAGGGGGTTTTAGTATGGTCAAACCACATAACCCGGTATCCCCTCCCAATGTACCTTTTGAAGGTTTCCCCCCTAATATCAAAGAAAAAGGTCTGTATACTCATGTGATAGGCACTTCATTTCATTTTTTTATGCTAAAAATATCAAGAAATCTATATGAAATGGAAGTAAAAGAAAACTATTATAGATATATTGATCCAGAGAAAAAGCTAGTGGAAATATTATAAGTGATATAAGAAAAAGCGCTTTTCGGCTTATAAACTTGTTTGTGTTTCAAACGATAAGATAATCAATAAAGAAAATCGTGGTCGTATCGTGTCGTACCGTGTAAGAAGCATAACGCGCGGTATTATTTCAAAGTCAGTTCGTTCGGTCTTGTAATTTTATCACGTAGCGTGGAAACTTTAAGATCGGTACGTCAGTGGCAAATTGTTTCCTAAACTATCTTTTCGATAGCTGAATGCGTAATAAGCTAGATACTAACAGTTCTATGTAGATATTAGTTTACGCTGAAAGTTACCCTTTGCCCTGTACTGTTTATTATTTAAGTACCTGGACGACCGAACGTTTACCGGATTTAAACAATTTATTTTCTTGGTTTAATTTCAAACGAAACACTCATATGATTAGTGTTACTTAACAACGCCATCTAAATTTGCTCTCAATAAAAAAAAAACACAAAATACAAAAAATATACGCACTATGGTTTTGATTGTAGTTTCGCAGTCAGCCCACGTAAGCATTCGTCCAAAGAAACTTTAATTTAGACAAAGCCCTTTCCAATAAAGAATAAAGTTTAATTTAATGAACGAAATTTTTATAGAGCTCTTTCAAATCGACATTGTCATTTCTTTGAACGTTGGACTAGCGGATGACGTTTGATGGCGTTCTACTAACAAAATATTATTAATACTCTCCAATAGATGTCAGGAAGAGTTGTATTTTTTAGTTTATATTTAAGTTGATTATAGCTGAAAATATTTTTTTTATTTATCACCCCCGAAACCAGGGTACTAAAATTCATTAAAATCGTTGGAGCCGTTTCCGACATTTAAAATATATATTTAGGTATATACAAGAATTGCTCGTTTAAAGGTACTATATTATATATATTAAGATCGAAGTATGTAATATAGAGATACCTATCGCTTATGGAAATTGTCATAAAAATGTTAGATTGGTAACTTTTGGTACACAAGCTTCGGTTTAGAAGTACTCGTGTTACATGTTCGAACATTTATAGATCGACCGGAGAAATACCTTCGCTTTTGTCATGAAGCAATTTGAAGCAATTCTAATTGGGTTTCGGTGGTAAAAGGCAGTCGTCGGCCAGACTCACACAAGGCAACAGTCAACAGTTGTGTGTGTGTATGTGCGGGTGTGTAGATGCTATGAGCTCCAGCGACCATTTAACACCACGTGGTGCACTTTTATTTTTTTTACGTTGCGTATAAATCCTGGTAATTTTATTCTGACTTCGTGCACATTTTACTTTCCTTTTAATGATAGTGAGTTAGAGAGATCAAATCATTCCTTGATCATTAGTACCATATCAAACAAACGACACTATTTGGCATATTTTTTACATCCCAAAGTTACACAAATATCCATTATTGGCGTGTATCGGTAACCTTATTTCAGCAGCTGACACAATGTCTATAACATTGATAGACACAGGGAAGTGAAAAATAGGGAAATAAATGTGACAAGGATACAAAAAAGGTGCTAAAGAACGTATTGTGTAGCGGTCCCGAAACACGAACACATTCAATTTTGTTGCTGTATTATCTAATATAGGTAATAATAAGGCAGTAAAAGGAAAGACGAAAAAGACAGAAGACTTGAATTGAAGAATTTATTTCATAAAAACTATGATGCTGTTTTTTTAAATAAATAACGTTTCACACTCATAGCCCCGCATTAATGTAGGTATACCCTGTGTCGTGGGTACCATGGACATATACAAAGACAGCAATACAAACACCCAGACCGAAAACAGAAATTTAAACTCATCATTCATATTTCTGTTTCGCCGGGAATCGAACCCGAGACCCCTCGAATGGCAGTCCGGCATAGTAACCATTGCGCCACGCGGGTCGTCAATTTACGTTTATTTAAACCTTTTTTTTGTTAAACTGCTGGATACAGGTCTTCTTCCGGAAGTGAGAGGAATTTTACACCAAATGCGGGCTGGATATCTGACCAATGTGACGGAAAGGCCAGATGGTGGTAAACGTACATCGATATAAAATTTTTATATCGATGTAAACGTCGTACGATAAAATAACTATAATATAGAGTTATATTTTTAAAATTGATATAATACAAAAGCTAATTTGAAAAGAGTGCGCATCGTGGCTTATACCTGGGACCAATAATATCTAAACCATTCAGTTATTGCTGATTGCAGAGATTGTATGATTAATATGCTTTACTGTATGATTAATATGCTATTACTATGTTAATTTTACTACTTTTTATGAGTTACAGTGACTTTGCACGATGTAAACTTTATATAATGACATTGTAACTCAGATATACAATTCAATTTTGTACGCCTATGTTTGCTACATAGAAAAAAATATTGTAAGTCTGACATACAATGCGCAACATGTATTGCTGGCTAAAAACGTAATTTGAAATAATTCAGTTATGGGAGTGAGTGCAAATAAAGGATTATTTAAAAAAAATAAAGAATATGATTGTAACTCAAATTCGTCAAAAAGTGAGTTACGATGTTTTTCCTTGCAGGTGTCGACATATATTTTTGATAGATATTTCACTTTCTTACTTTTAAAGTTAGGGGGGACACGCATTGTACCACTTTAGAAGTGTCTATCTTTCAAACGATTAACTTTGAGAAAAAATGATTTTAGGAACCTCAATGTCATTTTAAAAGACCTATCTATAGACACCCTACACGAATAGGTTTGATGAATTTTTTTTTGTTTGAGTTCCAAGTATGGAGAGCCCCCCCTTATTAATATTTTTTTTATTTTTGTATAAAAATCGTAAAGCGGTTCAGAGATTACCTCTACCTACCAAGTTTCAACTTTGAAGTCCTAATAGTTTTGGAATGAAGTGGCTGTGACATACGGACGGACAGACAGACAGACAGACAGACAGACATGCCGAATATATAAGAGTTCAGTTTTTTTGCTATTTTGGCTACGGAACCCTAAAAATCACATTTATTGTATGGGAGCCCCCTTTCATATTTATTTTATTCTATTTTTAGTACTTGTTGTTATAGCGGCAACAGAAATACATACATCTGTGAAAATTTCTAATGTCTGGCTATCTCGGTTCATGAGATACAGCCTGATGATATTTTTGTATTTGTGATATTTTTTCAGATATCGTGGCATAACTAATAAAACATTAACGAACATAATAAGAATTGATATTTTAAAGACTCCTTCAAGAATAATTCTGATATAAGAGCCATATCGGCCGTCATGCATGGACGGATACTAAAGGGGTTTCGTATCTGACTGTTATTATGAACCCATTATTGCGCATTGGAATTTAATATTGTTTCAAAGAGTATCACGTTTATAATCGGTTGATAGTCATCCATAAAGGCTTTGAAAATTTGTAGTGAAGCGTTCCTGTGAGAAATTGGGAGGACATTCTGTATGAATTTATTTTACGGTAGTAACAAGAATATGCTTGTTAGCACTAAAGTTATGTATCGGCGGGACGAAGAACTGTACATTTTATAAGGTTCAATAGAAACGCTTAACTTAACGGTTACAAATAATGTTTATATTTGATAGCCTCCGTGGCGTAGTGGGTGATGAGCCGACTGCGAAGCGTGAGGTCGTGGGTTCGATTCCCACTCAGGACAAATATTTGTGTGATGAACATAACTATTTGTTCTGTGTCTGGGTGTTAATTTATTTATTTAAGTACGTATTTAGAATTATATATGTATGTTTATCAGCTTTCTGATTACCATAATACAAGCTCTGCTTAGTTTGGAATCAGATGGTGTTGTGTGAATTGTCCAAAGATATTTATTTATTTATTATTTATTTATTTTAATTTTTTTATATTTAAAAACCTTGGATAGGTACCTACAATAAATAGTAAATTTTCACATTTATTTCCCTACTAGTCTTCCGCCAGCGGCTTTGCCCGCGAGGACCCGTTTTATGAGTCTCCATAGGATAAAAAACCATCCTATGTCATTTCTCAATATCCACTCTATCTGTATTCCAAATTTCATTAAAATTGGTTCAATAGTCTAAGCAGGAAAGTGTGACAGACAGACAAGTTACTTTCGAATTTATAGTATTAAGTATGGATTTTTCCCTTCCCTGTCTATCAATGTAATCTATATTGTATCAGCTGCTGAAATAAGTTTACCGCTACACGTTATAAATAATATTTCTTTCTTTAACTATATTTATGGCATTTGTTTAAAACCCAGTCAATTCAAGAAACGACCCATACAATCAACTTTAATAGTATATTTCATTACAAGTGCGGAAAGGCTGTCATTGCAAGGAGTTCCGACAAATGTCTACCCGAGCCGAAGGTGAGGGTTGACAGTCGGAACTCCTTCCAATGACGGTTCCGCACGTGTACTGAACAACTTTTTTTAATATAGTTGCGAAAAAATGTAGCAATTTAATAAAATAATAAAAACTCGCAAAGAACATTTTTGAAAAATGGCGCCAACCTTAAAATAATATGCCGAGATTTTTTTTTGTTTTCTTCACCCATTCTGGGTAGGCAAAGGGAACTATGCCCATACAGTCAAGTCTTCAGTAGATTTTTTTTATTCATATGAAATGAAAATGTTAATGAGATGAAATGAAATGAAACCTAACGTAACTCATTGAATTAAATCATTAAATCTGATATTGAAACAAATTAGTAGCTTCTTTTTAGAAATATTTGCATGAATCATAAAAACTTCTAAAACTTCGTGGTTGTTTTTTTTCTTTTTAATAGACATTATTTTGACAGTTGGGAAAGAGAACGCACGAGTGCGGAAAAGGTAAATAAAAAGCACGAGTGTGTAATAGCCCACTTCCCGCACGCTAAACGTCCCTGCAATACGTCACTTTTTGAGCAACTGTATTAAAAAAGAATATACATACGTATGTAGGTATACGACGACTACAGCAAAATAATAAGACTTCTGTGATTCTGTTAAGCGATTCTCAGTAACCATAAAAGAAAATACTGGAGCGTCAACTACAGTTTTTGAACGAAAAATATATAACGGACTATGTAACTTTGACCTTCGTAACAATAATATTGATGTTCAATATATTTGTACTAGCTTATTCCAGACGGCTTTTTATTTTTCATTTCGTGTTTAAACTTTGGGGAAATTTATTGTTTTATTTAGTAAAACATTATTTGAACAACGTTAGTATAACCTATCGAGTTTGTTGAGTAACAACAATAATAAAGATTCAATCAAAGCTCATATTTTTTCGCCGTCTTTTTATAATAAAACAAACATGGCTGCCAAACACAATGTTTTTTCTCGTAGTAAACATAAATATGGATTAAATTGCGTACTTACTGTTATGTTGATACCGTATGTTGTTCCATAAATATTTTTCGATTAAATACGACATTCTGGTCAAAACAGCTGAAAGCAACCCATGTTTCTTATTTCCTCCCACATTGCAAAAGTGTCCGATTTTCTACTCGTATTTTTTTTAAATTATGGCATCGCAAACTCTGTGCATACTGCCAGCGTCAAGTATCATTTTTGCATCAATTTTTTGCCAGTTTCAATGAAACTGGACGAAGTAATAACAAAGTCTCTGAACAAAGAATAAAATATAACGATAATAACGCTTCACACTCATAGCCCCACAGTAGGGTATATATACCCTGTGTCGTGGGTACCATGGACACATACAAAGACAGAAACACAAACACCCAGACCAGACCATTTAAAGTCATCATTCAAATTTCTTTATCGCCGGGAATCGAACCCGGGACCCCTCGATTGGCAGTCCGGTATGGTAACCATTGCGCCACGCGGGTCGTCAAAAATAAAGCATTAAATAAAGCAGAAGCGGTATTCACTTTGCCGAAGAAGTTTTGTAGGTGGTAGAACTATTATAGTTCGCCCGGGGAAGTACCACCGCTGCACCCACTTCTGCCGTGAACCAATTCTGTTGTGTTTCGGTGGAAAGGTGCAGTTGCCGGCCACACTTACATGAGGCGACCACCAGCCTCCGGAGTAACAGCGCAACTGCATACGACCTCAGACAAGACTCACCTATGCTTGCTTGAGGTTGTATGTAGATGTCCATGGGCTGCAGCGACCACTTAACACCACGTGGCCTGCATGCTCGTCTGCTACTCCATTCAAATAAAAAAAAAAAAAGTATTCAAACTTTATAAAATTTCTAGACATAGAGATTTAAGAAAAATGCGATACATTCTGCTTATGGTTTTCTAAGTATAACATAGCTATTTATATTTATTTCACAAAGAAAAGACCCCGCTAAAGTTAAGAAGCTTTTAAAGTTAAAGAGCGTTTGAGTGTTCCGGGTTAATCTCCTTGTTTACATTTTGCTTTATTCTTTTTAGGAAATTGCTTCATTACGAGCGTTCATCGCTGACGACTTGCAAATATTGTTGTAAGCGCTTCTATTAAGATGTGTTTTTATGCGAAGCGGGTGATTTATTAAATATAAGATTAAGTTAGTGAATTTAACCAGACGTATAATCTATACTAATAATAGTATAAAGATGATGAGTTTGCTTGTTTGAACGAGGTAATCTCAGAAACTACTGATTCGAATTGAAAACCTCTTTTATTGTGTTGAATAGTCAATTTATTGAGGTAACCTATAGGGGCAAAAACGAACGACGAAGTCGCGGGTAGCCGCTAGTTAAATATAAGATTAAGTTAGTGAACTTATACATTACACTCTGTTGTAGCAGTTTACAAAGTATCAAGTATAAATAAATATAGTTTCATATAAGGGAAAAGTTCGAAATGAACGACATTTTTACGGACTAGTTTGAACTTAAACTTTTCGTGTTGCTCTAACCGGAAAGTAAAATAAGTTTTTTTAATTTATCAAGCCACACAACTGACCACCCTTCGGGTGGCAGATTCCCGCTCCGGGAAACAAAAAAATAAACAAATATGGCGATTAAAATTTATTTCTTAAGTGTGGCGGCTTCCCGCTCCGGGAATTCTCCGAGAATAGCGCCTGTGCCAATTTCGGTATAATTTGCAAAATGGCGGCCGCCAAAACTAGCCCGTTATTTTATCTCCCGGAGCGGGAATGCGCCACACGCGGGCAAATGACCAAAATGGCGGCGCCGCCGACGAATAATCATAAAATTAGAAGGAAGGAAAATAAAGTTCCTCAAATGGCAAGAGCCTCTCGAAAAGGAGCACAAGACGCCTTCCAACCTGGAGAACCGATGACCGAAAAATGATCAAAACTGATGGATTTCGAGGTCACTAAACCGGAGCAGCGATGGCCGAGTGGTAGAAAGCCGCGGTCTTCGACGCGACCGATCACAGGTTCAAATCCTCGGCTCGCACCTCTGACAAAGAAATTTGTAACGTGCGAATTTAACGCTGCTCCACGGTGATGGAAAATATCGTGAATTTCATTGATTACGATGTTCTCCATCGCCGTGCATGCCTGAGAAAAATTCATAATTTCTCGAAAGCATGACGTCCACCAATCCGCACTTGGCCAGCGTGGTGGACTATAGCCTAAACCCCCTCTCAATTGTGTGAGAAGGAGACCTGTGCCCAGCAGTGGGACATAAAAAAGGTTGAAAAAAAAACCGCATGGAGTGGAGTGTCAGCGTATTCTGGTGATGATTGCCCAACATATGTATAATATCATCTTTTCCAATCCAAAAATATTTTCATCTTGCATTGTAGAGAGTAAGTCTTACTGGTTATAGGAAAACCATGATCCAAAAAGGAATAGCGGATTACTTCGAACGCTACATACAATTTGTAGTCGCTTGTCGTGTGTATTTTTTCAAGAGCAATCGCCTTTGTCTTTCTCTGTCTTTGAATACAAAGGATTTTATTTGGAAGCGATGATACGATATTGTTTATTTGGTACAGTGACCATTTATCTTGGTATATTATGATTTTTTTTACATTTTCTTTCCAAACCTTGTAAACTTTTATCTCTTCTCTTAATTAATTAATTTATTTATTTGTTTACTCTTTATTGTCTCAACTGAACTATGTTGTACAAAGGGCGGACTTAATGCCGATAGGCATTCTCTACCAGTCAACCCTTGTTGGTTAATGCTGGAAGCGTGCAGGCGAAAATCAACCTAAAAATTATTTTGAAACTCCACTTTTAAGCCCTGATTATACTTGAATTTCACATTTATACTATAACCTTCTTCTAGTTACGTTTATATTATACATTATATTAACATATATTATATAGGTTATATGTTTATATCGTACTATAAGTACCTGAACGACCGAGCGTTGCTCGGATAAAACAATTTATTTTATTGGTTTAATTTCAAAAGAATCACTAATTTGCTTATTGTTACTTAACAACGCCATTTGAAATAGCTCCCAATAAAAAGAGACAAAAATAAAAATAAACGCAATACACTTTTGATTGAGGTTTGAACCCGGGTATTAAGTTCCGCAGCTAGCCCACATAACCGTTCAGCCGAGGAAGCTTTAATTCAATGAACGAAATTTTTATAGAGCTCTTTCAAATCGACATTGTCATTTTCTTGAACACCGGATTGGTGGGTGGTGTTTGACAGCGTTTTACGCCACAATATTATTAATACTCTCCAATAGATGTCAGGAATAGTCGTATTTTTCAGTTAATACTCGTATTTAAGTTGTTTATCGCTGAATAAATATTTTTATAATTTAAAATTTCTAAAAATAAAACTTACCTGGATCGATTTATCACCCCCGAAACCAGCGTATAAAATTTCATTAAAATCGTTGGAGCCGTTTCCGAGATTCAAAAAATATATTTACGTGTATGTATACAAGAATTGCACGTTTGAAGGAATTCGATAGATAGATAAAAATGAGTGCTACTTTAAGTTAGGGTGTAATCTGAAATTAGAAAGACTTAGGCGATAGTTGACTATGGTGTCTTACTCGTATTACGATGATAAACCAAACATGTCACATAACTTAGAGGGATATTCATTTCACTTTGATATTTGCCATCATCGTGAATGAGAAGAAGAACGAAAAGTTTAAAAAAAACTACTACTCAGTACCAATATTCGTCACGTCTCTAGACCCAACATTATTTACATAAGAACGCGGCAACCCAGCCTAACGGCTAATTCGTTCGTAGCGCCGGCCAAGGAAAATATTTTGCGTGAAAATAACCCCGGTCTTTGTTAAGGGGTGAAATATCACGAGGGTGGAAAGGGTTGGTCGTACAGTGATGTTGAACTATATTGAGTTTTTTTTTCTTTTCCGACATTTTTGCGCTTATGAAATTTAAAAAGTATTGCACAGTGAATATTCTCTACTGTAAAACTTTAGGAATCTATACAGGTAAAGAACCTTGATGAGAATTAAGATGGATAAATATTGGAAATGGGTAAATGGTGCGGTAAAGGGATTTTTATTTAACGACCCACGTGGCGCAATGGTTACCATGCCGGACTGCCAATCGAGGGGTTCGATTCCCGGCGAAACAGAAATTTGTATAATGAGTTTAAATTTCTGTTTTCGATCTGGGTGTTTGTGTTCCTGTCTTTGTATGTGTCCATGGTACCCACGACACAGGGTATTATTTACCTTGGCTGCAACCCTTTTTGCGTCCCACTGTTGGACACGGGCCTCTCCCCAATATTGGGGAGGCCTGGAGCTTACTCCACCACGCTGCTCCAATGCGGGTTGGTGGAGATTTGTCGATAATTTTTGATTATTTACCTTACTGAGGGACTATGAGTGTGTGTGTATTTATTATTTATTTTATTTATAAAGGGATAAATAAATAATGAGTACAAATGTTATAGTAGATTGAGGTCGTTGAACTTTGTAGGAAGTCTTAAGGGTAGTTGAAAACATTCTTTGATGTAACACGTATCGTCTAGATATGTGGGTTGTATTAAATTAGCGTGGTGTAATAAGTTTTATGCTTACCTTAGAACAAACTCCAAAAATTTAATGTAGCCAACTAAAAAAACCGACCAGCGCGAGGCGGACTCACGGACGAAGGGTTCCGTACCATTATAATATAAAAAATCACGTTTATTGTATGGGGCTCCCATATAAAAATAACCTCTTGATGATGAGTCCTTAAATATTTATTTTATTTTTAGTTTTTGTCGTTATAGCGGCAACAGAAATACATCATCTGTGAAAATTTATAATATCTTGCCATCACGATTCATGAGATACAGCCTGATGACAGACAACGGAGGCTGAGTAAGGTCCCGTTGGCACCCTTCGGGTAAGGAACCCTAAAAGCAAACTACAATTTAATACACGTATTCATCACGTTTCTGGACTCAAAATATTTACATAAGAACGTGGCAACCCAGCCTAACGGCTAATTCGTTCCTAGCGCCGGCCAGAGAAAATATTTTGCGTAAAAACAACCCCGGTCTTTGTTCAGGGGTGAAATATCACGAGGGTTGAAAGGATTGGCCGTAGTGATGTAATGTACCGGCACGGTACTTTATTATTGGTATGCGATGTTTTTGTAGCTTGAAGTTATTTACGGTTATTTTATTGCAAGAATTTCATACGATAAATTAATTAAATTTTAGATTTTATGTTAAAATTTGCGTAAACAATTGAGATAAGCTTTGTTGTTTGGGACCAAAAATATATAATAATTTACTTGAATCCCTCAAATCTAAAACAAATTATGATTTTAAACGAGCACTTAAAACGTTTTTATTTACAAAAGCGTACTACTCGGTTTCTGAATTTATAAACGATGAACTTTAACTTCGTGAGGGATTACGGGATTACGGGATTAAAAACCTGGGAGGTTTTTTTTCCGCCGGCTTTTTTTCCTCTCAGTGTATAAAAACCCAGTTAATTGGGTGCCCAAAGCCGATAACGCTGATAAAATACCGTATAAATAATTACCAAAAACAATTAAATATAAAAACGCTAATATGGGATAAATATAAATCAATAATAATGATAAGTAAATTTAATACTTAAATAAATTTGTAAGTTAGATCTTAGACAGTACTTTTATTTATTAATAATATTAACATACCTTACTGAGGTAAATACGGCGGACTATTAAATGTATAAAACAACTTTTGTAATACCCATATTTGTGCAAATAAATCATTCGTTTTTGTCTTTGTTTTTAAAACTGAAAGAACGGAATCGTTAATTGAGAGAAAATTCTACGAGTTATTTTTACTGGATAATTTCCGCAATGTGCAGTAATAAAAAATAGGTCAAAACTTAAAATAAAAAATTGTAACTTAGAAAAAAAAATTTATGGAGATTTAGCCAAAGAGAACATATTGAAGCTAGAAACCCGCTCTACGAGCGTGAATCGTATTTGAATCGCTCTTCGACGTACAAAGGTTTTCGGCTATTGATCTTGTGATAAATCACCAACGAACCAGGCTTACATATCCAGATGAGTGTAGCGCGGTGCAAATTATAAGAAACAGCGTATTATTTACTCAAACAATGGGTATCCATCCATCCATCAGTCTTTTATTGTCCACTGCTGGACATAGGCCTCCCCTAACGTTCACCTTTTCACCGTTGCCGGTCATGGGGCTTCTGAATCCAGCGACTACCCGCTGTCGTCTTCAGGTCGTCAGTCCACCTGGTTAGAGGGCGGCCTGTACTCCTTTTGCCGTAACGAGGTCGCCATTCAAGAACCTTTCTTCCCCATCGGTTGTCGGTCCTCCTAACTATATTGCCACTTCAGCTTGCAGATTTGCAGAGCTATTTCGGTAACCTTAGTTCTTCCACGGATTTCATCATTATGAATTATGTATATGGTTATTATTTAAGTATAATTTTCACCTTTTTAAGAAAAAAACATATAATATGGGTTAAATTAAAAGAAGTGAGTTTTTATTTGTTTATTATAAATGTATGTTTCAGTGATATAATAAACTGACTTTACGTGGAGTCCATTAATTTCGATATTTTAACTCTGTTAACAATATTTGCATACCTTACTGAGGTAAATATGCGAACTGATACATAGTACCTGGACGACCGAGCGTTGCTCGGATAAAAACCATTGATTGTCTTGGTTTAATTTTATGATGTGATATTTTATGATGTGATTTTATGATATGATAATCAATTGTTAATTCATCACTCATTAGCTTAGTGACACTTAATAACGCCATCTGAAAAAGATCCCAATAAAAAATATTGTCACAATAAATCTCACGTATGTCACCCGGTATCTCTCCTTAGGTGTTGGTTAGGTTTTAAAGGTTTCGTCCCCAATAATAAAAATGATATCCGCGCTAAACATACCTCAGTTATCTGTGAGGTCACCTTGACTTGTATTCGTTGCAGTCACTTACTAACCAACTTCCATACTATTATGCAGATGTATCCCGATCAAATTCTGGCCCCATTGAGCTTCTCGGGATAAATCTGTAACGGTACCATCAATCGTACATATCCAAATAAGTTGCGGTTGGTTTAAGTTACAGGAGATCTCTGTCTCCTGTATGGGTCTCTCCTGGTGTTGTTAATAATTTAATTAATCTATAATATAAAAATGAATCGCAAAATGTGTTGGTAAGCGCATAACTCAACAACACCTAGACCAATTTGGCCAATTGTTTTTTTAAATGTTCGTTGAAGTTCAAGGATGGTTTGTACGGCTAGAAAAATTCGAATAATTGCCGGAAAAACCATAAAAACAGCCCTTTTCTTTTTCCCATACAAATGTTTTCTAACTAAAACGTAGTCAATTTGAGCTTTATTGCTATTGAATAAAGTTCATATTAAATTACAAGCACTCACTGTTGTCTAAGCAATGTAGGTGTGTTCCTTTAGTCAAAGATCATATCTATCAAAACAGTGTGCGTGTGTGCGTTGGAGCACAGAATACATCGTTGGAGGAGTTTAATGTCGCATAGCATGATGTTATATGTATAGCTTATAGCCTTTCCTAATAACTGGACTATTCAACGAAGTCGCGGGCGGCCGCTATCTCTACTAATATTATAAATTCGAAAGTAACTCTGTATGTCTGTCTGTTACGCTTTCTCGCTTAAACGAATGAACCAATTTTAATGAAATTTGGAACACAGATAGACTGGACCTTGGGAAAGGACATAGGATGGTTTTTATCCTACGGGAACCTATAAAACGTGACCACGCGGGCGAAGCCGCTGGCGGAAGGCTAGTGATGTAATAAAAAAAAGTTGTCTGAAAAATACATTTCTTTCAGTATAACATTTTTTTTATTTGATTGGTGTTAAGTGGTCGCTGCAGACCATGGACATCTACACACAACCTCAAGCAAGCATAGGTAAGCCTTGTCTGAGGTCGTATGCAGTTGCGCTGCTACTCCGGAGGCTGGTGGTCGCTTCATGTAAGTGTGGCCGGCAACTGCACCTTTCCACCGAAATACAAGAGAATTGGTTCACGGCAGAAGTGGGTGCAGCGGTGGTACTTCCCCCGGCGAACCTTAAGTAATAGTTCTACCACCTATGAAACTGTCTGACTTAAAAAGTTTGCTTTTGGCTAAATTTAAAAGTCCGGCTCCAGCAACAATTTTGCGCCAAGATTAGTCAATAAAATTTGATTATTGAATAAAAAAATAATTATTTTAATTAAACCCTTTATAAGATACTAGCGGCTGCCCGCGACTTCGTCTGCGTGGACTTTGGCATTAGTCATATCATGATGTTGTATACATATAATAGATAAATATGATAGGAGCGACGATTGCCGAGTGGTAAGGACAGCGGTGTCCGACGCGGGAGATGTCGGGTTCAAATCCCCAGCGCGCACCTCTGACAAAAGAATGTGCGCATTTCATCGTTGCTCCACGGTGATGGAAAATATTGTGATATCTTCAATTGCTTATGATGTTTCCCATCGCCGTGAATGCCTGAGAGAAACTCATAACTTCTCTAAGGTATGATGTCCACCAATTCGCACTAAGCCAGCGTGTTGGACTATGGCCTAAACCCCTCTGACTTGGTAGAGGAGACCTGTGCCCAGCAGTGGGACATAAAAAGGTTGGAAAAAAATTAGATAAATGTCCACATGATGGTATTTAAGAGTTGGCAAGCAAGGTACTATATTTTAAATTTTACAGATTACAAAATATTGTGAATATATTGTGATTGTATTGTGATATTGTGAACATTTTAGGAATGGTACTAACGATACTATCAGTTAATGTTCTGTAACTTTATCATTGTTATCTTGACTTTAAAATATCCTTGAGATTTAAAGTTCAAAAAGTTTCAATAAACGCTTTCTTTTCTATTTCTATTCTATCTATTACAATCTATAAACGTCAAGTTATAATGGATCCATAATCGCTTACATAGACGTATTAACTTTGGCTTATTTCCAAGTCAAATGCTACATAAATTCATCGTTCTAATACTTTAATGGCGTCGAAGTCCCTTGAAATATTTTATTTTAAAATTTGATGGATTACTATCGGTAAGAAAATCTTTTGAGTAGTAATTTATTTATTTGTTTATTATCACACCTACAGCAGACACACAATACATTGGAAAAGAAAAATCTTACATGTAAGTTACAGGCAGGCGTGCAGCCGATTACAGGCGTGAAGCTTTCATTAAATTGTTTGATTTGACACTATCAATGCACATTAAGTACAGTTATAATTTAAATGAGTTTATGTTATGTATATATTAGTTGGGATTGAGGTAATGAAATATTTTGTAGTAATGATTTTACGGGAAAAAAGAAGACGTCTTTAACTATCTGTACGGTTCAAAGACAACTTGGCAATATTATGCCATATTGATTTTAATGGACTCGCAATATTTGCCAACTACTGAGATTTATTATTTTAGCTAATAAGTACCATGTGTCGTGGGTACCATGGATACACACAAAAGACACAATCACCCAGACCGAGAACAGGAACTGATGTCATTTAAATATCTGCTTCGCCGGGATAGTTACCGTTGCGCCACACGGGTCGTCAAACTATCTTGTAATGGAATTTTTAATAGCACCAACGAATTCGAATCATTATAGAATTCAATTTGATACTTTACTCTCCTCTAATCAACACGTCATTATGATTACATCCCATTTCCCGTATCCAATATTTTTTTCAATAGAGTACAAATTAATAGAGCAAGAGCCCGCGAGGGCCAGACTTTCGTCTTATAATAAAAGTTGAAAATTCTTCTATGCGTGCCTTAAGTACAGGTAAGAACTATCCCCACCCATGATACCTGGGTAGTGGTTCCTTCAGCAGCTATGAGGTAACAAAGGTGTATAAAATTCCATTCCAAATTTGTTAATCTGTAAAACTCAATTTTTTTATATTTCATTCGTAACAATATCA
The DNA here is from genome assembly GCA_911387765.1 of Pyrgus malvae. Taxonomy (NCBI): domain Eukaryota; kingdom Metazoa; phylum Arthropoda; class Insecta; order Lepidoptera; family Hesperiidae; genus Pyrgus; species Pyrgus malvae. Next base: position 5,054,391 of record OU426951.1, read on the forward strand.
AAACTCGCCATGCTCAGTCCCAGACACTTAGTGTGGTTCCAACCCCCAGCCGGACCCCCCTAAACTTTAATGTTTTGTAATTCTATTTACGTTATTTTGTAAAAGCTGAATTAAATATATATTTTTTGGAGAAATATTAAACGACGTTTCCTTAGTAGACAGACATTTTTGACGGTTCTATCATACTGCCAGACGCATTAAAGTCGGCGAGAGAGCTATATGCGGTTATAACCATATGCTCCGCTCTAACTGGTTCGAGTGAAACAGAGCGTTCGGTTCACTTTTATCAAATTTATCAAGAAATTTAATTAAATAAAATTATTACAGCCTGGATAAAATATTTGCATAACAACATTTATTAAAAAAATATAGTGAAATATCAATTATGTAAAAGAACCTAATAACTGTATTCATATTATTGTATTATTTAAAAGTTAAAATTGATATAAAGCGTGAAATACGGGGGTGATTCTATATGGAATTTTCTCATCTCTGACTTTGCATGTGACCAAAAATATATAACGGTCTACCGGAATTCCTCAAAATTAAAACGGGTAACGAATTTAAAACAGGACTTAAACGTATTTACTGAAAAAGGCGTATAACTCAGTCACTGATTTCATAAACGATAAAACGGCATAAAGGAATTCCATAAAAACCTGGGAGGTTTCTTTTTCCGCCGGCTGTTTTTCCTCTCAGTGTACAAACATCCTGTGATATGGGTACTCAAAGCTGACGATCGGAACCGATCCGAAATATAAATAAATAAATATTTTAATTTATAAAAGGTGCAATATGGGACAAATAAAAATAATAGTAAAATAGATGTTAATGTACATTTCGTAACTGTGTTATAATTAAGTTTTTCCTTTTATATTTTTATCATTGTATATTTGCATACCTCATGAAGGAAATAAATATGGCGAACTAAATATATATAAACAACTTTGTAAACACCCATATTTGTGCAAATAAATGTCTTTGTCTTTGTACTTAGGAGTACCAAAGTAGGTATATTAGTTCTCGATTGGTTAATTAAAACATATGTCCTGATAACTAAAGTACACGCGGACGAAGTCGCAGGCAAAAGCTAGTTTGCAATATAGTCCTGATATATCGTACGGATGTACAAAATTTAAGCTCAATTGGGTGAAGATATGATCTGCGTTAAAATTAACATAGGCAGATGGATACATGTAAACCAAACTTTCAAATCATAATATAATGACACTCCCTTCGCTATATATCTATGAAATATCTGTAATGGTCAAATGCAATATCTCTAAGTATGATTCCTTAAACTCTAAAAGACACAACAATAAGTTGTGCTCAATACCTTCCAAAATTAACTATATCATAATAGTGTATTTTGCATCGGACCAAAAATATGCAATAATCTACCAGTCTCCCTGAAAACTAAAACTGTTAATCTCTCTACGATTTCTCTAAATTTAAAAAGAACTTAAAATATATTTACTTAAAAAAGCCTACTATTCGGTCCCTGAGTTTCTAAACGATAAATAAAAATAAATAATAAAGTACATTACTAGAATAAATAATAAACTAAAATAAATAACATAAATAAGATATTTCATGGGATAAAAGCCTGGGAGGCTTTTTTCCGCCAGCTATTTTTCCTCTCAGCATACAAAAACCCATCATGGTGATTGGTGGGTGCCCAAAGCAGATGACGATGAACCACGTACGGTTCAAAAAAAATTTGTACAAAAAGCACAAAATTATGTTAAATTTAATTTAAGTAACTAAAGTGATAATAATGTAGAATTATTTAAGTCTACTGTATTTTAGTGCGTGCGTGCGTATTTTAGTGTTTATTGTAAATAATTAGTATATAATTTAACTTGTAATACATAACTTTTACAATAAAGTTTGTACACCCTAAAGTGTAAATATGGCGATCTAAATATTTTTGTAAAACCTTTTTTGCTACCCTTATTTGTGCAAATAAAATATTTTCTTTTCTTAAGTTGCAAGAATCCACACGAACGTACATACATACATTGCAAGCACAGATTGCAAATGAATAAAAGCATGTAAAATATAATAATATTATATTTTAAACAATATGTTTTATTTCTTAACAGAATATTACACACATAGAATAAAAATTGACATTCAATCGGAACTTTCACTTTTTGTAGGCACTAACCCTAGCAATCCGCACAGTCAATTGTTGAAATTTCAAAATTTTGGCTGAGTTACACTACTGTCTAAGAAAGAAGCTCTATGTATTGTATCCACGCTCTAGCAACTACCGCCAACTTCAATGCGTCTGGCAGTATGATAGAACCGACAAAAATGTCTGTCTACTAAGGAAACGTCGTTTTATAGTTCTCCAAAAAATATATATTTAATTCAGCTTTTACAAAATAACGTAAATAGAATTACAAAACATTAAAGTTTAGGGGGGTCCGGCTGGGGGTTGGAACCACACTAAGTGTCTGGGACTGAGCAAGGCGAGTTTTGATATTGTTACGAATGAAATATGTAAAAATTGAGTTTTACAGATTAACAAATTTGGGATGGAATTTTATACACCTTTGTTACCTCCTAGCTGCTGAAGGAACCACTACCCAGGTATCATGGGTGGGGATAGTTCTTACCTGTACTAGAGGCACGCATAGAAGAATTTTCAACTTTTATTATAAGACGAAAGTCTGGCCCTCGCGGGCTCTTGGACTATAATATTAAAAGCTCATTCAATATCTTAATTCATAGGATCGTCAAAATTCCTCTATCCGTAATTTTGACGACTGACAATGGTTAGCATGTCAGAATACCGATAGTCAATCCGTATTCGATTACCGGCGGGACTGCGATTTGAGTGATCGATCAGTTTGAATTTCTGTTCTTGTTTTAGTTGTATGTGTTTCTTTCTTGTCCGCCATGATAGGTAGTACAGTATAATAGTACCTAGGAAATGTTAGTGTGGTTCTATAAGTGTGTAGAGCTATTGATTTACGAGGATATTCAAATAATAAAAAAAAAATGGGTTGCACTCCGGGAGTGCCGGCAGAAGTGAAAACATTAACGTTGTGCATTTTTGATGTCTTGGAATCGTTAGGGAATAATTCCGCACGAATTGCTTGAATTATCAGTACCTATTAATTTCTATCTAGTATTTTTACAAAGTACTCTCTCATTTTCTTTCACTATTTCTTCGTAACTTTTTTCATTAATAGATGCACTTTGTTCAATGTCCATATTTTAAATACCTGATATAAACGAATTTTAAGATAAAATTATACTTGACGCTGGCAATATGCAGAGTTTGCGATGCCATAATTGAAGAAAAAAAGTATATACAGCCGTCAGATGAGCCGTCATCAGCTGTCACCCTCCGTCTTGGTCTAAGAGCCGGTGAAGATATTCACTCCATATAGTATGAATATACCTGTAATCACTCGTTCGGTTGTTACAAGAGTGAAGGTGATATGAAAGAAAATTGATTAAAATTAATTAAATTAAAAATAGCTATGAACACTTTTCGATAGTCAAATTATCATAGGCATATATGTTTAAAAATTATATTTGGTAAACAATATGTCTCATCAAATTATCAGATCGGTGAAGGTCGATCTTCCTCGTCTCCTATACTATCTTACGAAATTTTGCGATCAGCACACGTGACCTCGCGCGAGTTTCATAGTTTTTACCCATCCCACAAAAAGTGCTCAACGCCGCTAAAGAAGTTTTCACTTCAAAAAATAGATACAAATTATAGAACATGATTTCTCATCAAATTCCGCGGATTTCGTGAATAATTCTGATCAAATAATGTAGCGGTTTCAAACACTATCGCCTCAATTCGGTTTGGTATTTGCACCATCATCGATAATAGTGTTCGGACGATCGAGTTGCTTCCCGAATATTAACAGGTCGACACTTAGAGTAAGCAGCAACAGAGAAAACGTATATAAAAATTTCAAATAAATGTTGACCAACCCTGATATATTTTTGTTTTAGTTAGGCTTTATAATATAAAAATCGCTCTTTAAATCTTCATTTTGCATTAAAACAAAGCTTGCAGAAGAAATTGATTATATGTTATCTTTACCGTAAATGCAGCGTCTACATGCTTCGTTCTTTAAACGGGTAGCTAATTTATGTACTTGTTTATTACATGCCATTATTTATTATTTCAAGGGACTATAAAATCTTTGTAAGATTTTATAAGCTTTGTAAGCTTTATAAGCGTTGTAAGCTTTCCGCCTGTGCCGTGCCCGTTTTTTACACGCTTTATATTAGCTTCACCTGTATGTTTGTAACCGACTTCTTTGGGCGCGATTTTGACCCACTTTAAACGGCCAGATTTCGTTCAAACTTTGTAGATTTATTGAGGACCGATGACAATACAATAATCTCATAACTTTAATAAAGTCGTAACTAGGATCATCAGGATAAAATAAAATATACGAGGGGCGGCTGATAAGTTCGTGGCCTAATGTACTTTAACACGTCTAAGCGTCTGGTTAACTTGAAAATTTGCATAGGGGTCAAGGGCCGATGATAATGCAATAATTTGAGAATAAAAATCCAACTAAAAAATTAAAAATAAATAATGTAGTTTAAAAAACTAAAAACACGCTTTTGTGAAAATACGAACTAAAAAGTAAAAAAATAAGAAGAAAATGTATTTTACTGTAAAAAAAAGCGGGGGTGGTTTTTACCACTGTTACTGTTGACACCATGCACCCCACGCTTTTTTTTACAGTAAAATACATTTTCTTCTTATTTTTTTACTTTTTAGTTCGTATTTTCACAAAAGCGTGTTTTTAGTTTTTTAAACTACATTATTTATTTCCTATTAGAATAAGATAAGTTCACCGGTTAAACGGTAGTCTCAGCTACTTTACAAGTCTTAAAGTAACTCCAAGCAAAAATTCAGCACAATCCGTACCATCGTTGCGAAGTGAAAGGCGGACAAACAAACAAACACACTTTCACACTTACGTTACAATTAATATGGATTATAGCTGACAAATTAATTATTATTGAAAACTGTTTTTAAATGATAAACTCATAGACTTACGTAATTTAGAGAACTTGATTGCTCTTTAAACTTCACAGATTCAATACATTGCTCTGATCGAATTGTGTTGCGGTTTCAAGCCCTGTCGCCTTAATTCCTTTTGGTATTTGGACCATAATCTATTATAGTATTCAAACGATTGGGTTCCTTTCCGAATATCGAAAGGTTAACAGTATTTGATAAAAGAAACGTAACTACTTCGCCACGTACTAATGATCTACCGATTTAGATACAAAGTCAAAAATAAAAATAAAATTGAGAGAAATAAATTTTATTGAGAGTTTAAAAAAATATCTTTAGAATTGTCGTTTTAGTAAAGTAAGACAAATAAATTTTAAATGGAAATTCAGTATTAGTACAATAATAACGTCTTGCGACTAGTAGTTATATTATATGTTTATACAAGGTTTTGATTTACATCATCATCGATAATAGTATGCTACCATTTATTTATTTTCTGAATAGTGTTACAGTAAGAACCCAGAGAAAATATGAAAACATTTGCCTCATGGGTTTGACAAACTTCATAACACAATGGAATAACCACAGAGCAAGACTGTCAAAAATTTTTAATTAATGAGATAACCTACTTTGATAAATTGTCGTTTAAGATATTAAGTTTTTAAGCATAAAAATCTTTTCTTTCAGTTGAACAATAATGTTTTTAGAAAATTTTTGCTCTATGATTTTTACTTTCTGAATCTAAAAGCGATATAAAAGAAAGAAAAAGAAATAAGTATTTCATATTAGGAATACAAAATATTCGCTTAATGAATGCCATTTTCCCGGTCACCGCTTTTAGGTGCCCGTTTGGGCTCAATGTTGAGCTGATAGAAAATAGGCGGCGGAAAAAAAACTCCCAGCAGCACTATTTTAAGAAAAGTACTTTTATATATTTGAGATAACAGAATGGCTATGGGTCGATAATGGGCACACGTGACAGCTGATCGTCTGAGACACCATCAACCCACTTCCACCTGCTGACAGATGCGAGTAACTAAAACTAATACATTCTATGAAGAAATAGCCTTGAGTGATTCATTCCCACTTCCCACTTTTCCAGCCCTTGGCTTTATTATTGAAACCGTAATGTATTTATATAAAATGTTTATGATAAACTATTGTTTTGTATTGAGGTAAATAGTACTCAGGGTATCACATAGGACAAGAAGTTCTTTTGTTTTTTAACTACACAACATTTTATAAGATCCATTGAAGATTACGTTTTGCGCTGGACGATGGACGAATGAGTTCTCTGTTTACACCTTACTCTACGCAACGATGGCCCTTCTACACAAAACTTTTTTTTAGGCTTCCGCGGAATAATCTCTGTAAATGAAATCCGGTCGTGATAGAATTATTTTTAATTTTTTTACTATCACCGATGTAGTTTTTAATGTTTTGTCTGAGAAAAAACTAAAAGCGTAATTTTCCATTTTTTCTATTTAGAGATATATTAATAAAAGCTCACTTGTTAGCTAAAGCCACTACAACTATAGACCAATAAATCTTCTTTTTTTGTAATAAGTGTAAAAAGTGAATATCATACAAAGAAGTAACTGGTTCATAACAATTTACTAAACAAAGTAGTTATACATCGAAACAAACTGCTTTCTTAGTTACAGGAATTTTTACATTATTTTAATTCAAAAATATAAATTATTCTTGATAAACTAGGACTGTAATCACTAAAAGCGTAATTTTAATTTTTTTCTGCTTAGAGATATAGTAAAGATCACTTGTTATCTAAAACCACTACAACTATAGACCAATAAATCTTCTTTTGCTGTAATAAGTGTAAAAAGTGAATATCATACAAAGAAGTAACTGGTTCATAACAATTTACTAAACAAAGTAGTTATACATCGAAACAAACTGCTTTCTTAGTTACAGGAATTTTTACATTATTTTAATTCAAAAATATAAATTATTCTTGATAAACTAGGACTGTAATCACTAAAAGCGTAATTTTAATTTTTTTCTGCTTAGAGATATAGTAAAGATCACTTGTTATCTAAAGCCACTACAACTATAGACCAATAAATCTTCTTTTGCTGTAATAATTAGTGTAAAAAGTGAATATCATACAAAGAAGTAACTGGTTCATAACAATTTACTAAACAAAGTAGTTATACATCGAAACAAACTGCTTTCTTAGTTGCAGGAATTTTTACATTATTTTAATTCAAAAATATAAATATTTCTTCATAAACTGGGACTGTAATAAGTAGCATTTTATTATAATGTTTTTTCCTATTTATTATCATAAAATATTTGAAATATTATTTTTTACATCGAGATAGGACCGAGCTAGTCACAAGGGAAATTAAACTCTCAAGTATAATAAGGAGTAGGGTCACTACTAGCGGCTTTAGACGAAGTTATCACGATGGAACAGTGACAGACTAAGCTCTAACAAACATTTTACTCATACACCAACAACAATGTCTTGTGAAAAATTAATGCTTTAATTAAAATACTCCTATTTAACTAAAATTAAGGTTGAAATGATAAAAAATGTCTATGAACAATTTTCCATAGCCAAAATATATAAATATGAAAATTGATTCAAAAAAAAGGACGCGTTTTTTAAAGTTCAGTGCAAAATTCGTAGCCAACAGGGTATTTGCTTAATTCTTACAACTTTTTTATGTACTTTCGTGGAATAATGTCTGTAAAAGAAAGTTTCATTGCACATTATAACTGATCATTTCAGTAATAATATAATACATTAGCCACTTTTTTAGCTTGCGTCAAGAATTATAATGTAAGATGTAGGTTATTTTAAAAGATTTTTTAATGCCAAATTTCCATTGTTAATTTGTTTTTTTTTTTAGAAATCGGATTGATTATGAACTGCAGTATATTTATATCAAATAAATTTTATGAAAGTATACTTCAATTTGCCGAAATTAAATGCAATTTCTGGCTCAATTTCTCTCAAAATTGACTAAGTTCAATGTTTTTTTTACTAATATTTTTGTATGAGACTGACAAAAAGTGGTTCATTTACTATGTATGTTATGTTTACAGCAATACATGGCATTTTTTTCGATCTGTTTAGATTTTAAAATGATCCTTCTATACCTATTACAGTAAAATTCACAAAACCATCACCGTCTTCAGGTCTATTAAGCAAAAAAACGTAATAAAAATGGAAAAGTGGCTTATTTAATAGTTCATTATTGAAATGATCAGTTATATTGTGCAATAAAACTTATGGAAATACTGCAATTTTGACTGCAAAATTGCATGTGTAAAATCAGCTAAATCAGCGAAATCGGCAAATTTCGTATACGGCCTCTTAAGTTAAGGATTGTAGTTACCAAATTAGGTACCTACAAGAAATAAGTGTCTTAACAGATCATTTAAAATTAATTCTTACATTTGGAATTCAATCTTAGAAATATTCCATCTCAGTAGTTTTCAACCTTTTTTCTAGTTTATTGATTACAGAGATCGCCGATAGTTACCAAGCGAGCAATTGTTGTAAAAAATGTAAAGTCGAGTGACAAACAGAGAAGAAACTGGGTCAGCAACGCAATTCTCTGACGTACGTTGCAACGTTAAGGTACCTACTTGTCAAATTCACAAAGATGTCATCAAATAATCTATTTTTCTATTGTTGTCGGCAATCCAAACCGGAATTTTGATTGAACTGAAATTACTGGGCCATATTATGAGTCGCTGAAAAGTATTTTGAAATATCTTTAATAAGGTTCATTATTTATACATTATATAAAAATATATATGTAATGTAACTGTTTAGTTCTTTGTCAATATTTGTAATTTTATTTAATTACAATTACTCTTTACAATATTGTGTTCAATATTTAACCTTGAAGCAAACTGTATGTCATGCATCCGAACTGTTATCCGAAAGTTAAAGTGAAATTCTATGTGAATTTACAAAAAATTTACATAACTTTAGGATGTCACTTCTAGTGGGTTTATATGCGAACTTATTTACACAACAGTGACAGACTAAGCCCTAATGAGTATTTTATTCATATACTAACAAAACTATCCCTTGCCAACCCATGTCATCATAACATGAACCATATTTTATAATATGGATTGACGGACAAAGCTGCTATGAAAAGGATCGTGAAGTTTATTTTCCACATGCCTTTTTTTTATTTGAATTTAGTTTAGTTATGTTGTCGCAGCAAGCATAGGTAAGTCTTGTCTGAGGTTGTATGCAGTTGCGCTTCTACTCCGGAGGCTGGTAGTCGCCTCATGTAAGTGTGGCCGGCAACTGCACCGTTCCACCGATACACAATAAAATAGTTCTACCACCTACCAATACGGACATAAATGTCTATTATTGTCACTTACGTTTTAAAGCAAAACGAGCTAGATATATTGTAAAGGAGTCCATTCTGATGAACGCAATGAACTAAAATTGTTAAATGTTTTATTCTATTGGACCCATATTTTGTTTTTGTAATTAACACACACAGCGGTGTTACTTCCCCGGGCGAACGATAATAGTTCTTACACATACTTGTACATAATTTAACGAGAAAATAATTATTTCAATCATAACATTAAAACTTAGACAATTTTCAGTAAGTGTTTTACTAAGCACTGAAAATCGGCTTATTTTTTTAACCTCAAACGAATAATTTGGTAAATTGGAATCCAAATAAAATTTAAAATAAATAGGAATGCAACTAATTACTACATTACGAATAACAATTAAATTAACTTATAAGCATCGTCAATCGTCCGAGTTACCTTTTGAGCAAAGGGTCGGAATGAAAATCAGCGCCATGGTAATAATGTATTTTACCATGGCATACGCTGAGTCCAGATTCCATTCGCAGTGCATTGTTGCAGCACAGATTTTATACATAATGTCAAAAAGTATAAAAATAATGTATTTTTTTGTTGTGGTAAGCTTATTTTTTATTTTATTTTTTGTAATGTTATATCATGTGTGCTTCATGTGCGAATAAATTTGTTTCTTTCTTTTTTCTTTCAACTACAGCACATCTTTTTTTTAAAAGGCAAACCATTATCTCCAGCTAGCAACCCATAAACTAATTCATGGGCACAGCACAGCTCCAACTCAGCTCCAGCACAGCTTCAACACAGCTTCAGCACAGCTACATTACGGCTACGGCACGGCTGCTGTGCCGTATCGTTACAATTTTATTACATTTAATTAAAGGATACTCCTGATGCTTCGTTGTTCGCTCATCCCTATAGCCATTTCTTAAGTGAAGTGTTTTTATTATGCGTCAGTGGGTTTGCTATCCATACCAACCAGCGCAATGGCATATAACTTTTCGATAAGATTTGAACCTTGCTCAGATACATATCCTTAGGCGGAACCGACTATATGCAAATAAACAAGCAAACGATGATCGTATTTTTATTTACTTACTCAAGAGTAAGTAAGGTGTCTAGAAACATGATACTTCTGAAGTGACGTCAACTGGTATTTGGCGGCTTTTCGGACTATGATTATTTATCCTTGTTGAGGTAAAATCATGCCAAAATGGATATATCCTGATGAAATATAATAATGAAACATTAATAATTTGAATTAATACGTTAAAGATTGTATTATTTTCACTGAAATTTTAATGACTCTCTAATTAAATATCAACTAAACGTTTAACAAAAGCCCATAGAGCCTCATGACATTTGTCACAAATGATGAAGACAGCCGCTAGGGAAATACAGCCTGAAGTACGGTTAATGAGACCTCTGTAAGCTCGCTAACAAATTGTGAATTGTTCACTTTATAAACTTTTTTTTCGAAATAAGGTATACAAATTAGCTAGAAAAATATTATTTACAGTAATTAAGGACTCGTAGAGATAAACAGTTAATGTAATTTTCATTGTTTTGTTATGACGTTGTCACGTTAAATTATCGCCCGTCAACCGACATAACAGACAACCATTTTTTTACAAATCAGAAGAAAACGATTCCCTTGTAGTTACAAATAGAAATTGATATTCAAAATAGTTTGATGAGAACATCTATTTGTGCAGGTCAGACAGATGTTAATTCTTGACAACAAAACATAAGTTGGTACCGTGCAAATAAAGTTTAGTTTTGAGGAAGGTTCTGCAGATGTTTCCAAGTTTGAAAGCCGAGGCGCTTCGAAAATATTATATTTTGTGTTGTTCTCGCCACCAACAAAATTAATTTAAAATTTTAAACAATATTTCCAACCAGCATTGGAGCAGCGTGGTAAATTGATGTACCCCGTGGCTCTACCCGCTTTAGATACGATCAATGGACTAAGTAAGTGTATTAACAAAGGAGATTTCATAGGTTCTCTATTTAGCAAGACACACAATTTCACCTAAAATAATCTGTGCCTATTTTCATACCCGCTTTTTTAATTTCTGTGAAGAGTACTGTCTTATCTATAATAATGTTGACGTATCCTCAACAAACATTTTATAGTAAAACTTTCTGTGTTATCCCATTTATATTTGATTTATTAAAACCATATTATATACAAGTGAATTTGAATTTCCATCAGGGAACGTACAAGGTGAAACATGAAAATATTCTCAGTACATATTTCAAAATAAAAAGCCTCTTGGCATGACGTATAACGCCCACGTGGAGGTTCCAGATTAATCTTCATGCGCAAAAAATCAATATTGCGAAGCAAAAAATATGATAAGGACTATACTATATACCAAACAGAACTATCCTTTGTCACATTTTTTTATTTGACTGGAGTAGCAGACGAGCATACAGGCCACGTGGTGTTAAGTGGTCGCTGCAGCCCATGGACATCCACATGCAACCTTAAGAATGCATAGGTAAGTCTTGTCTGAGGTCGTATGCAGTTGCGCTGCTACTCCGGATGCTGGTGGTCGCCTCATGTAAATGTGGCCGGCAACTGCACCTTTCTACCGAAACACAATAGAATTGGTTCACGACAGAAGTGGGTGCAGCGGTGGTACTTCCCCGGGCGAACGATAATAGTTCTACCACCTACAAAACATAACATTAAGAGAAGACCATAGTACAAAGTTCTTCCGTTACCGTGTATTAATTATGCATTAATACATAATGTCTCCTTTTCACAAGTGAGAGGGATTTAGGCCATAGTCCACCACGCTGGCCAAGTGTGGATTGGTGGACGTCATGCTTTCGAGAAATTATGAATTTCTCTCAGGCATGCACGGCGATGAGGAACATCGTAATCAATTAAATATCACGATATTTTCCATCACCGTGGAGCAGCGATAAATGCGCACATTACAAATTTCTTTGTCAGAGGTGCGCGCCGAGTATTTGAACCCGGGATCGGTCGCGTAGAAGACCGCGGCTTTTACCACTCGGCCATCGCTGCTCCACAAATATAAAACAAATTTGTTTTATATTTAAATACACTATATTTATGAGACGAACATGCAAACGTGGTCATAAGTGGTTACTGTTGCGCTAATATTTCGGAAACTACTGGTGTTTAACTGTTTATCACATTATTTCACCGAAACAGTAGAAATACAGCGGTCGTACTTCCTCTTAAACTAGGGTTGCCATCTCTAAAATTTTTCAACCAGGACAAGACGCGTTAAAACCCCGGATTTTAGAGCCCAAAACCCGGACATGTCAACAGCGCGGCAGCGGCGGGACGCGGAATTTAGCGAGTCGGTTCGTCGGTTGATCGCGACATGGGCACAGTGCGTGCTTCGCGGGCGGCCCAAGACTTTTTTTTTTTAAACTTAACCCGGACTACAAATGAAATCCTGCCCGGACGCTCCCCGGACACCCTCTAAACTAGGACAAATCCGGGGAACCCCGGACGGATGGCAACCCTATCTTAAACTAGGTACCATTACTATACTAAGACATCACTGTTATCATATTCGTGTACACAACACGTCATGTTAATATTGTTGGCGTGAGTTAGACAAATTGTTATCAATACACCAACGTGATACAAATGTACCTCGAGCATTAACGCACGTAATAAAAACTTCTAACCAAGCCAATTTCATATGAAAGGTGCTCGGATAAAGACCTAAGACCAATTAACTACCTATATAGAAGTTTGTTCAGAAGTTAGGAACACGTTACGGCAATTTATTTCTTTTTTGTTCGAGTGCAATTAGGGGTCACGGTAATATCCCTTTTTGTGCTGGATCCTGGAATCGCTTTGTATGTTGGTATAATTAGGGAGAACCGAATTTCGGGTTTTTGGGCTTTTAGTCCACGAAGACTTCTCTTTTACCACCAACAAGAACCATGGATTTCGTTGCCAAATAGGCAAAAAACCGGCCAAATACGAGTCGAACTCACGCACGAAGGTTCCGTATCATTATCTATAAAAAATCAGGTTTATTCTGTGTGAGCCCCCTTACATATTTATTAGCCATCACGGTGTATAAGATACAGCCTGACGACAGATAGACGGACAGACAGTCAGACGGACAGCAGAGGCTTAATAATAGGGTGCCGTTGGCACGCTTCGGGTACGGAACACTAAAAACGGAAAATATCCTCATGTCTGTTTGTCAAACAAACAAACATACTTTCACATTTAATATATAAGTATAGATTATATTTAATGATCTAAATAAAATAACAAAAACCGGCACTCAGCAAACCGGGAAACCAGGTCACAAACTATGGCTATATTATTATGCTTTTATACAACCGCTTTTTACATTCATTCCGGGTTATAAATTTATAAATACGTGGAAAATTAAACCGTTTTTTAACTACCTTGCCTACCTGCTAATTAGTCCTGTAGTTTATTTTTCACGTTGGCACAATTACGTCTGTTTGATATAGACAAAGAATTCCTTTTTTATCAAGAATGAAGCGTTGGCGAGTTGAATCCAGGTAAATTAGACAGGCAGGTAACATCTAATTTCTTATTCATTTATAAAATGAAAAAAAAAAAGATTTGCGTGGCGCGAGAGGTAAAATAACACTAGCATACATTTCTGCCGTGAAGCATTCCATGGTGTTTCGGTGAAAAGCGGTTGCCAATCCATGAGGTGACATCATCATCCGGTGAAGTATTGTAGGTATACGACTGGCCGTTGGGCTGCAACCCTTTTTGCGTCCCACTGCTGGGCACGGGTCTCTCCCCAATATTGGGGAGGCCTGGAGCTTACTCCACCACGCTGCTCCAATGCGGGTTGGTGGAGATGCGGGTTAGTGGCCAACCCGCTGTCGGATGTTTTCAAACCACCCATAAGGCCTCCGACAAGGTTTAACGACTGTTATCTATCGACAACAACCGGGACCGACGGCTTAACGTGCCCTCCGAAGCACGGAAACGCGCATGAAATTTTTGCCACTAGCGGTCACCCATCTCACACCTGACCGCGCCCGTTTGGCTTAGCTGCATAGATCGCTTGCGTTCTACGCTCGCCGCCGAGCCATGCGCGCATGGCCGTTTACCGCCATTTTTCTATTAAGGTAAAACAATTGTATAGTATATTTCTTTATTTCTTTCAATTAGCGGTCCGACCAATCGGCACGTTATTTCAGTCACGCGTCACCTTAAATGGCGGAGTTATAACAAACTGCGAGAAAGTAATTTCTCTAATGATGCCGTAGTTTTTGTCGATAATAACTAAGGTGAGGCCCTTTTTGTATCTGTACGTGATTGTACTTTGAGATTATTTTCAGTTCTGCTGAATGATCTAACAGTTAAGCCTTAATGTACGATATAAGTTTTGCGTTGCAATAAGGTCGCCCTAACCATAATCATCAGAAGCGCGCATGGCCCGGCGGTTAGCGTAGAACGCAAACGATCTATGGAACTAAGCCAAACGGGCACGGTCGGATGTGAGATGGGTGACCGCTAGTGACAAAAAATTTCATGCGCGTTTCTGTGCTTCGGAGGGCACGTTAAGCCATCGGTCCCGGTTGTTGTCGATAGATAACAGTCGTTAAACCTTGTCGGAGGCCTTATTGGCGGTTTGAAAACATCCGACAGCGGGTTGGCCACTAACCCGCATCTCCACCAACCCGCATTGGAGCAGCGTGGTGGAGTAAGCTCCAGGCCTCCCCAATAATGGGGAGAGACCCGTGCCCAGCAGTGGGACGCATAAAGGGTTGCGGCCAACCATAATCATACTTCAAGTACACATATAACTAACTGATGAAATAATTTAAAAAAATATTGTATGAAACACTAAAAAAGAACAAAATATATTTGTCTAAAAATTAATCTTTCTGCTATCACAATCAGGTTATAGACCCCATAATATACCATTTTATTTATTTTATTTTAAATAAATAAACCGAACAAAAAAGCAGATGGGCCGCGTAGTGTTAAGCGATCACCGTCGTCAATGGACACGGGCAACCCCAGGGGAGTCACCCGAGCATTGCCGTCTTCGGAGCAGAGCATGTTAAAGTTCACTGGGAATGCCTCAGCTGGAAGTTTGTCCCATAACCTACACGTCCGTGGTAAAAAGGAGCATGCAAAGCGGTCTGTGCAGGACCGCCATGAGTCCAGATGGTGCCGGTGGAACTTTAACCTTCGTGTGGTGGTATAATCATGGAATGGTGATGTAGGCATCAATTTGAAGAGTTCCTCGGAGCACTCACCATAATAAAGTTGTTGTTATTATATAGTTGAAGTGTTAATACCCTAGCATATACAACTTTGCATCAATTTAACTGCCAGAAACCAGAAAAGGATTCAAAAGACAAAGAAATTCAGAAAAAAGTGTAGCAATTACTATAAAATATAAGTTTCCAGGGGACATACGTACAGAGACGTAATGAGCCAAATCGTTATTTATACGTGTCTTCGCCCTCACTTATTTGTCGTCTCCTTTAGAACTTAAGTGAAAAGTAAGCAGAACATATTTCTTCATACGAACGTTTCCTGAACTAAGTTAGAGTAATGTGACGGGAGTAAGTCTTGAGTCTGATCAATGAAGAGTGGTTGAAGAGAACAAGCTAGTGAATGTCGCGATGATATAAAATACTAACGGCCGCCCGCGACTTCGTCCGCGTGTACTTTCGTATTAGTCATTGCATGATGTTAATTAGCCTATAGCCTTCCCCAATAAATGGACTATTCAACACAAAAATATTTTTTCAATTCGAATCGTAGTTCATGAGATTAGCACGTTCAAATAAACAAACGAACTCTTCAGCCTTATATAGATATTAATTTTTATACTAGATGCGGTAGAAAAAATAAAGAAGTCTTAAAAATATTTTAAAATAACTTTAAATAAAATTAAAATAGCGTTCCGCCCGCTGTTCTGCCCGCCTCAATTATATGTTTTGTCGAGTAAAATATGGCCTATGTCACTATCCAGCCCTAAAACTATATTTGTGAAAGTATTATATTAAGGCAATAAGTAGCACTGTTGCAACGTGAAAGAAGGACAAAGAAACACACAAACATTCACATTTAATATAAGTACCTATGGATACAACAGCTGGAAAGCTGTAATCACATGTCATGAAATCGTAGTAGTTGTACTTGAAACTTACTTTTAACGTTCTTTTTTTTCTACGCCTTAACTTACTGGCATATCATTTCCGCTTTGAGCGACAAATCTTTGGTTTCGTAGGACTAACTTGGACATTTTTTACGGAAATATATGACAAAATTCTGATTAAACTATAAAGTATGTACTTAATATTATATAATATATATATTTAAAAATATAAGTATATATTTTTGACTGGAAAAAGCGTTTACAAAATATCAGGTAAAAAATGTAAAAAATAACGAGAACGATATTTTTATTTGCTCGCTTCACGTACAACAACTGATATTGTTAAATCATTTACGAAATTTGTGGAACATAGAAACATACTCGTAGTGTTGTGGTTCGGCAAATTTGCTTTAGGGAGCATAAATCAAATGAATTATTCAAGTTAAATAAATTATTCAACTAATGTAAATGTATATAATAAATGTGTTTAACGAATTTGTGTCATGTATTTGAATATTTATTGAGCTTTAACCTTGTACATTTACACAAATTGTGGCTTCTTAGTGGTGTTTGTTAGAGCGTGGAAACTAAGGGACTAATATTTTGAGACAAAAAAATTTATAATAGCGCAATAATTATAAATTACTATGCACCTTCTTATAATGAAAGGGGATTTCTAAGAATCTGTATTTAAAAATAAGAGCAACGCAGTTTGTACACAACTTTGTCAACGACTTTCTCCACGTCGACAAAACAGTTATTGCACTTACCATCTCACCAAATTACCGATTAGCTAGCCCTTAAAACTACTTACGAATCGCTGACTGACGAAGTATGTGTCCGTCCATCCCCCAGACGCTAATAGCCGCTTACAAATCCCCCATCCAAATCCAGCCCTGTAATGTTGATCTTATCACAAACGAGATACATTCCGAAGCGTTTTCCATATAAATTGCTCGTGGTTTGTAATATACAACGCGAAAAGAGCCGATGGCCCACGCGGGAAAGGCCCTCGCCCTGGCTTTATTAGGCCAATTCTGTAAACGTTATTGGCATGAGTTTTTACGGAAACTTACTCACAATTTATGACCGGGATCTCAAAGTCTTGCCCGCAAAAAATACAACGGCTGTAAATAGCAACAAATATCAGTTTTTGTGGCGTTTTGATGCGAGGAACAAAGACGGAATGCCCCTTTGGGACTGACTCCAGTTCGCTGAAGTTTGGATGCCCTGGAACATTCTGGAATATTTCGATATATTCCTAGATTAGTTCCTCAAAACAGGGTGTATGCGGCTTCAATCTAGCTTCGGAATAAGATTTTCTTTGAGAAAATCTTGTCTTATTAACTGGGCTCTGCTGACGGATGTAAGTGGGAGCCAGTTATCAACTTAAAATGGCGGGTTTCTGGCAAGGTTTCCGGGTCTTGTTGGCGTATAATATAGAAAACGTATGCGCTGAGTTGCTTTAACACAAATTTTGCAAGTAAATATAAGAAACTCAGCATTTTCTGACTTGAAATTTACTGTAATTCATTTGGTATTTCGATGTAAAATATTGAAAAGATATAACTATATTTTGAAACCAAAATGTAATATGACATTCGCAATCCTTAATTTTCAAAAGAAGGAAAAAGAAAAAATTTGTAAAACTAATACGGAGCAAGCCGAAGCCTTTTACTAAAAAATAAATAGCTTAGCTGAACCTGTTTTCACCAGTGTTATGCTATGTGGATCAATGAATCATCTCTGGTGGAAAGGCACCCTAAAACCAAGCTGTCTATCTCTGTCAAAGAATTTCCATTGGTAAATTTAATAAGGAAGATTGCTGTGAAATCCGCTCCGTTGATTCCTCTACGGTGTACGGTCGAAAAAATCTGTCAAAAATCGTTCGTCCCGTCAAAGGCCACTTTATTTCGGTCACGTGCTGGCTTGTTAATGAAAATAATAGTAGAGAAAGGTTCAATACGAGGCAGGCGTGCCAATTCAGATACCAGAATTCGAATTTCATTTTTATTCTGTCGGTACTTGTAACGAGTGTCAATTAATCAAAATATTCTACAACTACTCGGGTAGTTGTAGACTTTTTGTATGATAGGAACTGATATGTAGCTGTTGCCGTTTTGTTTCAGTGGTTGTTAAAGTATAATGTATTATAAAGTGAATTTATTATTTTTACATCTGGATGGCACGTCAGTGCCCCGCCAAGTCGAGCGCAAAGCAAACACTGCCGTACCATCCTTTACTGGAACCATTTCGCCGCATTTTCAGGCCCCTATTTGAGAACCTCTTGATAAGACCAGAGCGCTGAAATTTTCATCATCCAGTAAGCTATAATCACATACTTAAAATACAAAATTTCAAGTCTGTAGGTTATTTAGTTCCGAAGCTAAGCGAAAGCAAAGTTTCGCATTTACGACACTCACTCACTCATGGATCATCAAAATAGAACTAGTACTTCCCATAAACTCAGAGAGCTGAAATTTGGTACAGAGTTAGGGTTTAATGGCCACATAAAGGGAAAACTATAAAAACTAGGATAACTAGGATTATTTAGTACTCTTGGTCCATCCTTTACTGGAACCATTTCGCCACATTTTCAGGCCCCTATTAGAGAACCTCTGGATAAGACCAGAGAGCTGAAATTTTCATCATCCAGTAAGCTATAAACACATACTTAAAATCCAAAATTTCAAGTCTGTAGGTCATTTAGTTCCGCTGTTAAGCGAAAGCAAAGTTTCGCATTTTCGTTCGCATTTACGACACTCACCTCACTCATAAAATCAAAATAGAACTAGTACTTCCCATAAACTCAGAGAGCTGAAATTTGGTACAGAGTTAGGGTTTAATGGCCACATAAAGGAAAACTATAAAAACTAGGATAACTAGGATTATTTAGTACTCTTGGTCCATCCTTTACTGGAACCATTTCGCCACATTTTCAGGCCCCTATTAGAGAACCTCTGGATAAGACCAGAGAGCTGAAATTTTCATCATCCAGTAAGCTATAAACACATACTTAAAATCCAAAATTTCAAGTCTGTAGGTTATTTAGTTCCGCTGTGAAGCGAAAGCAAAGTTTCGCATTTTCGTTCGCATTTACGACACTCACCTCACTCATAAAATCAAAATAGAACTAGTACTTCCCATAAACTCAGAGAGCTGAAATTTGGTACAGAGTTAGGGTTTAATGGCCACATAAAGGGAAAACTATAAAAACTAGGATAACTAGGATTATTTAGTACTCTTGGTCCATCCTTTACTAGAACCATTTCGCCACATTTTCAGGCCCCTATTAGAGAACCTCTGGATAAGACCAGAGCGCTGAAATTTTCATCATCCAGTAAGCTATAATCACATACTTAAAATCCAAAATTACAAGTCTGTAGGTCATTTAGTTCCGAAGTTAAGCGAAAGCAAAATTTTGTTTATTTAGTTAGGTAGTACCTGGGGGCGTCCAGCGTTGCTCGGAATAAAACAATTTATTTACTTGGTTTATTTTTAAGCAAAACATTCATTAACTTAGTGTTACTTTACAAATCCTTTTGAAATACCTAGCTCCCAATTTAAAAAAATGTCACAAAAAATAAAAATGCAACTTGCCTTCTTGAGATTTGAACCCGCGTCTTTAGCTCCGCAGTCGGTTTTCGTAACCATTCGACCAAGAAAGCCTTAATTCCATTAACGAAATTTTTATAGAGGTCTTTCATAATTATCGACATTGTCATTTGTTTGAAGGGTGGATTGTCAGTTTATTTAGTTAGATAGTACCAGGACGCCCGAGCGTTGCTCGGAATAAAACAATTTATTTACTTGGTTTATTTTTAAGCAAAACATTCATTGACTTAGTGTTACTTTACAAATCCTTTTGAAATACCTAGCTCCCAATTAAAAAAAAATTGTCACAAAAAATAAAAATTGCAGCTTGCCTACTTGAGATTTGAACCCAGGTCTCCAGCTCCGTAGTCGGCTTTCGTAACCATTCGACCAAGAAAGCTTTAATTTTATTGACGAAATTTTTATAGAGGTCTTTCATAATTATCGACATTGTTATTTGTTTGAAGGGTGGATTGTCAAACTTGTATATAAGACCCAGTGTATGAAAATTTTTAAAGCAATCGCAAATAAATGGGGCTCGAAGTCACATCCTTTCTTCGACTCCGAGAATAAGTGACCCGAAGTTTTTTCGAACCTCAACCCCCTCTCCTCGAGTCCTCCAGGAGGCAGGACAGTAGGTAATTCCTTTGGTAGAAAGTTCATTGATTTTATTATGTAATTATTAATATTAATTATAATTAACACTTGTGTAATAATAAAGATAAAGAGTTAACGGTATGTTTATAGTTTGTATAGATTGAGTAGGTTCAGTATTATTTTCTTTGAGTTTTTTTTATTAATATCTAATTTAATCTATCCTATTGCGTCCCAATGCTGGGCGAATGCCTCCCCTTCTGCTTTTAATACGCATATAAATAAAATTAAAGGAAAACTCTGGATAAGACAAGATTGGCTTTTATACTTATACTTACAAGTATACAAGAAGAAACAGTCGAACGATTAACTTTATTCTACTCGAACATTACATAGGTAAATTAAATAAACAAATTACACTAAAATATTAATTTCGCTCATTTGGTCAAAATATAATGCATTTGACTAAGAGTGGCGGTTATAGTGAGGTCGCTAGATGGCGCTGACTGTATTTTAAAACGCGCTTGCGGCCGTGTTACAGTCGACTCGTTTACGACATTCTTCTACTGCGCTTGAAAACGTTTGCTATGGATTAGGAGGGATTATTTGCATTTTGTTGATTTCGCTTATTATTTCGTGAGGTTTGCTAAGGTTTAGGGCATGCATCAATGCGAAATACCTAATCACAAGCCACGCCTCTACCCTGCGGCGGGGTGATGTTCCCCTTGCGGGGATTCGCCATCTATCGGTGACTTTAAGTAAAAATAAGTTGATTTCTAAATTACGAGCCAGCGTCACCTAGCGGAACAACGAAGAAGCTCTTATACAACGAAGAAGCTCAAATAACTGTCTTGCAACAATGTCATTTAGTAACAAAATTTTGAACAAATACGTATAATATATCAGCAACGTACAGTACTTAAACATTGCAAAAAATACGAATGTACAGTTTCGACTGTTCTACGATTGTATACAGTGGGCCGCAGCTCATATGTAAAATTATAAATAAAGTAAAAAAATCGATACTTAAAATAAATTCACAATTTTGTTCACTTTTTTAATGAATCAGAAACGGAAAAACGTTTTCACTGTAAAAAAAATATTTGTGGTTGAGGACTAATTTTACAAAAACTGTACAAGTGGGAATCGAACCCAGAACACTCCTACGAAATGCACGAGATTTTATTACGAGCTACGCTCACTATTTCACTAAGAGTGAAATAAAGGATCAGTATGGCTACACATTACCTACGTAAGGATTTCTCGTTGTCAGTCTATCGACTCAGTCGATATAGATAGGGGCAGTGTAATTGTAGGTTTTTATTTATGAAACAAAATTGATTACGGTGTAAAAAAAATAAACACCTAAAGTATATAATGAATTATAGCTTTGTACCTAGGTTACTTACGTACTTTTCTTTTGTTCATGTAGACTTCTTTCGGCCGTAAGAATTTCAAATATTTATGTTTTCAGTCTGTCTTTTTATAAGCTTTTTTATTGTAAAAATTATTTGTAATTTTAAAATAGTAAAAAAAAATTTATATAATATAAAAAACATATGCTACGCTGGGGATCGAACCTGAGTCGTATTGCAAACGTGAGTGAAACAAGACTTCAAAAACTTGACTACAGACGCTACTTTCCAAATCGTGAAATAAGGACCAAGTGTGACTACCGAGTAACCTAAATATTCTTTGCTCATAAATAGACAGCTAGCCTAAAATAAAATATATTACGAATAAAATTATTGTAAATCGATTATCGATGTAATCAATATATCGGGTATTTTCTAACTAAATATACAAGTGCAAGAGTTCTACTTACCTTTTTTCTTCGTTCATATAAGCTATTTGCTGTCGTTTGAATTGTAAATATTTCCGTTTTGATAATTTATTTTTACTTTTATTTCCCATTTTCTAAACTTTAAAATTACCTAATTCTTACTAAAAATAATAACTTATACCTAATACTTACTTACTAAGAAACAAAATATATTTTCAAAAACTAAACAAAATGAAATAAAATTTGAAATTTTCGTATTTCGCGGGCGATTCGGGCATAAGTAAGTAAAAAGTACGCGTCCATCGTTGACAGTGGTCACGGGTGGTATCATGATTCATGGTGGGATGGGATGGGAGTGGCGAAGAGAAGAGAGTGATAGCATGCGTTACTTCAGCGCTCGCGAGGAAAAGAAAGCATCATCTTATTTTGAATGTCGTAAGCGCCAAATCGAAAAACATTTTTCGTTAAAAAACTAAAACAAAACATAGAAAACTGTTTGCATAGAAAGCTTTATAATAATATTAGCTTGTTGTAAAAAAATAATGATAAATACTTACATTCAAACTCGTTTTGACATAAAAATTGAAAATATTGTCCTAATTTTGAATAATAAATCTATCGAGAAAATTTTATGGCATCGTGTTTTCTGTTGCATAAAAACTTAGTAAATATAATGAAAATTCAGATTATGTAAAAACTATTCTCCAGTCGTTTCTACAAAATGAAACATATTCAATTACAATACCTACTCCTTTTTTATGCATGCCCTTAATTAGCAGGTTGTTATTATAACGTATAGATTAGTGACGTATTACTGATTATTACTTAATTATTAGATTTGAAAGAAGTTTTAATTGAATGCTTTATTTAATTGTTACTTATTTAGTACTCTTAGTTTTCTAGGTTTAATTTACAGTTGGCAGTACTTCGAATAAAAAGAAAAAAACTGTGTCAAATAAGAAAATCTAATAAAATAAATCAATATGCCCACGTTTCTACAAAAAGAAGTGAAATCCCACCAAAACATTCTGTAAAAAACTAGCCAAGTCTCGATGGAGCTGCTTGTTTATCTCTAAAAAGTAATGAAATCTAGAGAAAGTCGTGCCAAGTCTAAGGTTCCTTACTGCGATTTCTTTATTATTATAGTTAATGTTGTGTGACTTGGCCGTTGAAGGATACACAAGTGTTATTTTATGTTAGATCGGTGGTCGATTTGACGCTCCAAAAAGAAGTGAGCACAATCAACAACAGCCTAAAATGAGACACTAGCGTCCAATTACCAATACCAGTATGGGCTATTATCTCGCTTAACATGGTACATACATGGTACGTACATGAACATAGGTAGTTAAAACAGATATAACATTACGTGTAAACAAAAAGAATGTTCAACGGCCAAGTCACACAACGTTAACTATAATAATAAAGAAATCGCAGTAAGGAACCTTAGACTTGGCACGACTTTCTCTAGATTTCATTACTTTTTAGAGATAAACAAGCAGCTCCATCGAGACTTGGCTAGTTTTTTACAGAATGTTTTGGTGGGATGTAATATGTAAAAGAACTAGGAGTAACTAGTATAAGTAGTTTAGTAGTAATTTAGTTTAGAGAATATTTCAAACTCTGTATACACATACTCACACACCAATAAAAGAGTAATAATTTTCCTGAATGTTGTTATTATTCTCATCAGTAACCCATTTGATTTGTAGAACTATTATCGTTCGCCCGGAGAAGTACCACCGCTGCACCCACTTCTGCCGTGAACCAATAAAATTCTATTGTGTTTCGGTGGAAAAGTGCAGTTGCCGGTCACACTTACATGAGGCGACCATCTGTCTCCGGATTAGCAGCGCAACTGCATACGACCTCAGACAAGACTTACCTATGCTTGCTTGAGGTTGTATGTAGATGATAACACCACGTGGCTTGCATGCTCGTCTGCTACTCCATTCAAATAAAAAAAATTGAAGTCTATGATTTGGTTAAGAATGTTGTATATGTGTCCAAAATTATCATTAGTACATAGTTTATTAAGTATTCACACAAGTACACATATTTAAGTTATATGTCTTTTATATAAAATTCTACACAAATTGCGCAATAAAATGACCTGTTTTTTTGGCACAATTAAAAACCACTCTCAACAGATTTATTTTAGGATATTTCAAAGTTATTCGTCACAAGTTTTGAATCTTTACAACTTCTGTTGGTTTAAGTGTATCAATAAGATAAATACTGAAACAGAATCAAGTTTTGTTAGAAATCAGAAACCACTATCCCAAATCAGATATCTAACGCGTTGCGTGATCCCAGATGTAATATTTTTGTGTTACGCTGACCCGATTCTTGCTATGTCTCTGGGAATACCGATGTAACACATACACGCGTCGAGATATGTATCAAAATTATACAATTTACTTATTTTTTTAGTAGATACACTACTGCGGAGTCCCTTTAGCTTCGAAATTAAGAATAAGAAATAAAGGCAACTAAAAGGGGGCTTTGAGTGTTGTGGATAGGGGTACCAACTTTTTTTCTATCAAATATAGTATTTTTGAATTTATTGACATAAATAATATAGTAGATGGCAAAAAAAACAAAAAAAAACAGTATGTGGTTAAAATTGAACTAACGCACACAACAGAGATAGAGGTCCTACGCCTACGCCTACCGCGACACGTTCGATGAAAGCTCGAGAGCTCGGGAGCTAGCGAAAATATAGTAGTTTCGCCTTCTATACATATTTTTTAGAAATATAGTATTTGATCCCTTAAAATAGTAGGATACTATATTATATAGTAGGGTTGGCAACCCTAGTTGTGGACGGTGTGAGTGGGAGCTCGATATGCCCAGCCAGCAGCCCCGGGAAGGACGTCGGTGTGTGCGTGGCCGCATGCTGCCGTAGGTATCGGAAGTGCAGGAGTACATCTGCTCTTCCGAATATGGCCCCATTCTGGGCGCCGTGCGTGGAGGACACCGGTGCGTTCCACTGGGTATCCCGGAGTCCTCCCCAAGCGCAGCAGTAGCAAATCCCACATAACCTGGTATCCTCTCCCAAGGTGCCGGGTACCTTTTGAAGGTTTCCCCTCCCAAAAAAAAGGTATACTACTGCGTGTAGATGGCCATGCGATGCAGCGAACACTTTAGACTTGGCCTGAATACTCGGCTACTACTCCATGAAAATATAGATACCTACTATGATTGCAATCCTTTTTGGATTCCACTGCTGGGCACGGGAATCTCCCCATCATTGGGAAGGCTCGGGTCTTACTCCATCACGCTACTCATGTAGGTAAGTGGCCAACCGCTGTCGGATGTGTGCCTTCGAAAAAGTTTTAATCGACGACTTTTAAACGACTTGCTGTGGAAGCAGCTGAAAAAAAGCGATCTACACCGTAGAACGCTTATGTTTCACATCAGTCACTGTTATAAAGTACTACATTATAGTACTACCTACTATAAAATACCAAATATATTATATTTCATTGTATTTAGTTTAAGAGGCCGTATACGAAATTTACCGGCAGCAGCGATGGCCGAGTAGCAGCGATGGCCGAGTGGTAAAAAGCCGCGGTCTTCAACGCGACCGATCCCGGGTTCAAATCCTCGGCGCGCACCTCTGACAAAGAAATTTGTAATGTGCGCATTTATCGTTGCTCCACGGTGATGGAAAATATCGTGATATTTAATTGATTACGATGTTCTCCGTCGCCGTGCATGCCTGAGAGAAATTTATAATTTCTCGAAAGCATGACGTCCACCAATCCGCACTTGGCCAGCGTGGTGGACTATGGCCTAAATCCCTCTCACTTGTGAGATGAGACCTGTGCCCAGCAGTGGGACATAAAAAGGGTTGAAAAAAAATACGAAATTTTACCGATTTCGCTGATTTAGCTGATTTTCCACATGAAATTTTGCAGCCAAAATACAGTATATCCATAAGTGTTATTGCACAATATAACTGATAATTTCAATAATAAACTATTCAATGAGCGACTTTTCGATTTTTATTACGTTGTTTTGCTGAATAGACCTGAAGACGGTGATGGTTTTGTAAATTTTACTGTATTAGGTATAGAATGTTACATAGTTCCGGACCATTTTAAATTCTAAACAGATCGAAAAAAATGCCACTAAATGAATCACTTTTTGTCAGTCTCATACAAAAAATATTAGTAAAAAAATAATGAACTTAGTCAGTTTTGCGAGAAAATGGGCCAAAAATTGTATTTGATTTCGGCAAATTGGAGTATTATTTCATAAAATTTATTTGACATAAATACACTTCAGTATCAATCCGTTCCCCATCATAATCAATCCGTTTGCTGAAATAAAAATCAAATTAACAATGAAAATTTGGCATTAAAAAAGCTTTAAGTAACCTAAATGTCGCATTATAATTCTTGACGCAAGTTAAAAAAGTGGCTAATGTATTAGATTACTACTGAAATGATCAGTTAAATTGTGCAATGAAACTTAGGGAAATACCGTAATTTAACTGCAAAATCTCATGTGTTAATTCAGGTAAATAAGCGAAATCGACAAAATTAAATTAATTTATTAAATTAAAATTAAATAAACTTAATTAGCCGTACATAAATAACATACTCCTAGGCATGCACTGTAAAAGCTACTACTACTCAAATCAGCCAGCTAAGATGTTACGTGACCTCAAATGTAATACGTTTGTGATCTACAATCCGATTTCTTAATCACCTGTAATAGCGCAATAGCCCCAAGAGGCACCCGCTGTCACTTAATATTTGTATCATTTCATTCATAATATCGAATCAATACAATTAGCATTTGTTGCGATTAACGCAACAAACTTAATTTGATACAGAAGATTGTGCATAATGTGGATAATAAAATTAGTTGAGAAGATTATTATTTCAGGCTATTAGATGGATGGATATTAGATAAACATGTTATAAAAGGTAAATCTCTTTAACGTTTAGAAGTTAAGTTAATTTTTTTTCAATTATGCTAATTCATACAAAATCTATGAAATATAAAACAACTTAAAAGTAATAATAAAAACTAAAAACTAAAACAATTAACTATAAAAAGAAAACCCCATCTAAAATTTGCGCTTGTGGCATTGTGCCCAGAACGCTGGCAGCATTTCCCCTCTGAACTAATAGGCTAATTTTTTGAGAAAAATAGCTGCCAGCCCTCTGGTCACCTGAGGCTAGAATCAGTCTGGCCGACATGGCTTGCATGAATGTTTTCATGTCAGACGATTATTATGATACTAGGTACTCCAAGAAATAAAAAAAACTATAGGTTAGTTAGTTAGTTAAGTAAAATTATACACTCGTAGGTACGATTTGAAACAGCTTCTTCTACACAAATCAGCAAGCTAAGTTGTTGCCCGATCCCAGATGCAATATTTTGTGTTCTGCGATCCGATTTCTTACTACATCCGATATATCCCCCAACAACCCCGAGGGGCGCCCCTGTCACTAAATATATCCCTTTTGTCTTCATATCAAAACAATACAATTTACGTTTGCGGCGAGTAACGATATATAATTTTATAATGTAGATTACGGATAATGTAGTAGTTATAAAGACTACACAAAGGATAGAACTACAAAAGGTCTCGATATTTATATAAATAATTTGATGAGGATGTACTTACTTAAAAAAGTATAACAATTTTTTTTATTTTCTGGAATGTTTTCATATTACTTTGTAGAAGAATAAATTAACAGACTTCTATGGCATATTAATTAGTGTATACAACTCGCAATAAAAAAATAATTTTTGGCAGTGCATTAAATTTCATTGCATCTAATATATAGTTAGGTTTATTCTTTAGTGATTCCAGATGTAATATTTTTGTGTTAGAAACGATTTCCAAAACCTCTGTAACCCGCACACACCCTGAGGGGCGGCCGTTGTCACTAAAATATCAACTTCCCTTTTTTTTCTCAAATTAAAACTATACAATCTACATTCGAAGGGTGTTTACTCTTGTAACAGGATACACAATAGTAATAGCTTTCATATTTATAAATTACTCCAAAAATACTGTTTAAGGGAACAATAATTAAAAGCGGAATAGAACTCTCCATAACTTAAAGTCTTGACAAAAGTTAAGGAAATGATTTTGTGAACAATTTAGAAAATAATCGATATCTGAGAATTCTTTTAGAGAGAAATACCATAATGCATTCATTATTTGTTAATGTACACAAATTATGCAATAGAGTAGGAGCATTTTCTCACAAATACCACTACTACAAATCAGATCACGTAAGGCGTAATATTTTCGTGTTACTGTGATCCGATTCTCGCTACATCCTTGGCACACGGATGTAACACGCGCACGCCCTGAGGGGCGGCCTCTATCACTAAATATCAACATCCCTTTTTGTCTTTACATATAAAAACTATACAGTTTACTTTCGAAGCTAGTAATGGAATACTTTGATAGCGTAGATGATTTACTCATTCGAAAAGAATAAGGATATACCAAAACTATATAAAATTAATTAAATAAAAATATACAATAAATTCAATTACAATAAAAAAATTATAACATAATTTATTTAGAGATTCCGATAAACATTTATATTATATTTATTCAACAGCCCCTGTGCCTTTCCATTTTATTCTGCTCTTAAATTAGGAGACGGTGTATCATTTACATGTTCTGACCAGTTAACAAATAAAATAAATAAACAAATAAAAATAAATTAAAAGAAAAAACACCTTTTTAAAAAAACTTTTATTGAAATTCCTTAAAAAATATTTAAAATATTTTAAAATTTAACTTTCAACTTAAAACCGCATTTTACTCAATTTATATGATCATAAAAGCTTGTCGTGAGATTTCTATAAGTACCTATAAGTATTTAAGTAAAATTAAAATAATTGAAATTAATATGAATTAAATAAAATTTATTTTATAAAAGATGTTTTGATTTTAATTTATTATTTACTTTTTAGTTATTCTAATTATTCTCGGCAAGCCCTTTCATTTGATACCCATATTGCAGAAGTCCATAAAAATAACTATTCCGCCATATTGGATTTAGAATGACGTCATATTATTTTTAAAGTTACTCTCAACAAACCCTTTCATTTGATAACTATATTGTAGAAACGCATTAAAAATAACTATTCCGCTATCTTGGATGATCCGATTGATTGATCCCCAATTAGTGACCAGCAGCGTAACCGTTGCGCCATGTGGGTAGACTGTGACCAATGTAAGCAGAGCTTCAAATACCGCTATAAAATCATAACGTTATTATGGCCCATATCGTTATAAAAAACAAAACGTTTTACAACTAAACGTTATTTACACATCAAAATAACGCTATATCAGTAAACGCTATTTAGAAAATATCGATATAAATAACGTTATGTTTACGGGGAATGATAATTATCATATGCAGCGAGCTTTACGCGGCAATATCGCTTAGCAATAACGATATTATAACGTTATTTTATTTCGATTTTGATATTTCATAACGTTAGTCTTTTAATACCGCTATTCGTCTTTTCCATAGTAATGTCAAAATAATAACGAAACAAAATACGTATAACGTTATATAACATTATATTTTGATATTTTTTATAACGTTATGAAGCTCTGAGTGTAAGTAAATCAGCCTAGTCAGCAAAACATACACCGCAGATAAATTTTTTGGTTACCTCAGTCCGGTTTTTGCCACATCTCGGGATGCACGGAACCCTCCCGGGGGAACAGACCGCTGTCACTAAATATCAACTTCTGTGCGTCCTTGAGCCAAATCGCGTTTGCTTGATTATTTCTTACGAGCATTTCGCTGTACCAATGCTCTAAAATAACTTTTGTAAAATTTTGGAACACTTTCGGAAATTATTACGGTTGTTGAATGATTTAATGAAATTATTTTTACTTCAATGGGATTAAAAAGGGTCGGATATAAATATTATGTGAATTGTATACAAATCGTCTATTTGTAAAAGCAGTGATTAACAATAATGGCCCCGAAAGTAGCATAGATTTTTGGTATTTGAGCCATATTTCAGTTGCCAGTTTTGCAGTATTTTCCTGAACGAAATTATCTTTTCGAACTAATCCTCTTCAATCCGGTTTTCACTGCATCTCTAGATAGAACAATAACACTGAGCGAGACGTGACCGCTGTCACAGAACATCAACTTCCTTTTTTATCCTAGATCCATATTTTTCTGTTGCGAGATTATTTTCCAAATTCTTCAGTTTTTGTATAAATGATCTAAAGTAAAAAGTAAGTAAGTGTTTTCTGTATGATTTTTGCAGA
Source organism: Pyrgus malvae (assembly GCA_911387765.1). Taxonomy (NCBI): domain Eukaryota; kingdom Metazoa; phylum Arthropoda; class Insecta; order Lepidoptera; family Hesperiidae; genus Pyrgus; species Pyrgus malvae. The sequence goes on from OU426951.1 coordinate 5,085,107, forward strand.
ACTTGCTGGATGAAATAAACGTTTTCTTTCTTAAAACTTTTTGGAGAGTTTCAGATTTTTCTCAGACGCTTGACTTTGTGAGAATAATTTCCAATACCTTACAGCAGCAATTTACAATAAACACTATATTTAAAAGCTTCAAATAGATAGTCAAACAGTCTATTGGCTATCAGAGTCTGAATTAAAGAAATAAATATTTTATTCATTGTATGGTTATTTTTCAAACTCTTAGTGAACGTAATTATTTGTTCTGTTTGTTCCGTTGTCATAAGCTTCTGCTCCCTTGATTTTTTCAAGTTGCGATCTGAAATTTCTTAGTCACGATTATTAATTTTCATATACGCACCAAAGCAAAATAGATATTTGCACCTAGTTATCATCATCTCATGTTGCATCAGGCGCTTTCAAACAAAAAAAAAACTAATTTTAAAAAATTGTTCAAAATTGGCGGAGCAATCGACGAACATTCATAAAAAATACATAGGTACAGCCGAACATAGCACCCCTTCCTTCTGGAAGTCGGTAAAAGTCGAATAACACATTCAAATATTAAATTTTGTATAAAGTTGTATGAGTGGAAACATTGTTATTATTCTAAATTTTAATGTTCACGTGGCAAGGTAAACATGTTTTCATTTTTAAAATACACTGTTAGTTTATTTCACAAACCGCAACTCCATATTCCTTTTACTATACGTATCTTTCACACCTGCCAACCTTTTCAACTTGCTTTAATGATGTACATATTTGCTGAAATCGCCTGAAATATTCCCACAGAGCGTTTACATGAAAACACGTGAGATTTGAGCCGCAGGACTGAATGTTGTGTTCACTTATATTGTGGGGACTGGCTTCCGTTAACGAAGAGTTCTAAAAGAGTTTTTGAATAAATAGGATAGTATTGCTGTTTTAGAATTATTTGTTGGTCTTTCATTCATTGACACGCTAGAACAGCTTAGCTTGCGAAGAGACATGCTCGCTCTACCTACCGACTTTACTATGGTGAGTGCTCCGAGGAACTCTTCAAATTGACGCCTACATCACCATTCCATGATTATACCACCAGACGAAGGTTAAAATTCCACCGGCACCATCTGGACTCGTGGCGGTCCTTCACAGTCCGCTTTGCACTCTCCTATTTACCACGGACGTGTAGGTTATGGGACAACCTTCCAGCTGAGGCATTCCCAGTGGACTATAACATGGGGTTCTTCAAGAAAGCTGTAAAAAAAGCTCTCCTCCAAAGCCAGCAATGCCCGGCTGGCTCCCCTGGGGTTGCCTGTGTCCATAGACGACGGTGATCGCTTAACACCACGCGGCCCGTCTGCCTTTTTATTCGGTTTAATTATAAAAAAAATTCGAATAGAATCAACGTATTTGTTTCCTTCTTGTTTAAAACTACGCAATCCAAACTAAAATTTGGCAAGTTATACTTAAGGGTGTTACTTAGTGCTAATTACTGTGCAGGCTAAGGTGTATGAGTATATTTTGAGCTTTTTTGGGTTTTTCTTTAAATACTTCTTTATTCTGACGACCCGCGATGGCTACTGTACCAGACTGCCAACAACCCCGGATCCGGCTTCGATTCCTGGCAAGGTAGAAAATGGCATGATGAGAATCAATTTCTGTTTTTGGTCTGGGTGTTTGTATAGTAGTACTGTAGGTGGTATAACTATTATCGTTCGCCCGGGGAAGTACCACCGCTGCACCCACTTTTACCGTGAACCAATTCTGTTGTGTTTGGTGGAAAGGTGCAGTTGCCGGCCATACTTACATGAGGCGACCACCAGCCTCCGGAGTAGCAGCGCAACTGCATACGACCTTAGACAAGACTTACTTATGCTTGCTTGAGGTTGTATGTAGATGTCCACGGGCTGCAGCGACCACTTAACACCACGTGGCCTGCATGCTAGTCTGCTACTCTATTCAAATAAAAAAAATACATATATTTCCGTTTGTCCTTCGTACCCACGAAACAGGGAATCCTGTGTGGGGCTCCTTAACAACCTTCACTAGCACGTGCATTAACAATTAAAAAAAACACATCGTCATATTTTATTTTCTAACATTTCCAATACAATGTTAAATAATCCAAAGTAATGAAATCGTCTTTATGTCTTCCGCAAGTCGTTCACATTCACATGAAACCACTTGAAATTCTGAGCCGCAAGATAGACTGTCGTAAAAACAAACAAGGGCTCATGATAACATGGTCCAGTGCCTACAAACTTTAACTACATTTTACTTGTATACATACTGCTTACATTGTGATTTGATTCTTAATGGGATTCTTCAGGGTGGTTTTTGTGTAAGCTAACTGGGTCTGTTAGTGATTCATCATAGCTATAGGTATATTATTGTGAATTATACACGCTTTTATATTATAGGTCTGACTTGTGTTCAAAGCGCTCTTTAACAAGTTTTTAAACAATTATTTGGTTGGTTCTAGGGTTGGTCTAATGTTCTTCCATTATTATTGACTAGTCTTCCGCCAACGTGGACCCGTTTTAAAGGTTCCCGTATATAAAAACCATCCTATGTCTTTTCCTAAGGTCCACTCTAACTGTGTTCCAAATTTCATTAAAATTGGTTTAGTAGTGCGGTAAAGCGTAGCAGACAGACAGACAGACAGACAGAGTTACTTTCGATTTATAATATTAAGTATGGATTAATACTTTGAATTGGAAGAAGAGTTAATTAAGCTTTGTGTAAATTAAAACGCACAGAAATTCTCTACATAATATTATATTCAAATAAATAATGATATTATTTTTCTAGGTTTCACACCTTCAGCGTACACTTCTGTAATAATGAACCCGGTTCAAATATTTCTTCAGAGTGTTTACACAAACACGTGAGGTTTTGAGCCGCAGGACTGTTATGTGAGCAAACAGAGGCTTACATTGAGAATACTGGTTTCCAGTAACGAAGTGTTATGTGTAAATATTTCACGCATAAACAATTTTGTTCTTTTAACGATATTTTGTGAAGCGTGCTTGGCCTTGGGATTTGCGTACCTACTCGTGGAACGAGATTTTTTTAGGTGGTTTTAAGAGGCCGTATACGAAATTTTGCCGATTTCGCTGATTTAGCAGCTTTAACACATGAGTTTTGGAGTTAAAATACAGTATTTCCATAAGTTTTATTGCACAATATGACTGATGATTTTAATAATAATATACGTCGTCGTAACACAATTACGAAATGTACATTAACATATATTTCATTATTATTTTTATTTGTCCCATATTACGCCTTTTATAAATTAAAATATTTATTTATTTATAATTCGGATCGGTTCCGATCGTCGGCTTTGGGTACCCATATCACAGGGTGTTTGTACACTGAGAGGAAAAAAGCCGGCGAAAAAAAAACCTCCCAGATTTTTATGAATTCCATTATGCCGGTTTATTGTTTATGAAATCAGTGACTGAGTAATACGCCTTTTTCAGGTCAGGTTTGATCTTCATGCTTGTGTGTATAAAATAAAATAAAATAGAATAAATATAGTTTTATATACCTTAGGTAAAATAAAGTATTAGTCACCAAAGTGCATTTTTAAAACAGAAGTGCATATATGTGTATTCTTTGTAGCTAAGAAACACATTTGAGCAGAGCCCTTAGTGTGAGTTTGTAAACGCGCAAACGTTACTACTGCGTCAGAGTTAAAATTGGACAGATAGATCTTAACCTGAAAGGAATAAGGTCGATAATTAAATTCCTAACGCAAACGCGATAGTAACGTTTTCGCGTGTGCACACTTACACTAAGGCCTCTGTTAAGTAAGAACGAGTTTTCAGCTTGCTACGAATGCTACGAGAACGTAGTAGATTTTATCTGTCCTCTTAATGTCTGTTGAAAATCTTAACTCAATATTTTAGTAGAAAGCAGATGTTACTTACTATTTTTTTTGTTTATTAAAGTGGTGGTTTTCAATACTTACATTGGATAAACACAAAGATAAGGATAATAAATATATAGATAATGCTACGCACTCATAGCCCTACATTTGGATTCCCTGTGTCGTGGGTACCATGGACATACAAAGCCAGAAACATAAGCACCCAGACCGAGAACATAAAAAACTCATCATTTTAATTTCTGAAGTGCGCATGGCCCGGTGGTTAGCGTAGACCGCAAACGATATATGCAACTAAGCCAAATGGGCGCGGTCAGGGGTAAGATGGGTGACCATCGAAAAAATTTCATGCGCGTTTCTGTGCTTCAGAGGGCACGTCAAGCCGTCGGTCCCGGTTGTTGTCAATAGATAACAGTCGTTAAACCTTGTCGGAGGCCTTATGGGCGGTTTGAAAATATCCGACAGCAGGTTGGCCACTAACCGGCATCTCCAACAACCCACATTGAAGCAGCATGATGGAGTAAGCTCCAGGCCTCCCCAATAATGGGGAGAGACCCGTGCCCAGCAGCAGGATGCAAAAAAGGGTTGCCGCCATTCCAATTTCTGCCTTGCCGGGAATCAAACCCAAAAGCCATCGGTCGGTCTGGCATCCAGCACACAGGTCGTCGATATGAATCGAGGATATAAATCATTTCCTTAGTATTTACCTCAGAAACCTTCTTTTAATTCCATCTTACGAGCATTCTTATTCTCGATTACAATTTATCTTATTCTCGAGCTACAGGAACAAAGAAATTTTTGGTTTATCAAATTTCCTATTTTTCTGACTATTTAGTTACGTCAGATACGATAGGAAAAATGTGATTGTTCTATAGAAGGAATTTTTCATAATTTTATCATTTACGAGCAGCGATGGTCGAACGGTAAAGACCGCAGTCTCCGACACGAACGGAGATACCGAGTTCAAATCCTCAGCGCACTGGCAAAGAAAGTAATGCGTATTTATCACTGAACCACTATGATGGAAAATATTGTGATATTTAATTAATTACCTTTTAATATAAAATATATGTTTTGCATCACCGTGCATGCCTGAAATCTTATATATAAAATTCTCGTGTCACAATGTTCGTTCCCGTACTCCTCCGAAACGGCTTGACCGATTCTCATGAAATTTTGTGAGCATATTGAGTAGGTCTGAGAATCGGCCAACATCTATTTTTCATCCCCCTATGTAATAAGGGTGGCCCACCCCAAACATTTGAATGCGGTACGGAGTTCGCGGGGTCAGCTAGTAATCTTATAATTTCTTGACTCGACTCGACTCGACTCGACTCGACTCGACTTATAATGTCCACCAATCCGCACTTGGCCAGCGTGTTGGAATATGTCTTGAATCTCTCCAACTTATGAGAGGAGACTTGTGTTCAGCATTGAGACACAAAAAACTGGTTTGAAAAATATTTGTAACTAAAATAAAAAAGTAGAAAAAAAAACTACAAGTGTAAAAAATATGGACCAGCCATAAATTTTAGCGCACATACCAACTCGTGCGTACACTCACCCTTTTAAAAGAGGCCAATCAGTCCTATATTCCCGCGGCTTAGCAATTCCGACAAAAGGGTTTCAACCGTCCACGTCTCAGCATATCAATATGGCTCAACGGGAATTCCGGATGTATATCGACTTCCACTTGAGCGACTCTCTTTACAGGACATTTTTCTGTTAGTTTTGGTTTCTTTGAAAATATAATTTGGTTTCACATTCATAAAATACGATATTTGGGTCCGGGCCGGGTACTCCACCTAGGTTCTTCACCTGGGTGAAGCACGGGATACGTACGGGTGTCCGTGCTCCAACTGATAATATTATTGTACACACAGAACATATTAAAAGAGGTAGAACGGCAATAATGCGCCGTTCGTATGAAAACTGTAGTCGCCGATCAAGCCCCAGCTTTCACCGCCATTACATCTGTGCTTTAATAAATATGAAGCTGACGCACATATTTGCAATTTCAAATCTAGTCAATCTTAGCGCCGCACAATCACGCGATTTCAAATGAAGGAATCATACCCAAGCACGCATATCGCAGCACGATCGCGTGTTTCTGTAGAGATACGAGCGTTGCTCATATCCTTGGAGCGTCTTCCCCGCCCACATTTCCATTCTAACCTCTTTTAATATTTTCTGTGATTGTACAGTCGATGACACAACACATTGTTCATTGTATTTATACCGTATTATTGAAGAACTTTTTATACGTCGCCAAAACATTTTTACCAAATAATTGTGATCTAATGGGAATAAGTGCTACCTACTACTACTGTTACAAAAAAAAAAAACTATTTTTTATACTCAAAAATACTTATTAAAATATTTCCATTTAAATTGTGGAGAAAATTGTATCGAACGACTAGGGGAGTATTATTATTGAACTTAATATTATGAATCCATAATATTATCTATCATGAAAAAAAACCTCATGGCAATTAATAATTATTAATTAATTTTGGCCTTAATAGCAAAAGGCAACTATCAGGCCTCCAGAGTAATAGTGTAACAACGTACAACTTCACGCTAGACTACACTTTTAAAGGCAGTTCGGCGATTCCGACAACATAGTTTAAATTGACCACGTCACAACATATCAGCAAGGCTCAGCGGGACTTCCGAAGGTACATCGACTTCCATTTGAGATACTCTTTTTTGGCATTATCTTTTTGTTAGTTTAAGTTTCTTTGATACTGAAGAAAAGAACATTTGGGTTCATACTTATATGTTACGTATACATCAGAGCTAAATATATAATTATTCCCATTTTAAATGTAGCGAATCGTATTTGTAGCTTGTATCAAACGAGGAAGGAGGGGAAGTATCACCGCTTTACTTAATAATATTTTCTATCATAAAAAAATCCTTAGGGTTCGGTGGAATGTTGTGGTTGTTTGTCAGACAAGACCTCTAGAGTAGTAGTGTAACAACATACTCGGGCAAATCTACACTTTTAAAGGCAGCTCAGCGGTTTCGACAAAAGGGTTACAACCGGCCACGTCATAACATAATATCGTGTCTCACTTTGAATTCGTGATGCATATCGACTTCCACTTGAGCGACTCTTTGTTCTGTATATTTTCCTCTGGTTAAAACTAACCAGTGTTTCTTTGATAAAAAATTTGATTCACAACAATGAAATTTAAAAAAGAGGCAGATGTTATGGTCACTTAAAATATGGCCACTTTTAATGTATGACACACTTGTCCTCATAATAAACACGTCAGCTCCCTAGCCATCTTGCCGTTTTGCTGCATACAGCATCAAGACATGCGAGGGATAATTTTCGAGCTAAATTGTCATACTACTGACATTATGGTCTACGTATTTTTAAAAAAAAATGTTATTGGTTCATATAGACATGACGTTGTTTTATACTTAGGACTAAATAGTAATCTCGTTTGTGACTTGCATGGGTTGTCCGGGAAAATATCACTTCTGCCATAAAGAAATCTTGTGTATATTTCCTGTGCTGCAGCGATAACTTATAACCGCGTGGCCTGCATGCTCGCCTGCTACTCTATTAAAAAAACAAAACCGTGTTTGTAAACTACTGAAAGCATGTTTGACATACGGCTATATAATCCACTCAAATAACAAAGTCAACGTGGGCGATATCTCGCTTCCGCGTTCAACGTTCTTTAAAAATTAAATGACCTTTGATAGGTAAAATAAAACAGTTACCTTTTCTTAAAGCTTTAAAAATGAACGGGAAACTTTGTAAAGGAATCTGTACTGTAATATAAGACACTTAAGCCGACGATATGATATAAAAAGGCCTAAGATGGGGATAAGAATTAATATGAGCAAAATGTACGAGAATGTCCAGTACCGCCTGAGCCTTATTTATTCTAGGCAGCGTTTTTATTAACCAAAGCCCACATTATGGAAAGCTTGTAATATCCTACAAGGTCTTTATAAATCGTGATCTAAATATTTATTCTGTAAACAATAATGTTGTTATTACAATGCTTAAATCAACATAATGAGGTATATCGTATTTGCAAGTTATGTTATGAATTTTGAACGGTTCCTTTGAAGTTATAATTTTCTTTTATGAAATTACAGTTATAACACAGTTAAATTCTATTTATACCCGACTTCTCAGTATGAATTTCTCACGGTGACTGAATAAGTCTGGGCCATGATAAACAATACTGCTCCATCGCATTTGCGAAGATAAGAAGAAGGCTATCATGATATGGCTACCAAAATTATGTTTATTGTGTCTTTGTCAACCAAGTCCCACTACTGGGTATCTCAGAACTAGGGAGATATAGGACATAGTTCGCTTAGGCATAAGCCTCATATTATGTCAATTATATGCTGATGGATGTGACATGTTTTTGGGACATTTTATAAAGCTAATAATATAACTAGTGTGGGAAAACGTCGTAATAAAATAATACAATATATTCTTTAAGTGTGAAGCAGCGATAGGTTACACACTCATAAACGTTACACACTCATAGCCTCACAGTAAGGTAATTAATACCCTGTGTCGTGCGTACCATGGACACACACAAAGACAGGAACACAAACACCCAGACCGAGAACAGAAATTTAAACTCATCATTCAAATCTGCTTCGCCGGGAATCGAACCCGGGACCCCTCGATTGGCAGTCCGCCATGGTAACCATTGCGTCACGCGGCTCGTCGATAGGTACTAAAAAAACTTTTTAGTCCAAGGTACGCGTCGGGTTTTGAGCCCGTGGCTGTATGTGAGACCGGTGTTGTAACCACTTAGCAATTGCTGCTTGAAAATTTAGCGACTGTTATAGAGAACAATATGAATTCTTGCTAGAAACAGTCACCCATGCAACATCTACTATATCAGTGAAACTTGATTAGCTCAAGTACCTACTGCAAGTACGTTAGTTGCGAAACTATTAAATCAAAATATACGTTGGGATAAATATAAAAAGTAAAATGATTCCATAGCTTTTATGTTGTAAAAATAATTTCAGAGGCATCACTCAACGTTTCTCGAACAAAATACGTAATGTTGAAATATTTTTACCTAATATTTTATACTTGAAAGATTTCAATGGAAATCCAAAAGGGAACCAAAGAGCGTTTCTTGAAAGAAAAGTCAAGTAAATGTGAAAGGTCAATACTGAAATATTATATCGATGGCACATAAATGGCACGAGGTTGGACGAACAGATTGAGAGAGAGAGAGTGGCTGTTCGGCCAAAAACGGTCCACGTGTAAGCTAGAGTGTTTCTGTCATGGAAAATACTTTTGTCTATGTAAGTATTACTTACTTTAATTTAGTGAATAGATGTACAAATGGCTGTGGGATGCTACTTATAACCAATTCTCAACATTGCTTCAATGAGAATATTTATTCTTTATCCTCTAAACCTGAAAGTAAGTATTGTCTATACCTTCTACGAGCAGCGATGGCCGAGTGGTAAAAAACTGCGTTCTTCGACGCGACCGATCCCAGGTTCAAATCCTCGGCTCACCTCTGACAAAGAAATTTGTAATGTGCAAATTTATCGCTGCTCCAAGGTGATGGAAAATATCGTGATATTTCATTGATTACGATGTTCTTCATCGCCGTGCATGCCTGAGAGAAATTCATAATTTCTCGAAAGCATGACGTCCACCAATCCGCACTTGGCCAGCGTGATTGACTATGGCCTAAATCACTCTCAATTGTGTGAGAAGGAGACCTGTGCCCAGCAGTGGGACATAAAAAAGGTTGAAAAAAAAAACTTCTAAGTTCAAGTAAAAATAATTATTATACTTAACATCCATCCATCTATCAGCCTTTAGAAGTGCAATGCTGGATAACATTCTGTCTGGTATTCAATGAACAAAAAATATTTCATTAGGTAGCTATAATATTTATATTTGTACATTAAATATAAAGATTATCTAACTTAACCATTTCCACAAGTAACCACAAGTGGCCACAAGTAACGCATTCGAAAAAAATAAAACGTTTGAGTTTCATTCAAAGTACTTCTAACCTTCCTACTCAGATCTTAGAGTATATTTCGCAGTGTGTTCATACATGTCAATACTTAAACTACGTCGGGGACCACAGGAGTGATTTATAGAAAACATAATTGGTTTTGTTTCGGTCAAGGTCCGGTTTAACGATTGTTTTATTCGTCTAATGGGTGCAATAAGCAGCCAACGGTTCCTTAATGACTGTGTGGCGAGATTTTGGGAGGATTAGGGTGTGTTCACCACAGAGCAAAAAATGTGCATCATTACTAGAGACGGTATAATCAATATTTTTTAAGTAAAGTTTTAATTTACATTTTGTCCATCATTAATTCTTTCAGAACATTTTTTAAGTACTAAAAGCCCTTGGAAATTTTATTAGAAACAGGCCAATAATCATTAAGCTGTCGGCTCGCAAAAGTCACTTGGTGGTATTAGAATGATTGTTTGGCCCACATGATCTTCCAGCGACAGCGTTTTGTACTACAGTATCATTCTTAATAGAATGTAGGAACAGATCTTGATTGACGGGGATTGAAACAGGGATTTCCTTTGCAGACAACGGTGTCTTAACTACTCCATTGTCACTGCTCAAACAAAGTTCATTTTATTTCTGTATATTGGACGCTGATAGAAACAAATTCGTATGAGTGTACTCGGTGCTACGTTTTATGATTGCCATCTCTAGTACGGTCGCTTGCTCTGTAGTGTACCAAGTTTATATTACCGTCGTTTATGCCCACGATGCTTTCCAGTTTTCGTGTAAATTTAAATGTAACGTTATATTTTTATCATTAAATTTATGACGATGTTAATCGACATTTGTATGAAATGCTGTTAAAGTTAAGCTGCAAGCCAAACTTTTCATCTTCGTTAAGCGTTTCAGCCAGTGTTCTCTTCAACACAAAATAAACATTATTTTACTGTACTGACGTTTTTTATTTGAATGGAGTAGCAGACGAGCATGCAGGCCACGTGGTGTTAAGTGGTCGCTGCAGCCCATGGACATCTACATACAACCTGAAGCAAGCATAGGTAAGTCTTGTCTGAGGTCGTATGCAGTTGCGCTGCTACTCCGGAGGCTGGTGGTCGCCTCATGTAAGTGTGGCCGGCAACTGCACCTTTCCACTGAAACACAATAAAATTGGTTCACGGCAGAAGTGGGTGCAGCAGTGGTACTACCACGGGCGAACGTTAATTGTTACCACCTACGTTACGTTACGTTACGACATAGTTACTTTTATCTTTTCCTATGAAATATTTATTCATTTTTATAGTGAATAATATGAAATATGAAGAAAGAAATAGAAAGAATCTTTTCAACGTTTTCGTAGCAGAGTAGTTGACTTTTATATAGGGCAATTATCTTTTTAATAGAGTTGCAGAAGAGTATGCAGCCAACGTGGTGTTAAGTAATTGCTGCAGCCCATAGACATCTACACACAACTTCAAGCAAGTCTGACGTTCTACTTCTGCGCTGCTACTTCGAAGGCTGATAGTCGCTTCATTAAGTCTGGCCGGCAATTGCACCTTTACACCGTAGTACAGTAGAATTGCTTCATGGCAGAAGTGGGTGCAACGATGGTACGCCTTCAAATATTTATTGTTTCAAACTGATCTATCTTTTGATCTTTAGCTTGATAGATATACTTTTTTGTTCTTGGGTTCATGTGTCACAGGACTATATATTACAAAAGGTCAAAAAAACTTTGAATTCTCGTTTTAATTACAAATCAATATTCAAAGTGCAAAGTGTTTTGTGATATATCAAAATAATATATCACCAAACACTTTGCTGTTTCAACAAACTAACATATTAATGTTCAATAATAAAGTTGCAGCAAATAATATAAAGGCAAAACTTTTCCTATTAACCTCAATAAGCGTATAACAGGAATGATTCTAGATGGACTGGAAATAGTTACTCGAGCATCAAACCCCTAAGCCTTAAACAAGCTCTCATGGAACAATTTGTTCCTAATCCGATAATAGCCTTCGATACATCTGTTTCTTTATCTCGAGTTATATTATTTGTGGTATTTGTTTGGAAGTATTAAAGCTGGCTGATATAAATTAAATTTTGTTTATTGAGACAAGCTCTTTCTCTTTTCAAAATTTACAATAGTTCAGAACACTTTAATAGGAGTTTTGGCGGGAAGTCGAAAAAGACATATTGTGCTCTTGTTTTATTTTCTTGGTATATTTTTGAGTTATATCGGTAAAGTTGATGGCATTTTGTTTGATATAGGTTAATTACAGTGCACAAGTGTTTGTGAAATAGTATAACAGTGCTAAAATATGTTTTGTCTGCTTGCCTCCAAAATTCCATCAGACACGTTCTAGTAAAGTAGCCATCGCTTTACTTGAATGTTCTAGTCAGTCCAACATGGAATGACAATGGATGACTGAATACTGACGACTTACTGGCTTTGATATTACTTCGTCCAGTTTCACTTGAAACTGGAAAAAAATTAATCAAAAATTATACATGACGCTGGCAGTATGCACAGAATTTGCGATGCCATAATTGAAAAAAAAAACACTTTAATATCGGCTGTACTCCATAGATCGCATTGTGATGCAAATAATTATCAAAATACTAGATTTATATGAATCTGTTTTTTAAAAAAAAGGTAAAGTTTTTATCTTCGACGGTGGCATAAGCAATTTTAAAGTTATTTTAGTGAGGCCATCATATGCTTTCAAGCATCTATAAGGATATACTGATTATGAAATCGATATCAATATTAATATCAAAATCGACGTGAAATAGACGAAGGACTTGATTTGAATATCAATCTTGAGCTCGATATAAATATTGATAGCGAAACCAATTATAGGATCGATAAAAAATCGAAAAGTTAAGATATGTACGAATCGACATTAACATCAAATCAGCACTTGGTATGACCTCTTGGATCTGAAGGCCATTCCAACGTCGTTAAAGCTAATAAATCGGGGCTGCGATATGTGATCTCGGAGCGATATATGGAGCTTGGAGCTCGGCCAGCGAGTGTGTCATTGTCGAATAATGAATATCAATGTTGCATCTACCTTTATAGTCAAGTGGTTACCTTCGTTAGGATAAGAATCTATTTTAAGATCAAATAATTTATTGGTACACGTTGGTACTTATTTTTATGAAGATCAATTTTAATAGTTTATTTGCAAATTAAACGTTAACGTTTCACACTCATAGCCCCACAGTAGGGTAGATATACCCTGTGTCGTGGGTACCATGGACACACACAAAGACAGAAACGCAAACACCCAGACCGAGAACAGAAATTTAAACTCGTCATTCCAATTTCTGCTTCGCCGGGAATCGAACCCGGGACCCTTCGATTGGCAGTCTGGCATGGTCATCATTGCGCCACGCGGGTCAAATTGTAAAAAAATATAGGCTTATCGATACAAAGTTGACATCTGTCTATCAGCCATTAGCAGCACTGCTAGACATTTTTTTAAAGCTTTTCTACGTCAAAATGCTGTGCCTGTGCCTTAAGACGAGTGCGGATAGGTGGACATAATGTGGCCGAGAAATTATGAGTTTATTTCAGGCATGCACAGTGATTAAAAACATCGCAATTAATTATATATTACAATTATTTTCCCATTGTGGAGCATCTCTATCTTTCTCTTCATCAAGAGACCCCCACCCCACATCTCTCACAGTTAGTGAATAGACTTAGTTCTGCAGTTTTTGCGACAAAGAAAATTCGTTCTCTCACAGACATTGAAACAGCCAGATTAATTTATTTCCGTTACTTACTTCCATAGTTTAATGTCAAATACAAATACAAATACAAATATGCTTTATTGTACACCAAAATAAAAGTAACATACAAAACAAGCTTATTAAAAATAGTGTAACAATAGGCGGCCTTATCGCTGATAGCGATCTCTTCCAGACTGCCTTTGGGTAGAGGAAAGGAGAAATTTCTTTATAAAATCGGGTACCAATGCACAAGATAAATAAGTTTGTAGAGATGAAGTAAATTATGCGAGCATATTTCACATACATACATATTATATACATACAAATAGTTACATACGACATACATACATATATACATACATACATACATACATACATACATACATACAATAACTAAATAAATAAATACATATATAATTATATAAATATATAAAACACCATAATGCTATAATTAATTGACCAAGAGGGAGTTAAGAGGACATAGATGAGAGATAGAAGTTGAAAAGTCGAGTTTTAAAAGTAAAAAGACTTTCAGAGCGTCTAATTGTAAGGGGAAGAGAATTCCATAGACGTATAGCGGAGACAGTGAAGGACTTTGTGTAAAAGGAAGAAGAGTGAATAGGAGTATTAAGACAAAAGTTTTCAGCAGATCGTAAGAATCGGTTATGCACAACATGTAGAAATTCAAACCGCTCTTTTAAATAATTAGGCGCCGTGGGACGGAATAGTGCGCAGTACAAAGCGGAAAGAATGTGAGAATTCCTGCGAAGACGGATAGGGAGCCACTTGAGCTTAACTCGAAAATCGGAAATATGATCGTATTTACGAAGACCAAATACGAATCTTATACAAGCATTTTGAAGACGCTCAAGTTTATTCAGTTGCTCCTCTGTTATATCAGGATAGCAGATATCAGCATAATCGAGAACAGGCAGTAGAAGAGACTGAGCTAGCGTAATTTTTGTTGGAATTGGTAGAAAATTGCGTAGTCTGCGTAAAGACCTCAACCGCGCAAAAATCGATCTACTGAGGTCATTAATGTGAGGTATCCAGGACAGAGTGCGATCCATTGTTACACCCAAATTTTTTACTCTGTCACTGTAGGGAATGATGACACCATCAAAAGTAATAGGTGGTAGATTTGTCCAATCAACTTTAGATAACAATCTGGAACTGCCTATAACAATGCTTTGGGTTTTGGTGGGATTTACTTGCAGTCCAAATGATTTTGTCCAGTTCAAAATACAAGTCAAGTCTTCGTTTATTTTGGTAATCGCAGCAGAGAGTTCACTCAGAGGAGCTTGCGCGTAAATTTGTAAATCGTCTGCATACAAGTGGTAGAGAGAAGAAATATGGGAAGATACCGAATTTATGAAGACGGCAAATAAGAGGGGAGATAGCACACCACCTTGCGGTACGCCGGCACTCGTAAAGGTCCAAGTGGAAAAACGATCTTTGACCTGGATACGTTGCCGACGCCCGCTTAAGTATTGTTGAAACCAGTCAATTGCAATTGGAGATACATTAAGAGGACGCAGTAATGCCAGTAGGACGTCAAAGTCAACGGTGCCGAAGGCATTGCTGAAGTCAAGTAGTGTCAGCACCGTGAGTTTCTGACTGTCCATACCATAGCGTATGTCGTCGGTGATTTTTGCGAGCGCAGTAGCCGTACTATGACCAGGACGAAAACCGGATTGGAAGGGATTCAATAAGTTTTGACGAGAGAGAAAGGAGCTGAATTGATGGTAAATGATACGCTCTAAAGCTTTGGAGAGGAAGGGAAGAATGGAAATAGGGCGATAGTCGGACAAAGTTGTAGGATTAGGTTTTTTCGGTAATGGAATAATCTGGACGTCTTTCCACGCGGGTGGAAAGGAACCGGAGGTAATCGAGTTATTGAAGATGGAAGTGATAACAGGAACCAGTATATCTATTAAAGGAATGATCATCTTACGGCTAATGCTGTCGCAACCAACTGAATCAGAGTGAATCGACAAAATGCTCCTCTTAACGTCACAATCAGAAATTTGACTAAATGAAAATTGAGAAGTAGTAGGAGTGGGAAGAGAAGAAAGATAATTAAGTGTTGAAGATTTTGCATTGTCAGCAATGAAGGATGTAGAGGAGAAATGATTATTAAGACAATTTAAGTCTAAATTTTCAGGAAGAGTATTTTGTTGCTGTTTCCCAACTCCTAAAGATCTAAGAAATTTCCAGACTTTAGCTGGGTCTTCGTCTTGAACAGACTTATGAATGTGGCGACGTTGTGCATCTCTACACTCCTTGTTGCAGCTGTTACGAGCAGTCTTGTACTTCTCATACCGAGCGGTATTCGAAGGGTTTGACTTGTATTTCGCCTTGGCATAGTTTTTCTTAATAATTAGCTTTTTTATGTCATCAGTGAGCCATGGAGCAGGGAGGTGACGAACACGGATGGGACGAATAGGTGCATGTGTATCATACAGCTGGATAATAAAAGAGTTAAGAAGCGCAACCTGCTCGTCAATGGTATCTGCGTTCGTGACAACGGACCAGTCCAAATTTCTGGCATCCTCAATAAGTTTTTCAATGTCCATTCCCGCAAAATTACGCTGAAAAAGTGTTCTCGATCTAGCTTTGGGGGGCCGGATTTTGTATGACAAATATATCAAGTCATGATATGAAAAACCATCAGCAGCAAATTGACCATGCTTAGCGACATAATCAAGAGAGGAAACCAATATAAGATCAAGGAGAGATGGAGTAGAATTTGGAAAGAAATGCGTGGCTGAAAGAGGCAGTATGTGTAGGTTTGCTGCGTCTACAATAGAATTTAACCGAGATGATCTGGAGTCATGCTTGAGCAAACAGGTGTTAAAATCGCCCATAATAATGCTGTGTTCGTAAAGGGGAGTAAACTCCTCAAGCAGATTATCCAGAGAAGAAAAATAATCAACAGTTAATGATGGACTATAGAGTACGCCAAGAAGTAATTTGGTGTGAGAGAAAATTACTTCAATAAGCAAATACTCAGCTTCAGATCCCAACGGATTTGGGGATGACATCTTAATAACAGAGAAAGGGATGTGGGATCGAAGGTAAATTGCAACGCCACCTCCACCCCGCATTGGGCGGTCATTGCGAATCAGATGAAAACCCGGTAAGGCGTATGACGTAGACGGTAGACACGGCTTTAACCATGACTCTGAAACCAATATTGCGTGTATATTGTTGCTATCGAAAGAAGTTAGTAGATCGGGGTAGTGAGCAGGAATACTCTGGGCATTAATGTGAACAACATTAAAGTTTTTCCTCACGTCTGAAAAACAGGTATCTAAGGCCACGTTTAAAGGAGGGACGCTTTGAAAACTGTCTGCACTATTATCTCCATCCGAAGCAGTAGAATATACCGATTCTTGATCACTTAGCATAATTAATGGTGTTTAAATATATAATATATAAATATAAAGAAGCTTAACAAAATATAAATATTAGTCTATAAATAATAAAAACAAATAATAATAATAACATTATGGTCATCTACCCGCCAGCATCATTATGACAAAAGCACATTGCAACACTTATAAATTGTAATGGTGCAAAAATGAACTGGCTAAAAAGCTAACAGTCAGGTTTAGAAAAATTACGTTGCGAGTATCCGAACGACAATAATTATCTACGGTCAAGTTTGACAACTATGTAATTACAAGTGCCATGTCGTAAGTCTAGATATTATTATGTCAGATCAGATCTGTCAAATCAAAATGAAATAAGATCGAGAAATTGAAAGCAAAATTTTACCCTACTAGTTTGTCAAAACAATTAATAAATTAATTACAGTAAAGAGAAGGTAAATAAAATAAAAATAAAAAAGTTACAAGTACACAAGCTATTATGTTGTACCAGCAAGTTTAACAGTTACTAGGAAGTTAACAGTGAATAGGAAAGGAAAGAATAATAGACATGATTTATGAAAAATAACAAAATGCAAAGAAAGTTATAACAAACATAATAAGCGACTTACGATCTGCTAACAAACTACTTCCTTACTGCCCTTTTGTTACGCACAGCTTTGTTGCTGGAAGGCTTATTGCCTGCAACTGGTGGATGTACAGGCGAAGCAGGTTCAGACACTGATTCAGCCACGGGTTCAGGTGTAGGTTCCGGCGCAGATTCCGATGCTGGTTCCGACGCCGGTTCCGACGCAGCTTCCATCCCAGATTCCGGAGCGCTGGGGATGGCGTCTAAGTCCGCCAAGCTCTCAACATGGTGGCGAGAGCCATCCGGCGCAATCACATAGATGACTCCGTTTCTGGTCCAACATTTGGCCACGCCAAAGCGCTGTCTGGCCTCCAGGAAAACAGAATGACGACATCTTGTGAGGAACTCTGAAAGTGTTACTCCTGTACCTTTCAATTTAGTCTTGCTGAACCAGACTTTGTCACGCACGGATATGTCACGGAAAGTGACTACTACTGGCCTGGGTTTTTTCTCGGAAAGCTGTCCCAATCTATGGCATCTACTAATACTGGAATCACTGGATGAACTCTCTACGCGTAGTTGGACGGAGACTAACTTATTAACTGCATTTGCTGTTTCTTCTGGCTTGCTCTCAGGAATTCCATGCATGAGAAGCATCTTCCGTCTGCTTCTCATTTCCTGACGATCCAGCTCCCAGCCAAGGAAATCTACCTGCTTCTGTAACGACTCTAATGCAGTTATAATAAACTTCTTGAATGCATTGAAGTCAGTAGCAAGAGTTGTAGAAGTTGTGCTTTTTCCTGATTCCTGTAGCTCTTTTTGGAAATCAGCCAATCCAGAAAGGAACAGCTCCTTTAAAGAAGCCATGGAGTCTTTAATTGCTTCCATAGTGAGTTTTGGTGCAGTGGTGAAAGTGAGTGCAAAGATCAGTAACAGATAATTGTGTTACAAAAGTGTGCACAGTGAATTTTTCAATAGGAGAGTAAATGGCAGGTAGGTAACCTACTAGTTTACATACATAAAATGCACATAAACCAATCTGTATTCAATTAAATATAATTAATATTCATAAGCTCGAAAAATGTGTCTTACTTGTTTGGCACCTACCCTCGAACCCGAAAATGTCATTATGGCATTTTACTGTGGGGTAAAGCGGCTGATATTGAATCATTTTTTTTTTTGCAGAAAAGGGCTATTCGCGCAATTTATAACTTAGGTGCTAGAGAATCACTTAGAGAAAATTTTAAAGAGATATATATATTTACATTTGCTTCGCAGTATATCTACGAAAACATAATGTATGTACGCAAAAATAAAGAGAAATTTACTACCATATTGGACTTGCATAGTCCTAACTGTGTCTCAACTAGGAACGGCCACAAGCTGGCATTTCCGAAATGCCGGCTTCATAAAAAATGCTCTTCTTTTATTGGGATGTCTATAAGGATATATAATAAAATCACAATAAAGATTCAATCCCTGCCTTTAAAACCTTTTAAGAAGACAGTCATACAAGTCCTCTGTCGCAAGGCTTACTACACCACTATGGACTATCTTAATGATAAAGGAGCATGGGAATGAATCTCGCCCACACATAGCTATTTCTAAATTAAATGTAATACATAGGTTTAGTAATTACTCGCATCTGTGAGCAGCTGGAAGTGGGTTTATAGTGTCTCATACGATTAGCTGTCACGTGTACCCATTATGGACCCATAGCCATACTGTTATCTCAATTATATATGTACTTTTTAAAAAAAGAGTGCTGCTGGGAGTTTTTTTCCGCTGCCTTTTTTCTCTCAGCTCAACATCTAGCCCAAACGGGCACCTAAAGGCGATGACCGGGAAAAAATGTCATTCATTAAGCGAATATTTTGTATTCCTAATATGAAATAAATATTTTTGAATTTAGACCGCGGTCTTCACCCTCGGCCATCGCTGCTTACACTAGCTAGACAGCTAGACATACATATTATGTATATGCCTGCCCTAATATTCGCAACTTCGTATGCTCCTGTGGCTTCCCACTGTATTCTTCAAGTAAGTAGTCCAATTGGTTAGAGCGTGGCAAAAAAGACATAAAATCTCGAAAAAATTGTTTTATTTTTAAGTAACACCGTTCCAACTTTTGATCAAGTTTAACTTGGCTTACATATCTGCATATGGAATATCGCTTCCCGATTTGCAAATCACGAGAAATTCCGGTAATCTTGGCATGACCATTTGCATTTAATAGGTCATTCCGACGTCGTTAAAGCTGATAAATAGTGAACTGTGCGATATATTATTGGTCTTGAATGGATGTAGGGGCTCAATTTATTACGTAAATCAAGACCACACAGTTGTAATATTAAGTCACGGTGATTTTTGAGCGTAGGAAAAACAAAAGAACCGATTTCGAAACCGTTTATTTGTCAGCGGTACAACTGTATATTACGTCAACTAAAGTGACCAAGAACCGATTTTTTAATACCCAGAACAAAATAATAGTCTAGTTGGTATCGTAACGATAACGATGGTAACAATAGTAACGATTATTTGGTTCCGCACAAAGAGATAACATGTATTGGCTGTAATCCTTTTTACCTCCCACTGCTGGGCACTGTATTCGCACTAAACTGCGAATTGGCGAAGGTACGGGTTAATGGCCTTTCTGCTGTCAGATGTTTTCAAACCACCCATTGGGCCTAAGACAAGGATTAACGATTACTATCTAAAGATACCAACCATGGCCGACGGCTGAACGTGGTCTCCGAATCACGGAAACTTGCCAAAGGGAACAAATTTGTTAATATTGAGGTCTTCCATCTAACACCTGGCCGCGCCTGTTTCGCTTAGCTGCGTAGATCGCTTGTATACTATGCTAGCCGCTGGGCTATGTGCATGTACTTACAATGTACTCCAATAACTTTATTTTTTTTTTATCTGATTAGAGTAGCAGATGAGCATGCAGGCCACGTGGTATTAAGTGGTCGCTGCAGCCCGTGGACATCTACATATAACCTCAAGCAAGCATAGGTAAGTCTTGTCTGAGGTCGTGTGCAGTTGCGCTGCTACTCCGAAGGCTGGTGGTCGCCTCATGTAACTGTGGCCGGCAAGTGCACCTTTCCACCGAAATACAACAGAATTGGTTCATGGCAGAAGTGGGTGCAGCGGTGGTACTTCCCCGGGCGAACCATAATAGTTCTACCACCACTACAATTTTACAACTTTAGTAAGTCAGCATTTGTGCGATAAAAGAACTACTCGTATAAATGAAAACGAAACTAATTTCTCAACCCGGCCAAGACGTAACCTCTGCCACTGCTCCCATGTGTCGCTAGGCATCGAACCCGGGAAATCGGTGCGATATATGGGTTGGGCAATTTATGGGTCTTGGAGGCCGGCCAAGTAACCTGGCGAATACGTCATTGTCGTAATGAATGCCAATACCATAGCTACATCTTTATCAAAAGGAGTTACGGTTAATTCGGTTACTGACAGTGCATTTGATAGTTGTTGACTAATCGTACTCGTATATTATGCAAACTGAAGAGATTTAAGCGTTGTGAAATGTAGAATGTGATAATGCAAATTGCTGCCGCGATTTCTTTGAAGTAGAATTTCAACATTAGATAGAAGTTATGGGCTTTTGGTATAATATAAATTTATTATTTTACGATATTCAGTATTAAATTGGCGTCGTAGTAAGTATTTTAATCGGGTCTTGGACGCTATTCACAAAAAACATCAAAATGCATTTCTTCAAATGTTAAACAAAACTACGCTTGGAAAGCATGACAATTTTTTTTAAGTTACATACATGATTTTTACTGCTGCTTAAATCAATTAAAATTTAGTCAATTGACTTAAATGGTTTGTGACATCACAACCATTTTCTGGTACAAAATGTATGGAGATGTCACGTTTTGACAGCTCATTAAAAATATCTCATTTTGAAAGAAAGAAAGAAAAAATATTTATTTCATATTAGGAATACAAAATATTCGCTTAATGAATGTCATTTTTTCCAGGTCATCGCCTTTAAGTGCCCGTTTGGGCTAGATGTTGAGCTGAGAGAAAAAAGGCGGCGGAAAAAAACTCCCAGCACTCTTTTAAAAAAAAACAGTACATATATAATTGAGATAACAGTATGGCTATGAAGCGCGCATGGCTCGGCGGCGAGCGTAGAACGCAAGCGATCTATGCAGCTAAGCCAAACGGGCGCGGTCAGGTGTGAGATGGGTGACCGCTAGTGGCAAAAATTTCATGCGCGTTTCCGTGCTTCGGAGGGCACGTTAAGCCGTCGGTCCCGGTTGTTGTCGATAGATAACAGTCGTTAAACCTTGTCGGAGGCCTTATGGGCGGTTTGAAAACATCCGACAGCGGGTTGGCCACTAACCCGCATCTCCACCAACCCGCATTGGAGCAGCGTGGTGGAGTAAGCTCCAGGCCTCCCCAATATTGGGGAGAGACCCGTGCCCAGCAGTGGGACGCAAAAAGGGTTGCAGCCAACAGTATGGCTATGGGTCCATAATGGGCACACGTGACAGCTGATCGTATGAGACACTATTATTTGATTTGATTTGATTATTTGATTTGGTAGTCCAAGACTGGATTCTCCGTAAAATACGAGATCATCAAAATATTTATAGTCTAAAAAGTACTTCTGATATGTACATGAAGTTACTTTTACTTTTCACGGTAATTGACACGATACTAAATTGCTGAACATATGGCCGCAACCTTTTATGCGTCCCACTGCTGGGCACGGGTCTCTCCCCATTATTGGGGAGGCCTGGAGCTTACTCCACCACGCTGCTCCAATGCGGGTTGGTGGAGATGCGGGTTAGTGGCCAACCCGCTGTCGGATGTTTTCAAACCGCCCATATAAGGCCTCTGACAAGGTTTAACGACTGTTATCTATCGACAACAACCGGGACCGACGGCTTAACGTGCCCTCCGAAGCACGGAAACGCGCATGAAATTTTTTGCCACTAGCGGTCACCCATCTCACATCCGACCGTGCCCGTTTGGCTTAGTTGCATAGATCGTTTTGCGTTCTACGCTAACCGCGGGGCCATGCGCGCTTCATGAAATTGAACATATAGTCGCCAATAATATTTTGTAAGCCCCGAATTGGTTGCAATGAAATTTCTTCGTAATGGAATAAAATAACAAATCGAATCGTATATTATGCAAACTGAAGTGACTTTGGCAATGCCAAGTATACAGACATACCTACCGTTAGAGGATAGGATAATGTGAATTGCTACTGAGATTTATGTGGGAGATTTCAGAAGACATTTGAGATTGAGATAAATTTTAGTCTTGCAGATTGAATATATAGATTTTTTCATTTCATAGTACTTATTCCGTCGTATCGTATTGTCGGATGTGCTATCCTGCACCTTACGATGCTTACGGCGGCATGCGGCCACGCGCACACCGCCGTCCTTCCAGAGGCTGCTGGCTGGACGGATCGAGCTTCCACTCCATCGCTCGCAACCCCGGAAGCCCCCTTTTAGTTGTCTCTTACGATCAGACAGGGACCGTAGATCTATTCTTAATCCATGGTAATTTTTTTTTGGTATTAGGGGGGAAACCTTCAAAAGGTACTCGACACCTTGGGAGAGGATACCGGGCTATGTGGGATTAGACCGCACTAAAACCCCCTCGGTGGCCTGCCTCTGTGTTTGTTAGGACTCCGGGATCTCCATTGGAACACACCGGTGTCCTCCACGCGCGGCGCCCCAGAACGGGCCCATTTTCGGGAGAGTAGATGTGCTCTCCTGCACCTTCAGGTGTTCACGGCGGCATGCGGCCGCTGCAGGTATGGTAGGTATACCGCCGTCCCTCCCGGGGCTGCTGGCTGGACGGGTCAAGCTCCCACTCTCACCGTCCGCATCCCCGGCAGCCGCCTTTTAGTCGCCTCTTACGATCAGGCAGGGGATACCGTAGCTCTATTCTTAATCCCGAAGCTACAGGGACTAGGCACATGGTCTGCATCAACTGAAAATCGGTGCCTACATGCTAATCTATTGCCTACTTAAATATGCAGTAACATGTAACCGCGTAACAAATAAAATCTTAAACTAAAAAATTCTGCAAAACTTTTTGAAGGCCATTATTTAGGCATCGGCTTCTTGATTAATACTGTGTCTAAATTATGTGTGATCAATATATGTTTTACATTGAAAATTATTTATACTTTTTTATTTTATTAATACATAGATACTATTGTTATTAAGAGGAGGCCACTAGCAGGTGAATCGTGTAACACCTTATTATTATTTTAAATATTGTGCAGTAAAATAAGATCGTATAATCTCCGCCTGCAAACTACTCGATAGTTTGGCAGGATGTTTGTTATATTTATGCATGTAAATTTCTGAATAAACGGTTAATAATAAATTACATCCTTAGAAAATTATTTGCAACCAACAAGCAATGTAAAACAGAGCAAGCTTTGGTTGTATATTACGTCAGTATTGGGAAAACATAAAACAACATACTCCAACCGGTATTCAATAAATCTGCTTACACACGTCCCGGCATATTGTATATGCGTTTTAAATATTGTGCAGTAAAATAAGATCGTATAATCTCCGCCTGCAAACTACTCGATAGTTTGGCAGGATGTTTGTTATATTTATGCATGTAAATTTCTGAATAAACGGTTAATAATAAATTACATCCTTATAAAATTATTTGCAACCAACAAGCAATGTAAAATAGAGCAAGCTTTGGTTGTATATTACGTCAGTATTGGGAAAACATAAAACAACATACTCCAACCGGTATTCAATAAATCTGCTTACACACGTCCCGGCATATTGTATACGCGTTAGGCGGCCTACACGCCGTTCTAATACATCTCTCCGCTAATCCATATTTATTCGGGTGACCCTTCGCAGGCTGGCAACACCCGATAACGCGCGGGCTTTTTATATTAATAGTGTTAATATTTTCGAGAAACATTGATCCATAGACCTAAGTCTGGTGTTACGCCTTTTGAATAAGGGATTCGTCTTGTTTAGTTTTTTTCTCTTGTTCTGTAGTAGTTCATATTGGTAGGTATAAGTTGCATAGTATAATATTGATATCATGGTATGCTTTCCTATTTTCGTAGCAACTCTTTTTGAGCTCCACTACTGGGCACAGATATGTAGGTACCCATTATTAGGGAGGTCTGGAGTTTAGTCTACCATGCTGCTCTAATGCGGGTTTCGCGGGGATATGCGAGTTAGTGGTCAAGACTCGGTTGTTTACGAGTATAAACTGCCCATAAGACAACCGACAAGGTTTAATGAATGCTATCTAACTATAACAACTGGGTCCGTCGGCTTAGCGTCCCCCTGAAACATGGAACCTTGCAGAAAAATTTGCAACTACTGTAGGCCTAGACAAGGGCATTCGACTATCGACTTAGTGAATAGAATGGTCACTCATCTCTCACCCGATCGCGTCCGTTTCACGTAGTCTCCTGTTTTAGATGAGAATGATCGGAATTGCGTAATATAAAAAGTGTAAACACAATATAATAATTTTTGAAGTGAAAACTTCTTTAGCGGCGTTGTGCATTTTTTTTGGGATGGGTAAAAATGTTAAACTCGCGTCAGGACACGTGGCGCTTGGATTCGCGATAATTATTGATTAACTTTTGTAAATGATTTTTATTTCATCTTAATTCAATAATAATTAAGTCAAATGACTATACCACCGTGTGACGTCATAAATATTTTCTCATACAAAATGTATGAGGATGTCGCTTTTCGATAAATCATTAAAAGTATCTCAATTGATTTGGCAGCCAACTAGCAGACATAAGCCATTGCATTGGACGTCGACGTATCCACGCTCGATCGACACTAGATATCTTGATCCAACGCGACTTAAAAAGCAATTAAGTTACTACATAATATGCCATCTAAGTATATCGCTACAGCATCAAGCTACTTAGCCGTTGATTTGTATAATGCTGCAGACGACGTCGTTGATCTAAGTAGTTCTGCAGACGCATGTCATTGCCCTGTGGCTGGCTACGTCGCTACTATAGATCAACTCAATATCTTAATCTAACGCGACTTCAAAACAAAACAAATTAAGTAACGATAAATGTTTTCTACTTTATCATATAGCTACTAACTTAGTCCTAGATCTATGTAGTTAGTTGCTGATGGTTAATAACCAATAATAATAAGAAAAAGGAGATGTGATTAAACACGCTCAGAAAATGGCCCCTAGAAATGTGGTACACTGTAAAGTTTTGCCTGATAAACTTCGCAGCGCTTTCCCTGACATGAAGCTGCCATGCATTAGAGAGACGATAATCAAACTGAGGTAGGTCTCATACTGGTGACATAATGTACACATAATATAATATTTTATTAACGTGTTTTAAATAACGCTTCACACTCATAGCCCCACATTACATATGCCCTGTGTCGTGGGTACCATGGACACACACAAAGACAGAAACACTAACACCCAGACCGATAACAGAATCATCATTCAAATTTATGTTTCGCCGGGAATCGAACCCGGGACCCATCGATTGGCAGTCCGGCATGGTAACCATTGCGCCACACAGGTCGTCAAAGTCATTGCATGGGCTATACAGTCTCTATTATTCATATGTCATTGCCCTATGGATTGCATTGTCGCCACACTAGCTCAACACAGTACCTATTCCAATCTAAGGCCATTGTGATGAAAGCAATTACTAGGCCTGACAATATGCTTTACTAGGGCCAATGTTACTTGATGTTGTATCTTGATTGACTTTAATACATTTTTCTAGGAAGGACTGCAAATGAAAACTATTCTATGAATGTAGTAAAATCTAGATTGTATTGCCATCCGTTTTTAATGTATGCTCCCATGATCACGCGCGTACGCCCAATGCGTACCCGGGTTCTTGGTACCCAGCGGTACCTGGAAAATCTAAATCTAAATCTGGACCATGATCCAACAACGTTTATGAATGCTAACTGCTTAAAGTTAAAAAAAAATTATGAATAAGTCTGTACGTTTATAGATGTCGTTACAAACTAATATAAAGCGGATAAAAATAAGCAAAGCTATCAAATCAAATGGATTTAAAGAGAGTACGGACTACGGAATGCGTCCACGAAAACAATTAGTGCCGATGCTGCTGACAACATACCTTGAATCACTAATTATCCTAGGTCAAACCACAGGAAGTTCCTGTAGCTTCGGGATTAAGAATAGAGCTACGGTATCTCCTGCCTGATCGTAAGAGGCGACTAAAAGGGGCTTCCGGAGTTGTGGACGGGGAGAGCGGGAGCATGATCCGTCCAGCTAGCAGCCCCGGGAAGGACGGCGGTGTGTGCGTGGCCGCATGCCGCCATAAACATCTGAAGGTGCAGGAGAGTACATCTACTCTCCGAAGATGGGCCCATTCTGGGCTTCGCGCAGGACACCGGAGCGTTACATCGGAGATCCCGGAGTCCTCCCAAAACGCAGAGGCAGGTCACCGAGGTGGTTTTAGTGCGGTCAAATCCCACATAACCCGGTATACTCTCCCAAGGTGCCGGGTACCTTTTGAAGGTTTCCCCCCGACACCAAAAAAAGGTCAAAACAGGAATCATACAGTTGCATGGTCTATAGACTGATTGTAAGTCTATAAGGACTTTGATTATTATATAATATGTATTGCTATAGGTAGGTACCGAATGAAAAAAAAACAGCAAATGGAAGAAACTGATTTTCATACGTAGCAAGATAAAAAAATATGGGATTTTTTTAAATTTTGTAACATCTGCTGTCCAATGTAAGTATGTAAGTAGACCCATATATAACAAGAAACCTCTGTGTTAAATTTATTAGTCATTTTGTCGTTCCCTTATTATAAAACTATATTTGTCTTTAGGAATAGGTAGGTATCAAGTAGAAAGTCTGTTTAATAAAATTAGTTTCGGCAGATAAATAAAAAACGCTAAAAACGTAATTGTAGCATTGTTGAAGCACAATTTCGGATGAAATAAGTTTCTACTTGTCCAAAGTATTTAACGAAAAACACGCTACAACAAAGAGATTCTTGTCCAAAGAATGTAAAAGGAAAAAACATATTTTTTAAATCTTTCCTTTTGTGTATTGTATTTCTTCCGTTGTGTCCTCCGAACTTCGGGGAAGTTAAGATACGATCTAAAAAGGTTGCGTTGGACCTCACGACCCGGGTGCCGGAAATATTAATAAAATTTTATTAACATTGCTTAAACATTCCAAAAATACCTCATAGTGTTTAGGTATTTCGTAGATGGTAGAACTTTTATGATTCACCCGTGGAAGTACCACAGCTGCACCCACATCTGCCGTAAAGCAATTCTATCTCCTCCTTAACCACTAGCGCGCATGACCCGGCGGTTAGCGTAGAACGCAAAACGATCTATGCAACTAAGCCAAACGGGTGCGATCGGGTGTGAGATGGGTGACCGCTAGTGACAAAAATTTCATGCGCGTTTCCCTGCTTCGGAGGGCACGTTAAGCCGTCGGTCCCGGTTGTTGTCTATAGATAACAGTCGTTAAACCTTGTCGGAGGCTTTATGGGCAGTTTGAAAACATCCAACAGCGGGTTGGCCACTAACCCGCATTGAAGCAGCGTGGTGGAGTAAGCTCCAGGCCTCCCCAATAATGGGGAAAGACGACTGCCCCCCAGCAGAGGAGCGCAAAAAGGGTTGCAACCAACTTCTCATTACATGAGGCGATCATCGGCCTTCGGACTAGCAGCGCAACTGCATACGACCTCATGCAAGACTCAGGTTGCCATCCGTTCTTGGGCTGCAGCGACCACTTATCACCTTTACATGGATAACCCCCACACTGGGAATCAATGTGTCGTAGATACCATCGACACTCACAAAGACAAGTACAAACACGCAGACCGAGAAAAGAAATGCTTATCATTCAAATATCTGATTCGCTGAATCGAACCCAGGCTTACATAGAGATTATTGCACTATAATAATAATAATATAATAATAATGTCCTTTTATTCAGGTATCAAGGGCCATTCAATAAATACCTTACAGATTAACATACATATTAATTATAACTTAAAAATCTACGTCACAGTTATCGCGGCGATGTGAGCGCGGGTCCGGTGACTTCTGGCGGCCGTCGACGTCCATGATATTTTCGGAACACGACCCCCTTTGGCCACTACTTTTCTTCCAAGAAAGTACTCAGCAATTTGGTAGGGACGCGTATCGCAAATAAACTAAAATTCACTGCGTTGCGTGACTCCAACTTCTCAGCAAATACTCCGAATTTCGTCTTCACCTTCAGGTACTCCACGATATAGGAGGTCTTCGTAGTGAAGTGAACACTAGAGACATAGAGACTATAACAGTTATCGAAATAAATACCTCTTTTATGAACGGGAGAAATCTTTTCTTACGGTATATCTCTAATATTAGAATAACTTTATAGGTCATGCACAGGATTTTAAAATAAGCTACGCATATTCTGGAAACAAAAAGTTCCTGAATATGCTTATCAAGGATATTTATGTGCAGAAAACCCAATGAAGTTTGTTATCGTAAACGACTTAACATACTTGGAGAAGGCAATATGTAACTGCTTTTTTCCAGTATGTCACAGTTACTGGAGAGTTACTTACAAAAAATATCTCAAGAAAATGTAGTGGTTTTCAGTTTATTTAAGGCTAGCGTGTATGATTCTCAAATTTGATAGAATACGTTGCGAGTCCACAGATATATACTGCAAATAAATTATTTTTCATATTTCTATCACATATTTTTCACGAATTTTGCGAGGTTATTTAAGATGTTCAATTTATTGTAAAGTACTAAACTTTATTTGTAACTCTCGAAACTGTGCTCTTGGCCGATGTCCTCTCAAATCTTCCAATTAATGGACTCAAAGTAGCGAGGAAGTTTGCTTAGACGGATAAACCGAGAGGTTTATGGGCCGAAGGCGAGGTCCACCCGAGGGATACATAAAATTCTTGAATATTAATATATCGCATCAAATTTTCTATTCAATACAGATAGATGTACATATATAAATCAATGGATGGATGTAATTGTATATTGCCATTATACAGATGTAGAGTCGACGGTACAGACACACCCCTAGTTTAATTATGCAAGGCTAACCAAGGTGGACTTTGGCCTAAATCCCTCTGACTTTTGAGAGCAGATGTGTGCCCAGCAGTGAACATAAAAAAGGTTGATAAAAGTTGTTTTTAGTTTTAGTCAGCTATACGTATAGACCTGAAGAAGATAGCGGGAAACCGCTGGATTCAGAGGGCACAGGAGCGGACGGAGTGGCGAACATTAGGGGAGGCCTATGTCCAGCAGTGGACTTTAAAAGGCTGATTGATGGATGGATGGGATATGTATATTTAAACCAACCGGCCTATGTTTTAAACCTTAAGAGTAATAATGTAAGCAGATTCGGGACAACTCTTTTTTCATCCATGAAATTTGAAATACTTAAGAAGTCCGGGTGAAGTTCCCATCGTGTGCCCATTATCGACCCATAGCCAAACTGTTGTCTCAAATATACATATATTATGTACTTTTTTTATAAAGAGTGCTGCTGGGAGTTTTTCCCGCTGCCTTTTGTCCCTCAGCTCAACATCTAGCCTAAACGGGCACCTAAAGGTGATAACTGGGAGAAAATGACATTCAATAAGTCAATATTTTGTGTTCCTTATACCTATACTTTTTTTTTTCTATGTATGTGTTCTGTGGTGTAGACTTAGTCGCCAATAAAGTTTCTTTCTTTCTTTCTATAAAATAAATCGTTCGTCGATTCGTTACCGACATAGCTCTCAAAACTTGCAAGCTGAAGTGGCAATGGGTAGGCCATACAGTTAGGAGAACCGACAAAAGATGAAGACGAAAGGTTCTTGAATGGTGACCTCGTCTCGGCAAAAGGAGTACAGGCCGACCTCTAACAGGTGGACTGATGACCTAAAGAAGACAACGAGAAACCGCTGTATTTAGAAGGCGCAGGACCGGGTGGCGAAAGTTAGGGGAGGCCTATGTACGACCAGCAGTGCACTACAAAAAGCTGAAAAGAAGAAAAAGAAGATATCAAATAATTATTTTGACTTTCTGTCTTTTTTTCATGCCAATCCGTGAAAGTTATAGTACCAAGTAGTAGATGAAAGTAAAGAGTCCAGAGAACCATGTAGAACATTTTATCTTGTAGGTACTTCAATATTATTATTATGACTTGGTTAAGAAATGTAGAGCAAGCTATCTGTGCCCTCGTTAGAATAATGCTTACATGCTGTTTGTTGTAAGTTACTTGTTCCTAGTAACATACAAATCTAAACAAATCTAAGTTCTTTCGAAGCTAGTTGGATTATTTTTAATATTTCTTTTTTGATCCGTTAAGATTATTCTTAACCGATCTTAAAAAAATATTTTTACTAAATTTTAATTAATAATATTGTATGAAAGAATATGTTAGACTGTTTAAAACTCCAATTATAATTTTAAACATCTTATTTTATGTATGTAAACAGTCAACAATAAAGTATTTTCATTTCATTTCATTTCATTTCATTTCATTTCACTTGTAGTAAAGGAAAATAGCTTGTCCTCATATTGAACCCATACTTCCATACTTACATAATAATATGTTATTAACGTAAGAGTGTGTTTGTTTGTTAGTACTTTGTCTTTTTGTGTCGCAATGGTTCTACGGATTGTATGCAAATAGTGCAGGAGCTGAAGAGTGTCAAGGGCTTCGTTTTACCTGGATAAATATCTCATTCCTATGGGAAAGATTACGCCACACGCGCACTACGCGACATAGACTACGCCAGCTGACCCGTGGGCGAAAAGGTAGTGTAAGAATACGGTTAAGAAATTTTTGGTCCTTCGAGCCGCAAACACAGAATCCAATCGAAACTAAATTTCCTATCTTTTATTGGAATAAAAATATTTTTTTCAACAAGTTTGAATAATTTTATTTCACTCATACAAATAAAGCCGAAGCGTCTACTTATAATCTTATAAGCTTACCGACTAAGGCCCGACTTTATAAGCAGAATAAGTATAAAGGGTTACAGAGGTCGAGGGCAAGGTCACGTTTCTGTCTGAAAGCTTTTTGTTCATAAAGTTGTTAAATATTGTAACATTTTGTAATATTAATACACGCAATTTTCTAAATTGCCGTAGATTTATACTCAGAGGCATTAAATTATTATTATAACTTTACATAGATAATAATAAGTTATGTATCTGATACTGTAATTATTTAGTGTGATTGAGGAGTAATTTTTTTTAAATACAGAATAATTATTACATTTTATGTAATCTACATACCTGTAAGTTACTTATATTTTTATTCTAAATTTTATGTCCATATTATGAAGCATCGATCTTAATGCTGAGTTTCATGTAACTTATTACAGGAAATTTAACACACTATCACATTTTTATTTTGCTTTTATCTTTTTAGGTTTATTTTTCCAGCACATATGCCAACATTAAAATTAATTTACCTGCACTTTTTTAACAAGGTATTTGACAGACGTAAACTCAATGATGTCAGTGTTCAAGCGATATTTTTTACCGACTTCTAAAAGGAGCAGGTACTGTATTCGGCTGTATGTATTTTTTTTTTATATATGTTCACCGATTACTCCGCCGTTTGTGGACCGATTTTCAAAATTCTTTTTTTGTTCGTATGCTTATACTCCCGAGGTGGTCCCATTGTCACCAAATCAGGATCTGATGATAGGATTCCAGGGAAATCGAGGGGAACTCTCAAATTTTATAGGCACACACATTGATTTTCTTATACTTTCTGAAGCATAAGAGATATTTGTGCATAGTAATCACCATCTCATGTTGCTGAGCTGATGATGGAAGGTACTGCAACAGTGAGGAGTTGAAAGCAAATTCTTTCAATAAATAGTTTTTTATTCCAAATCTTACATTCCTGAGGTGTTCCAACAGTCACCAAGTCAAAGTCTGATGAGGGGATCCCAGAGAAATCGAAGGGAACTTTCAAATTTTATAGCACAACAAATGATTTTAATATTTTTACTAAAGCAAAACAGGTATTTGTGTATAATTATCATCATATCATGTTGCTGATCTGATGATGGAAGATACTATGACGGTTAGGAGTTGAGAGCAAATTCTTTCAATAAATGGTTTTTTGTTGGAAATCTTACATTTCTGAGGTGGTCCAACTGTCACCATGGCAAAATCTGATGATGTGATACTAGGGAAATCGAGGGAAACACTGAAACTTAATAGACACACACATTCTTTTAGTCATATTTTTTAACATAATACATATATTTGTATCCGGTAATTATCACCTCATGTTGCTAAGCTGATGATTGAAGGTACAACTCCTCAACGGTTAGGAGCTGAGAGCAAATTCTTTCATTAATTTATACGTTCAGGTGGACTTATAGTAGTATTCTTTCAGGGTATAAGATGGCTAGGTATTAGATAAACATGATTATAAAAGGTATCTCATTAACGTTTAGAAATTAATTGAAAAAAAATCCAATTAGGTATGCTTATACATATGTGTAGAATTATTAAAATTACTAAAAAGAGTGAAATAAATTAAGTTTTTAACAAAAAAAAATAGAACCGACTTCAAACGGTAAAAAATAAAATTGTTCAGTACCTACTTCTTCTTGCTTATGGTAATGACTCTTAAAACTATTTTTGAAGTCGGGCCCTTAGTAAAATATTGTCCTGTCTTAGTAAATATAATGTACCTTTCGTTCTGAATGGGCACCGACTCCAATATAGTTTTAACAGTCATTACCATAATCAAGAAGAAGTAGGTACTGTCCCACTGTCTGTACTGTCGGTGCCCATTTAGAACGAATGGTACGACATCGACATTTTAGTAAGGGCCCGACTCCAAAAATAGTTTTAAGAGTCATTACCATAAGCAAGAAGAAGTAGGTACTGAACAATTTTTTTTTTACCGTTTGAAGTCGGTTCTATTTTTTTTGTTAAAAACTTAATTTATACTATGTAAATTTTTAAGCTTAAGCGTTAACGCGAAACAGAGGGACTTTGTAGACGAAAGAATTCGTAGCCAGCCATGTAAGTTCCTATGCAGCGCACATTGTATGAATAGCTGAGTGCAGTAAAATGTAGATTTGTGTGTTCTTTGGAATCCCGTCCGCAGTTAGAAAGTTCGGAACTGCTATTCGATATTGAATGGTTTGAGTTGCTTAAGCCTTGCGAATCGCTTTAAGTTTCAATACGAGTACTATACTTGGCTTGAAGCGCGCATGGCCCGACGGCCAGTGTAGAACGCAATCGAATTACGCAGCTAGCAAAACGGGCGCGGTCGGGTGTGAGATGGGTGACCACTAGTGGCAAAATTTCATGCGCGTTTCCGTGCTTCGGAGGGTACGTTAAACAGTCGGTCCCAGTTGTTATTGATGGATAACAATCGTTTAATCCAGTCTAATGGGCGGTTTGAAAACATCCGACAGCGGGGTGGCCACTAAACCGCATCTCTATCAACCCGCATTTGAGCAGCGCGGTGAAATAAGCTCCAGGCCTCCCCAATAATGGGGATTGACCCGTGCCCAGCAGTAGGAAGCAAAAAGGGTTACTTTCACTACACTTAGCTTAAGAAAAATATAAAAGCAACTTTTATCCATCAGACTTTCATAGTCCACTGCTGGACATAGTCCTCCCCACGTTCGCCAGTTCATCCGGTCTTACGCCCTTTGGATCCAACGGCTTCCTGTTGTCTTCTTAAGGTCGTCAGTCCACCTGGTTGGAAGATGACCTGTGTTCCTTTTATCGATAAACGCCGCTATTACAAGCTAAATATTTTTTTAAAGTTTTTATAACTTTTTAATGTACGACTACTGGGAGCAGAACTTCTTTCAGAATCAATAAATATTAAAGTCACTCTAGCTTAATGCGCTATACATAATACTCATTAATTGTAAAATATCATTAGACGAGAACTGTCTAGGCGCTTATAATAACTAGTTATTAATAGTAAATACCATTACGTAAATAACTAAAGTGACACATAAAATTTTTGATCAGCTGCAAATTGTTTGTCGGTAATTAAAAGAACTCGCAAAAACTTCTACGCAAATACAAACAGATATCTTGCTACAGGCTGCAAAAACAAACTGTGTAAACTCACTTCCCCTTTCATAACTTCAGAATTCAAAAGTTCCTTTAAAGTCGCTGTCGAAAACATAACATTTTTTCTCAAATTTCACGTACTTACTTAGGTAAATAAGTAGGTAATAGTAATGATTCACACTTATAGCACCACACTAGGAGCGTCGTGGCCTGCATGCTTGTCTGTTACTCCATTCAAATAAAAAAAATCTTACAGGATTGGATTACAGACAATGGGACGTGTAAAACTAAATAAAAGCTTGTAAAATGAATGGAATTGACGTTAGTTAATGAAATTACACGCGATGCAGCGCGTTAGCAAACATAAATGCTGTACATTTTTCTATTGTACCAGCATTACGATAGCCGAATGCCACTTGTCTAAGCCCACTGAACTGTCAACGTCTGAAATTAGGTTATGTTTTACGAAATTTCAGCTAAAATAAAAGGTGAAGTAATTACATTTACTAAAAATACTATTCTTAAATATAAATAAGTACATTTTGGTCACCTAAATTGAACTGCTATTCAAAAGCAAAGGAGTTTCCTCACCCCCATTCCCTCCCAAGAAATCAAAAGTTTCTTTAAGGTTGCTGTCGAAAACAGAAATTCGCTCTTAATCGGCCCTCGAAATTACGGCACGCCGCAAAAATTTGTTGGAAATCTCAGGTGTTTAAGTAACTTTGAAAGAACGTGGTTTACGGAACCGTTAATTATTTTAAACAGGGGAATTAGTTAAGCTTTGCAGGAAGCCAGTTTTAGAAAATGCTCTGGAGAAAAACATTTTGTGTACAAAACCTTGCCGCGTTGGCACAAAAAATAAATACTGTATGTGTTTGCTCGGGGACGATCTGTAAGGTGCAATGGTTACCATCTTTAAATTCTCAATCATTTCTCTTCTCGGTCCGGGTGTTTGTGTTTTGTCTTTGTATGTATCCAGGATACCTACGACACAGGGTATATCTACCTAACTGTGGGGCTATAATAGACCAGTGTCGATAATTTTTGAGACCAAAAAAAATTATAGTAGAATGAAACCTATTGGAAAAGGTAGCGAATATAACAAAAATTAAAGGAAAAATAAATTAGAGGCGATCTGAGGTCGGGAAGGGGGAAACGCTTTAAAGGGGAAAAAACGGTTTATCTCGATTTCCGGCAAAACTACAGGTCCTATGAAAAAAAGTTAAAGGGCAAAGATGTAGTTAATAAAAAGATCTACAACTTTTATATTTACACTTTTTTCACATAACCTCAAAATTTAAGCGAAATATTCAAAAAACCATGTTTTTGGTTTTTTATTTTATTTTTGTTATATTCTTTACCTTTTCCAATACTTTTCATTCTACTATAAAAAAAATCACTTTTTACCATTTTTAACATTATCGACACTGGTCTATAAGTGTGAAACGTATTTATAAAGTTAGGTAAAAACAACTTTGCAACAATCCGCAATCAGAACGTATGATGGTGTATATCTTTTTTCATGCAATAGCACCTCCCTCCTTCCCACATAGGACACATGCACATGCAACAATAAAAAATATACACCATGTACGTACCACCACAACACGTGTTTCGCCCCAGAACAGAGCATTATCAGGGTTATTGACTCTACGATGTGTACAAACAAATAAACATATTTTTATTTTCTCTTTTGACCCAATTTTTGCCACACCGTGAGGTTCTGTGGCCAATAAATCTAATGAATTTAGTTAGTACCTTTATTCAGATAAATTGATAATATCCAGAATTATGTACCTAATATAATTTTATTGCATTGAAAATTTCAAACAGAATATAATTCATTAATAATTTGTATTCATCACTCATTGCTACCATAACGTAATTGTGATCAATTAGTTAAGTTTTAAATTATTGTAATATTTGCATACCTCATGAAAGTAAATATGGCGATCCAAATGTATAAAAACACCTTTTGTAAACATCCATATTTGTGCAAATAAAAGTCTTTGTCTTTGTCTTTATCAATAAAGTAATTTTGTGAATCTTATTATAATAGTACCGTTAGACGTAATGTAATTCAGACAACAACTTCAAATTACGAGTACTATTAGCAAAGTTTCGCGAATAGTTATGATTTAGGATAGAATAGAAATAGAATAGTAACATTTTGATAATTGATCCTACGTTTTCATAGTTTCATTATTAATGGATCCAATG
The DNA here is from genome assembly GCA_911387765.1 of Pyrgus malvae. NCBI lineage: Eukaryota > Metazoa > Arthropoda > Insecta > Lepidoptera > Hesperiidae > Pyrgus > Pyrgus malvae. The sequence goes on from OU426951.1 coordinate 5,121,961, forward strand.
AATATTTATGAAGATTTTTGGGACTTTATTTACAAAAATCAGAGTTTAATTTAAAGTTGATTGCAATTAACTAAATCTACTTTTGCGTCTAATTAAGAATGTCGCTCGGATAAGTGGAAAATTCCAGAGAGTATCATTAACATTTTTCTCATGCCTACATTTTATAGAATAAAAATATACAAATTAAAATAGATAAACAAAATTTCATCTACCAAAATGGGGCTTTACTAAAAGTTACCGATAAATTTTTCTTTATAAAAGCTATCGGTATTTCAATAAAATCCTATTGTTAAGTATTTTGATACTGAACAGGAGACTCCTCAAATAAAGTACATAGAAGGATTTAGGGCCTCTTTCACCACCTTCAAGTAAAGTGACGAGTGCGCTAATTGTCGGTTAAAGTCACCCGTAACTTCAATTTCAATTTCACGATGTTCGAGTAGCACTAATCATAATATTATTATGATAAACTGACCTGTACTCAAAGCTTTTACTTGCCAATTAACTTTACTTGGGTTGTAACTAATCAACACTTTACTTGGAGATGGTGAACGAGGCCATTAGGCTATAAACTACCATGTTGATGAATATTTTCATACTTCATAAATTTATATTGATTCATATTATGATTGTTACCTATTCTTAGTTCTTGATTATTTTAGTATGTGTATTTGTTTGTACTCAATTATTTCCTAAAATGTTATTATTTTTTGTATGTTCTTCAGCATCAATGACATTAATTTTATAATAAAACTTATCTCTCCATTCTGTTGTTTATTTACTAAATACTACCTGTACATAATGATGAAGTATGATTTGTACTTTACAGTATGTATGTTTATCATATAGAATCTGATCATTGGATCTGTAATTTGTCGGATTACAAGGTACTCTTTTGTAAAAAAAAACCGAATCATAGGTTTTGTAGTACTTGTAGGTCTTTTTAGTACTCTATAATTCGACAAATTCGAAATATTCGACACTGCCCTGCTAAACGTTTGTCGGATTACCGTGGGCCCCATGTAGTAGGATTTAGGCTATAAGCTACCATGTAGACCAAATGCGATTCGGTGGTGATAACAGAGGACTACTTCGCAACAATCAACAATTTATAACAATAGAGTTCCTCAAAATAACGCCTGATTCTATTAATTTGATAACAGAGGACCAAATGGCATGACATGCTCGCGGGGCCCCGCTCGCGGAGGACACCGGTGCGTTCAACTAGAGATTCCGGAGTCCTCTAAGCGCAGGGGCAGGCCACCGAGGGGATTTTAGTGCCACACAAATCCCACATTACCCGGTAACCTCTCCCATTACCATGAAGGTAGATATAAAATAGGAGGCCACCGCCCATGGATATTAACAATCTCGCTAAGCTATGTCAAAGATCATTAAGTCTGGCCGGCATGTACATCTTTTCATTATCATAATAGAATTGCTTTATGGTAGAATCAAATGGAACGGTGGTTCTTATAATTCCTGACAAAATATATAAGTTAATCTATTTTGGTAAAAAAATATCAAGAAAATAATTAGGTACAATGTTATAAATATCGGAATATCTCGATATTTCAATATAATATCAACAATATCGTATATTACATTTTGCTGTTAACCGCTGACGGAATCTGGGATATGAATTCGGTGGCTATCCTATACGTATTGTGTTTCGTTCGGGTAGGGTGCACTCTTCGTATCTTGTTGACAGTTATGTTATGGGTGACATTAAAATACTAATCACCTGACTTAGGCGAAGAAATGGAGAGTTTTGATTTTAACCTTCATTTATAATTATAGGTGTAATATATTGTAACAGCTTCACGGTAGAAATATGAACATCGAAAGAAAGAACGAAAAAATATTTACTTTATACTAGCGACCGTCCGCCGCTTCGTTTGCGTGAATTTTAGTTTAATTTTTTTCTAAAAAAAATAGCCTATGTGACTCCTTATTATATCAGCTACCTGCCAGTGAAAGTCCCGTCAAAATTGATCCAATCGTTTCAGAAATTAGCCGGAACAGCCAGAAAGACAGACAGACATTGCATTCATATGCATGTAGTAAAAATAGGTTATTTTAATAATATATTACTCGTACAAACATTCACTCCAATTTAATTTATATGTATAGATGTATAGATTTGGAATACAAAATATTTGCTTAATGAATGTAATTTCTTCTGGTCGATCATACTTTCACCGCCAAATCCAAGTCAATGACCTGTAGGTATTATCTATTTTGGGGACAAATACTATTAAGAAAGAACTTTCAACGTTATAAAATATAAGAGTGTCTCGATATTTCAATATAATATCAACAATATCCAATATTATATTCTGCTGTTAACCGCTGACGGGTCGGGGATATAAATATCGTGGCGACCCGATATTGTGTATCTTTTGGGTCGGGTGCACCCTACGTATCTGGTTGACAGGTATGTTATGGGTGATATTAAAATACTAGTTACGAGTATCTTAGTATCTCAGTTTAGGTTTTAATTATGTCGGACTGCCAATCGATGGTCCCAGGTTCAATTCCCGGCTAATCAGAATTTCAAATGAGCTTAAAATTTCAGTTCTCGGTCTGGGCGCTTTTGTTCCTATTTTAGTGTGTGGCCATTATAAGTAATAGTTATAAAAGTCATTTTTTACCAATATAGCTCAAAGTATAGGAATATATAATATATATATAAAAAATAAGCTTAATTGGAAAAAAATTGAATCTTAAGAAAATTGTAATATGTAACTTGACTCAACTATATCCCGCCTATAATATTCATTATTTGGGCTCATCGAAATAAAGAACTATATTATGTATGTACTAAATAATATAACAATACGACATAACAAATTATATTAATAAGTACATTATTAGAGTATAGTATACATGCTTTTTAGTTTTATTTTAGCATAACGTCCAAGGCATGGAAACGGCAAATTATCCATTAGTGCTTTATCATTTTATTTTTGTTATCGGGAGGGAAACCTTCAAAAAGGTACCCGGCACTTAGGAGAGGATACCGGGTTATTGGGATTTGATCTCACTAAAACCCCCTGGGTGGCTGCCTCTGCGCGTGGGGAGGAATCCGAGATTTTCAGTGGAACGCATCAGTGTTCTCCCCGCGCGGCGCCCAGTACAGGCCCATCTTTGGTGAGCAAAGTGCTCTTCTGCACCTTCAGATGCTTACGGCGGCATGCAGCAAGGCACACACCGCCTTCCTTCCCAGGGCTACTGTCTGGACGGATCGAGCTCCCACTCTTACCGCCCGCAACCGCGCAAACCCCCTTTTAGTCGCCTCTTACGATCAGGCAGGGGATGCCGCAGCTCTATTCTTAATCCCGAAGCTACAGGGACTAAACTCTCGATCGCGTCTAACATTGATTAGCTATGTAGATCGCGTTCCACACCTGCTGAAGTAAGTACACTACTCCACCCAAAACACAATGACATTTCTTGAAGACTGGATTTAGGGTCAAATAATTAAAAATACTATTTTGCGAACCTCGTAAAACGAGAAAACCGAAATGTTCCCCGATCCACAAGAAGAATCTAGTCGCAAAGTGGCTTCTTATGTAGCAGATATAAGGATACGCGTAAAAACGGGCTCGTTGCGTGCTTATGCTTTCTTTGACCGTGACTGTCTTATATATTGCACATAACGAATTAATTGAGTTAGAGTATGTCCAGAAAGAAAATAGGCGCAGAACTGGTATTCAAATGTTTACTTGACATTGGCAAAATGCTCAAACGGCCGAGACGCGATTCGTTAAGAAGGATTATTTTTTTATTTGAATGTAGCAGACGAGCATGCAGGCCATGCGGTGTTAAGTGGTCGCTGCAGCCCCCATGGGCTGCAGCGACCACTTAATGTTGTATGTACATGTCCATACATGTACATACAACCTCAAGCAAGCGTAGGTAAGTCTTGTCTTAGGTCGTATGCAGTTGCGCTGCTACTCCGGAGGCTGGTGGTCGCCTCATGTAAGTGTTGCCGGCAACTGCGCCTTTCCACCGAAACACAATAGCAGTTTAAAACTTTTACGTTGTTATTAACTTTTTAAACAAATTACGTAACTGTACTAGGATCCACTGGTCTCTTCTCGTGACTTAAAAGGTTTGAAACATAGTATACGGTTATAGGTGACTGAGTTGGTATACTCAAATAATACGTGTTGCTGAGGCGTTGACGGACGCCTCAATGGTAAGTGACTAACCACTGTCGCACTCTTCAATAACGCCAATAAGGTCTTCAAGAATGTGAGACCAAAAACATTATCGGTCATCCATCTTCTTGCTGATCCCGGCAGCTTGCTGATGCATTCTATACTAGCCACTGAAATATCTACGCTTTTTTGTCCAGTCCACTGAAATTTTGAATAAATATTCCCTACTTCTGAATTTATTATCAAATAATGCAAATAACCACTATCGCGAACCACCTCACGCAATGAGAACCGAAATGTGACTCTATCAAAGTGGTTTCTTATGTCACAGATTTTAGGATTCGCCGTAAAAACGAGCGCTGGTTGGTTATGGTTTCTTTGACCGTGACTGCCTTACATATTGCGAATAATGAATTTATTGAGATACTGGTAATGCCAAGTCGGCTTTGCTTGTGGCTATTACACTTTTAGTTTGCTGTTCATATAATGCTTACGTATGTTTTAGTATTAAGCCTCGTATTCATGGTAAACATTTGTGTAGCAAGAGTTGATCAACGTTATTGATGAACGGCGACAATACTGCTGGAAGCTTTGTTTAAATCAATATAGTTTGTCCACACACGCCAGTCTGAGTTAAAATGTTGCTTGAGAAAAGTAGTGTTGTTTATTTCTTAAACTGCATTGTTCTTTTTGATTTTTGTTTCTACATATATTTGTATTTTTAATAGAAGAATTCCATAGTAAGGCTTTAGATTGAAATAATTCTTTTAATAGCATAATTTTATCGTTGCTCTACACTACCGCCATGTTTACAAACAGTTGCAAACACGTCCACACACGTCAAAATTTGTTGATAAACTGATGTTTTCGCTCGTCCGGCGTCAACTCTGTAATATGGCGTGATTGAAGGCGGAAGGAAACACATTATTAAAACGCGACGACGCATTGTGTCGACACATGATATGCACCGTACACATTAACAACACGCGACGCCACGACATAGTAGCAATTTCTGAATATAGTTATCCAACAGCAGTAGAATTGTATGGTTAGGTTATGGTTAAGTCTGTGACAGTTCTCGAACGACAGACGCGTGCGTTGGGTGTTGTCTAGAAACAAACAGCGCGCGCCGCGTCGCATGGCTTGTTTACCCTCACCATGGGCAACACCCCAACCAGGCACATCTGGATCAGGTGACGTGTGTGCACATGGCGTCGCGTCGGATGTTCATAGTGTGATTGCGTTATTGACACTGACGCCATCGATGTGACAGCCGACATTAACATAGTAAAAAAAACTATTATTTTACATTGAAATTTCATTTTAAAAATAATATTAATAAAAATATATTATATTGTAGGGACGCATACATTGGTTGCACAAAGGACGTCCGATTCACAACTCATGTAAATTGTTTATGAAATGTGGGTTCCCAGAAAAGTCGAACGGAAAATGAAGTGTGAATAATTCTGTTTTAAACATTACTCAAAATTTAATTTTCGCTCATGACAATGTTTAATTTTCGATCGGTTTTCGTTGGGTACAATGCATTTACACATTTGTTTGTTTTATGTTTGGGTCGCACCCGCAAGTTTCTACAGAAAATATATGTATTACTATATATGTATACTTGGCTACAGAAATGGATGATATAAGGTACTTTAAGGAACATACTAAGTATGTTATTATGCAAATAGGTTTGCCTTTTTATTTTCCACATAGGCATAGCGCTCCTCTCTGAATTGAGAATGTTTTTCCATAGTCCACCACGCTGGCCAAGTGCGGGTTGGTGGTTATACGAGAAAATTTTGTGCTACTCGTACTGCGCACGGTGATGAAAAACTAAAATAATGATATAAAATAAAAGGATAAGAATAATGATATGAAATAAAAGGTAATGAAATATGACAATGTTTTCCCTGTATACCAACGATAACGTAACTGTAGTATTGTGGTGTTTAAACTCGCGCCCCACACGTGGGAAACGGCTTTCTTTGCCAGTAATCTATTGCCCCTCAATCAGTATCTCCACAGATTATAAAACCACAATTCGTATTCTCTGTGAGCTGGCTGCAACCCCTATTTATACGTCCTATTGATGGGCACGGGTCTCCCCCCATTATTGGGGAGGCCTGGAGCTTACTCCACCACGCTGCTCCAATGCGGGTGCGGGATGCGGGTTAGTGGCCAACCCGCTGTCGGATGTTTTTGAAACCGCCCATAAGGCCTCCGACAAGGCTTAACGACTGTTATCTATCTACAACAACCGGGACCGACGGCTTAACGTGCCCTCCGAAGCACGGAAACGCGCATGAATTTTTTTTCCACTAGCGGTCACCTACCTCACACCCGACTGCGCCCGTTTGGCTTAGTTGCATAGATCGCTTGCGTTCTATTCTAACCGCCGGGCCACGCGCGCTTCATTTTCTGTGAGCGCTTCAAGATAACATTATCTATAGTCATGATCAGTAGTGGGTCATGTAGACGAAGCGCAGTGGTTGCTGGTTGGTCTACCGATATTGCATCATAATTCCGCGCGTTCCCCGTGGACCAACTGCTGGACCAACTAGTTGGACCACGGTGAATTTTTTTTCCCGCTGGACCAACTGCTCGGTAGTTCAACTAAGCGCGCGTTCCCTGTGGACCAACTAGTTGGACCACGTGGAATTTTTTTTCCTGCTGGACCAACTGCTCGGTAGTTCAACTAAATTCAAATTCAAACCAATTTTTTCACTTGAATGGCTTTCAATAAAATCGTATTCTGTCAGTTGTCAATCACACTATTTTGCATATAAATGCACGTTTCAAATTGAATCACCAACTCAATAGTCTGTGCGCGTGTAGGAGATATGCTAGTGTGAGGAAAAAATAGCTATTTGTATATGTGTTGAAGCGAAAAAAAACTGCAGCTTATGTAGAATGAGAGTGCTAATCAAAATGAATCCGGTAAGGATGAAGACCTGTTGTTTATTGTTTTTTAAAGCCTGTGTCTTGCCTAAAGTTTATTTATTAATGTTACAATTATTCTTTAACACATATTATTTTACACAATGCCATTCCTGTCCCCTACTACGATAAGCCAAACTCTTTAATAATAGGCAACTGCATTTCCTACGAAACATTTCGCTAAAATAAATTTTTAACTGTTTGAGTAGCTGTTCAAAATGGACTACATAACATATCGTTGTGTACTAAAAGGCATCTAGGATGATAGCGTCCGTAAGCATTCGCCTTTCACGCAAATTGGGATTGGAGATTTGAAACTTAAGAGCACCTTTCCAACTGATTTTAATCCCGGAAAAGGTCAATGGCATTTTCCCGTACTCGAAAAAATATCATGAATATAAGACAAAAAGCACATTGTATTCATTGATTTTACGATTTTATCGATTAAAATTATTGTCTCAGATTGTATTTGATAGTAAGCAGTTTAACACCCTTGCTACTATTGCTAAGACCTGGAGCTTATACTATCACGTTGTTCTATTTGTAGATTGGTAAATAAAGCTTAACATGAAAAACGAACCTGCTATCTGAAGTTTTAAAATAATACGTCCTACAACGTTTAACGACTGATATTTATCGACAACATTCATCACTAACAAGCATATGACATTTTTCACAACCGAGCATTCATCCCACTAAAAAACTTATGTACACACCAAAGAGGATATAACCACTACGGTACACACCACTCACCCACACTACCCGGTAACCCCTGCTAAGGTGCTGGATACTTTTTGAAGGTCCCCCCCACACAAAAAAGGTTATTTAAGTTATATATTATGGAATGCGCCACTCAGACTACGTCTACCTAGGAGTAAATTAAAACGTTTTTATTAGACAGATATTTATGCCGAAATTCCAATTTGGGAGAACAGGGGCTTCTTCTTAACAGGGGCTATCTTCTGTCTTATCAGGAAATTAATATTTTTCTTGACTAGTAGTACGTCGCTTCGAGACATCTAAATCTTTTAAAGAAGCTTTACTAAACGATATATACTCAAAGATTTTCACGACAATAGCATCCGCAAGTATTCGCCATTCACGCAAAGAAACTGAAGATTCGAAACTTGAGAGCGACTTTGCAAGCCATTTCAATCCTGGAAAAGGTCAGTCTCATTATCCCGTCCTCGAAAAAACGAGCGAATCCCGGAATGTAAGACAACGCGCAGATTGTATAAAATTTTGCCTGATATCGGACTTTGCTTTGTCTCAAATAGATTTCGTATTTTGTGAGCAATTAGCAATTTTACACGGACTTTAAAATTAAATTGCTTAAAATTTAAATATAATTAGAAAATGTTAGTATTAACCATTAAACCTGCTAGGTACTAAATATTGTTGAGGAAAAAAATCCAAAAATATTTTGTGCCATTTAAAAAAAAATATTTGATAGATAAGTGTTTACACACTTAATGAATTCTATGACTGCGAAAAATGTTTGAAAGTAATAAAACATTTGATGTAATTAAACACCGTGACATTTTAAAGGTTTATTCTGTTATAGTCAATAATAAAATACAATAAATTAAAATAAATATAATTATATCAACCCAATAAAATAGGAACAAAATGAATCGGTTGACTAACAAAAACAAAAAAATTGCAACACCCTCTTAGGGTTATTGTTATGTATGCTTATAAGTAACTGCATAATTATGCAATAAAGTGTTGAGTACTGAGTAAATATGAATGTATGTTCTGACAAATACTCAGATAATTTTAATTTAATTACGCGTGTTTGCGAAAATATACTCCCGTGTCTTTCTTTACCTCTCGGGTAGTTGATCGATTGAAGTTGCGAGAAGTCGTTGGATTTAAAAGACGCAGCACTGGATAAAGTGGCGAACATTAGGGTACTAGCGATGGACTTCCAATGGATCATGGATGAATGTATGAAAAACAGTTAAATCTGTTAAAATAAGAATAAGGGAGCAGGGATGGCCAAGCGAATAAGAACGCGGTCTTTGAAATGGAGATACCGGGTCCTAATCTTCGCTGCGCACCTCTGACAAAGAAATTTTTAATGTAATTTATCACTGCTTCACGGTAATGGAAAATATTGTGATATTTAATTAATAACGATGTTTTCAACCGCCGTGTAGAGAGAAACTTATAATTTCTCGGAAACATGATGTCCACCAATCCACTCTTAACCAGCATGGTGTACTATGGCCTAAATCCCTCTTATTTGTGAAAGGAGACCTGTGCCCAGCAGTGGGACATTTTGGATTCAAAAAACGTAAATATTTTTTGAGCCTTCTCCATTACCGCAGAAGCCGCTCTATTCAATACGTAACCAATTATGTTTTATATAAATTGCACCCGTAGATCTCGGATTCCAGTTAGCTTCGAAATAGGCCTTCTAATGGCAAAGCGCCAGATTTTTCTAGTAAATAGTTTGAATTGCCTCTGAAGAATACAAAAATCTTGGAATTATATGTAATAATGATGTAGGTCAAAATCTTAAATATTAAAAATTACTTTTACATACACACGGGAATTTTTCTGTTAGAAATTGTAGCTTTAGGGTTTCCTGCGTCGTATAGATACGATACCATGGACCGAACAGTGAACAGTGATTGCACCAGAGACTCCTCGATTCACATTCCAGCATGGGTCACCGAACCGTTGCGCCGTATGTGTCGTCAAAAATTAAGTGATCCTGTGAAGTTTTCCTTCCTTTTATAGAATGGAATACTAATTTATTTATTTTACATATTATTTGGAAATTTGAAGCCCGCATCGCCCGGTGGTTGGAGCGTAGCGTAGAGCGCAGTGATTAAGCAAAACGACCACGGTCGGGTAATAGATGACTAGTGGCAAATTTTTTATACGCGTTTCCAGGCTACGTAGGGTGCGTTAAGCTTTTGGTACGGGTTGTTATCGATAAATATCACTTAAAATATACATTGGAGTAGCAGATTTAGACTGCTTTTGTAGTACAAATCCCACCAAAAACATAAATGTAAAAATGTAGGCCAAGTTCTTGTACATAAAAAAAGAGTTGAAATCTAAACTACAGCCAAGTTAATAATAATCAGAACCGATATTAACCATTCCAACTTGGCGGGTTTTCATCACACGAATACTTCTGAAAAGAGCAAATCTTGCGGAGGTAAGTTTTAGAGTTGGACTTTTTTCCTTCATTAAAATTTCAAAACCCGCCAAGTTCGAATGATTAATATCGGTTCTGATTATTATTAACTTGGCTGTAGTTTAGATTTCAACTCTTTTTTTATTTACAAGAACTTGGCCTACATTTTTACATTTATGTTTTTGGTGGGATTTCATTTCTTTTTGCTCAGTTTGCTTTATGATGCTTTATGGTTTGCTTTATGTTATATTATTATTATTAAAATGAAGTGTGTCTGGTCCACCAGATGTAATAATAGCTTTATGTAACAGGTAATAATTTAAACATTTATTTTAAACTGCAATACGATACTGTGCACGACATCTTGGGATAAAATGGATTGTTTTGTTTATAGTTCATTTTAAAACGTAGTTAGTTATCTATTAAAATGAATTTTGAATATACTATAATTTCTTTTTTATGTTCTGATTTTTTTTGTATTATAATTTCTTTTTGCACTTGACCATTTTCTATTTTCTAAAATTTTCCTTTACTTTTATGCTTACGACTACCCCGATGCCAAATTTAAGATTTGTAAGTCTTAGAGAAGTATGACCAACATTATCATAATGATAATGACTCTCTCGTGTGCTCCTTGTGGCCCCACAGTCATGCTGTATAATAAATACCCATTGTACCTGAACATGTATTTAAAACAGGGCTGGAGTTTTTTTCCGCCCGCTTTTTTCTCCTAGCCCATATAAGCCTTAGCGCACCCAAAGCGGATGACGGTCAGCTGATGACCGTAGAACAATGACAAACATCAAGTGTATATTATTACCCAGGATGTTAATAAACTATTTCATTTCATTTCATTTCACTATAATCTGACTCGCACTTGACCAATTTCCAATTTTCGATGTTTTCTTTACATTTTTAAATGTTAACGACTATCCCCATGCCAAATCCCAGATTTTTAAATCTTAGAGATTAAGTATTACCAACATTATACATAATTTTAACTAAAACCTGACTCGCACTTGACCAATTTCCAATATTCGAATTTTCCCATTACTCCTACCCTGACGACTAGCTAAATGCCAAATTTCAGCTTTGTAGGTCTTCTAGAAGTGGTCAAACATTTTGATAAGATGTCAGTGAGTACATGAGTCAGTGACTACCAAATTTACAATTTTCTCGAGTCTATAACTTTTTTTCTGTAATAGCTACAATATTGAAACTTTTTATTCAAAGTATATTAAATGGTGTTATTATGTCCGTAAAGTTTCATCCAGATCTATTAATCAGGTAAGAAGATACAGGGGGGTCAAAAGTGGCTCGAAGCGGTTCGGGTAAATAGTGCACGGTGTACGCGCGGCCTGTGCTTAGAACTTGTCCGGCGCACTTTCGTGCGCTTTGATAATCGGTCAATAATAATACTACTTTATTCCACACATCGAATAAAAAAATGAACTTAGCTTTATTTATCGCGCATACATATTACAGGCATGTTATTATTATATACACAGCCTCATGAATCCTGTATCAGGAATAAACATTCTATTTACCGGCGAAAAGCTGGCACCGAGCCACTAGCAGGCACTTTTAGGCGGTGAACCGAGATAGACGGGAGGATATAATCTACCTTATACAGAGTGTTTTTAAATCGATAGATGGTGACTAAAGTCGTTTATTCTTCCCCTTCTTTTCCAATAGGCAGACGGGCCGCTTGCTGTTAAGTGATCTCCGAGGCCTATGGACACGAACATCTCCAGGGGAGCATTGCCCGCTTTGAAGAATAGCTTTTTTGCAGCATTCTTCGGCTCATACGAAAATTAAAATTAGCATTACTTGTATGTACTGCTAAATTACAAAAAAAAAACTACGGGTTGCACTCCGATAGTGCCAGCAGAAGTGAAAACTTGAACATTAACGTTGTGCATTTATGATATTTTGGAATAGGGAATAATTTTGCACGAATTGCTTTTATTATCAGTATTATTTTTCATCTAGTATTTTCAGTAGGTTTTTCATCTAGTATTTTTATAAAGTACTCACTCATTTTCTTTCACTATTTCATCGTCACTTTTTTCGTTAATAGATGCACTTTGTTCAATGTCCATATTTTAAATACTTGATATAAACGAATTTTACAAGTATAGACAGTCGAGTCGTCATCAGCTGTCACCCCTCCGTCTTACGAATATTCGATCAGGCCACGTATCCTGACGCGACTTTAACATTCTTTACCCATCCCAAAAAAAGTGCACAACGCCGATAAATAAGTTTTCACTTCAAAAAATGTTTGGTATCTCCCTCGATACCTTTCAAAATGTAACCGTGCCGTACACGTTGGGATAGAAGTTAGGTTAAATACTTGTAGTATTCGTACTAGGTGTCTGCTAATAACAGGTTGGGACCACGCACACACAATCTTTCTCCCCAGGTCTACTACCTAAATGCCTCGAGCTCCCACTCTCGCTGCTCGCACCTCCAGAAGTACCCATTTCGTCCCCATATACTATATCAGGCCGGGAATACCGCAGCTTATATTCTTCACTAATGCTCTAGCCGGCCACACTCGGGTGATTTGAGTTTATATGCTTCTACTGATGTATCTCACGCCAAGCTTAGCCTATGCACTGTTCTAGAATTTAATCTATCTCTATGCCAAAGAGCATCGAACATATTTGTATGAAGCCTGGCATACCTAAACTTTCTGTAAGGGCCCCACTATGGAGACATGAAAATGTTGGCGGCCACTGATGGTACTTACGGCAATCGACAGAGAAAAATATTACAAAACGAAAGTGTTATATAATAAAATGTCGAAAGGGATATATTTTCGGAGATATAGAGCTTTGAATAATATAATTTATTTCATTTTTTTCGTTTCAAAGCTCTATATCTCCGAAAGTATATCAATTTTCTCTGTCGATTCCCGCAAGTACCATCAGTGGCCGCCAAAATTTTCATGTCTCCATAGTGAGGCTCTCACTGTGAAGATTAGGTATGCCAAAATGTTGGGTGCTCTTTAATATCGATGTGTGCGGCTGTTCTTGCTTGATTGATCAACAAACATCCATTAAAACATCCAAACTTTCGCATTTATAATATAAGTATAGATTTCTATGTGTAGTGAAAATATACCAATGTACCTACTTACGAAAGTATCGAATATTTTTGTGTCACAAAGTAAGTGATAACTTAATTCTACCCAACTCGAAGTATCCGTCCTAATAATGTTACAGCCAACTCAATTTCTACGCAGGTGTTAATATACATGATATAAAGTTGTTAGCCCCTTTTACTGTTTCGCAGAAAAGATTGCTATTTTCGGCCTCTTGATTTAGTAACTTCGGAATTATTTTACCTTGGAGTCTTGAATATTCAAGCGTTATTAAGATGTCAGGGTTTTAAATTGAATCTAAGACATAATTACTGGATAGGGCGATCTCTGAAGAAAAGAAAGTGTTAAGTTTTTAATTATAATTACACGTTAATACTTTGCTTGATTCTAAATTATTTATTTTGTGTATTGACTTTTCATACTGAATATTTAGCTAACTCCGTGAATTTTGTTAATTCAAAGTATATTTTTTCATCATTAAAATTTCTGTATCGCCGGGAATCGAACCCGGGACCCTTCGATCGGCAGTCCGGCATGGTACCCATTGCGCCACGCAGGTCGTCTGTTAACACGTAATTTTCTGGTCTAGGATATTATATTACTTTTGTATGTGTCCATGGTACCCACTATACAGGGTATATATACTACCTACTGTGGGGCTATGAGTGTGACACGTTCATTTTTTTATTTATATTATTCAGTCTGTCTGAATAGTCATTGTATATGATGATAAAAATCTTTACCTAATAGTGCAAAGAGTTTTATGATCATGCTCATAGTAACCCACTAAATAATTTGTATGGTACGTCATACGACTGGTCACTAAAAATGGATTTTCCAAGAAGGATACTGAATAGTGCTTATTCCTACATTAACATTTGAATTGTATGCCGTACTACAATGGATGCGCTATTAAAGATTACAAGGTCCGTCGCTTTTCTAAACGTTGCATTTTGAATAATTCTCGTTCAGATTCTCTTTGGTAAAGCTAGCATCAGGCTTCGAGTTCCTGTGTTGTATTAAAATATGCAGTAACATAATAATATACACTGTCCCAATATACAGAGTCAAATAATAATAATAATAGTAATAACACTTCACACTCATGGCCACACAGTAGGGTAGATATACCCTGTGTCGTGGGTGCCATGGACACACTTAAAGATAGAAATACAAACACACAGACTGAAAACAGAAATTTAAACTCATTATTCAAATTTCTGCTTCGCCGGGAATCGAACCCGGGACCCTCCGATCGGCAGTCCGGCATGGTAACCTTTGCGCCACGTGGGTCGTCAAATAAAGTACTAAATACAAATGGAAATTCACAATTAAGGTTCAAAAAATATTATCATTGGCTGGCTGTAACCCTTTTTGCGTCTCACTGCCGGGTACGGGTCTCTCCCCATTGTCGGGGAGGCCTGGAGCTTACTCTACTACGCTGTTTCAGTGCGGGTTGGTGGAGAGAATACAAGAGTTTAACGTCTTGTGTAAATCAAAAATATATAAAACTAATCGGGCTTACTCGAATTTGAGTACAGCCGTAAATATAATGATTACAAAACTGTATAATTATCATCCTGTAATCACTATGAGTCGTGGCCGAGAGTATTACAGTCAAGGTGTTGTCGATAAAAATTTACTAAAATAATAAATCAATTGACTTTTATCATAATATCCCTGTTAATGTGGACTCGCTAAAGCTTTGGTAAAATATATTATTTAAAGTATTTATTGCACGTCACAAAAATAAATATATTTAGAAAACAAACAGCATAAATAGTAAAATTTCGTGGTTTTACCACTAAAAGCAATCTGTACCAAACAACCAACGCATTACTATTCATAGAAGGAAATAGAGTGGAAATCAGTAGAAAGGATCAGGTTACCGATACTAAGAGTATATTTAGCATAAAATTACAGGGGCATACATATTAAACTGACGTATAAATCGTGCTTCCAGCCACCACACGTCTCGTATCGGTTTGTATCTGCTGTTGTAGTTCAACAAGACATAAATTAATCTGTAGGTACATATTATTATACTTAAATAACCAATTATAAGTACCTTTTTTTTCTATTTGGTACCTTCAAAAGGTACTCGGTGTCCTCCACGTGCGGCGGGCGCCCAGAATGGGCCTAATTTCGGGAGAGCAGATGTCTGCACCTTCAGATGCTTACGGCGGCATGCGGCCACGCACACACACCGCCAACCTTTCCGGGGCTGCTTTCAGGGCGGATCGAGCTCCCACTCTCACCGCCCACAACCCCGGAAGCCCCCTTTTAGTCACCTCTTACGATCGGGCAGGGGATACCGTAGCTCTATTCTTAATACCACACCTCATGTAGGTTGCCGTAACAACGCGTTACTTTGCGGTGAAAGCTATATTCGGTGAAACTTACAAAATAAAACATGGTTTAAATTAAGTAATTTATGTAATGTTGGAAGCACGCATGGCCCGGCGGCGAGCGTAGAACGCAAGCGATCTACGCAGCTAAGCCAAACGGGCGCGGTCGGGTGCGAGATGGGTGACCGCTAGTGGCAAATATTTCATGCGCGTTTCCGTGCTTCGGAGAGCACGTTAAGCCGTCGGTCCCGGTTGTTGTCGATAGATATTTTGAGTTAAACCTTGTCGGAGGCCTTATGGGCGGTTTGAAAACATCCGACAACGGGTTGGCCACTAACCCGCATCTCCACCAATCTGCATTGGAGCAGCGTGGTGGAGTAAGCTCCAGGCTTCCCCAATAAGTGGGAGAGACCCGTGCCCAGCAGTGGGATGCATAAAAGGGTTGCAGCCATGTAAATTTAAAACCGGAGACTAATCAAAGCCTGCCGTAGTAGGCCAATTAGTGTAGAATATTGATGTTGATAATGTTACTCAATTATGGCTAGTGACCCGTGTCGTGCGATGCCGGGTTGCAGTTAATTTTACTTAGTTATTAAGATTTAAATACCCAATGAAAATGGACAGATTAGCAAAGCTTAGATAGTGAGAGGTTGTGTTAATACACTAAGGCAGGCGCTCCTTGTATTGTGCTAAGGCCCTACGTTTGTTCCTCTTATTCTGGGCACGAATTTTGGCCTGTCGTTGAAAATGACAAACTGTACAGTTTAATCACATTATTTTTTATTTAAATCACATTACAATGAAGTACGGAAAAACACATGAAGTTGGACTCTAGTGGTCACCCATCTGACTTCCAGCCTCGCCCAACATTGCATAGCTATATAAATCGCTTGCATGTTTCACTGCGATGAGCTATTCCTATTACATGTCTTCTTGAAAACAAATAAAGTATTCAAGAATACGTACTCGCCTCGAGAGACTTAGAATAACATTACGCTCGAAAAGATATCGCATAGGATTCACTGAAAACAAATTTTATACGATAAAATGACGAGCAAAATTTGTTTTCTGCTGAATACTCGGCTAAGCTTTTGTGTATTCGTAAGTTTGAAAGAATTGGACGTTAGTGGTTTTAAAGTTTCACAAAGTTTTTCGAGCATTTTTGATATATGCTCGAGTCTTTTGAACTATTGCTTTGGAATAATTAAATTTGATTGTGATGGTTGATGAGGAAATCCCCTTGGCGCCAACATTTTTAAAATTGATTAGACACAGATCTCCTCTCGAAAATGTCTGTTATCCACCATGGTGGACAAGTAAAGGATATGCTCATCATAGAAAAACGATAAATCCTCACATTACAAACATCGTCAACATAGATTTGGATTTTGGAGTTTAAACCGTTAGAGATCGGTATCATAACTCAACTGCTCACTCGGATATCTTTGCTTATTTCTTCACTTTACCCTTAATGCAATTCACTGCATGGCTCTCCAGCCATGATTGGGTAACATTATCAGTTGAATTCTCCGGCCATTCTCTGGTCTTAAATATAGGTAAATTTTCTAATAAAATCTTTTGTAAATCCAGCCAAATGTAGTTTCACTGCAAAGGAAAGCATTGTTACCGAATTCTACATTCGGTGCGGTAGGTAGCTTTATATAATATTATATTATATTATATTAGAGGAACATGTACCTACTTTGGAAAATGTTTGAGTTATTGTACTTCATTTGTGGTTTAGCTTCAATCTGCTGGCTCCAGGTTTTGAACGTCATCGTGAGCACTGAGAGTGTATGAGAGATTTGAGCGTCTCTCCAAATAGGCTTGTTTCGTTGACCACATTCTTATCTTTATCATGATCTGTTAATGGCAACGAATCAATAAATTTAATTGTCATATATTACAGGACAAAAAGAAAAAAAACAACTGGTTGCACTCCGGTAGTGCCGGCAGAAGTGAAAACTTGAACATTAATGTTGTGCATTTTTGATATTTTGTATGTATATATATCTTATTGAAATATTTTGTATGTAATGTATATCAGTATTATTTTTCATCTAGTATTTTCAGTAGGTTTTCATCTAGTATTTTTTATAAAGTACTCACCCATTTTCTTTCACTATTTCTTCGTCATTTTTTTCATTAATAGAGGCACTTTGTTCAATGTCCATATTTTAAATACCTGATATAAACGAATTTTACAAGTATTGACAGTCGAGCCGTCATCAGCTGTCACCCCTCCGTCTTACGAATTTTCGATCAGGCCACGTGTCCTAACGCGAGTTTAACATTTTTTACCCATCCCAAAAAAAGTGCACAACGCCGCTAAAGAAGTTTCACTTCAAAAAACTTCAATATAATAAGCTTCAATACGTAAATTGTCTAGAAGTCTCGCCACAAATAACTGCTAACGTAAGCTTCTTAAAAAAGATAACATACGACACTTGGACAAATGTTTTTGTAGGCAGTAACGTAAATTGATTGCGTTCAGTATTTATTTTTGGCAAAATTGAATCGCTCAATTGTATTTAATCTACACAACGATTGGTTTTCGCCGATAACGCTCGTCGTTTTAGGATAAAATACGACCTTGATTAATTGGTTAGGGTTAAAAAATTCTGTTTTTATGGCTCGCCTATATTTTACTGGACGAATAAACGTTCCATGGTTATTTTGAAATTTATTCTAGCCAGACTGTCATTATTATTTGCTGTGTACGCTAAATGGAACTTCAAAAAATTCTAATTTATGAATTTAGAATTAATCATTATAACTACTAAGATGTCAAATAAGATGATTAATAATTCCATGGTTATTCTTAAATTGAAATAACGTCATGGTGGCTGACATGGTGCTCGGCTGTGTTTGCGGTAAGAATTTATTTATCGACCTTATTCCTTTCAGGTTAAGATCTATTTGTCAAATGTTGACTCGGATGCACTAGTAACGTTTGCGTGTTTACAAACTTACACTAAGGGCTCTGTTGTTCACGTTCTCGTGCCAATTCTACCTTAATTTGCTAGAAGTCCAGCCACAAATAAATGCTCATGCAAGCTTTGGTAAAGGATTGTACTCAAATCGGTGTAGGGGTATCATTTCTTACGGTTGACTTATAGGAGCTTATAAGCGCATAAATATCAGAAATATGACTTCCAAAAACAAGTTTATATGGTTGTATAATACGCTAATCTGAAACCACTTTAAGGCTGTAATGGCTGCAACCTTTTATGTGTGACCCGTGCCCATTGCTGGGCACGGGTCTCTCCCCATTATTGGTGAGGCCTGGAGCTTACTCCACCACGCTGCTCCAATGCGGGTTGGTGGAGATGCGGATTAGTGGCCAACCCGCTGTCGGATTTTCAAACGGCCCATAAGGCCTCCGACAAGGTTTAACGACTGTTATCTATCAAAAACAACCGAGACCAACGAATTAACGTGCCCTCCGAAGCACGGAAAAGGCTGTAATATAAATTGTATTTTAATAAGCTTTAACAAACTCTAACCCCTCTTTCTCTTGTTTCAGATACGATAGCGTTAAGAGACGTGCAATTGATAGCACCATCCGCGGTGCGTTTGGGGGACACAGTGCTTTTGGGGTGTAAATGGGCGCTCGAGGGTAATGAAACCCTGTATAGTGTTAAGTGGTACCGAGGGCGGCAAGAATTCTTCAGCTACTTACCGAAGGAGTTCCCTTTCACTAGGATCTTCGCGCAGCCTGGGATTGAAGTTGATGTAAGTATTGTATTATGATCATTTAGTTTGGCAATAATATGGCTCAGCAGCTGACATAGAGCAAGCGGTCTGTGTAGCTAATCGAAACGGGCGTTGTCGGTGTCAGATGGGTGACTGCTAGAGGCGTACTTTCATGTACGTTTCTGTGCATCGGAGAGCATTTTAAGCTGTCGGTCAAGGTGGTTATCCATATTTATTAGTCGTAAACTTTCTCGGAGACTCTATGAGCTGCGTGGATGTTTCCAATGTTTTGAATGTTTTAGACAGCAGGTTGGCCACTATCCCCTACCACTAACCACGCATTTGAGCAACATGGTTAAGTAAGCTCTAAGCCTCCTCAGTAATAAAAAAGCCCCGTTCCCAGTAATGGAAGGCAAAAAGGGATACAGCAAAGCCTTTCTGTGACCATGTGCTGTAACGAGTTTTGCCATGAAACAATTTTATTGTGATTGTAAAGGTTAAATCGGTGTTAATCTTATGAGGTCACCATCAGCCTTCGGAGCAGCTTCGTAAGGAGTAAGATCTTAGGCAAGACTCAGACTGCTCCATTTAAATGAAAAAATCTGCTTTGACCGACTTTGTCTTCCTATCGGTTAGCTTACGTTTTTCATCAGCTGCAGGGTTATGCTCGTTTCTTTTCGACCGGAACCCCATAAATATTTGCATCAAGTCACGATGTTATTTTCAACATGATATCCTACAAAAATATAGGGATCGGGTTCAAAATAGCATCAAATTCCCATTAACCCGCAGCTGCGCGGGTGAATATATGAAAAGTTTAAATATCACCGTTTTATGAACCAACAAATAGCATACGTTGCAAACTTCAGGATACGATGTCATAAATTTCATCGCCAAACATCTCGACTAAAACTTCGAAGGTCATAAAATTTCTACTGAAACGGGCTCCTTCATTAAAAATAACTACCGTGGTAGGTAGTCAGCGTAATAATGGAATTTGAAAAATGATTATCCTTACCCCATCCCCTAACTTGAAATAGTTCGCCATTAAAGTTCTTAAAAGTTTCGCTGTCTAGCACATATTTTTGCGGGGTTGCCAAGAGTTTGGGATTCTTGAGACTCAGGCTGGAAATTTGGTGTCAAACTCTAAAATAACCAAAGTCAATATTCAAGAAAATAGGGCTATTCTCTTAAATAGTGAAGCTTGCTTAGTTTACCAATTCCACTCATTAAATTCTGATTGACGGAGATTCTGAAGGCTGATTAAACAGACTAAAAAACTTTGAATGGTTCAAACACATGAGTGGTAGAATTTTCTTGTTTCGATAGGGAAGTACTATCATTGCTCCCATTGCTCTGCTAAGTTTGAAATCAGATGGTGTTGTGTGAATTGTCTAAAGATATTTATTTATTTATTTATTTAGATGCTGCGACCATCATTTTTCGGTGGTATGGTAGACATCTTTCTAATTTGTGACCAGTCTTTTCAATCTTTATTCGATATTTTGTACCTACAGATTTAATTTATACATACGTTTTTAACTCCTCAAATATCCCATTACTCGACATAGATTTTCTCTTGGCATTAAAAGTTAAGAATTTAGGGTCTAAATTTTAGTTCATAGTCTATTATTCTGACTTGGCGGTTTATTTTCTTTGTAACTCTTGAATTAACTTTGTATGCCATCCATGATCATTAAAGACATCGTGATGAAACAAATGTCACTTCCTTGTTGGGTTTTGTATTCATTTTCATGTAATAATTACTAAAAATCTGTTGGCTTTTTACTCGTTCAACACTTACCTTGTACAGACGCCTTAGTGCAAATCTGCACAAGCGAAAACGTTACTAACGCGTTTTCGTTAAGAATTTAATTATCGACCTTATTCCTTTCAGGTTAAGATCTATCTGTCCAATTTTAACTCGGACTCAGTAGTAACGTTTGCGCGTTTACAAACTTACACTAAGGGCTCAGTTCACTAGTTTCTCTCTTTTTGACAATATAAACACTGTTAAAGGCTGTTACACACAGGGGCAACATAGGAGTCTCTTTGTCGAAAAAGTAGGCATTTAACTGGCGTTTACTTTGTTTCACACCATTCTAAACAAACTGTGAAGCTAAGTTCGTTTAAGGAATAATATAGATGGCGCCTTTTTATGTCCCGCTGGTGGGTATGGGTCTCTCTTCATAATTGGGTAGTGCTGTAATGACCACGTGGCTATTTAAATTTTGCTCGACTTTCTAGAAGTATGTAGCTCTTCAAATTAGTTAAAAACATCAAGTTTTCTTACTATTTGTATAAATATTTTTGTGTATTTTAATAGTATGCTACTCAGGTGCGTTCCTCTGGAGATCCCAGAGTTCTCCCCAAACGTTGAGGCAAGCCGCTGAGAGTGTTTTAGCTGCAACCCTTTTCGCGTTCCACTGTTGGGCACGGGTATCTCCCCATTATTGGGAAGGCCTGGAGCTTACTCCATCATGCCGCTCTAGTGCGGGTTGGTGGAGATAGGGGTTAGTGGCCAAGCTGTTGTCGGATGTTTCCAAACCGCTCATAAGGCCTCCGACAAGGTTTCACGACTTTTATCTATCGACAACAACCGGGACCGACGGCTTAACGTGTCCTCCGAATCATGGAAATATGTATGATTTTTTTTGCCACTAGCGGTCACCCATCTCACACCCAACCACACCCGTTTGGCTTAGCTTTGTTAGCCGCCGGACCAAGCGCGTTTCGAAAAAGCTTATCTTAAGCTGTCTGCATTGCTCGCTGTCATACATCACTTACAAAAAAAATGTTTTTTTTAAATATTTTTGTATACTTTTAAAACAAACTTAGAAATACTTAATAATCCAAAACACTTTAACAGCTAAGCCTAAGCATTGAGTTTCTAGTTGCGTGCACCAATTGCTTAGAAAATTCAATTTGTTACTTACAACACTTGTCTACTAAACTGTTTAAAAGTTCCCCGGCTGGCACGTTCCGGGGCGTTATAAATTCTGTTACGTCACGTTACGAAGGAGAAGCATAGGTTTTAAGCATCGTACATTGTTTTAAGACGTTTTCGATTCGCTTTGCCGTGACAGACTGCCGACATATTGAAGTTTTGTTCTGTTTTTTGTCTACAAACTGTGTTTTTTATTAGTTTTGGTAGTACTTATAGCCATTGGTTGATTTGGGTTGAGATTGGTTGATTCAAAATCGCTCGTTGCACAACTCTCTTTAAGTTTGTTTTTTTTTTGTTCAGACAATACAATTCTCGTAGTTTTAATGATTGTTTATGTAACTAGTAAAACAGTGGCCACACAAAAATAAAAACAAAAAAAGCAAGTTACGTGTAAAATGTTTGTAATAAATAGACTATAATTTTCCAAAAACAACATATTTAACTACGTCTCATCTCAAACAAATAAGTTACCTATCAGCTTTCCTTAATACAACGCAGACGCCATAATGATATACAGTAAACAGAATTTTATCGGTCGTTAACGCACTTTTCATGTTTTATTGTAGACCTTTGGTAGGAAGATTCGGTTTACGACCACCACTAAAACCGTGGCATTTCATATTGTTATACCTTTGTATAAGTAGAAGGAATGCTTTGTTTTACGAGAATGTCTTTCTGCATTTTGGGTTCATGGCATATGAACCAGCTCGTGCAGTAAAGTTAGTTATGAGTAATATTTCGTCAAAGAAAGTGGGAATTTTGTAAGATGAGTACCGCGTTTAAATGTTTGGGTAGGCCACCCTTATCACTTAGGCGTATGAAAAATAGATGTTGTCCGATTCCCAGACATAACCGATATGCACACAAAATTTCACGAAAATCGGTCCAGCCATTTCGAAGGAAATTAATTACAAACACCGTGACACGAGAATTTTATATATTAGATATAGATTCTGCACCTCCTTTAAGTAGCAATGCTGATCGCAGGTCTCGTTTCGGAAGTGAGAGATTTAAGCCATGCCCAGTACGCTGGTCAAGTGTGGATGGTGAATAATTGGGTTGTTTAGTGACCTAGAAAATCCACAAAAACAAGGGATTTATTTTTGTTTTCGTTCCAAACAAGTGAACACTTTTCTGTAAGATTTGGAAAAGGAAAAAAATAGTAATTATTTGGCTGACTTCCATAAAACTAATCTCAGTTTCATCAAACTCATAATTTTTTACGAGATAAATGGTTCTTCCTCTTTCGATAGTGATAACTTTCCCTACTTACTGCTAACTTTAATTTTGATCTAGTTTAATATTTTATCTGTATCGCTTCCACTAAGCAGAAAGCGATTAGTTTCGGAAAAATATCCTCAAAATACTATCTTAAAATTATTTGAAAGGTGTACTGAAATATCTGCGTTCATGTCATTTGCAAAGTATATTATGGGTTCTTGCCTTAAAGCATTAAGGTATGTCAGGTATGTATATATAACAGGTGTATATACACCAGCTATATATATAGCTGGTCGGTCCCAGCTATCATCAAAGTGCCCTCCGTGGTCCTTAAAGTGCCCTCTTACTTTTTGTAAAGCCACAATGCGCTACACTAAGGTCTACGCGCGCTTCAAAATAGTATGAATTGTGTTCCATTTAATCACAGATTTATAATCCCTATTTACTTGCTCTTCTCCAAGGCGCATGCTCAGACTGACAGAATGACGGATCGTGCGTAAGCTGCTGAAGTCGCTTTAGTTTAATGATACTGTTTTTGTCGGTTCACTCTTGTTTTTTTGTTCCGCCTCGTTGCTGTAATTACCGGGCATTTTTGCTTCCTCCTATTTTTCAATATAATTATTTAGTCGTGCCTATTATTTTGTTAGGGAAGTACGTAGATATATTCATATTATTATATTTTCAGTAATGGTAATAAAAAAAAATAGCAAAATGATCAAGCCTTTTGTTAATTTGCAACGTATGTTTGTAGGGTGAAATATTGAAACTATAATATAATCTTCAACTGATTGCCATGAAAAATAGAATAATCGAAAAATAAGAATTTCCACAGGTAAAATTTAAAATAGCTTACGTCTCTAGGGAGAAATGTACATACAGGCCTATTGGATTATAGCTATAACAATGTAGCTTAAGATACATAATGTTTAGTCACATTTAATGGCCGAATTAGAGATTGAGTGACAAAAGCTGAGTGGTTATAATGTGGTCTACAACATATAGGTTCATTTGAACCGAAGGCTCGTCTTCGGGTGAGCAAATGTGCTCTCCTCCAACTTCAGATGCTTACGGCGGCATGCGGCCACGCATACACTGCCGTCGCTGGCTGGACGGATCGAGCTCCCACTCTCTCCGCCCGCAACCCCGGAAGCCCCCTTATAGTCGCCTCTTACGATCAGGCAGGAGATATCGTAGCTCTGTTCTTAATCTTAATGCAAAATTGTTACTTAAAATAAAAACAAAGAAAATTGCTAAGTAGTTAAAATAAGTACGGTAATATTATTTCTTCGGTCAACTTTTTCAGCTTCAACCTTTTTATATCCCACTGTTGGGCAAGAGAGAGAACAAATGAAAGGGAATTAGGCCATGGTCCACCACGCTGGGCAAGTGCGGATTGGTGGACGTCATGCTTTCAAGAAATTATGAATTTCTTTCAGGCATGCACGGCGATGGAGAACATCGTTATCAATTAATTATCACGATATTTTCCTTTACCGTGGAGCAGAGATAAATGCGCACTTTACAAATTTCTTTTGTCAGAGGTGTGTACCGAGGATTTGAACCCAGGATCGGTCGCGTCGAAGACCGCGGATTTTTATCCCTCGGCCATCGCCGCTCGGATATTTAAAAACGCTACACACTCATAGCCCCACAGTAAGGTAATTAATACCCTGTGTCGTGGGTACCATGGACACATATAAAGACAGGAACACAAACACCCAGACCGAGAACAGAATTTCTGTTTCGCCGGGAATCGAACCCGTGATCCCTCGATTGGCAGTCCAGCATGATAACCGTTGCGCTACGCTATGTACTAATAAATATGTACCCCTTTGTTTATAATGTTGAATTTCAATGGTCTTTCAATATTCCTTTTATATATAGTACCCTTAATGATCTTCTTGTTCTATAATCCACAAATCCTATCGGATGAAGCTATCCGACTTATTTATAAGATCAAAAAAGTTCTATCATCGAAACCTGTGATTTCCATAGCAATGGGATTGTTTTACATGAGGGTGACCCCAACTATTTTTAAATGTCCAGGGGTCGAGAACTTTTAGTTTAATTCCCGTAATGGCCAAGATAATCTCTGGAGGGTTAAGGCCTTCACTAATATTTATCTTCGGGAGTAGCCCTGTGGTTGCCTTACATACATATACCTATACACATATAGGCAGGGAAGTTTTCCTTTATTTAACTACTAGTGAACCCGACAGACGTTGTCCTGAAATATAGTATCAGAAATAATCAAGTTTAAAGTACCTACTTAAAAACATAATAATATACCATAAGCAAGAAACCTTTAGTAAAAATGTAAGAAAATCAAGAATTGTATTGCAGATTAATAGTCAGACCCAGTTTAAAGTTAGTTTATACCCTTCTATTAGGAAATTAAAGAACAACAAATCTATTGAAAGAATTAATGTGTCTTTATCATCCTCAGGCGTTTTTATATTACTCTCAAATAAAATATTAAAGACTAGTGGCCGCCTGCGACTTCGTCCGCGTGAACTTCTGTAATAGTCATAGCATTATGTCATATAGCCAGTAGCCTAAAGCCCTCGGGTGGCTCCCCTGGGGTTGCCCGTGTCCATAGGCGACGGTGATCGCTTAACACCACGCGGCCCGTCTGCCTTTAAAAAAAGGCTTCCCCGATAAATGGACTATCCAACACAAAAATATTTTTTCAATTGGAACCAGTAGTTCCTGAGATTAGTGCGTTCAAACAAAGTTTTTAAAAGTCTCAATAAAAAGTCAATTCCGACTTTTAATTTTATGAAAATGTGTTATAAGCTGAACCAAAATTCTACTGATATTATGAACGCGAAATTTTGTAAGTATGGATGTTTGTTACTCTTTCACGTAAAAACTACTGAATGGATTTTAATGAAACTTTACAATAATATAGCTTATACATCAGAATAACACATATGCTATAATTTATACAGATATTGTGTGAATTGTCCAAAATATGACGATAAGTGTCAAATAAGTAGGAAAAAATATACCATCTGCGAGCTATTCTGGCGTGCGCTGCCAAAACCTCTAGAGTTAAACATATGTAATGTAGAATGGAAATGTTTATCTTAAATAGTCTTACAAAAATGCCGGTCCAGCGGCACTTCAGAAGAAGTCCATTCTGAAACTTTATGCTAATGATCTTCTCTAACGCGGGTGAAACCGAGGGGCACAGCTAGTTTTAAATATTTGTATTACTAGATTTGAAAATTGTCTGTAAAATATTGTCACAGTAATAAGCCCCAAAAATTTTATCCCAGAATCACTTTCGGTATGACGGTAATTTTTAAATTGATTTAATAGTAGCCGGCGACTGTCCATTAAATCACAAGCAATAAAGATAGATTTTGGCTTTTAATTTTATCGAATTTTATAACCTACATAATGTTTATCTCTCCGGCCAACGAGACGAGATAAAGAATGTAAACAAACGGACCGTTACCAAGTTACTATTGTGAGAGCGAGCAATTATTATCTCTGTCCTTATCACACGTATGCAGTAATGGCGTCAATTAGTCAACGATAGCTTTTGTTGCCTGTTTCGTGGTACAGGAAAGCAGTCATTACCACAGTTGTCAACATTTGGTCGCGTTTTGACGGGAAGTCGAAAAAGACATTATGTTGTGCTCTTGTTTTATTTTCATGTTATTGGTATAATTTTGAGTAATATCGGATAAATTTGATGACATTTGGTTCGATATAGGTTAATTACTGTGCATGAATGTTGTGAAATAAAATAACAGTGCGAAAATATGTTTATACAGCTTGCCTCCAAAATTCCATTGGTCACGTTCTGGTAAAAAAGCCATCGCTTTACTTGAATGTATGACTGACTTGACTGACTGATTACTGACGACTTACTGACTTTACCTATTATTACTCGTCCAGTTGAATCCAGAAGTTGTTTATTGTCTCCTTATACAAAAATCCACTCAACAGAATCCAAATCACCAAGCACAATAACTATAGTCAAATATCTTCGCTGTAGTCGTCGAAATAATTCTTCCTTGTTGCTTGGAGTGATCGCTTTGATTTCACTTCCGGAACTAAACTATGTCCTGTCGCGGCCCGGTGCGCTGCGATTTTAATAAATCACTACATATTATAAAACAAATTCGCTTCCCGCCGCTTTCCCGGGTCCCTATGTATGCTTAGATCTTTAAAACTACTCAACGGATTATGTAGCGTTTTTTTAAAATAAATAAAGTAATTTCTGAGGAAGGTTTAGGTGTATAATTGATTTTGCTTTTAAGCGGAGATACATTAATGTTCTAGAGAATTTTATATATATATATATATAATTTTGCTAAATAAAAGTCCGCATTAATCTACTCTATCTCTTACGGTTGACTTACAATAACTACTTTTATGTTTAAAATGTTAATAAAAATATCACGTTATCTCGAATCGTTTATTCTGTTCAGTATCAATCCTTATCGTTCGTCAATTCAGATTAAAATTGTACAAAATGTAATCAAATAAATACTTTAGAAGATGATATTTTGTTTTACCATAAATCATAACATCCCCCGGCGCGCATTCTCATCGCGCATCTATTTTTTGCCTTTAGTATGAGTTTTTGTAAAATAAATTTTAATGTATATCACTTAATCGCTCGAGCGAAGCTGGGCCGGGTCGCTAGTATATGCTATGTATATAATTTATTCAAATAAAAATGTTTTGAACCCCTGAAACTTTGTTTACATTTTTTATCACATCTCGTTGGCCGTATATACCTCAAACAAAAGTTGATATATTTTATGACCAGTATTGGAAATGGACTATAAAGGGTCTGCCACAAAAAAGTATTATTAAAATAGCCATAGCCACTTTTGGAATGACGGAAATTTTTAAATTAATTCAATATCACCAACGGCTGTCCAATAAAGTTTTTATCCCCGTCATGTCCAATTTTTCTGATGCTATTAATATTGATTCAATCCCATTGGGGACGCGATTGCCAAATTTGAAACCAATCAGTTTACTAGTTTTTCAATTTATCCGTTTGATATTTGATTAATCGATTCCGCTAATTCATTTTCAATTTCAAAGTACTCTATACTGTACTGGTCGGTATCTAATTGGTAAAAACGGTTATTTTCATTTACAAAATTAAATTCTATTTTGTACTGTATATAGATGGTTGTTTGTTCTAATCTAAACTAATATTCAATTTATCCATTTGATATTTGATTAATGTCACCAATGTCGATTAAAACGCCAATATAACGTAATATTCATGGTCACTACATTGGGTAATAATGAGAGAAATGAGAAGAAGATGCGTTGCTAGTTCTGAAGATTCTATGGATGGGATGGTAGTTCATCGACAGCAAGAACAAATTTTAATGTCATTTTATTAAAACTTATGTATTCTTTTGTATTGTTCGGCCTTCGATTATTTTGTTACTGCCTTCTTGCCTGCCTGTACATTTTTGCCTCATTTCATTCTTGCCATCGAAATCTCGCATATCCCTGCGGTTAGCGTAGAACGCAAGCGATCTATGCAACTTAGTTAATCGGGCGTGGTCGGATGTGTGATGGGTGAGCGCTAGTGGTAAAAAATAATCATGCGCGTTTCCGTGCTTTGGAGGGCAAATTAAGCCGTCGGTCACGGTTGATGTCGATAGTTAACATAACCTTGTCGGAGGCCCTATGGGCGGTTTGAAAACATCCGACAGCGGGTTGACCACTTACCCGCATTACCACCAACCCGTATTGGAGCAACGCGAGGGTGGTGCAGTAAGCTCCAGGCCTCTCCAATAATGGGGATAGATCCGAGCCCAGCAGTGGGACGTAAAAAGGGTTGCAGCCAATCGAAATTAAAATGGGTAGAAGTTGAAATAATCTGAGATTGCTATCAATCTTAAACATCGCATCTTATTTTATACATATATCGCATTGCTTTTGGTCGTTAAATCGAAACGTGCATAATTATCTTGCTAGCATATTATTACACACATTACACGATGAGATAACATTGGAGCTACCGTCATGATACAAAGGACTCCCATCAAAAGAAGCCATTACAAATTACGATCTTATTCGTATCCAAAAGCGGTTGGAATAGCAATAAACAGGCAATAACGATTGACGACAATGAAGGTGTAACAGTAATCGTTTGTAGGCGTAATCGTTTCAATCGGAATCGAAACGATTTAGATCGGAGTGAAATCGATTCAACTCTCGTTGTATCGGGGTTATTACATGCGGTATCTTGTAACACGAGGAGCATTAAGCTGTGTCTTAAGGCTTCTTAGGATGTTATCGAAATTAGATTTAAGGAAAAGAAAGAAAAGCTGTTACAATGTACGTGATGTAGAATGTGGTTTGTGTGTGATATGATAGAATTCAATAGATAGATAATAAAGATCGATAGAAAAATAACAACATGGAAGGGACCTGAAGGAAAGAGAAAGAGAGGCAGACCGGTAGAAAGATGGCTTGACGAAATTTTAAAAGTAACTGGTAAAAACTGTATTGATAAAACGTCGGATAGAACTATGTGGAGAAAAATGGAGGTGGCCTTTACTCTACAGAGAGGTCCTTAAAAAATATATGTACATATACATGCATGTAAACGATATAAGAATAGATATTTTATTTACTTATTTTATTTAAATATATAAGTTTAAAATATTATTGCGATTAAATTAAATTAAATTAATTAAAAATTAAATTAAACAAAATATGTAACTGTAATGTATTAAAATATATTGTACGGAATTTGAATTATATAATCATTATAACTTGAACTGTAAATTTATATTATTAAGGAAATAAAAAAGGCTTTATTATTATTATTATGATAGAATTCATATAGCTCCAATACTATTGCTTTCTTTTTAACGATGTCTTAGAACAGAATTCTTGGTAATGAAGAATTGTTGGCTGATTTAGTAAGAATACTTAGTCTACCAAGTCAACCAAATGGAATGATAACCTTAAAAAAAATACCGAAATACAATTTTGGAGACAAATCTATGAGAAGTGCAATTTCAATTTGTAAATATGATAAAGAACCGTTTGTAGCAAACACAGTTATAAACTTCTCAATTATCTAGAGATGTCTGAAAATCACCATAAAACACTACATTACAGGAACATATTACGAAATGGTAGAGATATCGAATAGGTCTATATTCTGAAATTTTCAAAAATTTTGAAAATTTCAATATTAAAGGTTAAGAACATGAAAATTAAATGAGTCAAAACTGAATTGAAAAACTATTCCCTAAAACTAGATAAATCATTTTTTTTATCAAAGTGTAATATGGTAAAATCACAAGAAACTAAATCACGGTACACGACGAAGACAATGAAGAAACTCGCACATATTTTTGTCAAACCAAAATACGTCCAACGAAATTGGTGGTGGATGGCAGAACACTTGACAAAGAAATTTGAAATGAAGTGCAGGTTTCATTCACTCAAAAAACCATTCGCTCATTCATAACCCAATATGCTCGCATTGCCTTTGGTCCAGTTTCGGACTAATAAATCGTACAAAATTTTCAACGAACCGTTCCATTTCACTCGGATTCCAAAAGCTTAATCGTAAAAACTGCGGCTTATATTAAAATTGTTTTCCACTACTATACTTTTTGTGAATAAGCTGAAAAAAAAGATGTTGAAAAGGATCAGTGATCGCATTGTTGTGGTTTGACGTGAAGCATTTTACGTAGTTTTTTTCCAATTCTGATTGTTTCAACTCTTTTTAATGTCCAATAATTTTGTAGTTCTAGGCAGAAATCTCTCTCAACACTCTTGGCCACATGTCTTTAAGAAAAGCTACTTATAACATGATAACACAGCGTTTTACATCCCTCTCAATCATCAATTTTGTTAGTCAGTGCGCACCGGTATTGGGACTGGAGTCAATGAAATGGAACTTAAGTAGCACGACTGCATTTTGTATCTTAAGAACCGTACAAAAAGAAAGACGGGCTGCTTGATGTCAGCTTATCACCATCACCTATGCTCACGGGCAACTTATAACAACCGAACAGACAAACAATAGCACCTGCGCATTGCTGACTTTGAAAGAGATTTTCTTCTACGGATTTATTGAAGAAACCCTTGTACTATAATATTCCTATTTTCCTAGCTCTTAATATGCAAAAAAGTCGTCTTTAGTGGCTGATATTGCCATAGAACCTCAATTTAACGCAGAAGGTGGACCAAATTGATGCTATCAATTCGTTTGCTCAGTGAAGCGTGCAATGTCCTTCATTCGCTATGTTCGGGTTTTGACGTGATAACGTCTTTTGGCCGCTCAACAGTAGTGCCGTAAATCGCGAAAACCTGGCGTGAACGTAAATGTAGAAGGTTTTCACGCCTGAGCCCTGTATTATGTCCCACGTATTCCAGTATTTTGTCCCGCGTGTTCACACGTCACATCCACATTTACGTCAGCTCACGGTTTGCCCGAAGTTTACGTATTATTTTTGGTTTCGATGTATTTCAGTTTCGATGGCTGATCCACCAGGACTTCTTTTACGAGGCTTTCTGTGTTTCTTATTTTGAAAGTATAAGTATATAGTAAATTATATGAAAATCTATACGTAACTTTATAAGTGAATGGGAAAAGTCTACCCAATTTTTTTACGTGGAATCAATTCGTTTGCTCATTGGAGCGTGCAATGGTCCTCGATCGCGATGCATTAGTCCTATGTTCGAGTTATTAACTATTTAATGGACTTCGGTAAAGCGTGTGATTTTGTTGCTTAAAGATTGGAAAAATTAGATTTATATCAATTTAGTCATAAACTTATTTCACATAGGCATGGAAATTTAGGCGGTTTAATTTTTGTTTTAAATCAGCAATTAATTGGTTCACAAAACGGCCACGCCGTTACAAACTAACAAATTTAAAAAAAAGTTGTACCCATAGTAAAAGCCCCTTAAGTTTATAAGTATTTCAAAATTTCTCCATGAGATAATAATGTATTGACTGCTTTGTTATCGACTGCTAATTTAAAATTAATATTTTACGTCTAAATTTAATGCAAATAGTATACCAAATTAAAGCAATCAATTCGTTTGCTCAGCGAAGCGTGCAATGGCCCTCGATCGCGATGCATAAGCCCTACGTTCGGGTTTTTAAGTATTTAATGGATCACTAAATCGAATCAATCTTTTTTTTTTGAAAATTCGAATTAATCGATTTTACTTCACTTTAAATTTTTCAATAAAAATCTCTAATTTAGATGCTCTCTGATGTAGAAAGGAGATGCTAGCTTATTTAAACTTATGGTGTAACGCATTCTTGGCCGTAAATAATCTTAAAGAGTGTTGTTTAAATTTATGAACTGGCAGGATAATACTTATGAATAAAAATCGGCCTACGATAACTTATTGAAAGTTTGAGAAAAACTAAGTGAATATAAATTTAATGACTTCATAATAAAAACGCTAAAAGTGTGAAAAATAGAAGCAATCAATTCGTATGCTCACTGGAGCGTGCATGGCCCTACATTGCGATGCATTAGTCCTAATTTCAGGTTTTTAAGTATTAAATAAACTTTGCTAAAGCTTTTGATACCGTCGCTTACGTGTTGGAAATATCGCATATTCCAATTTTAATCATTCATGAGATCTTTTCACTTAATAAGTAGTAGAAGCTCCATTTTTTTTCAAATTCCTTTTTGCCTACAAGGAAAGTTTGTTTTTTATATATATGGCGCCTGTGACACGTGTGACCCGTGCGGCGCAATGGTTACCACGGAGCGTCCCGGGTTCGATTCCCGGCGAAGCAAAAATTGTGATGATGAGTTTAAATTTCTGTTATCGGTGTGAAGCGTTATATATATTGTCCTGAAGCTAAACAAAGTCATACAAAGTCTAAAAATTTATAAATACTTAAAACTAAATTTAATGAGACCTAATTCCATAACATGACGATAAGAAAAGTAGTCTATATTTATTATACAGTACAAAACGAGTACACATAGATAATACAGCATAGTAAAATACTAACCCGCATTTCCACCAATACTCATTGGAGTATCGTGATGGACTAAGTTAATAATGGGGAGAGAGCCATGCCCAGCAGTGGGACGAAAGATGGGTTGCAGCCATTGCAGATTTTGTATTTGTATCGGCAAAAAGTGTTTGAAAATCAAACATTATATCTTCTAGGCGATGGTATAGTTTCAAACAAGCTTTTCACAGTAACTGGCAGTAACGTCAAAAACAACAGATCGTATCGTCCGGCATAGTTGCGGTTCGCTAAACTTTTACATTATCTAATGTAGCGCTTCATTTCCTGAACGAAACTATCTCTTTGCACACAGACTGCTAGATGTAATCTAAAGTTGGTGTCAAAAACATTGGCAGCACTGTGTTCATACTAGCTGTGTTTTAATCGTAAAAGGATCACTAACTAAATACTATGACGTAGGTGGATACTCGGACACTTCATGGGACCCACTTTCATCCCAATTTTTTGTACCATATTTAAGTACTATATGTAGGTACTTTAGATTTGATTTACATATAATCCCCAAAAGAAAAGTAATAAATATTATTATTGTAACAAATATTCTTAAGAACATTCGACACCTTTTTAATATTTTGAGTCGTTTGTTACTCTATTTGGATAACGGATATTGGATTGGTGGTAATAAGAGTATCTGTGTGAGAATTTGCAGAGATTTGCTAAGACAAAGTAATATTACATTATAATATATATTATATTCGCCCGGAGAAGTACCACCGCTGCACCTACTTCTACCGTGAACCAATTCTATTGTGTTTCGGTGGAAAGGTGCAGTTGCCGGCCACACTTACATGAGGCGACCACCAGCCTCCGGAGTAGCAGCGCAACTGTATACGACCTCAGACAAGACTTACCTATGCTTGCTTGAGGTTGTATGTAGATGTCCATGAGCTGCAGTGACCACTTAACACCACGTGGCCTGCATGCTCATCTGCTACTCCATTCGAATAAATAAAAAAAAGAATAAAGTTAAACGCTAAAAAATATACACGTTCGCAACTTATTTTTATTTATTTATTTATTTAACATTCGTACCACCTTAAATTAAGGGCTACAGGGTTAAACTTAATGCCTAATGGCATTCTCTGCCAGTCAACCCTGGGTGATGGTGAGAGCTACGGGTAGGCACGTAATAAATTAAAAAAAATATTTTTATTTAAAGAGAAATTTTTGTATCAGAAAATTGTGATAAGTGAAGCGTAAAAACGTCTACAGAGCAGCGATCTGACGTCAGACGTCACGAGCAAAGGATTGCAACGTCCGGCTGCGGTCGGATTTACATCACAGATTTCTCCATAAAACCGGCAAAAAAATACAATTTTTATTAAAGTTGTTGAAAATGTTAGCCATTTACAAAGTCGGACGTGATCGATTTTTGTGTAATAAACATTCTGTAAGTATAAAAAATATTGTGATTATTTATTAATGGTAAGAGTACTTATTACCAACATTCA
Organism: Pyrgus malvae; assembly: GCA_911387765.1. Classification (NCBI taxonomy): domain Eukaryota; kingdom Metazoa; phylum Arthropoda; class Insecta; order Lepidoptera; family Hesperiidae; genus Pyrgus; species Pyrgus malvae. The sequence goes on from OU426951.1 coordinate 5,157,023, forward strand.
TTGTTTCTCTGTATTTATATGAGGTTGTACTGGCAAAGTAAGTTATAGTACCTTTTAAGTTAAGATGCGTAATTTAAGTAGGAAAGTAGTTCATAAGTCATTAAAGATAATAAAAAAATATACCATAAATATAATGATAATGATAATAATATTAAGATTGAAATGGCTAGCTAACTAATATTATTAGTTATTTTTCTCATTAAATACAATTATACTAGGAACAATTTTATCCTAAACAGGTAAGAAGTTGTGACCGATGATAGATAAGATGATGATATAATTTTCTTTCATCTGTTTATAGACAATCTCTTAAGATGTTGGTGTTGCGTGAAAAATTAGGGAAGCAACTTGAATAAGACTAAAAAACTAGCATTTGTTATGGAAAACTATAAAAGAGATTCTCGTTTTGTTATTTTGGATTTTATATTATTATCATTATTAAAAAAATACCCCGAACTCAAAAACTAAACTCAAAAACTAACTAATAATATTTTCAACCTTAATAATTGTTATTGTCACGTAAGTTCAAATATTTTTATTTACCAAGCGTCGCGACGTCGCGTCGGGGGACCGCTAAACGTAAGGGCAGACGTTGACGGTTGTATCGATTTTGCGAATTTTTCGGAGTAAATTCTTTTGTTCTGTTTTTCTCACTTAGTACCTTAGTCACTTTCAGTATTGTTTACATTATTCTACTGTTCAAGATCTTTCATTTGATATACACATTGAGAGAGTTGTTAAAAAATATATTATTTTGCCATTTTGTGGTGGCGGCCATCTTAGACCGATTTTCATCAAACATAACTAAAAACACTCCCAAATTATTCACCTTTCAAATAAAAAATAAAAAATCTAAATTGGTTCATCCGTTCTGCAATGCCACAGACACACACATACACACACAGACACGTGGAGAAAGACATAAAAGTGATTACAATACTTCTAAATTAATGTAAAAACTACAATAGGCGCTAATTAAAGCTAAGTACCTAACATATGCAATATTTATTATTTTTAACTTAAATAAATTTCTCATTCAATCGTTCATTCAATTGCATTCACTCAAAAAGCGTTCGCTTGGTCGTAGCGCAATGCTATTACGCTCGTTTCGCTTTTTTTAACTATTAATTTGAACTCAAACTGCAACGAAGCGATCGATTCCATCGCTGTGAAGCATTAATGCAGAAATTAAAGATTTTATTTCAATCGTAAACTAAACGAACGGGCAACGAACTTGTCATTAATCTTAAAAAATATTTTAGAAGGATTCAAAATATAAAAAAGTTGTTAGATAATAAGGTAGAAATGATATCAAAAATTCCTTGTTCGTTCAACCTTCTTTTTTTTTAAAGAGGGGAATGCTATTACGCACCTTCTCGACCTCTGTCGAGGGGACAGAGGGAGGTGTGTGGGACTCCCCCCTGCCGTTACGAGGCAAGGGTATACCCACTAAACCCTACTGCGCTCCTCCATCGCCATCGTGACGATGTCGTGGGAAATCGGCAGAGCCTTTGCTTCCACAACATCGTCGGCGACTGCCTGCCTATCTTGGCAGGCCCTACACGCTCCCCTTAAGGGGAGGCTACAGGAATGACCGGGAGCGCCGGGTCATTCCTGTCCATCATTGATACTTCATAGATTCAGAGATTACTTCCTCGCAGAAGGAGGCAACAGCTTTCCAGCCTCTTTCGCTTCCGAGCATGGCCCTAACTATGCTCGGGAGCGAAAGGTCCCGGCCGACAACAGTGCAAACCTAACCTAATCTAACCTTTCCTAGCAATAGTTCCTGTACACTGGGCCTATCTTCGGATTAACATATAACTTTTTATATGATACATCCGAGGATGGCATCCGTCACGTGTAACCACATAATAACATTAAAGTCTCTAAGGGTCTCTACATCTTAGACCTGTAACCCCGCGCTATATGCACGCCTAACAAATGACCGGGTAAAATATCATTTATGACCCGTGATCCTTAAGTAATAATATATTTTGGCACAGGTTGTTGCAATATCTTTATCCCACGCACTTTCTATTAGGCATGATAGAGATGCAATCGTTAGAAGTACGTCGGCATATTAGCCTAGTAATGTACTTTTATGGCTTGGCCCGGGGCACAATATAACCCGGAACTGTTGAGTAGGCTCAGATTCGCGGTGCCAACCTGGAGCTCAGTTCGTTCCGGCCGACATCGAGTATTTGCGATACCAGAGACACGTACTGCTCCAGGACAAACATTTGTAAACATTATTATCTATTATTATTATTATAGTTGTTTGGTTTGTATACATATAGTTACTATCTTTTATCATTTCTATGTTTTACCTATATAATTTAATAATCACATATGCGTCTGGTCATGCACTGTTAGCATAAGTAGTAATTGTAACAGTTGCCGTTCTACGTAAGTTCTGCTGCTGCTGGTGTTTTATGTAAAAAGCGAATAGTGATGAGTTGCAAACACTTGGCCAGCAACTACTACATCAAAACTTTAAAACTCAAAATACCTAACTTTCCTCGTAAGTCAAAAATAGGGCTCACTTTTCCGGTCGAACCATGCGATTCCGCAAATTAAAATACTTTAGATAGAGGCTTCATATTCAGTATTAATGAAAACGAAGGTTACGTAGAATTCTGATACTCAATGGAGTTTGTGATTCAGATAGAGTGTCCTATCTCCAATTACGCCAAATTATACTGCTGTCCGGTCACTATATTTCGTGTCCAGTGACATAATAACCTACCACGAGGGAACAAAGTCCAATTTTGTCTATGCCTGTACATGTAGGTGCATTCAGTTCTGTGTTGTACATCGAAATAATTAAAAATGACAATATCAGTACTCAATAAAAATGTACGTTTTTTTCAAAATGCAATCTGCTTATCTTTATAGATTATATTTAAAGTTATTTCAGTGTATTTATGATCGTAGCAATCGTAATATGTAACGCATAATATACTTATAGTTTGTATGTACTATGGAACCGCTCTGGTCCACCAACCCGCATTGGAGCAGCGTGGTGGAGTAAGCTCCAGGCCTCTCCAATAATGGGGAGAGACCCGTGCCCAGCAGTGGGACGCAAAAAGGGTTGCAGCCTTGGAACTGGTTTACCGGCAACCACACAGTAATTTAAAATATCTGTCTTAAGTCAAAACTGGGTGCAACTTAGTCGGCATTTAGTATTCCTGAATAAAAAGGGATACAATATAATTTGGATTGTCATTTTGCGATTCAGATAGAGTCTTCTGGCTTTCAATTAGGCAACATAATCCTTCTACCCGGCTGTGACATAAGTTTTGTTGGCATGGTACTGGCATGTCCAGTATTATAATAACCTACTAGGAAACAAGGAGCCGGAACAACCATAGACTTAGGATATACTATTAACGTGCTCGAATAGACAAATATAGTGTGCAAGGGAGAAGAAAATCTCTTACTGAGCAACACACAGAATAGAATAGAGCACAGATATAGTGAACCTTATAGTCGCCCCACAGTCATGCTGCATAATGAATACCCATTGTACCTGAAAATTTATTTAAAACAGGGCTGGAGTTTTTTTCCGCCCGCTGTTTTCTCCTAGCCCATATATGCCTTAGCGCACCCAAAGCGGATGACGGTCAGCTGATGGCCGTACAACAATGACAAACATCAAGTGTATATTATTACCCAGGATGTTAATAAACTATTTCATTTCATTTCACTTGGGGAAAAGATATCGGGTACTTTTAATCACGGAAAAATGTACTGTTCCCGTGTGAAAGATTAGTATAATCATAATATTATATACATACATATAAATAAAATTTGAGTCTTCGTTTGTAATATTAAAATAACCACTTTACTACATGTAAATGAATGTATATGCGGAAAAATACCAAAATAACATTTTTACAATATTTTTCTGTCCGCCTGTCTGTCTGTCTGTTTTTTCCAGTTAATCTCTAAAACGGATTTTAACGGAAATTTCACTAGCAGATGTAATAATGAGTAACTTAGGCTACTTTTTTTAGATCTTTTTTAAATTAAGTCCACGCGGATGAAGTCGCGGGCGGCCGCTAGTGTCATAATATAAACTCGAATAATTCAAGTGATGGCGGGCCGGATCGCTGGTATTATTTAAAACTTATGTATGATTTTAAAATTAACCAAAATTGTGTATGATTTGACGACCCGTGTGGCCGATCGGGAGGTCCCGGGTACGATTCCCCGCGAGACAGAAATTTTAATGATAAGTTTAAATTACTGTCTTAGTAATTTCTCGGTCTGGGTGTTTGAGTTTCTGTCTTTGTATGTGTCCATGGTGCACACGACACAGGGCATACCTACCCTACTTAGGGCTATGAGTGTGAAACTTTATTTATTTATTTTATTTTTATTAAAACGGAAAACGTCTCCCATTTGAAAAACAAACTATTGAACATGTCAGAAATAAAATTGTTATTTATTTTTGTATCATGCATTGCAACATATAGTTTTCCATTTCTCATTATAATACATTTCATTTTATCATCTTAATGAACTCTTCATAATACGATACAGTATAAAATTTTATAACGACTATTCTCAACACTACAGCGTAGTGCTAACTCAATGTCAACCATTCAATGACGTCGTATATAACTACAATAACCATAGTAAAGAAACTCAATTATATATCTCTAATATATAAAATTCTCGTGTCACGGGGTGCGTAATTGAACTCCTCCGAAACGGCTCGACCGATTTTCGTGAATCTTTGCAAGGATATCGGGTAGGTATGAGAATCGGACAACATCTATTTTTCATCCCCCTAAATGTTAAGGGTAGTCCACCCTTAAATTATTTTTTTATTTTTTTGGACAAAATTTTTGTTTTGTATTTTTTTATGATACATCATACTAAAATACATACAACCCTAAATTTTCACTTCTCTATTATCAACCCTTATTTTTTATTTATTAATTAAAAACTTTAATTTTTTTTGGGAAGATTTTTATTTTTATTTTGTCATGACTTAGAATTTAAAAAAAATCATCTGTCATCGTAAATTTATCATTAATTTCCAGTGCAATAATTATTTATTTACTATTTATTAATCTGACAAAGACAGCTTTAACTCTCAGTTAATTAAGTGATCTCATGTAAATAAACACGTGTTGTGAGCTCCCGTCAACAACGGCCATTATGGTACCTGTATATATTGTACTTAACATTTTTTAATAAAATTTGCACACCGTGTGCAGTTTGATTCAACTTGAAAGATAGAATAGCTTACATCTCAATTTATAGTCGCAATATTAGGTATTTTATTACTGATACTTTAAGGCAGGACAACGTCTGCCGGGTTAGCTAGTTTATTTATAAAATGATAAAAATGGCATTTCTTATCGCATTTTTATTTTTCGCTCAAGTAGGAGATTGTAGAACTATCCAAGTTGGGTCATGAGCATAAAGGGCACCGGTATGTAGTATGTGCCACCGGATATCGGTGCCTACATATTGAAATCTCTTATACATATAACAGTACTGCTACATTAAGCACATTATATATTATTTCCTTTGCCTGACCCACACAATTCGCAATCTGTAAGAATACGTTGAAAATGGCACCAGCAAATTAAAATTCCAGTGATTACAGTTAAAAGGATCAAAGGAAACGAATTTTTTGTCGCCGATATTTATAGAACTTCATTTCAACAAAGCGGAATTCCCTTATAAAATTATCTTTGCAGAAAAGACAAAAAGATTTCAAAGTTCTGTCATTGAAGACGATAAAAGACGTCGTCCCGAGAAATTAAAATGAACGCGGTCAGTGTAAACAAGTTGGAGGGTTATTGAGTGGGGTGAAGTGGGCGCACGGTAGTTGAGGGCCAAGTTGTTTAAATACGTAAGATGATGTTGTTGTTTTGTCATAAAATACAGTATTGACGACCCGCGTGGCGTAATGATTACCATGCTGGACTGCCGATCACAGGGTCCCGGGTTCAATTTCCGGCGAAGAAGAAATTTGGATGATGAGTTTAAATTTTCTGTTATCGATCTGGGTGTTTGTGTTTCTGCTTTTGTGTGGGTCCATGGCACTCACGAAACAGGGTATATCTAGCCTATTATGGGGCTATGAGTGTGAAGCGTTATTTATTTATTTATTGACATGCTAGTAAATGGGTATTTTAAACACAGATGTACAAATTTATACGGTTGTATTTAATAAATAAATAACAATTCACACTCATAGCCCAACAGTACGATATATATACCCTGTGTCGTGGGTACCATGGACACACACAAAGACAGAAACACAATTCATTATTTTAAATTCAATGTATTTTGTATTACTGTTAATGATATTATTAAGTTGATTTTTGTATGTGTATATTGTTAATTGTTATATTTACGTTATAATAAATAATCACTTGAGTTTAAAATGAAAGAATATTCATATTTCAGTAATGAATGTAAAAGACAAATGAGCTTTCGAGTACTACGTAATTTCATATTAACCTCCAGCTGGCTTCATCGTCAGAGGCTTAACATTATCATCATCATAGGTAATAGTTCATCGTTCAGAGACAGGTAAACTTACTTAATTTAAACTTATTACTACTAAAATAAATGCATGTTCACTCGTAGGATAGAAATTGGACATGACATTTATAGTGTTTTTTCATGGATCCTATTATCGAAACTTAAATTAATATAAGTCCAAACGGAGGTTCCACTTTTCAAATAAAAACTAGCGAAATCGGATAATGTTTAAGTTGGGATAAAGAACTTGGCATTTTGAGTTAAACTACAGTACGCGACGCCAATTTCCAATGTCGTTCCAATAAGCGAAGTGGGACGTAGGATATTGCTGGACAGTGGCATGGAAAAAACACGCATTAATTACGAGCCAACTGCTTTAGAATAGCGTTGTTTTATCGCCATAATAAATGAACGACAAATACCTACAGTCTACACTGATAGATTGCGATAGTAAAAAAAATGCGTAGTTTGATGTGTGGTGTTGCGAATAAATTGCCATAACATGAATAAATTTATTTACACTAGTGTTGGCCTTAAGGAAGTTTGTTGATAATCGACCTTAAAATAAAAATGTTTAGGGAAAGGGAAAAATTGTATCTCAGGTCCACCAATTACAGGAAATAAAGCTATCATATACATATTATATAACCTCAAATATACCTGAATCTTGTCTATGATCGTATGCAGTGGGGTGTGGGTTGGGCTACCTACACGTGCACCCTGGGCACTGCTCAGGAACTTCCGTCGACGTTGATTATATCCGTGGATGGGTTATTGAGCGGTAGCAAAGAACCCGGCGGGCAGCGTATTCCGCGCGACTGTCTATTTAACTAGCAGAGGACGCAGTCGAGAGACCCTAGGACGGGCCCAATGTGTACTTACCCTACCTTCGGGCAGGCTGGGATATATCCCGGCCACCGTTTCATATCGTAATCACATTATGTGGTGTCGTGGACATGTCTCACGGCCTCAGGACCGAGGTCCATGCCTTAACCGGCCTGACTCCGATGAAGAAAACCTCTATAAAAAATTACCCCAAAGCGTATACGGGGGAAGCAGTGATGACAGGCCGGCAAGTAAAAGTGCCAAGCGAGACGGACCTGGTTCCTGGACCCAAGTGTCTCAGTGGCAACGACGCGTGCCAAGACCTCGTTGCCCAGTGTAAAGGAATTGGGTCGGGAGATGGCATAGCAGCCGACGGGCGATCTAGATTCTCGTATAATCGAGAACTTGGAAGCCATTGAAAAGGTGGCTGACAAGTCGGGTCGCTTAAAGAACGTGCGAGCCCTTAGGTTTGCGGTCCGCCACATCCAGGCGGCATCAAAGGAGATGGTACAGAGGGCGTCTGCATCGAACCTGGAGCAGGAGAATGCCCTTCTTCGCTTCCAGCACTCAGAGATGAATGGTAGAGGGGAGGCCCTCACAACCGAGCTGGCAGGGGCTGAACGCCGAGTAGATACTAGCCCACTGACCGCGGAACCATCCGAGAGTCGGAGCTTGGACGTGGTCCTCACAACCGAGCTGGCAGGGGCTGAACGCTGAGTAGATTCTAGCCCACCGAGACCGCGGAACTATCAGAGAGTCGGAGTTTAGACGTGGTCCTCATGGAGAGGATCGGTAACTTTATCGAGGGAAAACTGGCCGCGTTCAAGGCGGAATTGTTGCGTTTTGAATTGTAAAATAAATAGCTGCAGAACTTCAAAGGTTCTCATTATCGGAAACAATAAGAGAACTAGGGCAAACTCAACGGTTCATTGTAGATCGAATCGTAATGACATTTTTCTTTTTCTGACATTGAACACCTTTTCAAGATCTTCGCTTTTGTATTTTGTTTCCTTTTTACGATTTGCGTAGCTCTTTGATTTGTAGGCGTTGTTGAGAGATTTAATTTAGTAGATACTTGAATCGGCCCTTTGGTACTACAGTTTATTCTTTGTAAGAGAAATCTATTAAAAAATATTGAGCACTTTTCTGAACTGGTAACGATAACTGATTGTTACCATTAGCATTATTATCCAAGAAATTTTGACGAATAAGGATTAATATTTAATATAGAGGATTAATGGTCTAAACTTAGATAATAATATTAAATTAGAAGCCGTTACTAATACAAAAAAAAGTGGCCGAGTGCGAGTCGGACTCGCCCATGAATGTTTCCGTAGTAGCAAGCATTATTATTTTTCGTCAGTAAAAATAAAATTGTTTTCCATAGTGTTTGTATGAACGACAAAGTAATATTTGCGTTTTTTTAAATTTACTTTATCTCAAAAACTGCGTACTATAGTACGCACAGCGCACACGCACGAGATATATCTCGTTCGAACCAATTTTCGTTGAAAGTTTTTATTGAGATATACAACATATATTTTTGATAGATTTTTCACTTTCTTACTTTAAAAGTTAAAAGTCTTGTCTGACAAGAACCACCTACGCTTGTTTGAGGTTGTGTGCAGATGTCCATGTGCTGCAGCGACCACTTAACACCACGTGGCCTGCATGCTCGTCTGCTACTCCATTCAAATTAAAAAAAAAACTTTCTCATAATTTTATATCGACCCACATATTTATGTAAAGCCTCTATAACACTCGCTCTCTAAACTGTATGTAAACTCACCTTCGCCTATTTACAGCACCGTAAGGGAAATGGAAACGCGTCAAAGGAATTAAGGGCTACGAGTTCTTTGCAGTGCCTTTTGTTTTATTCTTTTCTAAACAAGGCACAAAGTGGGTCAGAGCTAACTATGCTCCGTTTTTTAAAACACCCATATTTTTGCAAATAAGAGTCTTTGTCGTAAGGACGAATCCTTACTTACATTTTTTTCAACCTTTTTTTTATGTCCCACTGCAGGTCACAGGTCTCCTCCCACAAGTGAGAGAGATTTAGGCCATAGTCCACTACGCTGGCCAAGTGGGGATTAGTGGACGCATGACGTCATTGGCGTGCATGCCTGACAGAAATTATAAATTTCTGTCAGGCATGCACGGCGATGGAGAACATCGTAATCAATGAAATATCACGATATTTTCCATCACCGTGGAGCAGCGATAAATGCGCACATTACAAATTTCTTTGTCAGAGGTGCGCGCCGAGGTTTTGAACCCGGGATCGTTCGCGTCGAAAACCGCGGCTTTTTACCACTCGGCCATCGCTGCTCTAAAATCTTACATATTTACATCGAATACCTATTTTATTATACTCTTCTTCAGGTACCTATAAGCGATTGAAACTCTTTAAGTATCAAATTTGCCTTTACTTTACCACATTTTTCAACCCACCTCTGTGTACTTATACACAGTACACATTACTTGTTTAAACCTTAAGAGCATTCTGAGAAAAAAAAGTTTCACACTCATAGACCACAGTGTGCTAGATATGCCCTGTATGGTCTGTGCCTTAGAGACACACGAAGACAGAAACACAAACACACAGACCGAGAACAGAAATTTTAAACTCATCTTTCAAATTTCTGATTCGCAATCGAATCCGCGACCCTCCGATCGGCAGTCCGGCATGGTAAACATTGCGCCACACGAGTCGTCAAAAGAAGAATGTAGACACTCTTATTCCAGGACCCAGATACATCATTACAATTTTTATATGTTTTGCCGTGCAGTCTCGGGGGGTAGATAGCAGTGATTCAATATTTCGGAAGTATTGTGGTTAGTTTAAATACACTACAGACCCATTTCGCAACTAACTCGTTCTTCCACTAACCCTTGTCGGAGCAGCGTGGCGGAGTAAGCTGCAGGCTTTACTGTTACGGAAAGAAGTTCGTTTTTAACATGCCACCCTCTTTCAATGTGTGAAAATCGCCCGCCTTATACGTAGTAAAAGAAATGTAAAGGCGTCAAAGGAACTGAGGGCAGTTTGATTTTTGCAGTGCCCTTTGTTTAAGATCTTTTCAAAATTTTAGGTATAAGTGGGGCCAAGTGGAAACGGTTACTACAAATCTTTTTTCTTTTTGATCTAAGCAATGTCGGGCTTGTTATCAGAGTCGGATGGGTAACTTCTAATCGCTGATAAACACAATATTATTATTATCATAGTAGTATATTATTCTGTACCTAAAGAAAACATCTCACCTACTCCCTCTACTACTCTGGGAGAATTCACAGGCAGGTGGATGCAACTCTTTTTGCGTCCCACTGCTGGGCACGGGTCTCTCCCCCTTATTGGATTATATGCCCCCTTATATGCTCAAATGCGGGTTGGTGGAGATGCGGGTTAGTGGCCAACCCGCTGTCGGATGTTTACAAACCGCCCATAAGGCCTCCGACAAGGTTTGACGACTGTTATCTATCGACAACAACCGGGACCGACGGCTTAACGTGCCCTCCGAAGCACGGAAACGCGCATGAATTTTTTTGCCACTAGCGGTCACCCATCTCACACCCGACCGCGCCCGTTTGGCTCAGCTGCACAGATCGCTTGCGTTCTACGCTAGCCGCCAGGCCATGCGCGCTTCACAGGCAGGTACCAGGAGACAAAGTGACTATTATCATCTATTTCGTTATCTATCCTTGTTTGGTCGTGGCATCATATGGCTGGCTGCAACCCTTTTTCGCGTCCCACTGCTGGGCACGGGTCTTTCCCCATTATTGAGGAGGTCTTGAGCTTACTCCACCACGCTGCTCCAATGCGGGTTGGTGGAGTGTAGGAGTGGCATCATATAAAAGTAAAGTAAAGTTTGAGTGAATAAAATACTCAAAAAAAGGATTAAAGCGTTAATAAGTATCAAGATTATCCGTGATTCATATAATAGATCCATACGCGGACGAAATCGCGGGCAAACGCTAATAGATCCATAAAATGTTTTAAGGAAAAGCTTTGCAATATTCATACCGTATTCGTGTGGATTGAAGAAATAGGGTAACTGAATAATTGAAAGTTGCCAATGGTTCATTGTAACCACAGAACATATTAAAACAGGTTAGAAAGGAAATGTGGGCGGGGCAGACGCGCCAAGGAATTTTGAGCAAACGCTCAAAACTCCAAAATCTCTACAGAAACACGCGATCGTGCTACGATATGCGTGCTTTTGTGCGTGCTTGGGTGTGATTCGTTAATTTGAAATCGCGTGATTGTGCGGCGCTAAGATTGGCTAGATTTGAAATTGCAAATATGTGCGTAAGCTTCGTATTTATTTAAGTACAGATGTAATGGAGGTGAAAGGTGGGGCTTGATCGGCGACACCAGTCTTCATACGCAGGGCGCATTATTGCCGTTCTACCTCTCTTAATAATGTTCTGTGGTTGTAACGAATCTTTCATTTCGAGATTTTGTGAAATGGTTCAGAAAAACCCGTTGTGACTTATGACTTAAACACCTTGTGCATGACTGGTCATAAAAGTAGTGTATTTTTAATGAATCGTAGAGTTTATAGAAGTTTGCATGGCCCAGCAGCTATCGTAGAACGCGATGCACCCATACTCGTGTAAGCCAAACGGGCATAATAGCTCCCGCCGCCGGTCGCGGAGACAATCTCCGCCGTGATGTGATGACCGGCGGCGGGAGCTCATGACTAAGGTCTTAGGTTAGGACCGAAACTAGTCGGATATCCCCGAATAAATCTACATGAGTGCAGTCCTGATATAATTTATATTAACAATGTTAGTCCGTCTCTCCTTATAACATTACTAGCCTTCCGCCAGCGGCTTCGCCCGCGTGGACCCGTTTACTACGTCCCCGTAGGATAAAAATAGCCTATATGCTATTCCAGGCTTCATTGCTATATTAAAATCATAGGCGTTTAGCCAGTTGCTTCAACCGCGTTGATCCTATTACTCGTTTACACCTAGGAATGAAGCATTTTCCCGCGGTAAAAAGTATCCTATATTACTCAGAGTGAATGTAGCTTTCCAATGGTGAAAGAATTTTTGAAATCAGAACAACAGTTTTTGAGTTTATTCATTACAAACATACAAAAATACAAATCTTTCCTCTTTATAAAATTAGTATAGATATATGATGCTCTAAGGCAAATCCCACAGAACAAGTCCTTTAACTAGGATTAGCTAAGGAGCAGACCTAAGTTACTTAAACTATATACTAGAGCTTATCCCGAAGGATACAAACAACTAAGATAGAGCTTAGTTACTGCTACACATTTACTTCCTGTCTCCTTTAGTAATAGAAATAAAATTGAAATATTTAAAATTTAAAGTCTTCCGAGAGGAGCCATTTACTCAGTACTGGGACATAAAAAAGGTTAAAAAGTGAAAGTAGGATTTACGCTATACCTATTTTGTTAATGTGATTGAATTAATCCGCCAAATACCTTTTATTTTATTGTATAGCTGCAACCCTTTTGGCGTCCCACTGCTGAGCACTGGTCTCTCCCCATTATTGGGAAGGCCTGGAGCTTACTCCACCACGCTACTCCAATGCGGGTAGGTGGAGATGCGGGTCAGTGGCCAACCCGCTGTCGGATGCTTTCAAACCGCCCATAAGGCCTCCGACAAGGTTTAACGAATGTTATCTATCGACAACAACCGGGACCGACCCCTTAACTTGCCCTTCGAAGCACGGAAACGTGCATGAATTTTTTTGTCACTAGCGGTCACCCATCTCACACCCGACCGCGCCCGTTTAGCTTAGCTGCATATATCGCTTGCGTTCTACGCTAACCGCCAGGTCATGCGCGCTTGTTAAAATTATTATACATATATGGACCTTTGCCCTTTACTTACAACAGTTATTACCAAGACTACACTGTTTTGGAGTCAGTGCCCGCCCAGACCGAATGGCTGATCTATGCAGTGATACCATAAGAATAAATTGATACACTACTTTGGAGTTGGTGCCCGCCCAGACCTAAAACTACGCCATTTCACAAAGCGCATTACTCAAAAATAGTTCTAATGTTTATTACCTTTCGTAAGAAAAGGTATCATATGCAAATTAAGAATTACACTTTTGGAAGTCGTGTTACATTTTGTTTAAAATTATTTGACAAATCCACATCTTATTTCCTTCATCATCCTCCTTGTGTGCTTATTGGCTGCAACCCTTTTTACGTCCCATTGCTGGGCACGACTCTCCCCATTATTGGGGAGGCCTGGAGCTTGCTGCACCACGCTGCTCCAATGCGGGTTGGTGGAGGTGCATGTATTCTTATGCTTATTATCTGTGCAAAATTATTTACTCGTTCATGCCTCACGTCGCATAACGGCTATATATATTTTATTAACTTGACCTGTATTTATGTATGTATGTATGTAACTGAATCTTTTAACTTCATTTTCACTTACATCTAGGAGTAATAAAGGAATCTCATAACTTTACATTAAAGTCCTAACTAGGATCATATACGAGGGGCGTCTGATAAGTTCGCGGCCTAAGGTACTTAATGAAACAAATATAAAGTCTTATATTTTTAACACGTCTAAGCATTTAAAATAAATAATGTACTTGTTACGTAATGTAATCGTCACAGAAATTACTATGAGAAACACATAAATTACAAATATATAATAGTAATAGAGCAGCAAATATGTGATATTGTGATTGAAATATGTGATAGAGCAGCGATGGCCGAGTGGTAAAAAAACCGCGGTCTCCAACGCGACCTAGCCCGGGCTCAAATCCTGGGCGCGCACCTCTGACAAAGAAATTTCTAATGTGCGTATTTATCGCTGCTCCACGGTGATAGAAAATATCGTGATATTTAATTGATTAAGATGTTCTCCATCACCGTGCATGCCTGAGAAAATTCATAATTTATCGAAGCATGACGTCCACCAATCCGCACTTTGCCAGCGTGGTGGACTATGGCCTAAGTCCCTCTAACTTGTGAAAGGAGACCAGTGCCCAGCAGTGGGACATAAAAACTGTATGTGGAAACGGGTACACGCTCTACTTATGCCGTAGTGAGCCATGGCTGATTTTCAGCGTGAACAACATTTTTGGTGATGAATTTTACCTTGAAGATTAAATATATACTTTACAGAATATTCTAAACAAGAAGTATTAAATAAAATTTTAATATTGACAAAGAAACAAACAATAAACTATACATACGACCCGCTTGGCGTAATGTTTACCATGCCGGATGGCCGATCGAAGGGTCCCGGGTTCGATTCCCGGGGAAGCAGAAATTTGATTATGAGTTCAAATTTTTGTTTCTATTTCTGTCTCTCTGTGTATCCATGATACCCACGACACAGGTTATATCTATCATATCATATCATCACTGTGTGTGAGTGTAACTCGTTATACATAATAATTTTAAATTACACAGAACTTGTAATACAAAAGTCGATTTCAATAAAATTTATTTTTTCCAGGTATCCAGATCGACATCCCAGCAAGTGGTCCTGCGGGAGGCCACGCGTGCCCTCGCGGGTCGTTTCCGTTGCGAAGTATCCGCCGACGCACCGTCCTTCCACACGGCGGTGCGATCCGCTTATATACATGTTGTTGGTGAGTAGTAGAAGTACAATTTAACGATATCTATGCAGTGATAAACTATACTCGAACATTTGAGTGAGAGAGAAAGAGAATAAAGAGAAGAGAAATATAAGTTACAAAAGAAAATTCTATACTATAATACTATATAAGATACAATAAAAGAAGAAAAAATATGTAAAAATATGGATTTTCTAATGCCATAATAATAATTTTAGCTTGTAAACGTTTCATGTTATGACGGCCTAGTATTTGATGCCTCGCGGGGTTTTCTTTATAAAGAAATTAAATTACCTAAATTTAAAAATTAATTTATTATTAATTTATTAAACGTAATTTAAAAATTAATTTATTAAACGAAATTAATTAAATTATATACATAGAACATGTGTGTATACTTGCATAGGACACGTCTATAATTACATAAATTACATATTATAAAGTCTTATAAACATTACAAGTAATAATTATTAATAATTAATTGATGTGCTAATTTGTTGATGTGCCGACATCAAAGTATTGAGGATTTGCTTTTTATTTCGTCCTCACCTCGACCTACATTCTAGACATCAAAGCACTATCACTAAATAGTGGTTAACCAAACTGAGAGTATGACCCAGCGTTGGAAATTCTCTTTTGATCGGCAACATTATATTCAACTTGTTTTGAATACTCAACCTTGAGTACTCCTACCACAAATTCCGTTCAAATCTTTCAAAAGATTCGCTTTAGTTTCTCCTTTGTACTTAACTGTTTCAGAGAGCTGAACAAAATTCAAAAAACTAAACCGAAAACGCAAACAAAATACTAAATTCTTTCGACCGAGTCTTATTACATCAGTACGAATTTGAATAAGAAAAAACTGTTATGCTCACGTTTATTTATTTATTTCGGTACTATGTTTTACGCAATTATTTATAATCCTAAGGCTGTGTAATTTCAAAACCTAGTAAGGGACACCTCTAAGGAAAAACGGGTTTGTGTATAATTGGGCTTCTAAAATCATAAGGAATCCATTCAAAAAACACCTAAAATGCCTTTGGAAATATGTATTAGTTTAAAAATTGAAAAACCTATAAGTGCAAGGCCGTTACGCGAAAGAGTCTAAATAATATTTCAAAAACGCGGGTAGTAAAGTTAATACAGCTAAAAAGTGTCTAAAAGTGCGAAATTCCCTATGATAAGCAAGTTTTCATCTGTTTTGAATACTGGACCTCGGAAACTCTGAACGTAAGCTCCAAAATATGTATTTGAGAAGTCCCACTTTATTTTGACCTTTACACTCATTCTAACGAAGAGTAAACTGTTTTAACGAACAGGGAACGAAACGCAAAAATTCAAACCAAAAAACAAACAAAACACTCAATTTCCTCAACTGAGAAATGGTTACAATTGAAACAAGTTTATTTACTGTTTCGGATGCCGTGTAGTAAGTTACATGGAGTCAATATTCTGTTTTAATAACCAGAACCAATCTACGATAAATGTATAAATGTGTGTTATTAAGCGAAGTTATGGATAGCAAAATAAAACTAGGAGAATTTAACCTAATATTAATTGTGAATACTAGTGTTTATTTATTTATCTGTAATTTTAATTAAACCTATTTTAAAGAAATATATAAATACTCGTATAAACGAGTATATTACAAATTCTAGTACATACAATAATCCATATACTTATATTATAAATTTGAAAGTCTGTCTGTCTGTCTGCTACTCTTTCACGCTTAAACCACTGAACCGATTTTGATGAAATTTGGCATAAACATAGAAAGGACGTTGAGAAAGAACATAGGCTACTTTTTGCCGCGTGAAAATATCTCATTCCCACGGGAATAAATGGAATGAATGAAATGCGCCGTGTACTGTTGTAAATACACTACATGTTATTACTTACTTCATTGACGTCCATTATCATATTTTATAACTTATATTCTATTGTTTTATTCTTATAATTTACTTTTCCTATAGTATTTCTTTACAAAATTATTTAATTTCGGTGTTTGTTTATTTATATTTTCATGCAGCTATCAAAATTGTCACGTCTGACTTTTTTGTTACTTATTTTTTTAATTCATTTTAAGGCATTGTATAAAAATCCTTTTAGCCATTCAGTATTAAATGAAAAGAATTTTTTTATGTTTCTTATTTCATTTCATAGATTAATAAAGTTATAGTATTGTCTTTGGCTTAGTAATGTTTTTTATAGTATAATTATTATAAATTATTATTTTTAAATAATAAATGAATATAATGTTCTTCGAATCTTTATATATATATTATACCTATAAATAAATTGCTGTTCGTTAGTCTCGCTAAAACTCAAGAACGTCTGAACCGATATGGCTAATTTTGGTCTTGAAATAAACGTTTAAACGTTTCACACTCATAGCCCCACAGTAGGGTGTATATACTCTGTGTCGTCGGTACCATGGACACATACAAAGACAGATACACAAACACCCAGACCGAGAACAGAAATTTAAACTCATCATTCAAATTTCTGTTTCGCCGGGAATCGAACCCGGGACCCTTCAATTAGCAGTCCGGCATGGTAACCATTGGGCCACACGGGTCGTCAAATCAAATATTAGTAGAAGTCCATTGGTTCTTCGCGCCATCATCCAAAAGTTTGACATAGTCTGAATAACAGAACAGTTCATCTGTCACTGTTCGTTTTTAATTTTTTATTTGACAGTAACATAAAAACCCCTTGAAATGATAAAGAAACTAATCCTCTTACAAAACTTTTAAGGCAGGACAACGTCTGCGGGATCCACTAGTACAATTATAATACATAGTATTATACATCCTATGTCATGTTGGAAGAAGTGCAAATGCAATGTCAGATAATAATTATATTATTATTATTATTATATACGGCGTCATAAAGTATATTATATTAATGTTTGCTGTTATGCGTTAAAAGACAAAACAAAAGAATTGAAATACATTTCATAAAAAATCATTTCAAACGGCTTCCAATACTTAACCTGTCTAGCCCTGTTCTGTTGTCTTATATAATATTTTTATTTGTGGTTGCAAGCAAACAAGCTTCGCAGTACAATTTATTAATATATTTAGTAAAAAAAAGTACTTAGGTTTAATAAAAAGAACAAGAAAAAACAAAGTTTACATAAATATAATAAAAAATATGTATTCACAATTACTACATACCACATAGCATCCTACCTTTTGCCCGTCATCGCTCGATCCTGTTGTTGTATTACTCGTATGTTTCATTCGTGTCTTTACACTTTTAGTTGCCCGTTGGCACTGTTACAAATATTTTGGCAAAAGTTTTGTTGGCTGTTTATTTTATAATTTATATTGAGTCACAAGATTAAAGTTTGCTTCAGGATAATCATGACTGAAATATATACAAAATTATCAAGACACTTCGTCAGCCTATAAATTGGCTAAGTACACACACTATTTGCGTCCCGCGAGTACGTCTTACCATTATTATTCCCAATTATTCCCAGTATTATTATCCCAGTATTATCACGATTGTTGAATTGATCTGTTTGTGGATTGTCAGAAGGTCAGAAGGGAGGTAATAATCTTTACAATACAGATAATTCCAGCGTAGAGATTAGTGACTAAGTATTTCTGTATGGTTTTTTTTCAACCTTTTTATGTTCCACTGCTGGGCACAGGTCTCCTTCTCACACAGTTGAGAGGGATTTAGGCCATAGTCCACCACGCTGGCCAAGTGCGGATTAGTGGACGTCATGCTTTCGAAAAATTATGAATTTCTCTCAGGCATGCACGGCGATGGGGAACATCGTAATCAATGAAATATCACGATATTTTCCATCACCGTGGAGCAGCGATAAATTCGCACATTACTAATTTCTTTGTCAGAGGTGCGAGCCGAAGCTTTGAACCTGGAATCGGTCGCGTCGAAGACCACGGTTTTTTACCTCTCGGCCATCGCTGCTCTATATCTATCTGTATGTTTAGCTTTTCCTTAAATCGTTTCATTTCATTCCATTCCAAAAGATGTAAAAAAATTAATTAACTTTTATTTTACTCATACTGCCTCATAAAACTGTAGGGAAAAACACCTATATTCTTTCGTGCAACCTGATACGGTTAATATTTTTTGTGCTTGAATCTTGCATGTAAAATTTCACAAACAAGCTCCGGTATATTAAAAGTATGCAGATGCAAGAGAATATGTTTAAAAATGCATACGCTGCACTAGAATACTGAACGGGATCGAAAAAGGAGATTTATTAGCTGATGTCAAAACGATAGCTGTATCGTTGCAGGATGAAATAACGATACTGAAAATTTAAATTCTTCTCTGTAAGAGGCCACTCGTTGGACTTTTATTTTACGAAAATCATATTAATTGTGATTTATCGATTTACAGGGCCATGGGTTCATTTAAAAATTTACTAGCCTTCCGCCAGTGGCTTCGCCCGCGTGGAGACGTTTTGTAGGTTCCCGTAAGATAAATACCATCCTATGTCCTTTCTCAAGGTCCACTCAATCTGTGTTCCAAATTTCATTTGTTTCAAAAACAATTGTGAGTGGATGGCAGTGTGATAGCATTGACATACACGATAGCTGTCTCGTGTGCTCCTTGTCGCCCCACAGTCATGCTGCATAATAAATTAATTATTAATTGTAGGTACCTGAAAATTTATTTAAAACAGGGCTGGAGTTTTTTTCCGTCCGCTTTTTTCTCCTAGCCTTAGCGCACCCAAAGCGATGACGGTCAGCTGATAGCCGTACAACAATGACAAACATCAAGTGTTATTACCAAGGATGTTAATAAACTATTTCATTTCATTTCATTATAGTTGGTTCAGTAGTTTAAGCGGGAAAGCATAGCAGACAGACAGACAGAGTTACTTTCAAATTTATAATATTAGTAGGGATAGTAGGGATTAGCTAACTCCACCAACCCATATTGCAGCAACGTGGTGGAGTAAACTCCAGGCCTTCCCAATAATGGAGTGAGACCTGTGCACAACAGTGGGACGCAAAAGCCGTTTCCAGCCATAAAATATATTATTGGTACTATATATAAACACTAGCTGTCCCCCGCGGTTTCACACGCGTTAATTGTTTTTAAAGTATCCTATTTTACTTCTCATAACTCCAAAAATATATAAACTTTTCATGATGTTTCATGATGATGGCTTGAGTAGTTTTCGTGAAATAAAATGAAATATTCTTTATTCACTGTACGGTTCCTTTACAAACTCTTACTGAACTTTATTTTTTTGTTCTGTCTGCTCTGGTTGCGCTTAGTCAATGCTGAGCTGAAGAAAAGAGCAGACGGAGAAAAACTTCAGCCCTGTTTTTAAATATGGGGTATACAATAGCTAGCTTTCTTACAGAGTAGCTATGGGCCGATAAGGCACCACAGCTACCGCATGTGTCAATGTCGTGCGTGCGTGCGTGAAAGAGTAACAGGAAGTAGGATTTCTGACATCGTTTCCTGCATCACTAAATTGTTGAGTAATTTTATCGCATAGAAACCAGCAAATAAATTCCTCGTCTGTTATTAATTCCTAAAATCTATAGATTAAATCAATGTTATGAAACTTCGCGAAATGTCAATATTTTAAATCAATCAATTAACGTGAAATTGACTGACGAAATCAAATTTGATAAGACCGCGTCCTATAATTGAGTCCTGGCCTTAGAGCATCAAGGTATGACAGGTATGTCACCCGTCAGAGGAGTCGCCTTTACGGGCGAACCCCTCGTGCCAACGTCCATGCACAATGTGCCTTCTAGTTATACAACTATTTTGTCTGTGTGTGTCGGTGTCAGTGTTGACGGTGCATAGAAAATGAAATAATTGAAATTGACATATTTATGCGTCTGTAGCGATGAAAGAATATTTGTGAATGTGTGACAAAATTAAAATGTGTGCGTTCTTCCCCCGCGCCAGATTTGGCACAAAAATTATGTATCGAAGCGAGGCGCTATGCCCTCTCTACTGAAGGGTGAGTCAGTAACTTTGATGCTCTAAGACGGCGTCCTATAATTGAGTCCTGGCAAACAAGTAATGAATAATGAAAATGGTTGATAAAACACAATTATTGCTGTATAAGTGGAAACGGCGGGACCGGTCCGATCGAGTCCGATTGAAATCTATTATTGATGGGTCAAAATGGCGACTATTCATTAGCACTGAAACGTGACTCCTATTTGAAAATCGATTTCGATGATCCGAATGATTGATATCGCGCTCTTTTATAGTAATCGATTTGTGAGTTTTTACTGGCTTAATGTTGATTGAATTAGAACCGACTGTAGTTTTATTTTACTTGTTCAACTGAAAAAAAAGTGCTAGTAATACCACGACCTGCGTAGCGCAATGGTTACAATACCGGACTGCCAATCGAGGGGTCCCGGGTTCGATTCCCGGTGAAACAGAAATTTTAATGATGAGTTTAATTTTCTGTTCTCGGTCTGGGTGTTTGTGTTCCTGTCTTTGTATGTGTCCATTGTACCCACGACACAGGGTATTAATTACCTTACTGTGGGGCTAGGACTGGGGGGAGTGTGTAACGTTTATTTATTTATTTAATATGAGATTGGAATACTGATATTGTTGTTTAAATCATGCGATACGTACGGCACAGTGGTAACAACGACTGACTGCGATCCGAGGGTCCTGGGCTCGATTTTCAGCAGTCAGAAACTTCAATAATAAATTTAAATTGCTGTTGTCGTTCCGTATTTGTGCTTGGATTTGTGTGTTTTAATGGTACCTGTGATACAAAGAATTGTATATGGGGTATTTAAAGCCTAAATTTGCTGCTAATTTTATATTATAACTATCCTTCCGCTAGCGGCTTCGCCCGCGGTGGGCCCGTTTAATGAGTCCCCGTAGGATAAAAATAGCCTATGTGCTATTGCAGGCTTCATTGCTATATTAAAATCATAGGCGTTTGGCCAGTTGCTTCAACCGCGTTGACCCTATTACCCGTTTTCACGTAGGAATGAAGCATTTTCCCGCGGTAAAAAGTAGCCTATGTTACTCAGGGTGAATGTAGAAATTTTGAAATCGGAACAGTAGTTTTTGAGTTTATTTATCACAAACATACAAATCATACAAAAATACAAATCTTTCCTCTTTATAATATAAGTATAGATAAACAAGGTATGAAAATTTAATTTAATCTAGGAGAGCAGAGTAATAATGATAAATTTGACAAATTAATGATCAATTAATGATAAGCAAAATTTTATTAAGTTGAATTTTAAATTGAACATGATTTTGCAGTATGACTAAATGCCACAGTAATGAAATTAAATCATATGAAAATATTTTATTCACTATGTGCCCTTTTGCAAACTATTTAAGAATAAATAAATACAATCTTCTATAATATAAAAATGAATCGCAAAATGTGTTGGTAAGCGCATAACTCAACAACGCCTAGACCAATTTGGCCAATTGTTTTTTTTAAATGTTCGTTGAAGTTCAAGGATGGTTTTTACACCGAGAAAAATTCGAATAATTGCCGCAAAAACCATTAAAACAGCCCTTTTCTTTTTCCCATACAAATGTTTTTTAACTTAAACGTAGTCAAATAGAGCTTTATTGCTATTGTATAAAGTTCATATTAAATTACAAGCACTCACTGTTGTCTAAGCAATGTAGGTGTGTTCCTAATGTCAAAGATCATATGTATCAAAACAGTGTGCGTGTGTGCGTTGGAGCACAGAATACATCGTTGGAGGAGTTTAATGTCGCATAGCTTATAGCCTTCCGTAATAACTGGACTATTCAACACAAAAATAATTTTTCAGTAGTTCCTGATATTAGCGTGTTCAAACAATCAAACATCCACGCGGACGAAGTCGCGGGCGGCCACTATCCCTACTAAGTAACTCTGTCTGTCTGTCTGTTACGCTTTCTCGCTTAAACTAATGAACCAATTTTAATGAAATTTGGAACACAGATAGAGTGGACCTTGGGAAAGGACATAGGATGGTTTTTATCCTACGGGAACCTATAAAACAGGTCCACGCGGGCGAAGCCGCTGGTAGAAGGCTATTACAAATAAAAATGATCTGCGTAGGCAAAGATACAAAAAATTTAAGTATGGGTTTCAATTAGGACACATGAAATCTGCGGAATATATTCACTTCATGCTAATGATCCTTTCTAATGCGGGTGAAACCGCGGGGCACAGCTAGTATATAATATAACGTTAAACTTAAAATAATACACCAATAAATACACACTTTATACTCATAGCCTCAGTTCCTGTGCAATTTTCTGCCTCTGCGAGAAACGAACCCAGGTCCCTAGACTATCCAGTCCTCCGGGTTCGGATATCCATCCAGTTTGGTAACTTTTGTGCTATACATGTCCTTTTCTTATGCCATGTTTAAATACCTTTCTTTATGCTATGTTTAAATGTAGTTTATTTATTTATTTTATTTATTCTTCAAATTTATTAGAAACACTGTTACAATTTTCGATTTACAAGGCGTAATCATAAACTCTTATAAGTTTTACCGTACACCATACGTCACCGACACCGAATCATCGATATAATATAAGTGGGTAGATGCAAGGTTCCCATACAAAATTGAGTCAAAAGGTGGCCCCGCGTAAAAACGTACTTATTATAGATGTATACAAGTATTCTAAACAAAAAAATATTTTAAGGTATCTTACTTTTTATCTATTTTAAACCTTATGGTACTGACATAAGTAAGACTATAAGTCCATGTTAAATTGTTACTTATCATCTTTGGGTTTGATGTTTATAATACGGCAATAAAATTTTACGACTTTAGACTTACGAAATAGGAGTTTATTGAGAAATGAAACCAAAAGCATTACAATAAAGCACAAATTCGTTTACAAGATTAATTTACCGCCATATTTACACCACCAAACAAATTTTACTAAAATAATAATAAATAGTCTTAAAGTATAATAAATATGCGTTATTAAATTAAGATAAAGATGTACTCACTGGAAGTATGATACTCCATACTTTTTTTGCATTTTTAGAGTGTAATTCTTACAAATTTTTACTGCGGACTTTGGCATCACTGACGTGCGACACGTGCATGGCGGTTTAACAAATGAAAGCGAAAGAAGGCATATTGCTGCCGTTATGCCTTATTTTGCCGGTGCCACTTTTATGCGGCGACTGTGAATCTACCTACTTATATTATATCGATGCACCGAATAGACATAAAAATACAGACACATCAACGTACTTAACAAAATAACAACAATAAATAACACAAACAACATTTTATAAGAATTATGTAATATAAGGTAGTTAAAAAACCCTTTTGTTGACGTTCACTCTCTGCAATGTACTGGCGTGCATCCATTCATATACAGGATGATTAGTCATAATTTTTTATTAATATAATTAATGTTATCTTTTCAATTTGTATGTGGTATATGTGTGTGTTTGTTTAAGTGTTTGTGCATGTGATTTAGGTTCAATTAGAGGTTTGTCAAGGGTGTGCCCGAATGGTTGGGGGGGACGGGGTTTGGATCCGCTAGTGCATATTAGTAGTAGTAGCAGATCTTAGTTAAATCACTTTGCACAAGATTAATGCGCAGCTGGGTTCAAGATATAAGCAAAGTTTATAATGGCTGATGTATCAAGGAGTTGCACTGATTGACCGAGTACGCTATGTTGAGATAGTTTTTCTTAATATTGGATTAGAAATCATGAAAATTATGTATTATTATTTAGTTATAAAAATAACGTCAGTTTTTTGCTGCTAACTGCACATTTTCAGTGAAAATGTTATAGTAATGCTATATGGCGGAAATAGTGTTACTTACCCGGTCGAATCGTCCCATAAAATCGTGTTTATTGTAAATCATACGTTCATAATAATCATATTCCTGATATATATAAAATAGCTTCCTGGAGCTTACTTCACCAACCCGCATTGGAGCAGCGTGGTGCAGTAAGCTCAAGGCCTCTCCAACAATGGTGAGAAATCCTTGCCTAGATGGGACACAAAAAGGGTTGCAGGCACATAGTTAAGCTTCGTTAAGCTAAGTCAGGAGTTGAATGGTTAAGGCAAGTCGCTGGCTGAAATCGATAGCTAACAGTCGTCTTAACACCTTTTAAAAGGCGTTAAACAGGATTAAAAAACCAACTACTAAAGCTGAGTATTTAGTAGAAATTTGAAAAGGGTTCAAA
Source organism: Pyrgus malvae (assembly GCA_911387765.1). NCBI lineage: Eukaryota > Metazoa > Arthropoda > Insecta > Lepidoptera > Hesperiidae > Pyrgus > Pyrgus malvae. Next base: position 5,182,114 of record OU426951.1, read on the forward strand.
AACTACGAGAACTAACTGCAGTTTTATTAAGGCATTTCTAGTTATGACTTAAAGTTTTATGTTTATAATGTTTCTGATTCTTTCACTGTATAAATTACAGTAAAATAAATTTAAGAAATTAATTAATCATAATTTGTATTACACCAATATTAAACACATTGGGTCGTGTTCAACACAATGTATTTACGAAGTACCGGGCAGGTGGCGCTGTAAGCGGAAGTGGCGTAACACTTCCATTGCGACGCTCGAATTAATAATGTAATTAACTCGTTGTAATCCATTAGATCTATGTTTCGGTTACTGCTACAGAATTTGGTGCAACCTTAAGAGCTTAAAGACTATTATGTTTTATATTAAATACAAGAAACAGTTAATTATTATTATTTAATGCATCGATTCATTTATCAGCTTATGAAACTCCACTGTTAAACACACCATAGGCCTACCCTAATGTGCGCCACTCCGTACGGTCTTGTTTGCTAAGAATACAGCAGCTTCCCGCTGTTGTTTTTATGTAATTAGTCTACATAGCCTATTTTAATATTAAGATATAAATAAAATCAATTAATAACACATCTATTAAAACTCGGTGTAATTTGTGGCAGGCAGCGCTGTCAGCGGAAGTGGCGTGACGCTTCCGTAACATCGGATTAATTATGGAATTAAATGGTAGCTATACGTGTATTGTAACTATTGTCGTATTTGGTGCAACCTTAACTGTTTAAGGAACGATGGCGCGAAGACACAAATTGAATTGGCCACTGATAACTGATTTAAGATGTTTCTCGCTGTTTCTTTTAGATCGTCAGTACACCTGCTTGAAAGATGGACTGTTTTGAAATTAAGGTGTAAATTACATGAAATTTTATGTTATAGCACAGCCATTAAAACTTGGTGTAATTTGTGGCGTTTCATAATAATGATGGAAAATTTCGGTCAGGTACCATAATTAAACACATTTGGTCTAGTTTAAATATATTTTAAAATATAAATAAACCATATTCAACGCAACGCAATCACGGAGTACCCGGTAGGTGGTGCTGTAAGCGGAAGTGGCGTGCGCTACAAGCGTCACATCGGATTAATTATGGAATTAACTGGTCGTAATCTATTAGTCTGTTTATGTATGGTTACTGTTTCAGAATTTAGTGTAACATTAACGACGTTAAAATATCGGGATAGAGAAGCATTTAGGCCATAGTACACCACGCTGGTGGGTCGGTAAACAACACATGGTTCAAAAAAGTGTTAATTGGTTTGGGCAATATCTGGAGAGTACGGTGGGTGACGCAGAGGTTCCAGTCGCAGCTTCTATAATTTGGCGATGTACCTACAGTGTGTGGTCTAGCGTTATCGTGAAGGAGCAGTGTCTAGAGCAATTCACCAGTCTCGGTAGAGTAATGGCGAGCTTTTCCATAATTATTTGCAATTATTGGCAATACAGGTTTGCAGTAATTGTCTGGCCTGATCTCAGGAAGCTGTAGTAGATAACGTCAACACTAGTATACCAAACACTAAACAGAATTTTCTTTTAGATCAGTTATCGCTTGGGGCAAAGATTTGCCATTTCTCCAGGGTTAAGCCATTGTGATGATCTCTTCCAATTGTCACGCAGGATCCATTTCTAATCACAAGTCACGGTTCAAAATCCTGTTGTGACGATTGAGCAAAGAAAAGCAGCAAGCAACGGGGGTTTGTTTGTTTGTTTACTTCAAAAATTTCGTGTCCTATTTTTTAGTTTTTTGACTTTTTTGACTTGACGCAATGGTTAAGTATCGTTTTGTTACTTACGCCGAAAGCTGCTGCTAGTTCAGTAGTGGTTTGAGATAGATCTGCTTCCACTATCGCCTTCAATTCTTCTGTATTCACTTGAGTATCAGGTCGTCCACGAGGCTTATTGTGTAAATCGAAATTTCCAGAACGGAACTGTTGAAAAAACGCACCGTTCATTTATTAGCGGTGCCTGGTCCGTATACGTCGTTAATTCTTCGAATCATTTCTACAGCACTGGTGCCACGGTGGAACTCGTATTCGTAAATACCGCGAATTTTCAATTTGTCCATAGTTGTTGTAGCAAAGTTGAAACTCAAACAAATGAAGTGAAAACAAGTGAAATTCGAAGTTCAAAACAATATTTTTCTTGCGTTATTTCGGCAGTATTTTAGAAATAAATTTGAATTTGAAATTCCTAATCAAACGCAAGATATTTGATTTTAAAGTTGCCAGTATTGAGTATCGGCAATTTCGTAAGGACCTAATATTATGTTTGAAACCAATATATTTCAACAAAGAATAATTTAGAAATAACTTTAAATGAATATACTTGAATACATATGAACAATCAGGGTGTAGCCTCTGTTGTTCGATTTCTATTTATCTTTATCTATGTTCTTAGCGTGTGTTATGTGCTCATGGAATGGCTCAAAGAATCATATGTGCGACGAGTAAACTGACGCGATAATGTTTTGAAAATGCTACATCACTTGTTATTCACTTTACTGTACGTCATTGTGTCCTTCCGTGCTTCAGAGGGCACGTTAAGCCGTCGGTGCCGGTTGTTGTCGATAGATAACAGTCGTTAAACCTTGTCGGACGCCTTATAGGTGGTTTGAAAACATCCGACAGCGGGTTGGTCCCTAACCCGCATCTCCACCAACCCGCATTGGAGCATGCTCCAGAGGAGTGGTGGAGTAAGCTCCAAGCCTCCTGAATAATCAGGAGAGACCCGTTTCCAGTAGTGGGACGCAAAAAGGGTTGCAGCCCATTGTGTCCTTACCTTACTGTACTGCATGTAATTTTCTATTATAATACACAACCTTATGAGCAGTGATAGCCGAGTGATAAAAAATCCGATCTTGGACGCGACCGATCCCAGGTTCAAATCCTCGGCGCTCACCTCTGACAAAGAAATGTGTAATGTGCGCATTTATCCCTGTTCCACAGTGATGGAAAATATCGTGATATTTAATTGATCACGATACATTGGAGGACATTGCCGAGCATGCCTGAGAGAAATTGATAATTTCTCGAAAGCATGACGTCCACCATACCGCACTTGGCCAGCGTGGTGGACTATGGCCTAAATCCCTCTCACTTATGAGAAGAGACCTATGCCCAGCAGTGGGACATACAAAAAGGTCGAAAAGAAGAAGATAAAACCTGGTAACACGTCTGACGTAATGTCTACGGAATACTCTACATTATGCTAGGCTTGCGGAAATGACGTAATGCGACGCTTCCGGTGGCGACGCTTACGCTCTCTTGAGAAACATTCAGATTGTTAGGGGGCCCATGAGGGGATTTTATGATTCTCTCGAGCACATCAGATAAAGATAATGTGCTATACCTCGCAGTATGTTGAGAAGTCCCAGATTAAAAACTTTTTACCGCTACATCTGTTAATAATGTGATATTATATACATACGGTAGCCATTCGCAATAAGATCTTGAAAGTCTAGTGAGAGCAATATTTCGTTTTCTTTTAACATAGAATTATTAAGTAAAATTGAAAAAAAAACATATGATTACATTGAATAATAATGAACCCTGCTTTTATAAATCAATTTAAAAATTACAAATTTATAACCTCGATGCTCATATGAGGGTATTTTAAAAGAACCCCGTCTTATACCTATCGATAAAGACTGGAGCCAATGATTTAGCGTGGCCTCCAGCATCAAAACTTGCATAAAATACTACTGGCGGACATCCGTCTTTCACCCAACCGTGCCCATTTCGCTTAGCTCTGTTAATAATTTATGTTCCATGCCAGGCGCAGTCTTCTTAACTATTTACAAATATTAGTCCCTTAGTTGTATAATAAACATAATGTTTAAGCTGTTCTATACTTGTCCCAAGTGTGAAATAGACCTACGTAAAGATATGAACAATGAACAAAACAACAGCAAAAAAAACAGTAAGTATATAGTGCTACTGAGTGATTGTCAGGTAATTGTGTGTGTGTGTGTGTGTGTGTGTTCGTGTACTTGTGTGTGTTTGTGTGTGAGAGAGAGACTATTTTGTAGTTTAAGTAAACTACAACTAACGTAACGTAACGTAACTACTTACTTTATTTTAGAGTTTGTTGCAGATTTCAGGTTTCGAATACGAGGTGGAAGGTTGTTCCAACATTTTGTAGCACTATACTTAAAGCTACCACGGAACGCTGGCTTAATCTTTGTCGAAAACATAAGACGATTGGTTGTAATGGCTCGTATTTTGTGACCTAAAGTGATATAATGTGGCTTGATACAGCTAATACATAACACGTAATGCGCCACATGTTCTCACGCTTTCGTATTCATATTAAGGCTTACGGTGAATACACTTAGGCTTCAGTTGTTAGAACCTGTTGGTACTTAAGTGTTTGGACTATAAATATTTGGACAATTTCAGTATGGCTATATAAAAAGCAAATACAATTATTGACCCTGTACTTTTAATGGTGATTGCTTTCTGATTTCAAAATAATTCATATTTCATTATTTTTCACTTAATAAATGAGAACGTAACCACGTCATAATATTCGCATATTTTTTATTTATTTATATTAAAACAGTAAAATTTAAACATCAAAGGGCTTATCTTTTTTAGATTATTAATTGACTATAAGGGCTTGTGTAAATGTATAAAGATGCGTTTTGACAGCTTATTAAAAGTATTTCAATAATTTTTTTAGTCAAATAATCATAAATAGATGAATAAACATTTCACACTCATACCTTCACGGTAGGGTAGGTATAACCTGTATCGTGGGTACCATGGGCACATACAAAGACAGAAAAAAATTATCCAGGCCGAGAACTAAAATTTAAATTCAACCTTCAAACTGACTCGCCAGGAATCCAACCCGGGACCCTCCGATTGGCAGTCCAGCATGGTAATCATAGCGCCACGTGGGTCGTCACTATGTAAGATAAATACTTAGAAAAAAAATACGGGTTGCACTCCGGGAGTGCCGGCAGAAGTGAAAACTTGATTATTAACGTTGTGCATTTTTGATTTATTGGAATAGTTAGGGAATAATTTTGAAAGAATTGCTTTTATTATCAATATAAACGTACTATTATTTATGTCGTAGAATACAATATTTATTTATTGTGCTATCGTACACAAACATTATAATTTATATTTCATTTTCTAATTCTTTTTTTCAATTTTTTTTCATATATTGAAAAAAAATATTTTAACCCATTTTTTTATGAAAATAGATTTTTAAAAAATCGTTTTTTTTATTAATCGAAACCCTTACAATCGATTAAAAAATAAACAATCGATTGTTCGATTAATCGATTTCGATGTTACAACACTACTCTCATCTCTCGCGCACGTGACCTGACGTGAGTTTCACAGTTTTTACCCATCCCACAAAAGTGCTCAACGCCGCTAAAGAAGTTTTCACTTCAAAAAACTTTTCATTTTTGTACTTCAGTAAAGCCGCAGGCAAAACCTAGCATGGCTATTTGTTAACATATTCAAAAAAGATAGAAACGCTTAACTCAATCCTCCTATTCAATGCTCGTAATTGCGACTTGAGTTTCTGAATGAAGATCCTGTCTCATTTCTTTTTATTTGTAAACAAATCCCCCGTTTTGATATAAAAGGCTCCCCAGTGCCGAGTTTTGAATGAATTTGTAAAGAGACAACCACTTGACAACGGGACGACGTAAACAAACTTCGTGACACCAAGAAAGGGTTAGCTTTCAACGAATATTTATGAACGGTTAAGTAAATTAAGTTTATGCTTCGAGTTGATTTAATAGGCAATAATGTTAGATGGGAAACGTGTGTTAGAGTACGGCCCTGTTAAGAGTAGGTACGCCCCTGGTGCCGCCTCGTAGAATGCACGCGTTGCAGGAAATGTGTAACCCGCGACTTTCTCACAGAACCTGATACACTTTTTGTTTACTACCTAAAGCAATGAGTCTTTTTGTAATATAGGTTTTTATAATTAAAATTAAGTTTAAGTAATTTTGAGTTTCCTTGCATCTCCCGACTGTAGACTTTCTTATCTGGCGCAGTCGGTTGTATAGTAGTAAAAGTCAGTAAATTTCACCGGCACTACTATTTCGAATCTACGAAAAGGCTGCAGTTGGAAGAAAATCCGAACTTCGATTTACGCAGGGAAACCAAAATGTTCATGTAAGTACCTAGATCTATCTAGAGCTGCTTTCCTTTATTAACATAGTGTTCCTATAACCGTTCCAAGATTTTCCATCCACGGCAATCACGGAACCCTAGGTTAGAGTTAGATCGTAGGTCTTTAGATTTTGATTCTAGTAGAAATTTATATAGTAATTTGTCAGAATCAGTTACGATGTCCGATACATTAGTGGATCAAATTTATAAAGCACTCAGGCTACTTCCAGAATTTGACGGGAACCCAAATATTCTCCCTCGTTTTATAAAGTTATGCGATCAGTTAGTAACGCAGTATGTGAAAAGTGAACCCGGGCACGACCTTAGTAATTTGTCACTTTTAAATGGTATTTTAAATAAAGTTACGGGGCCCGCGGCCCGCACTATTAATTCAAATGGCATCCCTCAAACCTGGAATGGTATCCGAAGTGCCTTAATTAATAATTTTGCTGATCAACGGGACGAAACTTCTCTATATAATGACCTAGCACTCCTCACACAAGGCACCGCGACCCCACAAGAATTTTACGAAAAATGTCAAAATTTGTTCAGCACCATCATGACATATGTTAGCTTGCATGAGACCGTCGAGAGTACCATTGAGGCAAAGCGCTCCCTTTACAAGAAATTGACCCTTCAGGCATATTTACGTGGACTTCGCGATCCTTTAGGTTTTAGAATTAGGTGCATGCGACCCGAATCTATAGAAAAGGCCTTAGAGTTTGTTCATGAGGAGTCAAATGTCATGTATATGCAACGTAGGAATGAACAGTTGCCAGAGAAAAAATCAGTAGCTTTAACGCCCTCGCGATCTTTTGTTATGCCAAACGCGAATATGCCAGGACCCTCGCGACCATATACTTTACAACCCACGAACCCAATGCCGGTTTGGAGACCACAAATGCCTTTTAATCGCGGACCAACTCGTACTCAGCAAATGTTTGGAGCTCCTTTGCCTACTTACAGATCGCAGGGACAGGGAGAAGTATTTAGGATGCCACAATATAGGGATAATAACCAATCAAATAATGTGACTGGCCCACGGCCTATGAGTGGCGTCAGTCCATATGTAGCGAAGTCGCTTCCAATTCGATCACAACACGACTGGACTAAACATGGCAATCCACCACCCACAAATTATTTCAAAGCCCGTGAATTAAATTTTAACGACTCATATGACCAACAATTACCAATTAATGACCAACAATACTATCACGACGACTACTGTGACTATGACGCTCAATATTATTTATCGGACAACTATGACAGATATGCACAAATTAATTATGACAATTATGAGCGACCCATTGACTCACGATACAGCCCTGTGATTATCGAGGAGACGCATGAGCAGCACGACGAAACATCTGCAGACTCACAGGTTTTTCAGTCAAGTCAGGATATAAAAAAACAAAAATAGAAGTAAACTTACAGACCCAGCGACAACTACCCTATATTGAGATTAAAAATCCACCTCTAAAATTACTCATAGATACTGGTGCCAACCAGTCATTTATAAGCCCTGACGCAGTAGGTCGGTTTTTTTCAAACGTACCATGCAACTTCACCCCTTTCGAAGTTACTAATATACATGCGACGACTAAAAATTATTATTCCATTAACTTACCATGCTTTCCTGAATTTAATGAAAAAATAGACATAACTCTTTATATTTATAAATTTCATGACTATTTCGACGGCTTAATTGGTTACGATCTTTTGGAAAAATTAGAATCTAGCATTGATTTAAAAAATAAAATTTTAGTCACCCGACAATCTACTAATCCACTATTAATGTATAATTCTAAAAATTGCAATCTTTATGAAGATATAATACCAGCTAATAGTTCAAAATTAATTCGAGTTCCAATAAACTTCCATGACGGTGACGTTTTTGTAAAGGAACAAGTAATATCAAAATGTAATGTACGTGACTGTATTACTAACGTAAAAAATAGCCGCGGAATCGTAGAAGTCACAAATCCGACTCGGTTTGATGTAGTTTTCTCGATGGATAGGCCAATTGAAGCTGAACTGTATAATTTTCAAAGTGCATCACCTAAAACTAATATGGAACAAAAACAATACCATTGCCGTTCCACCGAGGTACTTTCAAAGTTAAGAACTGACCATTTGAATCCTGAAGAGCAGGCAAATTTAAAAAATCTTTGCGCTCGTTACGCTGATGTCTTCTATATTGACGGAGAATCTCTAACCTTCACAAATAAAATTAAACATAGTATTCGCACTACAGATGAAGTACCTGTCTATACTAAAAGCTATAGATACCCCTACGTTCACAGACAGGAAGTTCAGGATCAAATTTCAAATATGTTACAACAAGGAATAATTCGCCCTTCACTATCTGCCTGGAGCTCTCCTATCTGGATTGTTCCGAAAAAGCCGGATGCATCTGGTATAACTAAATGGCGTCTTGTTGTTGATTTTAGAAAATTAAACGAAAAGACAATAGATGACAAGTACCCCATTCCCAATATTAATGATGTGTTGGATAAGTTAGGAAAATGTCACTACTTTACGACGCTAGATCTAGCTAGCGGATTCTATCAAGTAGAAATGAACGCACAGGATATTCCGAAAACAGCTTTTAACGTAGAGAATGGGCACTACGAATTCTTACGCATGCCCATGGGACTAAAAAATTCTCCGTCTACTTTTCAGCGAGTTATGGACGATGTCCTCAGAGACCTCCAAAACAAAATTTGCTTAGTTTATCTGGATGACATCATTGTATTTGGCGTATCCCTGCAAGAGCATATGGTCAATTTAGAAAAGGTCTTTCAACGTTTGAGGGAATCGAACTTCAAGATTCAAATGGATAAATCAGAATTCCTAAAATTAGAAACTGCATATTTAGGCCACATAATTAGTAAAGATGGAATAAAACCAAACCCTGACAAAATTACTGCTATCCAAAAGTTTCCCCTGCCCAAGACTCCCACTGAAATTAAACGTTTTTTAGGATTGCTTGGTTATTATAGAAAATTTATTCCCGATTTTGCTAAATTAACCAAACCAATGACGAACTGTTTGAAAAAAGGCTCTAAAATTATAGCAGATGACATTAATTATATTAAATGTTTTGAAAAGTGTAAGACCTTACTCATAAATGACCCTATACTACAATACCCCGATTTTGACAAAGACTTTATAGTTACGACTGATGCATCTAACTTTGCTATTGGAGCAGTACTTTCACAAGGCACAATAGGAAGTGATAAGCCTATAGCTTATGCTTCTAGGACTTTGAATTCGACTGAAATTAATTACAGTACAATTGAAAAGGAACTTTTGGCTATTGTCTGGGCTACGAAATATTTTCGTCCATATTTATTCGGCAGAAAATTCAAAACTGTAACTGACCACAAACCCTTGCAGTGGTTAATGAACCTAAAAGAGCCTGGTTCAAGACTCACACGTTGGAGACTCAGATTAAGTGAGTATAATTTTACCACGATATATAAGCAGGGTAAAGCTAACAGCAACGCTGACGCATTATCTCGCATTGAAATTAATAACGAAGACATAAGTTCTATAGCTGTGAATCCTTCTGAAAGACCACCATCTTTATCTGGTTCCACAACTGACACAGCTGATTCCGCTACTCTTACGGCTAATTCCAATACGTTGACAGCTAGTTCTTCGGCCGGTACAGTTCATACAAGTGTAGAACACCCCATTCTATCAGTTCCAATATCTGACTACCCTCTAAATAAATTCACTAAACAGATTAGATTTGAAATTGTAGGTGACCTGAAAAAGAAACCAGTTACAACAAAACCTTTTGAGACACATACCCGTACAAAAATACAGTTATCTGAATCTAATCTAGAAAATGACGTCATCGATGCTATAAAAGAACATGTTAACCCCAGAGTGAAGACCGGTCTAATAGTTCATCCTGTTTCGGCTTTGTATAAAATTATTCCAATTCTTCAACAAAAATTTAAAAATTCAGCTATGAACCTTGTTTTTACTAAAATAGAATTAGAAAATGTTAACGATTACCTAAAGCAACAGGATATTATAAAAAAGTACCACGAAGGGAAAACCAACCACCGTGGTATAACCGAATGCTATTTATCTCTATCATCTAGGTATTATTGGCCCAAAATGAAAGATTCAATTACGAAATTTATAAATGAATGTAGCATCTGTGGGCAGGCTAAATATGACCGTCATCCAATTAGACAGAAGTTTAACGTTGTTCCACCACCAAGTAAACCTTTTGAGATAGTTCATCTTGATCTTTTTACAGTTCAAAATGAGAAATATCTTACGCTGGTCGATGCTTTCTCGAAATACGCTCAGGCGTATCATTTGAAAGATGGCACGGCTCCTAGTATTTTACAAGCTTTTCTGACTTTCTCCACACATCATGGTTTTCCCTTGACTGTAGTGACTGATCAAGGAACTGAATTTACAAACCAATTATTTTCCGAATTTACTCGACTTCATAAAATTCACCACCACAAAATCTTAGCTCATGCTCCCAATGAAAATGGTATTGTCGAAAGGTTTCATTCCACCATTCTTGAACATTTACGTATATTAAAACTTGAAAGGCCAAATGAACCAGTAGTCAATGTCATGCCGTATGCTGTGCTCGGATATAATAGTTCTATTCACAGCTTTACCAAATGCCGACCCCTAGATTTAATAACAGGACACTTTGACCCTCGTGACCCACTTGACATAGATATATCTGTACATCTTCTCCAACAATACCTGCAAGCACATAAGGAAAGGTTAAAACAAATATATAATTTTATTAGCGAAACTTGTAGAAGTGAAAGGACCCGACTTACTGAAAATAGAAATAGACTAAGAGACCCTGAACATGAATACGCAGTTGACAGTCAAATTTTTATTCGAAACCCATTAGCAGCTCGACAAAAATTAGCTCCGCGATTTACCCAAGACACTGTTATCGCCGACCTTCCAATTCATATCTATACAAAAAGAAATAGAGGTCCAGTAGCCAAATCACGACTAAAACGACCTCCTAAGAATTCAACATTGTTACAGGGTACTGCTACTGACGTTGCTACTGCATCTGACACGAGGACAAGAAGTGACAATTGACTCATTGGATAATGGACCAGGACTGTTACCTTTTAAATTAGGACCTGCAAGAATAGTATCACACCACCATTCCTTTTTAAATTTCATTGATTTAAATGATATACAGTTGCAAATAGAATCAGTAAAAACTCAACTATCTGACCTGGCACCTTTACTAAATAATGAAACTTGGAATCTTTACAATCCACATATTCAACATCTTCATTCGAAACTCGAGAAAATTTCTGCACTACTTCTTACCTTTGAATCAAATCGTGTTAAGAGGGGCTTAATTAATGGTCTTGGATCAATAATTAAAGGAATTTCTGGCAATTTAGATTATTCAGATGCGGTAAAATATGATAAAGCCATACAAGTCCTCCAGAATAATGAAATAAAATTACAAGTAGAACTAAATAACCATGTTAGCTTAAATAAAAACTGGATTTCAAATAACTCTGAAATTATAGAATCTATTATTCAAAATCAAGATAAAATGAGTAAAGTTATTAATCATATTATAAACGCTAATACTAATAGGGTAACTGATTCTGTTAAATATGCCCATATGGCTCAACATTTATTAATTTTAGGAGATAACGTCGATGATCTGGCAGATGAGTTGCATAGGTTAGAATATACTTTAGCTTTTATTCGAACTTCAAGCACTCCACATTCCGTTATTAATTTAGTGGAACTTAAGAATATTATAGATAAAACTAGGATTTTATATTTAAAGGATGAAGTCCTAGACATAGATTATAGAGATTATTATGATATTATTAAATTAGGATATTTCTACTTAGATAGGAAGATAGTAATTGTTATAAAAGTTCCAATTGCCGATCCCTCAACTTATGATCTTTATAAACTCTGTACCGTCCCAAACAAAAACCATGAAGTCCTGATACCTACCTTACCCTTCATAGCAATTTCTGGAAAAGACTCTAGGTACATGGAGACAGAATGTCCGAAGGTAAATTTATGGTTTCTCTGCGATACTAAATCAAACCATGGACTTCATTATAAACCTGATTGCGTCGAGCAACTGATCTCCCATCAAGAGGTTAACCAATCCTGTAAGCGCACTAAAGTGATTTTGAAGACTGAAGCTCTCGAGGAACTCGACGATAAGCATTATGCATTAAACTTCCCAACTCCAACTAAAGTCAAAATATCTTGTGGCCAAGAAGAATATCGGACCCTTCAAGGAAGTTACCTGGTATCAATTCCACTGAACTGCTTCGTGAGAACGCCAGGATTCACCATAATTAATTCTCATGATCGCGTTAAAGGACAAGTAGTAAAAATTTTGGAAATGCCTCAGTATGACGAGTCGAGGCAAATTGAGCATCCATCACCAATAGTTTTGAACTCTCCAAATCTTAACACCCTGCATTCACTAAACTCTCAGATAGCCTTGGAATCACCGGTACTTCTCGAAACTGCCGCCAATGAAGCTGTATACCACACCACAATCCCAGTCTATACCATCTTGCTGAGCCTAGCTGCCATTGTTGCAACAGTAATCATTTACCGCCGAGTACGACACCGACGTCAGAGTGTGAAACCGGTCCCGGACTCCAAAGTTCCTGATCCAGTTATTGCCCCTAGATCAAGAAATGCGAATCCAAATGAAATAAGGGTGGATCATTCAAATATTTCAGCTGCCTTCTCAAAAGAAATTCTCGAATAGCCGCTGATCTACGGGGGGAGATGTTAGAGTACGGCCCTGTTAAGAGTACGCCCCTGGTGCCGCCTCGTAGAATGCACGCGTTGCAGGAAATGTGTAACCCGCGACTTTCTCACAGAACCTGATACACTTTTTGTTTACTACCTAAAGCAATGAGTCTTTTTGTAATATAGGTTTTTATAATTAAAATTAAGTTTAAGTAATTTTGAGTTTCCTTGCATCTCCCGACTGTAGACTTTCTTATCTCGTGCTATCTACTCATAGGTACTAAAAATATCAATAAAAACATTGGAATGCATTATTCAAATAACAGTAATCTATGAATTTTTTTTTGAAGTGAAAACTTCTTTAGCGGCGTTGTGCACTTTTTTTGGGATGGTTAAAAAAATTTAAACTCGCGTCAGGACACGTGGCCTGATCGAATATTCGTAAGACGGAGGGGTGACAGCTGATGGCTCGACTGTCTATACTAGTAAAATTCGTATAAATCAAGTATTTCTAATTTGGACATTGAACAAAGTGCATCTATTAATGAAAAAAGTGACGAAGAAATAGTGAAAGAAAATGAGTGAGTTAAAAATACTAGATGAAAACCTACTGAAAATACTAGATGAAAAATAATACTGATAATAAAAACAATTCGTGCGAAATTATTCCCTAACCATACCAAAATATCAAAAATGTACAACGTTAATGTTCAAGTTTTCACTTCTGCCGGCACTACCGGAGTGCAACCCGTTGTTTTTTTAAATAAAGTTTCACACTCAGCTCCATACTGTAGGATACCTGTGTCGTGGGTACAATTGACACATGAAAAGATAGAAACACAAACACCCAGACCGAGAATGGCAATTTTAAACTCAACATTAAAATTTCTGCGGATCCGCGCTACACGGGTCGTTATATGAGTATAATATAAGTGTTTATAATAACTACATATCAGTTATTGAAGACTGAATGAAGTCTTCGCCGTAGTCACCTAGCGACCGCACGCGATGGCTCATGATGAAGGAACCCGGTACGGTCCGAAACATGTCGGGCGCCCCAGAAGTGATCCGCAATATAATGTTATTTAATTAACGCTATATTATATAATTAACGCGATACATACTATATAAACAAACGTAAAGTTACATAAAAATAACGTCTAAAATTTATGACGTAAATACACTCTAAATATTACATTTTTGAACTGCATCCCTGAAGGGATAAAAAGGCCTGAAATTTTAAAATTTGCCATCTATTTTAGGAGACGTATTGTGGTACTAGGTAATTCATAACTTGATTGAGAATTGAAACACATCATTATAAAAATATGAGAATATGAATTCTTGATACGCCAGACAGTTCTAGTGTAGCTGGCAATAAAATGATATTGTATTTTTTAAACAATATTAAACAATAAACACAACTAACAGTTTTGAAGCAGCATGGCAGCATAGTAAATCAAATAAGCGAAGACAGCATCCGAAAAAGTCTCAAGTCTCTGCTCGTCAAGTTAAAGTTAAAAGGATTAAGGCCACAGTGTCCACGTATGAGTTTGTACACTTTACTGGCATTTAAAATAATTTGGGTAACTCCTAAATTGTCAGGTTTTGTAACGAATAATGTAACAAGTAGTAAAACTTCATTCATGAATACATTTCATATTTTATTACTCAAAGATAACAATTTAAAAAGCAATACGCGCACAAAATACGTAAATAAATCTTAATTTTTATATGTTTGTACGAAAAAGTGATTAAAAGAGTAACTGCAGAATGGTTAGTTTTAAAGTAAATAAAAATAATCCTGAAAAAAGGACATAAATTTTCTTGCAGACAACCGTATTGGTTGTTTAAAATAGAAGCCTGGTTTTTAAGAGCTTAGTGCTTATAGCAACAAGCACAGCTTAATGCAAGACTTCCAAGCGGGAAGTATTATAAAATTTAGTGATCCTCTTGTTATGACAAAGTATTTGTAAGCCGGTGTTTAAGTACTATATAAATATATAAATTTCAATTTTATCTCTTGATGTCTACAATATCAAACGATGTAACAACCGGTTAGATAAAAGTACAGTGGAGTAAGCTCTAAACCCCTAATGGTAGCAACCAAAAAAATTTCAAACCATACTTAGTGTGTTATTTATAAGGCCATTGCTTCTACGGATATTGATAGAAACTAATTAACTTTTAAATATTATAAATTGTTTCATGCACTATTTTTAGCATATGCACTAATTATAACATAAATATCACGTATTGTTTTAGCATTATTAGCATCTTTAAATAGAAACCTCCCTTCACTAAGCTTAGATCACCACAAACTCGTTTTGTTTTGGTGCGCTCATAAGGCTGGAAGTATTAAATTCAATCCTAGACAACGAAGCGGGAAGTATCAAACTCTTTAGTGTCCTTCTTGTTTTAACAATATTTCTGAGCTGGCTTAAACATAAATACTTTAAAATCCCTTTTCATGCTAGGCAGTTTGTAAATTGATAAACACCGCTGCTCTAGTGTAAGTTAATCGAGTCGATTATGCCCTTGAAAAATTCTCAGATACAAGTGAAACAAATATCGGAAATGTGTTACTTTAAATACGGATTAATACGAACTCTACAAGTTGTTATTCAAGATCAACAACTGGTACCTATTAAGTAATAGTACCTAGATAGTAAAAACATTTTTTTTTCTTGCTTTAATATTAAATGAAACACTCATTTGCCCCTCTGAAATAAACCTTCTCGGTAATTTCATGATAAAAGTTGTCCTATTGTTGACATTTACGCACTTTTAGGGTTCTGTACCTGTTCTTACCATGCTTTGGTTGAGTTAGTATAAGATTTAACTAAATTGGTTTAATATTAAATGAAACACTCATTTACCCATCTGAAATAGCTCCCAGTTAAAAAAAAAATTACAAAAAATGAAATTAAACGCAATATGGTTTTAATTGAGGTTTGATCCCGGATCTCTAGTTCCGCAGTCAACCCACATAACCATTCAGCCAAGGAAGCTTTAATTCAATGAACGAAATTTTTATAGAGGTATTCGGAATGGCGGAGAAAACCGCTGAATTCAGAAGGCGCTGGACCGGACGGACTGGTGAATCCGTCATCCATCAGGGCAGGTCTATGTCCAGCGGTGGGCTTTAAGATGCTGATAGATAGATAGATAGATACTGATGAGTTCAAATTTCTATTTTAGGTCTGGGTAATTGTGTGTCCATGATATACCCACGGCACGGTGTGGGGTTATAATTGTATTGTATCTATATTATTTCCTTTTACAATTATAAACTAAAGCATAGAATTTTATAGGCAGTAGACTTAGAATAATTACAATTACATTATAGAAACCAAGTTCGCACGCCCAAATTGAAGCATGTTGATTGGTGCTCCCGGGTTCGATTCCCGGCGAAACAGAAATTTGAATGAGTTTAAATTTCTGTTCTCGGTCTGGGTGTTTGTGTTCCTGTCTTTGTATGTGTTCCTGTCTTTTGTGTCCATGGTACCCATGATACAGGGCATTAATTACCCTACTATGGGGCTATGAGTGTGTAACGTTTATTTATTTATTTGTTATTTAATGTCTTGATAATCTAAGCTGGTCCCGTTAATATATAAAATAATTTTTCGACGTTAATCTAACGTTGACGTTAACACTACCATTGTTTTAAAGTAACAGCAGGTTAATTAATATCCTTTTGTGAGTTGCTCTATACAAACTTCTGTTCCTTTTTTTTTTTTTTTTTAAAGGTACTAGATACCAAAAATATTGTTCTTTATTTACTTGAATGTATTTATGGATATTATACGAAATGAACATTAAAAATAAAAAAAATCGAACATTTAAAAATTATAAATAAACTAGTACTAAATAATAATAATAATAATAAACTATAACTAAAAATAAAAGTATAAACTAATTAACGTAAAAAACCGCATCCAAATTACTGTCCTGAGGGTGTGTGCCCAGAATGCTGGCAACATTACCTCTTTGAATAGCCAAAGCTATTCTTTGACCGAGGTAAGTGCCAGCCTTCTGGTCACCTGTTGCCTGGATCAATCGTCTGGATAAATGCTTAATAAAAACTTTAGCATCTGAGCCCCATGGTCCGATCGTTTCAACGCCAAAGGGCAAAAATATGTAGTCCTCAGCTAGAGCTGCATATTTCTGAACTTTGCGTATCTCAGCGTCGGTCGCTACCAAGCCAGCCACCCTGGATGACATGTGGAGATGGGAAGGCGCCAAAGTGTCGACGCAAGTAGCATCCCACACAAGGCACCTTCCATTCATCCAGGGTATTAAAGATAAACCATCTGGTCTCTTGCCATCGCCACGCACAATACCATTCGGCTCAAGTTGAGCCGGTACGTTGACGGTGACAAGAGCCCTCCGGATAATATCATTCAAAGCAGCGTGACGAGAGAAGCGACCGGCACTGCGAAAACAAGAAAGACCATGGTGCCCCAAACGGTCGACCTGGGTCCCACAAGGACAGCAATGAGGATGGTTGAGATTTGAACCAAGTCGCAGACCAACAGCTATTGAAAAAGACACATTGTCTAGAAGAGTTCCGATTTTAGTTGAAGGGAGAGCTTGCAACCAATAACCCGATTCTGGTACAGATACTGCCAGAAGGCGAGCCCGCTCTGCAGAGTTTACGCAATTATTTAGTAAGTTCGTATAAACAATTTTGCAGAGCGGCTCGTCCCAAAGTCTTTGAGACGTTAATGTTTGGGGAAGTGTTACACCTGGGCAAGCTGTCAACCAGGCATCTATGGCCTCTTCACAATAAGTAATATTGGAGATATGAAAAGAATTTGTAATTTTTTTGAATAATAATTTTGTTGAATGTACTGAGGACAGAAATGCAGGCAATGATACTGAAGAAATTTGTCTGATACCAATTCCTCCAAAACGTAATGGCAAACACGCTTGAGTCCAAGATTTGATATTTAACGAACAATTTAGAATTTTGGCCAAACAATCTTGAACTAATGAATCAATCGAAAAAAGTAAATTTTTATGTTTCCAAATAGGACTACATCTCAAAAAATAAGTGAATTTAGGGACAAATAAACACGATCGAATAATATGGTAAGCCATATGGGCATTAATTTTAGAAAGCTTCTCTGAATAGTCTTCAAATTTAGAGATTTGGTCGTCTAAAAATGTAGGAATGGATTCATCTAAAACAGGCGAACCTAGAAGGCGAAGAGACTTTTTGTTCAAAACTTGAATATTTGGAGCAATAGTGTTAAATTTATTTATTATATCATTTTTTCCTGAATCTGAAATTGTTTCTGGAATGTATAATTCACATTTAGAGAAATTTAATTCTAAGCCTACTTGTTGGAAACTATTGATTAAATTTTGTAAATCTTGATAAACTAGAGAAGCTTCGCCACCAAGAGTGCCGTCATCTAAGTACCACATGTTTAATTTTGATTTCAAAGCAGAAATAATGGGATGTATAGCTAAACTGAAAATGGCAGGCCCAAGAGGGTCACCTTGTTGGCAGCCAGCCGCAGAGAGTATTAAATTATTGCGATACAATAAATTTGATGGTCTGCTGTAACATTGCCATAAGTAAGGAAATATATCTGGGACCAGTTTATTAGCTTCACATAAAAAAGCATTGCGATGTACGGAATTGAAAGCATTTTTGACGTCCACCTTCAGAACCACCTCATTTGTAACATTAAGCAAATAGCTTCTAAGACTATGAACCGCAGCTTCACATCCTCCTTTAGAACCAAAACCTAATTGGACAGGTTGAAATTCATTTTGTAATTGAGGCAGGATGTGTCGACAGCAAATCTTAGAAGCTATTCGCCTAATGGTGTTGCCAACAGCAATTGGCCGTATTCCGCCGTCTTTTTTCTTTAGGGCACAGAGATTTGCACCATAGAGTATATCGGTTATTTCTAAGTTAACCTTTCCTGATAACATTAGGTTAATGAGACTGGTAATGTCGTTTAACAAGGTTCTGCCCACTTCTCCCGTGGCACCACAAGTCAGGTCTTTTAAATGTTGTGGAGATAATCCATCTAGGCCACCTGCAGAGCCATTCTTAAACGACATTATCGCAGCATAAACATCTTTACTGTTACATTTTAAAATACTGCAGTTATTAGAAGTAGGCGTAGGTGGTTCCGAAGGTGGAGGGTGCTTGGACCTTAGAGCTGTAACAGTATCTGCAGAATCAGGAGCAATGACATCATTAGAAAATAATAGATTTGCAGCGCCTTTAATGTCACCATCGCTAATTTTTTTTTCAACAAGACGAAAAACTGAATGATTATTTTTTTTGAATGAATTGCATTCGCTAAAATTTCCAAAGGAATCAAAAGTTTTTAAACAATTAGATTTAAGTTTTTGGGTTAAAGATAATGAATTATTATGATCCAATGAGGCATGTAGAATATTAAAGGAGAAAGTAAAAAATTGTTTCCAAGTGCTGGCAGTATTTTCTTTGAGTAATTTCTTGATACATTCCGATAATTTTGACGCAATGCTTAATCTAGCACCTTTAGGTATGCGTTTAACTATTGGAATGGACAATTTTAATCGGTGCAAATATTTCCAGAAAGGTTCATGAGTGTCCAAATTAGAAACATTAACTTGTGAAGAAGAAAGGTTTTGAGAAGAAAATGACGTTGAATTTTGATTGTTTTGATTTATACTGTGTGTTTTCCCTATGTGGATTCTTAGACCTCTTTGTCCTTTAAAGTAGCGTGGTAGCGGACATTGAGGACATTGGACAAGCGCTGCAAAAGTATCGTTATGGAATTGATTGCAAGCTCCCGATGTTGAAGGCAACTGCGACATGGAACTTAAAAAAAAGTAAAGAAAAAAAGACCGTCTAAAATTAAGAAGATGCTTATAAATAATTTAAGTATTATAAAACTAATTGATACGTAATAATATAATTATGAATAAACTATCACTAAAATACATTATAATTGTAAACAAGGAATGACAGCACAGGAGTGTGATGACAGATGACATGAAACGCTGCTTCAGTATCTTGATAAGTATCGAATTATGTAGAGTGGTTGTAATTGGTTGTTATAATTTTCTGTTCCTTATAGATTTTCGCGCTAAATGAATAGCATTGTTGGTGGAAAGCAAAATCATGGCTATTAGGAACTTTGTTCCGTTGTGTGTGAACTGTAAAAAAGGTAAGAAAATACAAACTTTAATGGACGCAATGTACAAAAATGCGTTAAATACCTTCCTTAATTTAGTTTCAGTTGGAAAAACCTGCAGGTGACTAAAATTATAGTATCTATTATTAGCCTACCGCCAATAGCTTCGCCGGCGTCCCCGTTTTATAGGTCCCCGTAGGATAAAAACCATCTCATGCCCTTTTCCAATGTCCATTGTATCTGTTTTCCAAATTTTATTTAAATTGGTTCAGCAGTTTGAGCGGGTAACCGTTACAGACAGATAGACAGACAGAGCTACTTTCGAATTTATTATATTAACATAATAAAAGTATGGAAGTATGGTTTTAAAATTATTATTAGGGTTTTAATAAAAAAAAAAACTTTGGACAATTCACACAACGCCATTTGATTCCAAACTAAGCAGAGCTTGTACTATGGTAATCAGAAAGCTGATAAACATACATATATAATTCTAAATAAATACTTAAACAGATAATTTAACACCCAGACACAGAACAAATAGTCATGTTCATCACACAAATATTTGTCCTGGGTGGGGATCGAACCCACGACCTCACGGATCCTCACGCTTCGCAGTCGGCTCATCACCCACTGCGCCACGTAGGCTGTCGTTTCAATAAAGTAATGTAAACGTAACTATAACTGAAACTGATATGATAGATGCAAATAAAATTCTCGACAACATTAGAAGAATAGAATCTACATGATACAAAGACAAAGACATTTATTTGCACAGATATGGGTATTTACAAAGTTGTTTATATATATTTAGTTCGCCATATTTACCTTCATGAGGTATGCAAATATATAATGATAAAAATATAAAAGCAAAAAAACTTAACTATAACACAATTACGAAATGTTCATTATCATCTATTTCATTATTATTTTTATTTGTACTATATTGCGCCTTTTATAAATTAAAATATTTATTT
The DNA here is from genome assembly GCA_911387765.1 of Pyrgus malvae. Lineage (NCBI taxonomy): Eukaryota > Metazoa > Arthropoda > Insecta > Lepidoptera > Hesperiidae > Pyrgus > Pyrgus malvae. The sequence goes on from OU426951.1 coordinate 5,203,145, forward strand.
ATTTATTTATTTCGGATCGGTTCCGATCGTCAGCTTTGGGTACCCATATCACAGGGTGTATGTACACTGAGAGGAAAAAAAGCCAGCGGAAAAAAAACCTCCCAGGTTTTTATGGAATTCCTGTATGCCGTTTTATCGTTTATGAAATCAGTGACTGAGTAATACGCCTTTATGTAGGTTTAGGTATATCTAGGTATGAAAATACATAGTTCCTGCATTAATTTGCATAGCAGATCAATTTTAATTAATTGTTATCTCCTTTAATTCGTTAAAAATCTTATATCTGTAACTGATAGTCAGCCACGCTTACAACGGTTACGTATAAGCTGGAACAAGGATTACATTCAAGCTTGCTTGAAGTTGCATGTAGAGTGCAGATATCTGTATCCATTCAAGTTTGGCGACCCATATGACACTGCGACGTTGAATGCCGACTTAGGGTCTACCCTCACGCTCTACTTACAGCTAATCAGAAATTTGAATGACGAGATTAGCCCTTAGCACCACTCGTTATTTCAAGCCACACATATACATTCATGGAAGAGCTAGGTCCCAAAAATACGTGGTGCCACAAAAATGTAACTTTAAAAATATAAATAAAATTTGCAAAAAATGCTTGTTGGGGGACCCTGCTCCCCCATGAGTGGTGTTAAGGGTTAAGTTGCAAGTGTTTTGTGTTTCTGTCTATGCATAAGTCCATGGTACAAACACACAAGGTCAATGTATTGACGTTATACTAGAGTAGTATTGGACTATGGATATAATACTATTTAAATAATATTAATATTGCCTAAAACAATTCTGTTGATTTTTCCTTAAAATTTAAAAGAAAATGCAATAATATTAAAAAAAATACAAGACTGCACTGGTAAGATATAGGGTAAGGGTGACTGGCGTATGGATTGACTAAGAATTTCAAATATAATTTCGCTTGCGCTCGCTCGCTTTATAAAAGCTTGAGAGAAAACAAATTATTAAAGTATTTCCTATAGCGTATACTCAACAAGACGCTGGGGTACTGCGGACAGGCTGGAGCTATTATATTCAAATTAACCGCCAACCCGGGGACGGCGAAGTGATTTAGGGTTAAGACGTGGACTTACTTCCAAGCGTCTGTCTATATTTCTGTCGTGCAATGATTTTATTAATTCATTTTATTTACCAAAATATTTTAGTTTTTGTAGGACAAGTATAATTTATCTTTAAACTGACTTTTTCTTTTATTTGAGTTTATTATTTTCTTTTATAAATATTAGCTGCGATAATGCTCATCGTTATATAAATCATAATTCGTCACAAGTTGTCACTGTAACTTTAAAGTTATGCTATATATTTTAACTACCAATAGAGGTTTTCGGGTTTGATTCTCGGTGAAACAAAAATTGGATGACGAGAATCCTCATTCGTTTTCGGCCTGCCTTTGGTGAAGGTTTGTCTTCCTATTTTTATGTGTCTGCACAATAACACCGACAAAGCGATAAATAATTTCAGTATTTCCTATGTCAGTATACGCAACAAGACACTGAGCACTGTGGATAGGTTGAAGCTATTATATACAATACAATGCAATACAATACGAATACTCTAACATACATAGCAATAACAATAAAACAAAATAATAATATAACAGGAGTTGTGACTAAAAGGCGGTTTCAACGCTAAAGCAGCGATATCTTCCAGATATACTTTGGTTGGATCGAAAGCGATGTTATAAGATAGTAAGAAGAGTAGGGGTGTACAGACTTGCAGTATGGTATTTACTACATGATATTATGGTATGTGTACAATTATGGCGTTTTTTCCTTTAAATTTGAAAAAGAACAAGATATTATTCGAAAAATTACAGAAATAATAATAATAATTATATTAGAACTAATTACAGAAAAATTACGTCATAAAAAATAAGTATTTTGATTGACAGATGGATTGACTAAGAATTTCAAATTTAACTCCAGATCTTTAGACTAAATAAATCATAACAGCATTTCCGTTGGCAGTGTAACGTTAAGCCGCTGGGCACTGCGGACAGGCCGGAGCTATTATATTCAAATTAACCGCCAGCCCGCGGCCGGTTAAGTGATTTAGGGTTAAGACGTGGGGTTACTCCCAAGCGCCAATCTATATTTTTGTTGGTTCTGTGTTGCTTAGTTTTATTAATACGTCCTATCTACTTAAGTTTAGTTTCTTTTGGAATGAATAGGAACAACGTTCATTGTGCCTATTATATTATTTTTCTGTATCATATCTTCATACAAATAAATCCTATACCTTGTGATTCTCGGCGAATCAGAAATTTAACTGACGTATTCCAACTCATATTTCCCGTTTATACGACCCGTTTGGTACAACGGTTATCATGCCCAATCGGGGATCTCGGGTTGGATTCCCGGCAAATCAAAGACTGAAAAATTAAATTTTGTTTAATACTTCTACTACTTCAACTATTTTTCCTCCTTCGAATATTAAACTAAATAGTATATTAACCGGTTGCTCAGTATTGTACTAAAAAATTTGTAAGTGCAGGAACTCGGCCTCTCTCGAGTTTTCTCTTCCTTTTCTTCATCATTCGTCCAGTAACATATGAGGTACAAACTGCGCCATCTGGTTAAAATTTTATTTGTTTTTTTTTTGCTGTTTTAATTACTCAGATATTTTAATTACTCAGCTGTTTTAATTACTCAAATATTCGACTGCAGCCCTTCAAGTGTCCCGCATTCATACTCTTTCATGATTCAAACATGGAATTACCTCGTGTTAGGTGGTAAATCGTGGTTACCACACAGATTTACTTGAGGCTACTTAATTAAGATGTCATTTTCTCTTTTTTCTCAAGAGTCAAAAATGAACATCTCGATATCTATACAAATGAATGAAATTGTAGTGTATGTTTGAAATATTAATATAACCGCTTTTTAATACGTGCATATGATCACATACCAAAATATTTTTTAACAATTATTGTCTGTCTGTCTGTATGTCTTCTGTCCGTGATTTTAAATAATAAAATCGCGCAGAAAACTAGAAAACTTAAAAATACTTAACCACTAAACTAAATTTTCTAGTGATTTCTTGATGTAACCTTAGCGCTTTTGACAATATCGTCAATAACTATGTAAAAATATAAATATCATTTAAAACAGATACTTCGGTATATCAATTCGAATTCAATATTCATAGTTAAGAGAAGACAACGTCTGTCGGGTACGCTAGTTACAATATTTATAGTTTCCAAAAAAAAAATATATACAAAGATCTGTACATAGATAAAAGAAATGATTTTACACTTTATATATTACAAATAGTTTAATCTAAAAACCCGGATAGGTTTATGAAGTTACAAACAGGAAGCAGGGTGCTGCTACGCCAGCGTAGCAAAACTTCGAATTACAACGCTGCTACGTGCTACGAAACTCGTAGCTACGATCTACGAAAGCGATTCTGTGTTAAAAATTTTGTTACTAACAAACAAACGCATAACAAACCCACACCACAGGAAAAAATGTATAGTTTATAATAAGTAAATTAGTTTTTGATAAATTTACGAACAAAATCTTTTAGATTTAAGTATTAAATGGCGTTAAATTTTTCTCCTTACTACATGGTACAGAGGAGCGAGTGAAACTTATCGTAGGAACTCACGAGCGCTTATTAAATTTTTAGACAGATCGTGCGTCGCGAGTAAATGTAATGTTTTGTTATGTTATAGAGTGAATATTATGTTATGACATATTTCATCACTGCTTGGTGGTGGTGGAAAATATTGTGATATTTAATTACATGATGACCCGCGTGGCGCAATGTTTATCATGCCGCACTGCCAATCGAGGGGTCCCGGGTTCAAAAATTTGAATGATGAGTTTAAATGTCTGTTCTCGGTCTGGGTGTTTGTGTTACTGTCTTTGTATGTGTCAATAGTACCCACGACACAGTGTATTAATTATCTTACTGTGAGGCTATGAGTGTGCAACGTTTGTATTTAATTGATTGCGATGTTTTCATCGCCGTGCATGCCTGAGAGAAACTCATAATTTCTCGAAGGTATGATGTCCAACAATCCGAACTAGGCCAGCGTGGTGGACTATGGTCTAAACTCCTCTCGATTGTTCAGAGGAGACATATGCCCAGCAATGGGACATAATAACAGAGGAAAGCTCGATAATTATGTATAAGCTGAGTTTTTGCACTAAAAAATATGGTCTAAAGAAGCATTTACTAGTTGTCGACGGTTTTAAAAATGGTTTTGCTATCTTTTTATCATATTTTAATTCAATTGCGATTAATAATCTAGTCGAGATGTCTGTTTTCTGCTAATGTAGAAAACTCCAAATATGTTTGATAAGATTTTAGTGATTTCGGCTATCTATTATTGCTTTTGAGTGACTAGTTTGGAGTTTTTAGTTTTCTCGACGACTTTCGACTTTCTCAAACTTGCATTCGACATTAAATAAGACATCGTTCTTATGTCGAAGCTTTATAATTATTTTTAAGCAATAAATACACTTAGCGACTAGACAGCTAGTAAAAGAAAGTTTGATAGAGTAAATTTTAGTAATAAATCGCGTGAGAATTCTCTCGTAACCACCACCACATGGCGCAGATATCAAGAGCAAGTGAAATTACTCGCAGGAACTCGAACTCGGAAGCGCTTATTAAATTTTTAGACGAAGCGTGCATCGCGAGTAAATGTTACCATTGTATTTAGTCGAGTGTGTAATATTCTTTATTTTTTCTTTATTTATTTATGTTTTACTGTCACTGTTTTTTTTTTGTAAAATCTAATAACGGTCTAAATTTCAGGACACGAGTTTACACTGGTCACTCATTACATGATTCCCTTGTTTTTTTCTTATTGGCACTTAGTAAAAAAGACGAGTTACAGTAAATTTCATAGGCGGATTGAAAAAAATTATTTGTTAACCGATTTTTTTTGCGATGCAGTTTAAAAATGTAGTTCCGAAATTCCCGCCGGAAGCACCGAACATAACTTAGCGACAACCTGGCACGGCGCCACTGCAGACCTGGTGGCTTAGCTTTAAGCTCTTATAACTTTGAATAACGTTGCATCATGTTCGAAGCGCGTGTAGCGACCTTCCTTTATTCATCAAGAGATGGCTCCACGGGTATTCCTGAATCACGCTATCGAAGTTTTCTGAATATCCGACCATATATACAAGCCTACAAGCTCCGAATTGAGTCAGTCGGAGCGCGGCCGCTTCCCGGGCGTAACCACCTCGCCAGGTGGGAGATCTCCCTTTGCTTAGTAGCATATTGCATGCGTATTGCCGTGCTTCGGCACGTTAAACCTTTGATTTTTCAAAGGCCGCCTTAGAAAAATCACGCAAAGACGAGCTCGATACAAAAAGAGACGAGCTAAAAGCCAGACCACCAAAGGCTTTAGAGTACCATTATAGTGGCGGCGTACTCACTTGTCCGAGATGCTCAAAAACTTTTAAGGCCAAAATAGGCTACAATGGCCACATGAGAGCACACGACCGCGCGGACCATCGAGACGCCAGCTGCTGAGCCAGTCCAGCAGTCGCTGTTCGGCTAAGAGGAGATGATTATGACGTTAAACCATGGGTTATCGATATACAGTAGTCGTTTTACCTTATCGGATGCCTTATAGATGGTTTGAAAACATTCGATACTAGGTTGGCCACCAACCGGCACCTTCACCAAACTGCATTGGAGAAGCATGATTAGTTAGCTGCACACCCTATAAAAGGGAGAGATCCGTCCCAGCAGCGGAACTCAGAAAAGACTTGCGTAAAAAATGCGTTACAGTAAAGTAAAAAATTCCAAGAGCGCTTGGAATATAATCAGAATAATGGTTCCAAAAATTTGTTGACGTGATAACGTCTTTAAAATCGTTTTAGTCGGGTGACATGTTCAGAAACTTGTGTCACACCAAAACCTCACGAGCGCGATCGCAGGTATAACGAGAGAGAGACGGACCGATCTCCCGTCTCATCTCGAGCGCTGCCAGTCATTCCGTGAAACTTGTCACGCGGAATCCTCACGAGCGGAGGCTGGCATAGCCTTCGAGTGAGTGGACCGATCTTCCGTCTCTCTCACTCTAGCGGCATACAAACGAATGGAGATTTTCTCGTGCGGACGTTATCACGTAAACATCTCGATCGTAAACCTACTTTACAAACAATTTTTTTATGAAACTTAGTATGCAGGGGTTTCCTGGGGCAATAGATCGACTTAGGTAGGTTTCATTCTTAGAAAATATCGTTTTATCCGTGTTTTCTACAATAATCAACTTAAACATAAACTGAAATATGACTCTTACTGACATCTGTTGGCGATTATATGTATACTATTGTTTTTGTAAACCGATTCACATTATAATATCTGCTGTGATGCACAATTATAAATCTTGTTCCTATATTCCCCATTATTGTATTATTTTTCTTACTTTTTATACAATATTCCTTATTCACTACTGGGTTTTAAAAATCGCGTTCCAAAATTCCCGTCGGAAGCACCGAACATAACTAAGCGACTCCCTGGCACGGCGCCACGCAGACCTGGTGACTTAGTTTTAAGCTGTTGTAACTATGAACATGCGAGGTATCTATGAAAAATGGGGGAATACTGATTTTTTAAGTTAAGAAATTAAATAGCTCTAGCATTCTGATGTGTTTAATTAACGAATGATCGCATGATTAATAATATTATAAATATGAAAGTGTGGTAGTTTGTTTGTCTTTCCTTTACGTCGTAAAAGTACTACGGATAAACCTGTTTTTCTCGGTCGGTCTACTGGAATTCCTCAAAATTAAAACGGGCAATGAATTTAAAAAAGAACTTAAAACGTATTTACTGAAAAAGGCGTATTACTCAGTCACTGATTTCATAAACGATAAAACGGCATAAAGGAATTCCATAAAACCTGGGAGGTTTTTTTTTTACCGGCGTTTTTTCCTCTCAGTGTACAAACATCCTGTAATATGGGCACCCAAAGCTGACGATCGGAACCGATCCGGAATATAAATAAATAAATATTTTAATTTATAAAAGGCGCAATATGGGACAAATAATATTAATAATAAAATAGATGTTTATGTACATTTCGTAATTGTGTTATAGTTAAGTTTTTTCCTTTTGTTTCATCATTTTTCAATGTTTTATCATTGTATATTTGCATACCTCATGAAGGTTAATAAGGCGAACTAAATATATATAAACAACTTTGTAAGCACCCATAATTGTGCAAATAATGTCTTTGTCTTTCTCTGTATAGAGTAAGTTGGGTGACTGTAGAGTTACGTAGGTAGGTTCTTTTTTACCCTATCTAAAACTATTACTATTCTTTGAAAATATCACATTCCTATGAAAAAACCGTGTAGACCATACGGATAGAGCTGCGAGAGCAAGCTATTATAGAAAAGTGGTTCTGTAGAAAAAATAAATGTAACAACCGGCCGTGAATAATTTTATGATTCCAAATAACGTTATAAGATATTTACCGATAAACACAGTACCTCCAAAAAGCGTGAATGTTAGCTGAGGTTGAATGCAGTCTCTGCTACTCCGGAGGTGTGCCGGAGGCTCACATGTAATTTTTTAGCACATTAAATACATTAATTAAACTTATTAAACTAAACTTATTGCTGTATTTATGACAAAAAAAATTGACGATCAAATGTATTTGTAAGCTAAATTTGTAAGCGTAAATTTGTAAGCGTACTTCACGCTTAACATTTGCTGTAATAAAGTACATGGGTTGTGTTTTAGTGCTGTTGATTTCATTATAACTTCCACGACATAAACATGGAAAGATGTCCAACAGAAAACCATCTTTTTTTCCTGTTTCTATACGCTACAATACATCTACGGACCAAAAGAAACACCTTTACTTCCAAAACACATTTTTACTGACGCAATCGTTGTCTCCTTTTAACGCCCTCCTTCCTCATTATCTACGATCCTAAGCAGCTACTAGTTCCAGCAACAAATTAAATCGACTTGGATTAACAGGGTAAACGGCCCAATTAGTGTTCGGTGCCACCGAGCGAGACAAACGAGATTGCCTACAGCGCCACCTGTGATAATGTTTACGTCTTCATTGTAAGCTTTTATATGCAATAATTAAAAGTACTACGAACTGAAACTTACTTTTTTACTTGTATTTTAGCTAGTTTTTTGCCCGCGGCTTCATCTGCGTATAGGTACTAAATATTTTTTACCGTAGGAATTAGGTATTATTCCTGAGTGAAAAGTAGTCTATGTCACTCCTCGGTTTGGGAGCTTACCATCTCTATACAAAAAATCAATTCAATCTGTACTATTGTTTTGAGGTGAAATAAAGACAAAGAAACAAAAAAACAAACACACTTTTATATTTATAATATTAATAGTATGAATTGAGATTTCCTATTGCAACCTAGTTCTCGTTTTAAATTGAATTGAAACCTTCAATCGAAATCAAATAACTTAATGGATTGGTATATTATTAAGTTAGGAGTTTAAATCTTTTTTCTGTTTGATTTGGGTAATAGTTTCAGTAAAACTACTATAATATATTATTTTGACTACACTTTTTCATATTATTGTGTTTCGTGCTTTCGGTACACTTTATTTACACCTCTTAGGGGCCATCCATAAATTACGTCACATGAATTTCAGGACTTTTAACCCCTCCCCCCGTCTTTGTCACAGGTTGGCACATTTTTAGAACCCCCCCCCCCCCTCTGATGTGACGTCACACATTTTCTAATTTTATGCATGTATTTAAAAATAATTAAAATAAAATAGTTATTTTAATTATCAGAATGATAAAGTATTATAATAAAATAGATCGAGTGAAATGAAATGAAATGAAATGAAATATTCTTTATTCACTGTATGGTTCAATAACAAACTCTTAGTGAACGTTTTTTTTTTGTTCTGTCTGCTCTGGGTGCGCTTAGGCAATGCTGAGCTGAAGAAAAGAGCAGACGGAGAAAAACTTCAGCCCTGTTTTAAAACGACGTTTTAAAATGAAGAGTTCATAAATATTTAAAGTTTTTCATTCACATATAAATTTCGCGTTTGAGTATTTTAAATTTTAACATGTGACATCACAAAGCTTTTGACCCCCCCTGCCCTTTGTCACACAATGTCACAATCTGGTGATACCCCCCCCCCTTTAAGGTGTGACGTAATTTATGGATGACCCCTTACTTACTTCACTTTAAACCTCTTAATAAAATGAATGAGTGTGCAAATCAAAGCTAAGTTACCACCGCCGCAAGCAGTCTTATTGTAATGAAATGAAATGAAATGAAATGAAATGAAATGAAATGAAATGAAATGAAATGAAATGAAATGAAAATACTTTATTGTTGACTGTTTACATACATACAGTTAGATGTTTAAAATTATTATAAGAGTTTAAACAGTCTACCATGCTCTGGCATACAATATTATACTTATTGTAGTTCTTAAATCGCTTCGCTACAGAAGCTGAAGCTGATATTATATCATATTTAACGAAAACCGCATCTTTACATCAAAAAAATTAATTATTAAAAATAATTTTAATAATTAAATCGAAATTTCTGTTGTCGGTCTGGGTGTTTGCGTTTGTGCCTTTGTGTGTGTCCATGGTACTCACGACATAGAGTATATCTACCCAGGGATATGAGTGTGAAGATGTATTTTATTTTATTTTTTATTTTAATGAGTAGTAAATGCATAATATATAGTTAAAAGTAAATTTGAAAGAAGGATTTAAGAATATTAACATTAGATCTAATTTTATTTGTGAGAGTTAATTCTCTGTTTCACAGGAATATCTATCCTTAATATAATAAAGCTTAAGACTTTGTATGTTTGAAAGCATTAATCTCGGGAAATACTGGTTTGATTTGATTTCGAACCAGTAGTTCGTAATTGAGTCCAATAATTGAGTTCGAATAGTTGAATTCGAGTAATTGAGTTCGAATAGTTGAATTCGAGTAATTGAGTTCGAATAGTTGAATTCGAATAATTAAGTTCGAATTGAAAAAAAAAACTTTTGCATAGTCCATTTATCGCGAATGGTCGTAGGCTACAAAACTTTAGGCTATGATACGGGTGAAACCACTGGGCACATTTAGTTTTTAATAAGCTATAGGACTGCACAGATTTTTTTAATTAAAAATTTAACTGATGGATTGTATTCTTGAAAATACATAGATGACATCGATTTTATTGTAAAAACCATCTGTTCTTAGCTGAACGCTTGATTAAAACTGCGTCGCACAGTTTCAATCGCTAGTGTCGCGCCAAGAATATAAATGGTACAACCACGACATGAAACTCGGTGATGCCAATATTTTTACTGTGGCGGGTTTATCATAATAAGTAGTAAATAAGGCCTGAAGAAATAAGGCGGGCACACTCACTGGAATCTTTTAAAGTACAAGTTAACTATATTTTCTTGAACCTCTTAAAAATAATAAATAAATAAACGTTATACACTTATAGCCCCACAGTAAGGTAATTAGTACCCTGTGTCGTGGGTACCATGGACACATACAAAGACAGGAACACAAAAACCCACACCGAGAACAGAAATTTAAACTCATCATTCAAATTTCTGTTTCGCCGGGAATCGAACCCGGGACCCTTCGATTGGCATTCCGGTATGGTAACCATTGTGCCACGCGGGGCGTCAAACCTAGCTCTTCTTATTAATTTTCTTTTATTCTCATCACTTCTTTTCCTGACTTTATTGTTATTATCATTATTATTTCCTTTCTCCTTTAGACGTATGTGTGCTCTGTTTGTCAACTGATACTAAAATAAATTGAAAATATATATTATGTTTTGTACTTTTTAACCGACTTCAATCAAAAAAGGAGGAGGTTACCAATTCGTCTGTATATTTTTTATGTTTGTAACCTCAGATATTTCCACTGGATGAACAGATTTTGTTTTTTTTTCGTTTTTATTTTTATTTTATTTTATTTGAAAGTTTTTTTTTATTTAAAAACTAAGTGCACTTAGTATGCGATTGTCCGAAATGTACGAATAAGAATTTTTATTTGGTAACGTTAATTGTAGAACAGTGCCGAGTAACATCACCTAATTGTACATCGTACGCGTACTACACAAGACTAGGCTATTGGAATAAATTCTCATTAGAAACCCAACCTTATTTCATTTAAGACCTTAAAGAGAACACGCTACATCTGGCTCCTACATCCCTGACACAAAAAAGGTCGTTTCAGGTTCTTTCTAGGGCAAAATGTTAAGCTGTCATGACAAAACACTTCTGTGTATTATTATTACAACAAAACTTTAACGCTACACCGAAAAACATTTTCCTCAATTGATAGTTTCTCGCAAACAGATTGACAGCTCAGCATTGATTGTAAGAACTTGCTTTCTGTTTAACTTGTACGACACAGCGTTTAATTAAAATAGTATCGGGAAGCAAGTTTTAATCAAATGTCGTCGCTAAAGTACAACAATGCAGAATGGAGATACTTCGATATCTGCTCCTTTTCGGCTTCCGTACTTTAGAAGGAAAGGCGGTACCTTATAGAATTTTTTTATTTGATAGGAGTAGCAGACGAGTATACAGGCTACGTAGTGTTTTTTTGAAAACTGTTTAAACACAAATATGGTCCACAATATCCACTAATATCATTAAAATAACAAGTGTACATAGTAATAAATAATGTAGTTTAAAAAACTAAAAAACACGCTTTTGTGAAAATACGAACTAAAAAAATAAGAAGAAAATATATTTTACTGTAAAAAAAAGCGTGGGGTGCATAATGTCAATAGTAACTTAAAAGCCACCACAGTAAAATATATTTTCTTCTTATTTTTTTAGTTCGTATTTTCACAAAAGCGTGTTTTTTTTAATTTTTTAAACTACATTATTTATTTTAAAATTTTAGTTGGATTTTTATTCTCATATTATTGCATTGTCATCAGCCCTTGACCCCTATGCAAATTTTCAAGTTAACCAGACGCTTAGACGTGTTAAAAATATAAAACTTTATATTTGTTTCAAAAAAAAAAGTACCTTAGGCCACGAACTTATCAGCCGCCCCTCGTATATTTTATTTTTATTTTATCCTGATGATCCTAGTTACGACTTTAATATAAAGTTATGAGATTATTGTATTGTCATCGGCCCTTGACCCCTGTGCAAATTTTCAAGATAATCTGATTCCTAGAAGTAAGTGAAAATGAAGTTAAAAGATTCCGTTACATACATACATACATACATACAGGTCAAGTTAATAAAAGCGTGTTAAAAACATTTTTTTCGTTAAATATGAAAACTACTCTATAGCCTAATGCTAAGAAATCCAACTGACGGACGAAATATTATTTCTCAACTCCGCCAATGTGACAAAATTTCAAAAAGTCAGTCTACAGATATTATTACAATTTAATTATTAGTCGGTTGCCTCGCAAAAGATAGAATAAAGAATCAGAACTAGTTAACCTGTAAAGTTTTTTATTTACTGATACAATCGTTGACACAAACCGACAACACCAATTTAAAAAACGCCAAGTCGTACGTTTTCAAGCAACGATTCAGCTTAATTTTATTAGCCGCTAATAAAAAAGTCGTCGCCGAATATATTTATGACGACTGTTTAATATTAACCCGTAAACCACTTAAATTAATTCTAAAAGTGCAACAGTCGTCCATAAATTAGCGACCAACATTAAGAGGCATTGAAATAATAGTTTAAAAATTCAAAAAAAAAACCCTCTATCGTGAAAAAACGAACTAATATATACTAATATCTCTAAAATTACTGGAAAGATTTTGATGGAACTTTTTCAAAACTAAACATAATCAATTAAAAACTGTCAAAATCATTCACTAGTGTCGGACAAAATTGTGGATGTGTTTCAGAACTTTCAGATAAATTCGTGGAAAACATACTTAAAACATGCAAACATACAAAGATGTGGTAGGGGTTAATAGTCATTAATATGTGAAAAGAGTGCACCCTCGTCTCTTCTCTCCTCCAAAGCAAGATTGTTCAACCTAATAATATGTTACATGATGAATGCCATAATCTTGCACTTTCATATAAGTTTAAAAGTATTAACAAAATAAATGAAAAAGAATTTATACTTACTACGCCTTTGTATTTCCTCCATTTTGGCTATAAAAATCATTGTTCCAGTGCAATAAACCAAAGAGGCATAAAACGATATTATTTGTATAGAAAAAGCGGCAATTCAACTTCACCCATAAACAACCTCAAATTAACTCTAAACTGCAACAGTGGTCTATAAATTAGCGGCGAACATTAAAAAACACTAATGCTCTGCGACATTACTCGAACGCGTTAATTGTCCGCAGTAATCACCTGTTATATCCGGTTATATCCGGCCATATCCAGTTATATCCGCTTGGCACCGGTTAACTGTTATTGCCTCCCAGAGTGGTTTATTGCTCGCCGTATGCTTTATGAGTTCAATTCCGAAGCGTTTGTGTTTATCGCCGAAGTTGATCTGATTCGAGCCATGAGGTTTTGAGCTGTTCTTGCACGATAATCGGTAATGGTAGATTTATAGTATTTATTTGTTTAGTGATTGAGTTTTCATATGTTTTTTTATGCTGTATATATAAATAAATAAATGAAGCGCGCATGGCCCGGCGATTAGCGTAGAACGCAAAGATCGATAGATAACAGTCGTTAAACCTTGTCGGAGTTTGAAAACATCCGACAGCGGGTTGTAACCCGCATTGGAGCAGCGTGGTGGAGTAAGCTCCAGGCCTCCCCAATAATGGGGTGAGACCCGTGCCCAGCAGTGGGACGGAAAAAGGGTTGCGCCAATAAATAACCATGTACACTCATAGCACCACACTAGGATTCCCAGTATTATGGGTACCATGGACACAGACAGACATAAACCTGACCGAGAGCACTGAAACACATAATTTCAATCTCTGTTTCGCCGGGAATCGAATCCGTCACCCCCGATTAGCATTGTAACGCATGGTAACCATTGCGCCACAGGTACCTGAAATGTATGTAAGTTATTTATAGATTTAGGTAACGAATGTTAAATATGTGTGTTAGTGCACGACTGTACTCACTTTAATGTTTATCGGGGATGCCGACATGTTTCGGTTCTGACAGACGACCTTCTTCAGGAGCTCCCACCGGTCGCGTTGGCATCGCGGCCTGAATACAAGGAGGGAACGCTTAGGCTGTTGTCAGACGTGGCTGTCATCCTTACTCGTATGTCTTGCGTGTCGGTATCATCGGCGCTCGCGCACAGGTTCGGTGCGGCGCACACTATACTGACCGTGTCACTCTCCAGAGTGTCCGTTGCACAACAATGCGATATATTAATATTACAGACTTGCCTTTCGTATCGAAACATGATAAATTTGTAAAAAAAGCATAACAATAATTTACTTACTAGAGTTATAAAACTTTTTCAGCAATCAAAGTGAGAAACTATAGGCTAATTATCTGAAATTTCTAATAATAAATAAATAAATAAATAAATATCTTTGGACAATTCACACACCACCATCTGATTCCAAACTAAGCAAAGCTTGTACTATGGTAATCAGAAAGCTGATAAACATACTTATATAATTCTAAATACATACTTAAATATATAAATTAACACCCAGACACAGAACAAATAGTCATGTTCATCACACAAATATTTGTCCTGGGTGAGAATCGAACCCACGACCTCACGCTTCGCAGTCGGCTCATCACCCACTACGCCACGGAGGCTGTCAAATACAATTAATGTAATAGTAATTACAAAATTTTAACATCACTTAGGTATTAAAAAATAAAACCACAAGTACCTATGAACCAGCTATGCAGCAATATTATATTACCTTTAGCTGATATTTTGGATGTTATCGTAATGGTAACCCGCTCCGAGAACAAAAGGTCTGGGCAGGTTAAACAACTTCAATAGATAAATTATTCAGTCAAGTCAACTTAACATAAAACTTCAAGAAAAACCTCTTTATAACATCGGAAAGTCACGCATGAGGTCGACATTATCGTAAAACCGGCGCGAATCAAAAGGGAAGTCAAGTAGAAAAGTTATTAAGCCCGGCCAAATTGAAAATTCGCTACCATCCCGACTCGAGGGCAAACTACATCAACATCACAAAGCCGTTATTGCCCGTTTCCCATTCGTGTCTCCAAATAAGGGTAATGCTAAATCTCTATATATAAAAATGAATCCCATTTTCCCTTGGTCACGACATCACGCGTGAACGGCTGGACCGATTCCGCTAATTCTTCTTTTGTTGTGTTTGTTATTGGCAGAAGAATGTACTTATGTAAGAAAACATTAAGGAAATTGCACGAAAAATTAGAAATTTAAAAAATATACACTATCCAATTCGAATGCAATATACACATTTTAAGACAGGACAACGTCCTTCAAAAATTTGACACACATGAAATATTCAGAGAGCTAAACAATGAAAACTTGCAACCATTTTCTAATATTTTGTTATAATTACGTCACATCAGCTAAATTTCTTAGTGTTTGAAATCCATAATGAACTGTTGCACGGTATTAAAAAAATAAGCGTTGATCATCAGTTATGGAAATATTTCAGGAATGGTGAAAGTTGTGAATGTTTTTTTTTATGAAAACAAAATGTTAGTTACTATTTTTAACGACTTTCATACTTGATACGCCGAGTTAGAAGTTTTGGATGACTGAACACTGTAAAAATTATCATTAATTGACTGCTTGCTTCTTTTTTTATGGTTTTAGAAAAGTTATTGCAGTGAATATTTCTTTTTAAATTGAGGTAAGTACCTTCTACGCCAAACGTTAAGAAATCCTGCTGACTGACAAAAAATATTTCTATACTCCACCAATTTGACAGAATATAAAAAAATTGCTATTAGAAAATGTTTGTTCTTTTTCGTCGCTTACCTCTCGAAGCTCTCGGAATGAAACGTTAAAACGAGATCTGTCATTATTTTATTTTCTTCCATGACAGTTTATAGGACAGTAACCTAAAAATTTCATAGATAAAATACTTAAAAAATGCTCTTCATACATTTGTTGTGGGTTGTACAGAAATACAATGTAGGTAACAAAGGTAGGTCTCAAATAAACTAAGCTGGCTAGCTCGGGATTGCTCTCCGTAGGTGGAAGTTATGAATATGAGCTACAATCAGACTAGATACAGTAAAAACAGATCAGCTACCTAATCGTAAGAGGCCAATAAATGTGAACTTCTGGACTTGAGGCGGCGGTTTGGAGCACCGCGCATGGAGGACATCAGCACGTTCTACATGAGATATTGGAGTCCTCTGAGCAGAGAGGTAGGCCACAGAGGAGGTTTTAGTGCGGTATACATCTCACATAATCCAGTATCAGTCTCCTCAGTCTGAGACTTACCTTGCGAAGATTCTGTCCCGAAAAGAAAAGAAAAGACATATGGAATTCAGACAGAAGACATATGGACAACGGAAGACATTGGCAGGTTTCACTGAAAATCCGGTTCAGTGGGTTTTAGTGTAGTTGAAATGTTAAATAATTAACTCGCTGTCTCTCTCGGGCGTAAACATTGGTATATCGGACCTAACTTTCTTATTTGTAGGCTTAAATATATGATTATGACAACCTTTATACTTCGTCGGACTAAATTAAAAAGAGGGCTGTTTTTCTCACGGTCAGGTTTATGTGGCTTGCTAGCAGGTTAGTGCACCAAATAACTCGGTCATTCTAGCACATGCTTCAAAACGAAGTACATAGGTACTGTAGTAAACTGTTTTTTTTTTCAACCTTTTTTTATGTCCCACTGCTGGGCACAGGTCTCCTTCTCACACAATTGAGAGGGATTTAGGCCATAGTCCACCGCGCTGGCCAAGTGCGGATTGGTGGACGTCATGCTTTCGAGAAATTATGATTTTCTGCGAGGCATGCACGGCGATGGAGAACATCGTAATCAATGAAATATCACGATATTTTCCATCACCGTGGAGCAGCGATAAATTCGCACATTACAAATTTCTTTGTCAGAGGTGCGAGCCGAGGATTTGAACCTGGGATCGGTCGCGTCGAAGACCGCGGTTTTTTACCACTCGGCCATCGCTGCTCAACTGTTACCTATCGTTTATAGCAGTACTTGCAGACGCAGAACAGCTACGTACATCACAATTATAACGGGGGTTAATTAAAACTGTGCCCCGATAACTAAAGGACACGCGGAAGAAGACACGGGCAAAACCTATCTCTATCTCTATATAATTGTGTAAAACTGAATCCCTATTTCCCTTGGTCTCGGCATCACGCGTGAACGGTTAGACCGATTTCGATAATTATTTTTTGGTTTCTTTGTTATTATCAGGAGAAGGTTCTTATTAATGAAAAAATTAAAAAAATTGCGCGGAAAACTAGAAAATTTAAGAATACTTAACCACCACAATAATTTTTTTACAAATCCGATTTCAATATTCATACATAGACAGAGCAAAACGTCTGTCGGGTCAGCTAGTCACATATAAGTATATGGAAAATACTAAGAGACTCCATACAAGCGATTTCTTGGTTTCGGTTATGTCTCATGTCTGACTCCAACTGTGGCGATGAAATGTCGCAACTCTTGCTGCGGCTTGCGATTTTTTACAGCCTCCGTGGCGTAGTGGGTGATGAGCCGACTGCGAAACGTAAGGTCGTGGGTTCGATTCCCACCCAGGACAAATATTTTTGTGATAAACATGACTATTTGGTCTATGTCTGGGTGTTAATTTATCTATTAAAGTATGTATTTAGAATTATATAAGTATGGTTATCAACTTTCTGATTACCATAGTACAAGCTCTGTTTAGTTTGAAATCAGATGGTGTTGTGTGAATTGTCCAAAGATATTTATTTATTATATATCAAAAATGCTTGGTTTTGACTTTGCAACTGTTATGATTAGCGCCTATGCCAAACGGGCGCAGTCGGGTGTGAGATGGGTAACTGCTCGTGGCAAGCTTTTCATGCGCGTTTCCGTGCTTCGAAGGACAAGTTAAGTCGTCGGTTCTGGTTGGTCGATATATAAATATGTATCGACATCGGAGGCCCCATGTATCGTCTGAAAATATACGACACTAAGCCGCATCTCCACCAACCCGCATTGCAGCAGCGTGGTGGAGTAAGCTCCAGGCCTCCCTTATAGCGAAACGCGTGCCCAGCAGTGGGACGCGAAAAGGCTTGCAGCCAAAGTAATAATGTCGCAACTGCACTGCTACGATGCCACTATTGCATCGTTTCAACTTTGCAGCTGTAACGTTATATCGTAATTGCATTGCTCCGACTGCGTAACTACATCGCTGCAAGTTCGCAACTGTTACGTTTCGTTATCGCAACTGCATGGTATCAACTTTGCAACTGTTACTGTTACGAGTACATGCCAACATTAATAAAAATAGCTTACAGCATCACACTATTCCAGATCCACTATCAGAGTGTTGTACCTTTAAGGTCAATAGCGAGCAGTTTAGAAACTTATTAAGCCAAGAAAACGTACGTGTGATAAGTCTCTAAGTAACTTGAGATTGGATTTGCGTGAGAGCACTCGAAGGAAGGGAAAATTCGCGTCGTCACGATGCAATTACCTACATACTGCCAATGCTGGTTTTGACAACGCTTTGACAGCTTTTATAATGTAGGCCCAGTCATCCGAACATTCTATTAAAAATCTACCTTAGAAATTTTGAATGAAAATATTAAGTTCTTGCAAATCAACCGATATATCGTAACCCCACCGTTTTACGCACCTCCTACTACAGTAATAAGTGTTTGTAGTCGAAATAAAACTACTAATCAAATCTGAGAGATGCAAATGTGAAATAAATAAAAAAAACAACGGGTTGCACTCCGGTAGTGCCGACAGAAGTGAAAACTTGAACATTAACGTTGTGCATTTTTGATATTTTGGAATGGTTAGAGAATAATTTCGCATGAATTGCATTTATTATCAGTATTATTTTTCATCTAGTATTTTCATTAGGTTTCATCTAGTATTTTTATAAAGTACTCACTCATTTTCTTTCACTATTTCTTCGTCACTTTTGCATTAATAGATGCACTTTGTTCACCCTCCATATTTAAATACTTGATATAAACGAATTTTACGAATTTTCGATCAGGCCACGTGTCCTGACGCGAGTTTAACATTTTTTACCCATCCCAAAAAAAGTGCACAACGCCGCTAAAGAAGTTTTCCCTACAATAAGGCTGCATAGTCACAGCTCCTCACTATGATTCTCTGTCGAGGGGAAGATATCAACACCAATAATCAACAAGAAAAATATTTGAAACGGATTCCTCATTCCAATTTTTGCCTCACTGGGAATTGAACTTCTAACCCTTGATTGGCAATCCAGCATGGAAATTATTGCAGAGCGTGGGTTGTCGATCGCAATAAACCTATAGCGATGTCTTTGCTATATCTCCTACCGAAAAATCGCACGTATGATATGTCTTTAAGCAATTTGACATCAGATTAACGCAAGAGCGCTAGGCGGAGGTAAAATTACTTACTATATGCTACCAAGGGAGGTTCTGACAACTCTTTAACAGCTTCTTTAATGTATAACCAAGGAAAAAACAAATTGTGCATCGACCGTCACAAACACATGCACACACATCCAGACACACGCACACATACCAATTACTGTGTTCATCGTAATATCGCAACTTACACGAGTACCAATAAAAATTACTTTATCGCATACATGCAAATACTTTTTTTTATTTGTCAAGGCGAAAACACAGAAATAACAATAAATAAGAGCCTAATTTTAAGATACACTGTGTAGTGATTATCATGGAGACATACACACACAAAGACACACACAAACACAAACACTGAGTTCAAGAACAAAAATTGAAGCCCATTCCTCATTGCAATTTTTGTCTCAGGCGGAATTGAACCCAGAAATCTTGATGGGCAGTTAAGCATGGTAACCGTTGCACACGGCTTGTCGATCGCAGTAAGCCTGTAGCGATGACACTGCTATCTTCTACCGAAAAATCGCTCGTATGACACGTCCCTAAGCTACTCGACATCGGATTTACGCGAGAGCACTCGACGGAGGCGATATTGGCACGTCACGATGCAATTACTTACGTGCTGCCAAGGGTGGTTTTGACAACGCCTTAACGGCTTCCTTACGTATAACCAACCGTTCTATTAAAAAAACTAATTTCCATCGACAGCCATCGCCTTCGAAAATTGAAAACGTTTAAATGAAAAACAATTGCCGCTCGGATTCTTTTTGATTTTTTCGTTCGTTGTATAGTATGACGCCGTAGAAGTACCGCAATCGGACTGCTGCAGTCCCACTACTACTCTAACGCGCTCCGCCAACTAATAAAAAAATTATTATTGTAACGTTACTACTAATACAGTCATGTAGTTAAAAATACTGGCCGTATCGCAGACATGCAGTTGTAAAGTCGTAGAATAACTGTATATAACACATTACTCACTGCAGGCCGTCTTCTACATTATAGTAAAATAAAATTCTAATACCTTTAAACGAGCAATTCTTGTATATACCTAAATATATTTTTTGAATCTCAGAAACGGCTACAAACATTTTAAAGAAATTTAGTACCCTGGATTTGGGAGTGATAAATCGATCCAGCTAGGTTTTATTTTTAGAAATCTTTAATTATAAAAAAATATTTTCAGCGATAATCAACTTAAATATAAACTGAAAAATGCGACTCTTCCTGATATCTATTGCAGAATATTTATAATATTGCGGCGTAGGACGCCATCAAACACCATTCGTCAATCCGACGTTCAAAGATGACAATGTCGCTTTGAAAGAGCTCTATAAAAAAATCGTTCATTGAATTAAAGCTTCCTTTGCCGAATGGTTACGTGGGCTGACTGCGGAACTAGGGACCCGTTTATTTTTTATTTTTTTGTGTTTTTTTTAGTGGGAGCTATTTCAGATGGCGTTATTAAGTAACAATACTAAGCAAATGACTGTTTCGTTTGAAATTAAACTAAGAAAATAAATTGTTTTTATCCGAGCAACGCTCGGTCGTCCAGGTACTTATAATAAAATAAAAACTACGTATCTAAGCAACTTGATACAGGGATTGACGTGAGAGCACTCGACTTTCTTAATCTTAACAGCTTTGTGAATGTATACCCATCCGATGATTCTTTTAAAAAAACAAATTTCCATCGACAGCCAATACCTTCGAAAATTGAAAACGTTTAAATAAAAAACAATTGCCGCTCGGATCGTATTTGATTTTTTCGTTCCTTACGCCGCGGCACGGCTACAAACATCGAAAGAAAGAATAACAGAATTAGGCGGGTAAATAATAGAGAAGACAGAATTGTTTCGCGCGGAATAATATTTTATTCGTGCCGATCACTAGATACATTGAGATGACAAGTCGGTGAATAAAAGCGAACGCTGAATTTATGGATGCGTCGAAGCGTGAAACGGGGCGGGGACATGCATATTTGATTTCCTCATAAACTCAATTTACAGCTAATCTCGTCTCAGATTGTTGGAGATAAAATCTCACACTTCGTTGGCTTGCTGCTGAATGTAAATAGGGTATAAACGTTAGAGATTTTAGGGGCTGCAGCGATTTGAGGAAACTTGGTATATAAACAGACGTCGTTCACGCCTCATTTAGTTGTATGATTGAAAAATAAGAAGTGAAAGAATAATAGTTACTACTTAGAATAAATACGTATAGAATGAGTGTCTTCATACAAGCGCGCTGCCAAAATTGAAGCACTAAATAGATTCCTACAGCTGTCACATGTGACAAACAAAATATTTTTGTTTTGACCAAATTAATTATAAAATACTACAAAATATTGAAAACACTGTGAAAAGTTATTTTATTAGACATCTTTTGTTTTTAAAAAGTGTTGTGATACAATTTAACCTTAAAGTCTTACGGAGTGGCCCGGCGTTTAGTGCCATTAATGGCACTAATCAACATGCTTCAATTTGGGCGCGCGAACTTGGTTTCTATTGTAATTGTAATTATTCTAAGAGTTACTATAATATACATTTTCATATTTTAATAGAAATTATTGAGATATAGAGTAACGAAGTACAGATACAAAATGTGGGTTTACTCGAGGTTTGTTGACTCAGAATGGATTATCAGAATATTTTTCAGGTAAAGGTGTGCGAAATCTATACTGATACGAGTATTATAAATTCGAAAGTAACTTAAGATTAGTGCTACTCGAACATCGTGAAAATGAACTTAAGTTCACGCGTGACTTTAATCGACAATTAGCGTATTTGTCACTTTACTTGAAGGTGGTGAAAGAGGCCCTTACTGTATCCAATACAGCCGTCGAAGTAACTGTCGCTCAAGTCCCATGACATATGACCATAACCCATATGTTTTTTTATAAAAAAAAGGATGAATAATATTGCTAAGATATCTGCACACTTGGACAAAAATGAATTCACAAAGTTTCTGACAGCGAAACATACAACTTTTAGATCTTTTTGATATTGTATGTGTAGTATGTGGTATGTATTATGTATTTTGGTATTGTATATATAGTTTTTTCATTCCATTTGACCGTCGCTTAGCTAGTTTTACGCTCCAAACAGTTAGTGACCAGAGTTTCGACAACGTAGAGCCGATACGATTGCTGTATCCGTTACAGCCATAAAAGCTCGTCGCTCAAGTCATGCTAATTTCAATGGCTGGCTGCAACCCTTTTTGCGTGCCACTGCTGGGCACGGGTCTCTCCCGGGAATTCTATTTCTATTGGGAAGGCCTGGAGCTTACTTCACCACGCGGCTCCAATGTGGGTTGGTGGAGATGCGGGTTAGTGGCCAACCCGCTGTCGGATGTTTTCAAACCTCCTTCGACCTGTTAAACCTTTAACGACTGTTATCTATCGACAACAACCGGGACCGACGGCTTAACGTGCCCTCCGAAGCACGGAAACGTGCATGATTTTTTTGCCACTAGCGGTCACCCATCTCACACCCGACCGCGCCCGTTTGGCTTAGTTGCATAGATCGTTTGCGTTCTACGCTAACCGCCGGGCCATGCTCGCTTCTAATTCTAATTCAATATTTCTTGGTTATACCGGAGTAAATGACTGGCCTCAGTTCGCAATCTCGAGTTCAACGTTAAATTTTCGTCCCCACCATGATCAGTATCAGTGATCGATTTTACGGGCCTATACCGTTCCCGTTTCGTACGGTTGTAACTTTTTAGTGCTCCTTTTATTACGACAAACGATTTTAATCAAGCGAGTTTTTGTTCAAAGTGAAAGCCATTAGCGCTCGGGAGACGAATAAAATTCGAAGTTAAGTCACATTCGAGACTCGAGAATTTGCCTTTAACTTCGTTTGATTGGTCGCTGGAGCTAGTGACCTTACGGTTAGGTGTAAAATAAATCTGTAGCGAGAAAATGAATTTTCAATAAGTGATTCCGGCTTTTCAATTTTAAGGGTCGGATTTGTATTTATAAATTGTCTGAGTAACATGGTACTGCAGGATTAAATCGATAAAAATGAAAACAAATACAATATCAAAAAGATCTAAAAGTTGTATGTTTCGCTGTCAGAAACTTCGTGAATTCATTTTTGTCCAAGTGTGCAGATATCTTAGCAATATTATTCATCTGTAACAACAACTGGGCTATTTATAAGACTGTACTTTATGTACATCACATTTATAGGTACGCCAAGGTGTAGGTTTTTTTTATTAATTACAATAGTTAAACTCCACAGACTTGGCTTCCGTGCCTTTTTTTGCGTCAAGATATTTTGTTTGCTTATTTATTTTCTTTTTCTTTTTTTTTTGTCACGATTAATTGCTCCAGATTTTTCTATTTAGTGTGTTAGTATTTTTTTTGTATTTTATTAACTATTTTGTTATTGTTATTGTTAGTGATGTTAGTGTTTAGTCCGTTGAGGTCCCGGCGTGTGGTCCCGGGAGTTGTTTTAGTGTTTCATCAATGACCGTCATGTCCCTGTGGCTGAAAGGTAGTAGGTTAAAGCGTCCATAATAAAGCTGATTACAGACTACGCTATACTATTGTGCTAGCACTAGCAGAGATATTTCTCTACTTCGCTTTCCATTCACGTGGTCTATAACTACGAGTAGGTATAAGCTTTTCGATGTTATCAGGTTCTCGTCTTACTACGGAGTAAATTAGGCTACTTTTTTTTCAATTGTGGTATCGCAAACTCTGTGCATACTGCCAGCGTCAAGTATAATTTTTGCATCAATTTTTTGTCAGTTTCTATGAAATTTGACGAAGTAATAACAAAGTCAGTAAGTAAGTCGTCACTCGTCAGTAATCAGTCAGTCTAGTCAGTCCAACACTCAAGTAAAGCGATGGCTACTTTACTAGAACGTGTCCGATGGAATTTTGGAGGCAAGCAGAAAAAACACATTTTAGCACTGTTATTTTATTTCACAAACACTCGTGCACTGTAATTAACCTATATCAAACAAAATGCCATCAACTTTATCCGATATAACTCAAAAATACACCAAGAAAATGAAAATAAAACAAGAGCACAATATGTCTTTTTTCACTTCCCGCCAAAACTCCGACTTATATTTAAAAAAAATCTAAAACTAAAGTCCTTACAAAATTAATCATTATTATATTTGTTTTTTCCGAACAAATACCTATTTTTTAGTTTTAAGAAAACAACGACTATTTTATGTCTTCTAAACAAAACGCTGCGAAGCAAATAGGAATTCAGAGAATATACAACTATAATAAGATGATATCCAACAATAAAAGAGAGACTATTATCCACAAGTCGAAAGAAACGAAGTCTCAAGAGCCTTGCATACGAAGTTTGCAAACATTTTGCATTACGGTTCCGAGTGCCACATTATTGCCCTTGTTTGTTCCATGGGAATAAAAATGTAGCGGCATGCAACTACGGCACAGTCGGGGAAGCGACTCGTGTAACTCTCATTTAAGCTAACTTCCTTAAAATGCTGTAGGGATAAACTTTGATGTTACCAACTTTGGCGTTCCGAATTTAAGGAATGTTTTCAAACTAGCTACAAAGTTAGGTGTAGGAAAAATTTTATTGAGAAAATGATAAATGTCATAAAATTAAATGATGTTTGATAGGCAAAGCGTTACGTCGAAAAGTTCTTGAGAAAATGGAAAGTAGAGGAAAAGCTCATGTTTGAACTTCCATTTATATATAGATACTTAGTTATCTATACAAAAATGTTAAAAAAACTAAAAATAATTCTCGAATAGTTATAAGAATTGATTCGTTTATAAGTTTTTATAAACATAAACAGAAATATTAAACGTAAACGATAAAAAAAAATTATTCATTACAATTTAAAAGTTTTGAGCTGAGTAAAATAGTAAAAGAATATGTTATTCCTACAAACAATCATGATCTCTGTTTACAACTTGTATTTTTCTGTCATAAGAAACGACGCAAAGTGAACTGAAACTCACATAATATAATACAATTCTTATGACACTATACAACAGTTAAGATAAGAGTATTATTAACAAAGTTGAAAGAAGCGAATCCTCTAGTGCCTTTTTGCATTACGATCCCAAGTGTACCAAATTATTGCCCTTAGAGCGGTTTCAAAGAAGCTTATTTTTACTTGGTGTACACCAACAAGAAGCGTTTAGATAATTTTATTTTATTTTATTTATTTACAAAATTCTATTTAATTAAACAACACACAGACTCGAGAAACTCAAATAATAATGCAATGCATATAACATAACAATTAACAAAAAAGAGAGGCTATTATCTACATAGTTAAAAGAAAGGAACTCTCGAGAGCCTTGCATACGAAGGTTGTAAACATTTGCATTACGATACCGAGTATCACATTATTCCCCTTGTTTGTTCTAAGAGAAAAAAATGTAGCGGCATATACACGAAAAAAAAGTCGTATAAATCGTTTAAAATAAACAACTTAAAAAAAGTTATAGAAATAAACTTTGGTTTTATGGAATTTTTAAGGAATGTTTTCAAACTTTGATGTAAAGTCACAGGAAATGTTTTGTTTCGGAAATAACGAATACGGAACAATGGTTAAGAGGGGACGCATGACGAAGAAATGAAAAGTTTTTGGAGAAATTCTAGACTAAAGATTTTCGGTTTTTATTGTAATTCATTAAATTCCAAGGATTTATATTAAATATCTTGCAAACTAACACTTAATCACTTAACTAATAAGAATAAAACTCTAATGCTTTTCATTGATAACATTAAAGAAAAATAGTCAAAAGAGTAAAAAAAGAAAACAGAAAATGTAATTGTTTGTTTTAAGCCCACTAAATAATCTCTGCATTGCTAGCTAAGAAGCTGTGCTAAGAATTCTATGTGCGTTTTGTAATAAATAATTTCATGATAAAATTAGTTATCCTCGGTATTCTCGTTATCTGTGTAGCAGTGATATTAGTAACAGTAACGTGTCACATCTCTTAAGCGATCTGCTAAAATCCTGGAGCTATGTTGGACGGAATTATAGCTTCAAGCAAGTCTGGACACTAATTTATGCTTATTATTTAAGTAATTAGAAACCTAACTAATTAGATACTTATACAAGTGTGATCGGAATCAGAAATTGACATCGAAATGGAAATGAATGGAAAGAAATTACAATATTTCAGAAACAGGTCCAGTGGTAATAAATAGGTGCAGTCGCCTTTTGAGTCACGAAAGTTGTTTTTGTAACATTTTTCAGATTAAGGATCTTTGAATAATGCTGCGTTATATTAAAAAACATAAAGTATTCATCAACTGAAGCCCGCATGGTTCAGCGGCAGTCCTACACTTTATCTGCAAAATTGATGTGCTAGTTTAAAGATTTAACCTAAAAACGGAGAGAAACAGAGGAATTTACATTGAACGACATGTTAGTGGGAGCGGAAAGTGGGTGAAACTAATTAAATTTTTCCTCCTTTGAGCCATTTGGCTAAGTTACGTATAATCGCTGCTCGGTGCGCTTTGAGGCTCGATGTAATGAATTCTTTTGTGACAGCTGACAGAGCCCCAGAGATTTGTAGGCGAGATTTATCAATGAAGCGCGTATGGCTCGGCGGCTAGCGTAGAGCGATCTATGCAGCTGAGCCAAACGGGCACGGTCGTGTGTGAGATGGGTGACCGCTAGTGGCAAAAAAATTCATGCGCGTTTCCGTCCTTCGGAGGTCACGTTAAGCCGTCGGTCCCGGTTGTTGTCGATAGACAACAGTCGATAAAACTTGTCGGAGGCTTTATGGGCGGTTTAAGAACATCCGACAGCGGTTTGGCCACTAACCCAATCTCCACCAACCCGCACTGGAGCAGCATGGTGGAGTAAACTCTCCAAATAAGGAATAGAGACTCGTGCCCAGCAGTGGAACGCAAAAAGTGTTGCCGCCAGATGTGTCAATAAAACAGGATGTAGAAAACGACCTATAAAAAGGTATATGTAAAGTTAATCAGACTGATGAAGTTAAAAGATGCCGTTACATACATACAGGTCAAGTTAATAAAAGCGTGTTAATAATATCAACTTTGAAGTCTAAATCTGTTTAACTAACTACACATAAACAGGGGTCAAGGGCTGATGACAATGCCATAATATGAGAATAAAAATCCAACTAAAAAATTAAAAATAAATAATGTAGTTTCAAAAACTAAAAAACACGCTTTTGTGGAAATGCGAACTAAAAAATAAAATAATAAAAAGAAAATGTATTTTACTGTAAAAAGAAGCGTGGGGTGGTTTTTAAGATACTATTGACACCTTATAATTTTTTTACTTTTTAGTTCGTATTTTCACAAAAGCGTGTTTTTTAGTTTTCTTAAACCACATTATTTATTTTTACAAGCGATTTATTGAATTCGTGACCTGATTGCAACGAACAAGCACAAGTTACTGCGTTCTTTATATATTCAAGTTTTTTGTTTCCCATTAAAACTGAATTGTCGTGTCTTGGTCGCTGCGTCTTGCTGGATTGAACGTTTTAATTAAATTTCATGAGATGAAAAGTTAACTGCGAATTTTTCTACCGGTACCTCTTTTTTTGTAATGTTTGAATTGCATGTTTGATTTCTAATAAGTAACAATCATTTAAATAATTAGACATCGAATTTTTTTTCTAATTTACAAATAAATATTATCACATTATTTCCAAAATCATCTCAATGGTTCAATTTTAAAATTTCTTGCAAAGATTCGACAAAATTTATGATTTTTTAAATAAAGTTGATAGAAACACAATACATCTTAATACAGTACAACTGGAAAAAAATCTATGACCGTCTGCAACTCATTGGGCTGGGGTGTCTATACAAATATAATAAGCGGGTAGCTGGCTGGTGGGTGTTTTTTAGTTTCATAAATTAACGAAACAAATAAAAAAATAGACATACAAATACAAATTTTGATTATTCTACACATGGTGGTCTTATCTCGGAAAGTAATATCTTCTAGGCAACCAATAAACGTTGTGTAAGAATTAATAACAGTCATCAATTTTTAAATAATAACGAAATACCACAGAAAGCTCTAAGGGAATCGCTATTCAGCGGCAAATATAATTGCGAAGGTTCTACAAACACTTTGGAATTACGTACAAATTCCTCTAGCTACGATGACGCTTGCTTTGAAAGATGCCTTTCAGCTAAATTAAGGTTCGTCTTTACACATGCCTTGATCGTCGTTCCACATGAGCACATTGTCTACATACGTAATATGGAAGCCTTAGAGCTATTTAACTTAAAGATGATTACACTTTTAAGAATATAGACTTTATTTAAAAACCCCGGAACTTTAACGGAATCGTTATCCAGCGGCAAATGCGTATTGCGAAGGTTCTACAAACACTTTGAAATTATGTACAAATTCCTCGAGCCACGATGACGCTCTTGCTTTGAAAGATGCCTTTCAGCTAAATTAAGGTTCGTCTTTACACATGCCTTGATCGTCGTTCCACATGAGCACATTGTCTATATACGTAATATGGAAGCCTTAGAGCTATTTAACTAAAACATGATTACACTTTTAAGAATAAAGACTTTATTTAAAAAAAAAACTTGGAACTTTAAGGGAATCGTTATTCAGCGGCAAATGCGTGTTGCGAAGGTTCTGCAAATTTTGATTATTGTATACATGGTGATCTTATCTCGGAAAGTGATCTCTTCTAGGCAACCAATAAATGTTGTGTAAGAATTAATAATAGACGTCAATTTTTAAATAATAATTAAATACCACAGAAAGCTCTAAGGGAATTTCTATTCAGCGGCAAATACGTATTGCGAAGGTTCTGCAAACACTTTGAAATTACGTACAAATTCCTCGAGCTACGATGACGCTCTTGCTTTGAAAGATGCCTTTCAGCTAAATTAAGGCTCGTCTTTACACACGCCTTGATCGTCGTTCCACCATACGTAATATGGAAGCCTTAGAGCTATTTAACATAAAGATGATTACACTTTTAATAATATAAACGTTATTTAAAAAGTGCCGGAAATTTCAATAAACTTTAATGTCGGTCACATCCTTTTTTTCGTATCAGGGGGAAACCTTCTAAAGGTACCCAGCACCTTGGAAGAGGATACCGGGGCTATGTAGGATTTGCCCTTAGATTTTGATTTAAAACCCCCTCGGTGGCCTGCCTCTGTGATTGGGGAGGACTCCGGGATCTCCAGTGGAACGAACCAGTGTCATCCAGAGTAGATGTTCTCTCCTGCACCTTCCGATGCTGACGGCGGTATGCGGCCACGCACACACTGCCGTCCTTCCTGGGGCTGCTGGCTGGACGGATGGAGCCCCCACTTTCAGCGCCGCAAACCCCTTTTAGTCGCCTCTTACGATCAGGCAGGGGATGGCCGCAACCCTTTAGGGTCCCACTGCTGGGCACGGGTCTCTCCCCATTATTGGTTAGGCCTGGAGCTTACTCCACCACGCTGCTCCAATGCGGGTTGGTGGAGATGCGGGTTAGTGGCCAACCCGCTGTCGGCTGTTTTCAAACCGCCCATGTGGCCTCCGACAAGGTTTAACGACTGTTATCTATCGACAACAACCGGGACCGACGGCTTAACGTGCCCTCCGAAGCACGGAAACGCGCATGAAATTTTTTTTGCCACTAGCGGTCACCCATCTCACATCCGACCGCGCCCGTTTGGCTTAGATGCATAGATCGTTTGCGTTCTACGCTAACCGCCGGGCCATGCGCGCTTCCGCATGTGCTGTAGGCAGGAGATACTGTGGCTCTATTCTCAATCCCGAAGCTACAGGGACTATTAATGGGAACGCCTAGAGCTAGTTGTTGTTGACTGAAACTCCTTCCTGCAGAAACGATCAGGCAAATTAATTATATATAGGTACGTTTTGATTGTATGGATTTGAAATAAATAGATTTCATAATAAACAAAATAAATTTAACAATAATTAAAAATTAAATATATAAAGTTAATTATAAAAAGAAAATTCCATCTAGTAATTGTGCTTGTGGCATTGTACCCAGAACGCTGGCAGCGTTTCCCCTCTGAACTAGTAAGCTCAAATTTTAGAAAACTTTGATAGCGGGATTCAGGAATACCCGTAGCGCCATCTCTTGATGAGCAGCGGAAGGTCACAATACATTCGAACTTCTGCATTTTTATATCAGTATAGATTATCAGTATATAAAAGATTTGTATTCTTGTAAATTATCGAAGCGCTGAGTATGATTAATTCGTGACTTATCGCGTAACTATCGAAATAGATAAAGCGATACAGTACCTTTAGATAAAAAAAAGCATTCTTAATAAAAACATTTAACATAATTCTCAAACGTTTAACACTCATGGCCCCATAGTAATTTTACCCTGTGTCGTGGATACCATGAACACACATTAAGACATTAACACACACACCCAGACCGAGAACACAAACTGGAACACATCATTTCAATTTTATTTTAATGCAGAAGAAAATATAATTAAAAAAATATACTATGCTATGTTTCTTTAAAAGTTTGTGTTACTTAAATAATCTTATAAATTCTACATTACACACAATGTACCCTTTGTCTACATTACCTAGGTACTAAACTGGTGGACTATGGCCTAAATCCCTATCACTTAGGAGAGAAGAAGGTACTAAAAATGTGTAAAAAATATATCTTATCAGTACGATTGCTTGTAAAAAAATAATCTTAATTTAGGAGTATGGCATCTTTAAAAAATAGCTCTATAACCATTATTTCTCTCTGAGTAGCTATAGTATGAAGCCCGAGGAATCTATTCGTATACGTAATTAAAAAGGTGATCGCTTAACACCACGCGACCCGTCTGCCTTCTTGTTCGGTTCATTTATAAATAAAAAAACTAAAAAAACACGCTTTTGTGAAAATACGAACTAAAAAGTAAAAAATAAGAAGAAAATGTATTTTACTGTAAAAAAGCGTGGGGTGCATGGTGTCAATAGTATCTTAAAAACCACCCCACGCTTTTTTTTACAGAAGCGTGTTTTTTAGTTTTTTTAAACTACATTATTTATTTTTAATTTTTTAGTTGGATTTTTATTCTCATATTATTGCATTGTCATCAGCTCTTGATCCCTGTATAAATTTTCAAGTTAATCAGACACTTAGACGTGTTAAAAATATAAAACTTTGTATTTGTTTCATTAAGTAGGACCTTAGGCCATGAACTTATCAGCCGCCCCTCGTATATTTTTTTTATCCTGGTGATCCTAGTTAGGACTTTTATATAAAGTTATGAGATTATTGTATTGTCATCGACCCTTGACCCCTGTGCAAATTTTCAAGTTTATCAGACTCCTAGAAGTAAGTGAAAATGAAGTTAAAGGATTCCGTTACATACATACATACATACAGGTCAAGTTAATTAAAGCGTGTTAAAAAAAGAGTTTGTACTCCCGCTACGCTTACGCAAATGCATTGAATAATAGGTATATCAAAACTCCAAAGTGTCTGCTGATGATATAAAGCATCTCCGTACACGTAGAGTACGCCAAAATATCGCATTCAGCTGAACTTTCCTTATGAAAACTTTTAAGGGTGTTCGGGAAGAATTCCAGTTTGGAAGAGATTTTCTAGAAATTTCTCCAGTTCGTTCTTTTAAATTTTTAAGAAGTTCTTCACCTCTAGTTTATGTATTCTTGGAGGAACGTGAACGTTATGTTCTATTTTCAAACAGCGGTTTGGTATTTAAGTTGCTAATTTTTAAAAGTTCTAATGAGAAGGAATAAAGAAAGAAGAAGAACAATAAGTAACGCTTTCCTCAAATACTTTTCTCATCTAGTTTATACAGATTTTACTGCATTAGATATAATTTTTTTGTTTCTAAAGGCACTACAGATGAAAAGCCTGCAAGGCCCTGTGGCCACAGCTGGCCAGCGCAGAACGCAAGCGATCCGAAACACATTAACACCCGACAGCGTATGAATGACGAAGTTATATTTGCGGCTTTCGACAATCTATACTGAAATAAAAATGCAGAAGTTCGAATGTATTGTGACCTTCCGCTGCTCATCAAGATATGGCGCTACGGGTATTCCTGAATCCCGCCATCGAAGTTTTCTGAATATCCGACCATAGTCGTGCATATACAAGCTCCGAATTGTAACCACCTCGCCTGGCGGGAGATCTCCCTTTGCCAAAGTATGTTGGTTGCACATGATGCTAGACCTAGCGTCTAACGACTGTACGGGTTGGGGTGAAATTTAGCACAGAGATAGATTATAGTCTAAAATAGCACATATGATACTTTTTATCACAGAAAAATATACTGTTTCCTTGGGATACATCTGAAAAGTCATATAAACTAAAATAAAAAGTAAACTAAAAATTGAAGCCGGCCGGATTACGAGTGTTCTATATATTATCTTACAAAACTAACCTCAGAAAAAACAAAGCAACCTAGCCTATGTCACCCAAGTCAAAATGAGGTGAAAGCATAAAAAAGCCTCCACAAATAAGAGTGAGACACAAATAGCTACTTTAATGAGCGCGGCCGTCGTCATTAGTGCGACATTGAAGCGACTGACACACACATGTCCCAGTAATAGATACTTGTGCTCCATAGTTTTTATATAAAGCGTACTGGGTATAGCATATCGCAACAGTATAATGTACATGACCTCGCAATTTGTACATCATAGGAGATCTACATAAATGAGCCAAACAAGTGTCGAGAGTCGGCAGAAAGATGGATGACGGCTAACGAAGGAACGTTCAAAAGTAATTCAATCTCGGAGATTTTATTTGCATCCTACTACCAGACCCGGGTCTCTGGATATAAGTGGGGACCAGTAAGCTGTTTCAATAACGTAGAAAATGAAAGTGAAAGAAAGAAATAAAAAAGATTTTTTTAGTTAGGAGTATAAAATATTCGCTTAATGAATGTATTTTTTCCAATCATCAGTGTCTGTTGATAGACCGTACTTATTGATAGAGATTAACCAAAACCTCACCATATCTCCACCAATCCGCATTAGAACAACGAGGTGGCAGGTTTTAAGCCTCCTAAATACTGGGGCACTCCCCAGACGGACGTAAAAAGGGATGCAGCCAATAGCACGCTGTCGAATGATTTCGTTTTGCCAGTTTCACAATCTAATGATAATCACAAGGATCGACAGCTAATTGTGGACTTCAAAGCAAATAAACGCACATTAAATGTAAGTCCCTTGAACACATCTTGCTCCCAACCGCGACAGTTTCACTTAAATGTGTAGATAGGTGGTGTTTCTTCTGCAGAGTTGCAGGGCTATACAGATTTTAGGCACATATGCATGCACAGTTAATACTATAAATGTAATCAAATATGAGATTTCGCTATCTAAAGCGTAGATATGTGTAGATGTAGTGGCACTGATTCACCGGGATAATGAGATATATCGGATCGGATCAAATCACTTCTAATTATCCTAATGAGATAAACTCGGAGAAGACACATTGCCATGTGTCATGTTCAGAATAGATATAGAATTACTAGGTGGTAAAACTATTATGGTTCGCCCGGGGAAGTACCTTCGCTGCACCCACTTCTGCCGTGAACCAATTCTGTTGTGTTTCGGTGGAAAGGTGGAGTTGCCGGCCACACTTACACGAGGCGACCACCAGCCTCCGGAGTAGCAGCGTAACTGCATACGGCCTCAGACAAGACCTACCTATGCTTGCTTGACGTTGTATGTAGACGTCCATGGGCTGCAGCCACCACTTAACACCACGTGGCATGCATGCTCGTCTGCTCCTCCATTCAAATAAAAAAAGAAAAAATAATAGATACACAAATAGCAGGCTGCAACCCTTTTTGCGTCCCGCTGATGGAAGAGGAAAGAAAAGAAAAGAAAAGAAAAGAAAGAAAAGAAAAGAAAAGAAAAGAAAAGAAAAGAAAAGAAAAGAAAAGAAAAGAAAAGAAAAGAAAAGAAAAGAAAATAAAAGAAAAGAAAAGAAAAGAAAAGAAAAGAAAATAAAAGAAAAGAAAAGAAAAGAAAAGAAAAGAAAAGCAAAGAAAAGAAAAGGAAATATTTTATTTGCACAAATATGGGTAACAAAAAAGGTTTAACAGAAATATTTAGATAGCCATATTTACCCTTTACATATTTTGGACACCAATAGACACGAGCCTCTGTCCATTTTTGGGAAGAATGGGAGCCTACTCCACAACGCTGCTCCAATGCGGGTCGGTAGAGTTGTGAGTCAGTGGCTAAAAGTACTATAAAATACAAAGTTACATTTTACGTAAATTTAAAATGATTACTACGGAAACTTTCATGGCCAAATTTATTTATTAACACGCTTTTATTAACTTGACCTGTATGTATGTATGTATTTATGTATGTATGTATGTAAAGGAATCTTTTAACTTCATTTCCACTTACTTCTAGGAGTCTGATTAACTTGAAAATTTGCACAGGGGTCAAGGGCCGATGACAATACTATAATCTCATAACTTTATATTAAAGTCCTAACTAGGATCATCAGGATAAAATAAAATATACGAGGGCCGGCTGATAAGTTCGTGGCCTAAGGTACTTATTAAAACAAATATAAAGTTTTATATTTTTAACACGTCTAAGCGTCTGGTTAACTTAATAAATTGCATAGGGGTCAAGGGCCGATGACAATGCAATAATATGAGAATAAAAATCCAACTAAAAAATTAAAAATAAATAATGTAGTTTAAAAAACTAAAAAACACGCTTTTGTGAAAATACGAACTAAAAAGTAAAAAAATAAGAAGAAAATGTATTTTACTGTAAAAAAAGCGTGGGGTGGTTTTTAAGTTACTATTGACACCACGCACCCCACGCTTTTTTTTACAGTAAAATACATTTTCTTCTTATTTTTTTACTTTTTAGTTCGTATTTTCACAAAAGCGTGTTTTTTTGGTTTTTTAAACTACATTATTCTTTCATCTTATTTTAAGGTCCTTACAGTTTCTGAAACTACACTTTTTGAAATTTCTAAATAAAAAGGAGTTTTATATTCCGCAAAATATTGTTCTACTGAAAATAAAATACTTATTTAGTTAGCTTTAAAAGTTTCTATTACTTGTTTAACGGTATTTCTGGTAAATAACTACTTCAAAGAGCGTTTCATAGGATTTCTGAGTATCGGAACCACAGAGGAAAGTCCGATCTCTATAAAATAGTGTAATAAAAAAGTTAAATATCGCAGTATTTATTTTGATGAATGGTTTGGTTCATCGTTCCAGAAAACTAAAAGAATATTATTTTTTTACTTGGTTGCAACAATTTTTGCTTCCCACTGCTGGACACGGGTCTCTCCGAATAATTCCTCTCCGAGGCCTGGAGCCTGCTCCATCACGCTTTTACAATGCGGGTTGGTGGAGATGCGGGTTACTGACCAACCCGCTGTTGGATGTTTTCAAACCACCCATAAGGCCTCTGATAAGGTTTAATGACTGTTATCTGTTGATAACAACCGACTAGCCTTTTTTGCCTCGGATCTACGGCTTGCGTGCCCTCCAAAGTACGAAAACGCGCATAAAACTTTTTGCTACTAGCAGTCACCCATTTCACACCCGACGGCGCCCGTTTGACTTAGCTGCATAGATCGCATGCATTCTGCGCTAGCCGTCGGACGTTGCGCGCTTCGCCATTTCTTGCTTAACAAATACTAATTTCATTGTGCACATCATTTGTGTTTGTTTGTGAGTATCATGAAGTCCAATATGGTGCAATCGATACCGTTGAGAATACCGGGTTCTATTCCCGATTACTCTAATAACGAGATAATCTACGCGACTGTTATTTTCTTTGTATTTGGCCGTGGTCCACGATACAGGGAAACCTAGTCTGGTGTAGGACGCTAAGGAGAAGGATTGTTAGAAAGTTTAAGTTGGTTTAAATTACACCTTTATTACTTATATCATATAAAGGATATAAAAATATCTGTAAATAAATGCCGTAGTAATACTTCTAAAACTGGAAAAACTGATGTTTGATTCATCCACAGTAACTATCCCGCGCAATGAAGGAAGCGCGCATGGCTCGGCGGTTAGCGCAGAACGCAAGCGATCTATGAAACTAAGCCAAACGGCCGCGGTCGGGTGTGAGATGGGTAACCACTAGTGGCAAAAAAAATCATGCGCGTTTCCGTGCTTCGGAGTGCACGTTAAGCCGTCGGTCCCGGTTTTTGTCGATAGATAACAGTCGTTAAACCTTGTCGGAGGCCTTATGGGCGGTTTGAAAACATTCGACAGCGGGTTGGCCACTAACCCGCATCTCCACCAACGCGCATTAGAGCAGCGTGGTGGAGTATGCTCCAGGCCTCCCC
This sequence comes from Pyrgus malvae, assembly GCA_911387765.1. Lineage (NCBI taxonomy): Eukaryota > Metazoa > Arthropoda > Insecta > Lepidoptera > Hesperiidae > Pyrgus > Pyrgus malvae. The sequence goes on from OU426951.1 coordinate 5,239,884, forward strand.
TATAATGGGGAGAGACCTGTGCCCAGCAGTGGGACACAAAAAGGGTTGCAGCCAACTATCCCGCAGAGGAGAAATCCTCTCTGGTCAAAACACGGGAATCAAATCGATAGAAATCTTTAATCCTAATATCCATGAGTATTCAATATCCATGCATCGAAGTATTGTTATTTTTTATGTTCATATAAATTTTTATTATTTGGCAATTTTTTTGATTTCAATAAGTAAATTAATAACTATATTGGGGAACTTTTATAACCAAACTTTAATATTAACATCTATTAGTTAATATTAATCTTATTATTAACTACGTATATTCATCTTATTACTAACAGTATATCACATTGAAATGTCTCTTGACATAAAAAAATAAGATCTAGTCAACAGTCGATTAGTCGATAGAAATCACATGATTTTGATTATATTAAATTATAGCTACGCCCAATGATGTAGATTTTATCATAGTCTTTTGCACTAAAGTACAGTAGCAAAAATTGGGCAAGATAATTTTATTCAAAAGTGCGGCAGTCTTGCCGAGAGTCGTGCCGGCACGAGAGTCTCACACCTTGAACACAAAACTATAACTGTTCAACTTTAAAGCATAATATTCACAAGAGTTCTTTGTTCCAAAACTTTGTCGAGCCTCTATATACTTCGGTTTTGCCTAATATACAGGATGTATAAAAATAAGCCGAATTAAACCTTCTAAAACAGAAAAACTGCAGTTCGATTCATCCGCAGCAACTGTACCGCAGATGAAAAATCCTCCAGCGTCAAAACACGCGCATCAATTTGTTGTATATAAACTTCACGCCTCACATTGTTAGTCATCCATATGAACGGTTTAACTTTTGGCTATAAAATTCGAATGTGCATTGAAAAAGCAAGGCAACTATAAAATAAAATGAAAGGTAAGGTAAAATAATATTAGGGAACTTTTGTAATTTAATAAAATGTATGCATCTTGCAAGTCTCTTGCAATAAATAAGAACCATAGTCACACCAAAGGCCACAGTCGACTACAACAAGTTCATATATTTATTATACTCAAGCATGTATATTATGAAGTAATGAATGAATGAAGCGCGCATGGCTCGGTGGCTAGCGTAGAACGCAAACGGTCTACGCAACTAAGCCAAACGGGCGCGGTCGGTTGTGCGATGGGTGACCGCTAGTGGCAAAAAATTTCATGCGCGTTTCCCTGCTTCGGAGGGCACGTTAAGCCGTCGGTCCCGGTTGTTGTCGATAGATAACAGTCGTTAAACCTTGTCGGAGGCCTTATGGGCGGTTTGAAAACATCCGACAGCGGGTTGGACACTAACCCGCATCTCCACCAACCCGCATTGGAGCAGCGTGGTGGAGTTAGCTCCAGGCCTCCCTAATAAGGGGGAGAGACCTGTGCCCAGCAGTGGGACGCAAAAAGGGTTGAAGCCATGTATATTATGGATTATATCATGATGTTCATTGCAGGTATTATGGTACCATGTTTTTTTTTGACAAAAAATAATCCGAGGTTGCACTCGGAATCTTTAAGAAAAATGTACCTAACATTACTATTGTAATAATACAATAAAGGATAAATAAATAAATAAATTACTGGACTTTCACTGTTGCATAAAAAATCTTTACATAAATTCCCTAGACATTTGTTATATCCTGGTGTCCGGTGATGGTGGGTTGTTGAAATTAAACTTAATTTGGTTGGTAATACACTAATAGTTTTATTAATTAGAAAACTTACAGAGCTACGTACCATCTAGGCTTGATAGCAAAACGGAAGAGGAAGTGGTAGGGAGGTGTAGACACACCATGGAGCGTGCCACAGATTACACTTTATTAGTACAGATTATAGTTGAATATACAACACCCTCCCTCACTTCAGAGAAAACAAAACCATAAATTTGTTTTTTTTTTTTTTTACATCAAACAAAATCTCTACTTAACTTATTTAACATAATGTTCTAATCACTAACGTTTAGGTGAAATTTAAACATACTTATCATTAAAGAGGTACAACAGTGAAAATATTAATAACTGTAAATATTATGTTGACAAAATTGCTTATAAGATATTAACAAAAACTGAACTTCTAAAATATGATCTATAACAGAGTAAATAATGAGCTTTTATTAATCCTGCAAAAGTATTTATCTCAGACCTAAAATTAAAACATAAACTTAACTTCTTAAAAATATTATTTTAACTGAGCAAATAATAAACTTAAATTAATCCTGCAAACATGAATTCATTTGATCCACATGTCTTTTCCAGGTTAAGCCATCTACATCTATCAAATAAGTCACACCTGGTATAGACTCCTTAATTATTGTACCTATGGTCCAAGGTTTATTCCCTTTTCTAAAATCGCGAGTCATAACCTTCTGACCCACTTTAAAATCTACTCTTCTATGATCTTTACAAGAATCTATGACCTTATTCTGTTTTAATGTTATATCCTGATACATTGGGGTAGGTCTAATTAATGAAAAACGGTTTCTAATTTCCCTGCCTAGCATCAGTCTAGCTGGTGATACTCCTGTAGATTTGTGTGGAGTAGATCTGTAATCACACAAGAATAAGCCGATTGCATAGTCAAGGGATTTACCACTGTCTACTATTTTAACAATATTCGATTTAAAAGTTTCTACAAACCTCTCCGCAGCACCATTGGTTGCCGGGTGGTGGGGAGGAGTAAATGTATGATTCATACCTGTGACTTTACAGAAATTTTGAAAATCCTGGCTTGTAAAAGACGTACCATTATCAGTTACTAAATGTAAAGGGAAACCATACCTAATGAACAGTTCTTTAAATTTTTTTATGGTAAGGCTACTACCAATATTTGTCATTTGAAAAATTTCAGGCCATTTACTATAACTATCAACAATAACTAAAAACATTTTTCCATACAGAGGTCCTAAATAATCAGCATGTATACGGTACCAAGGTGATGGAGGAACAGGCCAAGTTTTTAAAGAAATTTTGGGTGGTGTATTTCTATAGGATAAACAAATGGCCACCAAAAATAAGACTTAGCCATCTCAATCATCCTGGTAGATCCAAAATGACTTTTATGTAGTTCATTTAAAACATTATTTCTTAAATTTGTAGGTATTATGATTCTATGACCCCAAAACAAACAATTTCTATCTATACTTATTTCATTTCTTTTAATATAAAATGGTTTCATTTCATCTTGAATTAATTTACTATCTGGCCAGCCATCATAACTATAAATAATTATTTTTGACAATATTGTATCCTTCTTACTCTCTTTTTGGACAGTTTTCCAGTTTATATTTTCAAAATCTAAGTTTTCAATGTAGTTAGTACAAATTTCAAAATTTTTATTTAAATATTCATATGTATTATTGCTAGGAATTCTCGACAAATAGTCTGCAGGGTTTTTGTTTGTGGGTATATATTTTATTGTATATGTAAATGCAGACAAAAATATTGCATAATGTTGTAAACGCTTGGCAGCCATTTTTGGAATACCTTTATTTGGACCAAAAATTCTTACTAAAGCTGCATTGTCAGTTTCCAGTTCAAAATGCCTTCCATATAGAAAATTATAAAATTTCGTTACGCCAAAAATGATTCCCAAAGCTTCCTTATCTAAAGCACAATATTTTAATTCTCTGTCATTCAATTTTTTACTAGCAAAAGCTATTGGTTTTATTATACCATTTAGTTCTCTATTAGATAAAATTGCACCCACACCACTGATGGAAGCATCACAGGTTAAAATTAAAGGTAATGCTGCATCATAGTGTTTTAAATTTTGAGCTGATATTAACTTTTGTTTTATTAAATTAAAAGCATGTTGACATTCAGATGTCCATTTAAATTTTCCATCTTTTGTGCAGTTATACAAAGGTGTTAGAATGGTAGCCATATCTTTTAAAAATCTAGAGTAATATGTTACTTTACCAAGAAATGATCTAAGCATAGTTACATTTTCCGGTGGAGGTAATTTAATTATAGGTTTTATATTTTCTTGTATAATACTTATTCCATATTTATCTATTTTATAACCAAACACCTCAATATCTTTTCTGAAAAATTTACATTTTTGTAACTTAAGTTTGAATTCACATTGTTTCAAAATACTAAGTACATTTTCTAAGGTTTCACAATAATCTTTACCACATAAATATATGTTATCAATAAAAACTATAATGTTTGGAATATCTTTTAATTTATTGGATATCAAACGTTGAAATGAACCTGGGCCTGTACTAACTCCAAATGGTAAATATAAGTATTTGAAAGTTCCTAATTCGGTATTAATTACAGTTAATTCTTGTGAATTAGGATCCAATGGGACTTGTAAATAAGCTTCTCTTAGGTCAAGTTCACAATAGAATTCAGCACCCTTTAAAGTCTGAAATATGGTTTCTATATGTGGTAAAGGGTAGTGATCAATCTCTAAATAAGGATTTAAGGTGAGTTTATAGTCACCACACAAACGTATTGAGTTGTCTGATTTTAAAATAGGTACAACGGGTGTTGCCCAACTACTATATTTTACAGGTTCTATTCTCTTATTTAACAAAAGTCACTCAATTTCTAATTTTACTTTATCTTTTAAAGCGAAAGGGACTGGCCTGACTGGAAGAAACTTTGGTATGGCATTAGGTTTTAATTTCAAGCTTATACATTCACCTTTAAAGTTTCCCCAGCCTGGGCTAAATACATCTGCAAACTTGTTTTTAATTAAATGATAAAAATCACAAGTGCTATTACTTACTTTAAGTTCACATAAGTTATTTATCAATTTTATGGGCCAAAGATTAAAAATATTAAGCCAATTTCTACCTATAATTCTAGGTCGGTCGTTAGACACTATAAATACATCCACAAATTTATTGATATTATTAAATGACACGTTTAAGTTTTTAACAATACCTAAAGGTTTGGAAATAGACTGATCAAAGTTTTTAAAATAAATATTGCACTTGTCTATTTTTTTATGGGGAAATAATTCTTTTTGGTCATTTAAGGTCAGGGTACTTACCTCTGATCCAGTATCCAATTCAAACTTTATGTACTTTCCTTCTACTAAAATATCCAAAATTTGTGGAGATACTTTGTCTAACAGACTGTTATTTGAGTACATACAATATTCATTACTGGATTCCTCTGAAACAAATAAATCTTTAATGTTGGTTTCAATACCTTCAGTATTATCATCAGTCACAGTATCAATTTTTTTTGTCTGATGTGTGCGGCACATTTTAAATATATGTCCTTGTACTCCACACTCAGAACAAAACTTGTTTTTTAATCTACAATTAGCTTTAATATGATTATTTTTGCCACAAACATAACAAAACAACTGAGTTTTCTTTTCATAATTTGTCTGAATTTTTGAATTATTATGCTGAACAAGTTTAGGTTGTTTTTTAGAAACTGGTCTGTACTTTACCTGAAACATATCCTTAGGGCTACTTTGTAAACCATGTTCTATTAATCCCGAGTCTAAATTTGATTGCTGCATGGCATTTTCAACAGTCCTGGCTAAAAGTATTAATTTTTCCAATGACAATTCTCCATTTTTGAGTAACTCAAACTTAATTACTGATTTAGAGACTCCATCGATAAATTTTTCCTTTACTTGGTCTTCAAAGTCTTTGAATTGACATCTTCTAGCTAATTTCTTTAATTCAATAATGTAGTCCTCAATTGATTCATTGTGTTTTTGGTTTCTGGATCTAAACAATGTTTTATCTAATGCTGTTGATGAAGATTTTGTATAACGTTGCCGTAGTAACTCCAATAAATCCGTAAATGATTTTTTTATGGGTCTTTCCGGTGAACAAAGGTGATTTAAAGTTTCAAGCACCCTTGGTGTGAGGTTGGTGAGAAGTAAAGGCACTTGTTTTTCCTTCGGGATATCGTTTAAAGTTACCAAGCATTCCAGTTGTTGTTCGAATATCTCGAAACTATTATTGCCGTCAAATAATTCTAACTTGCCGTAATAATTCATGATTACTTTTCCTTTTACTTGACACTTCGATTGTAGAAGAGACGACAATTCACCACTTATAACCAATTTTCTTAGGAGTTTTCTCAGATTTTCTAAAGTAATCTCACGTGGCGATTCAATGTCAAGTTCACGTAAAATTCCTAGTATTTCTTCCTTATTTAGAAGCTGCACCCAACTTGATTTTTTCTCAGAAATATCCGTACAATATTTTTGCACTATATCCATTCGAAAACTGTATTCCGAAGATGTAAATTTTCTCTTCACTGCGAGCCGGTAAGTATAGATGTTAAGGTCAAGATGGCGGTTAATTAGCGTCCTCGGTCTCCTTGTACCATAGCCCGCAATGCAGAAATATATATTTTTGAAATTCTCGTCGCCAATTTTGTTATATCCTGGTGTCCGGTGATGGTGGGTTGTTGAAATTAAACTTAATTTGGTTGGTAATACACTAATAGTTTTATTAATTAGAAAACTTACAGAGCTACGTACCATCTAGGCTTGATAGCAAAACGGAAGAGGAAGTGGTAGGGAGGTGTAGACACACCATGGAGCGTGCCACAGATTACACTTTATTAGTACAGATTATAGTTGAATATACAACAACATTTTTGTTCCTTAAAGCTAATAAAATTTATATCACACCTCGAATTTTGTGTTAGCATAAGTGAGGCATACAAAAACGAATGGGCCACACACTGATGCCCCCGGGATGCTCGACAACAGAGGCAAATAATTATCTTGTCCATCCTACAAATATTTGCTTTTGCCGTAAATCCATGGAAATGGGAATTCAGGTTTGAGCATTATGTTTACCCTCCAAATATTGGCACAAATTTTTGAACTTGCAATTTTTTAATCAGCATGTGTGATTCAGCTACCCTTAAGTTCATTTGTAACTTAAAATCCTCAGATTAAAAAACTCCACCAACCCGCATTGGAGCAGTAATCTCTAGACCTTCCCAATAATGAGTAGAGACTCGTGCCCAGAGTGGTAGGTAAAAAAACTGCTGTCAGTGAAGTATTTTTTGTCTTTTTTTCTTGTGTTCTTATTAAATTTAAATAAATAAATAAATAAACGTTACACACTCATAGTCCCACAGTAAGGTAATTAATACCCTGTGTCGTGGGTACCATGGACACGTACAAAGACAGGAACACTAACACCCAGACCGAGAACAGAAATTTAAACTCAGCATTCAAATTTCTGTTTCGCCATTAATCGAACCCGGGACCCCTCGATTGGCAGTCCGGCATGATAAACATTGCGCCACGCGGGTCGTCTAAATCTTAAACGTAGCAACAATATTTATAAATACCCAAACATATGAAGCGCGCATGGCTCGGCGGCGAGCGTAGAACGCAAGCGATCTATGCAGCTAAGCCAAACGGGCGCGGTCAGGTGTGAGATGGGTGACCGCTAGTGGCAAAAATTTCATGCGCGTTTCCGTGCTTCGGAGGGCACGTTAAGCCGTCGGTCCCGGTTGTTGTCGATAGATAACAGTCGTTAAACCTTGTCGGAGGCCTTATGGGCGGTTTGAAAACATCCGACAGCGGGTTGGCCACTAACCCGCATCTCCACCAACCCGCATTGGAGCAGCGTGGTGGAGTAAGCTCCAGGCCTCCCCAATATAGGGGAGAGTCCCGTGCCCAGCAGTGGGACGCAAAAAGGGTTGCAGCAGCCAAACATATATTTAATTAAATATATGTTTCATTAAATTGATATGTTTCATATATTTAATTAAATATATGTTTCTTTGTTAGTTTTTCATGTCAGTTTTGTTGCTATACTTAGATCAAGTTTAAATATTTAATTAAATATATGTTTCATTAAATTGATACGTTTCATATTCTTTAAGATCCGTTAAAATTTAATTTAACGGATTCTTAAAACTTTAAAATATACTTGAAATTTAAAATTTAAATTAAGTTATAATTGTAATTAATTTAGTAAATAAATAACTGTAGGTTAATTTAGTGATTATTGGATGCCTGAATAAGGTAGACTGTTTAAATACTATTGTTAGACGCAAACACCAAAATTTTTTGTAAACAGTCATCAATAAACGTTTTTCATTTCATTTCATTTCAGATTTTAGACTTTAGTACCTAATATCAGTCATATAATGATTCACCCGGCCTCAATAAAATGATCGTTTAGCAGATTTCGCTATTTCTTCTGCCATCCTGTAACATGAAAACTCAAATTTTCAAATTCAAATCATTTTTATTGTGGAACATGAGTACAATACAAGGTGTAACAAAATTTTGCAATCTTCCATATTCCCGCCACGGATGGGCATACAATATATTATCATGCGAACAGAAATTACTTACTTACATTTACTAATAAATAAACAATTGCATTAATGAATAGATTTATCACTAAGAAAATCATTTAGCGTGTTATTACACTCGTGAATTAAAAACTTTTTATTTTTAAATAATTCTACCTCAACAGTGGCACGGATCGTTGCAGGAAGCTTATTATATATGATAGGTGCTTTGACGAATACACTTTGTTTATATAAATGAGTTTTTGACACTACAGTACATAATTTCTCTGTTCTGCGTGCCCTCGTCTTAAAATCGAACAAATGTAAATTGCACTTGACGAATACACTGCACTCAAATATATAGAGGCATGGTAGTGTAAGGATTTTGAGAATTTTGAAATATTTCTTACAGTACTCTCACGGTTTTATGTTGCATATTGATCTAATGCAACGTTTCTGTGCTTGAAATGCAATTTCTTTGTGTACGGAATTACCCCAAAATATGACACCATATCGCAGTGTTGAAGAAACACATCCGTGATATGCAGTCAAAACGCTTTTTTGAGGAACAGTTTTCCTTAATATATAGAGTGCATATGATAGTTTTCTTAATTTTTTACATATAAAGTATATATGAGCTTTCCATTTTATGTTATAATCTAAGCATTAACCCAAGAACTTTGTGATATATTATGTTTCCTCTATTTTGTGACCTAAACTGTCAATAATTTGCCGCGATTATTGCTTTTATAAATTAACGAAACATATCTTAATATTGTTACGCGCTATGGGTAATGAAAATGCCGTTTGTGACATAGAAGGCGTTTATTTTCAGCTTCCACAAAAATCCACTTAACAGAGACCAAATCGCAAAGCACAATCACTATAGTCCAATATCTTCGCTTGAGTCGTCGAAATATTCCTTCCTTGTCGCTTGGTAGAGATCGCTTCGGTTTCACTTCCGGAAATAAACTGCCCAGTCGTGGCTCGGCGCGTGCCTTATATACGGCTGCCCATGGTTCTCTAGAAATTTCCCGAACCACCAAATACAATAGGCCCGTCCCGAACCTTCCTTTATGTTATTACGCACCTATGTACAGCCTATGTAGTCATTAACAATAGCCGCGGCCCGCGATGTAAACAACCTATACATGTACGCTATATATAGGTACGTACTCACCGCGGATTTGTTTACTCGTAGAAATCGATGTTTTTCTTATGACTGATTTTTCGAGAACTTTCTTCACTGTTCGATAGTAGACCTAATACCTGTTTATGCATTTTTGGGGTTTTGCTGTACGACGCTTTGTTTTTGAGATATAGGTACTCAAAGGCGTAACAATATTATATATATATATATATATATATATATTTCTTGTGTGTGTGTATGTCACTGAACTCCTCCTAAACGACTGACGACGAACGACTCGTATGATTTGAGAATCTACTGTAAAATATATTTTTCATTTTTTATTTATTTATCAGTAGTTTCCCCATATTTAAATTGTTCCTACATATCAAACGATTGTATTTCGTGCCGTGTCGTTCTAAACTTTGACACAGTCAGAATAACAGGACAGTTCGTATGTCATTATTTGTTTTATATTTGTGTTTCACAGGAACATAAATCTCTTTAAGACTTAGACTAAGAATAATGTACTTACGTACTATATTGGTCTATGCTTTAAGATAATAAAAAAAACAACGGGTTGCACTCCGGGAATGCCGGCAAAAGTGAAAACTTGAACATTAACGTTATGCATTTTAGGTAGGTAAGGGAATATTTCTTAGTCACATTTTTCAGTAATAGATGCACTTTGTTCAATTTCCATATTTTGAACACTACAAACACGAATTTTTTAAGACAGTCGAGCCATCAGCTGTCACCCGGCCGTCTTACGAATATTCGATCAGGTCACGTGTCTTGACGCGAGTGTAACAATTTTTACCCATCACAAAAAAGTTCACAACGCCGCTAAAGAAGTTTTAACTTAAAAAAAACAAATAGTCTTTCAATACTTATACGGCAGGACAAAGTCTGCCCGGGCGAAGCAGGTCCGGACCACTAGTAATATTATAATGTTTAAACTCCTTTGACCCGAGTAAAGCAAAGCCTATTCTGCAAGTGATTGCCCATTACTGCGACGATACGAGAATTCAATGGTATACGGATCGGATGGGGGTTACGGGAAAATAGGCCTTCAATGACATTACAATATATGGAATGTTGATTCCTTTTTTTCCTTTTTTACGTGAATATTTTAAAAGAGTTCATTTCCTTCCAGTAAAATTTGATAAGTAAGAAAAACCGTATCCCATTTTTTCCTCCACAATGTATGACTATAGCGCATAAAAACTTGTATTATAGATTCTTAATATTCTTTTGGCAATTACTGTATTCCGTTCATAATGAGAGTAGGTATGACCATTATTTCAACGTATTAGAAACCCACACATGAATCACAGAAATATGACAAACATCAAATAGTACCTACTCCAGCTTTTATATGTAGTCTGCTTTTACACAGTTTCTAGTATGCCAGGAAATTCATGCCAAAATATAGGTGTCACACAGTACCTGGCTGCAACTCTTTTTGCGTCACACTGCTGGGCATGGGTCTCTCCCCCGCGGTTTTGTGGAAATGCGGGTTAGTGGCCAACCCTCTGTCGGATGTTTTCAAACCCATGAGGCGTCCGACAAGTCTTAACGACTGTTACCTATTGACAACAATCGTACGCTGAAGCACGGAAACGCACATGAAATGTTTTGCCACTATCGGTCACCCATCTCACACCCGACCGCGCCCGTTTGGCTTAGCTACATAGACCGCTTGCGTTCAACGCTAACCGCCCAGCCATGCGTGTTTCACTGCCGAACCATACGCGCTTTCCATACAGTATCTATGATAGTAAAATATTCGGTTAAAATAATAAAATCTTTATTCTCACCTTGACCCGAGTTAGGCGAGAGCCTATTCTGCAAGTGATTGCCCATTACTGCGACGATACGAGAATTCAATGGAATCAGGATCGGATGGGGGTTACGGGGAAATAGGCCGCCAATGAAATTACAATATATGAGATTTGGGTTTTCTTTTTCTTGCTAAGATTTTGTACTGATACGCGTTACTTTTCTTTTAAATACCTCCGATCCTTTTTTTAGAACGGAGGGGAAACCTTCATAAGTTACCCGGCACCTTAGGAGAGGATACGACGATACGACGAGGAGGTAATGTGGGATTTGTAACGCACTCAAACCCTCTCGGTGACCTGCCTCTGCGGTGTGGTTCAGATACTCACCGAAGCAGCCATGTCCGGTTAGTATCTGAGTCAGTCGGTAGGCGATGCGGCACTCTCTTTTTAGCCAGGCCCGGATGGCATGCCCCGCACTTTTTGACAGTAAAATCTGATCCACTAATTAAGTTTACAAAAAAGTTTTTATTTTCAAATTATCATTCTACTAGCTGTGCTCCGCGGTTTCACCCGCGTGAGAGAGGATCATTAGCATAAAGTGATGTTCCTTCTGAAGTGCCGCTGGACCAGCTTTTTTGTAGGACTACTTAAGATAAACATTTCCATCATACATTACATATGTGTAACTCTAGCGGTTTTGGCAGCGCACGCCAGAATAGCTCGCAGGTGGTATATTTTTTCCTACTTATTTGACACTTATCGTCATATTTTGGACAATTCACTCAATATCTTTATAAATTATAGCCTATGTGTTATTCTGATGTATAAGATATATTATTGTTGTTTCATTGAAATCCATTCAGTAGTTTTTACGTGAAAGAGTAACAAACATACTTACAAACTTTCGCGTTTGTAATATTAGTAGGACTTGTATATTAATATAATTAGATTGTAATATATTAACTTAATTTCGATACAGATTCAAAAATACTGTATGGAAATTCTGTTTTATTTGTGCCGTGAGTACTATGTTATCCCATTAATTACTTTCACTATGTTTCTTTGCTATATTAATCAACAGCTCATTGTCAGATGTAATATAACAGATGCTTAAACGATTAAATTGCTATATATCAAACGAGATACTAGCTATTGTTTAAGCAAATGCATGTGATTAGTCCATTATCTCTATCTGATGAGATTACTACCGCAACAATGGGGTTGCACAATTTAGGTAAATTGGTGACCACTCTGTAGATAAGATATAGGATGTAACCATTTTGGCGTATTCTATGTCTGCAACCCTTTTCGCATCCTACTGTTGGGCACGGGACTCTCCCCATTTATTGGGAAGGCCTGGAGCTTACTCCACTACTCTGCTCCAATGCAGGTTAGTGGCCAACCCGCTGTCGGATGTTTTCAAACCGCACATAAGGCAATAATTTTTTTTTGCCACTTGCGGTCATTCATCTCAAACCCGACCGCGCCCGTTTGGCTTAGCTCCATAGATCGCTTGCGTTCTATGCTAGCCGCCAGGGCCATGCGCACTTCAATTCTTCGTGTATTGTATCCTCGATGATTATTGATGCAACAATTTTGCATCCCACTGCTGGGCATGGTTCTCTCCCTATAAATGAGAGAGCCTAGAGCTTATTCCACCACGGGTCCATATGAAATAATGGAGATACGGGTACAGAGGGAGGCTCCAGCTGTGGGATACAAAAAGGGCTGCAGCAAGCCAAGCACTATGTTATAATAGGACCTAGCACCTACGATTGTTCACGAGAGTTACTAGATTTCTGGAACACTAAGCTACGTTCTTGATTACGTGAAGACAAGAGAAACGCAATTGTTGTGTAATTAGTTTATCTATGAGCAGGAATTGGTCTAAAAAGTTTGCTAGTTCCTTTGATACACCAATAATATGCTGTTTAAGTATTCAAGCAGAAACAATCATCCGTATGGGTCAAGTAGAGATTATACGTCATAATATTTTAAGCGAGAATATGGTGTAACGGTAACGACTGCCACTGAAGGGTTCCGGGTTCATTTCTCCGCAAAGCAGAAATTATTTTGCCAATAAAAGTCACCCATCTCGCACCCGACCACGTTCATTTAGTATCGCTTACGTTCTACGTCCAGCGTCCGACGCGCTTCTGAGGGCATCTTACGCCGTCGGTCTCTTGTTATTTATACCACAATCCACACCACCGTCCACAGCTTATATTTGAAAGATATTCAATATTAGCGAGAATTTCAGCCAATATCACCAATCGACGTTTTGTAGTGGGAATTGTGGAGAGAAAGTGGAGCGCACCTTTACAATTTGATCGGTTTATTGTACGGTAACACCAGGGTATTAGATTCTATTTCCATTCCTTAAATAAAAATATAGAAGGATTTTAGCGGTTCCTAGCATCCTCAGCAGAGGGTAGGATTACATTACGATGTGATAAAATAGTCCTATGATATTCGTTCGCCTTATTTAAGACTAGCTTTCCGCCAGCGGCTTCGCCAGCGTGGACCCGTTTTAATGGTTCACGAAGGATTAAAACCATCCTGTGTCCTTTCCCAAGGTCCACTCTATCTGTGTTCCTTTCTTTAAAATTGGTTCAGTAGTTTAAGCGGGAAAGCATAGCAGACAGACAGACAGAGTTACTTTCGAATTTATAATCTTAATATGGATGTGTGTGTACTCAACTTTGCAGCAATCCAGTCTTGGAAATCCAAATTACTTAAAAATAGACTGCCATTAGTTTCAATGTTCCTGCAAGATTCTTGGGTAATTATCGCTTGAAATACACAGCAGTGATAATATTTGAGAAATATTCGATATATTATTTGGCAATAATACACCTGTCGACTAGAATTTGATCCGCTATCTCCAATAGACGTTTTGTAGTAAGGATTGTGCGACTGTAGTTCATACAATTTGATCGATTTATTGTGCGGTACCACCGGGGTACTTTGTTTCCCTACCAATGAATAAAATAAAATTGTAGAAGCATTTTAGTGGTTCCTAGCATTCTTAGTAAAAGGATTACTTACAGTGTTTATTTTATTACATCCTATTTGTTCTTCTTATTTAAGGTGTAAGTGTGCTCAGCTTTGCAGCAATCCAGTCTTGGAAAACCATATCACTTAAAATATACTCCCATTGCTTATTTTCAATACATTTTACAGGTACATTGAAAATAATTGAAAATACAAGAATTGAGATACAAGATCCCAGCATAAATATTGTTTAAAATCCACAACACTGATCATATAATATTTGAGATATTATATTAAATTTCTTTATTCAGAATCAATACACAATGTACAGCTGTTGGCGAGAATTTGATCCGATATCTCGAATCGACGTTTTGTATTGGGAATTCTGCGACTAGAGTGCACCTTTACAATTTGATCGGTTTATTGTACGATACCACGGGTACTGGTTTTTGTTCCCATGTATTTAAAACGTAGAAGAATTTTAGTAGTTCTTGTAGCCTATGGCCACCTATGTACAAACTGACTAAACGGGATTACACACCCGTTACTTATTGCATTTCAAAACTCCACTTATGCCATCGTTTTCGCACTAAAACCAGTAAATTGTGGTGGCATTTGTCACCGCTGACATATATTACGAGCTAATAAGTGCGTTAATGTTCATAGGATACGTCTGTGGCCCGAACTCTCCAATACAACTTACACAAGCGCTTTCAGAAACAAGATTTTACGAGCGTATAATACGCTGGTTTGAAACCACTCGAAATATCGTTTCGCATCCACATCAGTGATAATATTTGAGGAATATTCAATATATTCTTCAAGTACAATACAGCCATACGCGAGAAAACTCGTAGGATCCGATATCTCCAATCGAATCGTGTCGAATATCGTGCAGCTGGGTGCATTTTTACAACTTGATAGCTTGTTGGGTACAAGTACTGTGTAAATGTAGCATTTTAATAGTTCTGCTCAGTGTATCCAACAATCTCACTGTTCTAACCGAGTCTTATTATTATTATTAGCATACAGACATGCTCGCGGGTACTGGCCGGACAAACTATTGACACAAGTGACTAAAGTGACATGACTAACTGGTCATGGAGGCTTTGGTCAATACCTACATAGAATGAAGCTGCGCGACACCTCGTGGTGCGTCTGTGAAAATGGTGTTTTAGAGGATGTAATCCACATATTGAAAAAATGTCCGAGGTTTGCTTTACAGACTTACTTACTGACAAGGTGTGTCGAGGCAATGGTAGAACGGTAAAGTGGATTTAAAGTGGATGTGTGATTGACAAGGAATTTTAAAATTTTGTTATGTTTCAATGACATTACAACTTACATTTTTTGAACTTTATGACTATCTTATCTACCTACGATTAGATTATATTATTATTTTATATTGTTAGTGTATGTGTATATGTTCTCTGTATAAGGGCTCTGGTAAACAGAGGAGATGTCAGTGTATAAATAAAAAAAAATCTTGTCTTATTTGTAACATAATAATATGTTGTAGCTACCCTTCAGTATTCTACTCGTACTAAAGGCACGTATCTCGTGCCTAAGGGATCAAAAGTACAAAAAAAAAACAACGGGTTGCACTCCGGTAGTGCCGGCAGAAGTGAAAACATTAACGTGGTGAATTTTTGATGTCTTGGAATCGTTAGGGAATAATTCCGCATGAATTGCTTGAATTAACAGATTAATAGTATTAATTTCTACCTAGTATTGTTATAAAGTCCTACTCACTCATTTTCTTTCACTATTTCTTCGTCACTTTTTTCTATTAATAGATGCACTTTGTTCAATGTCCATATTTTAAATACTTGATATAAACGAATTCTACAAGTATATACAGTCGAGCCGTCATCACCCGTCCGTGTCACTCCGTCTTACGGTTTTTCGATCAGCACACGTGAACTGACGCGAGTTTCACAGTTTTTACCCATCCCACAAAAGTGCTCAACGCCGCTAAAGAAGTTTTCACTTCAAAAATTCAAAACGAGTATGCGTTACGCTTCCATCTGATGATTAGGTAGCTAAGTTTATCCATTTGAGAGAAATACCCCTGCATTAAAAAATGGTTGCAGCCGAATCAAAAACCACATAACAATTTATACTACGAGTAGTATAATAACCAATCAATGTTGCCATAATAACAAATAACAGATCTAAGCAGCTACTTGAATGATACGCCGGCAATATCTTACCAAGTTTATCGATAAAGGCACAGCTGTTTGCCGGAATGTGATCCGGTATCAATTCAAGCTGTATCGGATGCTGTGACTGCATTTCAAATGCGATCCGGTAAACCAATTTAAACTAGATGGGAAGCTTTTAGGAATAAAGTATGGACTACAGTTACCATTTCCGCAATACTAAATAGTAAGTTTCCGAGTCAAAAGTTTAGGTGACTTTGGAAACGGGCATTAAATAAAGTGACTATACCCATAAACGTTTCGGAGTTTGATTGAATTGGCGCAAAAACCAAATTTATTTCAATTATTCATGACGGACAGATGGACAGTCAGCGAGAAGCTGGATTCAGAGGGCATAGGACCGGGTAGAGTGGGGAATATTAAGGAAGGTCTACGGTGATGGACATTTAAAGGCTGATTAATGAACATGATTTATTACTTTTCTTTCAATCTTTGGAGACATTTTCATCTATTTATGGCACGGCTATTATAAAATGTTTAATGGTCGATTGAAAAATATCTGACATGTCGATCTGTTACTCCGCCAACTCTACGGGCCAGCGTACTATAGAGTATATTTTACACAAGCATTGGCAAGAACCACTCTTCTTCCCATACAGGGAACTAATACGACTATACAAGACGACCCGTTTGGCGCAATGGTTATCAAACCGGACTGCCGATCCGGTAGGGTTCGATTCCCGGCGAGGCAAACATTTGAATGATGAGTTTAAATTTGTGTTCTCGGCCTGGGTGTTTGTGTTTCTGTCTTTGTATATGTTTATGGTACCCACGACACATGGTATATCTTGAGTGTCAAATGTTATTTATATATTTATTTAATATATATAAAATGGCTTGTTGTGTAGGGCTAAAAATAAACAAATGATACACGCAATATTATGACTTCTCAATTATAGAGACCGTGCCCTAATTATCAAGTGTGCATTACATTACGAATCAAAAATACGATGTCTTATTGTAATAGAATAAAAACATTCCTAAAATTTCAATATCCGTTTAACAGCCTGCGACTCAATCCAATAACGCTGAAATATCATCACATTACAAAACTTAGCTCTAACAAGTGTAAGTGCAGCGCGCTGGCGGTGCGCCAGCCGCGAAACCAGGTAACCCAGCCGTTAAATAAACCGATCACGTTTTAAAAATGCACTCTACTACAATTCCCGGGGCGAGATCGGGTCATATTCTGAGGAACAGCTGTAAAGGTGCCGCTATTGCTTGGTAATACTCATAGTTCGCGCCAGAAAACCAGTAAGGAAGTTTGTAGAAGTTTGAAGGACTGTCTGATAAGCTGGGATAAATGTAGCCCATTGATTTCTACATGGCTGGCTGCAACTTTTTGAAAACTTCTTTAGCGGTGTTGTGCACTTTTTTTTTGGGATGGGTAAAAAAATTTAAACTCGCGTCAGGATACGTGGCCTGATCGAATATTCGTAAGACGGAGTGGTGAGAGCTGATGACGGCTCGACTGTCTATTCTTGTAAAATTCGTTTATATCAAGTATTTAAAATATGGACAATGAACAAAGTGCATCTATTAATGAAAAAAGGGACGAAGAAATAGTGAAAGAAAATGAGTGATTAATTATTAGTTAGTAGGTTTTCATCTTTTAAAAATAATAGATGAAAACCTACTGAAAATACTAGATGAAATTAATACTGATAGTAAAAGCAATTCGTGCAAAATTATTACCTAACCATTCCAAAATATCAAAAATGCACAACGTTAATGTTCAAGTTTTCACTTCTGCCGGTACAACCGGAGCGCAACCCACTGCTAAGCATGAGAGGTCTGCAGCTTACTCCACCACGCTGTTACAATGCGGGTTGGTTGATTTACTCATACTCAGAACTCGGATGTCAACTTGTGGGAGGAGATTGCACAAAACCGGTCCGAATAGTGACACACAATTCACTCAAAAGTGCAAGTCTTTGAGCGGAATCGATGCTAAGCGCCAACTACGCAACTCCCGTCTTAAACGCCCGTACATACATATATGTACACATAGAACAATAATGGGCAATTATATTGTGCAAAGTGCAACAAAATTTTCAAAACTAAATTTAAATTCGCAAATCACGTCAGGGCACATGAGCTCTGCTATGGGTCGCAATAAACGAAAACTTGGAGGATCAATATCACGTTATCATCACAATATCATCACGTACTCTGAAGTAATAACGAAACGCAATCAAAGCTCTAGGATATCATGGCTAGGGACTGAGCCAGTAGCTTCGGCATTTAAAATAGAGCTACGGTATCCCCTGCCCGATCGTAAGAAGCGACTATAAGGGGGCTTCCTGGGTTGCAGGCGGTGAGAGTGGGAGCTCGATCCGTCCAGCCGCAGCCCCGGGAAGAACGGCGGTATGTGCGTGGTCGCATCCCGCCGTAAACATCGGAAGGTGCAGGAGAGCACATCTGCTCTCCGAAGATGGGCTCGTTTTGGGGTGCAGCGTGTGGAGGAACTCGGTGCTTTCCACTGGAGATCCCGGAGACCTCCCGTAGAACAGAGGCTGGCCACCGAAAGGGTAGTAAGGTTGTTAGAGCGGTACAAATCCCAACCCGGTATCTTTTCCCAAGGTGCCGGGTACCTTTCGAAGGTTTCCCTCCGACAAGTTAACAATATTCCTATATTGTTAACTTGTCGGAGGGAATGGAAAGTAATATATAAGTATGGAAAGACCGACTTATAGTATTCTTTTCTACACAGAATACCCTAACTGCTACTTATCTGAACAACTTACACCAGCATTGTAGGGACAATGCTGGTGTAAGCTGGTTTAGATAGGGATCTAGTACCTACCCAGAATAATAAATATTGTTTAGTTGACAAAAGAAAAACAAAATATGGATAAAAGAATAAGATATGAATAAGACGTATATACAAAACGTAGCCAAAACGGTCAGACATTTGTAAAATAGGGTTTTGCGTGCAAATAAATCATAAAGATCCGTCGTTCAGTCGCAGGTCGCGACTGTGAAATATGTACGCTCCGCTGGATTTATTTATAGCCAGGCAATCGCCCAAGAAAATTGTCTTTTCCTGCAGAAAATATACCCAAACGTATTTTTTACCGTTAGCCTCCTGTCGTATCACTGAGCCTATAAGAAAAGGGTATACTTTTGTCACTAAGCGACATTTTTACAAACTCAGTGAATGCTACTTTACGGTTTCTTCTGGGTGCGATTAGAAACTGCTGAGCTAGGGAAAAGAGCTGAGTTAGTCAACGGTCTTTCTAGTCTGTCATCAAAATGTAGTGCGGTGCATTCCATGGAAAACATAAAATTTGTACCACTTTATAAAACAAGTAAAAAAACATAGTTTTGCCTTTCGAAACGCACGCACGTAGAAAAAAATATTGCTAAGTAACTTTAGTACCTGTACGTCGAGGAATTTGCATATTTTGGCAGCGCAAGTAGTAGATAGTAATAGGAGTAGTAAGTATAAACTAAACGTCCGAAGGAGTCGAACAGCTGCGACCACCCGAAACTGCGTCTGCGTGGACTTTGGTATTAGTCATAACATGATGTTATATAGCCTAAAGCTTTCTCCGATAAATGGACTATCCAACACAAATGGAATTATTCGAATCAGTAGTTCCTGAGATTAGCGCGTTCAAACAAACAAACTCTATAGATTAATTATATTCGACCTCATAAGACTTGCTATTTCCTTGGCTTGCTTAATGTTGTGCGTGGTATTAGCAAGGGTTGCTATGATGACTAAGCATCAAGTGATACAATGCTTGCCTAGTATTTCCCTATACGTAAAAACATGTACACAATAGTAAACATGTTATGAATTATAATTTTCACTATCCTTCGCATGTCTAGATATTGTAGTGTGGGACACACGTTAAGATGGCAGAAGACCTGATGCGTTTAAGAGGCAAATTTAAAGTTGTCATTTGATGAGCCTGTAACATAATCTACACCTTTTTTCTAGCATCATTGATGTCAACGATGTCCAAGCGAGCGATATGAGCAAATTTGTTCATGCGTCACCCACTTTAAATGCTTTGAAATTGTCTCGCTTGAAGTAGAGCAGGGACCCCTATTCTGATAACTTGTGACACGTTTACGCTATTGTATTCCTAACTAGTTTCCCTCGAGCGAAATTGGATTTCATCGTAGTTTAGTTAACTATTCCGCTCATTTCCTGTTTAATTCTAGGATGATCTTCAGGAAAGGAGTAACAGAAACGCTTCAATCGATATTTTTAAATCATACTATGGATTACTAGCTTCCGCCCGTAGCTCTGCCTGCGTAGACTAAACGTTTTTGTCATAGGAATGGGATATTTTCCATGTATGTATTATGTATGTATGTATATAACTATTTATTTCTTTTCATTATTTTTATACCAATAACTTTTAAATTACACATTTTTCTGCCTACCGTAAGTTCTCACCATCACCCAGGGTTGACTGGCAGAGAATGCCATTAGGTCTAGTAGTCTTACCCTGTAACCCTTATTTTAAGTGATAAAAATAAATAATGTAAGAAGTTCTAAGCTCTAAGTTCACTATCTCTGTACAAATATCAAGTTAATACGAAGCATCATTGAGACGTAAAAGAAGGACAAAGAAACACACTCTCAAAATTATAATAATATTAGTACGGAAGTTATCTCCACCAACCCAGTCGTATTGGAGCAGTATGGTGAGGTAAGCTCTGAGGTTTTTTATACCATAGTTTAATTTGCGATACACAGCTATTAGATTACCTAAATTAAATTAGAAGCGTGGTTTTAAAACACTTCGTATAAGACTGGCGTGAAATGTTTTTTTTTTTTTTTTTAAGAGGAAGTACTTTGTCGCTGGGCGACCATATCGTCCCGTTAGGCTACAGATACACAAACAAGTACAATTAACTACGAGTATTCAGCAATACCATATCTGCTAATGAATATAGCATTTTGGCTTTACTCGACATGGGTTCCGCCAAAATGCTATTTAGTAGACCGACTTGAGAATTTTCATTTAAAAGGAACGTCTGTCGTAAGGTCGCGTTCCGAGCACACTCCATCAATACGTGCTGAATATCTTCTATTACACCGCAAGTGTTGCAATTTGGGGATTGTACTTTTTTCATCAAAAACGCAAATTTGGCGTGACATGTTACATTGGAACGTTCTGGTTTAGGTCCTGGCATTAGTTTAGCGCTCTCTTTTTCAATACCGCCAAATGGATTCCAAGAAATACGTCGTGTATAAACGACTTGTCCCAGATTTCAAATAAAGAATTTTAGCCAGCGATTTCGCTGTCGTAAATATGAAGTTATGTTTTAATATAAATTGATACAGTAGCTCATAAAAAGATAAGTTATTCCTTTTGTTTTGATTTAGTTTTTAGTAAGAATTTCATTTGGTAGAGGCGGAATCTAACATGTGTAAGAGCCATACTACACGGACGGCTTTTCCGCTGCGGGAATCTGCTCTAAAACCACATTAAACACAATTTATTATAGGAGTTTTATGGTGCATACTACACTGCGCCGTTTTTCTGCCGCGGTTGTCGGGCGGAAAAAAATCGACCGCCGCATGCGGCGATTCTACACCGCAGATAACCGCTCCTTCAAGCTACACGGAGGCGGTTTTCCGCAATTGCGCCATTCTCAGCTGTAGCCTGCAAGTTCACTCATCGAGAGTGTGTAGTTTCATGTCAAATGTATTCAATACTAAGCGTTTTATTGTTGAAATACAAGATCAAGTTGCTTTGTATGATTTCAAGTCGAAAGACTAGATGTCTTTCTTCTTTTCTGATGCCTCAGTGAATTGATTTAGGACCAGAAGAAACAAAAAAAATGCATTATGCTTAACTTTATTTTTTTAATAGTCCTATTATGACAAAAGTTGCAATATTACTCTTGCAGCTTTTAAACTGATAATGACTTTTTACCACGTTGAGTAATGTGCAAATGACAGCTAAGGTTGGCCGCAATGCATGTAGTTTCATAATTTACGGTAGCTTTTTCGAGTGGTTTCCCGCGGCAGGAGAGCCGTCCGTGTAGCCGCAACCTAAACTGGGATAGTACCTCCCGGTGAAAGTGGTTACGTATGAGAACCGTCATCCTAGGGTTACGACATATACGACACACTCAGGCTTACTAAAATTTGTCGGTTGATATAAAATGAATCAAATGCCTCACATTTCCGAGAGGCCACATTTGCTCAGTGGTGGAAAATTAAAAGAAAGAAATTAAAATTGGCACGGAACAATTTTAAAAGTAATTCAATTCTTCAACATGACACTTGTTTGTAATATGTACACAAAACGACCAAGTGCTGATAAAATTTGATGATGCTTGCGTGAGCGAAACCGCAAATAGCAAAAATTGTTATGATACTGAGTAAGTTCTCAATGACTACAGAGTTCATTCCTACTTTATTCCGAGACATAGTCAAACAAAAATGGCAACTATTTCTTAAAACTACGTTTGCAGTCTAAATTTTGATAATCAAGTTACATTGTTGGTGTAAAGAAATTGTCCTTCGAAATAGATTTGGCAGGCTGTGTGTTATGAAAAAATAAATTTTAACCTTAAATATCAGTACCTAATAGAAAATATTGTATGTCAGCTAAATATTAAAATGATTGAAAATCAAGCTTTTCTTCATCTTCAATTAAAACAATTGGTATCTTTCTCGGCAATTACTATTATATATAATGTTTCAAAAGTAGGAAACTAAAGATGTAAGTACCTATTTTAAAGCAACCTCATGTTAAGCCAAAGTAATTAATGTGACGTATTTGTAAAAATGCAATTATAGCAAATGTTTGCAAATTCTGGTTTCTTACCTCTCGAAACATGTTACACGTTACGTGTAGGTAAACATTGAGTTAGCGCATAACATAATTTTAAATGTATCTCAAATGATACTAATTATATAATTATATCGGTGTATTCTATTCGGAACCATAACACAGTATTGGAGTGGACTCAGGTGCAGTCAACTTTACACTTTCACTTTTTTTCGGAAGTGCTGAAACATTTGACAGGGGGTGTTTCGTGAAGTAATCTCCAGGCATTCCAAATTGTGGGAAGAGACCCGGGTACACATTACAATACAATACAAACTCTTTATTGCACACCAATACAAACAATACATTAGAGGATACAATGTAAAAGAAAGCAAAGGGCGGTCATATTGCTTCAAATAGTAATCTCTTCCAGACAACCCAGAAGGAAATATATAATAGACAATTCGAAGTTAGAGGGTAGGGTGCATTAAACAAACAATGGTACTATATGTATTTAAAACAACAGTAGGACACAAATAATAGTAAGAAGCAGCAAAAAAAAAGAAAAAGCATTGTCGGTAGCCATGAAATTAAAAAATTAAACTTCAAGAAAATGTCAAACTGCGGTCCCAGTTCCATAATCTGTCACTTACCGTACATCTTCTAATATTACTTAGAAACATCTTTGGGACCTCGGACCCGACGGTCCCGGCACGTCCCGGGTTCCATTCTCTTCGAGGTTCGTGCGCAATTGTGTACGTTCATGTCTATGGTATCCGCAACACATTCTCATGTAATCTTAGTTGTAATCATATTATTTAAAAAATCCTTCTTATGAACATAAGAAACGAAAAACCCCATTATCTCCTTTACATAATCTGCCTTAATATCTTAATAATAAAAGCTAGTTGCATATCTGTAAATAACTTAACCACCTATTAAATCAACCGTTTAATTTATCCGTTAACTTCATTGCAGATCTTAAGAACGCTTCCTGTCGATATCGTGTCTAAGTACAATTGTGCGGAAAATTGCATTACGTTTTATCGATACCGATGAGAATTCCCGTAGCGTGTTTACTGCATATTCTATACTATACTAAAAAACTTGTATTTTAGTATAGTTCAGTAGACAGTTACTTGGTGACCAAACAAAAACCAGCCAAGGGCGAGTCGGGCTCACGCACGAATGGTTCGGTACCATTATCTACAAAAAATCACGTTTATTGTATGGGAGCCCCTTTAAATATTTATTTTATTATATTTTTAGTATTTGTATAACAATCCATCCATCCATCCATCAGCCTTTTAAAGTCCACTGCTAGACATAGGCCTCCCCTAATGTTCGCCACTCCGTCCGGTCCTGCGCCCTCTGAATCCAGCGGTTTCCCGCTATCTTCTTCAGGTCGTCAGTCCACCTGGTTGGAGGGCGGCCTGTGCTCCTTTTGCCGAGACGTGGTCGCCATTCGAGGACCTTTCTTCCCCATCGGTTGTCAGTCCTCCTAACTATGTGGCCTGCCCATTGCCACTTCAGCTTGCAAATTTTGAGAGCTATGTCGGTAATGTATAACAATAGCGGCAACAGAAATACATCATTGCCTTTGATTATCTATAGCAATCATTGCATTAAGATTGAATGAAAGGTAAATTGTGGTTTAGGATTTATGACGTACTTATTAAAAAAACTACTTACTAGATTTCGTTCAAACCAATTTTCGGTGGAAGATTGCATCGTAATGTACATCATATATTTTTTTTAGTTTTATCATTGTCTTATTTTAGAAGTTACAGAAGGGGGGGGGGGAGACACATTTTACCACTTTGGAAGTGTCTCTCGCGCAAACTGTTCAGTTTAGAAAAAAATGATACTAGAAACCTCAATATCATTTTTGAAGACCTACCCATAGATACCCCACACTATATATGGGTTTGATGAAAAAAATATTATTAGTTTCAGTTCTAAGTATGGGTAACCCTCAAAATTTATTACTTTTTTCTATTTTTGTGTGAAAATATTAATGTGGTTCACAGAATACATCTACGTTCCGAGTTTCAACAGTATAGTTCTTATAGTTTCGGAAAAAAGTGACTGTGACATACGGACGGACAGACCTGTGGGACAGACAAACAGACATCACGAATCCATAAGGGTTCCGTTTTTTGCCATTTGGCTACGGAACCCTAAAAAAGGATCTATAAATACTCATTTTGAGGAATTTCCTTACTTACTACTAGAACTAGTGGTCGCACAAGAAACGCTTTGGTTTTGTCATAATAATCTGTTTTGTAGGCAGAACCATAGCTAGAGAAGCATACGAGAGAGCAGAGGGTACTTTAATGACCTACAGCCTAAATGCGGCTGGGATACATGTGACCAGAGTCTAGTCATTAATTTTTATTGAAATCTAGTTAACAAACTAAAAGCAAAGCTCCGGCAAAGCTTGCTTGATGTTTAATAATTGTCCATGGACGGCAGCGACTACTCAACACCAATTGACCCGCATACTCGTCTGCTACTCCATTCAAATACAGAAAATATATTAGAAACCGTCTTTTTAGTTGGCAACTTAGTTTTAGGTAATTAATATTTTAGTAACCTACATTAAAGTTGTACATAAGGTTAGACACCTTAAGCTGTGCCTTAAGTGCAACTTTAATTCTTTTATTCAATAAAATAAAAATATCTAATACCTACCCTACATTTTTATATATCATTTGACGTTATAACATCACTTAAAAATAAATTCAAAATGTCTCACAAGTAAGTGTTCGAAATCGTATCCGAGTTCAATTAAGTGGAAAATTCCATTGTTACCACAGTCGATTGGGATTTTACCGAATCAAATTAAATGTTGGTATTACTGCATTTAAAACGAAATATCAAGTTTATTATAACATATTACTTTTGAAGCGCGTATGGCCCGGTAGCGTGGAACGCAAGCGAGCTATGCAACTAAGCCAAACGGCCGTGGTCGGGTGTGAGATGGGTGACCGCTAGTGACAAAAATAATCATGCGCGTTTTCGTGCTTCGGAGGGTACGTTAAGCTATCGGTCGCGGTTGTTATCTATAGATAACAGTCGTTAAGCCTTGTCGGAGGCCTTATGGGCGGTTTGAAAACATCCGACAGCGGGTTGGCCACTAACCCGCATCTCCACTAACCCCCATTGGATTAGCGTTTTGGAGTAAGCTCCAGGCCTCACCAATAATAAGGAGATACCCGTGCCCAGCAGTGAGACGTAAAAAGGCTTGCAGCCAGCATTACATATTCTATTCTTGATTAAAATATACGTATCATGTGTCATGTAAAATAGTTACAATTCTTATGATGAAAAAATATTAATATAAATGTATTTGTATTAATCCAAGAGCGTTTTCACACACATTGTTTTTTGTAATACTTTGTAACACAGATATTTGTAATACAGATATTAGTGCCCGGTAATTATGATCTCATGTTGCTAAACTGATGATTGAAATTACTACTCCTCAACAGTTAGGAGTTGAGAGCAAATTCTTTCAATTAATACGTTCAGATGAACCGATAGTAGTATTCTATTCGGCTATGAGATTAACATGATTATAAAGGGTAAATCTCATTGACGTTCAGGTGTTAGTTGGAAATATCGCCAATTATGCTTAAACAATACAGAATTATTAAATATAAAAAGTATTAAAAAGACTGAAATTATATAAGTTTAAAAAAACATACTATAAACGGTATAAAAATAAAATTGTCCAGTACTTGGCATTTGATAGGTACTTTTCCTTGCTAATGGTAGTGACTCTTAAAATTATTTTGGAGTTGGGTCCTTAGTAAAATATCGGACATTTCGCGCTGAATGGGCACCGACTCTAAAACAGTTTTAATAGTCACTACTATTAGCAAAGAAAAGTTTCAAATGCCAAGTACTGGACAATTTTATTTTTATACCGTTTATAGTAAGTTTTTTTGTTAAAAAAGTTATTTAATAAAGCGCGTATATGGTCGTTTCGTTGAACTCGCTTATATTGACGCTACTGTTTACACCTGAAAATATCAATTCTCCCAGTTTTGCGTATACACGCACTTCCAAAAACAAATTTTACGCCTGCTATAATCGTATAATATTGCTGCAATCCTTTTTGCTTTTGCGTACCATTGCTGGGTACACTCCCAATAATTTGAGAGGCCTGGAGCTTACTCCATCACGCTGCTCCTTCGTCGATGGAGTATCCTTTTATGTATTACAAAAGCAGTAAAGAAAAATACTTTTAGTTATTATTTCTTGGTACGACGACCGAGTATAGTCTTGCGGTAAACTCTATTATGTGCCGTCAGTAGTTATTACATTTTTCTTAGCATGTAAGCTGTACTGTCTACAGGATGTTAAAGTTTAGTACAGCTGCGTAGAAATTTTAATGCAATTTATCGTAAATAGACAAATGTGTCTTTAGCAATAGTAAAATTTGTAGAATATTAAAGACAAGAAAGCAAAGTATATTGGTATAGTGAATTTAACTACATTAGTATCAACAGCTGTCACGTGTGCCCATTATGGACCCATAGCCATTCTGTTACCTCAATTATATATGTAGTTTTTTTAAAGATTGCTGCAAGGAATTTTATTTCCGCCGCTTTTGTTGTCTCAGCTTAACATCTAGCCCAAACGGGCACCTAAAGGAGATGACCGGGAAAAAATGACATTCATTAAGCGAATATTTTGTATTCCAAATATGAAATAACGTTTTGATTTAATTTGATGTGACAACATTCACTTACCTATTTAAATAAAATTGCTTAGAAATTTTGATAACCCGAGTGGCGTAATGGTTACCATGCCGGACTGCCGATCGGAGGGTCCCAATATCGATTCCCGGCGTAGCAGAAATTTGAATAATGAGTTTAAAAAATCTGTGATTAGTCTGGGTGTTTGTGTTTCTGTCTTTGTGTGTGTCCATGGTACCCATGACATAGGGTATTGCCATCCTACTGTGGGGCAAGGAGTGTGAAAAGTCTATTATTATTTTTACTACCATTGGCTGAAACCCTTTTTTGCAGTCAACTGGTTAATGACCAACCCGCTGGATGTTTTCAACAGCCGACAAGCTTATACGAATACTTTCTGAAGATAGCAACCGGGACCGATGGCTTCACGTGCCCTTCGAGGCACGGAAGCGTGCATGTAATTTGTCACTAAAGTGGTCACCCATCCCACAACCCACTGCGCCCGTTTTGTCTAACCGCGTGGATTGCTTGCATTCTAAGCTAGCCGCTGGGTCATGCACGCTTACTGTTAGTTAATAAAATGTTTCCCTTTATTTTACTGTTTGGTATTACGATTCAGTGCAGTCTTGTGGTAAATTACATTGCAAGGCGTCGATAGTGATTGGATTTTCCACAGCGCGTTGCATTGTCTACAAGTTGCCAATATTATATAATATAAATATAATATCAAACTGAATAAAATTATTTTTATTCAGTTTGATTTATTGCATTTTTTATACATTATTATTGCATTCCATTTGATGTAAGAATACTTTAACTGTGTTATTTAACTTCCCGATGGGGAATAAAGGTCCTCGAATGGTGACCAAGTCTCGGCAAAAGGAGCACAGGCCGCCCTCCAACCAGGTGGACTGACGACCTGTAGAAGATAGCGGGAAACCGCTGAATTCAGAAGGCGTAGGACGGGATGGAGTGGCGAACATTAAAGGAGGCTTTTGTCAAGCCGTGGATTTTAAAAGGCTTATAGATTTATTTATTATATTAACAACTTTCAGGAAAGTTAAAGTCTATCTAGCTTTATATTGCGATCGAGTACCGAGTTTTGCTGTGAATTCCATTCTGTTCCCGGTACTGATTGGATTTTCTACAGTGTGCTGGCTGCATTGTCTACAAGATGTCGAAGTTTACCGCAGCTGCGTAGAAATATAAACGGTTTACTAAGATAGCCAAACATATTATAGTATTTCTTGAATAGTGGGTACCATGAACTCACACAAGTACAGCAACGTCAGCAACGCAAACACCGAAACCGAGAAGTGAAACTTAATATCATAACTCAAATTTCTTGGGAATCAAAGTCGTCACTTACACTTGCTAATATGTTTTTAAAATCTAGAAGTATGTGTATAGGATTAAAAATTTAATAGCACAAAAGAGGACTATATTTTTTTTGACGTGATAACGTCTTTAAAATCGTTTTAGTCGGGTGACATGTTCAGAAACTTGTGTCACACCAAAACCTCACGAGCGCGATCGCAGGTATAACGAGAGAGAGACGGACCGATCTCCCGTCTCATCTCGAGCGCTGCCAGTCATTCCGTGAAACTTGTCACGCGGAATCATCACGAGCGGAGGCTAGCATAGCGTTCGAGTGAGTGGACCGATCTTCCGTCTCTCTCACTCTAGCGGCATACAAACGAATGGAGATTTTCTCGTGCGGACGTTATCACGTAAACATCTCGATCGTAAACCTACTTTACAAACAATTTGCCGTTTTTATTTATTAAATCGAATGCTCTTTCGAATGTTATTATTATGATTTTTGTTTTCTATTTAATGTTTGCTTTAACTTGATCACATTCTTTTAGAGAAAAAATCTATTTTGCTTTATATTGCGATCGAGTACGGAGTTTTGCGGTAAATTCCATTTTGTTCCTGATACTGATTGGATTTTCCAAAGTGTGCTAGCTGCATTGTCTAATTGATGTCGAAGTTTACCGGAGCTGCGTAGAAATATAAACGGTTTACTAAGATAGCCAAACATATTATAGTATTCTTGAATAGTGTGTCAGCAACGCAAACACCGAAACCGAGAAGTGAAACTTAATATCATAACAGCTCAAATTTCTTGGGAATCAAAGCCGTCACTTACTCTTGCTAATATGTTTTTAAAATCAAGAAGTATGTGTATAGGATTAAAAATTTAAATGGCACAAAAGAGGACTATATATTTTTTTATTTACTAAATCATGCTTTTTCGAATGTTATTATTATGATTTTCGTTTTCTATTTAATGTTTGCTTTAACTTTATCACATTCTTTTAGAGAAAAGATCTATTTTGCTTTATATTGCGATCGAGTAAGGAGTTTTGCGGTAAATTCCATTTTGTTCCTGATACTGATTGGATTTTCCAAAGTGTGCTAGCTGCATTGTCTAATTGATGTCGAAGTTTACCGGAGCTACGTAGAAATAAGTTTTGCTGTTAAACAAAATTAAGACAGTGAGAAATACATATATTTGGACAAATTTAGGAGTTTCCAAAAGTTGTTGTGAAGCAGGCTTTAGATCTTTAGTTTTAACTGCACAGTTTTTACTATTGTTTGCCCTATTTATTTCGTCACATTTGCCTTTGTAAGGTATGCAAATATTACGAAGATAAAACGAATTAAATGACGGATATATTTTTTTTGGTTGTATAAAGTATAACATAATACTTTATTTTTATTACGATCTAGCCTAATTTATTTGGCTAATGAGTAATTTTACTCTAACCATACTAATATTATAAATTCGAAAGTAGCTCTGTCTGCCTGTATGTCTGCTACGCTTTCCCGCTTAAACTACTGAACCGATTTTACTGAAATTTGAAACACAGAGTGGACTTTGGAAAAGGACATAGGATGGTTTTTATCCTACGGGGACCTTTAAAACGGGTCCACGCGGGAAAAGCCGCTGGCGAAAGACTAGTTTACTAATAAAGTAGTTTTGAAGAACATATATTATCCTCTGATTCAGCATTTCTTTGTTTTTGCACATAATGATTTATAAACACTGTTCTTGTGTTTTAATTGTCACTAAATACTTGTTTTGTCCGTTTGAATCTTCTCTTATTATTATAAACAACGTTGGAACTGCGTCGTGGAATAAGCTCCAGGCTTGCTTCCATCCATCCATCAGCCTTTTAAAGTCCACTGCTGGACATAGGCCTTCCCTAACGTTCGCCACTCCTCCCAGAACTGGGCCTTCTGAATCCAGCGACTATCCGCTGTCTTCTTTAGGTCATCAGTCCACCGTTCCAGGCTAGCTTAATAATGGGAAAAGACCCGGATCCAACAGTGGGATGCAAAAAGCGTTGAGTGTCACATACAATATTAGAAGTTATAGAACTCTAATATTAAACGTTACTGTTTTCGGGGAATCTAATTCGTCACTTCCTACATTCTTTTAGAAAAAGTTCTTGGACTAAAAAGACGCCTTATCCTGTTTGTCGTGACCGTGGACAGCTGTAGAGTGAATTTCATTATGTTCTATCGACACTGATTGAATTTTCTGTATCGGGCTGGCTGCATTTTTTATAAAATGCTGATGTTTAGTGAACTTTCGTAAAAACTTTTTATTACCTACCTTTTCATTACTTATAGGTGATAGGATTTAAATCCTGTAAATAGTATTAGTATGGTTAAAGTATGGTATAGCAGTAAATAGCTCTCACCATCGCCCAGGGTTGCCTGGCAGAGAATGCCATTAGGCATTAAGTTAAACCCTGAAGCCCTTAGATTAACGTGGTAAATGGATTAGACGAGCATGCAGGCTACATCAGTGCCAGTGGTCACTGCAGCCCATAGCAACTACACACACCTCAAGCAAACACATGGCTGGACACCGTATGCGTGAGAAAATTGAGAAAACAAGTGGGAAAATTCGCTTCAAGAATTCTAGAAAAACCTATCTATGAATTACTCCGCTTTAACTGATCTTGGCAACTGCTCACCGAGAGATAAAAATGTTTCCTTGCACCCGCTGCCAAAGTACAGTCAGAAACAATAATGTGGATTTTGTACGGAAATTTTTATAATACAATAAATACTGATTGCACCCCCATTTTCCTTGATTCTAAAATAATAAGTTGGAGCAAGTCGTTGTAGTTACTTCTATTTTTATTAGTTCTTTTTTTTTTTATGAGACGTGCCCCGCAGTACTAAGCAAGACACACTTTCACTCACTTTTAGATAATATTATTATAAAAATTAAATTGCTTTGTGATTTTTTTAGGTTTATCAAGTTAATATTAAGGAGTTTGCGATTTTTTTAATAAAGTTACTTGTTTATTATTTTGTGAATTTTATTTAATCCATGACATATTCATGGTTATTCTATTTTCGTAAAAAAACTTATCTATATAGTTATTATTGGATGCTCAAAATAAGTTTAAGGCACAGTGAAATTTCATTGATGGAAGTCACATTTCAACAATATTTATAGCTAAGTGGCTACTGATATTTTGTGCCGGCAATGATAGCTATTTTCGTAAAAAAACTTGTCTATATAGTTATTATTGGATGCTCAAAATAAGTTTAAGGCACAGTGAAATTTCATTGATGGAAGTCACATTTCAACAATATTTATAGCTAAGTGGCTACTGATATTTTGTGCCGGCAATGATACCTTCCTAACAAAATACTTCGCGAAAAACAAGTTTTGCGGTACAGTTACTTATTGGTCGTGTTTTTGTGCAAATCTTTCAGGTGCAAGATTTTATTTTGCAACTTGATAAGCTTTGCAATACTTTTAAACAAAATAAGTTGGTGACAAATTAAATACTGTATATGTGTATAGGTGGTAGAACTATTATCGTTCGCCCGGGGAAGTACCACCGCTGTACCCACTTCTGCTGAGGACCAATTCTATTGTTTCGGTGGAAAGGTGCAGTTGCCGGCCACACTTACATAAGGCGACTACCAGCCTCAGACAAGACTTATCAATGCTTGCTTGAGGTTGTGTGCAGATGTCCATGGGCTGCAGTGACCACTTAACACGTGGCCTGCATGCTTGCTGCTACTCCATTCAAATTAAAAAAACTGATTTTTTTATACACAAATAGGTATGTATTTAACACACATAATACACAGTCGTAAAAGGATTCGCGTAATCTCGAGTGAGGTAGGAATACCTCTTGTAATTTGTATAAAATTAAATTTCCCTCATAAATTGAGTGTTCCGCATTTTGTGTCGGGATGAGATACGCTACGTTATGTTACGTTTGATGTTTAATTTTGTTAATAATTTAAAGCAATTAAATGAAATGAAGTAGAGACTTGATATTTGGCCGCAACCCTTTTTGCGTCCCAATGCTGGGCACGGGAATCTCCCCATTATTGGGAAGGCCTGGAGCTTACTCCACCACGCTGCTCCAATGTGGGTTGGTGGAGATGCGGGTTAGTGGCCAACCCGCTGTCGGATGTTTTCAAACCGCCCATAAGGCTTCCGACAAGGTTTAACGACTGTTATCTATCGACAACAACCGGGACCGACGGCTTAACGTACCCTCCGAAGCACGGAAACGCGCATGAATTTTTTTTTGCCACTAGCGGTCTCCCTTCTCACACCCGACCGCGCCCGTTTGGCTTAGTTGCATAGATCGTTTGCGTTCTACGCTAACCGCCGGGCCATGCGCGCTTTGACTTGACTTGATATTTATCAAAGTTCAAAGTACATTTTATAAACTTTTAGTTAACTACCCGATAAACTGATAATAGGTAATAAAAATAATGATTTCAAACAGATTTTGTACAGAAGGAAAATACATAGAAAACTGGTGGTGAAGTTTTGGCGGAAAGTTGAAAAAGGACATATTATATGACATGTATTGTGCCCTTATTTTATTTTTACTTTCTTGGTGTATTTTTGAGTTAGGTATATCGGATAAATTTGATGGCATTTTGTTCGATAAAGGTTAATTATAGGGCACGAGTGTTGTGAATTAAAATAACAGTGCGAAAATATGTTTTTTCGGCTTGCCTCCAAAATTCCATTGGTCACGTTCTTGTAAAGAAACCATCGCTTTACTTGAATGTCTGAATGACTTGACTGACTGATTACTAACTACTTACTGATTTTACCTATTATTACTTGTCGAGTTTCACCGAAACTGGCAAAAACGTGATGCAAAAATTATACTTGACACTGGCAATATGCAGAGTTTGCGATGCCATAATTGAAGAAAAAAAATAAACTGGTGGTGCCTAGACGTTTCTTGTTGACTTGTTCGTTTTGTCTTTTTTTCTTTAAGTTTTAATAACAAAATTTTTTGGAATAATCTTGTTTTTATTTATTTATTTATTGCTTCATATATAGTAACATAATATAAACATGTAAAAAGTCAAATTATAAGTACAATCATATTTGGCTGTTACCAGCGTGCAATGTCAAACTTAAATTTAAATAATGTCAAAAATTCGCGTATAGCGTAATGTTACATAGACTAGAATGGACATTCCAGATGGACATTCCAAAACAAAAAGAATATTTTAATTCCAAACAGGAATTCCTGACACTATCACTTTTAAGCTTTCATCTTTTTTTTCGAACTCACTTAAGTGCCACTGCCGGGCACAGCTACCTTCGAACAACCATACCATCTAGAAATTATAAGTTTCTGTCAACACGGCGATGGAAAACATCTTAAACAATTAAAAATCACAATATTTTCCAACACCGTGTAGCATCGATGAAATATGCACATTACAAATTTAATTTGTCAGAAGTGCCCGCCGAGGATTTGAACCCGGCATCTCACGCGTCAGAGACCGCGGCCTTTACCACTCGGCCATCGTTGCTTCATCTTTATTTATAATGTCACTACAGATTTTTCTTTTTATTAACACGCTTTTATTAACTTGACCTGTATGTATGTATGTATGTATGTATGTATGTATGTATGTATGTATGTAAAGGAATCTTTTAACTTCATTTTCACTTACTTTTAGGAGTCTGATTAACTTGAAAATTTGCACAGGGGTCAAGGGCCGATGACAATACAATAATCTCATAACTTTATATTAAAGTCCTAACTAGGATCATCAGGATAAAATAAAATATACGAGGGCCGGCTGATAAGTTCGTGGCCTAAGGTACTTAATGAAACAAATATAAAGTTTTATATTTTTAACACGTCTAAGCGTCTGGTTAACTTAATAATTTGCTATGTCAAGGACCGATGACAATGCAATAATATCAGAATAAAAATCCAACTAAAAAAATAAAAAATAAAAAATGTAGTTTAAAAAACTAAAAAACACGCTTTTGTGAAAATACGAACTAAAAAGTAAAAAATAAGAAGAAAATGTATTTTACTGTAAAAAAAAGCATGGGGTGGTTTTTAAGTTACTATTGACACCACGCACCCCACGCTTTTTTTTACAGTAAAATACATTTTCTTCTTATTTTTTTACTTTTTAGTTCGTATTTTCACAAAAGCGTGTTTTTTAGTTTTTTAAACTACATTTTTTATTACTTACTTACGTTCATTATTATAATACTGTTTTAATGTATTTCAAGAGATATAGGTACCTACATTGCAATAAAACACATTACGCCACAAACACAATTCACAGTCTTATAGGACACATTCCTGCAATCTCGCGTGAGGTAAGAACACCTCTTGTAATTGTATAAAATTAATTGCACCTCGTAAAGGCGTATTTCGCATTTTGTGTCGCGATGAGGTACGTGACGAGGAATTTTGTTCTTCGTTTTATGATAGATTTTGTGTTGCATTAAAAATCATTAACTGAAATAAAGACGGCACCGTAGTAGCTACTATGCCGAACTGTCGTTTGAAAAGTCCCGGTTTTGATTCTCGGCGAACCAGAAATTTGAAAGATGAGTTTAAAATTCTGCTGTCGTCTGGGTGATTGTATTTTCTGTCTTTGTGTGTATCACAGCACAGGAAGTCCTAGTATAGGACTATGAGTGTGAAACGTTGTATCCTTAAAAAGACTTGATGTTTTGAGGGTTTTTTCCGCCAGCTTTTTTCCTCTCAGTGTACAAACACGCTGTGATATGGGTACCCAAAGCTGACGATCGGAACCGTTTCGTTATCGTAATTTAAGTATAGTATTTTTAAACACTCTTTGGTTTTAGGGTTACAACCATCAAGAAGAATGGAAACCTTATATTTTTTTTATACATAACTTTTATAAATGGTTGTAATCCACAGCAAAAGTAAAAGCTATGTCACCGCAAATGACGCCCTCCCCAAAACACTCATTTTTTTTATTTGATTGGAGTAGCAGATGAGCATGCAGGTCACGTGGTGTTAAGTGGTCACTGCAGCCCATGGACATATACATACAACCTCAAGCAAGCATTATCTTTTTGGGTGTATTATTTTTATCGTTCCTGTAGAGCTTTTGAAATTATTATAGGAAGTTTTTTTAGTTATCTGAAAGTTTGTATGTTATATTTTTCTAAGTGCTTTATAATCACATAACAACATGAGAAGCGATGGCTGATCAGTAATAAATCCGACACCGAGATACCGACTTCAAAGTCGGTGCAAACCTCTGACAAAGAAATTTCTTATGCGCGACGGAAAAAATGTAATATTATTTAACGTTGTTTCCCATTACGGCATTATTGGCGAGCGGTTGACTATGGCCTGAATCCCTCTCACTTCCGAGTGAGCCTGTGCTCAGCAGTGGGACATAAAAATGGTAGAAAAGAGTGTATTGTGTATGTAACATTTAATCACATATTATATTACCTAAAACTTATTTATTTATGAACGCAAATGAAAATAGATGAAGAAGTTACAGATTAGTGGCCAATTATAGGAACGACAAAATGAAAAGCAGCTCACTTTGCGAAGATATTTTTTTCCAATCAATCAGTTTTTTGTGTATTTGTACATTTGAACTAGGTACTACCCAAAATAAAAACGGCAAATTGTTTGTAAAGTAGGTTTACGATCGAGATGTTTACGTGATAACGTCCGCACGAGAAAATCTCCATTCGTTTGTATGCCGCTAGAGTGAGAGAGACGGAAGATCGGTCCACTCACTCGAACGCTATGCCAGCCTCCGCTCGTGAGGATTCCGCGTGACAAGTTTCACGGAATGACTGGCAGCGCTCGAGATGAGACGGGAGATCGGTCCGTCTCTCTCTCGTTATACCTGCGATCGCGCTCGTGAGGTTTTGGTGTGACACAAGTTTCTGAACATGTCACCCGACTAAAACGATTTTAAAGACGTTATCACGTCAAAATTATCAGCGTTATTCATAAAATGCTTTATGGATTCCTTAGCATTTTTAAATAATTATTGATAAGCCCATAAACGGTATTCAGAAGTAAGGAAGTTTAGTTTTACAGCTATTTAAGACATAGATCAAACAACAGACTTGCGTACAACTCGTTTAAAAACCCAAGTGAAGTGCTAAGTCACTGAGTTCCGTACTTATACAGCTGCATGGTGCCAAAAATACAATTCTGTCACAGGAAAGTAAGATTTAAATGTAAAAATTATGCGAAAAGAAGGTTCATCAAAAACATTTTCTGAGTTACAAAACAATTTAGCGCACCTCTTCACGTCGAGAATATACACGAAAATTGAGTTAAGCGAGTTACGAATGAACACGCTTTTCTCCTGAAATCGAGTGCCGCTGGCATTATAACGATCTTTATCTTTACTGGGAGTTCTTATTTGGTTATTATAATAAGCTTTATTGAATGCGGTCTTGGACTTTCAAATCTATAATTGAGATACTTTTAATGAGCTGTCAAAGCTCATTAAAAGTAAAGTTTCTTGGCAAATAAAAGCTATAAGTACGGGTCAGTTTATCATATGATTAGTGCTACTCGAACATCGTGAAACTGAAGTTGAACTTACGGGTGACTTTAACCGACAATTAGCGTACCTGTCACTTTACTTAAAGTCCTTTTTAACACGCTTTTATTAGCTTGACCTGTATGTAACGGAATCTTTTAACTTCATTTTCACTTACTTCTAGGAGTCTGATTAACTTGAAAATTAAATTAAAAATACGTTTCTAATACAGTTGCTCAAAAAGTGGCTTATTGCAGGGACGTATAGCATGCGGGAAGTGGGCTATTACACACTCGTGCTTTTTCTTTACTTTTTCCGCACTCGTGCCTTCTCTTTCCCAACTGTCAAAATAATGTCTATTAAAAAAACTTCTAAAACTTCGTGGTTGAGTTAAAGAAGTTTTTATGATTCACGCAAATATTTCTAAAAAGAAACTACTAATTTGTTTCAATATCAGATTTAACTATTAGTTATTTCAATGAGTTAGGTAAGGTTTCATTTCATTTCATCTCATTAACATTTTCATTTCATATCAATAAAAAAATTATACTGAGGACTTGGCTGTATGAGCATAGTTCCCTTTGCCTACTCAGAATGGGTGAAGAAAATAAAAAAATAAATATATGCATATAGGTATTATTTTACCGTTGGCGCCATTTTTCAAAAATGTCCTTGCGAGTTTTTATTATTTTATTAAATTGCTTCATTTTTCCGCAACTGTATTAAAAATAGTTGTTCAGTACACGTGCGGAACCGTCATTGGAAGGAGTTCCGACTGTCAACCATCACCTTCGGCTGCGCCTCGGCTCGGGTAGACATTTGTCGGAACTCCTTGCAATAACAGCCTTTCCGCACTTGTAATGAAATATACTATATTGTTGACTGTTTACATACATAGAATAAGATGTTTAAAATTATAATTGGAGTTTTAAACAGTCTACCATATTCTGGCATACAATATTATTAATTAAAATTAACTAAAAATATTTTGTTTTAAGATCCGATCTATCTATAATATAATAATCTTAACGGATCATCGGCTTTCGATGCCTACCCACCGCTGGGTCAATGAGAGAAAAAAAGCCGGCGGAAAAAAACTCTCAGGCATTGTTTAGAGTTATACTTATTTTATAATGTAATTTACGCGGAAGCTCCCCAAACTATTTTTATTGCACGTATTACGATGTCTTAGCTTCAAAAAATTCATTTATATTGTAATATTCTTTTTTTATAAGCCAATGTTTTAGTTGTTTTTTAAATTAAGTAAGTATTTGATAACTGTTTTATATCTACGGGTAATTTATTATATATTCTAATAGCAAATATAAATATATGAGCCATATTTGTATATTCGAAAGAATAAGAATAGCTTGCTAATTGCTGAAAAGGTATAAAATTTAAAAGAGTAGGTGTACTATCGTCAGTTTTGTCAGTGTCCTGGTACTCGTCATTCATAGAAAAAGTGGCTGTTATATGGACGTCGACATTATAAACGTTTACCTTATAACTGTTACAAATTTAAAATAACAATCAATAAATACGGAGCAATTTTAAACTAGTTTAACACAAAGCATTAGTGAACTTTAACAAAACATCTTGAACGATGTATTTGATGTTTCGTTCACTGAATAATCCGCTATCCTAAAGCCACAGCATGTTGGTAACTTTGTAAAGGCATTTACTTTGTTATATGGATAAATCTTGTACTTGTTTGATATTTACTGTGTTAAGGTTAAGTTTATATTTCATGCCTGTGTTATTTTTAAAATTCTTAATAATTTCAGGAACACAATTTCACAAAAAGGAAAAAGATGTCCCAAAAAAGACTTGAAAGAAACCGCGAAATATGATTCTAATAATGATAATGAGATTTTACAAAAATAAGGGACAGTCGCGAGGAAACATTATACATTATTATTTTAGAGATTGATATAAGTAAAAACCACTACACATTATAGATATATACGAAAGTTTTAACCCAGCGCTGGCCAAACATAACAAAGCTTGCGTAGCTGATAAATTAATACGCAAGATTATTAAAATTGTACTTACCTAAAAAGCATTACACTGTAAGTCCATTTTTACGTTTCTAGGTTTTAGAGTATATCTTACATAATTTTACATTTTCTATCGATCCATTTCTATAGTCTGAAAAAATTGAAAATTATATAATTATTTAAAGCATAATGATCAAGAACTGATATTTCGCTGAGAATCAATCCTAGAATATTCCGAATGCCAGAGTGGTATGATAAAAAATTCATTGTAGAGGTCGTCAAATAAATATATTTATTTATAAATATTCTACGAAAGAACGGTACGCGAGACAGACTCACTCTTGACCGATTTAAAATACAAAAGTACAGTGAAGAGTCCTTCAGTGGCCACGAGATAATGAAAAAATCCCACAGCATTAATATTCATGAGAGAATAAAAGTTGCTTGACATTTCGTGCCATTTTCGGGCAAAAGTCGCGAGCGCA
Organism: Pyrgus malvae; assembly: GCA_911387765.1. Lineage (NCBI taxonomy): Eukaryota > Metazoa > Arthropoda > Insecta > Lepidoptera > Hesperiidae > Pyrgus > Pyrgus malvae. The sequence goes on from OU426951.1 coordinate 5,280,034, forward strand.
ATTGTTAGTTGTAATGAGATTTGTTAAAGTTTTGCCTTTCGCATTTAATGCGTGGATAAAGTAGAGAAAAATTTAAATAATTTTATTTAAATCTCGTACCAAGATTATGAAAGCATGTCCTGCGAAACAAGAAGGTGTACTACGACGTTCTGATCTCGGTCCCGGATCGGGACCTCAACATGAGCGACGAGCCGGAGGCAGACTGCAGCGTGGCCGCGGCCAGCTACAAAGGAGCGCATACACAGCTATAAAATATTTCATATTATTCATAACGCAGACCGGACATACGAATTTATTCAACAATGGGACAAAACTTCATAAGAAGAAAGGGATACCACTCTCTACGCTTCATCCAGAATATGTAGGCTTTCACAGTTGAATATAATTTTATTGTATTATTTACAATAATACATAGTGGTCAAAGTCAATGTACTTGTAATATTTTATGTGCTTCTTTGTAATCTAATATATAAAATTCTCGTGTCACAGTTTTCGTTGCCATACTTTTTGAAATTTTGTGAGCATATTGAGTAGGTCTGAGAATCGGCCAACATCTATTTTTCATCCCCCCCCCCCCCCCAAACTGATAAAGGTGGCCCACCCCGAACATTTAAGGGCGGTACGGAGTTCGCGGGGGCAGCTAGTAGAAATATAAATTAAGCTGCACAACCTAAGGGAAACCTATTTCGAAATTGTACTAAGGTGCTTATGTACCTACTTGTTATGTTATGTCATACATGATGTTAATAATGAAAGATCTTTTTTACGATTCATAACCTGTAGCCCTAAGACCTTAGTGTAAGTTTGTAAACGCGCAAACGTTACTTCTGCCTCCGACTTAAAATTGGACAGATAGATGTAAGCAACGTTTTTACGTGTGCAGACTTACACTAAGGCCTCTGTACAAGGATTGCCTGTCTCGTATTGGTTTATATCCATGACTGGGATGATGGATGCCTTCGATGCTTGTTGATGGTGAAAAAATTTGTAGCTAACCCACTGTCAAAAATTTTCATACTGCTCACAAGGCCCTTAACAAGGTCAAGGGACTGTTATCAGAATCTATGGTAAGAACAAATAAGGATCAGTGGCACAACATATCCGCCGCCAAGGAAACGTGTATGAAATTTGCCAGCAGCTGTCACCTATGTAACTCTCGACCGCATCCGTTTCGCTTAGCTATGTAGGTAACTTACATTCTACGACAGCTGCAGGGCTATGCCAGCCGCTAAGCTTTACCGCATATAGAAGATGAATTTGCACTTAAATAGTATTTTACCCGAACCCGTGTATTAACACCAATTTCCTGTTTTTTATTTTATTTGAATGGAGTAGCAGGCCACGTGGTGTTAAGTGGTCGCTGCAGCCCATGGATATCTACATACAACCTCAAGCAAGCATAGTCTTGTCTGAGGTGGTATGCAGTTGCGCTGCTACTCCGGAGGCTGGTGGTCGCCTCATGTAAGTGTGGCCGGCAACTGCACCTTTCCACCAAAACACTATAGAATTGCTTCACGGCAGAAGTGGGTGCAGCGGTGGTACTTCCCCGGGCGAAACATAATAGTTCTACCACCTACAAAATATATTATTATTAGCTTTTATATTATTATGGTCTACAAACTAATAGTCAATCATAAAAAACAGACACTTATTAAAACCATGCTATACAGGGTGTCTCATTTAAATCGGTCAGTATGGGAAAGTCTGAAACTATAAGACATACGAAGATCTGTTCTTAGGAAACATGTCATCGATTTTAATAATTAGAAAAACTGCATTCATACATTTAAAAAAAACATGTACTCGACTCGGGAATCGAACCCGGTTGTTTTGAAAAATAAACCTATATATCTACGTATATATATCTACAACATATATCTACGTCCTACATAACATGCCTTACAGAGCCACAGATATTACAGAAATATCGAATGTAATTCCCGACCTCATCATAAACTGGTTGTCGTAGTAAATCAGCAATTTATATGTGACCTCACAACATGAACAATCATCCAATTTACGATCAGGAAGAAAATCAAAATTAATTTATTCGACAATTTGGTATCTGTTTTACATACTGAGCTTTAATTTTAACATTCATTACATTAAAGTGACTTGATTTTGCGTGCGGTTTTATATATATTTTTTAAGACGCTTATAGGTATTAGCTTGACCTGTGTGTGTATATGTATATATGTAACGGAATATTTTAACTTCATTTTCACCTGTTTCTAAGCGTCTGATTAACTTGAAAATTTACGTAGGGGTCAAGGGCCGATGGCAATGCAGTAATATGAAAAAAGAAATCCAACTAAAAAATTAGAAATAAATAATGTAGTATAAAAAACTACAAAACACGCTTTTGTGAAAATACGAACTAAAAAGTAAAAAGTAAGAAGAAAATGTATTTTACTGTAAAAAAAAGCGTGGGGTGCTTTTTGAGATACTATTGACACCATAACCATCACCATCAACACCCCACGCTTTTTTATCGTCCACCAACCCGCACTGTCCACCAACCCGCACTTGGCCAGCGTGGTGGACTATGGCCTAAATCCCTCTCACTTGTGAGAAGGAGAACTGTGCCCAGCAGTGGGACATAAAAAAGGTTGAAAAAAAAAAAACGAAATCTTGCCGATTTCGTTGATTTACCTGATTTAGCACAGGAGACTGATCATTTCAATAATACACTTTTTTAGCTTGCGTCAAGAATTATAAATAATGCGAGTTTTAGGTTACTTCAAAATATTTTTAAAGCGCGCATTGCCCGGCGCTTAGCGTAGAACGCAAGCGAACTATGCAACTAAGCCAAACGGCCGCGGTCAGGTGTGAGATGGGTGACCGCTAGTGGCAAAAAATTCCATGCGCGTTTCCGTGCTTCGGAGGGCACGTTAAGCCGTCGGTCCCGGTTGTTGTCAATAGATAACAGTCGTTAAACCTTGTCGGAGGCCTTATGGGCGGTTTGAAAACATCCGACAGCGGGTTGGCCACTAACTCGCATCTCCACCAACCCGCATTGGAGCAGCGTGGTGGAGTAAGCTCCAGGCCTCCCCAATAATTGGGAGAGACCCGTGCCCGTCACGACAGAAATGGGTACAACAATGCAACTTCCCCGGAATCCATGAAAAATTCTACCACCTCTCTTTTATCAGAAACAAGGCAGATCGGGAGATATATCGGGTTATAAGAGATTCGTACCGTGCTAAAATTACGCTCCTTAGTGTCCTGCCACAGTCTCAAAAATACTGTATAAATTAATTCATTACTACAAAATAAAAAACGCAAAATATGCGATAAATAAATACGAGTAAGTAACGGTTCGTAAGCTTAATAAACACATTAGTTATTTAGATTTAAATAAGTAGATTTATTTTTTTAAACAACATTTGCATACCTTAATTTTAATTTGAATTGAATATTTTTTTTTCTTTTCTTTTCTATTCTAATTCATGCACAGTACCAGCTCTTCTTGGGAAAGCGATGTAGCTCTGCTACTGCCAACCTTCCTGGGCAAATCGAGCGCCCATTCTTGCCGCCCGCAAACCCAGAAGTCGCCTTTTAGTCGCCTTCCACGATTAGGGAGTTGATACTGTAGCTATTAAACGTAGTCTCGGGGTACAAGTACACTACCAATACCTACTACCAAATTTTGGTTTGCTGAATCATTACAGTTGAGTACTAGAATAACATTTAATACTGATAGCTTAAACTTGATTATTATTTTGCCAAGTTCTAGTGAGCCACAAACTATGAGGCCAATTCAGCTTCATAAAACTCTAACGCAGCACTCGGATGTTTGCTCGAGCGCTATGGAAATCGCCTGTTATTAACTTTGTTAAGTGCCGAGCTCAATATGTGCTGAACGGCCTTTAATACTACATTTGATGATCAAACCGTAACTTATTACTTAGTGGTAACTTACTTAAAATCTTGGTGTACGCTGAATCATTGTGATAGAGATTTTTACTTTCATTTTTTTGAAATGTTTGTTTAGAAATTCGTAATATTTATTTTGATTTCTGTTTCGCTGAAAATCGAATATTCTTAAACAGTAAAGGAGGATGATAGTTGCCTGCTTCTTCTTCCAATTCCGAATCTCTCACAATTATTGGTGAAGACTGAAGCCTTTCGGGGGTGATAGACTGATCCAGCTAGGTTTCATTTTTAGAAATTGTCGTTCTATTCGTATATTCAGCGATAATCAACTTAAATATAAACTGAAGAATATTAATTAATTTACACTTTATGTACATACCTTGAACTAGGTGTACAAAGATGGACTTAATGCTGTGAGAATTCTATGCCAGTCAATCTTGACTCTTACTGGCATTTGTAGGAGAATATTAATAATATTGTGGCGTAAAACGCCGTCAAACGACAACCGCCAATCCGCCGTTCAAACAAATGACAATGTCGATTTGAAAGAGTTCTATAAAAATGTCGTTGATCAAATCAAAGCCGTCGTCAAACGGTTACGTAGGCTGACTCCGGAGCTAGAGAGTCGGGTTGTACTATTATTTATTCTGTGACTCGGGTTAAAACCTCAATCAAGCATGTTGTGTTTTTTTGTGACAATATTTTTTTTTAATTGGGAGCTATTACAGACGGCATTGTTAAGTAACACTAAGGGCCTCTTTCACCACCTTCAAGTAAAGTGACAAGTAGGTTAATTGTCGGTTAAAGGCATCCTTAACTTCAATTTCAATTTCACGATGTTCGAGTAGCACTGACCCGTTCTCATAGCTTTTACTTGCCAATTAACTTTACTTGGGACGTAACTAATCAACACTTTACTTGGAGATAGTGAACGAGCCCCTAAACCAATTAATATTTTTAAGCAAATAAAAATAAACCAAGAAAACCAAGTCTTTTTATCCGAGCAACGCTCGGTCGTCCAGGTAATAAAAACATAAAATAAAAAAAACATTTTCATCTCCATGGCTTGATATTGATGTTGGGGTTTTTAATGGAGCACAGTAAATTTCACGGACAGCGATGAAAATGAAAATGAAAATATTTATTTGCGATGATATTTTTAAGTGACGCAGCAGTAGCAAAATATATAAAGACATTGTCAGCCACCGTGGCGTAGTGGGTGATGAGCCGACTTCGAAGCGTGAGGCCGTGGGTTCGATTCCCACCCAGGCCATTACTCGGGTGATGAACATGCCTATTTGTTCTGTATCTGGGTGTTCATTTATCTATTTTAAGTATGTAAGTATTCAGCATTATATAATTATGTTTATCAGCTTTCTGATTACCATAGCACAAGCTCTGCTTAGTTTTGAATCAGATGACGTTGTGTGGATTGTCCAAAGATATTTACAATAATAATAAATATTACATTACCATTATTACTCCACGTTGCAGTACCACAAACAGTGCGGCCGCATCCTAACTCAGCGTAACGAAAGTAGATGTTTGCTCGAGCGCTATGGCAAGCCGCATGTTATTAACTTTGTTAAGTGACCGAGCAGAATGTGTGCTAAGCGCGCTTTAATCTCGCGTTGGATGATCTCGCTTGAGATTAAATGGAATAACTCTGAGAGTTACTTTGGGAATCTTAATTTAAAATGGCTCAATGTATGGATAAATAAAAAATGGATAGTAAAAAAATACAAAAATATAGTGAAGACTGTTTCCTTCACAATTTCCATTGCATCTATGCAGTGCTAAAGTGACTGAAAACAACAACTGTTTATTTAAAGAACATTTTCATTAACGTCTAAAATTACTGTTATTTTTTAAAATTCAATCAACGTTAGGTATGTAGTCATCTTAATCCCTGTAGTTTCGGGATTAAGAATAGAGCTACAGTATCCCCTGCCTGATCGTAAGAGAAGACTAAAAGGGGGCTGTGGACGGTGTAAGTGGGAGCTCGATCCGCCCAGCCAGTAGCCCCAGGAAGGACGGTGGTGTGTGCGTAGCCGCATGCCGCCGTAAGCATCGGAAGATGTAGGTGGGCACATCTGCTCTCCCGAAGATGGGCTTATTCTGAGCGCCGCGCGTGAAGGACACCGGTGCGTTCTACTGGAGATCCCGGAGTCCTCCCCAAGCGCAAAGGCAGGCCACCGAGGGGGTTTTAGTGCAGTCAAATCCCACATAACTCGGTTTCTTCTCCCAAGGTGCCGGGTACTTTTTGAAGGTTCCCCCCCCCCCCAATACCAAAAAAAAGGTATGTTGTCATCAGGGATGACTGAGAAGTCATCCCTGACCCCCGACCCCCTTTTATTCCTTAAATATAAAATTGTTTTAACTGACACAATATGATTACCAAATTAATGAAAACCATAAAAATATTTGAAGCATTCCTATGCTTATACTAAGAGAACGCTCCACCTTTTGCAGATGTATAAAAGGAAATTCTTATACAAAATTACCAACATAGCAGATAAGTTCAGCGAGCAAATATCAAATATAGTATTAATGCCGTCTTGTTAAAGCTTTTACATACACGTTATTTAACTTTCTCAGTACTTATTGCCTTACATTATTCAAATGTTATGTTGGCTGATGCGCAGCGATGGCCCAGTGGTAAGGGCCGCGGTCTCCAACGTGGGAGATGCCGGCTTAAAATCCGGTACGCACCCCTGACTAAAAGAAATTTGTAATGTGCGCATTTCATCGCTGCTCCACGGATGGAAAATTTTGTGATATTTAATTGATTACGATGTTTTCCATCGCCGACATATCGCCGTGCATGCCCGAGAGAAACTTATATTATCTCGAAGGTATAATGGCCACCAACCCGCACTAGGTCAGCGTGGTGGCTTGGCTGCAACCCTTTATGCGTCCCACTGCTGGGCACGGGTCTCTCCCCATTATTGGGGAGGCGGTATCCCCTGCCTGATCGTAAGAGGTAACTAAAAGGGGGCTTCCAGGGATGCGGACGGTAAGAGTGGGAGCTTGACGCGTCCAGCTAGCAGCCCCGGGAGGGGCGGCTGTGTTTGCGTGGCCGCATGCCGCCGTGAACACCTGAAGGTGCAGGAGAGCACATCTGCTCTCCCGAAGATGGGCCCGTTCTGGGGCGCCGCGCGTGGAAGACACCGGTGCGTTCCTATGGAGATCCCGGAGTCCTCACAAGCGCAGAGGCAGCCACCGAGGGGGTTTTAGTGCGGTCAAATCCCACATAACCCGGTATCCTCTCCCAAGGTGTCGGGTACCTTTTGAAGGTTTCCCCCCCGATACCAAAAAAAAGGCCTCTGACAAGGTTTAATTTTGGTCCCGGTTATTGTCGATAGATACCAACCTGACATAATTAAATCCTACAAAAGGCATCATGATATATAGATTTTAACCTAAAATCAGCAAACATCAAATACCGTACGAACTTACCAGTATAACTAAGTAAACCTTTTGAAAGTTACCAACATGCTTTGGCTTTGGCTGTGGCTTTTGGATAGCGGGTTAGTTCAGTAAGGAAATCAAATACATCGTTCAAGAGGTTTTGTTAAACTTCACTTATGCTTTGTGTTACAAGTTCTAGATTGCTCCATATTAAATAGATTAATAAATAACGCTACTCATAAGTAGTATTTACATATTATTTTATATGTTTAGCGTACATTGGTAGTTTCAAACAAATTTCATAATATTTATACTTACCTATTTTTCCTATATTATATTTTAAAACTTTCCATATTTTCCCAAGTTAAAAACCCATTTGATATCCCCAAACTATCTCCATGCAAAAAATCAGGTCAATTTGTATCTGTAGTAACTTAAACACTTTTACATTTAAAAAAGTACTATCTCAGAAAAAAATATTGACGCCTCTAAATTCGGTACCGGTTAAGTTATGTTCCATCTCTTGACATGTATCTATCTTTATTTATATATCTCATTCCTTTCCTATGTGTAAAAGGTCTACGGGAACTAAACCGCAGACCCTGTAGCTTCGAGATTAAGAATAGAGCTACGTATCCCCTGCTGGATTGTAAGAAGCGACTAAAAGGGGTTTCCGGGGTTGTGGGCGGTGAGAGTGGGAGTGTCGATACGTTCAGTCCGCAGCCCCGGGATGGACGGCGGTGTGTGCGTGGCCGCATGCCGCCGTATACATCGAAAGGTGCAGGAGAGCACATCTGCTCTCCAGAGGTGGGCCAGTTCTGGGACGCCGCGCGTGGAGGACACCAGTGCGTTCCACTGGAGATCTCGGAGTCCTCCCCAAGCGCAGAAGCAGGCCACCGAAGGATTTTAGTGCGGTACAAATCCCACATAACCGGGTATCCTCTCCTAAGGTGCCGAGTACCTTTTGTAGGTTTCCTCCCGATACAAAGAAAGGTGGAAATCTAGTGATAATAATAACTACAAGATTAGAAAAAGATCAATCGTATAAAAATTAACATGAATATAATAAAAAAAATCAATTTCCAGTAAAGATAAAGATCTCTATAATGCTGGCGGCACTCGTTTTCAGAAGAAATTCGATTTTCGTGTATCTTCTCGACGAGAAGAGGTGCGCTAAATTGTATCGTAATTCACAAAATGTTTTTGATGAACCGCTTTTTCGCATAATTTTTACATTTAAATTATATTTTGGTGCAACTGATTGTTTTTTCAACATCTGCCTAAGGACGAAACTTTGTAATACAACACTTTTCTTGAGTTTAGTAATAGAGCAGTCTATAATCAATTTCGTATCATATCTATTAGTTTTTTTTTTAATTTTCTTTGAATATTGTGTGTTGTCGGTCCCTTACCAGAATTGTTGCTCCATTATGTCTGCTCAGAATTGTTGCTCCAGGGTGCTTGTAAGCCTGTACCTCTACTCTTAATAAGCTTAATAATACTGCAATGTATCTGCGTATAAAAATAAATAGGCTTCAGCTTATTAAACCGTTGCGGCCATCTGCGACGTTGTCATACAACACATAAATATTTTTTTTATTCGAACCAGTAGTTCCCGAGATTAGTTTCTATAAATATAGATATGACTTTATGTGATTTAAATAAAGCACTATAGAATTTTTAGATAGCATACTTCAAAAGCTTAACAGGAATGAAAAAATAATATATGGGAAAAGGATAAAAGTTTTTAAACATTTTTGCATGCCACTGAAAGCTATGCAATCTCTACTTCAGTTTACGGTTTTCAGTGTGTTTAATATACAAATTTAATTCTGAGTTCACTGACACAGCAATAATTGTGCGCATTAACGACATATTCCGTACTGAACAAAAACTGCTCATCTCATCGCGACACAAATGCGAAATACGCCTTTTACGAGGTAAAATTAATTTTATACCATTACAAGAGGTGTTCTTGTCTCACATGAGATTACAGAAATGCGACTTAATGGCTGTGAACTGTCGTAATGTGTATAGCATTAAAATGTAAAAGCAGCAATAGCCCAGTGGTGAAAACGTTGGTGTCCTATTTGGGGTTCCCAATTTCAAGCCTGCTTGCTCATTTGTGTGTGTGTATGAAATCCTAATTAATCCACCAAAACACTTATATTACTTATATCTTTCCAAGAAAACACAAAAACAATACACGAAGATAGTGACTTTATCGGTAGTTCTTCAATCAAACTACACAAATACGGTACTACCATTTATAAATCAACTTAATATAACATTTATCATCAAAAACTCAAAGCTTAAATCTCATTCCCTCAACAATGAGCCCTCGCTTCCAACATTACTCAAATCAAATCATTGACGGGATTAAAGATCGCGCCAGCCTCGAATCAACGTAATTTGAGTTAGAGGCATTTTCCTCACTTTCCATTATTTGTTAAATTGATACGACCCGGTTTCCTTTGATATCGCCCCTACGGTCTTATGTATATGCTTTTTGTGAAGTTTAATCATTAGCTTCTACACTCAAGATTCAAGTTTTTTTTTAATTATCTGGTTGTATTTACTCCTTACAACAAAAAATAATTACTTTCACATGTTCCTATTACTCACACAAACTATGTTTCACGTCAAATCTGATTTTAAAAGTGTCATTTCCTTAGACGAAACATACAAATTCTACCATTTACAAATCAATGAATGTTATTATCAAACCCAAAGCTTAAATCTCATTCCCTCGACAGTGAGCCCTAGCTCCCAACGTTACTCAAATCAAATCATTGACGAGATTAAAGATCGCGCCAGCTCCGAATCAACGTAATTTGAATTAGAGGCATTTTCCTCACTTTCCATTATTTGTTAAATTGATAAGACCAGGTTTCCTTTGATATCGCCTCTACAGTCTTATGTATATGCTTTTTGTGAAGTTTAATCATTAGCTTCTACACTCGTTTTTTTAAATTATCTGGTTGTATTTACTCCTTACAACAGATAATAATTACTTCCACATATTCGTATTATTCACACAAACTATGTTTCACGTTAAATTCGATTTTAAAAGTGTTACTTCCTTAAACGGAACATACAAATTCTAACAAATCTATGAATGTTACTATTAAACCCAAAGCTTAAATCTCATTCCCTCGACAGTGAGCCCTCGCTTCCAACGTTAATGAAATCAAATCATTGAAGACCGATTAAAGACCGCTCCAGCCTCGAATCAACGTAATTGGAGTTTAAAGGCATTTTCCTCACATTCCATTATTTTCCAAATTGATAAGACTGAGTTTCTCTTGACATCTCTTCGGATGGTCTCAGATGCCTTTGTGAAATTTAGTCATAAACTTCAGGCGGATTTGCCATATTGAGGGTAAGTAGTGATTTATTAGTTTTACAGTTGTCAATAAATAAATTGCTTCGAGATACTATACTATTGTTGAAATGATTTGTTTTTAATTACATCTACTCGAAGTTGTTTTAAAGAAATATATTACACTGTCTATATATGTCTGCTTATAGTTGCCAATTTCTGGGAACCATTATCATTTCTTTTTTTTTTATCAATAAACTTTTATATAAGTACCTTTCCTTGCCCGCATTCATCCACATACCTGCTGGTTTGGAAATAACAAATACCTTTCTATCTTAATGAACCATCGCTCAAAAGCTCTTTGACAACTCGTTAGGCTATTAAGCATGGCCAGGCGCGTAGGTAACGTGTAACTCGGTTGTGTTTATTTGCTTAATACTGCACAGATACTCTGCATACTTTTTGATTGAATTCTGATTCCACATGAGTTTTGCATTGAATGATGGAAGAATAAATAGCTTATTTTGTTGCCAGTAATTTTTGGTTACTATTTATGTTTTGTGTTAGTAAATATTATACGTAAGTTCTTCTTCTTTGTAGATTCTTATATGCGATTTTCGTGACCACCAAGATCAAATCTGCACAAGTCTTCCAATTTGCTCTACTTTGTGTCAGAAGCAAGGATTTGTGCCAGTTGGTCTGGTACTTACATTTAGTTGGCAATGTTTGAGGCTTACTTCGTTTTCTATTCATGTGATTTACAACTAACTATAATTATTGCAAGATTGACAGGTTCTCCTTTTGCTTTCTCAAGAAGCTCAGTACCCTTCGTATGCATAGTTGAGAGAAGAGTTTGAATATTTAGCTCCTTTAGAATTGCCACATTAAAATTTGTGCGTTGCGCCTTCCTAAATGTATTCAAATTCAAATCATTGTCCAACACCACATTTCGATTACGTAAGTTTTTTTATCCTCTTTTTTGCCAATATTTTATTTGGAAATCGCAAATATTTTCCTTACATAATGAGCCGCCGCTAAAAGATCTTTGAAAACTCGTTAAGCTATTAAGCGGCTAGGTTATATGAAATGTCCGGCTTATTATATATGTATATATATATTTGGCTCCTGAGTTGAAATTCTGATTCATTCAAATATTAATTTTGCACCGGTATTATTGCTTTATACTCCTAATTGGTGACGAAATAGTTACAAGTTATTTTAATCTTTGGATTAATAGTATTAATTTATTTTAATGATACTTTGCGTAAGTCTAATGTTAGAATGAAGAGAAACATTATAATCATATTTTACTTTACAATATAAAAAAGCCTTAATAAAAAAGAAAACATCTAAATGCTATCATAAAGCAATTATAATTAAAAAACCTAAGCGAAGAAAAACATCTCTTAATTTCTTAGCTCTTCGAGATACAGAATCACATTAATCAATTCATTAGTAAATCACTAATCTATCTAATTCATTATCTGTTGTGTGTTTTAAGTTTCTTCTTCTTCTTATCAGCCTTTTGTAGTCCACTGCTGGACGTAGGCCTCCCCTAACGTTCGCCACTCCTCCCGGTCCTGCGCCTTCTGAATCCAGCGGCTTCCCGCTGTCTTCTGTAGGTCATCAGTTCACCTGGTTGGAGGGCGGCCTGTACTCTTTTTGCTGAGACGTGGTCGCCATTCGAGAACCTTTCTTCGACATCAGTTATCGGTTCTCCTAACTACATGGCCTGCCCATTGCCACTTCAGCTTGCAAATTTTGAGAGCTATGTCGGTAACTTTTAAGTTTAGGTTTATTTATATGTTGAGTATTTAACGCTTTGTTCTTCTATAACTTTGAACTACATGACGTTAATAAATCAATGTCTAAATCACGTTGTTGAGATTTTGTGTGGACTGTATGTACTCGTATTCCTCTATACGAAACCGAATAAATTGTACTACATGAACGAAGACAGCGGTGTTTTCTAGTAGTGTAGTTTCGATCTATCTACACAACCTCAACTATCTCCAAAGATTGTTCAATTTGCCTCGGTGTCTTAGCTTAACTCAGTGCTTATTTTCTGAATTAGTACTTAGAAAAATTTGCAGGTAATTTTAAATGCTTGATTTTTTTGGTTCATAAACATAAACAGTGCGTAAAGGCCCATGTTAAAAATTAAATGTAGAAATCATTATGTTTTTCTTTAAAATAAAGATGTTAAAAAATATCCCAATAATATCTTTTTATCCTAAAGCAGTTAATTAATTATTAATGGTTAAACACAAATCTAAACAAAGAAAAACATCACTTTATTTCCCAGTACCCGACGATACAGGACCGCATTAATCAAATGATTAATAAATCACTAATCAACCTCAAGCCCCGGACCGGACAACGTCGCCATCAATTCGACAAATCCGATTGAAGTTAATGACCAAACTTCACAAAAGGCATCTGAGACCGTCGGAGCGATGTCAAGGAAAACGCTCTTATCAATTTACCAAAGAATGGAATGTAAGAAAAATGCCTTTAAACTTAAATTACGTTGATTCGAGCCTGAAGCGGTCTTTAATACCAGCAAATGACCTGATTTCATTAACGTGAATTTCATTAGCTGTGAGTTTTGAATGAAAACATTCATTGAACATTTAATTGTAGCTCTTTTAATCTACTTTACTGTGTAGAAATATCATATTGTCGTCTTCATTATAAAACATTTATCATGACGACCACTGTAGCGCAATGGTTACCATGAAGGACTACTGACCGAAGGGTTTGATTTCCGGCGAGGCAGGAATTTAAATTACGAGTTTTAATTAATGTTCTTGGTCGAGGTGTTTGTGTTTATGTTATTGTGTGTGTGTCCACGGTACGGAAATACCTGGAACTTACTTTTTGTTAAGCTTGCTTCTTGCAAGTCGGCGGAGATGCGGATTAGTGCCAACCCGCTGTTTCGTCGAATCGAATGTTTTAAAATGACCCATAAGGAGTTGCAAAAGATTTGATGGTTGTTATTTTATTAATAGAATCCGGCGTTACTTTGCGGAACTCCATTGTTATAAAGTTAGGTAAAAAATACTTTGCAACAATACGGAATTAGAATGTATGATGGTATATCAAAACTTTTTTCATGCAATAGCATCTTCCTCCCTCCCATATAGGATACATGCACATGCAGCAATAAAAAATACAGACCAACATATGTACGTACCACCACCAACACGCGTTAACTTGCAAAGTGAAAAGACTTTGTGAGTTACCGTCGTAGAGTCAATAACTCTGATGATGCTCTATTTTTGGGGCGAAAACGCATTATTTGCATCATTGCAGGTGGACTGACCATCTTAAGAAGATAGTAGGAAGCCGATAGGTTCAGAGGGCGCAGAACCAGACGCCGGGCATCACCAAAATCATCAACAACATTCTATTTGAAGTCCTTCTCCTGGCCTTTTCATAAATTAGGAGGATTTATGTCATAACCCACCAAACATAACACTAAATTACGGTTATGAAACTTTTGAATCTGAACATTGTTGTAGTGTTCACACCATTGTTGGTTTTAAGTTTCTTAAGTTTCTTCTTCCAGTGCGGTGAAGCGAGGAAGGCGAGAAGTTTAAATTCAGTAAAACCTATATTAGTAATTTTTTTAAGATACTGGATTTCTATGCCATGTGTATGTCCTGGCGCGAATCTCTAAAAACTATTGACTGATGGTGGACATTTTATAATTTAGTTTATAATTTATAATCGGTAATTATTAAATATTTTAATGTATCAAAGTGCCCTTGGCTTTTGTAGTGAGGGCCCCCTCCCCTCGTCGGTCCCCGGTTTGGTTATTACCAAATCCTTATTATTAATGAAGAGACCATGAGAAGGACACCTTAAAGATTGTTGTTAATGATTATGTCGATATCCATGCATCCATCAAATTTTGAAAGTACATTTCTGGACATCTGGCCTCCCCTTATGTTCACCATTCCATTCAGTTGTAGAGGGTGTAGCTCTATATCCAGGGTCTTCCCGCTGTCTTCTTCAGATCATTAGTCGACTTGGATGGAGGGTGGCATGTTCTCCTTTAAATATGTACCCTACTAAAAACGTTATGATAGTCCCAAGTTTCAATATAAACTCGATTCTTCATTATCATGAACTAATAGCAAAATATAAATAACGCGAAACTATCCGCGTAGATTAACTATGTTTTCACATTATTCCAAAATTGGATCACAACAATTTTCGGGCTAAAACTGAACTCACTAAGTATGCACGAGTACACAGAATTAAAGCACAATTGACCCAGTATTCATGACTGAGCTAGCGAACACGTAGATGTTGGTAGGTAACTAGAATCCTGCGCGGCTTTATGAATTACGGTTATGAAACTTTTGAATCTGAACATTGTTGTGGTATTTAGCAAAGTTTTTTGAATCCCAATGTTGGGTTAGTTTAGTAATTTTCTTATAATATAGGAGGCTTGAACATAAAATTTAATACCTACATTAGTGGTTTTGTTGACTTAAGAGGCCGTATACGAAATTTTGCCGATATCGCTGATTTACCTGATTTTTGCAGTTAAAATAAATTTAAAATAAAATTTTCATAAGTAATATTGCACAATATGACACAACATATTTCAATAATAATAATCTAATACATTAGCCACTTATTAGGTTGCATCGAGTATTATGATGCGAGCTATGGGTTTCTTGAAATATTTTTTGTGCCAAATTAATATTTTTTTACAGGAAATGGATTGATTAGATTATAATTGAATTTATCAGTCATATCGTAATAAAGATATCATGTCATAATATCATTATAGAAATACAGTATTTTAACTGCAAAATGTCGTGTGTAACGTCAGTTTTATTCGTTTCATCATCTCATAGTTTAGTTTATATTTTGAAGAATCTAGATTATCCTGAAACGAGGATTATTAAAGCATTTTTCAATACGTTCTACCGGTATGACGACCTTTAAAAAAAACAGTGGGAAGCTATTAGATTTCTTATAATAATAGTATGATTACTTCGGGCACAATTTATTAAATTAACTTTTTTTGTAATACTGCCCTTTGAATTTATATTTAGAGTAACAAATTGTTCAATTTTATTAATGTAATATTATATCTCCTCCTTTAGTGTATTTTTCTAATAATAAATATATTTTTAAATTAAGCTTTAATTTGTTTCATTCCTTTTTTACTTCTAACTACATCAAAATTTTAAGCAATTCTTAAAAAATATCTGCCCAATATACTATAACACTTATGTTCCGCTAAAGACACACAGTATTCTCATATATTATATTGATAATTGCAATTTAAAGACTTCCCTACTAAGCAACTTATTGAAAGCAACACTTTCAATAAGAATCACAGAAATTGTTGCAGAACACTGCAATAGCTATAGCAGTAACTATAAAAAATAGAAGTCTACAAGATACAAAACGAAATTACAGACAATTCGGTCCGCAGAGCGGTATTGCCCATATCCCGACTAATTTGCTGCGAACGGATTTAGAAAGGAAATTGCTTCAAGAAACGGTCACGCTCCACAATTCCTTCCAAGACTTCCAATCCGTGACGAGAATTTCCACTCGGTTTTGCAATCCACAACGTCTTTCCTGAATCGTGATCAAAGCTTATTAAATAATTACAAACCCCAAAACATCTAATTAACCTTGCTTTGAATTTATGCGCCTGAATTAGCATTCGAGAAAATTGTATCGTTTAATAGCAAAATGTTTCGTGGGCAATAACCGTGGCATTTACCCTGAGGATTACGGTTATTGCTTTCATTTTATTCAATCTTCACAAAGTGACACACGGTATACCAAAATATACAAAAAAACAATACGGTAATTTTGAAATTGAATTTTTATCCACCAATTAAACTCCTTACTGTTGTTCTTTATTTACACAATAACGTACGTAACGTAACGTACGTAACGTAATAAAGGTTATTCCAAAATGAACATAAGTTAGCAGTACCAGGAAGCGCGCATGGCTTGGTGGCTATTAGCGTAGAACGCAAGCGATCTGCGCAGTTAAGCCAAAACGGGCGTGGTCAGGTGTGAGATAGGTGACCGCTAGTGGCAAAAAAAATTCATGCGCCATTCGGTGCTTCGGAGGGCACGTTAAGCCGTCAGTCCCGGTTGTTATCGATAGATAACAGTCGTTAAACCTTGTCGAAGGCCTTTGGACGGTTTGAAAAAATCCGACAGCGGGCTGGCTAGTAACCCGCATCTCCAACAACCCGCATTGGAGCAGCGTAGTGGCCCAGCTCCAGGCCTCCCCTGTAATAAACGGGAGCAACCCGTGCCCAGCACTGGGAAGCAAAAAAAGGGTTACAGCCAAGCCAAGCAGTAAGAAATAGTTTTTGCTCCAACTAAATTGCTTTTATTTTGTAATTAAAATTGTGTAATCAAAAATCCCCACCTTCAATGAATTCTCTTTCTTACATTGTCTACACGCAACAGTAAAGAATAAATTGGCTGTTGCAATCAATAAATATCACCAAAATCGCAGAATGACCGCTGAAATACATGACTAAGAAGTAACTACGAGTACATAAAAAAAATACTACAAAATAAAAATAAAACAGAAGATTTTGCTTTCTCCCAAATAAGCTCTAGTGCTTCTCAATAATCAGGAGACACAATTTCCTTCTGGAAGGCAAAATACATGCGTCTGCATACACGTAATGAATTTATTGCAAATCTTGCTTTTAGTTGTACCCCATTTAATGCTTATTCGGGCACTAAACATAAGGTATATTACCTAAAAAGGTCCCTTTCATGATCATTGTATTAAGTTTAAATTATAATTCTTAAAATAATTCTATCCATTGTGAAAATTTCATAAGCGATTCCTTTAATAAGACGATTTCGTTTCTAAATGTAATTAATATTCCCTTGAACCAAGTCGTTGAGTTATAAGGCTGCCTCATTGAAATAAGACACGACAGATTTGATGTGACAAAGACAGCTTTTGGTACAATCACCCTAATAATGTTGACATTTTATTTGAGTTTTAAGCTTTGTAGTAGGTTTCGGATGAATGATAAATTTGATCTTCATTGCAGTATTTAATCAAAATAATTTTAAATACTATTTGATTCTGATTTGTGGTGACTACCAAGTTTATTATAATTGTCATTTTCACTTAATCGTCATATTTCAAAGTTTGAAATCATAATAAGATAGTCATGTTTTTATGCGAATAGGTTTGCAAAACGAAAATAGTGCAGCACACACCTCGCTTCAAACATTTGTAGATAAAATAATTAAGAAAACTGATGAGAAAGTACGCACTTAGCGTTATAATTTCTGACGTAGAGAGTCTCAACACAAAAATATTACGCGAAACCATTTTGGAATCTATAGTGAAACTTAAAAACTCTGAACTAAAATTCATGCCTTTTCTCATTCTGAACCGACTGAAAAATCAAATCTAATAAAAGTAGGTAAAGTAAGAGAAAATAAAAATTCAAGAACAGATTGACAAACATAAATGAAATTGAATCTGAATCATATTAATGTAGTAATTAAAAAAATGAAATATCTTCAATCATTGCTACGTAAGGCCACTTACGTACTGGCTGTTCATTTCTCCTTTGCGTAGAGACCAGCAAAGTCTCACAAGTGGTCTGCAAAATGGCCCATTACATTGCGGTGGGTGGCAAGTGAAATCTATTGCAGTGGCCATTAGGGGCACTCGATAAATATTCACTTCGCTGTATTTGTAGTTAAAACAGTATCTGGAACAAAATATTGTAATTAAAGCTGTAGTTTATTAATGACTTTCATCTATGATTTACGAGTAAATAAACATCGGGCTGGGAAAATTTAGAAACTAAACTACTCGCCTTGATACTAAGGAGTTTTAAAATATTACTATTAGGGCCTCTTTCACCACCTTCAAGTAAAGTGATAAGTACGCTAATTGTCGGTTAAAGCCACCCGTAACTTCAATTTCAATTTCACGATGTTCGAGTAGCACTAATCATACGATAAACTGACCCGTACTCATAGCCTTTACTTGCCAGTTAACTTTACTTGGGTTACTTTACGTAACTAATCAACACTTTAATTGGAGATGGTGAACGAGGCCCTTAACATGCTTTTCCATAGTATGAGGTGGAAATACGATGATTAGTGGCTAACCTGATATCGAAGTTTTTTCAGAACGCCTATAAAATCTCCGATTAGGCTTAGCGACTCCTGAACAAAGAGTGTGCCATTAAAATCACGGATGAATTTGACGGACCTCCAGTCCCGGGTTTTGTTCCCTCGGGTTAAGAAATTTCATATTATTAAAAAGGATTTGATTTAGGTGTTTGAGTTTCTGTCTTTGTGTGTTATTATTTAAATCCATGGTATCCACGATACCGTGCATCCTAGTGTGTGGCTATAAGTATGAAATATAAAAAAAAAATGGTTGTCTGTGTCGGTTTGCGTACGATAGTTTAACGTGACAACGTCATAACAAAATAATGAAAATCATATTAACTTTTCACTTCACTTTATAAACAGTCGACGAACGGGTCAAGCCGAACGCTCAAGCCTCAACATAACGTTACAAGCGTAACGTTACAATGAGCGTAACATTACAGTGAGTCTAACGTTACAATGAGTCATCATTTTTCGTACATGCATCCTGCGTTCATCAATTTATTATACGTTGTCACGTCAAAAAAAAAAAAACAATTACCGCTAGCAGCCAGCCATATTACCATAACATTTTTCTCAGCCGTATAGATCACTTCTATGCACAGAGAATTACTTTCCGCTATGTTTTGTTACAGCCAATAAGACAAAGTCTCAAAAGCAATCTGTAAAACGGACTATTACACTGCGGTGAGTGGCCAAGTAAAATCTATTGTACCGGGTTGCCATTAAAGGCAGTCAATAAACGTTCACTCCGCTGCATTTGTAGTTTACAGAAAGGATACTGTTTTGTAAAATAAATATTTTGTTCTAAAAAGTTTCTAATATTGTAGTTATAAATTACACGACACCACAAAATGAAATGAAATGAAATATTCTTTATTCACTGTACGGTTCCTTTACAAACTCTTAGTGAACGTTATTTTTTTTGTTCTGTCTGCTCTGGGTGCGCTTAGGCAATGCTGAGCTGAAGAAAAGAGCAGACGAAGAAAAACTTCAGCCCTGTTTTAAAATATGGGGTATACAATAGCTAACTTTCTTACAGAGTAGCTATGGGCCGATAAGGAACATACGTGACAGCTACCGCATGTGTCAATGTCGTCCCACACATTATTGTTTATGCTGATACATATTATATTATGCCGACATGTTTCGATCCTGACCGAGGACCTTCTTTAAGAGCTCCTGCCGGTCGCGGTGGCATCGCGGAGGATCAGTCTCAGGACCTAAACATGTCGGCATCCCCGATAAACATTAACGTGAGTACAGTCGTGTAATATATAACTACAATGTTAGTGTACACTTACGATTCGTTCAATAATAAAAAAGTTTCTTATCATTTTAGCTAATAAAATACGTTGATTTTTAGAAAATAAGAAAACGGGAGCTGAACTGCAATGCATTTTATGTGTCTTTACACCGTATATTCCGTAACTAAGGTTGCCTAGAAACTTCTCCACCATACTTTTTCTATGCAGATTGGTGGGTAGTAAGGGTTAGTGAGTGACTAACCTGCTGGTTATTATTAACCTATCTGGCTTAGAAAGAACGTTTATAGATTAACTATTTTGTCCTTAAATGTGTCGTGAGTGTCTTTATTCATTGTAGTAATATAAAAACGGTTCTAATCACACAGTTTTTCTAACTAGTCGGGCGATCCCGAAAAACCGAGTGAGTAGAACCGTTTTTATACTACAACGTTTATAGACTCTTATCGGCTAAAGGTATCTTCAACAGTAGGGAAACAAGTGTAAATTCAACTACCGTTCATGAATCCAGATAGATTCCCGAAGTACAAATTTAAATGATGATTTAAATTTCTGTGCCCTGGTCTGGGTTTTTATGTTTCTTTATATGTGTGTATCTATGGTACTCACGATACAGATAATACTAGTCCATAAGCGTGAAGCAATAAAAAAATCTAGCACGACCACCCATACCACTCCTGACTGCACCCTTTATGCTTGTCTGTATAAGCGTGCTATTGCTTACCGCTATTTCTTTCCCATATTCAAAGCAATTAAGTCTCAAAAGCGATCTCCAAAATGGTCCATTACATACAGTGAGTGGCCAAGAAAAATCTATTGTACCAGGTTGCCATTAAGGGCAGTCGATAAACGTTTACTTCTCGCCAATTGTGGACAAATGCTCAGCTGCTAAGCTATTGTTTTTAAAAGCTATATAGGTCAATATAGCTTTTAAAAACAATAGCTAGTTACAATAATTGTTATTTAATCGAATTAATTTAAAAGGCGCTGTCTTATATGCGCAGCACTTTTAGTGGGTCTACCCATATTCAAACGAATTAGTGTAGTTCAAATTCACTAAAAATAAATAAATATTTAAACAAAAAAATTACCAACTTCAAAACAAAACTACTCCAAAACACATGAATATGCCGTAGAAAGTAAAAAATAAAAAAAACCGGCCAAGTGCGAGTCGGACCCATGCACGAAGGGTTCCGTACTATTATCTATAAAAAAATCACGTTTCTTTCTTTCTTGTACCTATAACAATAGCGGCAACAGAAATACATCATTGCCTTTGATTATCCATATTGTTCGCGCCAATTAAGTCATTTCACCTCCCTCCCCTTCATCCTCCCTCTCTTTCCCGCAAGCGCACTATGGTATTATATCGGCCTCGTTCGCACCTCAACGAACGTAGATGGATCAGGAAGATCTATCAATTCAGTCTGCCTTCGTCCCGCCGCCGACGCGCACGCCGCCGACGCGTATGCAAGTCCTCTAGTGACAACCGCACCGCAAGCCACCTAACACGTGGTCATCAGACTCGCCGCATCGCCACCATCACCGCTGTTAATAGTCAAGTGAAGAATAGGTACCTATAATAGTGAGAGTGAAGGACAACACCAGTTCCCGGGCAAGAGAGGATTGATGAAGACTTCAGCAGCACACGAGCATACCATCTGCTCCAGCACCAAGTAAGTGCGTTTGTTCCCTTTACCAATCCTTCTCGTTTTCCACCATTAATTCAAACCGCAACTTACAGTCCACAATTCCATCACCCGCAACGGGGGACCACCCTCCTTTCCATCCTTTATTCCACCACCATTTTTGGTCATAGCGAACCGGAGGTCCCCCCTTTCTCCAACAATATCTGGTCCTTGTCGATCCGGATTTCCTCCAATCTTTTGGTCCTTCGAGCCGGATTTCGAGCCAATAGTTTGGTCACATCACCCGGGTTAATTATTTAATCTCATAAATACGCATACATATGTATTTCATGTAATATATTATAAGTGCCTATTCATATTTATTTTTGCAAATAAGTATTATATCTACGATTATTTTATATCCCGCATATTAATAACGCACCGCTCACGTAGGTATATTATTATTCTTTTTGCAAAACACACCGCACCATCCGCTATTTATTTTTGCAAATAAGTATTATATCTACGATTATTTTATATCCCGCATATTAATAACGCACCGCTCACGTAGGTATATTATTATTTTTGCAAAGCGCATTCGCACCATTCGCACCATTATTTACCTATATTTGTAATCGAAATTACACCTCATAGGTACGCATTCTATTTTTCATTAATTGAAGTCCGCCATATTTGTGGTTGCCGGAGCCGACGCGACCGGCGATCGTTGTTTCGCTAGTAACTACCTACGTATTCATTCATTACGCCATACATAATTTTTATAATCTTAACTGTTTTAACTGATTTATCTTGTTCACGACAAAATGTCTACTAAAGGCAAAATTGAATCTGAAACGCTTTCAAATGACGAAATTAGATTGAAAATATTAATTGCAAAACGAAATTCTATTTACGAACGTTTACAACAAATTTATGATTTATCTATAAGTGCATTAAGTTCGTCAGACGAACAGGACACATTTCTTGACACGGCATCTGACCTTGAATACTTGCGTACCGAGTTCAAGGACACGTTAGAATCTTATAATGTTACAAATTTAAAATTAAATCCGAACGCGCAAGTCGATTTCGGATCGTGGAAATCTTTTCATGATCTATATAGTCGTATTAAAAGTCAAGTGTCCAAATTAAACGCTCCATATTCATCTTCAAGTAAATTACAGAATAGTTTACCTACAAAAATTATACCGTCGCTTCCGCCCATAGAATTACTTTCTTTTAACGGGGACATACGACACTGGTCTATGTTCTACCAACAATTTAAAACATTAGTTCATGATAATCAGCAATTAACAGATGCTGAACGCGTTTATTATCTTGTTAGTAAACTTAGTGATAAGGCATTATCAGTCTGCTCAGGCTTAATGCCTACAGCGGAAAACTATTCTGTGATATGGAACGCGCTCATACGTAGATATAACGACGAGCGTGCGCTCGCGACTACCTACGTCAGTCAGCTGTTAGAACTGAAGAACGTAAACACTAACACATCCGCTGGTTATCAAATATTTATGGATAAATTTGATGCTTCTATTAACGCTCTTAAGCAACTTAATATTGATGACATATCTGATTTTCTATTTCTAAATATCGCGCTTAGAAAATTAGATAACGGTACCGTAAAGTCGTTCGAAATGTCATGTCGCAACATAAATATACCTAAATATTCCGCTTTGGTTCAGTTTTTACATGACCAGAATAGGGCTTTGTGCCATACAATAAATACTTCGCATAATATGTCTAACAATAATAAAATTAAAGGTAATTTGGTTCCCGCTCCCGCTAAAAATATACGCAAAACTTTTATTAATACAGATTCGTCTCGGTCATGTATTTTCTGTAAATCGGGTGATCACGAACACCTATTTGTCTGTCCGCATTTTTTAAAAATAAATGCACAGGACAGGTACAATTTTGTAAAACGAAATAAATGTTGCACTAATTGTTTAAGTAATAAACACGCCACTCCCTTTTGTAAGTCACAGCGTAGATGTAGGTATTGCTCCCGCTCGCACCATACGCTACTTCATTTTGTTAGTAGTAGGAATAAGGTCGATCAGCCTTCGGTAGAACAAGGTCCAGGAGAAAAAAATGCATCCACGTCATGTAACGTTTCGCGCGATTGTGGTAATGCGCCGCACCGCACTACATTATTGGGAACTGCGAAGATTAAAGTTTGTACTAAATACGGACACCAATATTTGTTGCGTTGTTTAGTGGACCCTGGCTCGCAATGTGATTACATCACGAAACAGTGTTGCAAACGTTTATACCTACCGATCTCAAATAAAACACCAGTTAAAGAGGCGCAAGGAATCGGTGGGGTGTCGCAGAAGATTTTAGGTGTTACTTCTTTGCAGTTTAGCTCCCGCTTTGATGAAAATAAACTTTATCATATTGAACCGTTAGTTGTTCCCGCTATAACTGGACAATTACCCGAGTCGTTAATAGACGTTTCGAAAATTAGTTATATAAATAATTTACGTTTGGCTGACGATCAATTCCATACACCAGGTGACATTGACGTTTTATTAGGGGTTAACACTTATTTACAAATTTTGTTAACTGATAAAATAATTAATTCGCAATCGCCGAGTGCCATAGAAACGTCACTAGGATACATAATAATGGGAGACGCAGAGATTGACTTTCCTACTTGCATTCCGCGTTCTTTAGTTTCTTATCCTACTCGTATTAATAAAAGTCAAACGTCGCTAAAGTTAGAGGAGCTGCCGCAAAAAACTTATTTGAGTCCTGATGAACAGAAATGTGAGAATATTTATAATTCCACTACTCGTCGCAATTTGAACGGACGATGTATTGTCGCCCTGCCCTTCAAGGACACGCCTGATAAGTTAGGTGATTCTTTTATAACCGCTAAAAAACGCTTCTCGCTCCTAGAGAGACGTTTTAATAAATGTCCCGATCTTCGCTCCCGCTACAATGACGTCATTCAAGATACATCAACAAGGGTTTTTTATCATTAGTTGTTTCAAATAATTCTACGGAACCTTGCTTTATCTCCCGCACCACCCTGTCATACGTAATGATAAAAGTACAACTAAATTGCGAATAGTACTCGACGCAAGCGCTAAGTCAGATAATGACATTTCATTAAATGATATACATAGTGGGCAAAATTTACAGTCTGATATTTTTAATATTTTAATAAACGTACGAGTTTATCGCATCGCCTTTTTTGCCGACGTTAGGCAAATGTATTTATGCGTTGAAGTACAAAAATCGCACCGCGCGTTTCAACGCATTCTTTATCGCTTTTCTAATGAGGAAGACATACAAACATACAAATTTAATCGTGTGACTTTTGGTTTACGCTCTTCTCCTTTTCTTGCGCTACGCACACTACGTCAGTTGGCTTCCGAGGAGAGGGAGTCCTATCCTTTGGCTGCTTCGGTGGTCGAACGAGATATTTATATGGACGATATCGCGTCCTGCGCGCCCTGCGTCAACAGCGCCGTTGACGTAGCCACTGAACTAATTCAAATGTTTCAGCGTGGAGGATTTGAATTGGTTAAGTGGACTAGTAACAGTTCAGAGCTTTTACAGCACATCCCCGCAACGCACCGTCAGCTTGACGAGGTCTCATTCGACGACCAAAGTATTTTTAAGGTATTGGATTTTCATTGGCACCCCGCAACTGATTGTTTTTCTTTTCTAGTTTCGCCGCGCCGCTCGCTTGTACCAAGCGTTCTATTTTATCCGCAACCGCTCGCTTGTATGATGTTCTGGGGCTCGTGGGTCCAGTAATTCTTTTCTCTAAGCTTCTCATTAAAACCTTATGGGTTCTCAAACTTGACTGGGACCAGGCTCCGCCCGCTCACGTTGTCACTGCATGGCAACAATATATTTCAGAGTTACCTTTGATATCGAAATTAAAGTTTCCTCGCCATATGGGTATAAATAAAAATTCGCAAGTCTCGCTAGTCGCGTTCGTCGACGCCAGTGAAAAGGCGTATGGCTGCGTGATTTATTCGCACATCGTTAATGACGATGACTCACTAGTGATAACGCTACTAATTTTATTGCTTCGCGTTCATACTTTAAGAACTTAATTCCTTTTTACGGTCAGACGAATATTATAAAGTATTTAATCAGATCCTTTCTGATAACCGCATCACATGGAAACTTAACCCTCCAAACGCTCCACATTTTGGTGGGCTTTGGGAGTCAAATATAAAGATAGTAAAGTATCATTTATTTCGCGTCATAGGTAAGCAAATCCTCACGTATGAGGAGTTGCTTACTGTCCTCACTCAGGTCGAACGCATATTAAATTCACGACCGCTTTACGTGTTAAGTAGCGATCCGGCGGAACCTACTGCACTTACGCCCGCGCATTTCCTCGCTGTTAATCCACTTGGATGTTTACCCGCCGCGGATCTTAGTAAGGAACGCATTAATCTTTTATCACGTTTTTCATTGCTTGATTCGATAGTTCAGTCATTCTGGAAGCGCTTCAGATCAGAATACTTACATACACTACAAGCAAGAGAAAAGTGGAATAAACATTCTATTAATTCCGTTTCTGTAGGAACCGTTGTTCTTATCGATATGGATAACGCTCCGCCTCTTCAGTGGCCGCTAGGCGTCGTCACTGAACTGTTTCCTGGTAGGGATGGTGTGGTGCGCGTTGCACAAGTGAAGACTAAGAGCTCCACTTTGCAGCGGCCCATTGTTAGACTTTGCCCTCTACCAACACAATAATATTTCTATATGCCTATGTAGTTTATATTTTATAAGTTATAGTTTAAGTATAAATTCTCATCCCGCTATTATAATATTTTTATTAATTTACTAATTATATTCATCGCATCGCCTCTGTTCACCGCATATATAGTTTTTTCTATATGATATTAACTCCGCTGTATATATTTATGTTTATTTTTTTTTAATTCGCTATTTGAGGAGACCTCAAGGCCGGGGGGATGTTCGCGCCAATTAAGTCATTTCACCTCCCTCCCCTTCATCCTCCCTCTCTTTCCCGCAAGCGCACTATGGTATTATATCGGCCTCGTTCGCACCTCAACGAACGTAGATGGATCAGGAAGATCTATCAATTCAGTCTGCCTTCGTCCCGCCGCCGACGCGCACGCCGCCGACGCGTATGCAAGTCCTCTAGTGACAACCGCACCGCAAGCCACCTAACACGTGGTCATCAGACTCGCCGCATCGCCACCATCACCGCTGTTAATAGTCAAGTGAAGAATAGGTACCTATAATAGTGAGAGTGAAGGACAACACCAGTTCCCGGGCAAGAGAGGATTGATGAAGACTTCAGCAGCACACGAGCATACCATCTGCTCCAGCACCAAGTAAGTGCGTTTGTTCCCTTTACCAATCCTTCTCGTTTTCCACCATTAATTCAAACCGCAACTTACAGTCCACAATTCCATCACCCGCAACGGGGGACCACCCTCCTTTCCATCCTTTATTCCACCACCATTTTTGGTCATAGCGAACCGGAGGTCCCCCCTTTCTCCAACAATATCTGGTCCTTGTCGATCCGGATTTCCTCCACATATATATCATAATCCACATAAATCATTGCATTAAGATTGAATGAAAGGTAAATTGTGGTTTACGATTTATGACGTATTAAAAAAAACTACTTACTAGATCTCGTTCAAACCAATTTTCGGTGGAAGTTTGCATCGTAATGTACATCATATATTTTTTTTAGTTTTATCATTCTCTTATTTTAGAAGTTACAGGGGGGGGGGGCACATTTTACCACTTTAGAAGTGTTTCTCGCGCAAACTATTCAGTTTAGAAAAAAATGATACTTGTAACCTCAATATCATTTTTGAAGACCTATCTATAGATAACCCACACGTTTGGGTTTGGGTTCGATGAAAAAAAAATGTTTGAGTTTCAGTTCTAAGTATGGCGAACCCTCAAAATTTATTGTTTTTTTTTTCTATTTTTGTGTGAAATTCTTAATAATAGTGGTTCACAGAATACATCTAATTACCGAGTTTCAACAGTATAGTTCTTATAGTTTCGGAAAAAAGTGGCTGTGACATACGGACGGACAGACATCACGAATCCATAAGGGTTCCGTTTTTTGCCATTTGGCTACGGAACCCTAATTACGTATTCTTCTACAATTTAATAGTGTAATGTAAGTTATATTGTCTACTCTTTTATTTTGGAGTAGTTTTCTTTTGAAGTCGGTATTATTTTTTGTTAAAATTATTGTTTTTTTATTGTAATGTATGTAGATGCAATGTTTATGGTTCCTCCCCTCTATTCTGTCTTAAAGCAACTTTTGCGTTTTGGTGGCAATGTGCAGTCACAGAACATTTATTTGTCCACCAACCCACCTATAGCGTCTATAGTGGCATCGCTACTACATACTCCCTTGGAATCTGTAACCATGTTTACTTGTAAATTGGGTTTGTTGATTGAGGTAGCTGTTGACGGATTGGGTTGATTTTACGGGTTACAGCAATAATTTAATACCGAGAAACCAGTTGCTTTTCATTACAGAATACAAAAAAATATATAAGTCTACAAACTATCATGATTATTGTTGAAATAAGTTAAACATAATGATGGCAACATTTTATTTTAGTTAAGTTTTTATATGACATCCCCATTTGCCGCTATGAATGTAAAATCTACTCTGTGGTTCCTTTTTCTTTTTCGCCTGCACCGCGTCCACCATTGTTCAGTTAGTTACTTCTGTAAAACCTGATTATAATATACCAAGTTATTAAATAGGTCGGCAGTTTTATTCCTACAGGTTATGGGCCGCCCCGAACCTATTCAGATAATAATTTCTGGGGATATTACCGTATAATCAGAAATAAGTAACTCGTTCGCCGGCTTGACCGCATGGCGGCGATGGCTAACCACCAGATTGAAAAGTTGTCCTGCAGGGAGAACTACAATACATGGAAGTTTGCTGTTAGATCGTACCTCGAGCACGAAGAATTATGGGATTGCGTGGACCCAGCAGGACCTAAGGACGTGGACCCAAAAAGGGACACGAAAGCTAAGTCAAAAATTATTTTGTTAGTTGACCCTATCAATTACGTGCACATCCAGGATGCTAGTACATCACGAAGGGTTTGGCTAAACTTACAAACAGCGTTTGAAGACTCTGGGCTTTCCAGGAAGGTTGGTCTCCTCAAAGATTTGATAAATACGTCACTTGAAAATTGTTCTAACATTGAAGAGTACGTCAGTAAGATTATGACGACTGCGCACAAGCTTCGCAACATCAGCTTTTCTATAGATGAAGAGTGGTTAGGCACTCTAATGCTGGCTGGTTTGCCCGACTCCTATAAGCCGATGATTATGGGAATAGAAAGCTCCGGTGTTAAAATTACTTCAGATTTTATTAAAACGAAGCTATTACAAGAGGTTAAATGCTCTGATTCAAATGCATTTTTAAGCAGCCACAGAAATAAACATATTAACTCCAAGAAACAGCCAAAATATAAAGGCAAAGGGCCTCGCTGTTATACATGTAACAGACATGGACATTTCAGCAATCAGTGTACAATGAAGAAGAATCCTAATACAAATTCTAGCTTTTCAGCAATTTTTTCAGCGTACAATTGCAGATCAGTCGATGAGAATGCCTGGTACATAGATAGTGGAGCTACTATGCATATGTCTCGCTCCGTGGATCATATGTATGACATTTGCCCATCTCCAATCAAAAGTATATTGGTAGCGAACAATGAAACGCTCTCAGTTGAGAAGATGGGAAAGGTTAACTTGATGTCCACTGTTAACAGCGACCAACATACCATTCAGGTAAGAGAAGTTTTATTTATACCTGAGTTAACCACTAATCTCTTATCAGTATGTCAGTTAACTAAGAATGGCTGTGGAGTTCAATTTCATGAAACAGGTTGTGAAATATTTAATTCACAGAGAAAATTGGTTGCTACAGCTCAGCTGATTAATAACATGTATAAGTTAGATGTGAATGTCAATACAGGCTATGCTTGTACTGCTACTCCGAGTCATAGTAAGGCAGATATCAATGTCTGGCATAGACGGATGGGACATTTAAACATGCAAGATGTTAAAAAGTTAGAATCCTGTACTGAGGGAATGTCAATAGTAAGTAGCAATGACAATGTTCCCTGTATTCCATGCTTAGAAGGAAAACAATCACGTTTACCATTTCCAGAATCTGGTTCCCGAGCAAACCAGTTGCTAGAACTGATTCATTCAGATTTGTGTGGTCCAATGGAAACAGTTTCCATGGGAGGGGCAAGATACTTCATCACATTTATTGATGATTTTTCCCGCAAAGTTTTTGTCTATTTCCTTAAAAATAAAATGGACATAAAGTCAGTCTTTGAGAAGTTTAAGAATTTAGTAGAGAATCAGTTAGATAAAAAGATAAAAATTGTTAGAACTGACAATGGAAAAGAATATGTTAATAAAACTTTCCTTAACTTTTTAGAGAATGCAGGCATCCAGCATCAGACCAGTGCTCCTTACACGCCGCAGCAGAATGGGTTAGCGGAGAGTGAATGAATGAATAGGACATTGGTGGAGCGTGCAAAATGTATGCTATTTGATGCAAAATTAACTAAGGGCTATTGGGCAGAGGCAGTCGCTACAGCTGCATATATTATAAACCGATCCCCGTCTCGAGGAATTTCCGTCACCCCGGAAGAGAAGTGGTCAGGTAAGAGGCCCAATATTTCCCATATGAAAATTTTTGGCTCTAAAGCAATGGTGCATATACCAAAGCAGAAACGTTTAAAATGGGATCAAAAATCTGCACAGCTTACTTTTGTTGGTTACTGCGAAAACACAAAAGGATATAGATTACTAGATAAAAAAAAAATATAGTTATAAGTAGAGATGTAATTTTTATTGAAGACAGCAACCAACATAAAAATATACATTTAAGTAAAAAGTCAGTTCATGCACCACAGCCCATTCAAATTGATTTGCCTACATTATCTAATGAGGAACAAAGCCAAAGCTTAGATATAGAAAGAGAACTCTCTCAGAGTTCAGATTTAACTCTGCAGAGTGACCGCTCTATTTGTTTTGACTCTTGTGAAGATGATGAAACATATCAGCCTAGTACTAGTACATATTCTGATACAGATGATAGTTTTGTAAGAAACATTACATTAAGGTCACACCAAAGAAATTTTACTGAGAGTAGTTACATGTGTTTAATGCAAAAGGAGTTTGCAGACCCCTTAACAGAACTGCTTTGTCCAGTGCAGATTCAAATTTCTGGAAGGATGCTATGGATGAAGAATATAAAAGTCTATTAGAAAATAATACATGGGAACTTACAGATCTTCCAGATAAAAAGCGTGCTATACCATGTCGATGGGTCTTCAAAAGAAAAACTGATGAAAAAGGAAATGTTGTTAAGTATAAGGCTCGTTTGGTAATTAAAGGTTGCGCACAAAAAAAAGGTATAGAGTATAATGAAGTTTTTTCTCCTGTCATTAGGCTGTCATCTCTACGGTATCTTTTTGCTACTGCAACTAAATACAACCTGAACATATACCAAATGGATGCAGTATCAGCATTTCTACAAGGAGACATAGAAGAAGAAATCTACAAGGTGCAACCTCCCTTGTATGAACAAAATGATAAAGTATGTAAGTTGAAAAAATCTTTATATGATTTAAAGCAAGCTAGTAGACTTTGGAATAAAAAATTTGACAACTCTCTCAGGGAAATCGGTTGCTACAGTCATCACTGGATCCATGTATCTATTACAAAATACATGAGGATAATACTATGGTGTTTATAGCTGTTTATGTTGATGACATAATTATATTTAGCAACTGTAAGAAATTGGAAGTCTATATAAAAAGAAAATTATGTGACCAGTTCAAAATGAAGGATCTAGGAGATATAAATTACTGTATTGGATTACATATTGAGAGAGATAGACAAAAAGGCATTTTATTTATAGATCAACGAAAATATATTACTGAAGTTTTGTCAAAGTATGGTATGTCTGACTGCAAGCCTGTGAAGACACCTATAGATATAAATGAGAAGTTTCAGAAATCAGAAGAAAACAAATTATTAAAAAACATACCTTATCAGGAAGTAATTGGTTGCCTTCTGTACATTTCACAGGTGACAAGACCAGACATTTGCTATGTAGTGAATATGTTAAGCAAATTCAACAATAATCCGGAGATGCAACATTGGGTTGCCTTAAAGCGTGTATTGCGCTACTTAAAGGGCACACTTGATTATAAGCTTATGTATAACCAAAATAGTTCAGAAGAAATAACTCATGCCTATTGTGATGCTGACTGGGCTAGCTCACCAGAAGATAGACGCTCATGCACCGGATACACATTTATATTTCAGGGTGGCTCAATAATATGGAATTCGAGACGTCAACCTACAATTGCTCTATCCACTACTGAGGCGGAGTATATGGCCCTTTCTTCATGTGTACAAGAAGCTATGTGGCTAAGGCAAATGCAAGAAGAATTCTGGCCCATATTGAAAAGCAAGCCTCTTAATATTTACTGTGATAATCAAAGTTCTCTTAAACTTGCAGGTACTTTTGGCTATCATTGCAGGACTAAACACATAGATGTACGGCATCATTTCATTCGTGAGAAAATAAGCAATGGTTTAATTCAAGTCAAGTATGTGCAATCTGGAGAGATGGTAGCGGACATTCTAACAAAAGGCACACCCCGCTCAGAGTTGGAGTACTGCGCAGTCAAGATGGGATTATGTTTAAAGGGGGGATGTTGAAATAAGTTAAACATAATGATGGCAACATTTTATTTTAGTTAAGTTTTTATATGACATCCCCATTTGCCGCTATGAATGTAAAATCTACTCTGTGGTTCCTTTTTCTTTTTCGCCTGCACCGCGTCCACCATTGTTCATTTAGTTACTTCTGTAAAACCTGATTATAATATACCAAGTTATTAAATAGGTCGGCAGTTTTATTCCTACAATTATAATCTGTATAGATCATCTTCATACATCCGCCTAAGGGCCATGCGCATTTTTTTATTTATTTTTTTCAACCTTTTTTATGTCCCACTACTGGGCACAGGTCTCCTCTCATAAGTGAGAGGGATTTATTACTTCCTGCAATTTCTTTTTCTCAAAAGTTGTTTGCAAAATGGTCCATTACATACAGTAAATGGCCAAGTGAAATCTATTGTACCGGTTTGCCATTATGGCTAGTCGATAAGCGTTCACATCGAGCCAGTTGTGGAAGTAGTTGCATTTCTGACGTCACAACGTATGTTTAGTCATCAAGATATTGTTTTCGAAAACTGTATTGATGTCAGTTTCAAAAGCATTTTTGTAATGATTTCTAACGACCGTACTTTTGACCGTATTTTGGTCCCGGGTTCGATTCCCGGCGAAACATAAATTTGTATGATGAGTTTAAATTTCTGTTCTCGGTCTGGGTGTTTGTGTTCCTGTCTTTGTATGTGTCCATGGTACCCACGACACATGGTATTCATTACCTTACTGTGGGGCTATGAGTGTGTTACGTTTATGTATTTACGTTTAATGATTGCTGTGTCTTGCATAGTTCGAAAGTACGCAACACAGTTTTTAAGCAACTTTATAATATTGGAATTTTCGAATGTTATCGGCCGTTCAATAATACGTTATCATTGTTCGAAGTGGCAACGTAAAATGCACGCTACCTTGGAAGCTTTAACCTTGTCGTAGGTAAAAAAAATAAACTAAGGGCCTCTTTCACCACCTTCAAGTAAAGAGACAAGTACGCTTATTGTCGGTTAAAGTCACTCGTAACTTCAATTTCAATTTCACGATGTTTGTTTAGCACTAATATGATAAACTGAATCGTACTCATAGCTTTTACTAGCCAATTGGGACGTAACTAATCAACACTTTACTTGGAGATGGTGAACGAGGCCCTAGTCACATTGTTAATTACAGAAATGAATTTTATGGTATTATGTTTCAGGTAATTATTGAAGTTTATTATTCTATCATAATACTATATTAAGTACCTATAAATCACTTTCTAAACTGTGGTACTAAATATAAATTTTACCTAAAACGAAAAGAACCTCTTCCTACGTCATAAAATTTCATAAATTTTAATTATTAAGTTTTCAATATAAAATAAATAAATAAATAACACTTCACACTCATAGGCGCATTGTAGGGTATATATACCCTGTGTCGTGGGTACCATGGCCACATACAAAGACAAAAACACAAACACCAAGACCGAGAACGGAAATTTAAACTCATCATTCAAATTTCTATTTCGCCGGGAATCGAACCCGGGACCCCTCGATTGGCATTCCAGCATGGTAACCATTGCGCTACGTGGGCCGTCATATACATACTATTTATATCAGCAAATAGTTCTTGTTCCTAATATTGATTTCCCCATTTCTTTGAAATGTTTATAAGCCTTGCCGAATTTCGAAGAAATAAATTGAAGTAAATTCCAAGTACCGTATAAAGATGCGCATATTTTCGTAACAAAATCCCTCGTCAAAGACGTTTCAAAGCGTATTATTATAATCCCTGTATCAAATTTCCTTTAAACGTGTCAAGGAGGCTGGAAATCTTCGATTATTTAAAGAAGTTAGCGACATTGGCAATTCAAATGAGAATTCGGGACTGAACTGGTACCCTTGGGGTTTCCGGGAACATTCCTGGGTTAAAAACACTGAGGTACTTACATTTTCAGCACTCTGTATGTATCACTGCTTCACACAGATCTACTCTCGGAATTTAGGGAGATTTAGTTCACCATACTGCCCAAGTGTGATGACGAATGCACGGTGACTGTAAATATCGTAATGAAATATAATAATGTTTTCCCTCAGCATCCTAGAACTGGAACAGAATGTGATCAACTCGGCTAAGCAACAATTGATATGAGCACAGTTGAGAGTAAAATGGAACCGTTAGTGGTATCTTGAAATCATAATCAAAGTATCACGACCTTGTCAAATAGCTTGCGCTATGGTTTTGTAGGGGACATACTCTTATTAGTGTCAATTTATGTAATATGAGACGCGGTGCAGTGTGTGCAACTATAAGTCACGCCATCGCTAGGCAGTTCAGCCCCAGCCTTGTAATCGTGTGTTCGTTGTGTTTGGTGTGTAGAATAAATTCTTATTGACTATCATTTCTGGACCTTCTCTACATTGTGTGCATACCTACATACTTGAAGCTTAAAAACTAACAAGTATGTTGCGGTTCTAGGCCATTCCTATTTGTGGTAAAGGCCATTGTGACCGTTGCATTTACCAAGACAGGTAGATACTGGATTAATATATTAATAATTGTAATGTAGAAAATATTTACTGAGTGTTTTGGGGAGGGCGTAATCTGCTGCGACACATTTTTTACTTTTGCAGTGGATTACAATCAATAAGTTGTATATAAAAAACGGGTAGTATTCCGGTAGTGCCGGCAGAAATGAAAACTTGAACATTAACTTTGTGCATTTTTGATATTTTACATTGATAAGGGAATAATTTTTAACCCATCCCAAAAAAAAGTGCACAACACCGCTAAAGAAGTTTTCACTTCAAAAAATATTAGGTTTCCATTCTTCTTATTGATGGTTGAAACCCTAAAATCGAAGAGGGTTTAAAAATACTATACTTAAATTACGATAACGAAACTTCAAAGATTTGTTTATTTATTCCAAGAGCACCAATACCCTCCAGATTTAATTAACTGTCCAGAGCCTAATGGTTGCCTTTTAACTTTGTTACGTTATATAATTAGACGAAATCCATTATCAAAGTTTAATGGTTGTAAGGGAAAAAAGAAAAAGTTTTCTGTCTATTCATTCGTCTGTCTTCAATTACAAAATTGTAATGGAGACGGATATCTATTGTTACCACTTTTGTTCTTCGATCTTTCATTTTATTTAAGAGGAAATTTTACCTCCTTAGATCACGCTTTTGATAGATCGGTTAATGTCTTCGGTACCATGGACACATACAAAGACATAAACACAAACACCCACACCGGGTAAATTCATAATGATGAATTTAGATATCTTTACCCGGTCAGATAGATTTAATGAAATGTCTCCGCAGCTAAGAATTAAACCCAGAACCTCTTGCAAGGCACACCAGTGTGGTATAATATTAATGTGATAATAATATGTCATAATAATTGCTTTGATGACTCTTCCCTAACTGTGCCTTATGCAACACAGCGAAAGCTAAAGCATAGGCCAGGGATTCCAAAAACTGTGTACAACTTTTATGGAAATAAAGAAATTGATTGATTGATTGATTGAAAGCTTAATGTATGGTTGACCGCTTACTGAAGACTTGCCCAATAATGGGGAAAATAGCGTGCCCAGCAGTGGGGCGCAAAAAAAGTGGCAGCCTACGTAATTTTATTAAGAATATGTTAATACAAATCTATAATTATCAACGGAAGCGCGCATGGCTCGGCGGCTAGCGTAGAAAGCAAGCGGTCTATGCAGCTAAGCCAAACGAGCGCGGTCGGGTGTGAGATGGGTGACCGCTAGTAGCAAAAATATTTCATGCGCGTTTCCGTGTTTCGAACGACACGTTAAGCCGTCGGTCCCGGTTGTTGTCGATAGTTAACAGTCGTTAAACCTTGTCGGAGGCCTTGGACGGTTTGAAAACATCCGACGGCGGGTTGGCCACTAACCAACAACTGGAGATGCATCTCCGCTAACCCGCATTGGAGCAGATTGGTGGAATAAGCTCCAAACCTTTTGACGACCTGCGTGGCGTAATGGTTACCATGCCGGACTGCCAATCGAAGGGTCCTGGGTTCGATTCCCAGCGAAACAGAAATTTGAATGATGAGTTTAAATTTCTGTTCTCGGTCTGGGTGTTTGTGTTTCTGTCTTTGTGTGTGTCCATGGTACCCACGACACAGGGTATATCTACCCTACTGTGGGGCTATGAGTGTGAAGCGTTATTATTAAACCTCCCCAATAAGGAGAAGAGACCCGTGCTCTATCGTGTGTCGTGTAGTAATCCATAAAAATCTTTTAAACTGTTATTATTTTGCCCCAAACCCAATGTAGAAACTTGATACATCAACAAAAATATTGAAGTGATCATATCTAACGGTATTTCCACTCGCCGAGATCAAAAGTGCAGATTCGAACAATATTTTCCCAGCTTTGTCGTCAGTCGGCTGTTAGTTTTTATTTTTATTTTGAAAACGTTCATATCATGTACCTGAAGCGGTATGACTGGATGTTATTCAAATTTTTTGAAATGTCATTGGTTAGTGTGTGTGATTTTTTTAGTGCTAAACTTTTTAAAATGATAGACATAAAGGGTTCTCTACAAAACAGAAAAAAGAGTGTGTGTACTTATGTACACGCGTTAGAAGTTATACTTCTTATTAGTTTAAGAGAAACCTGCAAAAGATTATAGCTAGGTAGATAATAATTAGTGTAAAAAAAAATTTATATTGTTTCAAATCTTCAAATTAAATTCATTGTTAACCGAATAATTTGCACGCTGTATTACGGCAAATGTGAGCTTCTAAAATAAGAAATGTATTTACCAACTATTGACCACATTTATGCAAGTAAATTATTTCATTTCATTTCATTTCATTTCATTTCATCTAGTTTAAGGTTTATTTTATTTTATTTTTTTATTTATTTCAGACAGTGTCCATATTATTGTTAGTTTGGTCTCTTATAGCTATGTTAGTACAATACCAAAAATAAAATAAAAAATAAAATACGATATATTATTTTTTAAGTTTATTTATCAGAATTTATTTTTGATTATTTTAACTACTTAATTAAAGAATTGAAAATATATGTTTATATTAATTGTTTACACGAAATGTGACGTCCCACCGACTTTTTCGCAGTCCGCTTTGAGAACCAGCCCGTGCCGGTCGGTGCCGGTCGCCGACCCTACTGCATAGCGCGTATGCACCGCCGTTAGCGTCTCGCCGCGAACACGACGTCGCGGCCATTTGTAAAATTAATTTTCGGCTCCATTCCGTTCGCCTCGAACTCAAAAACATTGAAATACAACAGAAGTGCAATGCAAAACCAAAGTGAAGTGTGTGATAGTGCGAGACAGGTGGTAGATATTCTCACTTTTACTATGTTGGTAGCACTTTTTATAAAACTTATGAATAGCAACTAACTTTAGACCGTTGTTTTTTTCTGTCGGTGTGCGCGCATTGTAAAAAAATCACTCTCATCATTTTTCCCAATCGCGCCAAAACAAGTATAACTTCAAAAAGGGTTAAGTGATTACAAAGTCGCAAATGGCCAAATAATCAATGCGAGTTGGTGGAGGTCCACTACCTGTAAATAAGAATATGTTTTAGGATTTACTAGTTGTATAACATACAGGATTTTTATATGTTTGCTGCAACCCTTGAGGAGGCCTAGAGCTTACTGCACCACGCTGCTCCAATGCGCGTTGGTGGAGATGCGGGTTAGTGGCCAACCCGCTGTCGGATGTTTTTAAACCGCCCATAAGGCCTCCGATAAGGTTTAACGACTGTTATTTATCGACAACAACCGGGACCGACGGCTTAACGTGCCCTCGGAAACGCGCATTTTTTTGCTACTAGCGGTCTCACATTTCACTCCCGACCTCGCCCGTTTCGCTTATTTGCATAGATCGCTTGCGTTCTACGCTAACCACTGGGCTATCGCTGCTTGTTTCGTTTTTGTATTAAACACGTGTAGGTATGTTCAGTACAGATGTTCGGTTCGGTTCGGTTAATCTAGGGACTTTGAGTAAATTAATTATTAAAATCGTGTTAAAGTAATTACAGTTCATAGAATATTTTGCCCAAGTCTGCTATTTTTACCCGATTGCCATAGCAAATTAAAAAGAAGGGTTATGAAATACATATGTTAATCTGTTCGCCTTAATATAATATCCAAATAATTTAGTATGGATTTTATTTTAATTTTAAAATTATTTAATAACCTTTAATATATTTTTCTTTCTATTTATTCATTATGTATCAATAAAAAATTAGCTATTAGAATATTATAATTCATGGACCCTTTATTAGTATAGCAGGGGAAATATATTATAATAATAAAAAAAAAAATATTTTACTTCCAGCAAATTTCATTCACTTTCTATATTTGGCAACTTGAATTCTAAATGCTGCTCTGTAATACGAGTATTTCTGTGTACATACTGGCCAGTACAGAACGTTATTTTATTACGTTCCAATGTTTCCATATTTGAATTCGACGGTTGGCCAGGAAAACGGGCAGAGATGGATATTCGTACGTCCTTTTTATGAATTCTTTTTAGTTTTTTGGCGTTTCTCGTTGAATTGCGTTCGTTTTTGCAATTCAACTGAATCGAGTGTACGTTTAAAAGGTTATCGCGATGGATGGAGTGAAAATATTTGCTTTTTGTGAAACATTCGTCATAGATATTGTCAAATATCAGATGACCTACGCTTTTAAACGTGTGCAGTCGTGGTGCACAAAAGTGTCTATTCTATTTCCATTCTAAACTTTTTGAACGCTTTTAGCGTTATATGATTTTTATCTTTACCTTTTTATTTAGATTCTTTTTGATCATTAATGTTTATTTCTGCAAGAGAAAGTTTTGTAGAGTAGAGAGAGTACCTTGTGTGCAAAATTAATTTTAGGATTAATGTCCATGGTGATAATTTCTGTTTACTTGCAAGATTTATCAAATAAAACTATTAAAAAGTCATTTAAAGTTTCCCTTAAAGTTGCGCATTTCATCTTGAAACACCAAGTAACAACAAGCGGTAATTCACAAAAACTAGAATATTGTGTGATTTTCTTTTTAGCCTATTTGCGGCCATTTTAGCCACATTTTAAGGAAGGTAAACGTCCATAATGACGTCAGTGTCCCAGTGCTCGTCACTCTATAGAAAATGGGCCAAAGGGTAAAACATTTCTATGAATATCGAGTACCGGGACATTGATAACAATAATAAATGTATCGAGATTGATTACAATTGTCGATAATACGGAAGTTTACCTTACCATATTATTAATAAAATAGTAAAATGTAAGTAACTCAAAATAATAAACAATAATTTGGTTTAAAAAATAATATGCAGGCGTATTTCTCTTTTTATTTAGTCAGATTTTCTCGGCCGTTAATTTTGCTACAAAGGACGCTGGGCTAAGCGAACCTTCCGATTCTTCACCATTACCTCAGCAGGAGTCATTGGCGTTATTTCTCACTTCTAACCCTACGAAAATAGTTGGCGACGTGCATCCATCATGGCCCGTACCATAGGTAAAAAACAATTTTTATTTTTATCTTCTTTTTTTAACACGCTTTTATTAGCGTGACCTGTATGTATGTATGTATGTATGTATGTATGTAACGGAATCTTTTAACTTAATTTTCACTTACTTCTAGGATTTCGATTAACTTGAAAATTTGCACAGGGGTCAAGGGCCGATGACAATACAATAATCTCATAACTTTATATTAAAGTCCTAACTTAAGATCATCAGGATAAAAAAAAATACGAGAGGTGGCTAATAAGTTCGCGGCCTAAGGTACTTAATGAAACAAATATAAAGTTTTATATTTTTAACACGCGTATATTAGCTTGACCTGTATGTATATGTATGTATGTAACGGAATCTTTAACTTCATTTTCTCCTACTTCTGAGCGTCTGATTAACTTGAAAATTTGCACAGGGGTCAAGGGCCGATGACAATGCAATAATATGAAAAAAATCCAACTAAAAATTGAAAATAAATAATGTAGTTTAAAAAACTAAAAAACAAGCTTTCGTGAAAATACGAACTAAAAAGTAAAAAATAAGAAGAAAATGTATTTTACTGTAAAAAAAGCGTGGTGTGGTTTTTAAGATACTATTGACACCATGCACCCCACGCTTTTTTTTACAGTAAAATACATTTTCTTCTTATTTTTTACTTTTTAGTTCGTATTTTCACAAAAGCGTGTTTTTTAGTTTTTAAACTACATTATTTATTATTTTAATCTTCTTTTATTAAATTCCAGTTCATATAAGCCTAAGAGCCCGGAAGCAACTATAAGCAATCAGATTAATATCATCTCTAATATTCAATGCAATGTAATGAAAATATATACGTAGTTTATGAAATGAAATAGTATATTTCATTACAAGTGCGGAAAGGCTGTCATTGCAAGGAGTTCCGACAAATGTCTACCCGAGCCGAGGCGCAGACGAAGGTGAGGGTTGACAGTCGGAACTCCTTCCAATGACGGTTCCGCACGTGTTCTGAACAACTATTTTTAATACAGTTGCGAAAAAATGAAGCAATTTAATAAAATAATAAAACTCGCAAAGAACATTTTTGAAAAATGGCGCCAACAGTAAATGAATACCTATATGCAGAGATTTTTTTTGTTTTTTTCACCCATTCTGGTTAGGCAAAGGGAACTATGCCCAAACAGCCAAGTCTTCAGTAGAATTTTTTTATTGATATGAAATGAGATGAAATGAAATGAAACCTAACCTAACTCATTGAATCGAATCATTAAATCTGATATTAAAACAAATTAGAAGCTTCTTTTTAGAAATATTTGCTTGAATCATAAAAACTTCTAAAATTTCGTGGTTGGTTTTTTTCTTTTTAATAGACATTATTTTGACAGTTGGGAAAGAGAACGCACGAGTGCGGAAAAGGTAAAGAAAAAGCACGAGTGTGTAATAGCCCACTTCCCGCACGCTATACGTCCCTGCAATACGTCACTTTTTGAGCAACTGTATTAAAAAAGCTTATTAACATCCTAACACTTGATGCTAGTCATTGTACCATCATCGGCTGACCGTCATCCTGTTTAGGTGCGATTAGGATTATATTGGCCCAGAGAAAAAAAGGACGAAAGAAACCCCAGTTCTGATAAATAAATTTTCAGGCACAATGGTGTTTAAAATATACTATACAGGTGTTTAAAATAAGCTATACAGCCAGTATGGCTATGGCCAGCTGTTGGGTGCGATGCTAAAAAAAACTGATGAATGATATCCCAACATCCAGATACTCTATACATATAGTACTAGCCTTCCGTCAGCGACTTCACCCGCGTTAACCCGTTTAATGGGTCCCCGTAGGATAAAAAATAGCCATTGTGCTATTCCAGGCTTCATTGCTATATTAAAATCATAGGCGTTTAGCTAGTTGCTTCAACCGCGTTGACCGTATTACCCGTTTTCACGTAGGAATTAAGCATTTTCCCGCGGTAAAAAGTAGCCTATGTTACTCAAGGTGAATTTAGCTTTAATTGTAAAAGAATTTTTGAAATCGGAACAGTAGTTTTTGAGTTTATTTATTAGAAACATACAAATCTTTCCTCTTTATAATATTAGTATAGACAAATATATTAATAAGTTATTCTAAGATTTACAGTACTATTCCAACTTATTTTTATTCAAACTCTAAGAGTTCATTCTGGGAAACAAATTTACGTAATTTTTACAGAAAAGAATTCTACGTAAATGTAAAACAAAATAGCTTTTTATAAAACATTTGCCTGTAGGTAAGTAAATTTCAAGAGAAGAATTTAAATTTTCTTACTTTCTGTACGAATGCGAATATCTACATTTATTCGGTTCGTTGACTCCAAATTTTTCAAGGGAGTTTGCTTAGGAGTATTTAAAATACTTCTTACGTATGTTTTTCTTGGTGCTGGTTGTTTTGGTTTGTTTATTTAAAATACACACTCTTTTCGGCAATGCTACATAAATACGACAAAACCTTAAACTATATTATAAAATTGAATGTGGAATTTGTACACACTAAAACAACTCTGGGACCTCCAGTGGATCGCATCGGTGTCCTCTGCGCGCAGCGCACAGTACGGGCCCATCTTCGGGATAGTAAATGTGCTTTCCTGCACTTTCAGATGCTTACGGCGGTATATGGCCACGCACACACCGCCGTCCTTCCCAGGGCCGCTGGCTGGACGGATCGAGCTCCCACTCTTACAGCCCGCAACCCCGGAAGGCCCCTACTCTCTTTCACCTCTTACGATCAGGCAGGGGATACCGTAGCTCTAATCTGAATCCCGAAGCTACAAGAAATCATTTAAATTGATTAACTGCATTAAAATATTTTTATTCAGCCGGATGGGTAAATATTTAGATCCAAATATTTTGTAGAAGCTTCTTTAGCCATATTTGAACAGATATTTTTTTTGTTTTTATGATCCTGATACAATTAGTTCAGCGAGTTGCTCTCGTAAACAAGTAGTAAGATTGTGGTAGGCTCCATATATGCTCCGATGAGTTACAGCCCACTTACCGAGCGAATTCTCGAAAGAGCAAAGTTCGCTAAGTTACTCCATGGTAATGTCATGAAGATTTATAATAATTTCGTCCCCTTACGTTATGACGGTCGATTTTTTATGGAGCCAACAATTTTGTCGGCTAATGCGCGCGGAATAAGTATTTTCTTACGCAATTTCTTGATTTATAGCCTTTTTTCATCATGAAGTCTCCTTGTTTTTATCTATGTTTACGGTTATTTTGATGTTCGCGTTAAGTGCAGTTAGCTGTTTATACATTTGTTGGTTAGGAGAAAGCGTTATGTTTTGATATGGTTTATTATTTACGATTTCTGTGATCTTTACCGTTAACGATATGAAATGAATAAAATAATTTGATAACATCCCAGATATTAGTTCATTATAAGACCATCTGTTTGTACCTCGCTTCAGGTGATTATTTGACTTTTGGTGTAACACAATTTTTTAATCTCCCAAGAGTGTTTGTTCCATGCAATTCAGTGTTTGCTATTTAGATTGCAAGTAAAGTACTCGTATGTTTGTACGCACCAATAGTAAATAATTGTGTAAATGCAGTAGCAGAAGATCATACACCCAACGTGGTGTTAAGTGGTTGCTGCAGCCCATGGACACCTTCACATAATCTTAAGCAAGCAATAATTCCCGGACGAACTATTAAAGTTTTACGACTATCAAGATATTTTCTTTAATGATTTATTAATTTCCTTTAACATTCAAATCAGCAGGTAGAGGATCAAGAATCTCCCCTCCATTGTCATCGCCATCAATCACGCCATCCTCTACCCTAAGCCCTTTACATCAGCGGAGATTTTCGCTTATCAGCCACTGTCAATCAGCT
This sequence comes from Pyrgus malvae, assembly GCA_911387765.1. Lineage (NCBI taxonomy): Eukaryota > Metazoa > Arthropoda > Insecta > Lepidoptera > Hesperiidae > Pyrgus > Pyrgus malvae. Next base: position 5,323,807 of record OU426951.1, read on the forward strand.
GTGGAAGAATTGCCGACTTTCCGGACATGTGACGCACCAACAGACAGGCGGATTATCTTCCTTGCTGACAAATGTTTGTTAGTTAAAATACCACTGTTCTAGAGAATTTAATTCTTTCGAATAAGGTTATAGAGTTATTAAAGCAGTCGCTTCATAATAATAAAACTGTTGTGGATATATAAAAACCGGTATGGAACAAAAATAAAAACACATAGATTTATTACTTAGAACAACTACAATTACATTATAGAAACCAAGTTCGCGCACCCAAATTAAAGCATGTTGATTGGTGCCATTAATGGCACCAACGCCGGTTTATTACAACACTATTTAAAAGCAAATGAAGTCTAATATAATAACTTTTCACAGTGTTTTCAATATTTTGTAGTATTTTATAGTCAATTTGGTCAAAATAAAAATTTTTTGTTTGTCAGATGTGACAGCTGTAGAAATCTAGCTATTTAGTGCTTCAATTTGGACAGCGCGCTTGTATGAAGACACTCATTCTAGGTATACGTATTTATTCTAAGATTTATTATGACTTTAACTACGTAGTATATATAAAAAATATTTGAAAAAAAAATATTAAATTATAAGAAAGAAACTCTTTGTTTTGGGCCTATAGCGTAAGATATTGTGTGAATAGTCCAAAATATGACGATAAATGTCAAGTAATTTGGAAAAAATATACCAACTGCGAGTTCTTCTGGCGTGCGCTGGCAAAACCGCTAGAGTTACACATACATAATGTGTGATGTAATGTATGATGGAGATGTTTATCTTAAATAGTCCTACAAAAAGCCGGTCCAGCGGCACTTCAGAAGGGACTTGACTTTATGCTAATGAATAATGATCCTCTCTAACGCGGGTGGAACCGCGGGGCACAGCTAGTTATAGATATTTATCAAATCAAGAACTAGTGACAAACTTAGTAGCCACGGGGAGAAAAAATACGTTACATCGTTTCACATTCTTAGCCCCATAGGAAGGTAGATAGACCCTGTGTAGTGGGTGCCATGGACACATAGGTACTAAGACAGAAACACAAACACCTAGACCGAGAATAGAAATTTTAAACTCATCTTGTGAAATGAAATGAAATATTTTATTAACATCCTGGACAATAATAATAATATACACTTGATGTTTGTCATTGTTTTACGGCCATCGGCTGACCGTCATCCGCTTTGGGTGCGCTAAGGGTTATATGGGCTAAGAGAAATTAATGGGGCGGAAAAAAAACTCCACTCCACACTGTTTCGCCTGGAATCGAACCCGGGACCCTCGGGTCGGCAGTCCGGCATGGTAACCATTGCGCCACAAGGGTCGACAAAATACATAATTATTGTAAATTTCTTCTAAAGCGAAGTAATTTATACAAAACTCAGTCACGGAAGCTAAGGTGTTTTTATATTTGGGGTTTGAATCTGCATTCATTTGATATACGTTCTTAATGCACCTCCGCTGTCTGCTTTGAAACCCAATTTGCAATTTAAATCCATATCGTCTCCAGTTTGCACCTCACGATGTCACGAATTTCATTACAATTTCAACCTTAATGTCCCATAATTAAAGATCATGTAACGTTTTCGGAAATGAAACGAATACACTCAAAAGTGAATTTCTTTGCCAACCCCACATATCAGTGTCTTATTTGCATTACTAATTGCTCTTCTGTGCCCCTGATGTATGTGATCTCGGTTTCAGGTTGATAATTTACATTTTAACTTGCCAGAGCATACTTAGCCGATCCTGAGCTGACGACATTATAAATGGAAATACTTCTAAATGTATTTACTTAACTGACTTCAGCTGATGACGAAAATTAAGATTGTCATTGTAGACGACTGTTATCTATCGACAACAACCGGGGCCGACGGCTTATCATGCCCTCACAAGCACGGAAACACGCATGAAATTTTTGTTTATATTATGAAGTGGAATGAAGTGTTTTAATATTTTTAAACATGAACCATGAGCTCGTGGGCTAAAAATTATGTCAAATTAATGTATTGTTATTATGTTATGTTCCTAATACATATGAAAAATTTAAACGATTTGGGTAATTTAAAGCGGCTAAAAATTAAGTTTAAAGATTCAGTTACGTAGATACATTCGCTCGGGCAGTCATCGCCCTGGTCTGAAATCGTCTTTGTTTCACCCCGTGCCACAAATTGTATTTTTCATATCACATGTAATGAAACAACGAGTTTTGATTTCTGTAGCCAGTCGAAGTAAGACTATTTCAGACAAATAGCACAGTAATATCTTTTGACAACGATTTGACGACAGTTGTTAATGCGATTCTGAGAGACTTGAAATAAAGACGTAAATAATAAATAAATGAAGGTGCCGCCTCTAGGGCAGAAACAATGTTGTTTGACTGACACATTCGCATTGGTTTGAAATTATCTTATTTTGACTGGTAAAACAGATCAAAACTCGCTGTTTCAATGCATGTGATATGAAAAAACATTAACGTAATAAGCTCTGTATAGCTTTAATAAGCAGACTAAAATACCTAGGTACTGTTATAATGTTTAAACGGGAACGGTTCATTAGCAGAAATTAGAACCTATTGTACCGTTCGACCTCAGTGTCGTGCATTCGATATCAAATATGTAGGTTAATTAAAATATTAATATAAATAAAAAAATCATCTACTTCTCTGTATAATGAAGTATGAAATTTTCAAGAAATTATACAAAAATAAAATTCAAAACCGATTTTAAGAAATTAAAAATAATTATTAATTTGCATGTAAGTAGGTGCATTACTTTTTCTTGCAAATGATAATGGTATTTAATAACCTTTTTGGTGTCGTGCCCTCAGTACACTCAACATTGCATCTAACGCGTGCTTGTGTACTAGTACTTGCAATTTTTTTTTATAAATAAACCGTACAAAAAGGCAGACGGGCCGCCTGGTGTTAAGCGATCACCGTCGCCTATGGAAACGGGCAACCCCAGGGGAGCCACTCGAGCATTGTCGGCTTTGGAGGAGAGCTTTTTATAGCTTTCTTGAAGAACCCCATGTCATAGTCCAGTGGAAGTGCATCAGCTGGAAGGTTGTCCCATAATTTACACGTCCGTGGTAAAAATGAGCGTGCAAAGCGGACTGTGGAGAACCGCCACGAGTCCAGATGTTGTCGGTGGAACTTTAACCTTCGTCTGGTGGTATATTCATGAAATGGTGATGTAAGCATCATTTTGAAAAGTTCCTTGGATCACTTAACATAGTAAAGTCGGTAGAACACGCAGAGCGAGCCTATGTCTCTTCGCTTCCTTTAGATTGTTTAATATATGTATGTTTAATATATGTTTAATACATATTTCATACATGTTACACACAAGTCAACACAAACGTCTCATTCGTTTCCTAGCTAACATTTACGTTTTGAATTCACCGCTATGCACATTAAAGTGAATTTTTACTGCCCTCACATATCACGCTCTCAAAATTTGCATTACTAATACCACTATGCCCATATGTTTTGCTGTCCTTGTTTTACTTAGATAACTCGACCGCTGTTTTTGGGTAAAATAAATTACTCCAGCGAGGACGCCTGGTTGTTTGATTTAATGTGTTTTAGTTTTGAATTGTACAAATAATTCTGTAGCGACCGAAATTTCAGGACCGCGGCGCATGTTTCAAGTAAAATATGGATGCAGTTTTTACTTTACTTCCAGCCTGAGTTAGTTGTAACATTTTGAACGTAACTCTAAAACATAACTTTGTCGGTGAGCTATTTCATATATGTTGAAATTCTGAAAATAAAATTCCTTTTTTTTTAGGTAGGGCAACTGGATTAGTCCCTGTAGCTTCGGGATTAAGAATAGAGTTTCGATATCCCCAGCTTGATCGTAAAAGGCGACTAAAAGAGGGCTTTTGGGGTTGTGGGCGGTAAGAGTGGGAGCTCGATCCGTCCAGCCAGCAGCCCCGGGAAGGACGGCGGTGTGTGCGTGGCCGCATGATGCCGTAAGCATCGGAAGGTGCAGGAGAGCATATATGCTCTCCTGAAGATGGGACCGTTGTGGAGCGTCGCGCTTGAAGGACACCGGTGCATTCCACTGGTGATACCGAAGTCCTTCCCAAACGTAGGCAGGCCGCCGAGGGGGTTTTAGTGCGGTACAAATCCCACATAACCCGGTATCCTCTCCAAGATGCTGGGTATCTTTTGAAGGTTACCCCCGGTACCAATAAAGGCCACCTGGTGTGGTCAAGTGGTCGCTACAACCCATGGACACAACCCCGAGTATCACAGTCTTGCCTGTGCTACTTTGAAGACTGATGATCGCCTCATGTAAGTCTGAACTACAAGTGAACCGTTCCACCGAAAAACAGTATATTAATTCACAGCAGAAGTGGGTGCAGCGGTGGTACTTCCCCGGCTGAACATGATCGTTCTGGCTGCAACCCTTTTTGCGTCCCACTGCTGGGCACGGGTCTCTCCCCCTTAGCGGGGAGGCCTGGAGCTTACTCCAATACGCTGCTCCAATGCGGGTTGGTGGAGAACATGAACGTTCTACCAACTACAATCTACTGCAACTTACTTTCTTTAATTTAAAAATGGCTGCAACCCTTTTTGCGTCCCACTGCTGGGCACGGGTCCCCTTTATTTATGGGAGAGGCCTGGAGCTTACTCCACCACACTGCTCCAATGCGGGTTGGTGGAGTTGCAGGTTAGTGGCCAACCCGCTGTCGGATGTTTTCAAACCGCCTATAAGGCATCCGACAAGGTTTAGCGACTGTTATCTATCAATAACAACTGGGACCGACGGCTTAACGTACCCTCCAAAGCACGGAAATGCGCATAAAATTTTTGGCACTAGCGGTCACCCATCTCGCACCTGACCGCGCCCGTTTGGCTTAACTGCAAAGATCGCTTGCGTTCTGCGCTAGCCGCTGAGCCATACGCGCTTCAATTTAAAAATTCAATTTAATAATATGGCACAATTATTGTAGATCTTTTCGCTTACCCATCAATTTATTCGGCAAGAAGCATAATGAAATGATCCACTAAATCAAAAGATCATAATATAAATCCAAACCAACCCATTGCTAACAGCCGGCATACAGACATATAAACTATGGTTCATAAACTGGCGCAATAAATATGGCGTAATGCCACTGCCACACTAATCTTACTCAAGCTCGTATTATTTCGTTTACGTACGGAACCGTACGAATATACGAAATAACACGGAATAAGGCGACATTTCATTTCCAATACATACATTGCGTTTGAGTTTATTTAAGAAAAAGAATAATATTTAAAATTAGTGAAATAAAATACTGCTAAATATTACAAACTAATATTGAAGAAAAATATTATATATTGATACTAGCAGACCCAGCGAACTCCTTTTCATGATTAAATTACTCGTACTAATTAATATAGCTATTACGAATATGGGTTGTATCATCAATATAGGCAATCAAGCAATAGGTGATAGATAGACCTACTTAAATTATATACATAAAAGAACACAAAAAGGATTTTTTCAATACAGTTGCTCAAAAAGTGACGTATTGCAGGGACGTATAGCGTGCGGGAAGTGGACTATTACACACTCGTGCTTTTTCTTTACCTTTTCCACACTCGTGCGTTCTCTTTCCCAACTGTCAAAATAATGTCTATTAAAAAGATAAAAACCAACCAAGAAGTTTTAGAAGTTTTTATGATTCATGCAAATATTTCTAAAAAGAAGCTACTAATTTGTTTCAATATCAGATTTAATTATTTGATTCAATGAGTTAGGTTAGGTTTCATTTCATTTCATCTCATTAATATTTTCATTTCATATCAATAAAAAAAATCTACTGAACACTTGGCTGTATGTATAGTTACCTTTGCCTACCCAGAATGGATGAAGAAAACAAGAAATAATCTCTGCATATAGGTATTCTTTTACGGTTGGCGCCATTTTTCAAAACTGTTCTTTGCGAATTTTTATTATTTTATTAAACTGCAACGCAACTCAATCGCAACTGTATTAAAAATAGTTGTTCAGTACACGTGCGGAACCGTCAATGGAAGGAGTTCCGACTGTCACCTTCGGCTGCGCCACGGCTCGGGTAGACATTTGTCGAAACTCCTTGCAATGACAGCCTTTCCGCACTTGTAATGAAATTTACTATTTCAATTCGAACCAGTAGTTCCTGATATCAAGGGGTTCAAACAAACAAACTCTTCAGCTTTATTGTATAATCATTACAATGAATGGAGTAAGGTTACTTATTGTTTCCTTAGAAAGTACGCGAAGGACCAATTTACTTATTAATTAAAAATCATAATAATAATAACGCTTCACACTCATAGCCCCACAGTAGTGTAGATACATATATCCTGCGTCGTGCGTACCATGGACATATTCAAAGGCAGAAACACAAACACCCAGACCGAGAACAGAAATTTTAAACTCGTCATTCCAATATCTGCTTCGCCGGAAATCGAACCCGGGACCCACCGATCGGCAGTCCGGCATGGTAACCATTACGCCACGTGGGTAGTCAAATTTGATTGATAGAGATTTTTGAGTCAGGTCAAAAATAAAATTATGGCTACTAACTAATAAGGGATTTTGCAATGTATATCACTTGTAATGCTTTATCATTTTAAAATAAGAATGTAAATAATACTAACATTATGTTATTAATTACTTCTTTTATTAATTTGTTTATTCAATACCATTTTGTACCTAAGTTTTAAATAACTGAAATCCTTAAATTAGTTTATAAATAATCCAATTTTGCAAACATTATAATTTAATGAGTCACGTGTGATGTGAAAACTAAGTTTAACTGAAAACTCAGTTGGCGCTAATTTAATAATCCGATTTATTGTACGTGCGAAAGTCAAAGAGTCGACGTGAATTTGTACCATCGTAATTTATTAAAATGGATACAAAGTGTTTTTGAGCGACCAAAAAGGTTTTTTATCTCGAGAAAGGTCCATTGATTGTTGATGTTACTTGCGGCGTTCGATGTTCTCCCGCCCGTCAACCGCGGCGGGACCGCGCAGTGTAGTTTTTACCATACAACTTCCATAGTATACTCTTTTTAGGGCAGTTTTAGAGCAGAATCCCGTAGTAGGAAAATCGTCCGTGTGCTCTTAAGGTGTAAGTAGGTACGCTTTTTTATACATGGCTGACTGCAACTATCCCTCCCTCAGTTAAAGGACTGTTATGTTTTAAGAACAAACGGGACCTATAAAAAATAAATATCTTTGGACAATTCACACAACACCATCTGATTCCAAACCATGCAGAGCTTGCACTATGGTAATCAGAAAGCTGATAAACATACTTATATAATTCTAAATAATAAATAATATAAATTAACACCTAGACACAGAAAAAAATGTCATGTTCATCACACAAATATTTGTCCTGGGTGGGAATCGAACCCACGACTTCACGCTTCACCGTCGGCCTATCACCCACTACGCTACGAAGGCTGTCAAACTATGGCTTAAAGTGCCCTCCGAAGCACGGAAACACGCATTATATATGTATATTTGCGACTAGCGATCGCCTATCTTACACCTGACCGCGTTCGCTGAGGTTAGGTGCATTAATCGCTTAAGATCTACGTTAGCTATCGGGCCATGCGTATTTCAATAGTTTTTTTGTTATTATTTCTATAGACACAACTCCAAAAACAAAATCAAATAACGGCAAAATCAAGTAACTAAAATAAAAAATCCCAGCATTAAGGTGCATAAAATTCTGTGCCCCTCTTACATAATATATTGAATGTATCAAATATCACTTTACAGTACCGATATTGCCTTAACTTGGCTCCGTCGGACGTTTACGGCGTCCGGCGAATGCAAAGTGGGCTGAATATCCAACTTGCTACTCGAAAAACACATTTGGGACAAGAATACGAATTTTTAAAATTTTATAAGAAATTTTGACTAACTGATGACTTTTAACGTTACGTTATGATCAAAGGACGAAACTAAAAACTTAACTAAGCTTTCGTTGCCGATACTTATAGCAAGAAAAATAACATTTTAAGATTGTGGTGAATCTTGTGAAATTATCATTTTACTGCATAGTTTTGATGGAAAAAATTACTTTATTTAAATGAACAGGTGATCATGCTGGCATCGTGGTGTATAGTAGACCTCACACAAAGCTCAAGTCTCGAATCTGAATTCGTACAAAAATGCACGACTATTTTAAAGGCCAATACTTCGTGTCAGTTTGGCTGTATGTCAGATTTGCTTTAGCGTCCCACTGCTGGGCATGTGCCTCTCCTCATTATTGGGGAATCCTTGAGATAACTCCACCGCGATGATTCGGTGCCAGTTAGTAGAGATGCGAATAATTGACTCATAAGGCCTCCGAAATGGCTTGACATTCCCTCCTAAGAAGTGCATATAAAATTTACCGTTTTATTAAGGCATGAGCTCGCATGGCCCGGCGGCAAGCGTAGAATGCAAGTGATCTATGCAGCTTAGCCAGGCGCGGTCGGATGTGAGATGAGAAACCGCTAGTGATAAAAAAATTAATGCACGTTTCCGTGCTTTAGAGGGTACGGTAAGCCATCGTTCACGGTTATTGTCGATAGATGACAGTCGTTAAACGTTGTCGGAGGCTTAATGGGCGGTTTGAAAATATCTGAGAGCGGGTTGGCCACTAACCCGCATCTCTACCATGGGGGTTCCCATGGAGCAGCATGGTGGAGTAAGCTTTAGACCGACCATATGGGATGGGAATAGTCCCGTGCCCAGCAATGGAAAGCAAAAAGGGTTGCAGCCAGCTAGCCATTAAGGTAAAATCTTTTTTTTTTGTCCGGGGGGGGGGGACCTTCAAAAGGTACCCGGCACCTTCGGAGAGGTTACCGGGTTATGTGAAATTTGACCGCACTAAATAACCCTCGGTGGCCTGCCTCTGCGCTTGGGAGGACTCCGGGATCTCCATAGGAACGCACCGGTGTCCTCCACGCGCGGTGCCCCAGAACGGGCCCATCTCCGGGAGAGCAGATGTGCTCTCCTGGACCTTCAGGTGTTTACGGCGGCATGCGGCCACACACACACCACCGTCCTTCCCGGGGCTGCTGGCTGGACGGGTCAAGCTCCAACTCTCACCGCCCGCAACCCCGGAAGCCCTTTTTAGTCGCCTCTTACGATCAGGCAGAGGATACCGTAGCTCTATTCTTATTCCCGAAGCTACAGGGACCTACCGCACCCATTTTGCTTAGGTGTATATTATACCAAGTTAGTTATACACCAGCCTCATTCCAAAGTACGTTAAACTACTTATAAAAATCTAGTAAACAACTTCCTTTGAGAATTTCAGTCCACCGTCTTATCCTAAAGTGGGATCACCCTTCAAACCAAAATGTAGCTCGAACTCGCAAATTCGATTAATTCGAATTCAATACCTACCACCGGAAGAAGCTTCTAACTCCGCCCATAAAGTGTTCTACATCTTTGTCCGCTTTGATAACATTCGTTTTATTTATATTGAGCTATTCACTGCTGAGAGCTGGGCAGACTTTCCCCATTATTGGATAGACCTTACTTCACAACGCTGCTCTAATGGAGATTGAAATGAAATGAAATATTTTGAAATTAAGTAGTTTATCATTGATGGGGATTGGTTTTTTTAATCTACTCCCTCTAACGTAGTCGGAGCCTGTACTAATACAACATTTAACTATCCGCATTCATACTTGTTCTCGCTTGTATGCCTCTCGCACTTTCATTCTTCGTACAATATCTTTCATTCATTCGTCTCTTTCATTCATACGGGCCGGGATTACCCGTCTATGTATTTTCCTATTGTAACTATCCTATTTCTTACTTATAATTATATTATTATTCTTTGTTTAGGCTAAATAAGGGGGACATCGTCACAAACATCTTTAATTCTTAAATCATCTATTACATGTATACATATATAACATATTTCTAGTTGATTACTACATAACATTAGGAAATCGTTATATAGGTAGATTCGTATACCTACATCGTTATATAGGAGATTGGTTGAGATGAGGCCGACTCGCTGTCGAATTTCAAAATTCAAAGTAAGTTCATATTTTATTATCTATCGGCTATAGGTGCCCGTATTGGCGATGAGTTGAGCTGAGAATAACTCTCAGCAGCACTCTTTTTTAGTGGCTGTTGTTACATAAATATTAATGGACAGTATGGCTACAATATACATACATCTAAGTAAGAAGCTCTTTGTATTGTGGTATGGCTATGTGTCGACAATGAACACTCGTGACAGCTACCGTACATGTCAATGTCAAACCACTGTCATCTGCTTACAAATAAAAGTATATTTAAATCTATTACAGGAGTTTTGGCGGAAGTCGAAAAAGACATAATATTGTGCTCTTGTTTTATTTTCATTTTCTTGGTGTATTTTTGAGTTATATCGGATAAGGTTGATGGCATTTTGTTTGATATTGGTTACTTACAGTGCACGAGTGTTTGTGAAATAGAATAACTGTGCTAAAATATGTTTTTACTGCTTGCCTCCAAAATTCCATCGGACACGTTCTAGTAAAGTAGCCATCGCTTTACTTGAATGTTGGACTGACTAGACTGACTGATTACTGAGGATTTACTTACTGACTTTGTTATTACTTCGTCCAGTTTCATTGAAACTGGCAAAAAATTGATGCAAAAATTATACTTGACGCTGGCAGTATGCATGCTCCAGACCTTCCCAATAATGGGGTGAGAAACGTGCCCAGCAGTGGGACGTAAAAAGGGTTGCAGCCACATGGAGTCTAGATACAGCCTGGCCAAACAAACTATCTACTCCGAGGTACGGAAACGCGCTTGATTTGTCACTTACGTTCACCCATCTCACACACATTCGCGCTTGTTTCGCTTGGCGGCCTACGCAGAATGCTGGGTCATGCACGCTTCCAATTAAAATCTAAATAAAGCTATTCGATTAATATTTTTTTTTATTTCACTCCTGTTAGAAAATAAAATCTTATTTAAATAGTCATAAGATTTGGTATAAAGCTGTTTTATTTATATCTAAATCCAAATCAATTTGCACACCAAAAAAATAAAATTTCCCTACATATTTTAAAAGAAATCTTGATTGCGAAATTCCACTGAAAATCTTTTGAGAATACGAAAAAAATCGGGGTCGTAACGCAATAAGGAAAGCAGTCTATAATAATGAAATTTTGAAGTTAGTTTATTTATTTTAAGTACAAAAAAGGGCCTTAATTTATGTTGCGAAGGAAGCTTCTACAATTCTGTGTATGAAGGAAAATTTTCCATTGTTTATTTAAGGATAAAACATTTAAAAATTAAATGTATTTCGGTGAAAAGGTTCATTTACGCGCCAGACATACATGATGCCTCAGAATTAGGAGCGCTACTACTCCTACACACGATTTCAAAGGCAAAGACAAAGACTTTAATTTGCACAAATGTGGGTGTTTACAAAAGGTGTTTTTATACATTTGGTTCGCCATATTTACCTTCATGAGGTATGCAAATATTACAATAATTTAAAATTTAATTAATCTATGGCCGCAACCCTTTATGCATCCCACTGCTGGGCACGGGTCTCTCCCCATTATTGGGGAGGCCTGGAGCTTACTCCACCACGCTGCTCCAATGCGAGTTGGTGGAGATGCGGGTTAGTGGCCAACCCGCTGTCGGATGTTTTCAAACCGCCCATAAAGCCTCCGACAAGGTTTAACGACTGTTATCTATCGACAACAACCGGGACCGACGGCTTAACGTGCCCTCCGAAACACGGAAACGCGCATGAATTTTTTTTTGCCACTAGCGGTCTCCCATCTCACATCCGACCGCGCCCGTTTGGCTTAGTTGCATAGATCGTTTGCGTTCTACGCTAAGCGCCGGGCCATGCGCGCTTCCTTAATTAATCTATACTAATATATAAAGCTTGATAGTTTGTTTGTTTGAACGCGCTAATCTCAGGAATTACTGTTTCCAAGCGAAAATTTATTTTTGTGTTGGATAGTCTATTTATAGAGATAGGCTATATAACATTACGCTGCGACCAATGGGAGCGAAGCGAAAGTGAAAAATATTGCAATAACGGGGAAAACCTAAAGTTTGTTGGCGCTAATCTCAGGAACTATTGGTTCGAATTGAACAATTTCTTTTTGTTTTGGATAATCCATTTATCGGGGAAGGCTTTAGGCTATATAACATTATGTTGACTAATACCAAAGATCACGCGGACAAAGTCACGGGCGGTCGCTAGTTACAAATATGTTATATACCTTGAAGTTAGACTCTGTCATGATAAGATGATTGATGGTACAGATGTGTAGCATTTTCAAATAAACTATAAATAAACGTAAAACAATCATAGCCCCACATTGAGGTTATTAATACCCTATGTCGTGGGTACCATGGACACATACAAAGACAGGGACACAAACACCCAGACCAAGAACAGAAATTTAAACTCATTATTCAAATTTCCGTTTCGCCGGAAATCGAACCCAGGACCCCTCTATTGGCAGTCCGGCATGGTAACCATTCCTTTCTTTTTTATTATTTATTTATCTATTTATCATTTGTAGCACCTGAAACTAATGGTCACAGTCTAAAATTAATGTCTAATGAAATTCGTTGCCAGTCAACTCTGGGTTTACGTTTACAGTAGGCAGGAAAATGTCTAATTACAAGGTTTTTAAGTAGAAAAAATGTAAGAAAAATAAATATTATGAATACCTCCATACATAATAAACACATACATACATATATACATACAAACAAATACATAATAATATACTTACATCCATTACATTTTTTATTAATACATTGATACATACATTTTTTCCCGCATGGAGTGTTCTTTGTACCTAAATAACATCACCCTACCCCCGAGGCACGTCCGTACATCAAGTACCTATGTTGACATTGTCCGTTCGTTGCACCAGCTCTAGCTAGCCAGTGTATTTATATCTGTAATTCTGTTTCTATTAGTAGTTTTAAAAATGTTTACTTTATAAGAATAACCTCGTTTTCCAATATGGCCGGTTCCATTCGCCTGAATAATATTCAAATTATAATTAAACATAATTATAATTAAAAAAATGTATTTCGAAGAAAAACAACACGTTAATATTAAATAATAAACATACAATACACAATACAATACAACACAGAGATAATTTTTGACAAAAGAGAGTGGCTCAGCTTGTGCTGCCTCAAGAAAGAAACCAGGGCAGTGCTGTTTTTCAGACTTTCAGACAGAAGCATACAAAATATGTGATTTACTAGAATGATGTTGTATTCCAATATTAAATGTCCATTGCTCCTGAATAATATACCTCCCAAGCCCCTAGGCGTGCTCGTTATCTCTGCATTGAGTCTGTTTACACTGTCAATTCGTTGGACATTCTCTGAAATTGTTTTTTATGTATGCAATTTGTTTTTTTATACCTAAAACGTATTATACTACATAATTTGAATTTTAATATTGCTTGTTCCCTGTGTGTTGAACTTTCTATGCTAGTGTTTATTTAAATGGCTGCAACCCTTTTTGCGTCCCACTGCTGGGCACGGGTCTCTCCCCATTATTGGGGAGGCCTGGAGCTTACTCCACCACGCTGCTCCAATGTGGGTTGGTGGAGATGCGGGTTAGTGGCCAACACGCTGTCGGATGTTTTCAAACCGCCCATAAGGCCTCAGACAAGGTTTAACGACTGTTATCTATCGACAACAACCGGGACCGACCGCCCTCCGAAGCACGGAAACGCGCATGAATTTTTTTGCCACTAGCGGTCACCCATCTCACACCCGACCGCGCCCGTTTGGCTCAGCTGCATAGATCGCTTGCGTTCTACGCTAGCCGCCAGGCCATGCGCGCTTCATTTAAATACTTAATTACAATTTGTTTTTTTTTATATCTTACTGTGCTTTTACCAAAAATGATGCCATAAACCAAAATAAGTGTTTTATTAGAAGACATCACCTTCCAATGTGAAGTGTTCCTTCTGCCTGAATAACATTTCTCTCGAGCCCTGAGGCACGTTCGTTAGCTGTGAATCCAGTGTGTTGACATTGTCAGTTCGTTGGACATGCTCTGCTTGTGATTATTTATTTCTGAAAAATGGTTTCTTTGAATCCTAAAAAGTGTGTTTTACTAGAATGACGTTGGTTTCCAATATGGAGTATTCCTTTCCTTGTACCTAAATAATTTACGCTCAAGTCTCCAGGTACGCTCATTAGCTCTGCAATGAGTGCGTTGACATTGTCAGTTCGTTGGACACGCTCTGCTTGTGTTTATTTATATTTCCAGTTTGTGGTTCTTCTAGATCGAATGACACTGTCTTCTAATATGGAATATTCCTTGCGCCTGAGTAACATTTCGTTCGAGCCAATGAGTATGTTTATTTATTGATATTGTTTGTTCTTTGGATCAGACTTCTGCGAACGTTTTTTTAAAATATCTGATATTGTTTTTTACTAAATTGTTAAAGTGTGTCTTTTATTAATGGAACTTTAATTTTTATATGGGGTGTTCTACGCACGTAAATAACATTCTCCTCGATCTTCGAGGCGTGTTCGTTAGCTCTGCATCGAGAGTGTTGTCATTGTCAGTTCGTTACACACGCTTTGCTAGTGTGTTTATATCTGCAATTTAGGACGTTTCTTAAATGTAAAGATTTAGCTCCCTGGAAATGTTTCTTTGGAAACTTTTGTTCCAAGTTTATTTTCATTACCTTTTTGTTTGTGTTTCTCCCTTTTTTCCGTTACGGTATTTTTGTATGCAAAACATAAATTTAGTGACAATAGATTTGCGATTTTGTCAGTCATCTGAGGTCAGTTGTACTCAATTTCAAGACCAGCCAAGTTTCCCACACAACTCGATATTTCAGAAACTAGATAATTATTGGCATAACCCAAACGTAACGAACGTCTTCGTAATGATAACGAAACGGTAAAGCCCGAAAATTTTAGCTGCGATGTAGAACTGGTAGAGCTAGGGCGTATAGATTCAAAAGCATAGCATAAAGCCATTATATGAGATCTGATATATTATGCACTTGGTAAGCCATAATCTTTGAGTTGTTAATGACCTCGGATACTTTTAGTTTGCTATTTTTACTTTTATTAACTCTTATAATAAATCTAAAACCTTGGGGATCAGTAATAAAAAAAATAACGCTTCATACTCATAGCTCCACAGTAGGGTAGATATACCATGTGTCGTGGGTACTACGGACACACAACACAAACACCCAGACCGAGAACAGAAATTTAAACTCATCATTCAAATTTCTATTTGCCGGGAATCGAACCATGTATGGGACCCTTCGACTGGCAGGTCGGCATGGTAACCATTGCGCCACGCAGGTCGTCGTCGTTTTTTTATTTTTATTTTTTGGGATCAGCAATACCATCCATCAAATTTTCGCTTTCACAGCTTCCAATCCGCCCCCGCATATATTTAATTACGAATCATTGTCCATTAATAGTCCAGGGTCGATAATTTTTAAAACCAAAAAAAATCATAATAGGATGAAACCCATTAGAAAAGGAGGGAAATATGATAAAAATGAAAGGAAAAATAATTTACGGGCGATCTGAGGTTGGGAAGGGGATGGGGGTGAGTTTTTAAGGGTAAAAAACGGTTTTTCTCGATTTCCGGCAAAACTAAAAGTCCTATCGAAAAAAGTCAAATGGAAAAGTTGTAGATAATAAAAAGATCTAAAACTTTTGTCTTTACACTTTTTTCACATTACCTCAAAATTTATGTGAAAAATTCAAAAAACCAAGTTTTTGGTTTTTTATTTTTATCTTTTACAAAAAAAATTTTTTTTTAACGAAATTTTGTGAAAACTTACTTTTTTATGTCCCAAATACGCTGTAATTTATTTAATTAAAAATATTTATTTTTTCACCTTATTTTGAATTAATATCGAAAAAACAGCCTAATTTTCAATCGAAAATTCACCCGTCAAAATATCAGCTTTTTTCAAAAAGTTGGTGTGGTTTCTGTTCGTTGGAATCTCTACTTTCCGATGGTAAAAAAAAAATATATGTTACTATGGTAAATCTTCTCAGAAAATGCAAAAATTAAAAAACTAACCAGTATTCGAAATACAGTACAGTATACAACATCGTTTATAAAAATACACGTGCACGCCTCCATTTGTTTTAATTTATAGGTACAATTTTAAATAACTTAATTATAAGTATTATTTACTATAAGGAGGTAATAATAAATAATTTTACTCGACTAATAAAGAATTTATTCTCAGATTAATCTCTGTTTCTTCGTAGTACCGGGACGACTAATCTGGCACTGAGTTTCTTGAAGATAATTGTGATAAGTTTACTTAAAAAAACAATAAAACTTTTCGAATCTGCATAGGAAGGTAAATACTATCTCTATTTTTATCTGTATCAATCAACTCAACCATAAAAATCGTAATATTTTCTTTAAAAAATAGTATGCTTAACTTAACATAACCTAAAGATTGAAATTAAATGATATTTTAGTACAAGATAAAAAATAATTATCTCCTTAATTTTGCACAAACAAATTTAGTTAATCCCATGAAAAAAAATATATTTCAAAATCTATAAAAAATATATTTAAAATCTATAAAAAATATATAAAATATATATCGTAAATATATTTCTAATAAAACAAACTTTTGGCCGATTTTCATATATATTTTATACTTTTTTATAGATTTATAATATATTATTTATAAATTTTGACATTGATTTCTTTAATATTATTTTTTTCATGGGAGTTTATTCACGATTAAATAGTGAAGACATTATTAATTCGATTTTGTCTTTTCAGATTATTTTTTGAATTTTTGCATTTTCTGAGAAGATTTACCATAGTAACATATATTTTTTTTTTCACCTTCGGAAAGTAGAGATTTCAACGAACAGAAACCATACCAACTTTTTGAAAAAAGCTGATATTTTGACGGGTGAATTTTCGATTGAAAATTAGGGTGTTTTTTCGATATTAATTCAAAATAAGGTGAAAAAATAAATATTTTTAATTAAATAAATTACAGCGTATTTGGGACATAAAAAGGTAAGTTTTCACAAAATTTCGTTAAAAAAAAATTTTTTTTGTAAAAGATAAAAATAAAAAACCAAAAACTTGGTTTTTTGAATTTTTCACATAAATTTTGAGGTTATGTGAAAAAAGTGTAAATACAAAAGTTTTAGATCTTTTTATTATCTACAACTTTTCTATTTGACTTTTTTCGATAGGACTTTTAGTTTTGCCGGAAATCGAGAAAAACCGTTTTTTACCCTTAAAAACTCACCCCCATCCCCTTCCCAACCTCAAATCGCCCGTAAATTATTTTTCCTTTCATTTTTATCATATTTCCCTCCTTTTCTAATGGGTTTCATTCTATTATAATTTTTTTTCACTTTTCATTATTTTTAAAGGCTTCTACCCTGGACTATAAGCCGCCACGGTTCCCACCTTGTTTAATCTTCAAACATTCTATATAAACATGCCAAAAGTTTACCTTACTCGCAAGTAAGTAACCTGTTCACGTTTCCTCGCTTAAGCCGAAGTTTAAACTAAATAAGCAAACATACGTGGTATTTGAAAAGGTCAAAGTATTAGCCTTGCTTGTGTGAAGATTCGTTATAATCCCCTCCAGGGATTCCGAGCTCGGCTAAGGTACGTTGTCGGCAATTATGGAAATTGTTGACGCTTTGTCTAAACGAAGAACTTGGTTCTAACAAGAGGTCTTGAGGTACTAATCGCTATCGAGTACGCGTACCTTAATACGCTTAAGTTGGCTATGAATATTTTATGTTGGTAGATGTGCTCTGTTATCTCGATGTGTTCCGACAATTAATATTATTTAATCTTCTCCTTTGGTAATTGCTCTTAATTTATTATTGAATTGTTCATATTCCAAGTTCATAGTGTATTTTGTTATTATCTAGGTATTTAATTTCCTTTTTTCATAAACATTAATTTTCATATTACTGCAATAGCAAATTACCTATTTCTTCTTAAGATAGTATCACAAGTGTGAATTTTCATTTAATTAATTTAAGTTTACTTAATCTTGCTCAGAATAACCTTGAGAGTTAGAATTTATTTTATTTTATCCACTCGCTGCTATAGATTTTGTAAGGAGGCCCATGCCCAATATTAAGGTATAAAAGGCATACGTCGATGATGAGGTATTATTAAAACTTTTTAAAACTGCTTTATGAATACTGTCTTTTCAACATCAATAAAATGTGTATTCAACTACAACATGGTCAGCCGTCACGTGTAGGTACCCATTATCGACCCACAGCCATTTTGTAATCTCAAATTATGCAAATGCATGTTTTTAATAAATGCCGCTGGGAGTTTTTTTCGCCGCCTTTTTTCTCCCAACTCAACATCTAGCCCAAACGGACACCCTAAAAGCGATGACCAAGAAAAAATTACATTCATTAAACGAATATTTTGTGTTCCTAATATCAAACATTAGGTATTTCTCTTTCTTTGAATTTTTAGCATATCGTAAATAACTCTTATTTCTCTTGTCAACAGAACTGCCACCAGAGAAGCCGACGATAAAAGCCGAGAAGAGCTGGTATGCCTCGGGGGACACGCTGCGAGCCCAATGCACGTCACCGCCTGCGGACCCTCCAGCCAACCTGACATGGCTGTTGAATGGAAGAGATGTAAGTTTCTTTTATTTGTATCGCACTTACTGCCAGTATTAAGTAATCTATCTTAATTTTGCCCGTTTTGATGAAAGCATCGAAATAATTGAGTTAAAATAATCAGTCAGGGAAATCAGTCTGATATAGATATATAGGTAGATCTGTAATTTAATTCTACAATAACCGAACACTGTTAATAACCTATGTAAGTATATCTAAAAAAGTCATCAACTGTGTCCGATATACAACGATTTATATATTTAATTTATTTATATAATTTAATTATATAATATATATTGTTGTTTAGTTATATAATTAAACAACAATATGACACGTCTCTTTCAACTTTCCGCCAAAATTGCGATAAATTATTTTATACACTTTGACTCGTATATACGTATGCTCGTTATGGGAAGGGATCGCACGTAACCACAAAAACTTACGTTGTGTTTTTAACAGTTATATTTAAACTAAAAACTAAATTATTAAAATTAGGTCTACATCTTTAGTTTAAATAGCACGATAAAAATATATTTGGCAATAAAAAGTTAAAGATACGTTATAGATCTTGAACCGGCCACTGAATTGCACCACCAATTATACAATCGTAAATCTGGTGATATTCACATATGACAGTTATGACTATAATGAGTTATTTAATCATTTTATTCGTAAGTAAAAGTTAAATCAAAAAAAATAATGTAATAAAACATTAAGCATTCAGATTTCCGCTCATTACATATAAAAACTAACGTTTCACACTCATAGCCCCACGGTAGTGTAAGTATAACCTGTGTCGTGGGTACCATTGACACATACATAGACAGAAACACAAACATCCAGACGGAGCACAGAAATTTTAAACTCATCATTCAAGTTTCTGCTTCGCCGGGAAACGAAACCCGGGATTCTCAGATCAGCAATCCAGCATGGTAACCTTTACGCCACACAATTGAGTAACAAAATGTTGTTTTGTTGCTTTTTGAGCCTGCTATGGGAATCCGGTCACCAATAATACGGAAATATTATGCATATTATATCCTGTGTTCTTATTTATTGCTTCTAATTTCTAAAAAACCGCATTGAGTCAAACGGAGTTCCGTTTATTGTCATGTCCTGGGTAAAAGGCAATTCATTTAGATTATTTTAGATGAACCCCAAGGCGCTACAGCTATTTTATACATGTATATATTTTTTGCTTTCGCACCCACTCGTACTACAGACACTCTCTGTACTGTACATAAAGTGTTTGCTTCTCATTTCGCAATGTAATCCGCTATTCTACACGTATATCCATCCATCCTTAAGTTATGTTGCTTCTCCTGATGCAAGAAGTAATTACTTGATGTACTCACAATAAACAAACCTTAGAAATGATTGATGATTAACGACCGTATCAGCGTCAATAAATTTTTGTTGGTTATAGCGGCAGCTATTAGTGAAAACTTCTCGATCGAATCAAACAATATCTACCAGATATTTGTTGGATTTATCTTAAGTGTCATCTGAACTATATAATATTATATAAATAAATGCCAATTTAATATTGACATTAGCTACTATACATAAACGTATAATACATTTTATCAGGCGTTACTTTGTGGAACTCCGCTGTTAAAAAGTTGGGTTATAATACTTCGCAACAATTCGCAGTCAATACGCATGTTACATAAGAATTAATATTCGGATACATACATAGGAAACATGACTAACTGTACTTAGTCGAGCATAAGTTATCGCAAAGTCTAGACCTCGCGATTTACCATCGTACAGTCAAATTAATCTGATGGAACCTTCCTATAGGGCAAAACATGCCTTAATGGTGGTATCTATTGTATGTTGGTACCTATATACATATTTTATTTTATCGAATTATTGCATGTTTCCTTTGTAGGAAAAAAGAGGTGCTATTTCATGAAAAAGTATATACCTTCCTTCAACACACTGTATGCATTAATTATTAAGGTAGGTACCAGATGTTCGACATGAATCATTATTGAAACGACTACCAATCTACCAGAAGGCAGTGCTAATATTGATGAGTCGCAATACTTTCCAGGCATTAGCGCGCTCATTTATCAAGCGACGTCGCGGCGTCACGTCGACGTCACGTTGACGTCAGCTACAAGAACCGGCGACTAATTGATAATTATTTCAAGCAGGTTCAATGAACCTCATCTCTGAAGGAACTACGTGGAATAATTTAGGAGACAGGAGACGTTAGAGCGAAACCAATAAACGTGGGTCTGAACTAATTTGGATTAGTGATTGTTGGCAATTGAAGGTAATGAAAATTAAAAAAGAGATTTGTTCACTGAGAGTTCTGAGAAAAGACAATACTTTTTATATTATTTAATTAAAAAATTTAATTTTCAGATTTTTCCTTGATGTTGTACTTTAAAACGATGTTACTTACCATAGTTCTTAGTTCTCGCGTAGTAGTCCCTGTAGCTTCGGGATTAAGAATAGAGCTACAGTATCCTGTGCTTGATCGTAAGAGGCGACTAAAAGGGGGCTTCCGGGGTTACGAATGGTGTGAAAGGGGCTCGACCTCGCGTGGCCGCATGCCGCTGAGCGCCTGAGGGTGCAGCGGAGCGCATCTGCTCACCTGAAGATGGGCCCGTTCTGGGGGCCGCGCGTGGAGGACACCGGTGCGTTCCAATGAAGTTCCCGGAATCCTCCCCAAGCGCAGAGGCAGGCCACCGAGGGAGTTTTAGTGCGGTACAAATCCCACATAACCCGGTATCCTCCCCCAAGTTGCTGGGTACCTTTTGAAGAAAAGGTATCGGATTTGATTCCTATGAGAGTGTCCAAATAGTATATTTTATGCTTTAAGAGACTTTAAGCTTTAAGAGACAAGAAATCGACGACAAGTCGTTACTTATGTTTTTAATTTTTTAAACAAAATGTAAAACAACACCATCTATTTTGCTGTTTTGTTCAGCAAAGTTTATTTAATAAAGCTTATGTGCAGAATCCAATAAAATTTTCGGAATGCCTTACTTATAACCACAGTTCTTAGCAGTGCAATAGTGTAAGCATCTTATTCAATTCTCCAAGCGGCTTGGAGAGTTTCTTTAAAACACAGCTTAAAGCTTTACTTGAATTCTATAAGGCTGTTTAAATGCACAGAGATTTTTTCTGCTCACAATGTTTAATGTTTACTTGAATTCTATAAGGCTGTTTAAATGCACAGAGATTTTTTCTACTCACAATGTTGTTAACAATGTTTTGTTAATGTTTAAACGAATTGAATAGTTATATTATGACGAATGTGTGGTTTATAATAACAAAATACGAACGTAGTTTTCCTATATCGCATGACTTCAAATTAATCAGAATCTTATTTGGTTAAAAACAGTAGAGTTGATTCTTGATTTATGACCAATCCTCACTTGTGAGATACTCGCGCCCAGCAGTTGCTGTCATATTTTTGAGAACACTAAAATATGTGTCAGTATATAACGAAACCTATTGCAACCTTAAAGCTCAAATTCCTCTATATTTGAGCTATTCGATCGAAGAACAATGTTAAAGCACGATGTCACCGCGAAATACTCTTGTTACAGTAAATATGGTCACTACCGATACTACTCGTATTTTATAGTAGATTGTACCTTTTTTATAGCTTTGTTTCCAAATTATAGAGTAGTATTTAGAGTTTTGCTAAGAATATTTTTTAATTAAGTTATTCATTTTATACCTAGTACCTGGACGCCCGAGCATTGCTCGGATAAAAACAATTTATTTACTTGGTTTATTTTTAAGCAAAGCATTCATTGAATTAGTGTTACTTTACAAATCCTTTTGAAATACCTAGCTCCCAATTAAAAAAAATGTCACAAAAAAATAATAAACGCAACTTGCCTACTTGAGATTTGAACCCGGGTTTCTAGCTCCGTAGTCGGCTTTCGTAACCATTCGACGAAGAAAGCTTTAATTCTCTAGACGAAATTTTTATAGAGGTCTTTCATAATTATCGACATTGTCATTTGTTTGAAGGGTGGATTGTCAAATGTTGACCATTTATTTATTTATTTATTTATTCTTTATGTACCTACCTTAAACTAGGTGTACAAAGGTGGACTTAATGCTATGAGCATTCTCTGCCAGTCAACCTTTAGGTAGTGAGAAAAGCAGCGAATGGTGGTTTATTTCAGTATAAGAGAAAAACAGCAAACAAAAGACGAGTAACTATGTATATAATGGATAAACACTATACATACATACATAATAAATAAATATATACATATATAAATACATATATAATATATAAATATATAAGTATATATAATAATATAGATACAACTATACAAAACATGTATAATTTCAGAAAGCTGCATATTATTAAGACATGTAAAGATAAGAATTAGATGATAAAAGAAAGTAAAAAAAAAGAAAGAGGAAAAAGAATTAGGTATGAAAGAAAAACTTTATACAGTTTAGCTATTATGTCCCTGGCTGCTTTAGAAGAAACAAATGTTTGCGTACATTATTTTTAAATGTCAATTTGCTAGCTGGTTTTCGAAGATCATCAGGAAGCGCATTCCAAAGTCGGGCAGCTTGAATAGTAAAAGAATATGAAAGGGAACCGGAGTGGTGAAGAGGAATAGAAAGACAATGTGTCTCAGAAGAACGTAGGTGCCGTTCATGGGTGTTACTTAAAAACTGAAACATGTTTTTCAAGTACATAGGAGAAGTATCATCATAAAGGATAGTGAAAAGCATAGAGAGTATCCTCAATTGCCTTCGTTGCCGAATCAGAAGCCATTTCAGCTGAGATCGGAGAGACGAAACGTGGTCGAATTTGCGAAGGCAGAAAATGAAGCGGATACAATTATTGACGAGCCGTTCTAGTTTGTTCAGAAGCTCCTCATTGAGATCGGTAAAACACACATCACCATAATCAATAATGGGGAAAATAAGAGCTTGCACCAGCATGATCTTTGCATTGATGGGTAGGAAATTTCTTAGTCGATTAAGTGCACCAAGCTTTATCGTCACGGAACGGCAGATTTCATTGATATGGGCAGACCAATTAAGGTGCGTGTCGATAAATATCCCAAGATTTTTTACTTTAGAAGATAAGGGTATAGTGTACTTATCGAACACTATTGGATCTGCAAGGGCAAGGTCGACTTTAGCTAATTGCCGAAAGCCACCCACTACAATCGCTTGACACTTGCTGGGATTTACACGGATGCCAAACGTCTCTGACCAATCGGCTATATGCAGAAGATCAGCGTTTATTTTTCCGATTGCAGTATTAAGAGAGCTGACATCTGACTGCGTGTAAATCTGCAAGTCATCAGCGTACAGGTGATAAGAGCAGCTAAGAGTAGAAGAAATAGAATTTATAAAAATAGAGAAGAGGAGCGGTGATAAAATACCACCCTGCGGCACGCCACAAGAGAGATCACACCAGCCAGAGAACTTACGCTGGAAGCGAACCGCCTGTCGACGACCGCGAAGGTAGGAACAAAACCAAGATAAAGTATCAGGAGAAAGGTTAAGGTGTTGAAGAAGCGCGAGAAGTATGTCATGGTCAACCATGTTGAAGGCGTTGGTGAAATCAATGAGGACGAGAACTGTAACCAACTTATCCTCCATACCCCTGCGTATATCTTCAGTCACCTTAAGAAGAGCAGAGGTGGTGCTGTGACCAACGCGAAAACCAGATTGAAAAGGAGAAAGATAATTAATTTGAGAAATATGAGAAGAGATTTGTTTATGAACTAGCGACTCAAGGAGTTTGGAAAGGAAAAGTAATATCGAAATTGGTCTGAAATTATTGAGTTGTGTGGGGTTGCTGACTTTAGCGAGAGGGATAATAATGGCGTTACGCCAGAGACAGGGAAATGCCCCTGTTGACAGTGAAAAGTTGATAATGTGATGTAACGCTGGTAAGAAATCATCAAGAACAAGAAGAAGCATGGATCGACTTACATCGTCACAACCCACAGCTTTAGATTTGAGAGAAGATAAGGTTTTGACAATGTCAGCCTTAGAAATAGGTGAAAATGAAAAAGAGGGAAAATGATAATTGGCCATGGAAGATATTTTAGAAAGAGTTTGGGTTTTGATGAGAGGAGGAAGAGAGAGGGAGCTAGAGAAATGAGTATTCAAAGCATTAAGAGAAAAGGGTAAAGGGGTTTCAGAAAGACCTGAAACCTTACCAAGGCCAACGGAATTCAGGAACTTCCATATATCAGCCGGCGAAGAGTTAGATATGTTATCAACGAAATATTTACGCTTAGCCGCTCTCACCATCTGATTACAGCGGTTGCGAGCAACTTTGTAAGCACACCAGTTGTCGTCGCAACGATCTCTTTTAAATTTCCTAAATGCTTTATCCCGTCGCGTCATTGCCATGCGCACGCCAGTCGTAATCCAAGGAGCGGGGGGTCGTTTTAATTTAACTGCCTTTCGCGGGGCGTGCCGGTCGAACAACTGTAACAATTTTGAATTAAACTGAGAGACTTTGTCGTCAATGATGGACGCGGAATACACAGGCGAAAAGTCAATAGCAGCCGCATCTTTTTTGAAGGAAGTTGTGTCGATACTATTTAAAGCTCGGAGCCAGACGACTTCAGGCCTCGGCTTTGGCGGCTTTAATTTAAAAGCGGCAAAGATCAAGTCATGGTGCGAAAAACCAGGAGCTGACAACTGACCATGTTTTTGTACGAGATGAGGTACGGAAGTGACAATTAGATCTAACCAGGTGTCAGGAGTATCTAGGTTATGGTGGGTAGGCTCAGACGGAAGGATGGAAAGATTGACAGATGAAAAAATGCTTAGGAGCTTAGAGGTCTGAGGAGAGGATTTAAGAAGGTCAGTATTAAAGTCACCCATGATTATGAGATGTGTGTAGTCTACGCAAAGCGATTCCAAGACTGTTTCCAGGCTGGAAAAGAAGTTAAGAGATGGAGGACAATACACGGCACCAAGCACGACTTTGGAGCACTTGGCCTGAATTTTAACAAAAAGGTATTCAGCTGACGATGAATAAGGAGAGGGAGAGGAAGCGACAACAGAGTAAGAGATATCGTGACGTAAATAAATGGCCACCCCTCCACCTCCCTTATCCGTACGATCATTGCGGATTAATACGTAACCTGGCAGACTATAAAGATGACTGTTGAGTGAGGGCTTAAGCCAACTCTCAGAAATGAGAATGGCGTGAACCACACCAGTAGAGAACGCATCTAACATATCTGAATAGTGCGCAGGTACGCTTTGTGCATTCAAGTGGCAAACGTTAAAAGTATTGACCGTGTTTTCAAACACGCTACTAATTCGATCTCCTAAAGTTTCGGGGTCATAAAATGAATCATTGCTAGACGAACAAGTGTCATAAGCAGAATGGAATGAGTTATCATCTGACATAATTTATGTAATGTTGTATCAATATAAAATAACACTATATAAATATTAATAAATAAATAAGATGATAATATATAATAACAAATATAAAAATATGATCACTAAGTATTATAAGCTATCTATTCACCTGTCCCACCGGTTAACCGGCAGAGATGCGAACTAAGTATAATAAATAATTATTGAAATAGTGCCAAATACACAATTTAGACATAAATGTCTCTTATTTACGGAAAAGAATTAAACTTAACAAACGAAAACATAACAAAACAATAACAAAAAAACTGTCAAACTTTAAGTAAACAAACAAACGAGATTTTTTTTATCATTACCACAAAATAAGGCAAGAACAAAACTTCATCTGACACTGGCTGCATGTTAAAAACAGATACATACTTTTTAGAAAAAAAGAAATAACAACATCAAGTGTCAGTGTCACTAATGTCAATCAAGTGTCAGTCAAGAAAATGTTCTGCTGTAGATCGTCAATCATCAATGTAAATAAAGTTATACAAAAGTAAACTATATTCTAAACACAAGAGACGGTAATCAACAAATGAACAATACAGAGTAAACAGTTATTGTAACAACAACTCACTATGAATTTGATCAGGACAACTACACCAGAATAGTACAATGAAGTGGTTATTTTTTTGTTCGGGCTGCTCTCTTACTCCTTTGAGGCTCGGCGGCTGCAGCGGGTACATTTGAAGAGCCAGAATCACTCATTTGAGCTGACTCAGCTGCATTTTCAGAGTCATCAGCCTTTTCGGAGCCTGTAACCTTTACATTGTCTTCCGAGAGCTCTAAGTCCTCCTGGGAATAAATCCGACGCAGAGTTCCATTTTGCAGCTTGATGATTATATTTCCATCTGACGTCCAGCAGTTACGGATTCCCAGCCGTTTACGAGCAAGGACAAAGAGTTCCTGGCGTTGTCGAGTAAGAAACTCACTCACAACAATGGACGAGCCCTTGAAGTGGGTCTTTTTTTCCATATATTAGATCTCACAGAAAGATCAGTGAAACCAACCAGAACAGGTCTACATTTGCCTTTTCTGGCCGAGCCAAGGCGGTGACATACCTTTAACTGGCCTGCAGTCATGACCTGCATGCCCAACTTTTCACTAAATAGATGCAGCATGTGTTCACTGAGTTTCTGATCACTGACATCCTCGGGAACTCCAAAGAAAAGTAAATGTTTTCTTCGGTGCCTCATCTCAACCGCATCTGATATCTTAGAGCACTCAGCTATTTGTTGACGAAGCAAGCTAAGAAGAGTCCAGACTTGCAATTTGAAATCTAGAAATTCTTGATAAAATTTCTCTAAATTAATGTTGGAGCTGGTGCTAGTTGGTTGTGCGGCTTTGAACTGATTCTCAAGGTCATTCAGCTTCTTCAACAGGGTGGATTCCAAGGCATTCTGAGTTTCCAACACAGTGTCATAGTTTGCCATTGTTGTTCAAAGTAGAGTGAAGTGCAGCAAAGAATATTATGATTGTGTCAACAAAAAGTTAGGTTATCCAGTGGGACAGTGCACAAAGAGGATTTTATTCACCACATATATTGGAATTTAAATATTTATCTATAAAAACTGTGAGTAAATATTCAATTTATATCAAATTTAGTGACAATTTATAGAAGATTTTAGATTAAAAACTTTAAAAACAGAGCAAAACGATGTCACTTTTTTCACATCTACCACCAAAAAAAAAAAAAAACATTTGACGGCTTTCTACGCCACAATATTATTAATATTTTCCAATAGATGTCGGTAAGAGTAATTTTATATTTAACTGCATAAACATTAAAAAAACGACAAATTCTATCAATAAAAATTAATTTGTGGATCGATTTATCATCCCCGCAACCAGTGTACCAAATTTCATCAAAATCTTTGGAGCCGTTTCCGAGATTCAAAAAATAGATTTAGATATACCTATACAAGAATTGCTCGTTTAAAGGTATTAGATTCATGGAAATTCTAAATCAAAAAATCAAAAATATTTATTTCATATTAGGAATACAAAATATTAGCTTAATGAATGTCATGTTTTCGCGGTCATAATAAAGTACTCTGTGGCGGTCATCGCCTTTAGGTGCCCGTTTGGGCTAGATGTTGAGCTGAGAGAAAAGGCGGTGAAAAGAAACTCCCAGCAGCACTCTTTTTAATCGTACAATATTAATATTTTTAATCATACCATACAACTTAACTTGCTCCACTATGTTGGAGCATCCAGTATTTATCTATATCTAAAAATGAATCCCTACTTACCTTGGTCGTATCACGCGTGAACGGCTGAAACAATTTCGCTAATTCGTTTTTTATTGTTTGTTATTTGTTAGGAGAAGGTTCTTATGAATGAAAAAAAAACGGCAAATTGTTTGTAAAGTAGGTTTACGATCGAGATGTTTACGTGATAACGTCCGCACGAGAAAATCTCCATTCGTTTGTATGCCGCTAGAGTGAGAGAGACGGAAGATCGGTCCACTCACTCGAACGCTATGCCAGCCTCCGCTCGTGAGGATTCCGCGTGACAAGTTTCACGGAATGACTGGCAGCGCTCGAGATGAGACGGGAGATCGGTCCGTCTCTCTCTCGTTATACCTGCGATCGCGCTCGTGAGGTTTTGGTGTGACACAAGTTTCTGAACATGTCACCCGACTAAAACGATTTTAAAGACGTTATCACTTCAAAAATTAAGAAAATAGCGCGTAAAATTAGATATTTCAAGAAGCGCACATGGCCCGGCGGTTAGCATAGAACACAAACGATCTATGCAACTAAGCCAAAAGGGCGCGGTCGGGTGTGAGATGGGTGACCGCTAGTGGCAAAAAAAAAATCATGTGCATTGCCGTGCTTCGGAAGGTACGTTAAGCCATCGTTCCCAGTTGTTATCGATAGATAACAGCCGTTAAACCTAGCCGTTAAATCTAGTTATGAACGGTTTGAAAACATCCGACAGCGGGTTAGCCACTAACCCGCATCTCTACCAATACGCATTAGAGCAGCATGGTGGAGTAAGCTCCAGGCCTCCCTATGGGGAGAGACCCGTGCCCAGCAGTGGGACGCGAAAAGGGTTGCAGCCAAGAATACTTATGTTCATAGTTATGACAGGACCACGTCTGTGGGGTCAGCTAGTTAAGAAAAAAATTATTAATTTTTGAGTTGTTAAATTAAACCGGACATAATAATATACAAAGAATACTAACAAGATAAGTTAATTAAATTACATTTTTTTCAGACTGGGTATCGATTGAAACTTTTTCAAATTTCGGCCAATAATGTGCAGTTTTTAATATAACTAATCTAATATATAAGTAATTGTTGATTTTTACTTTCAAAACTGCATCATTACGTGTTTTATCGGAACACTTCTTTCACTTCACTTGGAAGAAGTCTTTTCTTTGTGTGATCGTCAACTGAAAACTGCACTTTTCTCTAATACAGCTTTAATAGAAGTACCTAAGCTTAGTATACTTTTTATAATGAATTAAATATCTTTCGAGGAAATACCTTGTTCCGTTCAACCAACGTTTCTTGCTAACAGCTATTAGGGTCATTTAAACTAAAGCGATCAAAAAGGCAATTTATTTCACGATGCAGTTAAATCGTAAAGCGTGTAAGCTTTTAAAGCTCCAAACCAAACCAAAGAATGTTACATATTTGAAAAATGATTCTTGGTTATATTTGTCGAAATACATTTAGTTATGTTATCTTTCTCGGAGGTTGAAGATACATATATTTTGAAATTTGATAACGCTAAGTTTTAAATTCAATGTTTGGATACAATAACAATGTTAAAATATTTTGAGATAAGAATGTAAAGCTTAGACCAATGTAGATACGTAGACAGGTAGATTATACGTAAAATGTAGATACGTTAGAGTCCCTTTGACATCTGGCTGCAACCCTTTTTGCTTTCCACTGCTGGGCACGGGTCTCTCCCCATTATTGGGGAGGCCTGGACTTATTCTATCACGCTGCTCCAATGCGGGTAGGTGGAGATGCGGGTTAGTAAACCCGCTGTCGGATGTTTTCAAACCGCCCATAAGGCCTCCGACAAGGTTTAACCACTATCTATCGACAACAACCGGAACCGACGGCTTAACGTACCCTCCGAAGCACGGCAATGCACATGATTTTTTTGCCACTAGCGGTCACCCATCTCACCATTTGGCTTAGTTGCATAGACCATTTGCTTTCTACGCTAACCGCCGGGCCATGCGCGCTTCATCTGATATATGGTTTTCACCCATTCATGCCTAGAACAATGTTATCAAAATAGAATTTTTATACTGAACGCATCTTAATTTATTTTTATTTTTAAAGTAATTCATTTTGTATAAACATAGCAAAGAAGAAAGCTGCTGTTTTGTTTGTAAGCGACATTGCCTCTGTCACTGATATAGTACGAGTAACATAATCGCTCATCTTGCTTGACCAAATAGCTAACATTAGTTTTATGTTATATCGTTTATAAAAATTGGTGCTTACTGAATCGATTCATTGATTTTTTTCAAGAAGAAATTTTGAAAGAAGTTTGTAGTTTTACCATCGCTGCATTGTTTCTGTAATGATTGTTAGGTGACAATTATCGGCAATTACTGCCGTATCCTGTAATCACAGCTGCTTATTAGTCACACTTTCATGGGTCTACAATCAATCTCCAGAGTAGAAGTACAATCTTGTATACGACTACGACGTTTATCAACGAGACTCAACTTTTCTTGAGGTTGAATGTGGATGCCTACACTCATGCAGTAAAAACAACAGATAATAAATGCTTCTTCATTTCATAAAAAAAGAACAATTAAGGCCTACGGTTATTTAATTATAATATCTATCTCAATAAAGACTGATGGGTAGATAGACGATCTATCTAATAAAGTTTTAGAATAGCTCGATTTGTAGCCTGTACCTAAAACAATACGTATAGTCTGTGGTGGTATCAGCTGACATTGATAAACATCGGGCTATTCGATTCCGCGCGATGTAGATGCTGTCACTGATTAAGTGACGTCATCATTCATCGCACTCGCGGCTGCTACCAACGAAATAGATTCTTTGAGAAATGGTAATCAAATAAGAAAGGAGCACACATGGCCCGGCGGCTGACGTAGAATGCAAGTGATCTACGCAGCTAAGCCAAATGGCTTCAATTTAAATTGGTGATTGATGGGTGACTGCCAGTGGCAAATTTCATGGTAGGTTCCTTGCTTCTAATGATACAGCTAAGTCGTTGGTCCCGCTTGTTATCGATAAATAACAGTCGTTAAGCCTTCGTATGGATGCTTCGTAGCCTTATGGATGGTTTGAAAACATCCGACAGTGGGTTGGCACACCAACCCATAAGGGTTAAGGAAAGATACCTCCTCCTACCCGCATTAGAGCAGCGTGGTGGAGTATGCTCCAGGCCTCCCCAATGATGGGGAGAGACTCGTGTCCAGCAATGGGACACAAAAGGTCGCAGCCATCGAATAATAGAAAAGAATTTATTAGAGAACACAATAATAAAAATAAAGAAATTAGAAATTGATATTACAATAGTCCGGCCCATCTCCGCCCGGGTGCAAACGTTATCCTGCCTTAAAAGTATTGAAAGAGGATTTGTTTTTTTTTTCTTACTTAAAGAGATTTTAAAGAGATATCATGATACTGTCAAACAAAAATTTTATTTAAAACAAATAATGACATACGAACTGTCCTGTTATTCGGGCTGTAGTTAAGAACGACACGGCATGAAATACAAACGTTTGACAGGTAGGAACTCTTTATATGGGAAAACTACTTATATTTAAAAAATAAATTAAAAAACATTTTACGGTGAACCAAATTGTGAATCTAAGCCATTCTCAAATCCCCTTGAACAGGCACAAAAATTTCATCATAATCCGTCCAGTCGTTTAGGAGGAGTTCAGTGACATACACACGAACACGAACACAAGAAATGTATATATTAAGATAACAAATTTAATTCAATAGACACAGTTTGCAACTTGTACATAATACACTACCTATAGTCTGTGGTGGTATCAGCTGACATTGATAAACATCGGTCTATTCGATTCCGCGCGATGTTGATGCTGTCGCTGATTAAGTGACGTCATCGCTCATCGCACTCGTGGCAGAGCAGCTGACACCAGAGCTTCATAACGTTATAAAAAATATCAAAATTTAATGTTATATAAGAAAAACGGCAAATTGTTTGTAAAGTAGGTTTACGATCGAGATGTTTACGTGATAACGTCCGCACGAGAAAATCTCCATTCGTTTGTATGCCGCTAGTGTGAGAGAGACGGAAGATAGGTCCACTCACTCGAACGCTATGCCAGCCTCCGCTCGTGAGGATTCCGCGTGACAAACAAGTTTCACGGAATGACTGGCAGCGCTCGAGATGAGACGGGAGATCGGTCCGTCTCTCTCTCGTTATACCTGCGATCGCGCTCGTGAGGTTTTGGTGTGACACAAGTTTCTGAACATGTCACCCGACTAAAACGATTTTAAAGACGTTATCACGTCAAAAGACAAAGAAAGAATAGCGGTATTAAAATAATAACGTTATGGAATATCGAAATCGAAATAAAATAATTGCTAAGCGATATTGCCGTGTTGTCGTGTTGCTGCTCGCTGCATATGATAATAATATTATTTCCCGTAAATATAACGTTATTTATATCGATATTTTCTAAATAGCGTTTACTGATGTTATTTTGATGTGTAAATATCGTTTAGTTGTAAAACGTTATGTTTTTTATAACGATATGGGCACAATAACGTAATGATTTTATAGCGTTATTTGAAGCTCTGGCTGACACCGAAATAGAGCGTTTGAGAAATTTAATAATCATCGAATAATGCAAAAGGTAGAGAAGACAAAAAGAAATCAATAAATGTAATTTGCATCATGTGGTGATTTCGGCTGACATTAACATCAGTATATTCGATTTCGTGCATTAAAGAATTTTTCTATGAGAAATGGTTACCGAAAAATGTACTAAGGTTCATTAGAGTAATCAAAAAGAAATTGTAAATTAATCCTTTCTTCAGGATTTAATCAACAAGAAAAACCTTATTACGAAAGTAATTGCTTGTACAGGTTAACATGGTGGCAAAAAAGTGAAAAAATATGTTTATTGTACATTTGATTGTTAAAAAAATATTTTCAAACTTTATTACTACAAATTATTTTTATTTTTTAACACAAAGAAATAAGGATACATTTGGTTTGTCAAAACAATTTTAAAAACTTTTAAAATTTGTTTACAGCACAATAAGGCACCTACAAAACTCAAATAACTTCAAAATGTTTTTCCACATATGAACACTGCTGCTATAATTTAAAGGGTGAAGATACGGTGTCTCGGTATAGTCGCTTTGAAATCCGGATAAAATGTAATCATTGGTACATTTATCATTCTTTCTACATGCAGTTTTACTTTAAAATCCGGACGAATTGCTAAAACAGGCACGCATTCGAGTTGTTCATTGGATTAGAGACAAATTCTAATTCGAATGAATATTTCATTTATATTACTTACGTATCTTATTCTAATTTCATTGCGTTTAAAGTTTGAAGTATAATAGTCAATCAAGCCATAGCTAATAACAAGCATAAAGACACTTATTCAACTATAAGCGATGAGGAAACTGTCACTGACAAAGTGACGTCATCGTTCATCGCTATAGACTAGCGAATGCCTGACAACAAAATAGATACCCTGCGCGAAGCTTATGAGAAATTGTAATCGAAAGACGAAGACGTATAAAGGATGAAGATGGAATCGAGGAAAATATGTAACTTAGTTAGACGTTATAAGCTTAATCTGTAAAAATGACATCTACACTGACGTATAAAACAGAAATAGCTTGGTTTTGTCATATGAATCAAAGTGGACAGTTTACGATTCCAAATCAGAGCTCAAAAACTTCCAGCAACTTCACCACGGTAAAGGCGGGAATTTTCAGAATTAACGCATTAACAGTATATTTTTTTAATTTTCATTTGGTACAAAAACATTTTGGTAATCCATTATACACAGTTATTATATTGAAACATCAAAAAGTTTTGATGTAATAAATTGTTAAATCTTTTTTCCAACTTTGTTCAAAGTTAAACGTCAATTCAAAGTTACCCAAAATGACTGTAGGCGTAAAAATATTTTTGTTTTTATACACCAGGATAAAACAAAAGAGAGCATTGGTATACCACGTGCATGCCACGACATGTATGCTCAGACGAGCATACATAGCAGGCGATAGTATTAAAATTAAAATAATATAATGTAACAGTCAGCTTTAGTATAATATTATAATGTAATTCTGCTCTTACACCTTACTATTTTACAAAAATAAATGTCACATATTTTTTACGAAGCGACTTCTTCATTAAAATTAATCATGATAGATAAAATGGGTTTGCGAATAGTTTCGTGGCGAGATGCGAGTACATTTTAAGGATATTAAAAATGAAAATATAATCACACGAAATATTATATTACTGAGAGAAAAATGAAAGCAAAACATTTAGGCTGTAAAGGCTGATTTATTACGTAATTTGATTCAATATATACAAAACAAAAGAAGGATCATGTTTGATAAAAGCCCAACGGAGCTTGTCAGTTTCAATCAAATTTTCTTATCTTATAAATCCTATTACATTGTAGCTATCATATTATCCTATGATATTCAAAGTTACCAAATTGCGCATCAGATCAGGTTTGAGTGGAGAGATATTATTGACGGTGCTGTTACATGTAATTATGTTATGCTGTAAAGGACTAGGTATTTATTAATTTGATGTCCATTCAACAATCAAATAAAGATAACCTCAATAACAGCCTTGTAGCTACAGTTAAATGAATTCGAAAAATCTTCAATTAACATAGCCAGGTGGATTGAAATTTCTGTGGACAGCGGAAATACTTCATTGGCTGCAACCTTTTTTGCGTCCCACTGCTGGGCACGGGTTTCTCCCCATTATTGGGGAGGCCTGGAGCATACTCCACCACGCTGCTCCAATGCGGGTTGGTGGAGATGCGGGTTAGTGGCCAACCCGCTGTCGGATGTTTACTAACCGCCCATAAGGCCTCCAACAAGGTTTAACGACTGTTATCTATCGGCAACAACCGGGACCGGCGGCTTAACGTGCCCTCTTAAGCACGCAAACGCGCATGAATTTTAACATTATTTTATGAACATTATTTTTTGCCACTAGCGGTCACCCATCTCACACCCGACCGCGCCCGTTTGTTTGTCTTAGTTGCATAGATCGTTTGCATTCTACGCTAACCGCCGGGCCATGCGCGCTTCAGTTATTTACAAAAATACAAATACTTCATTGGGTTCTCTATAATTATACTTTTTACAAAAAAGAAACTAAAAGTTACCATTAATTAACTTATAAACATCATTTAATTCCGATTAAACGAAACTGCCTACGACTTCGGTTACTTTTCCCTAGGGAACCTAAGTGTTTCGCAATATTAACCTAACGGTATATAATGAATTATACCTTCCTTCTCAGTGCTACTTAATATATTTACATACAGAATTTCATAATAATCGTTCAAGCTGTTTTGGGGAAATTTTGTTTACGAACAGTGTGATAATAGAATTTTACATACTCATTATAAGATTTATCCAAAGTAATAATAAAAATATGATAGTGTGTTTGTTTATTTGCCCTCTAGACAGTGGCATCATAAATGAACCTGTTTTTTATTAGGATATTGTGCCTGAAGAGCGACTTTGGCTACTCTTTACTCGGGAAAATAGTACATTCTGATAGATGAAAAACCTGAGGCTACGCGGTTGGTACCGTGGGCGGCAAGCTAGTGTTTCTTTACTAACTAACCACTAACTAATATCTTGAGTTTATTTATTTTTATACTAACATACAAAGCTGAAGAGTTTATTTATTTGAACGCGCTAATCTAAGTAACAACATTTACGAATTGATAATTCTTTTTGTGTAGAATAGTCCATTTATTTGGGAAAGCTATAAGCTATATATCATCATGCTTTATCTAATACCAAAATCCACGCGGGCTAAGTCGCGGTTGGCCGCTAGTGTGAAAAAACTAGCAACTAATGGTGAGTGGTCACATGCCAATGGACACTTTTGCGACTCCAGAGAAGTCGCCTATGCGTTGCCAGATTTGTTTTCAATAGCTTTTATAACACCTTCCTTATTTCTAATCTATACTAATATTGGAGGGAAGATTTGTATTTTTGTATGTTTGTGATGAATAAACTCAAAAACTACTATTCCGATTTCAAAATTTCTTTCACCATTAAAAAGCTACATTCACCCTGAGTAACATTGGCTACTTTTTACTGCGGGAAAATGCGGTTGAAGCAACTGGCTAAACACCTATGATACTAATATAGCAATGAAGCCTGGAACATGGGCTATTTTTTATCCTAGGGGACCCATTAATGGGTCCACGCGGGCGAAGCCGCCGGCGGAAAGCTAGTCATAAATAAAAATAGATAAAGGCACGTAGACTCATCAAATAACGCACAGCGGACGTCAGATCAGTCGATTTTTTCTTACAAAGAACTTTTTCGTTTTGTATTCTTAAGGGGCAATGGAAAAACATGCTTACAAATTTAAAGTGACAGTTCCGATGACGAAGGAATTGAAAAGAGCAAACTTCGTAAAAATAATTTAGTCTTCTAAGAAAATGTTATTTGAAAATCTTGAATATATTAAATAGTTCTTTCTTCTGAAGCATGTAAAGAATAATTGATTACATTGATAACATTTACCAAACTGCACTAATTCAGTAATTATAAAAACTCAATATTGGGCAGAACTTGGTAATTATAATT
Organism: Pyrgus malvae; assembly: GCA_911387765.1. Classification (NCBI taxonomy): domain Eukaryota; kingdom Metazoa; phylum Arthropoda; class Insecta; order Lepidoptera; family Hesperiidae; genus Pyrgus; species Pyrgus malvae. The sequence goes on from OU426951.1 coordinate 5,360,665, forward strand.
ATAATGATGTATATGTAACTTAAACTTTAAAGGATACATTACTTGACGACCCGCGTGGCGCAATGGTTACCATGCCGGACTGCCAATCAAGGGGTCCCGGGTTCGATTCCCGGCGAAACAGATATTTGAATGATGAGTTTAAATTTCTGTTCTCGGTCTGGGTGTTTGTGTTTCTGTCTTTGTTTGTGTTCATGGTACCCACGACACAGGGTATACATACCCTACTGTGGGGCTATGAGTGTGTAGCGTTATAAAAAAAGGATAACAATAGATACTCAAGTAGAAATGAAAAATACGCATAAAAAGTTGTTATTTAAATTACAGATATGAATTATCAAATAAATATCACGTAGTGGACACTTTCGGAAAAGATGACTAAGGGTTAAAATAAAGGATATAAGAACATAAAGAGAAAAGAAAAGAAAAAAATATTTATTGCATATTAAGAATACAAAATATTAGCTTAATGAATGTCATTTTTCCCGGCCATCGCCTTTAGGTGCCCGTTTGGGCTAGATGTTGAGCTGAGAGAAAAAAGGCGGCGGAAAAAAACACCCAGCAGCACTCTTTTAAAAAAAGTACGATTTATTTGAGATAACAGAATAGCTATGGGTTGATAATGGGCACACGTGACAGCTAATCTTGTGAGACACTATTGAAATATTGAAACTTTTAAAGCACCACCTTTACTTATCACTTACGGTATAGATTCCTATCCAAAAATAGTGAACATTTGTTTAAGGGGTTTCAGTAAACCCAGGTTGGCTGGTTATGGGACTGTTGTTAATTGAATTTTTCTTTTAAGTGCTAATCTTTTGTTTGTGTTAAACATTAGCGTCCCAGTACTCGTTATTGCATTGAAATTATTATACCTTTTCTCCCAAACGTTATACTTTTTCTATTAAATGACAAGTCGAGAAGACGTTGACGATCTTGAGCGTAGCGAAATATGCGAGGTTTGTTGATGGCGATACGAAAGTATACCCAAGTTACTAATTTTCTATACACAATAAGCAAACTTTTCCTGCAATAATATTTACTCAGAACCCAACGTACAGAAACTTAATGACAGGAGAGCTAAATGCCATTAGCAGAAAGGGCTCGGCACAGACGCCACTTGAATTCCTAATTTAGTCATATCCATAGAAATAGCACACGCTATCCACGAAGGCTTTTCTAGTGTCGTAAAAAAACACAAATATACAAGAGACGACACGAAATTTTAAATGAAAATAGATATTATTCTGTGATTTTTTATTTTACTTATAACGCTACACACTCATAGCTCCACACTAGGATTCCCTGTGTCTTGGGTACCATGGACACACACAAATACAGAAACACAAACACCCAGACCAAGTACAGAAATTAAAACTCATCATTTCAATTTCTGCCTCGCCGGGAATCGAACCCGGGACCCTCCGATCGGTAGTCCGACATGGTAACCATTGCGCCACACGGGTCGTAATTAATTAATGTGGAAACCAATTGTGGTCAAAAGCACAGAATTTTATTATAGATATTTAATACATAAATACATATACAATATACATTCGACAATTAATAATAATAATACTACTACTACTAATAGCCATATTAAACTGCCATAACCAAAATGTTTCATTATGATAAACAAATTATTTCTCTCTTTTCGATTATGAATACATTTTAAGGCAGTTCTAATTTGTTTTATTCATATCCTACAAAATTATAAACGTGAAAGTTTGTTACTCTTTCACGTAAAAACTGCTGATTGGATTTTAATGAATCTTTACAATAATATAGCTTATACATCAGAATAACACATAGGCTACAATATAAAGAGATTGTTTGAGCTGTCGAAAATATGACGATAAGTTTCAAGTAAGTAGGAAAAATCTACCATCTGCGAGCTGTTCTGGCGTGCGTTGCCAAAACCACTAGAGTTACACCTACATATTAATATGTAATGTATGAGGAAATGTTTATCTTAAATAGTCTTACAAAAAAGCCGGTCCAGCGGCACTTCAGAATGGACTTTATTTTTTGCCAATGATCCTCTCTAACGCGGGTGAAATCGCGGGGCACAGCTAGTAATTATATATTTCTAAAATTAAAACGGTATATTTAAAAAAGAGCTGGCAATCAGTTGCAGTTTTAATTTGACGTAAGTAAAGAAATAACAATTTAAAATACCACACGTGATGACAATGGCAGTGAGACGCGTTCAACATGATAATGTGGTTATATTATAAATTCCATAATGCATCGCCAGGTTCTAGTCGACGCAAAAGTAAAAAGTCATTCATGCAAAATTTATTCAGGTCTTGTTCGCTTTCGACTCTTTCTGTTGGTAATTTCATTTTATACTTTTCTGTTCTCCTGTCATTAACCTTGCGGTCTTTAAATGTTGCAATGTTGAAATTTTAGTTCAGTTTTTTTGCTTCAATATTTTTGTTACCTTTTTCACAAACTTTTTTTCATTAATAGTTTTTAGTAGATTCACCAAACCTAAAATATCGAAGTATGCGTGATAATTCAGTAATGTTTGTAGGAAGGAACTCATTTTGGCTACGTTTACTAGGTTATGAGTCACCTAATATCGCCTTTTGGTTTAAATATTCTCTTAAATAAGCAGACCTCGCACGGAGCTCTGATTATAATTGGATAATAATTATAAGGGCCTCATTATATTGTAACAAAAAAGAGAACATCACCAAGTAGCATCAAATGGAACCACTTGTTAATGTTCTCTTCTCTTTTTTTCTTTTTGCCTCTTACCATATCAAATTAAAAAAAAATTATATACATATTTAGATACCACTATATATGTACAGTTGTCATAATGGATCTTTCTACCATGTTTCTACCTCTAAAATTAGGTGCAATAAACATCGATATAATATAAAAGATTGCGCATGCACTTATGTGTGTAGAAGTATTTTGAATGGTTTAAGCGATTTTTAGCTAATATAGCTACTTGCACGAAGTGCCGAGGGAGGGACATGTTCCTTTGTCTAGTAATAGTCTCCAAAAATGAAAGAAACATAAATTGCAAGACTTGAAAGTAATACAAGTTAATAATAAGTACCTGGACGACCGAGCGTTGCTCGGATAAAAACAATTTATTTTCTTGGTTTAGTTTCAAACGAAACACTGATTTGCTTAATGTTACTTAACGCCATCTGAAATATCTCCTAATAAAAATAGTTATTTTCATAAAAATAAAAAATACACAATATGGTTTTGATTGAGGTTTGAACCCGGGTCTCTAGTTCCGCAGTCAACTCACGCAACCATTCGACCACGAAAGCTTTAATTCAATGGACGAAATTTTCATAGAGCTCTTTCAAACTGACATTGTCATCCCACCAAAACATTCTGTAAAAAAACTAGCCAAGTCTCGATGGAGCTGCTTGTTTATCTCTAAAAAGTAATGAAATCTAGAGAAAGTCGTGCCAAGTGTAAGGTTCCTTACTGCGATTTCTTTATTATTATAGTTAACGTTGTGTGACTTGGCCGTTGAACATTCTTTTTGTTTACACGTAATGTTATATCTGTTTTAACTACCTATGTTCATGTACGTACCATGTATGTACCATGTTAAGCGAGATAATAGCCCATACTGGTATTGGTAATTGGACGCTAGTGTCTCATTTTAGGCTGTTGTTGATTGTGCAACACATGTATTCAGCATTGAGAATGCTGACTTCTGCTCACTTCCTTTTGGAGCGTCAAATCGACCATCGATCTAACATAAAATAACACTTGTGTATCCTTCAACGGCCAAGTCACACAACATTAACTATAATAATAAAGAAATCGCAGTAAGGAACCTTAGACTTGGCACGACTTTCTCTAGATTTCATTACTTTTTAGAGATAAACAAGCAGCTCCATCGAGACTTGGCTAGTTTTTTACGGAATGTTTTGGTGGGATTTCACTTCTTTTTGTAGAAACGTGGGCTTATTGATTTATTTTATTAGATTTTCTTATTTGACACAGTTTTTTTCTTTTTATTCGAAGTACTGCCTAAATGTAAATTAAACCTAGAAAACTAAGAGTACTAAATAAGTAACAATTAAATAAAGCATTAAATTAAAACTTCTTTCAAATCTAATAATTAAGTAATAATCAGTAATACGTCACTAATCAGAATATTCCTAACATAGATACCTATTCAAATCTTAGAATTGTTATAATAACAACCTGCTAATTAAGGGCATGCATAAAAAAGGAGTAGGTATTGTAATTGAATATGTTTCATTTTGTAGAAACGACTGGAGAATATATTTTTCATAATCTGAATTTTCTTTATATTTACTAAATTTTTATGCAACAGAAAACACGATGCCATAAAATTTTCTCGATAGAATTATTTTTCAAAATTAGGACAATATTTTCAATTTTTATCATTTTATGTCAAAACGAGTTTGAATGTAAGTATTTATCATTATTTTTTTAACAACAAGCTAATATTATTATTAAGCTTTCTATGCAAACAGTTTTCTATGTTTTGTTTTAGTTATTTAACGAAATTTTTTTTTGATTTGGCGCTTACGACTTTCAAAATAAAGATGATGCTTTCTTTTCCTCGCGAGAGCTGAAGTAACGCATGCCATCACTCTCTTCTCTTCGCCACTCCCATCCCATCCCACCATGATACCACCCGTGACCACTGTCAACGATGGACGCGTACTTTTTATGCCCGTATCGCCCGCGAAATACGAAAATTTCAAATTTTATTTCATTTTGTTTAGTTTTTGAAAATATATTTTGTTTCTTAGTAAGTAAGTATTAGGTACTAGCTGTGCCCGCGACGTCGTCCGCGTGTATAAAGACTTTTATAAAATGGATTGATTAAAAATTAAAGATTATTTATTTGCATTGAATAAGTAGTAGGTAGATTATTCTTACATTATAGTGAAATCACTTATAATACAATGTTCATATGTTCAGAAGAAACCTAATGTATTTTTTCTAAATCCTTCAAACCTAAAACAGTAAGGAATGCTTACTGTCCACTTTTCTCACGATTCGCTTTTGTCGCGCAATCAGATTCTCTTTACAAATATGTACCTCGTTTATTAAAGTTAAGAGATACTGCTATGCCCGTGGCTTCATCTATGTTAAAAATAGTATCTTTAGTAAATTGGGTGAATTTATACTGCAAAGAATGTATAGACTCATTATATATACATAGCTTTAACCTAAAGCAGAAAAGAGGTGCACTATACAACTACTTGTAGTTGGGAGATAAAATTTCTAAACATACACGTGCTTAGGATTAAACAATCGGAAAAATAATTGTAAGGTCAATTTATAAACAATAGGTTTAAAACTTGCGGACAGCAGTTTGGTCATAAGTCATAACTCATATAACATTGTGAAAACTAAAGCAGAAGGCAGGGTCTCTACACAGTGTGCTATCTGTATTTGGAAATAAAGAATATTTTTATAAAGAATCTTGAAAGAATCCTTAATATCTCCATCAATCAACGTGTGTGGATGAGCCCTCAGCCCGTACGCAATAAAGAGACGCAAAAAATGAGTTAAGTTATCATTGGTCCAATTAACAATGTTCAGCATCATACGTATACCTACCCAACGATGGGACAACCCGCGTGGCGCAATGTTTACCATGCCGGACTGCTAATCGAACTGTCCCGGGTTAGAATCCGGGCGAAGCCGAAATTTCAATGATGAGTTTAAACTGTTCTCGGTCTCACAACCACCCGTGTTTCTGTCTCTATGTGTGTTCATGGCACCCACGACACAGGGTATATCTACCTTAATGAGAGGCTATACGTGTGAAATGTTATTTTTTATTTTTTTTACACTATGTACTTACTTTTATTAGACTTAAGGCTTTTATTTGAAATTATCTCCATCGAATCACTTTGGAGAAGAAATGAATATTGCTCAATAACGCCATCTACCGTATGACATGTAAACTTTGTGGTTGATAAATCGAATGTCAAATTACCAAATAGGTAAATATTGAGATTAACAGTTGGTTCACTAAAAGTTTAACTATTCGTCACCTAGATGTCTGCAGTAGTCTCGTTTTGTTAAGACTTTGTACATTCTGTATGAAGGTTTAGATTCCGTATCTTACAACCTTAATGCTGGATGCATTGAGATTGTAAGATTTGGATTTCGGTTCATCGGAGCTAGAGGCCTCCTCAATATTGGGAGAGCTCCATGCTCAGCAGTGGAATGCTAAAAAGGTTGCAGCTTGATATAATGTAGCGATAATAATCGTTTCAGCTGCAGCCTGTTCATAATCTTCCACCCCAAAAGAAGACTAATAAGCTGAGCAACTAACTCAGTGGAGCCTGTGATGTAAGGTTCGGCGGCGGTAAGGCTCGCGAAGCGCTTACGACTATAGTCTAGACATTCTCGGCCAACGAAAGAAATTACAGTAAGCTGATCTAAGTATATTCAATATAGTCGACAATATTAGTGAGAGTTCAAAATAATTTTAGGATTTAAACTTTTATTTATGGTTTTGAATGGGCTGTTACCGAAACTTTCATACAAATTCCCCAAAGTGCCTTTTAAGTTTATGTCGCGTATTGTGTAAATGAACATAACTTTTTTGTTTATCACCCGATTGATATGAAATACACACTAATGTTACGGAAATTAATTCATCAATATATCAGTAAACACATCATTCAAAGAAGGGAAAAGAATTTGAGAATGAAATATTAAGTTAAGGTTAATTATTGTACGCTTGAGATACCAACTTTCGAATCAATTTTATTTGCTATTGAGGGGTAGTTTTGAAAAAAGCTTAAATAGAATTCTTACTATGTTAGTAAAGATTACAAATACAAAATTATAAGTATATTACTCTGCACAAAAATATTCTGTACATCAAGTTTCGACACTCAATTTTCAAAGAGTTTCAAAGAAAATTGACATTTAAAGGGTGAATTTAGGGAAATGCTGAAACACGTATTCTTTTATTTTGGTTAGAAAATATTTATACCAAAAATTTCAAGAAAATCTATTGAAAAAATCCAAGTTTTCAATACAAATTTTCATCGCTCATTTCACACCCTTAAAGGTGATTTTTAAAATTATCTATAGCCTAAATGTTAGCGAGGACCAATATATATAAAACAAAAAAAGTTTCATCAAAATCCGTCCAGTAGTTTTTGCGTGAAAAGCTAACAACAGACAGACAGACAGACAGACAATAATTTCAAAACTTATATTTTTAGCTTCTGTTACTTATAAAAAGACCCCTAGAAGTTTTTTTTTAAATTTATATGCAATGTACAGAATTGACCCTGCTTACAGTTTTATTATATGTATAGATAAGTTATTATTTTTAGTAAGAATTAGGTAATTTTAAAGTTTAGAAAATGGGAAATAAAAGTAAAAATAAATTATCAAAACGGAAATATTTACAATTCAAACGACAGCAAATAGCTTATATGAACGAAGAAAAAAGGTAAGTAGAAAGAAACAATACCCGATATATCGATAATCTATTTACAATAATTTTTTTCGTAATATATTTTATTTTAGGCTAGCTATCTATTTATGTGCAAAGAATATTTAGGTTACTCGGTAGTCACACTTGGTCCTTATTTCACGATTTGGAAAGTAGCGTCTGTAGTCCAGTTTTTGAAGTCTTGTTTTACTCACGTTTGCAATACGACTCGGGTTCGATCCCCAGCCTAGCATATGTTTTTTATATTATATAAATTTGTTTTTTTTACTATTTTAAAATTACAAATAATTTTTACAATAAAAAAGCTTATAAAAAGACAGACTGAAAACATAAATATTTGAAATTCTTACGGCCGAAAGAAGTCTACATGAACAAAAGAAAAGTACGTAAGTAACCTAGGTACAAAGCTATGATTCATTATATACTTTAGGTGTTTATTTTTTTTACACCGTAATCAATTTTGTTTCATAAATAAAAACCTACAATTACACTACAACGACAACGACACGACAACGAGAAATCCTTACGTAGGTAATGTGTAGCCATACTAATCCTTTATTTCACTATTAGTGAAGTAGTGAGCGTAGCTCGTAATAAAATCTCATGCATCTCGTAGGAGTGTTCTGGGTTCGATTCCCACTTATACAGTTTTTGTAAAATTAGTCCTCAACCACAAATATTTTTTTTACAGTGAAAACGTTTTTCCGTTTCTGATTCATTAAAAAAGTGAACAAAATTGTGAATTTATTTTAAGTATCGATTTTTTTACTTTATTTATAATTTTACATATGAGCTGCGGCCCACTGTATACAATCGTAGAACAGTCGAAGCTGTACATTCGTATTTTTTGCAATGTTTAAGTACTGTACGTTGCTGATATATTATACGTATTTGTTCAAAATTTTGTTACTAAATGACATTGTTGCAAGACAGTTATTTGAGCTTCTTCGTTGTATAAGAGCTTCTTCGTTGTTCCGCTAGGTGACGCCGGCTCGTAATTTAGAAATCAACTTATTTTTACTTAAAGTCACCGATAGATGGCGAATCCCCGCAAGGGGAACATCACCCCGCCGCAGGGTAGAGACGTAGCTTGTGATTAGGTATTTCGCATTGATGCATGCCCTAAACTAAGGTTTAAGGCAAACCTCACGAAATAATAAGCGAAATCAACAAAATGCAAATAATCCCTCCTAATCCATAGCAAACGTTTTCAAGCGCAGTAGAAGAATGTCGTAAACGAGTCGACTGTAACGCGGCCGCAAGCGCGTTTTAAAATACAGTCAGCGCCATCTAGCGACCTCACTATCACCGCCACTCTTAGTCCAATGCATTATATTTTGACCAAATGAGCGAAATTAATATTTTAGTTTAATTTGTTTATTTAATTTACCTATGTAATGTTCGAGTAGAATAAAGTTAATCGTTCGACTGTTTCTTCTTGTATACTTGTAAGTATAAAAGCCAATCTTGTCTTATCCAGAGTTTTCCTTTAATTTTATTTATATGCGTATTAAAAGCAGAAGGGGAGGCATTCGCCCAGCATTGGAACGTAATAGGCTAGATTAAATTAGATCTTAATAAAAAAAACTCAAAGGAAATAATACTGAACCTACTCAATCTATACAAACTATAAACATAACGTTAACTCTTTATCTTTATTATTAGACAGGTGTTAATATAATTAATATTTACATAATAAAATCAATGAACTTTCTACCAAAGGAATTACCTACTGTCCTGCCTTCTGGAGGACTCGAGGAGAGGGGGTTGAGGTTCGAAAAAACTTCGGGTCACTTATTCTCGGAGTCGAAGTAAGGATGTGACTTCAAGCCCGATTTATTTGCGATTGCTTTAAAAATTTTCATACATTGGGTCTTTTAAACAATTTACCCAGAACAGCGTGATTCAGAGTGTACATTACTAACGCCATCTAGCCCGATATTGCAGAACTATTACAACTTACAATTTTAATTGCGCTCCGCTAAAGCACGGTCGGACACCTACCTAGTACTGAAATACAGCTAAATTAATGATATTTTTAAACGTAACGAAGTAATATCTAACTAAATAAACGAAATGTAGAATACTAGAAAAGTACTTATAAATACGAACGCGATTCGAAGTACTGCCTAACTGTAAATGAAACCTGGAAAACTAAGAGTACCTACTAAATAATCCTAGTTATCCTAGTTTTTATAGTTTTCCCTTTATGTGGCCATTAAACCCTAACTCTGTACCAAATTTCAGCTCTCTGGGTTTATGGGAAGTACTAGTTCTATTTTGATTTTATGAGTGAGGTGAGTCTCGTAAAAGCGACGTAAATGCGAAACTTTGCTTTCGCTTAACTTCGGAACTAAATGACCTACAGACTTGAAATTTTGGATTTTAAGTATGTGATTATAGCTTACTGGATGATGAAAATTTCAGCGCTCTGGTCTTATCCAGAGGTTCTCAAATAGGGGCCTGAAAATTCGGCGAAATGGTTCCAGTAAAGGATGGACTAAGAGTACTAAATAATCCTAGTTATCCTAGTTTTTATAGTTTTCCCTTTATGTAGCCATTAAATTCTAACTCTGTACCAAATTTCAGCTCTCTAAGTTTATGGGAAGTACTAGTTCTATTTTGATTTTATGAGTGAGGTGAGTGTCGTAAATGCGACGAAAAATGCGAAACTTTGCTTTCCCTTAACTTCGGTACTAAATGACTTACAGACTTGAAATTTTGGATTTTAAGTATGTGATTATAGCTTACTGGATGATGAAAATTTCAGCGCTCTGGTCTTATCCAAAGGTTCTCTAATAGGGGCCTGAAAATGCAGCGAAATGGTTCCAGTAAAGGATGGACCAAGAGTACTAAATAATCCTAGTTATCCTAGTTTTTATAGTTTTCCCTTTATGTGGCCATTAAACCCTAACTCTGTACCAAATTTCAGCTCTCTGAGTTTATGGGAAGTACTAGTTCTATTTTGATGATCCATGAGTGAGTGAGTGTCGTAAATGCGAAACTTTGCTTTCGCTTAACTTCGGACTAAATGACCTACAGACTTGAAATTTTGGATTTTAAGTATGTGATTATAGCTTACTGGATAATGAAAATTTCAGCGCTCTGGTCTTATCCAGAGGTTCTCAAATAGGGGCCTGAAAATGCGGCGAAATGGTTCCAGTAAAGGATGGTACGGCAGTGTTGCTTTGCGTTCGACTTGTCGGGGGCACTCCGTGCCCCCAGATTTCTTTGAATGTCGGATTGGCGTATGGTAATAGGGGAGCCCAAGAAGGGATTTACGGATTTACTCGAGCGCGTCAGATTAAGATATGGGGTACACCTTGCATCCTGTTCAGTGCTGCCACGATTAAAAAAGACCTTCTATGTAGGTACAGTTTTTTTTCTTACTTCTGGATGTCAAAATGGTCAGATTAGAAGGCCCGGTTACCGTTGAGCCATGAATTTTAAATAAAAAAAATTCGAACTCTTCAAGAGTTTGCCAAAATGCCGTTTTTTTATTTCGCTGTTTTGTATACATTCATACTAAAATCTTCAGATTACTGAAATATGACTTACCATGCATTTAAGTTACTGAAATATGACTTAGCATGCATTTAATTTATTCTACTATTTTACCCGGACCTTTCGTATAAAATTTTTGAAAACCTATAGGCGCTCTCTCCACCGGTTAAACGCAAAACGTCATGAAGTATAATAATATTTAATAATATAATATTTTAATCTTACTACCACCCAACCTATAAAAAGCACAAGGTCCTGATGACGCTTGAGGAAATCCACAATGAGCCTTGTGGGCTCCCCAGTTTGACAGCGTTTACGCCACAATATTATTAATACTCTCCAATAGATGTCAGGAAGAGTCGTATTTTTCAGTATATATTTAAATTGATTTTCATTGAAAATATTTTTATACAGCTAAAAATTTCCATCAATAAAAATTATGTGGATCGATTTATCATCCCCGAAACCAGGGTACTAAATTTCATCAAAATCTTTGGAGCCGTTTCCGAGATTCAAAAAATATATTTAGATACATACAAGAATTGCTCGTTTAAAGGTATTAGATAATATATTTAATAGTTGTAAGACTTGAGAGTGTCAAGAGTAAGGTAAATAAATAAGATTGGGCAGTAAGTTGATTTAAATGTAAAACATAATGTTGCACGTTTAACAAAAATAAAATTTAAACTAAAATATAAGTCAAGACAACAACGCGCCCTTGAAGCTAAAACTGAAGAAGATATCAAAACGCACGAGTGGTTTGGGGGTGCAAATGATCCAATATCGCCTTAGGCTCAAATCTTTGCTCATTTGTAGTCAGAGCTCGCACTGAGCTGCGACTATAAAAATCGATGTTTTTGCTTTCGTTTTACGTTTCTTCTGCTTTTTGTTTTTGACCGTAGCGGTATCTTTAATGTCACTCAGAGCGTCATATAGATTGGAAGTAGTGATAAAAAATTAAAAGAAAAAAAATATTACATTGTGATTACAAAAGAAATGAATATGTAATATGCTAAATATTATTTAATATTCCAAGAAAATGTAATTCCACCAAAAACATACCTGCTATAAAGGGGCACAAGTTCCTATCGGCTAATTATTCGCCTAAATAAGGGTTGAAATCCAATCCAATGCCAAATTTAGATGCACTTTAAAATCGATCATAATCATCTTCATCAACAGCCTGATCCACTGGTGAACATTTGCCATTCCCAAGACTCGCCACCACATCCAGTCCTCCGCCTTCCGCATCCAGCCACTACCCGCCATCTTAATCACGTCAACGGTCCATCTGGCCGAAATTCACTTTACCATAAACCCAACTTAAAATATGGTATAGTTGTGAAAATACGTAGGTTTCACTTGTTGTCACGTTGTATACATAATTTATATGTATATATAATATTTGTGATCGTATGGATTAATTTCTATGCAAGGAGCTAATTTGGAGGCTAAAAAGTAACACAGACTACTTTTTACCGGTATACAATATTATATGTTTCTAACCCGGGTGAATCCGCATCTCTTGCTAGTTATCAATTAAACAAAAGTTTACCCTGCTGACGTTCAATCACTATTCTAGTCCAGTATTATTGTAGGTCTTGCGATTGCGTAATATATAAACTGCCTGTATTCAGTTTTCAAAGACGAAGTAACTTTGTTATCATGAAATAGCACCCATTCAGTTGTAACATAAATAAAAGTCTTTGTTTCAATAGCAGCTTTTATCACCTCTTATTGTTATCTAAACTAATTGTTTAAATTGGTAACTATCTTTTGGCTGATTATTTTTAGGCAAGATTTCTTTAAAAGTAGACCTTTTTAATAACGGGAGGTAAATTCAAAAGGTGCCTCAATACGTAAGTAAGTAAGGTAATGTGGTGAAGCATTTTCAAAAAAGTATGCAGTTAACTGTTGGTCACACATAATTATTCTACCTTCTTCAATAACTACAATACATAAGCTAAGAACAACAAACAACTTTGTGTTTCTGTCATTGTGTGTGTTCATGGTACCCACGATACAAGGTATATGTATATAGATTGTACATCCTGTAGTAGAGTAGTACTGTGATGTGAGGCTATGAGTGTGAAACGTTACTTATTATTATTTTATTATCTATCTACCAAAATAGGCTACACCACTGATTTTACGTACATACGTGGAATTTATAAAATAGCTTTAATCACTGGTTTAATGTTGGATGGTGCACTTTTTAAGGGCTAACAAGGGCTAATTAACCTACGACTACTGGGCCAAGGGCTAATTAACCTACGACTACTAGCTATTCTACTCGTACATTGGGGTACTCTGCGCTATTAGGCGGGTTTTCCTGTCATGCTGAACGCACGCTGACGGTCAGCGCTGATGGGTCATTGATATTGATACTGATGTATGTAGTTATAAATATGTAGCGTTTTTGAGTGGCGCAGATTCCTCAGCGCTGACGGCTGGTCGTCCGCGCTAAGCGTCGGCGCGCGCCGCTGACTAACAAGCGCCGACGCGCCTCCACACTCAGTGAGCATTTTCGTGTCGCGCTGAACTGACAATACTACATTGACATTGTTTGCGTCTATACTTCACGTTGCTCAGCGTGACACTAAAACAGCGCCGGCGGTAAGCGTGAGAGGAAAACCAGCCTTAAAGATATAATTATTTCCTTTTTTAACCGACTTCAATCAAAAAAGGAGGAGGTTATCAATTCGACTGCATGTTTTTTTATGTTTGTTACCTCAGAACTTTCGACTGGGTGAACGGATGTTTATGATTCTTATTTCATTTGAAAGCTGATACTTCTACTATTTGGTCTAGTTATAACAGTGGCATGCATGAGAAAACCATATAAGTCTTAAATTCGCATTAAGTACGAGTAGCTGACCGACAAATTGACGAATAACTCAATATCATGCCAGCCGATTTCGATGATTCTTTTTTTCTTACTAAGTTTTTTTCTTAATTTTAAAAAACTTTCTTAAAGCGTTAAACACAATGGGACAGACAGCTTAGCACTGATCCAAACGGGGGGGCTAGACAAAGTGCATTCTACTATCGTAAATGCTTGAAGAATAGAAAAAAATATATGGGGTTGATATTTAGCTAACGAAATATCACGTGATCTGGATCGTTAGATTATGTCACTCAGATACCTTTTTGATTCTATTCTATAGCGTTAACGATTGAAGAATTCCTTTTGTTCAGGCCCGCAGATCAGAATTATTATTACTTGCTTTAAGAAATCGAATACTACGAAGAATAAAAAGGCTGAAAATTTAATCAGTATTCTATCAGATCACAAGCGATTTTAAATTATCCCAACTCGCTCCACAAAGCTATTACTATTCCAAAAAAACGTTTTAAATTTTTTTTGTGCTATTTTCGTTCGGCTCGTTTGCTGAAAACTGAACAATTTGAACTGTCCATTTATAAACATTTCGTCCCATTGTCCGGTTGTCTTTGTTGCGTGTGACATTTTGTTTGACACCCTGCAGTTGATAAGTTAACCGTCATTTATCTTTTTTTTTGTATTTCTTTATATGTTAATACATATTGTGCCTCGCATTTCCACTCATATTTTAGTAATTTTTTCATATTTCTGAATGTAATAAACGCATCAGTATCACGTAAACGCAGGAAGGATTATAAAGTCGATAATCCTTCATTCCTCGCTCTCTGTGGACTGGAGGTTCCATCGACACACATGAGTTGTGGGTATGGAGGCAGAAGGCCCAGCCGGCTGTTCGCGGAGCCAGTGGTACACGCGCGCCGCACGGCTGCTGCGCCGCATTGTGCTGCACTGTCACTGTTCAATGCACTTGTACTTCATTACCCAGATGTTGATGTGTTTTTTTATTCACTAAGTAAGTTTATATCTGTTTGTACACATTTTCTGTCACATGTAATGCTTTAGGGTTAACCTGTTAATTACATGTACTTGTAAATAAAAATAAATATAAAAAATCGCGTACTACATCAAGGCCAAAAAAGTAGGTGATATTTCCGTAGAAAAAATTTGCATCAGTTTTACTTTTACTTCACATACTGATCACAAAACACATATCACGGGTACTTGTCAAAAATTAAACCATTTATTTCATATCTTTCCAAAATGAGAATCAAAATTATATTTCTTATTATTTTGACACATGACGCCTTCTAATACAATTATACAAATAAATAAAATTGGAGTGTCTGTTATAATATTAAAATAACTGCTTTTTACAACATGCATTTGAATTTATATACGGTAGGTACATATACCAAAATATAGTTTTTTAGAATTTTTGTCTGTCTGTCTATCTGTCTGTTCCGGCTAATCTCTGAAACGGCTGCACCGATTTTGACGGGACTTTCACTGGCGAGTATCTGATATTATAAGGAGTAACTTAAGCTACTTTTATATTAGAGAAATTCTAAAGACGAAGTCGCATGTGGCCATTATACAATAATATGAAATGTCTTTTGGATTTATATTTACATGAAGATAAGATTTAATAAGACCTCGTCTATTCGTCTATATTGTTGGGTTTATTGTCGACTTGCTGACCTCTTAGATCTCTGCATAATTCAAAATAAAGTTCAAAGTTCTAATTCAAGTGTAGCTTTTGACTGAATCCAAATGATTTGAGGCGAGTTCACTAAGTAATGAGTTTGACCTTTGGCGAAGTGAAGTTGTTTTGCCTGTTAGTTCAGTACTCTAACAAATTGATCTCTGTGGCCCTTCGATTTTTTGGTCACTTTTTTGGTCACTTTTTAACACGCTTTTATTAACTTGACCTGTATGTATGTATGTATGTATGTATGTAACGGAATATTTTAACTTCATTTTCACTTACTTCTAGGAGTCTGATTAACTTGAAAATTTGCACAGGTGTCAAGGGCCAATGACAATATAATAATCTCATAACTTTATAATAAAGTCGTAACTATGATCATCAGCATAAAATAAAATATACGAGAGGCGGCTGATAAGTTCGTGGCCTAAGGTACTTAATGAAACTAATATAAATTTTATATTTTTAACACGTCTAAGCGTCTGGTTAACTTGAAAATTTGCGTAGGGGTCAAGGGCCGATGACAATGCAATAATATGAGAATAAAAATCCAACAAAAAAAAAATGTAGTTTAAAAACTAAAAAACACGCTTTTGTGAAAATACGAACTAAAAAGTAAAAAAATAAGAAGAAAAAGTATTTTACTGTAAAAAAAGCGTGGGGTGCTTTTTTTACAGTAAAATACATTTTCTTCTTATTTTTTTACTTTTTAGTTCGTATTTTCACAAAAGCGTGTTTTTTAGTTTTTTAAACTACATTATTTATTAACGCGCGTTCCCCGTGGACCAACGGTTGGTCCAACTAGTTGGACCACGGGGAATTTATTTTTCCCGCTGGACCAACTACTCGGTAGTTCAACTAAATTCATTCCCGGTGGTTCAATTTGTCAATTTAACATCCAATTAGTAATAATATTGATAAGATCATCAAACACGTCTTTGTCATTTTATGAACACACTTTTAATTTCGTTGCTTCACCTGTGTTTATACGTACAATATCAATGTGTGTATTAAAGGATCTTTCAACTTAACATTGTAACAGTCCACCTCGGCTAGGCTCTGTAAGCGGTGAGCAGGGTGCACCAGATGTTAGGGTGCACCGGTGTATGTGAGGGTGCGTGGGTGTGTAGGCCTGGAGGACGGTGTGGTTAAAAAAAACTATAACGAACAATAAAAAAAATGGGCTATTTATTATAAATTCTTCAAAGGGTAATTAAATTGTTGGGCGCCTTACCACACTATCACAATCAAACAGTTGGTTCAAATTATTATATCTAATTTCACTTAAATAAAAGTACATAAGAAGTTCTTATTACCTAATAGAGGTAAACTACCTAAGTAATAAGTCTGAAGTTTAACAGTTTCTCCTTATTTGTTGTTCTCTTTATATAAATAAAAGGTGAAATAACCTAAGATAAAAAGGAAACTAGAGTTATAAAAATACTCCTACTTCCCTCCTTCAAGGAATCTGGAACAATCCCTGGAGAGGCAGCATAAGTTTTCTAAATGGAGACCGCAGATACCAACACCCACAGGGCGTCACGCTCCGGATGGGGTTGAGGTCTCCAAGACGGTTCAACCAATTCAACCCTCAGGAAGATTCCCACGCGATGATGACTACCACGTGGATGTAGAATGGGGTTGATGGAGTTGACGTCTCGTGAAGTAAAAAAAGAAGAACGAAGAACGGGTAACGAAGAAGAAGAACCAAGAAATGATGAACCCAACAAAGGTTGGGTTCTTCCAAAAATAAATAAGGTGAGGGAGTTCGGCGAGGGTCAGGCGCTCAAACTCAACCCCAGGAAATGGTAGCAGCTATACTGAAGAATAGCACGTGGTCTAAGAACACGGCTACACGCGACGACTCTGATTCTATCGACGGCTCCGGAGAAAGAAAAGGCGGAGGCCTACCTCTCCAGCCCTTATATACGTTTGCGAACGCCGAAAGTTCGCGAAACCCATTTCTTGCATCATAATGCACAATGTTCACAGACAAAAAACAAAGCAACACTGTATCGCATAAGTCCAATTGGAACTGATGATTTGGAAAAAAAATACTTTACCGAAATTTAAAAAAAAACAATTCTCGTGACGGACATGGGCCTAATTTGACACAGCAGTTAGTATTTATTTTAATAAAATCTAGGATACCTCAATTTTAATTCTAAAATAATTTACTACAAGTGATGTTGGCCAAATAACTGTTGTACCGATACCCTTTTCATTAAAAAAAAAAAACAACTACCTGTACTTGCCAAACGTCAAAGCCAGATGTTAATATAATGTCAGTCGGTCCGTCAAGTACAAAAACTAAAGACAAACAATGGTGATTTACAATTATTTAAATGTAAAACAAGTATGTTATTATATGTGAAAATCCAAAGCAAAAAAGTAAGTGTTAACAGTGGTGTAAAATACAGTGTTACAACAATTAACAAAATTAAGACGTAGAATCCGTTTTATTTAGTCGCTCTTTTTTAATATCTTATTGAAAGTATCTTTCTTATTTATTACATAGGAGATTAAACGATTATTTTTATTTAATAGATTGATAGATATAATTTTATCTCACTGCTCCACGGTGACGAAAAATATCGTGATATTTAATTGATTACGTTATTCTCTATCGCCGTGCATGCTAAAGTCAAATTCATAATTTCTCGGAAGCATGACGTCCACCAATCCGCACTTGGCCAGCGTGGTGGACTATGGCCTAAATATCTCTCACTTGTGAGAGAACCTGTGCCCAGCAGTGGGACATAAAAAACGTTGAAAAAAAAAACAGAACATCTGAGTAGGTGTTGCATAGTTGTGGTGGTAGTTGCAGACAGATACACGCGTGGGACTTCGTAACCTCCTTCTGCGACACTGTAATGTGCGTCAAGGAGGAAGTCGAACGAGCCCGGGGCGCTTCCGGTAAGAACCCGCTCGGCGAAGGAGCCGCCGGGGTAGACGTACATAACGTCCCCCGACGCTAGTCCCTGTAGCGTCGGGATTAAGAATAGAGCTACGGTATCCCTTGCCTGATCGTAAGAGGCGACTAAAAGGGGCTTCCCGGGTCGCGGGCGTGGAGACTGATACTGTAAACATTGGAAGGTGAGTTAGTAGTTACTAGTCAGTAATGAGTATCCATACAAATCATCCATTTAGGAAAAGTCATCGAGTATTTTAGTCTGTAATTTACTATTTGTGTTTATAAATTTCTCTTGCGGCGATAACAATGCTGGAGTGTCTACTTCTGAATTCGTAATTGCGAAAATTGAATTTTTTGCAGAAATTCAGCTAGCAGTCAACCGGTGCTCTGAAATAATAAATTAATTATTTAACGTGTAACATGAACGGCATAAAGGAATTCCATAAAAACCTGGGAGGTTTTTCTCCGCCGGTTTTTTTCCTTTCTGTGTACAAACACCCGGTGATATGGGTACCCAAAGCCGAAGACCGGTACCGATGCGAAATATAAATAAATAAATATTTTAATTTATAAAAGGCGCAATATGGTACAAATAAGAATAATTTTTAATTTTTTCAGCAGAGTTTAAGCTTCAATTTTGTTTTGATCGAAGAAGCAACTATCTGGAAATAGGTTTGTCAAATATATGATAATAATAATTTCAGTCATCAAAGTCGATTGGTTGAAGTCTGCAGAATATACCCATATCCCAAAACCATCGCGCTATAAATTGCACATCACACATATTTCTCTAACAATGGCAACAACATAACAAATTCTGTATCATCGTCTATGTACGTATTTGTAATAGTGAAAATAGAATTTCGTGTTAAATTTGAACTAAATAATAGATTAAGTTTTCAGCGAAATATTTAATATTTCATGTTTAGTTATAACATACGCAACAACTATTTGAATATTATAACTACTAGTAACTAGATTCATGAAGCTGGGAAATATAAATAAGCGTAACTTCGCGGATTTATCGACGGAAAGACATGAGTTGGCTACATTTTAAGCCGTAATAGTACCATTTTGCGTATTATCGTAAAAGTAGAGGTTTTTAACATGATATTTGCACCATATTTATCACTCTCATCTGTGAACAGGTGGAAGTGGGTTGATAGTGTCTCAAACGATCAGCTGTCACATGTGCCCATTATCAACCCATAGCCATTCTGTTATCCCTACTTAATATTATAAATTCGAAAGTAACTCTGTCTATCTGTCTGCTACGGTTTCCCGCTTGTACTACTGAATCAATTTGAATGAAATTTGGAACACAGTTAGATTGGACCTTTGGACAGGACATAGAATGGTTTCTATCCTACGGGAACCTATAAAACGGGTCCACGCGAGCGAAGCCGCTGGCGGAAGGCTAGTCTCAAATATATAAATGTACTTTTTTTAAAAGAGTGCTGCTAGGAGTTTTTTTCCGCCGCCTTTTATCTCTCAGCTCAACATCTAGCCCAAACGGGCATCTGAAGGCGATGACCGGGAAAAAATGACATTCATTAAGCGAATATTTTGTATTCCTAATATGAAATAAAAAAAAATTCATATTCTTATATGGCTATTAAAAATAGGAGTTGATGACAGAAGACTGAAAATTATTGAGGTCCTGCACCATCAAACCATCTCAGTTTAGGCTTACCTCGACTTCTGCGACTGGCTGGCCATCCAGCAGTCCAGTACACGGTATTATTAGGTATCCCGGTTAAAGGTATATTATTAGGTATTAGGTATCCCATTCTCAGTCCATCCTGTCCATCGTAGCCGGCTGACTTTTATAGTGTTACCATTAACGTTAACAATCTTTATAAGTGGTAAACTGAAAATGAACATTTAAAATTTATAACACCTCTTCAAGAAAATGTTATCGTTCATCACCATAGTTACCCGTTCGTGGTAGAGCAAATCGTTAAGCCCGTATCCAGTTACGTAATAAAGGTGGATGGCTGCCTCCAATATCCCCGGAGTCTGAACCGTAATAGAATTTTGTAACGTCCTCATATATTATTTGTTCATACACTTCGACTCTCGATTTATTTTGTCCCCGCTCTCGACGGACCTCATATTGTGGATTGATTTTTGAAAATATTTCACGTGTGGATTGTGATTATTAGATTACGTAATCGAAATGGTAAAAACGGAGCAATATTCTTATTCCCTCGTTAACTGTGCGTGAGTCACAGCATATCAGGAACGGTAAAACATTGATGCTTTTAAGTTTAAGACCGGGAGTACCTTTTTTTTTTGGTATCGGGGGGAAATCTTCAAAAGGTACCCAGCACCTTGGGAGAGCTTACCGGGTTATGTGGGATTTGACCGGGATCTCTATAGGAACGCACCGGTGTCCTCCACGCGCGGCGCCCAAGAACGGGTCCATCTTCGGGAGAGCAAATGTGCTCTCCTACACATTCAGGTGTTTACGGCGGACCACGCACACACCACTGTCCTTGCCGGGGCTGCTGACTGGGCGGATCAAGCTCCCATGCACACCGTCCACAACCCCGGAAGCCCCCTTTTAGTCGCCTTATATGATCAGGCAGGGGATACTGTAGCTCTATTCTAATTCCCGAAGCTTCAGGGACTAACACAAGACAGCGTTATTATTTCTACTACTAATACATGTCGCCATCCGGCAACAAAAGTGTTACAATACACGACGTGTTAGTTACAAAATGACGTTATAACTTGTCCGTCATTTCATCGTTATTTCGTCACCCAAACCGAAAACAGAAATATCGGGAGTCGAACCCGGGACCCACCGATCGCCATTCCAGCATGGGAATCATTGCGCCACAAGTGTGGATTGCTTTTTGTCGGGTCACAATATTAGTATTGATCAATAAAGAATCTGAAATTTTTGGTGTTTGCGGTCTTATTATTGATAATATTATAAAGTGATTGAAAACCAATTTTATCGTCTTTTGAATTGCACTTAACCGGATATTAATTCCCCGTATGAACTACATTATTCGAAATGTCTCAGCTTAGAATAAATACGTATAGAATGAGTGTCTTCATACAAGCGCGCTGTAAAAATTGAAGCACTAAACAGATTCCTACAGCTGTCACATCTGACAAACAAAATATTTTTATTTTGCTCAAATTAACAATTAAATACTACAAAATATTGAAAACACTGTAAAAAGTTATTTTATTAGACTTCTTTTGTTTTTAAAAAGTGTTGTGATAAAATTTAACCTTAAGTCTTACTGAGCGACCCGGCGTTTGGTGCCATTAATGGCACTAATCAACATGCTTCAATTTGGGCGCGCGAACTTGGTTTCTATAATGTAATTGTAATTATTCTAAGGTCTCAAGTAATTGGTAGTGATTTAGTACGTTTTTCGTTGAGTGCATTTCTCATTTCCATATGCTTACTAAGTAAGCACTGCGCTGAGCATTTGGGCTCTTATAAGAATAAGTGCTTTGAAATGGAACCATAATTCATATTTTCATAGAATTTTAATACTTTCGTTAGTTTTCAATCGAGGAACAAAAAAGTACTCGCTGTATAAAAGACCATCATTTATTCTTATTCTTGCTTACTTTTTCCAACCTTTTTATGTCCCACTGCTGGGCACAAGTCTCCTTCTCACAAGAGGGATTTAGGCCGTAGTCTACCACGCTGGCCAAGTGCGGACTGGCGGACGTTATGCCGTTATGAATTTATGAATTTCTCTCAGGCATGCACGGCGATGGGGAACATCGCAATCAATTAACTATCACGATATTTTCCATCACCGTGGAGCAACGATAAATGCGCAATTACAAATTTCTTTGTCAGCGCGCCGAGGATTTGAACCCGGGATTGGTCATGTCGAAGACCGCGATTTTTTGCCACTCGGCCATCGCTGCTCAATCTCATGGTTAATTACAAACTTACAAGTCGTTTGTCTGTTATTTAATGCCCTTTTTAATGCTTGCTACTTAAAAATATTTATTTCCCTTTTTTTAAGCTTATTGTCATAAATAAATGTGGCGGATGTCAACATCCTCAATTTCCCATTTCATAATCTGCACTAGGCCCGCGTGGTGGACTATGGCCTAAATCCCTCTCAATAAAATTGTTAGAGGAGACCTGTGCCCATATGTGGGACATAAAAAGGTTGTAAAAATGTCAGCATTTAAACAGTAACAACATTAGACTGTTTTTTGTTGATAAAAAATATAAGTCCATAAAATTAAAATTAAAATTTCAAATACAAATAGGTAAAAAAAATTCGTTAAATTTGTTACCTTTCTAAAGAGTTGTCTGTATGAGCTCATAGAAATTCCAATTCTTTAAGCATGGTTTTTCAAAACAAATCGTCGATATGAATGAAACTACTAGTCTAGTTTTACATTGATATATTATGGTCACACGTATTCCGCATTCACAATACCTTCCGATTTATATGTTGCGTTAAATAGGTACCTACATTTCGTCAAAGAGACAAAATGACGAATGGTACGCCTAAACGTAGTAAGCAATTAACAATACATCATTGTGTTCATTGCAAATTAGAAGCACCACTCTGTGACGCTGGCTTTCAGAGTGAAATGTGGCAATATAATTTCAGCGGACTTCTAGTGAAACTTGTTCGTGACGTGACTTTGTTACAATGCTGTATTGTAGGGTAAAGTGAATTCTAGTTTCACTGTGATTACAAATATGCTAAGCTTATTTATTGTACTTACTCGTAAAATTAGTTTTGGATAATATTTTTTTGTCAGTAATTTACTAAGCTTTCGTAAAAACAATCCAACAGTCCACCCATCGGCATAGGTAGGCTTCCCCTAATGTTGCATGCCGCCGTAAGTATCGGAGGTGCAGGAGAGCATTTCTGCTCTCCCAAAGATGGGCCCGTTCTGGGCGAGAAGGAGATCCCGGGGTCCTCCCCAAGCGCAGAGGCAGGGCACCGAGGGGGTTTTAAGTGCGGTCGTATCCCACATATACCTGTATCCTCTCCCAAGGTTCCGGGTAATTTTTGACCAGACGATACCAAAAAAAAGACTTCCCCATATTCGCCACTCCGTCTGGTCCTGCGCTCGGCGGCCGGAGGCGGCGGCAACGGATTCCCTCTGTCTTCATCAAGTCGTTCTGGCCATCTGGCTACCTTCCAGGCCTGTACTCTTTTTGCCGAGACGTCACCATTCGAGGACTTTTCTTTAAGATGAATTGACAGTTCTCCTAACTACATGGAATGCCCATTGCCACTTCAGTTAGTTAATTTTAAAAGCAATATTTATACAAATATTTTTTTTCGTACACAAAATTTGTAATAATAAAGATAAAAAATATAGATTAAAAAACTAAAATACACGATTTTGAAGCATAATAATATCATACTAAAAACAGAAAAATAGTCCGAAATAAAAGAAGAAAATGATAATGAACAAAAAATACTTGCATTATTGTGAAAAAAAGTGGGTTGCTCGATGTGCGAAAAATAAGGCACACATTTTTTTTTTCACAATAATTCGAGTATTTTTCGTTCATTATTATTTTCTGCTTTTAATTTTAGTTCGATTTGTTCTCGGATTTTGATAAACTCATGAAATTATTGTATTGCCATATTGCGATCCTTGTTAATTGTCCAAAATTTGAATTAAATGTCCGTTGAATGTGGGTCAAAATCGAGACAAAGGTGAGTCACAAACAAGCTCACAAACTCACAGTTACAAACAAGTTCACAAACATACACGTGAAGCTAATATAAACGTGTTAATGCCGGAGAACATAGATTGACTTACTCAAAAATGTAAAAGTTTTTAAAGAGGTTTTAATAATTATCTGTTATTTATAAGAAGGATTAAAAGACACTATTGTTTCAGATTCAAGGAAAGCCGATCATTCAGCAGAGGATCTTACCGAGTCCAGCGGTGTCCATCGACGTTCCGCATTCAGCTCGCAACACCGCTGCCCCGGGCGACGAGAATAATAACATTATATTCAGTCCCTGGAAGGCATTCGGACCCTTTGTGGATACTATACAGGTCAGTATGATATTTATAGTTACTGTTGGACAAGCTTCATCAATAGGATTATGCCTTACAAATACAAATACAAATATTATTTATTGTACACCAAGATTATACAATGCAATTTAGATACAGTGTTACAGTATACAAAAGGCGGCCTTATCACTGATAGCGATCTCTTCCAAACTGCCTTAGGGTAGAGCGTTGGTAAAAGACTGTAAGAGAAGGGCATCGGTGCACAAAATTAAGCATAAAAATACATTAAATGAAATTTCGAGCAAAATACATACTTAAATCCATAATATATTTATACATAAGAATATAATATACATAAAATAGATACATAAATACATACATATATATAACATATAAAAACTACATAAATACATATATATAAATACATAAATATACCACAGCTTGAAAAAACCCTTATTTATTTTGGTTGACGAAAATGACACTGATATGTATATATATATATGACAATACATACTCCACGTACTTACTAGTGTAAATTTGAATTTACGAATACCATAGAAATTTGTTCAAAAATTAAAATAAGAGGCATCTTTTGCATAACTATAGAGAAAATCATCATAGTATTGAAATTCTTTCAACAGGACATGTCAAGAGTAACGCCTTGGCTTTACCTTATTTTTTATATCTAGTCAAAAGTTAAAATCGCTGGCAAAACCTAGCTCAGTAAAACGCCGAAGGAGAGGTATAAATATCCAATTGTGCGCTGAAGTTGACTGTCTATGAACCCTTTCTTAGAAGTTCAATGTTTAAGTAAAATAGTAACAGTAACAGTTTAAATCGTAACGAAGTAATCTTGTTACATAAAATAACATCTTTTTCGCTTTATGTTCAGTTCATTTGTTGTCCTCTCAACCAAAATGATTGTTGCTATAATCTTTATTGACTATAAATTTATATCCTACGAAACAATAAAATTTGCAAATCCCTCATACTGAAACTTTGCCTCTTAATAATATTGATTTATTATGATGCCATTATTCTTGTGAAACTACAGATAATAGCTGAAAGTAATTCGAGGATTCGCATAAATTTCCCATAACTAATTCACGTTAAACAATAAATTCACCAGAGTATCCGAGGTTTTCTTTGAACAATTATTATTCTCTAATTGGTTTCAGACAGTGATTAATGATATCTTGCCAACGACTGATGCTTTCATCCACAATCGTTTCGGTTTCTCGAACATATTCATTATTCCGTTAATGTTTCTGTTGTTGGCGAGATGAGAAACAGATTACATGGTATTTTATTAATTGGCCTCATTAGGGAATTCCTTGAAGCGCGAATGGCCCGGCGGTTAACAACGCAAACGATCTATGCAACTAAGCCGAACGGGCGCGGTCGGGCGTGAGATGGGTGACCGCTAGTGGCAAAAAACACATGCACGTTTCCATGCTTCGGTGGGAACGTTAAGCCGTCGGTCTCGGTTGTTGTCGATAGATAACAGCCGTTAAACCTTGTCGGAGGCCTTGTGGGCGGTTTGAAAACATCCGACAGCGGGTTGACCACTAACCCGCATCTCCACTAACCCGCATTGGAGCAGCGTGGTGGAGTAAGCTCCAGGCCTTCCCAATAATGGGGAAAGACTCGTGCCCAGCAGTGGGACGCAAAAAGGGTTGCAGCCAGGACATTCCTTTTTAGGGTTCGTACCTACTCAAAAGGAAATATAATAATTCAATGGACCAAATTACTTCCTGTTTTTCAATCTGTTGTATCAGTTGTACGATTTGTAATTTGGTTACTGTGATACTTAGAACATTTAAAATCAAAATTTGTACACCCTCCTGGATAAATATGGCGATGTAAATGTTTTGTAACACCTTATTTACCCATTTTCTTACAAATAAATATTTTCATTTTATTTCATTTCATATCCGTCTGTTCTTATGTAATTCTATTAAGCACCGTTTTGTAAGTAATGCGTAACGATATAGAAATAAATTGATATAATAATTTAAGGCCTATAATCACTGAAAGCTGGGAATAAATCAAGTTTTAAATAACAGCAATAAGCTCTTTCTTATTGCGGTTATTATGAACCTTAGCCGTAGTCGTTTATGCACAGTATTTAGTACATTTTATTTTATTTTATCTGGATTTTTGGATGGCATATACATTTTGTAAAATAATATGTATACTATCTTTTCCTTTTTATGTACTTTTAATTGTGTCAAGAAACATAATGTAGTTGAATATAAAAAATTATTTATTGTAATTTGTTGATTATAAGCCTTATTTTCAAGAGTGCATTATATTTAAGCAACAAAGTTTGGTTTATTGCCCGTGGCACTACAGCTTAGAACTACCAGTAGCTTTCATTTTTTTACGATAGCGGATTGTATAATTTTACCGATTTTTACCATAGTTTACGTTATACCACAGACTCGTAAGTAAACATTCGCCAAAAATGTAATGTATAGGGATGTGGATTTTATATCTTACTCCGATATATATATTTTGTATCCGTATACCAGAACAGAACAGAGCAAAATATCAGTAAAAGTGGCTGCGCGAAAAAAAAGACGAAAAAATATAAGTTTATATAAATTGTATGAAAATTCACAGGAAGGAGACCTTCTAGCCAGTCAGGATACAGTAGTGTTTCCAACGCCAAGAAACAGCGATGGTTCCTTAGATGAAGACGTCACGGATCCTATGCCTACGACCGAAACCTCAAAGAAGGTAAAAAAATAATATTTACTAACTATAACATAAGATTTTTTTGTATTTGATTTCCATGTGGTGCATTCTACAAAACTTAGTGAGTTTAAGAAAATACGATTTTTTTTGGATACCAGACGAGCATGCAGGCCACGTGGTGTTAAACCTGATCAGGTTTTCAGTTTTTTACTTGTAAGCCTGGTATTATTTACTTAAAAATACAAAATAACAGCTATTTTTTATTTTTTATTATTAGTTTACTCATGTACATCATCATCATCATCATCATCATCATCAGCCCGTATCAGTCCACTGCTGGACATAGGCCTCTCCCAAGGCGTGCCACTGAGCCCGATCTTCGGCTCTACGCATCCAGTTACTTCCCGCCACCCGGCGCAGATCGTCGCGCCACCTCGCAGGGGGGCGTCCTACACTACGTTTGCCGGAACGCGGTCTCCACTCCAAAAGCCGTCTCGTCCAACGATTGTCGGCTCTACGACAGATGTGACCAGCCCACTGCCACTTCAGCTTGCTGGCTTTTAGAGCTATGTCGGTGACTTTAGTCCTCCTTCGGATCTCCTGATTTCGGATCTTATCTCGAAGGGACACACCGAGCATAGCTCTCTCCATTGCTCGCTGCGCGACTTTGAGCTTGTGGACCAGTCCCATCGTCAGTGTCCACGTTTCGGCTCCGTAGGTCATAACGGGTAGGACGCACTGGTCGAAGACTTTCGTCTTGAGGCTTTGTGGTATAGATGACGAGAATATATGACGGAGCTTCCCGAATGCTGCCCAGCCCAACTGAATCCTCCTATCGGTTTCCTTCTCGAAGCTATTTCTGTCAATCTGGATGGTCTGCCCAAGGTAAACATATTCTTGAACAGCTTCGAGTGTCGTACCTTCGACGTTGATAGGGTTAGGAATAACGTGTGCGTTGAACATAACCTTGGTCTTGTCCAAGTTCATTCCTAGCCCTACTCGTCGGGAGGCTTCATTTAGGCTGGACAACGTGTCCTGCAACTCCTGCGGCGATTCTGCCATGAGGACTACGTCATCGGCAAAACGCAAATGTGAGAGATATTTGCCGTCTATGCGTATGCCACGTCCTTCCCAGTCCAATAACTTGAAGACGTCTTCCAGTGCACAGGTAAACAGTTTCGGTGACAGGATGTCCCCTTGTCTCACACCTCTGTGCAGCTGGATAGGTCTTGTTTGGACGTTCTGGATTTGGACGGACATAATGGCCGAGTTGTATAAGCATCTCAACACATCGATGTATCGATAGTCAACCTGGCATCGCTGCAGGGATTCCAGAACAGCCCAGGTCTCGATCGAGTCAAAAGCTTTTTCATAGTCCACAAACGCTAGGCACAGGGGCTGATTGTACTCATGTGTTTTTTGTATTATCTGCCTCACTGTGAGAATGTGGTCTATGGTGCTAAAGTCTCGTCGGAACCCGGCCTGTTCTGGTGGCTGGAATTCGTCTAGTCTTCTGGTGAGTCGATTCGTTATGACCCTCGAAAACAACTTATAGACGTGGCTCAGGAGCGAGATGGGGCGATAGTTTTTTAGTAGTGTTTTGTCCCCCTTCTTATGGAACAAAACGACAATGCTCCTGTTCCACGCCTGCGGAGTTCTCCCTGTCTGTAAGACGGAATTAAATATTCGGGCTAATTGTAAAAGAATAGGTGTGCCGCCGGCTTTAATAAGCTCCGCTGTTATTCCGTCCTCGCCAGGGGCTTTTCCGTTTTTAAGCTGTTTGAGGGCCAACGCGATCTCCTCAACACTGACTTCGGGAAGCTCGTCAGTATAGTGGCGTGTTAATGTGGCTCTGGGATCAGTGGATTGGTTCTCAGGCTGCGGAATACGTGAAACATACAATCGGCTGTAGAAGTCTTCAACCTCGGACAGTATCTCTGGCTTAGAAGCGACCGTTTTGCCGTCATGCGTCTTAAGTTTTGTGAGGTGACTTATACCTAGACGATGAGCGAGTACCTTAGACCCCCGGTTCTTCTCAATTGCCTGTTTTATAGCAAGTGTATTGGAGCGCCGGAGGTCTTTGCGTATGTTTTTCCGGATATCTTTTGTAAGACATCTGAGTTCTGATGGTGTGGCATTACGGTCTTCGCGTCTTTGCTTCATAAGCGTGAGAGTCCTATCCGAAAGTTTAGACTTCCTGCCCTTATGCTTCGTCCGACAAAACCTGTTACCTTCATCCCTTAAGGTATCAGCCACATTTTCATAGTCCTCGTCAATATCCATGGTGGGTTCCAAGGCATCAAACCGATTTTTCAGTTCCAGCTGAAATTTTTTTTGACCCCGCTTCGATTTGGAGGAGATTTGGTCGGAGCGTAGACTCCAACATACGGCGTCTCTCGAGCTGAAGATCTATATTTAAAGAGCCTCTTACAAGCCTGTGATCACTGCCGGTGTTGAACCTATTAATCACGGAGACGTCTTTAAATATCCGCTTGTAGTCCGTAATGATGAAGTCTATCTCGTTTTTGGACTTACCATCAGGGCTGCGCCAGGTCCATTTCCTCTGAGGCTTTTTCTTGTAGAAAGAATTCATCAAGAATAACCCCTGACTTTCGAGGAAATTGACCAGCATTTGCCCTCGATGGTTTCTCCTTCCAAAACCGTGGGGGCCAATACAGGATTCAATGCCAGTCTGTATACCCACCTTGGCGTTAAAATCCCCCATGACAACGTTGAAGTGAGCCTTTGTGGTACCGTTTAAGGCTCTATCGATGTCTTCATACATGGTTTCGACCTCCTCGTCTAAATGTGTCGAAGTTGGCGCATAAACTTGTACGATCTTAAGAGAATATCTTTTGGATAATCTCATTACAAGATATGCGACCCTGCTCGACACACTAGATATTTCAACAACGTTGTCAGTGAGGATTTTGTTGACGAGGAAACCTACTCCGCCTTGGGATAGTTGGTCTCCCTCTCGGAAGTAGAGGAGATGGCCAGATTTTAGGGTTATCGTGTCCTCACCCTGTCTTCGGACTTCAGATAATCCCAGAATCTGCCAATTTATGTTCTCCAACTCTACCTCGAGCTCAGCCAAGTTCTCGTCCAGCCTTAACGTTCGTCCATTATACGTAGCCAGTGTCAGATTTTTGTGGTAGCCTGCCGTAGCCCGGAGATTCCTAGCACCCCCTGCCCCACCGATACCATGACCGCTACCTTGGCCCGGCCTAGTGGGGCGGCCGGGAACTGGGGGCCGTTTGTATATGGCACTATTCATGGGAGGTTTTTGCCCTAATCGCCACGCTGGGCAAGCGGGTTGGCGATCGCAGACACCTGGACATTTCGAACAATGACGCTGCTGCCCGTCAGTGTTGACAGTATTTAGTGTCCGGTGTTGATTTGTGATGGTTATCCCGCCATCAATCGGTCGTCAGAGCCTCGTCGGTTTCTCAGCAGGGTGCACCGCGTGCAGGTGAGGTTGACTTTTGGAACTTAAGGTGTGATGTTCCCTTGCACCCCATGTACGCCATGAAGTAAAGTAAAAAAGTAATTATGTAATTATGACGACCCGCATGGCGCAATGGTTACCATGCCGGATTGCCAATTGAGGGGTCTCGGGTTCGATTCCCGGCGAAATAGAAATTTGAAAGATGAGTTTAAATTTCTGTTCTCGGTTTGGGTGTTTGTGTTTCTGTCTTTGTGTGTGTTCATGGTACCCACGACACAGGTTATTAATTACCTTACTGTGGGGCTATGAGTGTGTGACTTTTAAGAAAGCTTATGTACTTTTTACTTCCATTGGAACTTTCTGATTTCAATAATGTGATTATGCCACTTAATAATTCCCTTCCAGGTCGCTTCGATCAGTCAGCTGTCATTTATGGTGAGGCCGGACAGCTTCGAGAGAGGTCAACTGCGGCTGACCTGCATCTCCACAGTACACTCGGTGTACAGCGAACAGGAGGAGCTGGTGATCAACGAGGAGCGTCCTCAGATCGCATCTGTTCTTGGGACGCGGGACCGGTCGCCAGGTAAGATAGGTTTACCATAATTATCGTTACACTATCAGGAAAGAAGGTAAACTTTACACGCGCAGAAATTTGAGAAGGTAATATTTATATAGCGATGTAATAGGCTATGAAACCTTTGATTTTATTAGAAATATACAGGGACTTTTTTGTATTCAAATGGTTTCATATTATTTCACAAATATACCGAGAAAAGAAAATTGACATCAAAAATGTAGCTTCAATATATAATTATTATAGAGATTCAATGAATAAAATGTCATATATAAGTAACATAAATTTACTGACAATGAAACCTTTGATTTCTTTAGAAATATAAACGATTTTTTTTTTGTTTTTTTTTTAAAAGGAAATTTATTTTAAAAAGATAAACGAAAATTGTGTTCAAAAATGTCATAGTTTCAGTATATAATAATAATGAGTACAATAGGCTAATATAGCCGCTATAAAATATGCCGCTAATAGACGAGCAGTTTCGTGTTACTATTTTACAGTGTGTTCTCAAAAATAAAAAAGATATAGTCAACATTGATGTGCCGAACCCCATAAAGATACAATATATACGCTGCGTTACTGACATGCAGCTGATAATATAGAGCTGTAATTTAAATCCTTTATTTTGTTACCGAGAAGCGAAATTCGATATTAATCACAAACGAATCCGTTGAAAGCTTTTTACAGATCGTTGCGACTCACTGAGCGAATTATTTGCTTATAGCCATTGGATTTCAACTTCATTTTGCAGCGAATTAGGAAATTGCAGCTGCTTAATTTTGAGTGTCATTCTGATTTTCGGTACCCAATACAGTAACTATTAAATGGTTTAGAAATCAGTTGAGTGGTTGAAAATCAGTTGAGTGATTTTATCTGTAGCGACCTTCCGCTACTTATCAAGAGATGGTGCCACGGGTATTCTTGAATCACGCTATCGAAGTTTTCTGAATATCGGAACATATATAGAAGCTCCGAATTGAGTCCTGTGAATCTCTCTTTGCTAAATATCCAATCAATTCTATTAGAGAATTTAAAGGCTCATAAACTGATATTTGGTTTGAGAGTCATCCTACGCCTCAACCAATGAAATCTAAATAAAAATAAGTGCATAAATACCATACGTTGCTTTATATGCAAACAGACCTAAATATGCCATATCCCAAGGTAGATATCTAGCACCACTATTTCTAATATTTAAAACTTACCTTATCAATCAAAGAAAGTCTCATGAAAAATTTATTCCTGATCAACTGAGAGTCTTCTATCTCCAAGCGGACTACTAAACTGACTCAAATCGCGAGCAATTCTTATATTTCGATGTAAACAGTGCCTTTGAATACGTGGAAGCAAAACAATTCCACTCTACAATTCAGACGTTTGCTGCAACTGACTTGCCTTGCAATTTGCCTCGGGAAAGGTTTTCGGTGAAATGCCAATATTGGACTAAAAATATGTTTTTTTTTTCAGTATAACAATGTAATTTTAAAAGTTGAGACACCTTAACACAGGACTCCAGCGAAAAACCCAAAAAGCTCGGTTTTTTTCGGCGTCAACCATGGTCAAGCAGACGGATACGCTGTGATAGCGCTAAATAAATAGGTTCTGACGGCGGTGTATGCGTGGCCGCATGCCGCCGTGAACACCTGAAGGTGCAGGAGAGCACAACTGCTCTCCCGAAGATGGGCCCGTTCTGGGGCGCCGCGCGTGGAGGACACCGGTGCGTTCCTATGGAGATCCCGGAGTCCTCACAAACGCAGAGGCAGGCCACCGAGGGGGTTTTAGTGCGGTCAAATCCCACATAACCCGGTATCCTCTCCCAAGGTGTCGGGTACCTTTTGAAGGTTTCCCCCACGATACCAAAAAAAAAGGTATATCATCAATTATTTTTTCCTCAAAACCAAAGCGAAACGGTCAGGTAAGCTGTGGAGGCACCAAGATACAAGACTCGAGCAAAAATTCGTTTTTTTTTTACTTTCGGCTGTTAACCAAGGTCAAGACAACACACCTTATCAATCAGTAAACGTTTCATGAAAAATTCATTCCTGTTCAACTGAGAGCCCTCTATCTCCGAGTCGACTACTAAGCTGACTCAAATCGCGAGGAATTCTTATATTTCGATGTAAACAGTGCCTTTGAATACGTGGAAGCAAACCAATCCCACTCTACAATTCAAATGTTTGCTGCAACTGACTTGCGTTGCAATTTGCCTCGGGAGAACTTTTCGGGAGAAATGCGACTACTTCTTGCCAATTGAACAAACATATTAGACTAAAAAATCGTTTTGGTATACATGTAAACATATTTTTTTTACATTTTCAAGATATTGTTGTTAATTGTTTTAGTTTGGCTGTTTTTATCGTAGGGTTCAATACCCGAAGGATGCCAACGGGACCCTGTTACTAAGCTTCTGCTGTTTTAAAATTAATTAGCGTCAGGTATTTGCATAGTGTTAAACGATCACCGTCGCTTATGAACATTGAAAGCTTTAGAGGAGACACCTTAGCATTGCCGACTTTGAATGAGAGCTTTTTATACAGCTTTCTTAAATAATTCCATGTCATAGTCTAATGGAAATATAATAAAAGTACTATAATATGGCCTTTCGGTTGCCTTAAAACGATCACCGTCGCCTATGGACATTGATGCTTCAGAGGAGACACCTTAGCATTGCTGAATTTAAATGAGGGCTTTTTATACAGCTTTCTTAAATAATTCCATGTCATAGTCTAATGGAAATGTAATAACAGTACGATAATATGGCCTTTCGATTGTCAATAATTTCAGGCTTATCTGAGTTAAAACGATTACCGTCGCCTATGGAGATTGATAGCTTCAGAGGAGACACAGTACGATAATATGGCCTTTAGGTTGCCTAAAAACAACGTCAGACAGTTCTAGTAATCGTTTAACTTGTATATTCATAAATGACTATTGATTTACAGAGTTTGACTATCACTATGTTACCTGGTTTTTAAACAACAGTCGGACCAATTGAATTCAGATGTTTATACTTGACACAGGCAATATACAAAAATCATTCGATGCCACTACTAAAAGAAAAAATAACGTTCGGCGTAGGTAATCCCTAACATAGGCTTTCTAACCAATGCCACTACGTTTTTCCAAATGATCACTGTTTTTCTACTCTGGATTTTAGCTTTACTGTTGCAATGTGTCAATCAATCTCTAGCCTTAATCCGGAATTCTGGTTAGTAATTGTTTTGAGTTTTATGTTTGATCCGCTATGTTTGTTAAATTGTATATAAAATTTGGCTGCAACCCT
The DNA here is from genome assembly GCA_911387765.1 of Pyrgus malvae. Lineage (NCBI taxonomy): Eukaryota > Metazoa > Arthropoda > Insecta > Lepidoptera > Hesperiidae > Pyrgus > Pyrgus malvae. The sequence goes on from OU426951.1 coordinate 5,395,073, forward strand.
TTTTTGCGTCCCACTGCTGGGCACGGGTCTCTTCCCATTATTGGGGAAGTCTGGAGCTTAGTGGCCTACCCGCTGTTGGTAGTTTTCAAACCGCCCATAAGACCTCCGACAAGGTTTAACGACTGTTATCTATCGACAACAACCGGGACCGACGGCTTAACGTGCCCTCCGAAGCACGGAAACGCGCATGAAATTTTTTGCCACTATCGATCACCCATCTCACAACCGACCGCGCCCGTTTGGCTTAGTTGCATAGATCGCTTGCGTTCTACGCTAATCGCCGGGCCATGCGCGCTTCAACCGCTAGTGGCAAAAAAAAATCATGCGCGTTTTCCTGCTTCGGAGGGCACGTTAAGCCGTCGGTCCCGGTTGTTGTCGATAGATAGCAGTCGTTAAATCTTGTCGGAGGCCTTATGGGCGGTTTGAAAACATCCGACAGCGGGTTGGCCACTAACCCGCATCTCCACCAACCCGCATTGGAGCAGCGTGGTGGAGTAAGCTCCAGGCCTTCCCAATAATAGGGAGAGACCCGTGCCCAGCAGTGGAACGCAAAAAAGGGTTGCGGCCAACATTTAATTACTTAAATGTTCAAGGAATCAATATTATATTTACCATATTATAATGAATGATATATTATCTTTTCCTAAGCCGTAATCATTAAGAGTTGACAACAATGTGTCCTACTAAAGTCCGAAGTGAGCCAGCAATAAACGCAATATTGCAACAAATCGCACAAAGTTAATATCGCGATCAGGCGCTGAACAACTCAGCCCAATATCCGAGCTCAGCTTGCTCAGGATTAGTCTTGTGTGCGAACCAATCGTTCACATTTTGGCTTCCGAATGTTGATTGTAACGCTAGTAAGGTGAACTGTTAGGACCGAATTGATGAAAATGATTTTAACTTTGAGTAGAGAATAAGATGCAAAGTCAGTGTTATAAACAAATATTTTTTTTATAATATTTAAAGAAATAAAAATATTATTCCCTATTAATTGCATGGTATTCCTATGGAACTAAATATAAAGGAGGAATTTTATAAGAAACGTTGATCACTTACCACTATTAGAACAAATAAGCGTGGGTATTATGTCATGTTATGAAAAACATAGAAGATAATATAGGAAACATTTTAGTAGCGCCATTTGTTCGATGATTATTATTTTTCCGAAAGACTTCACAATCTCTAAGAGAAACTAAACTTTCTCTCACTTTCTTCATTGCATTAAAAACAATGTCCTCTACTAACGCCCCAAGTGAGGCAGCAATAAACGCAATATTGCAACAACTCGCACAAACTCAATATCGCGATCAGGCGCTGAGCAACGCACCTCAATATGCGGGCTCGGCTTGCTCAGGCTTAGACTTGTGTGTGAACCAATCGTTCACGCGTTTGCTTGCGTATGTAGATTGTAGCTTTCTGAGTCGAATACTTGTATTCTAAATGATTTGAAAAGCTGATTATATAATATTCTCATTATGACGTGGTCTTAAATGCAAATACACAAAATATGAGGTCAATATTTTGAACAACTAAATTTCTTATCCGTTATTTTAAAAGAATACGAGTACCTACATAGTAGAGATGTCCTTAATCTAATACCTTTAAATGAGCAATTCTTGTATATACCTAAATATATTTTTGAAATCTCGGAAACGGTTCCAAAGACTTTGATGGAATTTAGTACCCTGGTTTCGGGGGTGATAAATCGATCCAGCTAGGTTTAATTTTTAGAAATTTTAAATTATAAAAAAATATGTCAGCGATAATCAATTTAACTGAAAATTACGACTCTTCCTGACATCTCTCGCCAACGAGTATTAATAACATTGTGGCGTAGAACGCCGTCAAACGCCATCCGTCAATACGACGTACAAAGAGATGACGATGTCGATTAGAAAGAGCTCTACTTATAAAAATTTCGTTCATTGAATTACAGCTTCCTTGGCTGAATGGTTACGTAGGCTGACTGCGGAACTAGAGGCCCGGGTTCAAACCTCAATCAAAACCATATTATTACGTTTATTATTTTTTTATTGGGAGCTATTTCGGATGGCTTTTTTAAGTAATTAACTAAAAAAAATAACTAAAAAGTAACTAACTAAATGGCATCTGTTATTGTATCCTGAATATATCGTCGCTTCTCATGAATAGTGTACAATCTCAAAGATAGCTAACTTTACAGGAGAGCGTTTTGAAAATTGAACCGTTAATAAAAGCGCTTTTTATAAAGTTCGACAGTCGCTCTTATTTTTAGAAAATAGTTCAACCCTTTAGCTCATAAAATAACTTATTGTAAGTAAGTACTTAAAAAGCGAACTCATGAAAATTTTTTTTAAAAATTAAGTCGTTTTGACTTTAGCTACTTTTTAAGAAAGAAATTGCTCATTATTTAGATATTCGATAGTTATTTTAAAGTATTAAAGCAGTTATAAATGGCATTTTTTCAAAGAAAGAATCATAAATTAATACAGTTTTTATTGGAAAATCACAGAAACATAATAACAGAGTTTTTCTTAAAATAAAGAGTTTTAAAAAAAATAAAGAATACAATTTTCTTCCTATCAGTAGGAGATAAATTAACCAAACTTAAAAAGTATCAAAAAACATAAAATACTATCAAAAATGTAAATCCATCCTTTTAGTTTTTAAATAATATAAATTCTTAACATCAATGATTAAACATTTTCTGTAATTCTGGAGGGTCCTGGGTTCGATTCCCGGCGAAGCAGAAATTTGAATAAAGAGTTTTTAATTTCTGTTCTTAGTCTGGGTGTTTGTGTTTCTGTCTTGTGTGTGTCCATGGCATCCACGGCACAGGGTATATCTACCCTACTGTGGGGCTATGAGTGTTAAAGCGTTAATAATCAAGAGTAACAGAGCAACAGAACACTTATTTTATAATCAGTCTTACAATACGATAACATTTTTTAAGTTTAAGGACTAAGAAGTTTCGCAGATTTCAAGATAGAAGTTATTATGTATTAAAGATTTTGATCAAATGCACTGTAATAACTTAAATTATTGGAATAGTTTTTTTGTCAACTAAGCTTAATAAACCCTTTTTTTCTGTGCTGAAATCTTGATTGGTGCCTTATATGGTGTTTTAAAAGTGTAGTCGTTTTTGGTTTAGTTAGATGGTTGGTTTGAGTTGAGTTTGGCTATTAAGCATTGTCGGGAACATTAAAATCATAAGTTCCTAAATCTGTAAGGATCAAACAAAAATAATTATGCTATGTAAGAAAAAAGCAAACAATGTTTTTGAAATCAATAATACAAAGTAATAAAAACTATATACCTGACATTTCACCCGTCCCATGTTTCATTTACCTATCAACGAAGACGATCATCGATTTCTGTTCTGCAATGGGCGTATTATTACTTTCCTTCATCTTTGAGGCTTTATAAGAAGAGGATTCTTTTTGCCATTATTTACGTGTACTTTCATTTATATAGAATAATGCCTTAACGAGTTATCATCCAAACATATCGAATTATCGCAAAAGAGATTATACAAAAATATTGAAAACACAAAGAGCCACCTAGTAGGTACTAAACTTTTGCAAATCTATTGGAGTTTTAGACACATTGGTTTATGAAGGTAAATAACGAAAAAAAATACGAATAATTCAAATTTCCCGCCACTGAAGTGACGATCCACCATAAACACACGCTCAGTATTAAATTTGAATTGATTGCATTTGTTAAAAACCGAGTAACCCTTTCACCAAAAACAGCTAAATAAATAATTATAAAGTATGTATTTAAAAAAACCGAATAACACTTTTATTTCTTCTAAACTTTAAAGTTGAAAAGAAACATTATTGTGGAATTAAACATTTTATTTTGCCAATTTTATCATTTAAACTATACAATTAAAAATTTTAAACTTTAATTCTTACAAAATGTACCGTTAAAAACGAACAATTAAGAAATAATACGGTTATGATGAATAAATTTACGTTTCGAGGCAAAAAAAATTACTGAACAAAACTGCCCAATTTTGAGATTGTATAGTCTTTTAGAGAAGAATTTGTTAAGTGTAAGGTCAACTTATTGTCAAAAACCATATAAATTTGATTTAAAACAATATTACAGAGAAACTGAACTTACATTTAGGTCGTAATTTCGTTTTTGTACACTTTTTACGAGGAACTCTAAGTGTATTCTGCGGAATCTTTGACACAACTAAAAATTATAATGTTTTTGCGCGAAAGGGACGTAAAATCGCGCCAATTTAAAACAAAACATTAGCTCCCCTGGCGGCAATTTTTGAAAGTAGCCTCTTTAGATACTTTTCACGAGAAAGAGTAGGTGATTCTTAGTATTTCTGTATATTTAACTTGATTTCGCAAAATTTTTGACTTTGTACACTTTTCATGAGAAGCGGCGATATTATGATTTAAAGAAAGGTTATCGATAGGTAGATAGTTAAAAAAGTTTTTCTAAAACAGTCATCGTTTCCTAGATTAAAAATGCCATTTTGTTTATTTTTACCGACATCAAAATAGGTGGTCCTGTATTAGATCAGTATGTATGCATGTTTGTATGTGTGTTTGTTTGTATGTCCACGATTTTCTCAAAAACTACATCTAAAATATAACTTAATCAAATTTCGATTGCGTATGCGTTTTTTTGAAACCATATTATACAAGGAAGGCTTTAGTACAAATTGAGAGCCAGTACATGAAAGCACGCTAAGCCATGCAACAAACGTATTTATTGGAGCACAACGTCCCAGCGTACACTAAACATTGCCTTTGTCAGTGCCATTGCCAGTGATGACAAATAGTCGCAGGATTGTCGTGCTGTTACGAAGTGAGACAATTGCGATTTGCGTTATTTTGATTGTTATTTATTTTATTTTTGATTCTCCTTTTCAGATGAGTTTTTATTATAAGATAAGAGTAAGAATTATTAAAATATGAATTAAAAATTGTTTTCCAAAAACAAGATTTTTTAATGATCTAACAAGAATAAAGTTTTTCATGGTGTATTGTATTGGACATCACGGATTTCTATTTATTTTTAGAGTGTATTGTATTTTACTAGTGAAGTCCACTCATTCGATACCCTTAGGGTGGGTTGTGCAAAAAATATTATGTAAGCTGCCATTTTGTTGTATGGTCGTTTTGGATTTGCAACGATACTTATTATACTATTGCATTGTCATATAAATTAAACGTGCAAACATATTTTTCACTCAAAAATAATAATATTTGATAACTTTATTCCCACTTTATTTCTGATACCAAATTACTATATTGCGATTTCAAGACAGTTAGAATCCATGTTTGAAAGAGTTTTTTTTTCGTATTGATGCTACACTTATTTCATAACACATCAAAGCACGTTAGGTCATGCAATAAACGTATTTACTGAATCAATTCGCAAACAGTGCAAGCACAACGTCCCAGCGAAGGTACACTAAACATTGCCTTTGTTGAGGCCAGTGATGACAAATAGTCACACGATTGCTGTGCTGTTACGAAGTGAGGTAATAGGGATTTGTGTTGTCTATACTATTACTAATTCATTTACATGAAATTTAGATTTTTCTTTATAGGTGAATTTTATTAGTAAGTAGGTATTATATTCTTGTATATTGGATATAAGAGTAAGGTTTCAAAATAGAAAATGCTTTTAAAAACAATATTTTTTTGCACTTTATGCTTATTAAGCATTAAATTTGGTAACAAAAATAAAAAAAATTCATAATAACCAATCTTAGGTTTAAATTTCTTATTAGAGTGTATTTTATTTTTTACCTTTCATTCTAGTACCCTCTAACCCTTAGTTAGTTGGTAGAACAAAAACATGTGAGCCGCCATTGTTTTCTGCAGCCATTAAGAACTACACTTAGTATGTATATTTGTATTGTAATCTAAACTTCAGCTCAATTTGTTGAAGATATTCTTCTTCTTGAGTTACAAGATTTCAGCAGAACAAAGAGACATTGCAAATTTATAAAAATATTTAAAAATCGCTACATTTTTTCCTTTTTCATTACTGGATTTACCATACTAAAATCCCTGGACATGGAGAATCCAAGTTTTAAAGTGACTTTATTTATATTTTTAATATTTTTAAATGATTTCCAACGTTTGAGATTTTTTTTTGTTTAAAATTAAGTCAAGGTCTCCGGGCACTATAAAGTCCATCTGTTAATATATAGTGTACAAAATCGTTATTAAGGTGTATGCTTCCGTTTCAGCGCGTCAAAGCGAGCACATAAACTACAACACATGTATTTGCTAGAGAAATGCTGAATAAACATTGCGAGTACACTAAACATTGCCTTTGCTCGCTCGACCGAAATATTCACTTGGTGAGGCCTGTTAAATGACAAATATCAATATTTACATAACAACGCCTCGTATAAGATAGTAAACTTGGTTTGTCAATGCGTCAGAACAAGAGTGTATAAGCCACTCAATGCTATATTTACTATATAAATGGCGAATATATTACGTTTTATCTATATCTATACTAATATTATAAAGAGGAAAGATTTGTATTTTTGTATGTTTGTAATGAATAAACTCAAAAACTACTGTTCCGATTTCAAAAATTCTTTCACCATTAGAAAGCTACATTCACCCTGAGTAACATAGGATAGGAATTGCTTCATGCATCATTCATACGTGATAACCGGTAATACCATTTGACCGGTTGACGCGACGCGGTTGAAGCATCTGGCTAAACGTCTATGATTTTAGTATAGCAATGAAGCCTAGAATAGCACATAGGCAATTTTTTATCCTAGGGGAACCCATTAAATGGGTCCACGTGGGCGTAAGACTATTAAGTATATTTTACTTGAGCAATATCAAACAAACATTGCAAGCACTATATCGCCCGCGTACACTAAATTATCTCCTTTGTTTACTTTGCTTGTCCTTCCAAAACATTCAATCATTGAAGTCGGTGAAATGACAAACATCCAAACATCAATATTTATATTATGAATGCCTCCTAGCGTACGACGGCCAACGTACATTATCAGGGTGTCACAGCATGTATCGTATAAGAGCTATCGTTGTAGGTACTAGAGCAATATCGAGCAAACATTACAAGCGCAACATCGACTGTGTTCACTAAACTTTGCCTTTGCTAACCTTTTCGGAATATTCAGCCTTTAAGGCCAGTGAGATGACAAAAATTCGAATGATTGCCTTTACATCTTGTCTGAGGCCAAACTAAGGCAATAGCGGATTGCGTTGATTCATTATTAAAAATGTTGTGGCATTTTAGATGACATACATCAATCTTTACACAAGAATGCCTCACTATCGTACCTGTAAGCTTAGTTTGGGAGGTTGTCAAAGTGTGCACTTAAGTTAGTGTTGTATTTACTACAGCAATGAAGAGCAAACCTTTGCTCTCTCGACCAAAATATTCAGTCCATAAGACCGGTCTAACAGCAAACATCTTACGTATAATGCTTCATACTAGCATGCTACTGTCAATTTAATTTGTAAGGTTAACAAAGCATGAGCATAACCTAACTAAAATAAGACATATTTACTGGTGTAATGCCGCTAAAATATCGCAAATACTGCATCGCCGAGGAAATCTAAACGTTACCTTTGTGCGCTCGACCGGAATGTTCAGTCGGCGAGGCCAGTGAGACGACAAACATTTGTATGATTGCCTTGCATTGTTTGAATTTGCTTGGTACCAGAAACGCTAGGGTAGAAATCAGTTCCATTATATTCATCGCTTGCAATACGTGACAAGCGCTAGGGTAGAAATCGTTTGCGTTATATTCATCGCTTGCAATAGGTGACAATTGTATAGGCTTAGAAATTGACTGGCGACTATTGTCCAACATGGAACATCCCCGTAAAATAATTATTTTGTGTTTCAATGCAAAAATTTCGGGCCACAGCTTCATGGGGCTACCGTTTAGCTCAGCAGTTTATTTTTATTTATTTATTATTCTACCAACCAAGCAACAATGACTCATATTAGTTAGTATTTAAGACTTGTTTAGTATTCAGACTAAAACTTTTAGTATTAAACCTAAGTTTATTTCTAAAGTGGAGGTGATGTGAGTCATTGATGTGCCATTCCACTTGACACAGCGCAGCAATGAGTGCAATGACTCGCATACCTGCCTTCATTCAATAAATATCAATTTAAATTAATTTATTTATTTATGTATAATCTTAAAATGTAAACATTACAGATTTAAAATCTAAGGCGTTTACAATTTTTCAAGGTATCTCCCGGTCGTTTTGCGAAATACATCAGGTGCAGAAAAGAACAAATCGAGACTTTGGTCAAACTCTAGAACCCCATTAGGAAGGGTCAGTGCACGTATGAGAGGTGACTCTCTCACCAAATGCATCCTGCAACCCGGAACTGCGAACAAATAATGTCGACGAACGTGGGCATACTTTGAGACGCTCAGTGATATCAGACTTAGCACTGATGGGTTACAAATTTTGCCTGTTATAATGTTATAGAAGTACTCCATACTAATATAATAAAATATATATAACGTAAATGTAAACATATAGAACGCAAGCGATCTATGCGACTAACTCAAACGGGTGCGGTCGGGTGTGAGATGGGTGACCGCTAGGGGCAAAAAAATTCATGCGCGTTTCCGTGCTTCAGAGGGCACGTTTAGCCGTCGGTCCCGGTTGTTGTCGATAGATAACAGTCGTTAAACCTTGTCGGAGGCATTATGGGCGGTTTGAAAACATCCGACAGCGGGTTGGCCACTAACCCGCATCTCCACCAACCCGCACTGGAGCAGCGTAGTGAAGTAAGCTCCATGCCTCCCGACCGTGCCCAGCAGTGGGACGTAAAAAGGGTTGCAGCCAATATAAAAACCAAACGAGTTATGTACAAATCACTACGACAATATTTCGTGTCACAATTCATTCGCAACAATACAAGATGTATCCATTATAATAATATAAGATGTATCCATTATAATAATATAGAAAACTAAATCTCTGTTACTTGAAGAGACCAGTATAATAGGAGTACTAAAAGAGACATTTTCAGTTCCACGTAACTTGGATTTTAAGACATTTCCATTTAAAATAACATTGCGTTCGAGAAGACTGTACTTTCGTTAAAATTCAGATAGTATAAAATGATAATAACTACGGTATAGGTTCGTGTTGCATTACTAAAGAGTAACGAGGGTTTATTTACGTCACATCTTGTCAGATTTTTTTTTCAATTATGGCATCACAAACTCTGTGCATACTGCCAGCGTCAAGTATAATTTATGCATAAATTTTTTGCCACTTTCAATGAAACTGGACGAAGTAATAACAAAGTCAGTAAGTCGTCAGTAATCAGTCAGTCAAGTCAGTCCAACATTCAAGTAAAGCGATGGCTACTTTACTAGAACGTGTCCGATGGAATTTTGGAGGCAAGCAGAAAAAACATATTTTAGCACTGTTATTCTATTTCACAAACACTCGTGCACTGTAATTAACCTATATCAAACAAAATACCATCAACTTTATCCGATATAACTCAAAGATACACCAAGAAAATGAAAATAAAACAAGAGCACAATATGTCTTTTTCGACTTCCCGCCAAAACCCTTGTCAGAATTCTATAGCAGCTTATTATGTCTTCTGAAGCTCTGAAACGAAAGAAGTAGAGCTTTGGAAGTGAAGCATTATATTTTTATTATTTATTTAAATAATAATAATATCCTTTAATAGTGTCTCGTCCAACAGTAATCTACGTCAATCTTTTCTTAATATATTAGCCTGATAAAGTAGTATTTCAAAAGTAGTAGTCATCACTCACGATTACATAATTCAAATAAGGGCGTCGTTCACCATTTCCAAGTAAATTGTTGATTAGTTACGTCCCAAGTAAAGTTAATTGGCAATTTAACGCTATGAGTACGGGTCAGTTTATTATATGATTAGTGCTACTCGAAATTTGTGAAATTGAAGTTAGGGGTTACTTTAACCGACAATTAGCGTACTTGTCACTTTACTAGAAGGTGGTGAAAGAGGTCCTTTGTATGCTTTCCTAACGCTCCACTCCTGGTGAATGGTGATTTTCCCGGTCACTGAACTTTTGAGGGTTACATAATATTATCTGTGTTCATTGTCCGTCCATATTATGATCCTGCTCTCTGATGTTTTCCATTAGCAATACAAGCCAGTCCAAGCATCTTCTTTTCAAAACCCTGAGCTGTGCTGCTGACTAAGTCATTCCTTACAATCTGTTATTCTTGAAGAACAAGAACAAGAAGAAATGTTTATAGAGAAGGATGTCCAGGATTCTTTAACAAATGTTCAGCAATAAATTTTGATTATCGATCCGAGATCTCATGATCGATATAGGATTTTTATAGAATATTTCTCCTCTGTATGAGAAAATAAAATAAAACCTTTTTTTGAGACTATAAGGTACCTTCCATTATGTGTCAGATAATTAATAATATATTATGTCCTATACCCATACTTAATTGTTTATACCACTCTTGAAATAAAATTCGAAGAAAAGAAGATTTTCTTTTATTGATGAATTAATTTTTAGAGTTTTTATTTAATTTGCTGCTAAAACTGCTAAACTTTAAACAAAAAAAAATCACTCACATTTTAAGTAATCGCGTTTAATGCGACAAGTCTTTTGAGAAGCGTCACAAAATGGCACCAGCTTTGTATTAAAATTTTTACTATATCCAGATTTGTACCGAATTGGAACGTTTCTACGTCTTTGCTAATACCATTCTTTTTGAAGACAATTCTTGTAAAACTTTACTTAACGTAACGAGGAAAAATTCGAGATCAAATGAAGTACAGATAACTTGGTAAGATAAAGGACACTGTTTCGTTTGACCTGAATGATTGAAGAGAAACTTTCTCAGGAAATCATTGGTTTTAAAACTACCGTAGAAGCGTGGGACTGGAAGCGATAAGACGCTTCTAGGGTCGAATGCTGTAAAGATTCCAAAATGGTAGCGATGTATTGAGACAGTATATCTGTACAAGTGAAAAGCTATATATGTATTAAATATTCAAAAACGTGTGCTATGTAATGTAGAGTCTAACTAGATATAGTAGGTATAAATTATTCCCCTATTTCTCCTAAAACAGATCGAGTGTACTTTAGCCATCAGTCCCTATCACTATTGATATTTTTTTATTCATACAATTCGACGACCTGCGTGGCGCAATGGTTACCATGCCTGACTGCCAATCGAAGGGTCCCGGGTTCGATTCCCGACGAAATAAAAATTTGAATGATGAGTTTAAATTTCTGTTCTTGATCTGGGTGTTTGTGTTTCTGTGTTTGTGTGTGTCCATGGTAACCACGACACAGGGTATATCTAACCTACTCTGGGACTATGAGTGTGAAGCGTTACATACAATAACAAACCAGCAGGCCACGTAGTTACGTGATCGCTATGAACCCCTCATAAGTGTATAAATATAATTAAGAGTATATAGAGAATGAATAAGAAGATATAATAAATTATATATTATCGAAGTAAATCTTGTCTTCGAATATTATTTCAAAATATCGTTATAAAGTGGAATGTGAAGTAGAGAACTCGACAGTAAATCGTGTTACAGAAGCTGTGTACAAGGCAGTGTCGTAGAACAAAGTGGGACAAAGGTATCCGTTCCTCTTTGTGTTGTATGCCTAAACAAAGTATGGCATGTAAATTTCGAGGAAATTCAATTTCTTTGGTACTATTATAGGTGTTACAACCTTTTTGGACGATTCATGTCCAAGTTTTTGAGTATTTTCATAAAACACGGACATGGGTTTTGTAAGTTTTTTATTACAAGTAATGAGTATCTTTTTCATAAAATATACACAAAGGGTTTGGTAAGAATTATTATAAAGTTTCAAATTCATAGCCCCATTGTAGTTTTTCCCGTGACGCTTCGCTGGGAATTGAACCCAGTCCCACTTGCACGGCACAACGATGTGGTAATCACTGAGCCATATGGGTCCCCAATTGTGCTAAAAACATTCGGTAAAATAGCGTGCTTCTTACATGCATATCAGTGACCTATTAGCAATTCTATGACATTACAGCATTTTTATTGTCATCTCATCTCAACTCATCTCATTGTAAACGCAAAAGTTTGAAGTATGGATGTTTGTTACTCTTTCTCATTAAAACTACTGAATGGATTTTAATGAAACATTACAATTATATAGCTTATACATCAGAATAACATATAGGCTACAATTTATTAATTAATTTTGTGAAATGTCCAAAATATGACGATAAGTGTCAATTAAGAGTGTCACCTACCGAGTGTCATCTACCGAAGCTGCAGTTAAAACCCTTACAACTATGATCTCTGATCATCTAGATAGTGGTAAAAAATGTCTAGCAGTCTTTTTATACCTAGAAAAAGGCTTTTGACACAGTTTCCTTTCCCATAATGTTACAAAAACTCGAAGTGTCGGAATCAGGGGTACTCCATTTAACCTACTAAAAAACTATTTGTGTGGACGGAAGCAGAAAGTTAAAATTTGTAATTTTATAAGTGCGAAATCGGAAATCACATTTGACGTGCTTCAAGGCAGCGTGTTAGTCCCGACTTTATTTCTTATCTATATAGATGAAGTGGCAAAGTTGAATATATTAAATGGTAGAGTTTTTTTCTTACGCTGATGACACTGTGCTAGTTTTCGAGGTATCAAACTGGGAGTATGTATTTAAAACAACAGAAATTGGACTGAACAAGGTGTTTTCGTGGCTTTCATTAAACCTCCTAACACTTAATATCTCCAAAACGAACTATATAATATGTTTTTGCAATACCAAAAAAAACTCTACCTAGCAATGAATATTATTTAAAAATTCATCAGTGCGGCTTAATTCATAACCCTAACTGTAGATGCAACATAATAGATAAGGTAATATGTACCAAGTACCTAGGAGTTATGGTTGATCAACGTTTATCTTGGCACCAACTATCTCCTATATAAACGAACGAGTTAGAAAGTTAATGTGGATTTTTAAAAAGCTTAGGCACATCACCGATAAAGAGACACTGAAACAAATTTACCTAAAATTAGTTCAATCAGTTATAACATACTGCATTAGGGATGCAGTGCATGTAATCGTCCTCGATTGGCTCGAGTGGTACGCAGTACGGAGATCCTTCTCCGACTCAAGTTCAACTTCTGTCTTTATGTCCATCGTGAAATTGAATTATGACACTGAATATTATTATGAAAACAATAAACAGGACAAACATTTGGCAAAAAATATATAAAACACTAGCCTTCCGCCAGCGGCTTCGCCCGCGTAGACCCGTTTAATGGGTCTCCTATAGCCAATCTATCTCCAATAGCCTATGTGCTATTTCAGGCTTCATTGCTATATTAAAGTCGTAAACTATATAGGCGTTTAGCCAGTTGCTTCAACCGCGTTGACCCTATTTAATTACCAGTTTTCACGTAGGAATGAAGAATTTTTCCGCCGTAAAAAGTAGCTTATGTTACTCAGAGTGAATGTAGCTTTCTAATGGTGAAAGAATTTTTGAAATCGGAACAGTAGTTTTTGAGTTTATTCATTACAAACATACAAAAATACAAACCTTTCCTCTTTATAATAAAAGTATAGATAAGCTTAAGTTTCTCGAAAGATTGATATAACCTGAAGTTATCAAAGACTAAGTTGTCAAAGAAGACAGTAAAAAACTGCATAAGATACAAAGCTGAATACAAAAAGAAAGAAAATTTTAAAAGTAACATAGCTTTTCATTGCCCTCTCTTAAGGGATAGTACAAAAGCGTGTAGAGCGTTGAATTAATTACGTAGATTTATGCTAAAGACGAAAACAATAATTAAATATTCATTACCACGAATTATCGCGTTGCCTTTCTTTTAGAGGGTAAAAAATCTGCTGAATTGTGACTTTTTTTTCCTCGGTAGTGATGTGATCAAAAATAATAAGTTAGCTTCGATAAAAAAAAAATATATTACTTTATTTTCAATAAATTGGTGTTATGTTAATAGGTTATATTCATTGGGCAATCTCTTCTTTGGTCAACACCATATCTGAGAAAATCTATGACCATACAACCGTATTAAAACATTATTCACCGTGAATCCTTCAAACACTCCATACAAAAGCTCCATGTATTTTTTAAATAGAGTTGTATAATAAAATCAGTTAAAAACTACTTTGCAACATTCAGCAATCACGATTAATCGCAAAGTCTTTGCGAATAACCATCGTAGAGTCAATAACCAACAAGTATATTTTTATTGCATGTATTCTATGTGAGAGGGAGGGAGGTGCTATTGCATGAAAAAGTATACACCAACGTTCTGATTGCGAATTGTTGCAAAGACGTTTTTATCTAACTTTATAACAATGGAGTTTCGCAAAGTAACGCCTGATTCTATTAATTATAGAATTGTAAGAGTTAGAACTTTAATGGTTCGAAAGAGAAAGTACCACCACTGCATCCATTTCTGCCATAAAGCAATTCCATTATTAGCCATAAAGCAAATCCATGTTTCGATGGAAAGATGCGGTGGTCTTGTCTGGTATCGGACATGAAGATTATTCTTAACGTATCTTAAAACAACATACTTTTAGTTAATTTTAATTAATACTGTATGCAAGAATATGGTTAAATGTTTAAATCTCTAATAATTATTTTAAACATCTTAATTTATGTATGTAAACAGTCAATAATAAAGTATTTTCATTTCATTTCATCTCATTTCATTTCATGTGAAATATCGATTTTCTTTTTTAACATCCTATTTCGATAACACTCCCGTAAGAGTCCACCCCTAGACTATTAGCGCTGTTACACTAATGATTCTTGGAACGCCTCCCAAATTGTTAAACAAAGCTTTTTAATAAAGACATTTCTTATTTTAACACTCGTTATACCTTAATAAAATATCCAAGACTTTTTCCCTTAGTATTTTGAATATTTTTTATTTAGCAACTTTTTTATTACAGCGGTATTTATAATCGAAGGAATTTGAACTGGTATGCTGAAACCTTAGACTAAGAATAATGTACTTACGTAGCTGAAACAAAGATTTTGACAATCTGACATTCATTCCTTCATATTTTTATTAAGTATGTAATATGTAGGAAATGTGTAACTTTTTTCAACTTCTTTTAAAGTGTAACTACTTGGTATAGGGATTGAGAGTGATTCAGGCCATAGTCCACCACACTGGCCAATTCATCACTGACTTTCAAACGTTCAAACTGAGGATCGTTGATCGATGTCCTGATACTCATCATATTTTTTTTTTTCAACCTTTTTATGTCCCACTACGGGGCACAGGTCTCCTCTCACAAGTGAGAGGGATTTAGGCCATAGTCCACCACGCTGGCCGAGTGCGGATTGGTGGACGTCATGCTTTCGAGAAATTATGAATTTCTCTCAGGCATGCACGGCGATGGAGAACATCGTAATCAATTAAATATCACGATATTTTCCATAACCGTGCAGCAGTGATAAATGCGCACATTAAAAAGTTCTTTGTTAGAGGTGCACGCCGAGGATTTGAACCCGGGATCGGTCGCGTCGAAGACCGCGGTTTTGACCACTCGGCCATCGCTGCTCATCATATAAGTTTTGTTTTTATTTGAATAGAGTAGCAGCCGAACATGCATGTCTTATTCTTGCCTATGGTAGTATGCAGTTGCGCTGCTACTCCGAAGGCTGATGGTCGCATCATGTTAGTCTGATCGGCATCTGCACCTTTTTTTGGTATTAAACCTTCAAGAGGTACCCGGCACCTTGGGAGAGGATTCCGGGTTATGTGGGATTAGTTCCGCACTAAAACCCTATCGCTGGCTTGCCTTTGCGCTTGGGAAGGACTCCGGGATCTCCAATGGAACCCGTGCGGGCCCATCTTTGGGACAGTAGATGTTCTCTCCTGCACCTTCCAGTGCTCACGCATGCGGCCACGCAAACACTTTCGTCCTTCCTGGGGCTACTGGCTGGACAGATCGAACTCCCACTCTGATCGCTCGCAAGCCCGAAGGCCCCATTTTAGACGCCTCTTACGATCAGGCAGGGGATATCGTAGCTCTATTCTTAATCCCGAAGCTACACCACCGAACCACAATAAAGTTGATTCAATGTAAAAGTGGGTGCACTTCCCCGGATGTGCAGGAGTGGAACTTCCCCAGTCGTACCATTGAAGTACTACCACCAGCAATTAACATCTTCCTGGTATTTTTTTATCATGTCCTCAAATAAATACTTCTGAAAGGACTTACAAAAATTCATATCTAAGTTAAGAGGATGAAAGTTTTTACGGGATTCTCATCTGGTAAAAACATGTTACAGGTTTCAGCAAATAGGTCTGTAACTTTACGGTAGCAATTACCATAAACAAGGATTTTGGCCGTGCAAGACAATTTAGGACTTGATGAGACTTTGGTAAAAATATAAAAATATTCTGGAATTTCTAGTATCTCGCATTATGATAAATCTCAAAGGATTAGAATTTATAATAGATAATACTATTGCTTGATACACTTGAAAAGGCTATTTAAAAGGCGTTTTGATATAAATAAGCACAGAAAAAGAAATGAATTTTATTTATAAGCATGAGTAGCTCGCAGGTCAACTATTAATGTAGCGACCTTCCGCTATCCGCTTCCTGAATCACGCTATCGAAGTTTTCGGAATATCCTACCATATATACAAGCTCCGAATTGAGTCAATTGGAGCGCGGCCGCTCCCCGGGCATGATCACCTCGCCCGGCGGGAGATCTCCCTTATGCCAAACTGGTGACCCCGGACAAGAATACGTCCCTTCTGACCTTCATCAGTCGCACCTTCACTCCCTGGATGGACTGCAGCATCACTTCACCAGCTCGTCAGGTTCATCGCAGCGCACCATGTACACGCTTCCTGTTCCTGACACAGCTGCCTCCAAGGACTTCATGGACGGCTTGATTACCATTACTCGCCTCCACATCCTACCCTCACATCCCGACTCACCGTGGATAGAGGGCATCTCCACTCTTCGCTTCACCCTCACATCCCGACTCACCGAGGACGGAGGGCTACACAAGGTCTGCACCCTCACATCTCGACTCACCGCAGATAGAGGGCTTTCCAGGCGCTTGTAAGCGAAGACTACACTTGGATTACTGAAGTCATCGACCTCCGGTCTGAGCAGGGGGTGATGTAGCGACCTTCCGCTATCCGCTTCCTGAATCACGCTATCGAAGTTTTCGGAATATCCTACCATATATACAAGCTCCGAATTGAGTCAATTGGAGCGCGGCCGCTCCCCGGGCATGATCACCTCGCCCGGCGGGAGATCTCCCTTATGCCAAATTAACATTATTATAAAAACCTGTAGCTTGGGAATTAAGAGTAGCACTAGAGTAGCACCCTGCCTGATTGTAAAAAATGACTAAAAGGGGGCAGTCGGGGTTGCGGGCGGTCAGAGTGGGAGATCGATCCGTCCAGCCAGCAACCCCAGGAAGGACGGAAGTGTGTGCGTGTCCGCAAGCCGAGCAAGACCTGGAAAGTGCAGGAAAGCAATCATCGCTCTTCGTATGAGGCCCGTTTGGGGCGCCGTGAGTGGAAGATACCGGTACATTCCCTGGAAATCGCAGAGTTTTCCCCAAATGCACGGATTTTAGTGCAGTAAAAATCGCACATAACTAAAAAATTGTTCTATGGTCCCTAAATCAATATAATGCAGTAAAAAATCTCACATAAGTTAAGAAATTCAGTAGTTCTGTGGTCCCTAAATAAATATAGACTCGAATTTTATGTTAGGTCGTTATGATCAATGTGGTCTATACAGCAGGATTGGATACTGCTGCCACTTTTATGATTGAACCATTCAGTTCAAGAAGCGAAAATCTTGTTACAAAAACCACGGATTTTTAAATCGATTTCATATAGTAGAATTTACGTTAGCGCACAGCGCAGCAATGTGACATTAATGGGTTGTTTTAAAAACAATTCAATAACAATAAACCCCGGTTTTCAAAACTGCTTTCAAATATAAAAACCAAACTAAACGAACCAACAAATTGTACACGATAAAAGTGTGAACCGTTCCTCGCAATACTCGCAATATAAACACTTTAACATTATTGCCTTTTTACATGAAAAACGCGGCAAAATGTTATTTACGTTACTGCTTCTGTGCAAACACAAAGGATAAACTCGCGTATAATATTTTCATTTTTGTGCCATTTATTGATATCTTAAGATGATACTGAACAGTTACTTTGTTAGTTGACTATTACTTTAATTTGGGGGATGACTGACGACATCCAGACTTAATGGAAATTATTTAGATTTACCAAGCCCTCACATTTAAATTCTTAGGAACCATTTCCAACTGTTCAGACCACGCTGCGAGCTTCCAATTTGATTTCTACATAAAGACAAATCTAATTCGTCACACAAAAACCAGATAAGATGGAGTGACAAATGACAGTCTACTGTCACACACGCCGCCATTTGAATCGCAAAACGATTTTGCGAAGGCTTTCGTTAGTTTTAATATTGTATTTAGGGATAAGCTATGTAGGAAATTATATCTATTTACGTATTTTTCATATTTTCTTGCTTTTTTGTTTTATTTTGCCCAGTTTATTTCTGAACTACACCACCCAACAACTACAACGCCCTGACAGGGTTCCATGCTAAATGCTACACTTTTTTACTTGTAAATTTTGTGATGCATGATGCAATAAAGATTATGATTATGATTATGAACTTAGTGAAAAGCGAAGTTTTTTTTTATTTTTTTATTATACACACTCATAGCCCCACAGTGGGATAATTAATGCCCTGTGTCGTGGGTACCATGGACACATACAAAGACAAGAATACAAACACCCAGACCGAGAACAGAAATTTAAACTCATCATTCAAATTTCTGTTTCGCCGGGAATCGAACCCGGGACCCCTCGATTGGCAGTCCGGTATGGTAACCATTGCGCCACGCGGGTCGTCAGTGAAAGACAATAGTCTTCTAATTATCAAGAATCGTGTCTTTTCCTAAGAGTAAAGTGAGCGATACAAAGTATGAAAGATGATAATCCGTAGCCCATTATTTTCTCAGCTCAAAACATTATTGCCAAAAGATACCTAAAGACTTTACCAATATTACCTGGATGACTGGATTCCTTTTTTTAGTAAACAATAAATGAAATAAAAAATTAATGTATTACTCCCTGTGGTTTTGTTATATTTATTCATGTCAAGCATTTTGAAGCAACCGTGTTACGTTAATCAAGAACTTAACTGTGTGATTCTAATTTTAAAATCGAATCATCTGGATTTCATTCACTCATTCCCACTTTTTGTCTTGTTTTTACTTTCACTTTACAAGATGGATGAATGGCAATATTTATGCTCAATGGAAATTATATAGATTGCATTCACGTCTAAATTCTTAGGAATCATTTCAAGATTTCCACAAAAAGACAAATCTAATTTGTCACACAAAAACCAGACAAGATGGAGTGACGTATTTACGTCTACCGCCGCTATTTGAAAGGCAAAACGATTTCGCGAAGGCTTTTCGTAGGTTATAATAACGTTGTATCTAGCGAGAAGTCATGTAGGAAATTGGTAGCATAAACTTGTATCGCAATGTGTGACATTTATTTACGTAATCATGCGCATTCGGAAAGATAATTGTAATGGTATAATAATAAAAATATTGTTCATTCTGTTTTCATTTCTAGTACAAAAGTAACTAGGTTTTCTTTATTTTATATAGAAAGAGACTATTCTGAAACACTTTAGTTTAGTGTACTTATCTTAATAAATAGGTATTATTATAAAGACTAGATAATAGGTATATTAGAATGATATCCATCTGCGACTTACAGGTTGTGGTTTAAAGTAACTATAACTTGATAACAATGTTAAGTCACAGTTTCTTTACCACAACGTGCAAGTTAGTGAAATTGTGGTGAGGAATGCAATTCTCGAAGACTTTTTTTATCTCTCAGCTCAAATTATTGATCTCAAAAGAGCGCCTAAAGGCAACGATAAAGATTTCGTTAACATACAATTGCCGTCTACGCGAATAGTGAAATAAAATTAAAAACACAATTTTCTCTCTGTAGTATGTTACTCTTTATTAGAATAAGGGAAGATTCGTAATTTCAATCAAGTTAACTAGTAATAAATAGGTTTGAGTAAACTAGTAACATAAAGATGTACTAATAAAAGATGTAAGAATAATCATATTTTAGTAGCCTAAAACTGAATATTGTGAATCAAAATTTAAAATTAAATCTACAGTCACTGATCATAAAATTTCAGCTTTTCGTCAAATTTTCAATCAAAATCTCTGTGTCGCCAAAATTTATTTTCACCTTGCAAAGGAACTGTAGCGTAATAGAACACACAAATTTAATTTATTCCGTACTTTTTCTGCTTATTCGGTAAAATAGAAGCATTACGCTTAAACCCCTGATATGACGAAAGTAGATCCATGATCATTACAATATTCTGCGCGACAAAAAGAATCTCTTTATACTGATTATATCATAAAGGTTTCCTTTTTTGACAATTTAAATTCTTCCAGTTTTGCCTACAGAGTTTATTCTGTACTAGAGACGGCAGGCATTATTACAAACTTTGTTAATAATCTTGGTCTTCTGCGTTTGGTCTTGCTTTTTCATAGTGGCTTGAGGTTTCTTTTTGTGTATTTAAATTCTTCAAGCCTTGTTTAGTTTAGTCTAGTAGAGTTTATTCTCTATTAGATACCGCAAAAAAGCGCACATGGCCCGGTTAGCGTAGAACGCAAATGATCTATGCAACTGAGCCAAACGGGCATGGGTGACCGCTAGTGGCAAAAAAATTCATGCGCGTTTCCGTGCTTCGGAGGGCACGTTAAGCCGTTGGTCTCGGTTGTTGTCGATAGATAACAGTCGTTGAACCTTGTCGGAGGCCTTATGGGCGGTTTGAAAATATACGACAGCGGGTTGGCCACTAACCCGCATCTCCACCAACCCGCATTGTAACAGCGTGGTGGAATAAGCTCCAGTCCTCCCCAATGGGAAGAGACCCGTGCCCAGCAGTGGAACGCAAAGGTTGCAGCCTAAGATACCGCAAGCATGATTACAAAGTTGGCGATCTAGAGACATCTTCATTAGGCTCCAGGTCCAATGTTTTAACTGCACCACGTTGGGCCTTATTATCAAGCCATTACTGACTTGCTCACACTTCGCCCGTAAAAAAATAATGAGGTTCACGCTAAACATGTGGGTTAAGTGGCAAGGTTGAGCAACCTACATTCAAGAATATGGTTGAATGAATGTTTTAGTTATCAGCTAGGGATAATTTAAACGTAATTATTGTGTAAACACGCCAATGGTATGGATATGAGTCTGACTTGAGTATGAAATCATCTTGAAATCGTCTTGCTTTTTATAAAGAAAAACACCTCGACATAGCAGCCTGCTCTCTTGAGCTTTAAATTTCAAGATTTTAAATTATTTTTAGAATGAAGTCTAAAGCCCCAACAATGACAATAAACTAAACTGACTGGTCACCAAATTGCCTTACAGTCGCCATCATTTTTTTTCAACCTTTTTTTATGTCCCACTGCTGGGCACAGGTCTCCTTCTCACACAATTGAGAGGGATTTAGCCCATAGTCCATCACGCTGGCAAAGTGCGGATTAGTGGACGTCATGCTTTCTAGAAATTATGAATTTCTCTCAGGCATGCACAGCGATGGAGAACATCGTAATCAATGAAATATCACGATATGTTCCATCACCGTGGAGCAGCCAATCACACATTACAATCATCAGCATCATTAATGACCTAAAAGTCTTTGAGTATTCAATTTGCATCAATCACTTAACAAGTCCTACAATTTGATTCAACTTCCATAACAGTGCATTCTGAAACACTGCAACTAAGCGAACGAATTGTTTGTCAAACAACTGACGCGATCTGCCAAAATTAATTTCCGATGCGAACGATAATGAACCGTTTCGGATTATTTGTTGTTGCGTGTAACTGCGAGGAACAGAAAACTTGTACTTGGAGCTTGTAGATGCATTCATTGCATGGAAAGGTGGGATATAAATGGAAAATAACTTCATACTGTGTATTTTATAAATAAAACAAATACGCATGCAGCCCACAGTCATCCACATCCAATCTCAAGCAAAGCGTGAGTCCTTTTTGAAGTCGTTTTCATTTTCATGTCGATAGCATGAGCCAAATAAATCTTCACACAACCTTAAACAAATCATGAGTCATGTCTAACGTAAGAATTTTCGTCAATCATCAACTGTTGAACAAGTTGTAGAACATTTTATCACTGTACGAACTTAAAATTTGATTCAGATTCCAAACACAAACATTGCAACTAAGCGAACGAACTGTTTGTCAAACATTTGTCGCGACCCACCGGAATTAATTTCCGATGCGAAAGATAAATGAATCGTTCTGGATCATTTGCTGGTGTTTGGTGCTACTACTTAACAGTCATGACGTTTTTTTATAAAATAAAGTAGTAGATGAGCATGTAGCCGGACATTCTTCAGTCAACGTAAAACAGAGATCTTCGGTCAATCTAAAATCTGATGTATGCAGCTAAACCTTGGCCTCGCGGCCCCGGCGACTAATAAATGCCTCGTATAAATATTTTACTGCCAGTTTTTTATGAAATTTATAACGAGGTCAATAACTTATAGAACAGTATTCTTAGTTATAATATCCAACATGCAAATTTCAGGTAACAATGTGCACTTAGGAATTTGGATTCAGCTTCCGTTACAGTGCATCCTCAAACACAAACATTGGAACTGACCGAACGAACTGTTTGCCAAATATTTGACGCACTCGCCGGAATTAATTTCCGATGCGAACGATAATAAACTGTTCCAAACCATTTGCTGATGTTTGGAGTCGGAGCCCAATACACGGCGTGAGCAAATTTGCCGAGTATCCTTTGAATGGAATGGTCAAGTGCAATATTGAAATTATTATTGGGTAGGATTTTGTGCTATTAACACAATAAAGTTAGCAAGTTCATCTGCTACTCCTTTTGGATAAAACTTGCATTGTAGAAAATATTTGTATCTTTGGTTTAAGACCTGTGTTTAAGACATTGATAAAAACAAATACATATACGAGTAAATAACACGTACAGGTATAAAATGTGAAGTTTGTATTGAAGCAATAACCTACGCCCGGATGCATTTTGCCATGTCTTTTGTTAAAAAGGAAATCATGCTAAATTGTGTACGAGGATATGGCGAGTAACGGTTCATATTTTTATCGAATCGGTTGGTTCATTAAGTTTAAAATTAAAATATTGCGGTATTATATAATGTGGGCTCAATTTTATTCATAAGTCAAGTTTGACTTTATTGAAAAATTATCAATGTTCGATTTTTCCATCCAGGGATAAAACTATTCGTCGTATAAATAAATAGTCGTATCAGTAGTCAACGTCACTCATTATGACATATGAAAAGGATAGCGATAATATTAACTGAATAATAACTTTAAAGCCTACTCAAGCCTGCCCGAGCCTACCTACCAAAAAGCCAAAGCCTACCCCACATTTTCATCATCACCCAGGGTAGACTGGAAGACAATGCCTAAAGGCATTAGGTTTAACCTTTTGTAACTCTTAGTTTAAGGTGTTTGCAAGAATATATAAATAAATAAATAACTTTATATAACGATGGGAAAAGTGGCTCTAAGATTATTTTTTAATTATATATCTATTTTACCATCTCCAAGTAAAGTTTTGATTAGTTACGTCCCAAGTAAAATTAATTAGCAAGTATTTTTTTTATTATTTAACACAGAGAACATCATACTTTGATGAATAATATACAACTGTTTGAGCTTTTGTGAGTTGAATAATATTAAGGGCCTCTTTCACCATCTCCAAGTAAAGTTTTGATTAGTTAAGTCCCAAGTAAAGTTAATTAGCAAGTATTTTTTTATTATTTAACACAGGAAACATCATTGTTTGATGAATAATATACAACTGTTTGAGCTTTTGTGAGTTGAATAATATTAAGGGCCTCTTTCACCATCTCCAAGTAAAGTGTTGATTAGTTACGTCCCAAGTAAAGTTCATTGACAAGTAAAAGCTCCCCGTACTCAGGTCATATGATTAGTGCTACTCGAACATCGTGAAATTGAAATTGAACTTGAACTGAAATTGAATTTACTTGTCACTTATTTGAAGGTGGTGAAAGAGGCCCTAAGTCTATGAAAATTTAAAATGTAGGTAGGTATCCGTATCTAATTTTCATCTGATCGATAAGTTGACAGCTATTTTTTATTAGAATACAAAGAAAACCCCTTTGCTTGTATTCTGCAGCAACAACCAGAACAGTAGTTCAATTAGCCCTACATAGATGCAGGCTCGTCAGAATTAATTTCCGATGCAAACGATAATGAACCAATTCCGGATCATTTGCTAATATTAGGAGCCGCAGCCCAAACACGCTGTGTGCAAATTTGCTGAGTAGGTATCTTTTGTATGGAACAATGTAACCGGGCAAATACTTTCATTCTATATATTTCATCCATACTAATATTATAAATGTGAAAGTGTGTTTGTTTGTTTGTACGTCTTTCACGTCGCAACGAAGCTACTATATGGTATGGTTTTTGTGTGTGGAGATATTGAGGAGGGTGGAGAGTGACGAAGGCTACTTTTTACCGCGATAAAACATCCCCATGCACATGGGAAGATCGATATTTTGATTTTTCCTAGATATTTAGTTCCTAATGTTGTTAAAAGATGGCCTTTTTTTAATTGAATAAAGAGGCTCGGGCTGTATCAGCCCAGGGTACTTCAACCTATAAAGATTGTTTGTACCCATAATAGATGGCATTAGTAAAATTCATTGCAAGTTCTGAATCACGCTAACAAATGATATATGTAAATTCATGTCTTTGACAACGCGGGCGAAGCCGCGGGTAAAAGCTAGTACTCCATAAGAGCAAATAAATAACCTAGAGGCCCATGGCACGGCGGCTGGCGTTTTTTTTTATTTGTTTGAATTACAAAAGCTCCTCTGGCATGACCAGAGACCTTGATTGCTATAACATAATATCTGTAAATAATTATAACTAACAATAAATTCCGAACAATATGAATATGTAACAAAAAGGCGGCAGGCGTAGCACGCAACGAATCTACGAATCTACGCTTAGTGAAACAGGCTCAGTCGGGTATGAGATAGGTGCCGATAGTAGCAAAATTTCATGCGCGCTTCTGTGTGAAGTAGTCGTGAAAACTTTTCAGGGACCTTATGGACGGTTTCAAAATATCCGACAGCTTGTCACTAACCCGAATCTCCATCTAGCAGCATTAGACCAGCGAGAAGAAGTAGTCTCCAGGCCTCCCCAATAATAGTCCCTGTAGCTTCGGGATTAAGAATAAAGCTACGGTATCCCCTACCTGATCGTAAGAGGCAACTAAAAGGGGTCTTCCGGGGTTGCGTGAGAGTGGGAGCTCGATCCTTCCAGCCAGCAGCCCTGGAAAGTACGGCGGTGTGTGCGTGGCCGCATGCCACCGTAAGCTTCGGAGTAAGAGAGGACAGCTGCTCTCCCAAAGATGGGCCAGTTCCTAGGCGCCGCGCGTAGAGGACACTAGTGCGTTCCACTGGAGACCTCGAAGTCCTGCCCAAGCGCAGAGGCAGGCCACAGAGGGGGTTTTAGTGCAGTCGAATCCTACATAACCCAGTATCCTCTCCCAAGGTGCCCGGTAACTTTTGAAGGTCGGGATACAAAAAAAGGTCTCCACAATTATAGGGAAAGACCCGTGCCCAGCAGTCGGGACATGTCAAATCAAAATAAAGTAGGTAATATTATTAAAGAGCCTAGCGAAAAAAAACAGAAATAAGGATCTCTGTATTATAAATTGGTCGCTAAAGGCAAGTATTATTGAACTTTCGGAAATGTTATCAAACTCGACTTTATATAAAAAATGTAGTATAGCGTTCAGATCACGGCAAAACTAAGTCCGTCATTGAATAACGGATAGGTACATAAAGTTATAGGTAAACTTAAAAATTCCGATAACTTTAAATAAAAAACGAGCTTAGTTCTTAAAGTTTTCAACGTAAGCTCCGACAAACTTAATTTGAGGTATTCCACGATTGAACGAAAACTAAATTCCAAGTGGGTAGTCGTCAAACACTTTTTCTCTTCAGATTTTCTTAGACGCGGAGAGTTCGACGCGATTATTAAAATTTAAATTTTTGAATAAAGAACGTGGGACCTTTATGACGTAATCAGCATAAAGATATTCTTTTTCCTGCGCTGAATGTAATAATGATCGCGGATTATCATCTATCTACATTCGTCATATCGGGGATTTGCGTGCAGCGAGAGCCTTTGTTTTTATTGAATAAGTAAAAAGGGAGAGAATAAATTGAATCTGGGTTTTTATTCTTCAGCAGAACGCTTTGACGGCATAAATTTGAATTACTTAACGGTAAATATGCTTGTCATAATTGTCGCGTTCTTGTGTTTTATATTGAACCCTTCATTCGCTTTCACGTTTATTATTTTTAATTAGAGATTATTACTTTATCAATTGTGAGGTTACTAAAAGAAGTTTATAGGTGCTTATACATAAATTAGCTATTTCCTTCGACATTGTCCGCTTTTAAGGTTTATATCCTTCTTATATTATATCGATGTTTATATCGTATATATATTTGTATACGATATTAAATAGTTTATGTTTATGGACTGGTCACCTGATTCAATGTGGCGCAAAAGTTACTAATCCTGGGTTCGATTCCCGGCGAAGCAGAGATTTACAAAATGAGTTTCAGTTAGTGTTTTCGGTCTGGGTAGGTATACAGCATATTACCTACCCTACAGTGGAGCTAAGAGTGTAATGTGTTATTTATTTATGTTATTTATAATCAAATCAACAGCTTTTGTTTATTTTAGGTAATTCCTTACATAATTCTCTTTAATAAATCTACTATGTTTCGTGATGGCATTCAATGAAATATAAACTCAAACATGTACCGAATCTACATTGAAACTGAATTACAAATCCACGGTTATTAAATTTTCCCAGTACCTTGTGGCTTCAAGTTTAAGGTATTTTCATATTTCTAAGTCTTAAGTACTCGTTCCCATTCACCCATCTCGTTCTTCTTCGGTATTATTGGCTGCAACCCTTTTTGCATCCCACTGCTGGGCACGGCTCTCTCCCCATTACAAGCAAGGCCTGGAGCTTATTCCACCACACTGCGCCAGTGCGGGTTGGTGGAAATGCGGGTTAGTGGCCAACCCAAACCAAA
Source organism: Pyrgus malvae (assembly GCA_911387765.1). Classification (NCBI taxonomy): domain Eukaryota; kingdom Metazoa; phylum Arthropoda; class Insecta; order Lepidoptera; family Hesperiidae; genus Pyrgus; species Pyrgus malvae. The sequence continues at coordinate 5,422,335 of OU426951.1, forward strand.
CTACTGGTTGGAATTGAAAAATTGTACGTGTGTTGGACTGTCCAATCATCGAGGAAAATTTTAGGTTATACTAGTGACCCCTGCAGACGTTGTCCTGCCTTAAAAGTAATGAAAAAGGATTTGTTTTCTTATTTTCAGAGATTTCGTGTTACAGTCAAACAAAAATATAAAACAAATAGTGACACACGAACTGTCCCGTTATTCTGACTGTGTCAAAGTTTAGAACGACACGGCACGAAATACAAACGTTTGACAGGTAGGAACAATTTATATGGGAAAACTAAATAAATAAAAAAATAATTAAAAAAATCATTTTCTAGTGGACCGAATTGTGAATCTAAACCATCCTGGAATCCACTTGAACACACACAAAATAATTCATTAAAATCGGTCCAGAAGTTTAGAAGGAGTTCACTGTCAATACACGTACAGAAGAATTATATATATAAAGATAACATTACGATCTGACAATCGTGCTATGAAAATCGCGGAAAAATCTAGTAAAGTACAACATTTTACACCTTAAATCACAGTGAGAACCAATAATTCTTTTGAGAAACTTGAAAATCGTTTAACGATTCACAGAGACTTGAATGACAGCCTACCGCCATTTGTCACCCCATTTTATCTAGTTTTTTTGGTGACGATTCTAAGATTTATATTTAAATGGGTAAGATGGATAGTGAAAGGGTGAGTTATGGTTAACGGCTTAGGATTTATTAGTACCTCACTTTAGTTGGAAGATTTATACTCCTAATTCAATACATATATTGATTTCGTTTTCAATCTAAGCAGCAAAAGATCACACGATGTGTGTTTAAGTTATTTTTAACACGCTTTTATTAACTTGACCTGTATGTATGTAACGGAATCTTTTAACTTCATTTTCACTTACTTCTAGGAGTCTATACAATCTCATAATCTCATAACTTTATATCAAAGTCCTAACAAGAATTATCAGGATAAAAAGGGGCGTCTGATAAGTTCGTGGCCTAAGGTAGTTAATGAAACAAATATAAAATTTTATATTTTTAACACGTCTAAGCGTCTGACTAACTTAAAAATGTACATAGGGGTCAAGGACCGATGACAATGCAATAATATGAGAATAAAAATTGACAATGCAATATTATAATGACATAGAGCTGATCTGATGATGAAGCTGGAAGATGGCCGTAGGAACTCCGTAATTGAACGATGCAACCCCATCGAATTTGGGCTCGTTTCATCCGTTTTGACGGGTACTTTGGTGGTTGATGGTAACCAGGGTCTGGTGATGTAACTGGAAGATGGCCATAGGAACTCGATAATTAAACGACACAACCCCATCGAGTTTGGGCTAGTATGATTCGTCTTAACGAGTACTTTGGTGCTATATAGTAACCAGGAACCGATGTTGGAGCTGGAACATGGCCATAGGAACTCAGTAATTAAACGACACAACCCTAATAGTGAAACTTACTGACGACGACGACTTTTTTTAAAACTTTACTCACTCATAGCCCCACAGTAGGGTATATATGACCCGTGTCGTGGGTACCATGGAAACGTACAAAGATAGAAACACAAACACCCAGACCGAGAACAGAAATTTAAACTCATCATTCAAATTTCTGTTTCGCCGGGAATCGAACCCGCGACCCCTCGATTGGCAGTCCGGCATGGTATTCATTACGCCACGTTGGTCGTCAATAGTAATATACACTGCAAATCACATTTGCCATGATGATTGGTTGTTATCTGCACAGTCCGTTGTTTACACGCACCGTATATTTGTTTTGACGAATAATGAACGAGTTAATAGTTAATAATTACGTATCATTCGTGCATTTAAAATAACAGCTGTCGATACATTAAATTAAACTGATGCAATCGTTGTTTGGTTATCGTAATGTTTGAGCAAATAGCTGTAGCACTTTTGGGTAAAATGTCAATATAGCTGCAAGTATTTTTTGAGGCTCACTGTTGGGCTAGAGTGCACATATAAATTGAAATGGCTAAAGTATGTTCCACCACGTTGCTCTTATATGGATTGATGAATTTACGGTTAAGGTGACAGCTTCAGTGTTAGTTAACGTTTCAATTTGTAAGTCGTGTATACTATTTTTTGGCGACATTCTAGATAGAGGGGCTAGACAAGTTGGCTTCTACCTTATGGCGGCTTCACATTATCGCCGTGTATTCAAGTCGTGAATACACAGCACAAATCGAACCCTCTCACGCGTTAACGCACTGAATGTTGCGCGGACTCTTTGTCGCGGGACTAACTACCGACATATATCGGGAAACAGGCGTGAACGCGCGTAGAGCCTGTTAAATCCACATAATCGTTCACGCCAGCTTTTCGTGCTTCACGGCACTAATGTGGACCAGCCATTACGAGTATTGAGTGACACTTATCTAGGTCCGCAGCTGAGACTACTAAATTTCATAAAAAGCTGTCCTTATTGAGTTATTATACCGACCGATATTGGATTTCGGTATTCGGTTTAAATTTTCTTAGCAAATATCAAGACTGCCGCTACAGGTCAGTTTAGTAACAACAGTTGTAAGTATTCAAACTACCCATAAGACCTTCGTCAAATCAAGGACATTTTTTGTGATTCCGGCTTCAGACATGATTTGCCGGTCACCCAAGTTTGGGAGTTACATGGATGACCGGCGAGTCCGTAATTGCTTTCAAGTCGCCGACCAATGCACTACATTGTCTATTGTATATTCAATACTTGACAAAGCTTAGCAAAGAACCTCTAACTCTAATATCCGCACATTTCCGAGACAAGCATGAGCCTCCGTAGTAGCAATGTCACACACAAGTCTTAATTTGAAACATTAGACTAGTAAACCTAACAGTATTTTTATATTGGTACAATCCCGGAAATATAATATTTACCAGGCATCCTAATGTTTGGGAGAGACACGTACCTAGCAGTGGGACGCAAAAAGTCTACATCTCTTACTCCAATGCGGGTTGGTGAAGATCGGGATGGCACGTCAGTGCCCCGCCAAGTCGAGCGCAAAGCAAACACTGCCGTACCATCCTTTACTGGAACCATTTCGCCGCATTTTCAGGCCCCTATTTGAGAACCTCTGGATAAGACTAGAGCGCTGAAATTTTCATCATCCAGTAAGCTATAATCACATACTTAAAATACAAAATTTCAAGTCTGTAGGTTATTTAGTTCCGAAGCTAAGCGAAAGCAAAGTTTCGCATTTACGACACTCACTCACTCATGGATCATCAAAATAGAACTAGTACTTCCCATAAACTCAGAGAGCTGAAATTTGGTACAGAGTTAGGGTTCAATGGCCACATAAAGGGAAAACTATAAAAACTAGGATAACTAGGATTATTTAGTACTCTTGGTCCATCCTTTACTGGAACCATTTCGCCACATTTTCAGGCCCCTATTAGAGAACCTCTGGATAAGACCAGAGAGCTGAAATTTTCATCATCCAGTAAGCTATAAACACATACTTAAAATCCAAAATTTCAAGTCTGTAGGTCATTTAGTTCCGCTGATAAGCGAAAGCAAAGATTCGCATTTTCGTTCGCATTTACGACACTCACCTCACTCATAAAATCAAAATAGAACTAGTACTTCCCATAAACTCAGAGAGCTGAAATTTGGTACAGAGTTAGGGTTTAATGGCCACATAAAGGGAAAACTATAAAAACTAGGATAACTAGGATTATTTAGTACTCTTGGTCCATCCCTTACTAGAACCATTTCGCCACATTTTCAGGCCCCTATTAGAGAAGCTCTGGATAAGACCAGAGCACTGAAATTTTCATCATCCAGTAAGCTATAATCACATACTTAAAATCCAAAATTACAAGTCTGTAGGTCATTTAGTTCCGAAGTTAAGCGAAAGCAAAGTTTCGCATTTTCGTTCGCATTTACGACACTCACCTCACTCATAAAATCAAAATAGAACTAGTACTTCCCATAAACTCAGAGAGCTGAAATTTGGTACAGAGTTAGGGTTTAATGGCCACATAAAGGGAAAACTATAAAAACTAGGATAACTAGGATCATTTAGTACTCTTGGTCCATCCTTTACTAGAACCATTTCGCCACATTTTCAGGCCCCTATTAGAGAACCTCTGGATAAGACCAGAGCGCTGAAATTTTCATCATCCAGTAAGCTATAATCACATACTTAAAATCCAAAATTACAAGTCTGTAGGTCATTTAGTTCCGAAGTTAAGCGAAAGCAAAATTTTGTTTATTTAGTTAGATAGTACCTGGGGGCGTCCAGCGTTGCTCGGAATAAAACAATTTATTTACTTGGTTTATTTTTAAGCAAAACATTCATTGACTTAGTGTTACTTTACAAATCCTTTTGAAATACCTAGCTCCCAATAAAAAAAAATTGTCACAAAAAATTAAAATTGCAGCTTGCCTACGAGATTTGAACCCGGGTCTCCAGCTCCGTAGTCGGCTTTCGTAACCATTCGACCAAGAAAGCATTAACATTATTCACGAAATTTTTATAGAGGTCTTTCATAATTATCGACATTGTTATTTGTTTGAAGGGTGGATTGTCAAACTTGTATATAAGACCCAGTGTATGAAAATTTTTAAAGCAATCGCAAATAAATGGGACTCGAAGTCACATCCTTTCTTCGACTCCGAGAATAAGTGACCCGAAGTTTTTTCGAACCTCAACCCCCTCTCCTCGAGTCCTCCAGGAGGCAGGACAGTAGGTACTTCCTTTGGTAGAAAGTTCATTGATTTTATTATGTAATTATTAATATTAATAATTAACACTTGTCTAATAATAAAGATAAAGAGTTAACGGTATGTTTATAGTTTGTATAGATTGAGTAGGTTCAGTATTATTTTCTTTGAGTTTTTTTTTATTAATATCTAATTTAATCTAGCCTATTGCGTCCCAATGCTGGGCGAATGCCTCCCCTTCTGCTTTTAATACGCATATAAATAAAATTAAAGGAAAACTCTGGATAAGACAAGATTGGCTTTTATACTTATACTTACAAGTATACAAGAAGACACAGTCGAACGATTAACTTTATTCTACTCGAACATTACATAGGTAAATTAAATAAACAAATTACACTAAAATATTAATTTCGCTCATTTGGTCAAAATATAATGCATTGGACTAAGAGTGGCGGTGATAGTGAGGTCGCTAGATGGCGCCTGACTGTATTTTAAAACGCGCTTGCGGCCGCGTTACAATCGACTCGTTTACGACATTCTTCTACTGCGCTTGAAAACGTTTGCTATGGATAAGGAGGGATTATTTGCATTTTGTTGATTTCGCTTATTATTTCGTGAGGTTTGCTAAGGTTTAGGGCATGCATCAATGCGAAATACCTAATCACAAGCCACGCCTCTACCCTGCGGCGGGGTGATGTTCCCATAAACTCGCCATCGCCATCTATCGGTGACTTTAAGTAAAAATAAGTTGATTTCTAAATTACGAGCCAGCGTCACCTAGCGGAACAACGAAGAAGCTCTTATACAACGAAGAAGCTCAAATAACTGTCTTGCAACAATGTCATTTAGTAACAAAATTTTGAACAAATACGTTTAATATATCAGCAACGTACAGTACTTAAACATTGCAAAAAATACGAATGTACAGCTTCGACTGTTCTACGATTGTATACAGTGGGCCGCAGCTCATATGTAAAATTATAAAGTAAAAAAATCGATACTTAAAATAAATTCACAATTTTGTTCACTTTTTTAATGAATCAGAAACGGAAAAACGTTTTCACTGTAAAAAAAATATTTGTGGTTGAGGACTAATTTTACAAAAACTTTACAAGTGGGAATCGAACCCAGAACACTCCTACGAAATGCACGAGATTTTATTACGAGCTACGCTCACTATTTCACTAAAAGTGAAATAAAGGATCAGTATGGCTACACATTACCTACGTAAGGATTTCTCGTTGTCGTGTCGTTGTCGTTGTAGTGTAATTGTAGGTTTTTATTTATGAAACAAAATTGATTACGGTGTAAAAAAAATAAACACCTAAAGTATATAATGAATCATAGCTTTGTACCTAGGTTACTTACGTACTTTTCTTTTGTTCATGTAGACTTCTTTCGGCCGTAAGAATTTCAAATATTTATGTTTTCAGTCTGTCTTTTTATAAGCTTTTTAATGTAAAAATTATTTGTAATTTTAAAATAGTAAAAAAAAAACAAATTTATATAATATAAAAAACATATGCTACGCTGGGGATCGAACCTGAGTCGTATTGCAAACGTGAGTGAAACAAGACTTCAAAAACTTGACTACAGACGCTACTTTCCAAATCGTGAAATAAGGACCAAGTGTGACTACCGAGTAACCTAAATATTCTTTGCTCATAAATAGATAGCTAGCCTAAAATAAAATATATTACGAAAAAAATTATTGTAAATAGATTATCGATATATCGGGTATTGTTTCTTTTTACTTACCTTTTTTCTTCGTTCATATAAGCTATTTGCTGTCGTTTGAATTGTAAATATTTCCGTTTTGATAATTTATTTTTACTTTTATTTCCCATTTTCTAAACTTTAAAATTACCTAATTCTTACTAAAAATAATAACTTATACCTAATACTTACTTACTAAGAAACAAAATATATTTTCAAAAACTAAACAAAATGAAATAAAATTTGAAATTTTCGTATTTCGCGGGCGATACGGGCATAAAAAGTACGCGTCCATCGTTGACAGTGGTCACGGGTGGTATCATGGTGGGATGGGATGGGAGTGGCGTGGCGAAGAGAAGAGACTGATGGCATGCGTTACTTCAGCGGCCAGCGCTCGCGAGGAAAAGAAAGCATCATCTTATTTTGAATGTCGCATCCCGGGGCGGGGGGGCGGCGGCGCGCGGCGCGGCTGCTGGCGGGCCCGCCCGCGCGCACGCAGACCGCGCGGCACGCTCCCACCGCACAGGCCATAGTTTGCTTAATGCTGTTATCACTCATGAACCAGAACTCGACCTATTCTATACGTCCACTAATAAGTTTATATTTTATTGTGCTAAAATTGTATCAATACATAATCTTTGATAATTATTTGTTTTTAATAAATTTTAATTCAATTAATAATAATTGAAATCTAATTAAATTCTTAAATTTTATGTTAAATAATAATTAATTTAATTTGTAATACAATATAATTGCTTATGTACTATTTTATAATATTTGTGTTTAATATGATTAATATTGTAGTTCTTCAATAATATTTTTATAATGTAATAATGTTAGCTGGTAGTGCGATTTGGCATCGCTGTAAGCGCTACAAGCAATTGTTGTGAATAATAAATAAATAAATAAATAGTACTCTTAGTTTTCTAGGTTTAATTTACATTTAGGCAGTACTTCGAATAAAAAGAAAAAAACTGTGTCAAATAAGAAAATCTAATAAAATAAATCAATATGCCCACGTTTCTACAAAAAGAAGTGAAATCCCACCAAAACATTCTGTAAAAAACTAGCCAAGTCTCGATGGAGCTGCTTGTTTATCTCTAAAAAGTAATGAAATCTAGAGAAAGTCGTGCCAAGTCTAAGGTTCCTTACTGCGATTTCTTTATTATTATAGTTAATGTTGTGTGACTTGGCCGTTGAAGGATACACAAGTGTTATTTTATGTTAGATCGGTGGTCGATTTGACGCTCCAAAAAGAAGTGAGCAGAAGTCAGCATTCTCAATGCTGAATGCATGTGTTGCACAATCAACAACAGCCTAAAATGAGACACTAGCGTCCAATTACCAATACCAGTATGGGCTATTATCTCGCTTAACATGGTACATACATGGTACGTACATGAACATAGGTAGTTAAAACAGATATAACATTACGTGTAAACAAAAAGAATGTTCAACGGCCAAGTCACACAACGTTAACTATAATAATAAAGAAATCGCAGTAAGGAACCTTAGACTTGGCACGACTTTCTCTAGATTTCATTACTTTTTAGAGATAAACAAGCAGCTCCATCGAGACTTGGCTAGTTTTTTACAGAATGTTTTGGTGGGATACACATTACTAGCTAGCCCGCTATCGGATGTTTTCAAACTGCCCGTAAGGTTTTCGAAAATTTTAGCGACTGCATTCTGTCGATAACAACCAGGACCCATAGCTTGACGTGCCCTCCGAAGTACGAAAATGTGTAAAAAACTATGCCGCTATTGGTCACCGCATATTGCGTATATCGCATGCGATCTATGGGCCATGCACACCGTGAAATCCTGAAAAAACTAAAATATTTACAGCAAATTTCCTTACATACTTCATACATGAAAGAAGTACACAGTACTATGAAATGGATACTGTGACGCGTTCAAAACACCGTTAAACAAGTATTGTGCCAATATTCGTAACAATTTGAGGAAAATCGATTCAACTTTAATTTCGATAAGTGCAGCCGCATACAACTGCAGCATCGTACGCGGATTCAGAACAAGTTAACATAAACAAGTTCGGGACCATGATTGGTACAAGTTATAAGCGAATTAACGTAAAATTCATTTCAAATCACTAGCGTTATTCTGTGAGCAAAGCACAATATCTGAGCGTTTAATTAACACCAAGTTAATATAGGAAGTGATCCACGCAGCTAAGTGAAAGAACACGGTTGGGTTAGTTGCACCCACTTCTTCCGTGAACCAATTCTATTGTGTTCCGGTGGAAATGTGCAGTTGCCGGCCACACTTATATGAGGCGACCACCAGCCTCCGCAGTAGCAGCGCAACTGCATACGACCTCAGACAAGACTTACCTATGCTTGCTTGAGGTTGTATGTAGATGTTCATGGGCTGCAGCGAATACTTAACACCACGTGGCCTGCATGCTCGTCTGCTGCTCCGTTCAAATAAAATAAAAATAGTAAAATTAAGTTTTTAACAAAAAAATAGAACCGACTTCAAACGGTAAAAAATAAAATTGTTCAGTACCTACTTCTTCTTGCTTATGGTAATGACTCTTATAACTATTTCTGGAGTCGGGCCCTCAGAAAATGTCATACCATTCGTTCTAAATTGGCACCGACAGTACAGACAGTGGGACAGTACCTACTTCTTCTTGCTTATGGTAATGACTGTTAAAGCTATATTGTATTGTGCACCAACCCATTCAGAACGAAAGGTACACTAAATTTACTAAGACAGGACATTTCACTAAGGGCCCGACTTCAAAAATAGTTTTAAGAGTCATTACCATAAGCAAGAAGAAGTAGGTACTGAACAATTTTATTTTTTACCGTTTGAAGTCGGTTCTATTTTTTTGTTAAAAACTTAATTTATTTCACTCTTTTTAGTAATTTTAATAATTCTGTATGTATTAGCATAATTGGAAAAAATTTCACTTAACTTCTAAACTTTAAACAGATTTACCTTTTATAATCATGTTTATCTAATAGCCATCTAAAAGTCTGAAAGAATACTACTATCAGTCCACCTGAACGTATAAATTAAAGAAAGAATTTGCTCTCAGCTCCTAACCGTTGAGGAGTTGTACCTTCAATCATCAGCTAAGCAACATGAGGTGATAATTACCGGACATAAATATTTGTATTATGTTAAAAAGTATGACTAAAAGAATGTGTGTGCCTATTAAGTTTCAGTTTTCCCTCGATTTCCCTAGTATCACATCATCAGATTTTGAAATGGTGACAGTTGGACCACCTCAGAAATGTAAGATTTCCAACAAAAAACCATTTATTGAAAGAATTTGCTCTCAACTCCTAACCGTCATAGTACCTTCCATCATCAGCTCAGCAACATGATATGATGATAATTATACACAAATACCTGTTTTGCTTTAGTAAAAATATGAAAATCATTTGTTGTGCTATAAAATTTGAATGTTCCCTTCGATTTCTCTGGGATACCATCATCAGACTTTGACTCGGTGACAGTTGGACCACCTCAGGCATGTAAGATTTCGAACAAAAAACCATTTATTGAAAGAATTTGCTCTCAACTCCTAACCTTCGTAGTACCTTCCATCATCAGCTCAGCAACATGATATGATGATAATTATACAAAAATGCCTGTTTTGCTTTAGTAAAATATGGAAATCATTTGTTGTGCTATAAAATTTGAACGTTCCCTTCGATTTCTCTGGGATCCCCTCATCAGACTTTGACTTGGTGACAGTTGGAACACCTCAGTAATGTAAGATTTGGAATAAAAAAACTATTTATTGAAAGAATTTGCTTTCAACTCCTCACTATTGCAGTACCTTCAATCATCAGCTCAGCAACATGAGATGATAATTACTATGCACAAATAACTCTCATGCTTCAGAAAGTATAAGGAAATCAATGTGTGTGCCTATAAAATTTGAGAGTTCCCCTCGATTTCCCTGGGATCCCATCATCAGATCCTGATTTGGTGACAATGGGACCACCTCGGAAGTATAAGCATACGAACAAAAAAAGAATTTTGAAAATCGGTCCACAAACGGCGGAGTAATCGGTGAACATATATAAAAAAAAATACATACAGCCGAATACAGTACCTCCTCCTTTTGGAAGTCGGTAAAAATAAAAAAAGTGGGAAATGGGTGAGCTTCAGTGCTTAATATCATGCTGGGTTTTGTTCTTCGGAGGGCATGTTAGGCCGTCGGTCCTTATTGATATCGATAGATAGCCATTAATATAAGATAGTTAAGCTATGTCGAAAGCCTAATTTGCTGGGTCCTGCTGGGTACACCCCACTGTTGCGTGACCTTATAAAATTTGTTAGTTCAATGTTTAAATTTACATGTACAAAAAAAGAATTATTAATGGTTTTAGAAGGCATAAAAAGAAGGGGTTTAAATTATGGAATGGTAAACACTAATATTTGTAACTAGCATCCCGCCAGCGGCTTCAGCAGTAGCCTATGTGCTATTCCAGGCTATATCTCTAACTTTCTTCCATCCGTTTGAAATACGACAATATTAAATCATAGGTGTTTAGCCAGTTGCTTCCACCGCGTGTTATTACCAGTTTTCCCGTAGGAATGAGGGATTTTCCCGCGGTTAGCCTATGTTCGTCATTGATAATGTCGGCTTCTAATGGTAAAAGAATTTTTCAAATAGGTCCAGTAGTTTCAGATCCTATTCAATACAAACAAACATACAAATCTTTATTCTATTAGTGTAGATGAATAACAACTGAAAACTACAAGAAAAGCTCTTCTTCAAAGCCCGAAATGCCCCTGAAGTTGCTCGTGTCCATCGCTTAGCATCACGCGGCCCATCTACCTTTTTATTCGGTTCATATAAAAACATGCCATTTCAAAATTTTATCTCCTTTATGAAAGAAACCTGTATTTCAATCCATGATTCGGCTTAATGACCAAGTAGTTTACAGTATCATAATACTATAAAAAGTTATTACATGCACATCATCATGCACGTCATCGTATCAAAAAATTAACATCATTGGCAATGATGCGCCTGTTTATAATACTTCCGTGATAGCAGGAAAATATAAAACATTAAATATTTGCCTTTTGTTCGTTGAACGCAATATTGGTGTTATTATATCGCTTGAATGCATTTTATAGCTTGCGATTGATGGTTTATTGACACTTTTATTGAAATTGGCAGTATGATGTAAAGTGAAATGAAACATTAATTGTGTATTCATTTTATTTCATGCTTTAAATATTCACTTATGTGTTAAAATTTCGCGCTTTTAATTTTCGGGTTCGGTAATATCATGTCTTTTCTTTCCTTATGTGCTTGTTTTTAAAGCATTAAGTGTATAAAAGATGCTTTAAATACAACACGATATCAACACATTCTATCAAAAAGGGTCTTCACAAATAGACAAACGTAATATCAAAAGGATGGGCAGATAAACGCATGGATAGACAGATAAACGAACAGACAGACAGACGGACAGAGTAACAGAAAAACTTAAATGCACAGTTAAATTATCCTACGAGTACGTTTAGAATGGGAGCCCGTTAGTAATAAGTGCATTATAGCCTTGTGACTGGCGTAGAACTGGCGTTTAACTTTGCCGTGTAGATCGCTTGATCTATACGGCAAAGTAAAACGGGCAAGGTCGGATGTGAGATGGGTGATCGCTAGTACTTCATGTGCATTTCCATCCTTTGGGGGATAGGTAAGCCATCGGTCCCGATTTTTATCGATAGATAGCACTTAAACCTTAAAAGATTAAAGATTAAAGATTATTTATTTGCATTGAATAAGTAGTAGGTACAAACAGTAGGTGTTACAACAATATTTAGGATGTACTTATTCAGCCAAATTAGCATGCAAATTTAACATTTTTTTTTCAATAAATTACAATTGATTATTAACATAAATTATTACATTTTCATTATTATTATTATTATATATGTATATACAATTACATTAATTAACATTTATAAACTTATGAAGGTCATTATTAAAATATTCATTGATGTCATATATAGTTAACGGTATTAATAGATTTTTTAAGTATATTTTGAATTTATTTACAGGTAATGTTTTAATTGTATTAGGTAATTTATTATAAATCTTTATGCACATGCCATATGCGTTTCGATGGAGTAGGGTAGTTCGAGGAGCCTTCTCTAAAACCAGTCTTTGGACATTTCTAGTGTTTCTGGAGTACACTTGTTCTGCAGTCATAAACAAGTTTTTATGTTTTTTAACGAACACACAAGCTTCAATTATATAGATTGATGTTAACGTTAATAGTCTTAAATTTTTAAATATAGGTTTACATGACTCAGAGGGTGCTGCTCCTTTTAGAGCACGAATACACTTTTTCTGTGCTATAAATAATCTTTTCGTATAAGTCGAGGAACCCCACAAAAGTATACCGTATCTTAAGACCGATTCCACATACCCATAATATGCCATCACCGCTGTGCCTTGTGAGGCCGTTTGCCGCAGTCTTGATAGTACGTACCTAAACCTATTCAATTTGTCACAGATTTTTTCAATATGACTTTCCCAAGATAAATATGAGTCTATATTTATGCCTAAAAAAGTTGTATTATCCACTTCTTTCAGTTCTTGCCCATTGTAATTTATATTAAGTGCCAAATTAGGTTTATTTTTTGTTTTAAATTGAATGAAATTGGTTTTTGATATGTTAATTTTCAAATTATTACATGTCAACCAATTCATTATAGAGTCAATAGTTATTAATAATAATAATAATAATAATATTCTTTATTCAAAGTAAATTTACAACGTTAAAAGTAATTTTAACATCTTAATATACAATGCAGTATCGAAGTATAGCAGGCATCGTTTCCCGAACTAGGTTTATAAAACCTGTATTTCGGTATACAGCACCTACCCCCCATTTTACTTATTATATAGATCATTAAAGCAAAAAATATATACCTATAATTTATCTTAAAAGCTAATGAGAGTGCATAATATAAGGTAGAGTATAAAAAGAGTGTATATATATATATATATATATATATAAAGTATAATTATTAATATGTTCAAATACATAGATAGGTGATATGAAGTAATGATTTAAGGCACTGATTATACTAACAATAGTTTTTTTTTTTTCTTCTTCCTACTAATATATGTTTTTTTAATTTATTAACTATTTATTTCTCTTTTTATTATTATTTTTTATACATTAGCTAATAGGATCAATTTGTGTTTGCTTGCTGATGCTTTAAGATTTTTGATATTAATTATTTTTTGATTTTAAATTATAATATATAAATTAGTGGGCCACATGAATTAGTTAGCGTTGTATATTTATTAGATCTTCGGTATCATCGTATGTCAATGATTTTAGATATTCAGTTAATTTTATTTTACAATCATAACAGTTAAGGTTGTAAATTTTTATTAAGTTATTTAATTTTCCATAAATATAAGGTCCCAGGAAACAAAAGAATTTCCGCAGGAATGCTGTATTATGGTGATGTATTTGTTTTGTAGCGAGAGGTCTCCTACGTTTTTTTAAGGATTCCGGGTCAAAGGGTTCCAGTTTGTGTTGTTTTAAGGTTATGCATAGAATGAATAATTGCCGGGCAGTAAGTACACTGAAAGATTGATAAATTAAATAGGTTGGATATCTGTATGGCTTAAAAATGCAGATCTTTATAATAGCTCTTTGCGCAATTTCTAGCTGTTTGAGAGTAGTTTTGGAAACACCTCCCCATGAGGAGATGCAATAAGTTATTACAGATTGACAGAGAGCAAAATAGACTTGTTTTAATTTTTTTGGTTCCAGTATATGTCTTAAGGTTTTGAAAATAAAGATTAATTTACGTAATTTACTACTAAGAGACTCTATATGTTTTTTGAAATTTAAATTGTTGTCGATAATAACTCCTAAATATTTAATATTATTAACAGATTCGAGTGGCACACAAGAGCAACTATCACTGTCTGTGTTGCAATTATGTGCAATGAGATTAAAATTGTCATTAGTCATAGGTTGCTGTCGAATAGAAAATTTAATATATTTGGTTTTGTTTGAGTTTAAGGTGAGGCAATTTTTATTTAACCAGTTGTTTACTAAATTAAGGCCTTTTTGAGCAGCAGCGTAAACTTCTTGCCAGGAATTTGCAGAAAAAAGAAGAGCAGTATCATCTGCATATGAGATTATTTTGCCCTGGTGAAGTTTGAGACAGGTGAGTTCATTTAAATATACAAGAAAAAGAGTAGGACCAAGGATGCTGCCTTGAGGTACGCCCTGCGTTACTGAAATGTCAGTACTACGATGGTTACCAATTTTAACACATTGCTTCCGCATAGATAGGTAGTTTATAAAAAGGTCTAACTGTGTACCTCTAATGCCTATTTTTTCCAGTTTGTTAATTAAATGCGGTACAGAAACTGTGTCAAAGGCCTTAGTTAAATCTAAAAATATACATATGCATTTATTTCCTCTGTCTAAGTTAATAGATATAAAATCTGTGAGTAGATTTACTGCATTGTCGGTGGATTTATTACGGCGAAAACCATATTGATTGTCGGCAAGTATATTATTTTTCTCGAGATAGGTTACTAATCTTCTGTTTATAATTGTTTCTAGCAATTTAGATGTTGAGGAAAGAATAGATATTGGTCGATAGTTTGAGATGCAATCTTTTGGACCTGACTTATGTATTGGGCGCACTTCAGCTTTCTTCAGAGGGCAGGGAAACTTACCGTGCTGTAGACATAGGTTGAAAGCATGAGAGAGTGGACCGACTAATATATGTTTACACTCTTTCAGTATATTGTTTGATATGCCATCCCAGCCAACAGCACAATTTGTTTTCAAACTGTTTATAATATTTTCAATTTCTCTTTCATCAGTATTAAGCAGAACAAAGGAATTGCGCAGTGATTTTGAGTTTGAAACGGTGTTAGATAAAGTTGTAGAGACGTAAGTTTGAGGCAAAATATTGCATGTATTTTTTCTACCAACTTCTGAAAAATATTTATTTATTTCTTCAATCGAATCTTGCTGAGAGGGCAGTATTGCTAGTAATTCGTTTGGTTGATTATTTTCCTTTTTTGTGTAAGTTACGGTTTTTATAACATCCCAAAGTTTTTTATTATTATTTCCGGCATTATTAATTAGTTGCCTTTCATACGATCTTTTAGTTTTTTTCAGTAAAGCCGAACAGAAATTACGGTAACGCCTATAAATAATTTTCAAAATCTCATCATTTGGTGTTGCCCTTATTTTTTTGTGCAGTCTGTCCCTATGTCTTATACACCTAATAAGACCCAAAGTCATCCAAGGTTTAAGAATACGGTTTCTACAAGATATATTAATTGATTTAGTATTTCGTTGAATAATGTTTCTTAATATTTGTAAAATGTAATTTATACTAAAGTCTGGATCAATTGATTTGTATATAGGATCAAAATTTGCTAGAAGTAGGTCATCTTTAAGTTTAGTTTTATTTAATTTCGATATAGTATTGGGTATGTTTCTTTTTTTAACATTTAAATTAGTACATACTACGACGGGTTTATGATCAGTAATGCAGGAGTCAACCACTAAAGTAGTAGCTTCAAGCTTGGTTTTCAAAAGGACATGATCTAAGCATGTCCCACTAGCTTCTCTCGTTACTATCGCATGTGCTGAAAATAAGCCATGAAAAGCAGCGATTGTTAAGTATTTTTGTGATATTAAATCAATTTTTTCTGGATTAATTGCTATATTTATATCACCTATAACCATTATGCTTTGAAATGATGATAAGGATGTTAGAATGTCATCTAAGAATTGTAGAAATATTTCTATATTTTTATATGACGGTGATCTGTAAATAGAGACAATAGCAATATTTTTCAGTTTTATTATAAGACAGTTACAGTCTTTACTGTCTGGTTCTTCGATATTAAGTTCAATGCAATCCTTAATATACACCACTACGCCATCATTTTGGTTGTTATTTAATTTGGTATGGAATGCACTGTACCCTTGTATAGTCGGTATAAATGGAGTATGTAATAGCCAGCATTCAGTTAAAATGATGATATCAAAATCAATTTTAAGTCTTAATAACAAAATTTCAAAGTCTGCCAAATTGTGGTTAATACTTCTTATGTTCTGTGTGATTACTTTAAGAGTATTATAAGATTGACTTATTTTTTTGTGGAAATTTTCTACGTCACATAAAATCGAGGTAGATACGGTTACATTTTCAATATCATCTAAAATTTTATTCATTTTAACCTAATTTTTTTATTTTTTATTTTTTTTTTATTTAGAAAAACTTGCGGAATGCTATATAGAAAAAATATATAATTATATTAAATATATAATATTAATGTCATGTTCAAATTTATGTATGTCAGTAGTTTTATAACAAGTCAAAATCAATGATACATCATCGGCAAATAGAATACTTCGATGCGGAGTTACATTTGGCAAGTCATTAATGTAGAGTAAGAAAAGGAGGGGTCCAAGAACACTTCCTTGCGGTACGCCAGACTGATTATTTTCATATGTTGATCTGTATTTCAAGACCTCTTTACGATTGTTTACACTAGCTATTTCTACACACTGCTTTCTATCTGTAATATAAGATCTAATCCAGCCAAGCGCAGTTCCTCTAATTCCATGTATGTCTAGTTTGTCAATTAGAGTTGTATGAGAAACAAAGTCAAAAGCCTTCTTGTAGTAAAACTAAATCGCACTATTAAACGCAATTGGAGCAGCGTGGTGGAGTAAACTCCAGGCCTCCCCACTTATGCGGAGGTTGTTTCCAGGAGTTTGACGCAAAATAGGGTTCCAAGTTTATAATGAAACTTTCGAGGTAAGTACCCAGAAAAATAACTTGAACGTATCATTTGTTACTTCATACAAAATTTACATTACATTCGCTACAAGCTTATCACCTCCACCACACAAAGCCAGCGGCGGTGTTCAGGTACCTCTCTATTTGTTCCACACCGAATTTAGAGTAAATTTTCGCAAATTTCCACTTCAGAGCTAAGCTTTGCCGCATTAAATTTAAACGGTTTAATTAAACCGGGCAAATCTGATATTTTTACACTAGCCCTAGCGCGGGTTGCGTAATCCGTGTAAAGTTATTGTTTCTATTATGCAGTAGTTCAGTATTTTTGCCCGACTACGGCGAAGGCACAGAGATATTTTAAACGTAGGTGGTTTGTTCCACCTACCGCGTTAAACCATAACGTGTTTATTTTAGTTCTGAAATGTCTTTATCCATTAATAATGGTTGTGGAGGATTATTATTAAGACGCATTGGTAGTATAACTTGCGTAGCTTCGGGATTAAGAATATAGCTACGGTATCCCCTGCCTGATCGTAAGACTAAAAGGGGGCTTCCGGGGTTGTGGACGGTGTGAGTGGGAGCTTAATCCGCCCAACCAGCAGCCCCGGGAAGGATGTGGTGTGTGCGTGGCCGCATGCCGCATGCCGCCGTAAGCATCGGAAGGTGCAGGAGAGCATATTTGCTCTCCCGAAGATGGGCCCATTCTGGGCGCCGCGCGTGGAGGTCACCGGTGCGTACTACTGGAGATCCCGGAATCCTCCCCAAGCGCAGTGGCAGACCACCGAGGGGGTTTTAGTGCGGTCAAATCCCACATAGCCCGGTATCCTCTCCCAAGGTGCCGGGTACCTTTTGAAGGTTTCCCCCCGATACCAAAAAAAAAAACTTATGTATACACGCGTTAAAAGTTATACTTCTTATTAGTTTAAGAGAAACCTGCAAAAGATTATAGCTAGACAGATATGAATAAGTGTAAAAAAATATTTATTTTGTTTCATCTACTTAGTTTCTTTAAGGTTTATACGATAATTTATTTTTTCTGGTTTATTTTTTAATTTTATTTATCAGAATTTATTTTTGATTATTTTAACTACTTACTTAATTAATGAATTGAAAATATATGTTTATATTAATTGTTCACGTGAAACGTGACGTCCCACCGACCTTCCCTTGCTTTGAGAACCAGCCCGTGCCGGTCGGTGTCGGTCGCCGACCCTATCGCGTAGGGCGTACGCACCGCGCACCGCCGTTAGCGTCTCGCGGCCATTTGTAAAAGTAATTTTCGGCTCCATTCCGTTTGCCTCGGACTCAAAAACATTGAAAGCCAACAGAAGTGCAGTGCAAAACCAAAGTAAAGTGAGTGATAGTGCGAGACAGGTGGTAGATATTCTTACTTTTACTATGTTGGTAGCACTTTTTACAAAACTTATGAATAGCAACTAACTTCAGACTGTTGCTTTTTTCTGTCGGTATGCGCGCGCATCGTAAAAAATTCACTCCCATCATTTTTCCCAATCGCTCCAAAAGAAGTATAACTTCAAAAAGGTTGCTAAAACCTTTAACGTTACGTGCTTCCACTTTACCTAAACTAGAGAAGCGAGTTATCAAGCGTGGAGGAGGCCAGAGACGGTGTTTTCCAACCATACATTCATCCATCTATCCATCAGCCTTCCATAGTCCAATGCTAGACATAGGCCTCGCCTAATGTTCTCTATTCCATCCGGTCCTGCGCCCATTGAATGTCGGCGCTAAAATCGGCGATGTCTTCTTTAGGTCATCCATCCACCTGCTTGGAGCGCCCTGTACTCTTTATCTATCTAGGGAGAGTATTATAGTGACGAAAATTTTACCTGCATTAAGAAAATCATACCATACACTCATAGACTTGCGAAAATACTCTTAGCATATATATGTCGTGTCCTAACCTATAAACAGATTGAAGATATAGATTTTCTTTGTTTGGAATCCGTACAGCTATGAAGTTATGAGGCGTCCACATTTACACAGTTGTAAACGTAGAATAGTAGTCCGTAGTGACATAATATTTTGAAAGGTTTGTTTCAAAATTTGACGAAGCGCGCTTGTTATTATAGTACACATTACTAATACAAGTAGAGCCAGATCGAACTTCGTGAAATAAAAAGCGAAAAGTTCGCGAAGCAATTGAGATTAGACGTCGTCCAAACTTTAACTGTGATAGTGGTTGGACTGTTCCCCCTTCTTGGAGACCAATTCTTAATACTACGTCGCATTGTTGTGCAACGGACACCCTGGAGAGTGACACGGTCAGTATAGTATGCGCCCCAACGAACCTGTGCGCGAGTGCCGATAATGCCGACACGCAAGACATTAAGAAGACTGCCGCATCTGACAACAGCCTAAGCGTTTCCTCCACCACGAGTGCTAGCGGCTGCACCAGCTGCACCGCTCGAGCCGACTCCGCCGCGATGCGACCGTGACCGGCGGGAGCTCCTGATGAAGGTCCTCGGTCAGAATAACTACAAAATTAGCTTATCTAAACAGTAGAAATTCCTGTCGACTAACAATTTTAATATCAGGCAATAAACTTGGGTAGAAAATGCTTTTATCACGCCCAAAGCGGTCCTTCCGGTCAAATCAAAGGCCAGAAAACGCCTATCAGTGTTTGTCTGCAAACCATTTAACGAACTTTAATCACATTTTTGCCTTTCCTAACGTTTCCGGTATAAATAATGGGACATTCAACGGTATTTGATGGAAAGGTTATTGTCGCAGTAATTCGATAATAATGTTTTAAACAATAAGATTAAAACCCGTTTTCATAAACAATACTATGAGGTCTCATAATGCTCGCCAACGCATAGATTCAACTAAAGGAATTCGTAGATAATCGAGTGAATCCTGCTACTGTGCGTTTGTCAAAATCGACATGAATCGATGGCCTGACATTACGAACCCACGTCAGATAGCGCTCTTTGCATAGCATTGCCTGATTACTTAAGCAAGTATGCTTCTTGAATACGGCTGTAATTCTCTTATACCAGGTTCACACATGAAGACTGGTACACAAACACCCAAACTGAGAATAGAAATCCAAACTCATCATTTGATGACCCATGTGGCACAACGGTTATCATGCCGGACTGCCGATCCTCAGATCGGCAGTCCGGCATGATAACCCGGAACCCGGAGCCTCAGCTCCGGGTTCGATTCCGAGCGAAGCAGATATTTAAATGATGAGGTTTCATTTCCGTTCTCGATCTGGGTGTCTGTGTTCATGTCTTTTGTGAGTCAATGGTACCCACGACAAAGGGTACACTACTCTACTGTGGGGCTTTGAGTGTAAAACGTTATATTTTTTTATCATTGATCTGCCTAGTCGGAAATCAAACCTGGGACCTTTGATTGGTAGTCCGGGATGATAAAATTGCCCTTATCGGGTCGTAAATGACAGTGTTTTACAATCACAGTTCTCACAACGATTTTTTGCCTCTCGGAACTTCGGGCAACTAGCTGCGCAGGAGCTAAAAATTGTTCTTAACAAATTAAAACACTTATCCGCACAATAGAAAATGCGAATGCAACGGTTGAAGATTGATTTAAAATCTATACTAATACTATAAAGAGGAAAGATCTGTATGTTTGTAATGAATAAACTCAAAAACTACTGTTCCGATTTCATAAATTCTTTCACTATTAGAAAGCTACCTACAAAGAGGAAAGATCTGTATGTTTGTAATAAATAAACTCAAAAACTACTGTTCTGATTTCAAAAATTCTTTCACCATTAGAAAGCTACATTCATCCTGAGTAACATAGACAACTTTTTACTGCGGGAAAATGCTTGATTCCTACGTGAAAATGGGTAATACGGTCAACGTGGTAGAAAGCAACTGGCTAAACGCCTATGATTTTAATATAGCAACGAAGCCTGGAATAGCACATAGGCTATTTTTTATCCTACGGGGACCCATTAAACGAGTCCACGCGGGCGAAGCCGCTGGCAGCTGGCTAGTTTAAATAATAATGAGATCTCCGATTAGGGATGGGAAATGAAGTTACGAATATTAAAAACAAGAAGAACAATGGCGCATAAACAACAGTGATTTTTCGAAACGATCCCGTAAGTGCAACGCAATGTGTATGAGAAGTTTATGTTCCCGCGAGTTTAATCCTCCAGAAGCAGTGGCCCATATAAAACTGTGCCCTGGAAACTATCCAACTGCTTCACAAGAATATATGCGATATAAGGCGTTATGTAGTTTGGTGCACTTTTTCATTTGAAATGAATGAAGTAGCGTACAAGCATGCAAGTCACGTGGTATAAAGTAGTCTTTTTTCATTTTTAATCATGGCATCGCAAACTCTGTGCGTATTGCCAGCATCAAGCACAATTTTTGCATCACTTAGTAGTCGTAGAAAAATCAGTAAGTCGTCAGGTATCAGACAGTCAAATGTACCAGTAAAGTGAAGGCTACTTTAACAGAACATGTCCGATGAAGTTTTGTAGAAAAACATGTTTTCGCACTGTTATTTTATTTCACAACACTCGTGCACTGCATATTTCGAGCAAAATGCCATCAACTTTATCCGATATAACTCAAAAATACACCAAGAAAATGAAAATAAAACAAGAGCACAACTTGCATTCAGACTTCCTGCCAAAAACCCATATGTGGTCTTTACAGCCCGTGGTCTGTTCACAACTTATGTCAATACTGGCATACAGAGTATTAACGATCTTAAAGACTTAATCATTTATGCCGTTAAAAACCATTAAAATTAGGAATTTTCTATTCAAACTGGTTAATATATATGAAAAATCTGTACCTACAAATGGTAATATTTGCTCGACTAGCAATGGCCCGTATGAAATTGTGCTCTGGAAAGTATCCAACTGCTTCACAAGAATAGCTACGGTATAGAGCGGTGTGCAGTTTGGTGTATTCGAGTTTCTTCAAATTATGGGTGAAGTGTTTAATTGTGCTTGGTTTTAATGGAGTTTCTTAGATTATATGGTAGCTACGCTCGTGCAAAAGGTATTGGATTTAATAATAAGTATGAAAAATCCGAAATGACTAATTTAGTAGTATTTTTCTGGCTAATATGTTACCTGGCTTATATTTTTGTATATCCATAGCTGTAAAGTGGTGTTTTAAAACTTGCTTAAATCTCAGATATTGCGATGCTATCTGACTAGCACTTTTCTTTACCGAGTTCGGAATGGCTGCAACCTTTTTGCGTCCCATTGCTGGGCAAGGGTCTCACCTCCTTATTGGGGGGGCCTGGAGCTCAATCCACCATGCTGCTCCAATGCGGGTTGGTGGAGAAGAGTTCGGAATAGAGCAGATTTTTCAGCAACTAAGGTCACCAACAAACTTTTTTCATGAATGAAAGACATTTGATGCCAGTTGTTTCTATGCTATGCAATACTAATAATGAGTAATAAATAATAATGACTATGCAACTTGATCCTATAAATATACTTTCAATTTATAATAAATTTCTATGAAACAGTTATCGACAGCTTGCTCTTTTGTATCGACTTCAAGAAAGTTAATGCATAAAAATAATGATTTAATATTATAGCTCAAAAATTAACGTCTGCTAGCTACATGAATTTAATATTTTACAGTGCCAAGTATTATGTGTTATTAACAAAAATATGAATTACATAATTGCGAGTAACGTTGTAATTAATTTGTAGCGCAATTTCCATATATTGCGTAAAAGTGCTGTCACGCCCAGTGATACGTTTATCGGATATCCAATTAAAATATGAAGTACTTTAGCCCCTTGATAATAATATGAAGGCGCCCGATATTCAAATTTTACGGTTCATCAATCCACTTCGAAAGGCTTTTGGGATTAAGTAAAATTCACCACCCGTTTGTATCCAATTTAAAATCAAATTAGAAATAAAATATATCTTCTATTTCATTCTATCACGTACGATTGGGATTTCGCGGCGAGGCGAGGGGTAAATTTACCAGTTACCCCCGACCGGGGAGATTTACCCCAAATCGAATCCCGTTCTTCGTCCGGAATAGCCTTAATTTAACGGACGAATTTGTCTAATTCCAATTCTTGTGCTGTGACAAATGTTGTGATTTTTATTCAGGCTTCGTTTTTTTCGAGGCGCAGGAACGATGGCGGCCATCTTTCTTTTTTGTCTTCCTCTTGTTGCGTTTTTCTTAACCCGTAGCTCTAAAGTACGGACTTGCGCATTTAAATTGAGTATTTATGTGTCACGGAAACTGTTACGGAGATAAAAAGAAATCAAGTTTCGAATGACTTTTTAGAAAATCTGTTTTCTCGAGGTGCGCTGTGACCAAGATGAGAGTAGATTCACTTCATTTAGGTATATTTTATTTGAATATATCTAATTAGTTTTATTGCAATATGAGACCTTTTAAAATATGGAATTAGATTTCATTAAATATTTCTCAACTAAGAAATGATAATTATTCGTTTGAATAAATATCAAATTTTGAAACTTCTGTACTAAAAACGGAATCCTTATAGGATCACCAAACTTTCTGTCTATTTATTACGTAACTATTGAATCAAATGAGTTGAAATTTGTTACTTTTATCTTCTTCAGTAGCTCCCAAATGAAGGTGTAAACAAAGCATCAAAAAATAAACTGTTAACAAAATTGTAATATCTTAACATGCACCCAATTTAACCCTTGTTTCTCGAATACCTAAGTGATAAACTGTTCCCGTATCGAACATACATTGGGCTTTTCCGACTGTTTCGTAGGAAGACGGAAAAAGTAATACCGTTCTTAAGCCATACATAAAGCCTTGAAATGAAACGGGTCCGCTATCAGCTGCCCGTCAATCTTATTGTCATTCAATTTGAATTCCGCTTAGGAACGGTTTTTGTGAGGCGCTTCGGGTGTCAGATGTGGCGATTTCTTTTATAGTACATTGGTAGTTTATTACATATATTTGTTTTTTTTTTCTTATTGCGATTAGTTACCGTACAGGCATAAGTTTAACATGTTTATAAGGATATTATATCTTCTATTTCTGCTGAGAAATCATTCTATTGTATTTCGGTGGAAAGGTACGTTGCCAGGCAGACATGCGGCGGCTATGACAAATGGAAAAGCAGCGCAACTGGATACTACTTCAGATAAGACTTTTTTTGCAGGAAGATGGAAAAAGTAATACCGTTCATAAGTCATACATAAAGCCTTGAAATGAAACGGGTCCGCTGTCGGCTGCCCGTCAATTTTATTGTCATTTAATTTGAGTTCCACTTAGGAACGGTTTTTGTGAGGCGCTTCGGTTGTCAGATGTGGTGATTCCTTTAAATGGACTAATGCATTCTATAGTTTTTAAAATTTATAAGTATTTTTATATTCTTTTGTCGCAAAAAGTAAAATTTAAAACGTAGAGCAAAACGTAGAACGCAAGCAATCTATGCAGCTAAGCCAAACGGGCGTGGTCGGTATGAGATATGTGACCGCTTGTGGCAAAAATTTCAAGCACGTTTCCGAGCTTCGGAGGGCACGTTAAACCATCGGTCCTGGTTATCGATGGAAAAATTATTGTTAAACCTAGTTGGAGGCCTTATGTGTGGTTTGAAAACATCCGACAGTATTCGTACACTCTGGAAAGCACCTCCGCCTCGAGTTCCCAAGGCGGGGTGCCGGCCAGGGTGCACGCAGCCGCAAAGCTCACCGAGCGGTAAGCCCTGCCCACCCGCTGGGCGATGGCCCTCTGGGGCGCCCGAAGGGCGGCGGCGTTCTCTCTTCTACGGAGGGAGTCCACCCAAATAGGGGTGCCCCGTAAAGGGCCATACTCCGCAGGGTGCCGGCGTACAGCTGCCGGCACTGTTTGCTGGGCCCACCCAAATTGGGCATCAGCCACGAGAGGGCGTCCGCTGCCTTCAGCAGGCGCCCCGACAGCGCACTAAAGTGCGCAATGATGGGTAGAGCCTAGCCTAGCCCGTGCCTAGCAGTGGGACGCAAAAAGGGTTGCAGCCAAGCCATATACTTGGTACAACTTGTATAGTTCTATCGCGAAAATACCATTGCAGTAAATTTCAGTCCTGAAGGAATTTTTTCCATATCGTTTAAAAGGTTCGTTCTTGAGGTTATTGTTAGATGACTTTACTATCAGCATTTGGAGTAGCAGCTTGGGATTTACATGTCCATGGGCATAATGAAATTTAGAAAACCCAAAATGCGTTTGATGATGTCGTTATAAGTATAAAACGTTATATTATATTGTATATTAATTATATTGTAACAAATTTTAAACAAATATAATTAACGCTAATTAACAGTTTGTACAATCACTTAAAAAGAAAGTTAAAATCCTTTAACGCAGTTAAACTCTTGCAACAGTTAAATATAGAGACACCAAATTAAGTTTTAAGAAACTCAAAACTAAGTTGGTTACCTCGTACAGTTTCAGACTTCCCCTAACTGACCCATCCCAATGAATCAATCTGTACCTACCTATAGTTTGCGGTCCATAATGAATGGCTCTATGAATCATTCTATAACAGAGCTATCTCGATTTGTTCGACCGGAAAAGTGCTACCACTTCTGTGAATCAATTCTTGCTGTGTTTGTTGAAAACCACACTTACATAAGAGGAACAGTCGCTTAAAAATAACAATGCAACCTTATACGGCTAAAATGACTCGCTTTCTTGAAGAATAAGATCTCTCAAAAAAATGTACCATGGACACCCACACACATGAACACAAACACCCAGACCGAAAACAGAAAATAAAGCTCATCATTTGATACTCGGACCTCCAGATTACGCCACACGGGTCGTCGTATTGTGGAGTAGTTTAATAGAAAATTGAATCAAACACACAGAGTATAAAACGTTGTATCAGTTTTCGGTAGTTATTTTATGTCTTCTTACTTTGACGCGTTAAAAAAGCTGCGCTTTAAAAAAGTTTCTCTAGCCCACTGCTCCTTCAGGACAGCGCTAGAACACACAATGCATATCAAACGGTCGCTAAGTTTGAGGAGCTGCGACTGGAATCTCTGCGGCACCCATCATACTCCCCAGATCTTGCCCCAACCGATTGACATATTTTTTTAAAATTTGGATAACTTTTTACACAGAAAAAAAAACTCAAAACTAATCAGGCAGGCAAAATCGCCTTCAAGCAATGATCTACTGCGGGTTATTTGGAACTCTGTGGATCTACCTATATAATGATGAATGTGTATCGATAACAACAGCGCAATAATTAAATAATAATTTCATTTAAAAAAACAGGTTGCACTCCGGTAGTGTCGTCAGAAGTGAAAACTTGAACATTAACGTTTGCTTTTATTATCAGTATTATTTTTCCTCTAGTATTTTCAGTAGGTTTTCATCTAGCATTTTTATAAAGTACTCACTCATTTTCTTTCACTATTTCTTCGTCACTTTTTTCGTTAATAGATGCACTTTGTTCAATGTCCATATTTTAAAGACTTGATATAAACGAATTTTACAAGTATAGACAGTCGGTTCGTCATCAGCTGTCACCCCTCCGTCTTACGTATTTTCGATCAGGTCACGTGTAGTTGACGCGAATTTAACATTTTTTACCCATCCCAAAAAAGTGCACAACACCGCTAAAGAAGTTTTCACTTCAAAAAACTTGTTTCACTTTTATGGTACTGAACGGCAATTTCATACGTAAGGAGCAATATCCACACATGACGAAACATAATCATATTACATCGTGACAACAACCAGTTTATGCAGCAAAAGTTTATTACTAAGGGGCCAAAGATACTACCAAATCCAATTCCAATCTTACGCCAACCTGTAAATGGGGAGCTTATTGAAAAATTTAAAACAAGACAGAAGCAGTTAATTAAAGGCAAACATTTGTACGATGACGCCGTGACTTTTACTCTGTTAGATGAATTAAAGCACCGCCTCGCTTAATATACATGAAGCAATGAGAACTAAGGCTACTTCCACAGTAGAATTAATGGGTAGCGATCTTATTAGCTTTATTGCAAGACTGCAACACTGAACACATTGGCTAGAGCACTCCAAAGCGAGATCTCCAAAGATCTAAACAATACATTACAGCGGGGTAACTGTTGATACATAATCACAACTGTATTGCTTACATCTCCAAGCAGGTACACAAAAGTACCAGCTGCATTTATTTTACACTGATCATAAATGTTCAGCTCACTTAAGAGGCCGCATACGAAATTTTGCCGATTTCGCTGATTAACCTGATGAAACACATGAGATGTTGCAGTTAAATTACAGTATTTCCATAAGTTTCATTGCACAATATAACTGATAATTTCAATAATAATCTAATACATTAGCCACTTCTTTAGCCTGCGTCCAGAATTATCATGAGAGATTTAGGTTACTTTAAAAGACAAATTGTCATAAATAATTTGATTTTTATCAGGAAATGGATTGATTATGAACTTTAGTGTTTTTTTTGTCGTATAATTTTTATGGAAGATTATTCCGATTTGCCAAAATCAAATGCAATTTCTGGCCCATTTTCTCTCAAAATTGACTAACATTGTTTTTTTACAAATACATATGTTTTGTATTAGAGTGGCATAAAGTGACGTATTCACTGTGCATGCAATTTTTACAACAATACATAATATTTTTTCGATCCGTTTAGGTTTTAAAATGATCCGAATAAGTAATACCTATTGCAGTAAATTTTTTTTAGGGGAGGGAACCTTCAAAAGGTACCCGGGTTATGTGGGATTTGACCGCACTAAAACCCCGTCGGTGGCCTGCCTCTGCGCTTGGGGAGGCCTCCGGGATCTTCAGTGGAACGCACCGGTGTCCTCCACGCGCGGCGCCCAGAATGGGCCCATGTTCGGGAGAGCAGATGTGCTCCCCTGCACCTTCCGATGGTTACGGTGGCATGTGGCCATGCACACACGATGGTGTGCATGGCCGCCCGTCGGGATGGACGGTGGTCCTTCCCGGGGCTGCTAGCTTGGATCGAGTTCCCACTCACACCGTCAACAACCCCGGAAGCTCCATTTTAGTCGCCTCTTATGATTAGGCAGGGGATACCGTAGCTCTATTCTTAATTCCGAAGCTACATGAACCTAGAAATCGAATCCATAACCTCTTGCATGGCATACGTATATGGTGACTGATGCAAGGGAACTGGTGCAGCGGTGGCACTTCCCAGGTAGAACCATAAAAGTTGTACGACGTGTAGAATTGACAAATACTCATGACTAACCAATAGCTTAGAATCGTTATTATATCGAAGAGATATTGGTACTCTTTGAGAGTTTCACCGACTTTTTTATGATGAGTTCTCCAAGCTAAGCTTAATGGCTCATCAAAATTTGTACAGGTAAATCTTATCGTGTAGAGGCAAATCTGAAAACTGTACAATTTATCTGACACTATAAGAATGCCATAATAACTGTACAGTTAAAAGCAAATAGTTTAAGCTGAAGGTCTGCTATAGAGGCTGCTATAGAGTGTCATGACACTGATCTATAGACTGCTATAGTCTCAAAGAAGAGCGAGCGGGGATTGTTAATGGGTTGAATAAAGAATTTTTGTCGCAAATAAGATAGTGACTTAAAGGCAAAGAAAAAGATTTATTCCATTTTTGCTTAATTACGAATACGAATAAAAATTCCATTGGTAAAGAGGAGGAAAGATAATAAAAATCCTTTCAATAAAGAATCAAGTACTTTAATAGTATCAAATAACCAGCAATTAAGAAGGAAGACAAACAGATTTTTCTCATTAATAAAATCCAATTAGTACCAAGTTTTATGTGCTGTGTCTATTCTCCCTCCTTAATTCAAAAGTAATTCGAGATGAAAATACTTTGATAGGCTCCAAAAGCAGGTTAATGATACGATACAAGAGTTCTCAAATTAAAATAAAGAAGAAAAATATTCTCGGAGTTTTCATAATCATTATTTTATAAAACTACTATCCTTCCGCCAGCGACTTCGCCCGCGTGGACCCGTTTAATGGGTCCCCGTAAGATAAAAATAGCCTATGTGCTATTCCAGGCTTCATTGCTATATTAAAAACATAGGCGTTTAGCCAGTTGCTTCAACCGCGTTGACTATTAGCCTTTTGACATAGGAATGATGCATTTTTCCGCAGTAAAAATTAGCATATTATATTACTCAGGGTGAATGTAGCTTTCTAATGGTGAAAGAATTTTTGAAATCGGAATAGTAGTTTTTGAGTTTATTCATTACAAACATACAAAAATAAATAATTAAAAAATACAAAAATACAAATATTTTCTCTTCATGCTCGCTTTGTCTTCTCTATACGTAGTAGTAGTACCTCAGTGGCTGCATCAACCATTTAGCACCACGAGGACTGCTCGTCTGCTCCTCCATTAGACGGTGACTCCTGTGTGGCGCAATAATTACCGTGACAGAATATCATAATTATAGAATCTCCCCCGGCTATGCATAAATTTGAATGATGAGTTTAAATTTCTGTTTTAACGTAGTAGATGATGTTTACCATATTTTAATGGAATGTGCTCAGAATTATAATCAACGACAAAATTTGTCGCTTACATCAAATCTGATCGGACACTGCAATAGCATGCTTGCAGATCCGCTGTCTGATGATGCTAAAAAGCTATATAGACTCGTAAGACGTTAATTACCATTATTGATTTGTATTTTGTATTGTTGTATTGATTTTATTATGTGCATATGTATAAAATATTATAAAAATGTTTATCACCAGGGCAGCATAATCGCTCCAGCGATAAAGCCCTTTTCTTTTGAATAAAAAAAATTCTGTTCAGGGTCTGGGTGATTGTGTTTCTGTCTTTGAGTGTGTCTATGGAGCCCACGACACAGGGAATCCTAGTGTGGAGATATGAGTGTGTACAGTTTATTTATTTATATTTATTATTTATTTTAATTAAAAAACGTCGTCAGTATAAACAGAACCTATCCATTCCGTGTTTGTGCCTCTTGCGCGTGGATTTCGACTTTGCATAATTTTATTAGTTCCCGGCTTGACAGCGCCGATAGAGTTATTATAGAAGTTTTAAACAATGGCATACAAAAATAATTTTATACAGCAAATTGTGCTTCGCAAATTGTTTTCCATGCACTTGGGGACTGAAACTGAGTGGGAAAAGTTCAGAAGTTATTGGGGAAAGTATTTCAAGTATTTTGGAAAGTCTGTCAGTAATTATTCTGTCGTTTGTACTTTTTATTTCGTCTCGTTGCTAAACTGAACCTTAACAACTATGAGTACTGATTACTCCACCAATCAGCTTTGGCGCAACATGGTAGAATAATCTCCAGTACTTCTCGATTATTGGCAGAGACTCGTGCAGAATTGGTTGGAGGTTTTAGGCCATCCATTCCTAATTTATAATTCTGGGATATACAGGTTAAATTAACATTAAACTTAATACAAACCAGTTGATAAGTTGGTCATCGACATTTTAGTCAGAGCGATGTACTTAGTTGGCTCTAACCCTTTTTGCGTCCTACTATTGGGCACGCCGACCCAACTTTACTCAACCATGCTGTTCCAATGCGGGTTAGTGGCCACTAGTAGCACGTAGGTTTCCATGCTTCCATCGTTTTTGGTTGTTAGATAACAGTCGTACCTATTTTGTACTTAAAGATATTGTGTCTTTATTCTTTACTAGCCTTCCGCCAGCGGCTTCACCCGCGTGGATCCGTTTAATGGGTCTCCGTAGGATAAAAAATAGTCTATGTGCCATTCCAGGCTTCATTGCTATATTAAAATCATAGGCGTTTAGCCACGCTGCTTTTGCCATATTGACCATAGGGTCAACGCGTTTTCCTACGTGAAAACGTACCCGTTTTAACGTAGGAATGAAGCATTATCCCGCAGTAAAAAGTAGCTTATGTTACTCATGGTGAACGTAGTTTTCTAGTGGTGAAAGAATTTTTGAAATCGGTACAGTAGTTTTTGAGTTTATTCATCACAAACATACAAAAATACAAACATACTATAATACAAAAATGAAAATCTTTCCTTTTTATAATATTAGTTTAGATAAGTCGAGTCCGAGTGTGTTGGATCGCCTGGAGTGCGACAAAGTTAGCATTGTATGCGCTCATCCTAAACCTTATCTGTGCGCACACGCGGACCTCGGCGACGAGCGGGACGACCCCGTCAAGCCCCGTCCCGAACCTCCCCGCACCTAGCAGCCGGGTGACACACGCGGCGGCCTGTCACTTTGCGGCCAGAGGTAGGAGCTCATGAGTCGGGCAGTCCCGATAAACCAAGTGAGTTAAACCGTTTAATAAAACAATGAGTAAGCAGGCCTTTCCAATTATGGGGAGAAAACCTTAAAGAAACCTTCAAAAGATACACGGCATCTTGGGAGAGGATACCGGATTATGTGGGATTTGACTGCACTAAAACCCCCTCGGTGGCCTGCTTCTACGTTTGGGGAGGACTCCGGGATCTCCAGTGGAACGCACCAGTGTCCTCCACGCGCGGTGCCCTGGAACGGGCCCATCTTTGAGAGAGAGCAGAGAGATGTGCTTTCCTGCACCTTCCGATGCTTACGGCGGTATGCGGCCACGCACACACCACCATCCTTCCCGAAGCTTCTCGCTGGACGGATCGAGCTCCCACTCTCACCGCCCGCAATCCCGGCATTGAAAAGGAAAAAGGTTTTAGCCAATCCCGGTCCGCAGTCCCTCCAGCAATCTTTATCGATAAGCAGTATGAGTTATATGGTCCTAGCACATTGTACTAACTCCACATAGATTAGAGATGTGGAGGCGATTCACTGTAAAGGTCGTTATGTGACAATCGCTAAGTCGCCGGATATATTGCGCTGGCGCCGCACCAACCTGCGATGTGCTTGTCATTAACATCTTGTGGAGAAAAGTTTTATTAATTTAATTGGTTTTATAGATGGTATCAGACGAGAGCGCGATCGTGAAGACAGAGGATTTCACTGTTTGGTAAATACCGGCCTGTTAGTATGTAACCAATAAAATACTTGTCGATTGTTTTTCTTTTCTTCTGAAGAACAAAGGCATATTGACCGATATTGACCAATTCACTAGTGGTCACTTATTTGATACCCGACCGGATAGTCTGCTTGGCTACTTAGTAGATTTTTTTGCATAGATGCTAAGCTAAGTATAGATAGGTAAACAAAGTATTAAAATGTTTATGCAAGCTTCAATACATCTCTACGTAACCATGTTACAGCTAAAACAAGTGGCTACTGTCTCCCAAGGAGACGCGTAATCAATCTGCAGCGAGATCGCCCTAATTACGCTAATCAATCCTGTGCAATTAGCTTGCGTTTTACTCATTAGTCACACATAGTAAGTACATATTATTATGTTTCCAACCTACTAAATATATATACAGGTACCTATATCTAGCTACACTAAATAGTTTCATTTGACCGGCAACTTTCTAGCTTCTATTGTAAATTTATCGTTACATACATTTTGCGTCTCAATTCTAGAATATCGGTTAGTACCGAATTTATAATTAAACGTTGCTAATCGCCAATGAAGTCAACAAGGTTTTTTTGACTACTGAATATCAATAACAGTCGGAACTTTCCGGTTTCCATCTAATGCAAAGAAAAAAAATGGGTAACAAGCCTCAAGCCTCAACATAGCTCTACGTAACCATGTTATAGGTAACTAAAACAAGCGGCCGCTGTCTCCCAAGGAGACGCGTAATCAATCTGCAGCGAGGTCGCCCTAATTGCGCTAATCAATCGTGTGCAATTAGCTTGCGTTTTACTCATCAGTCATTATTTAGTATCGCAGTACACATATCTTATCTATCTTGAGGTATGTAAAATAGGTAGCTCGGTTGCTGCCCGATTGGATCATTTTCAATGCTTCTTCCGTTGTCACGTCATAATGCTTTGGTTCTTCTTCATTACTGGCAGTAGTAAGCTCCATAGTCTACCACGTTGCTTAATGTTCGACAAGCTTATAAGTGCTCTAACTATCGAATTACCATGGTAGTATAATGCCATAATATTAATCGCTGCTCCAAGATGAGGGTTTCCGCTATAAGAAGACGACTGCAGTGTATAAATCCTGCGGAATTCAGTTCACCTATTTGGAAGTCAGATTCTTATTCTTTGATTGCAATTGCGAGTATTTTATTGAAGACTTAAATTATTATCGTTAATATCGGTTCTTCCCACAAAAGAACATCACAAGTTTCCAGTACAGATTTCGAAGAAATCCCATTTAGAAGAACAACTTAGGACAACAACAGAACATCGGAAATTAATTAAAAAATAATTCCCTGAAGTAACAACAAAATCCTACAAATCCAAATGGAAGTAAGTAACGAAGTGCAATAACGACGAAACCGAACGATTCAAGTGTTCTAACATATTTAATTTTCGAAGTTTAGCGCGAACGATTTCAAAACGGTCCGTTGAAATAAATAACGAAAAGTTGGCTTCCAATACCGTGCAACGAAGCATTAGTTGGTGAAAAACAACAGAACATTAATTATACACAAACTCTCGCAATTCCACCGGCAGTTATGGAACTGTTTTGTTAAATTGAAAAAAGTCTGGGCAAAACGCGGATTTTGAGATATATTACGTCACCAGGGATGCGGGAATGTGCGCCATTTTGTTTTTCCCGCAAAGGTGAGAATTGCGTTTAAACTTTTTTAATAAAATCCGTAAATGGTGCCACTTTCATAATCGTGTCGCGCGTTTTTAATAAATGAATAAAACGGATGCGATAAAAAATAATATTGTGAATACTCGCGAACATAATAATTATGTCGTTTTGCTATCTATTATTTATATTTTTTAGTTTTGGGTTAAGAAAATTCATATAAAACTGAAGAATTAGAGTTGAATTGCCTTTTGAATCATTTCGTTGCAATATTTAAAATATTTACTTTTCAGTAATTCAGTAAGTAACAAGTAAAATCACTATTAAAAAGAATGTTAAAGATACGTAAAATATCTTCTTTGTAGCTATCTTTACTATTCGCATACTACATTGTTATATTCAAAATATGGTAGGTGAAGTTATGAACAAAAAATATTTTAAAGCAATACAATTTCACTTTTCCAATGTGGTTATTAAATATGTATTTACTGGAAATATTTAATCCGATTGAAACAAATTCATATAGGATTGCTCTGTTATTCACTATCGATGAAAATGATCAAGGGATTCTGTAAAGTAATGAAAATATGAGGACTTTAAATGTAAATATACTTTATACCTAAGCGTTATATTAAAATCTTTCCAAATAAAAATAAGTTTTCGATAAAAATTTATAACTTATTGGAATTTGGTCCAGCTTAAGAGATAAACACATTTATAAATATCAAAGTCAAATGTTTATTAACAAAAATAAAATAGTGTGTGTACTTATGTACACGCGTTAGAAGTTATACTTCTTTGGCGTATGAAAAAGTTTAAAATAACTCAAGCACAGTAGTAATCGACAATGAATATTAAAATCAATTAATGAGGTTTTATTCAAATAAAAAAACGTTTTATTAGCGTAATAATTATTTAAATTTAATTATTTTATTTTATTTTTATTTTTTATATGAATACTATATTTCACAACAATGACTTGACTGGCTTATGAAGATCTATCTCCTATATACTGTAACTATATTCAGTGTTGATATTATTTAATTTTATATTCTGTGGTCAACTTCATCAAGTCGTTCCTGCGCGCGCAGCTCACAAATTCACTCTCATCCAAACCAATCCAAAGAAGTACAACTTCAAAAAATTATAGCTGTTTATCAATTGCTTCTATGAATTCCAAATAGATGGCGGTATAAGGTATTTCATCGACACAAAGCTTTAACATCGTTAGACATCTCGGTTGCATACAAAACCATGTAATGGCATTTTGTTTCGATTTCTAGATATTTCGATTCCAGGTCATGATCTTGTTTGTGTTAATGAAATAGCCTATAATGATTCTAAGTAAAACAAAAATGTATACAAATACCTATTAGCTGATACCACAAACTCCGTACCGCGTTTAAATATTTAGGGTGGACCACTCTTAACATTTACGGGTATAAAAAATAGATGTTGACCGATTCACAGACCTACTTGATTTGCACACAAAATTTCATGAGAATCGGTCGAGCTGTTTCGGAGGAGTTTAGCAACAAACATTGCGACACGAGACATAGCATCCAGCAGCGACATTCGTCTTGAATATAAAATAAACCAAATTGAGCTAGCCCTCCCTCATTATCAGCCACTTGAAAAAGAAACAAAGTGGATTTTCAGCAAGTTGTCGAGTAAATCAGAGCAGTTAAAAACACCTGATCGCCGAGCCACCTCTTGAAATATTGCCTTTTGCACTTTTTTCACTCGGCCGTATTAAAACTTGCAAACTTCCCCACCATAATAATCTCCGCCTTGATTAATATTTATTTTGAAGACAGCGGTAAGGAGCTGAATAAGATTTTCTTTAACCGCATTTACATAAAGAAGTCGGAAACTACATCTTTCTTTAGCTTTAAACACATTTAATTCACTGTATATTTTAGCATTTTTCTATCTCATTTTTTCGTTTCTTTGCCTTTTAAGAATTTCAAAGGATGAAATTTTTGCCAGCGCTCTCGCAGGTTAACAAATATGCTAATTATTTGCTTAGGAAATGTAAGTACCTTCATAAGATCTTTCAACGTTGTTTGCATTTGAGAAAGTATATTTTGGTATGCTCTGCTCAGTGATACACCCTTATATTACAAGAGTATAAACTGACTTTAGGAGTTATTAAAAATCCTCGGTTCAGTCGTGGATTAACATTTCTCAGGTATGGGTTGCTGCCCTTTTTAATAGCAATCAGAAAGGTAGAAATTCCAATTTTTTTTATTTACTCTAAAATTTGCTAGTATGGGTTATATAATTTGCTCAGTAAATCCGCTGCTACCTTAAAAGAAGAAATCAAGACAGAAGTTATACATAGTTATATATAGGAATAATTTCATTAATAAAATGGATATTAATAATAAATAAATTAAAATACGAAAATTGCTGTTATTGATGGATTAAATTAAATGAGAAATAACAATTATTAAGCAATTAATTCTGAACTCACCACGCAAATGAATAATTCTTAGCATTCAAACGCTGTAACAAATGAGATAAAACTTAGTTAAGGGCAGAGACAAAATGGAACCAACGCCTAATGGACGCAAGTTCGGGAAACATTTTAGCTAAAAATTTACTAATGGAAATGGAAGGCGGCCAGCGGCGGAGCGCATTGAACCGAATTTACAAATCATTCAGTTTTTACACGATTACATTTCGTAACAACTTAAGAAGTCTCTGCAGCTTGGGATAAATAATAGTAGCTTTGGTATTTTCTGCCTAATCGTACCGGCTCCGGGAAGGATGGCGGTGTGTACATCATTGAACGCTAGTGTACGAAGGCAAAGGAGAGTTACATCGCTCATGGAGGGCACCGGAGCGTTCCGTCGGAGACCCCAGAGTCTCAGACTCTTTATTGTGCTGGAATTCGACTATTATGACATATTATGACCATAATCTAGGTCTTTCTCATGAGAGAATTCATTCGGTTGCTGTGAGGCCGTGATATTAAGTCTAAGAGAATCCATTTATTTTTAATATTAATAACGTTTCTAGCTACTTACACAGCACCTTGCTGATAAAAAATATTGTTACAGCTTTATAGGGTTTCATGCTGTGACCTACCCAATAAATAACGTTTCACAATTATAGTTCCACAGTAGGGTCGATATACCCTGTGTCGTGGGTGCCATGAACACATACAGAGACAGAAACACAAACACCCAGACCGAGAACAGAAATTTAAACTAATCGTTTAAATTTCTACTTCACCAGGAATCGAACCCAGGACCCTTGATTAGCAGTCCGGCATGGTAAACATTGCGCCACGCTGGTCGTGGTAACAACTTTGTAAATGGAAGCATGATGCAATAAATAATGAAGATGATTATGACATAAGATGTGATGAAGTTATCGATATGGCTACTTGCAACATACTAGAAATGCAATACTTATAATATTTATAACTTTTTATCCTATCTTTAGCAACGTAAGAAGCTTTTACTCCAGGAATAGCTATAACCGATATCTGTAATAGCATCCAGATATAAATACTCGGAGCAAAATTTTGAACAAATAGTAAAAAAACCTAGTTCAAAAAGCATAATGTACCCGAGTTTGGGAAGCACTTTAGCTAAACATTTGCTAATGGAAATGGAAAACGGCCAGCGGAGAAGTGTTCTAAACGGAATAACTTGATTTTTATACGCACAATGCTCGTGCCAAGCGGATATGCTTTTTAGATAGTTACTATTATACATAGATGTGAAATAGGTATTTCCAAACTCATGATATCACTTAAAAAAGGGGAAGTAATAATTAAACCTATATAAACCTACTAGTGGACCCCGCAGACGTTGTCCTGCCTTAAAAGTAATAAAAGAGGATTTGTTTTCTTATTATCTTAAAGAGACTTCATGTTACTATCAAACAAAAATATAAAACAAATAATGACATACGAACTGTCCAGTTATTCTGACTGTGTCAAAGTTTAGAACGACACGGCACGAAATACAAAACGTTTGACAGGCAGGCACAATTTATATGGGAAAACTAAATAAGTAAAAAAGTAATTAAAAACATTTCCAGTGGCCCAAATTGTGAATCTAAACCATCCTCGAATCTATTTGAATACACACAAAAAAATTCATTAAAATCTGTCCAGCCGTTAAGGAGGAGTTCAGTGACATACACACTCACACAAGAATTATATATATTAAGATATAACGAACATCATCAGAAAGACATCGCACTAGTGATCCGGCGTGGTTTCACTTAGATGATTTGATTTTATATGTGTTAGCGATGGAGTAAGATAAAGGGAAAGAAATATGATATATTTAAAAATAACAATTTTATACAACAAAATAAACAATAATTACTAATAAAAAACAAAACATTATAATAACGCGCTATACGTCGTCAAAAATATATGATTATATCCCATATACTGTTCCAGTATATTTATCCCTGGATAAAAATTTGTCAATTTGCTATTCTAGACTATAAATAATCTATCTCTATGCCATTTCATTTCGGTATGTTCAGCCGTTCTTGCGTGATAAAACAGCAAACATCCACCCAAACATATTTAAAATAAATCGAATTTATAACAAGTAGAGTTAGTATAGATTACCTGATAACGAAAATTCAGTTTGTAAGCAAATTCAGTTTATAATCTAGAAAGCAGTGATATAGTAGATGAAATTCCAATATCATAAGAAACTGCGGTTTTCCAACTTCAAAGGAAGTAATTTGGAAATCTATAGAACCAATGTCATTTTTTCCGGTAGTTGGCTGTCTTCCATTGCCGAATATTTAGCTAAAATGTTTCCCAAATTTGCGTCCATTAGGCGTTGGTTCCTTTTTGTCTCTGCCCTTAGCTAAGTTTTATGTCGTTTGTTACAGCGTTTGGATGCTAAGGATTATTTTGTTGGGTTGCGAGTTCAGAATTAAGTACTTATTAATTGTTATTTCTCATTTAATTTAATCCACCAATAACTGCAATTTTCGTCTTTTAATTTGTTTATATTTTATTAATCTCCATTTCATTAATCTAGAAATCAGTGATATAGTAGATGAAATTCCAATATCATAAGAAATTTTTGGTTTTCCAACTTGTCCAAAGGAAGTAATTTGGAAATCTGTAGAACCAATGTCATTTTTTCCGGTAGTTGGCTGTCTTCCATTACCGAATATTTAGCTAAAATGTTTCCCAAACTCGCGTCCATTAGGCGTTGGTTCCTTTTTGTCTCCGTCCTTAACTAAGTTTGTATGTCGTTTGTTACAGCGCTTGGATGCTAAGTGTTTTTTTCCGAGGTGCGAGGTTTGTTAATTTATTGCGGTATATGTATTTTTATTTCTCAATTTTTATGTCTCGCAATGTGGTTTTACCTGGTTTTAGGACGGCATAGAGTAGTTATTAGGTAAAAAATATAGTACACAACAACCTATTTGACGACCCGCGTGGCGCAATAGTTACCATGCCGGACTGCCAATTGAGGGGTCCTGTCCCTCGTTCAATTCCCGGCGAAACAGAAATTTGAATGATGAGTTTAAATTTCTGTTCTCCGTCTGGGTGTTTGTGTTCCTGTATTTGTATGTATCCATGGTACTCACTACACAGGGTATTAACTACCTTACTGTGGGGTTATGAGTGTGTAACGTTTATTTATATTATTTATTTATAACCTATTATTACACAACAACCTTGTGAGCCCCGACTTGAACGATTAAATGTTAGTAAAAAATAATTTGTGTATTTTTATAATAACATAGCCCGCCATACACAAGGATTTTACTACACATTGTCAGCTCCACAATATAATAGGATCTTATTGAGGTGCCGCGCGTGGAGGACACCGGTGCGTTCCACTGGAGATCCCGGAGTTCTCCCCAAGCGCAGAGACAGGCCATCAAGGGAGTTTTATTGCGGAACAAATCCCACATAAGCCGGCATCCTCTCCCAAGGTGCCGGGTACCTTTTGAAGGGGACCCATACAAAAACGAAAGGTAATACGAATGAATTTGTTTTCCCTGTTATGACTTTATCACTTACCTTTAATGTGTATTGTTTAAATACTATGAAAACTTTAGGAAAAGATGGGAAGGTCTAAAAGTAATGAAACATTCAAAATAATAATTGTACTCAACCGAAGTAATACTAATAACACGAATGGCGTTGTAATTATTTAAAGTGAAGGTTTTCATTGCCACATTTGAAATTTCCATTTGAAACGCAAATGTAAATACGAAAATTGGCACATAACAATTAATGACCGAACGAACTAGCAATTTAGTATTTCGAAGAACAATTAGCTAAATGGAAGTTCTAATTCAAAATGGTCGTGTTAACGAAAAACATTATTATTGGGCCTTTAATAAATACTATAAATAATGTAGTTTAAAAAACTAAAAAACACGCTTTTGTGAAAATACGAACTAAAAAGTAAAAAATAAGAAGAAAATGTATTTTACTGTAAAAAAGCGTGGGGTGAATGGTGTCAATAAGTAGTATCTTGAAAATCACCCCACGCTTTTTTTACAGTAAAATACATTTTTTTTCATATTATTGCATTGTTATCGGCCCTTGACCCCTGTGCAAATCATTAAGTACCTTAGGCCGCGAACTTATCAGCCGCTTCTCGTATATATTTTTTTATCCCGATGAGCCTCGTTAAGATTTTAATATAAAGTTATGAGATTATTGTATTGTCATCGGCCCTTGACCCCTGCAAATTTTCAAGTTAATCAGAGTCCTAGAAGTAAGTGAAAATGAAGTTAAAAGATGCCGTTACATACATAGATTCATACATACATACATACAGGTCAAGCTAATAAAAGCGTGTTAATTTAATCTATTGCAGAAAAACACGTTTAAATGACATAATATCTAGTAAGTTGATAAGATTTTTATTTCCAATAGCCGTAGATGTTAAAAAATTATGTTTCACGTGAAAATTATCATTTACCCTTTCAGCTGTTATGGAGAAACAATTCTATTTTGTTCGCTGAAAAGCCGTTATTGATGACCATACTAAAATGACCTCAGGCGTAGATATTAACTGCTTGAGGTTGCAGTTAATAGCTACTCCTGAGCTGAAGCTGAAGCTTCCTTGAGATTCATTTAGTAATAAAATACGTCCAGTCCATGGCTGGCATCATTTGTTTCACTATCAAATTCAATTTTTCTTGAAATAAAATGATGATCAGATACCTACGTACATCCTTAAAACAAAGAATGACGGAATAGGATTTTAATAAACGTTAACTGTACGTGTACTGAGCTAAACCGGAAATTTAATACAAAATAGACAGGAATGAGGGTAAATATCATGTTACTCAATAATGTCACAAAAGTGTTGTGAATTATATAAAATTGGGGTCGCAGCACACTCCAACATCTACAACCCAGTTATGGTCCGCTGGCCTTAAACATAATTATAATCCGGGATAAAGGTCCGTCCCGACATAATTACGCCAAGGCCATAGAGCAACGTGGGCTGCCAGTGTACTTACTTGAGTATCTTAAAATAAAACTTTACATCACATTGTCGTAAAGATTTTTCGTATATTTTTTTAATGGAGTAGCAGACGAGCATGAAGGCCACGTGGTGTTAAGTGGTCGCTGCAGCCCATGGACATCTGCATACAACCTCAAGCAAGCATAGGTAAGTCTTGTCTGAGGTCGTATGCAGTTGCGCTGCTACTCCGGAGGCTAGTGGAGGCCTCATGTAAGTGTGGCCGGCAACTGCACCTTATTGGAAATTGGCTGCAACCCTTTTTGCGTCCCACTGCTGGGCATGGGTCTCTCCCCATTATTGGGGAGGCCTGGAGCTTAATCCACCACGCTGCTCCAATGCGGGTTGGTGGAGCATTGGAAATCATATGCAAATAAACTCAGATTACAAATAATGCAAACGATTCTTTATTGCTCACTGACAAACAACATATCAAAAAAATGTACACTAACAAGAATAGAATATTAGATCATAGGTTACTCTAACACCTGCCCTTAAAATAAGCAGTTTTTAATCCAAGAATAGAAACACAAGTGGGTAATATGTTTGTCCTTGCATAATACTTTTCTCAAAATATCTGCAGGCATGCGATCAGTAGACAAAGACGTTACACACTCATAGCCCCACAGTAAGGTAATTAATACGCTGTGTCGTGGGTACCATAGACACATACAAAGACAGGAACACAAACATCCAGACCGAGAACAGAAATTTAAACTCATCATTCAAATTTCTGTTTTGCCGGGAATCGAACCCGGGACCCGTCGATTGGCAGTCCGGAATGGTAACCATTGCGCCACGAGGATCGTCAAGATTACATGATTATATGGAATTTTCTCATTTCTGAACTTAGAAGTAGTATGAAAATATGTATATAAGTTCTCAGCTTAAAATAGCCATATAAGATCTAAATAGGCAAAGATAATAAAAAATTGAAGTATGTCATGTCAGTCATTTGACATATTATATTTATTTCTTAAAATAACTAACAAACCTTACATCTGTTAGATACTCTGATTGCTCATCCAAAGAAATTAATGCACAGAGAAAAATATTGATTATGGGCAATTACCAGGGTAATTAATTAAGTACTAGACTCTGCGCTTATGTAGTTCATGCTCAGGTTCAGAACGTAACGTGTTACTGGCCTACATAATTTGAAGATGTAATTGGACCTATTTATGCAAACCGGAACCAACCCACACATGATGATGATGATGATAGTTTTGAGAAAAAGCTGTTTAATGTATTAGACAACTTATGCTTTGTGGATTGGTAAACATGTCATGAAAAGGTTTTGTTCTGTCAAAATTGTCACATCATTTTGATCTTTACAGGGTCGATAGAAGGTGCAATTTTAAGCTTTTCTGTGTACTTAACTCAATTTCGGTATGAGTGTGGATTGGTTCCGGTTTGCGTAAATAGGTCCAATTGATGGTTGATAAAATATCTTGCATGACTTGCATGACTACCAGCCGGCAGTCGTATTCTCGAAGATCCAAGCCCCGCCCCTTCCCTCCCATCGACTTATTCCCTTGCGGCAATGACTACAACATTTTTATGGTAATTACACTTTTATCGTCATGTCTTAATTCAATTTAAACTCAGCCAAGTGGTGAATTATTATTGGAAGTCGGTCACTGAGTCCTTTCATCTCGCAGGATAGCGTGTACTGTAAAATTTAATGACTAGAACTTTATGTGATCCTGGTACTTGAAATAATGATGCTTATAAAATAAAGTGAGCATAGTTACACGTATAATAGCTGCTATACCATTAAAGATAATTATTTATTAACGAATCGATTAACGAGATGAAATAATATTTTCTAATTTGAGGTACTCGGAGTTTTATTTTTTAGAGTTT
This sequence comes from Pyrgus malvae, assembly GCA_911387765.1. NCBI lineage: Eukaryota > Metazoa > Arthropoda > Insecta > Lepidoptera > Hesperiidae > Pyrgus > Pyrgus malvae. The sequence goes on from OU426951.1 coordinate 5,465,474, forward strand.
AGTATTACCGTTTAAGGCCAAATCTGTTTTAAGAATATGTTCTTTACGTGAATAATTGACTGAAAAACTTATTACTGTGGACTTATTTAGAAAGTTATGTAAATTATCAAAAGGTACATTATAAGTGAGTGACGCAGGCTTTGTTTAAGACTGTTTAAAACAGACTTAAAAATGGAGATTATTATTAAATTGCAATAATTTCCAACAATATATAAAACGTTAAATGAAACGTAACATTAAATAAAACATAAAATAATGATTAGAAATATTTACATATAAACGACCCGTATGCAATCATATCGCACAGGACAGTCCAGCAATACTGCCGCTCGAGGGTTCCGGATACGATTCCCGGCAAATCAGAAATTTTAATGATAAATTAAATTTTTTTTTCACGGTCAAGGTGTTTTTGTTCTGGTCTTAATGTGTATCAAAAATGTACCTACCTTAAAACTAAAACCGAATTTGATCACCCGTGTGACGCAATTGTTAAGTTCCATGTCGGATTGCTAGTCAAAGGTCCCAGGTTCGATTCCCGACGAGACAGACACTGGAATGATTGGTTCCTTGTCCGAGTGTTTATGTTGTGTTCATTCTGTACTTTGATTTTAATTTTAATGTAGGACTATGGATCTGAAGCGTTATCAATCTGTTGCGGAGAAAGCAGCGGGGTTACATAGTTTGCTAGTTAAAACTATTATCGCAAGATAAAAGAAAGTGACGGTAGCTTGCTGGGGTTGCAAGCTGCTGTACCTTAAACCTTTTCTTTTGATCCGACCTGGCATTATTAAAAGTTTTAATTAAAAAGTTTTTATCCTTAAGATAGCGCGAATGGCCCGGCTGTAAGCGTAGAACGAAAGCGATCAATGCAACTAAGCCAAACGGGCGCGGTCGGTTGTGAGATGGGTGACCGCTAGTGGCAAAAAATTTCATGCGGCTTCCGTGCTTCGGAGGGCACGTTAAGCCGTCGGTCCCGGTTGTTGTGGATCGATAACAGTCGTTAAACCTTGTCGGAGGCCTTATGGGCGGTTTGAGAACGACAGCGGGTTGGCCACTAACCCGCATCTCCACCAACCCGCAATGGAGCAGCGTGGTGGAGTAAGCTCCAGGCCTCCCCAATAATGGGGAGAGACCCGTGCCCAGCAGTGGGACGTAAAAAGGGTTGCAGCCATCCTCAAGATAACACCATATTCCATTCAACTGTAAAGATTTATAGGAATACAAGATTTAAGCAGTATAGTGGACACTTTTTATTACAGGCAACGATCAAATTCGATGTTTTATTTTTATATTTAGCCTCATTATACACAATTTATATGATAGTAAAAGTTCTTCGCGCGGTTTAATTACTTAAAGGTATCGTATTTACGCAAACGTGCGGATTAGTGGACGTCATGCTTCCGAGAAATTATGAAATTTTCTCAGGCATGCACAGCGATGAAAAACATCGTAATCAATTAAATATTACGGTGGAAAATCCACTGCCGTGGAGCAGATTACTTTGTCAGAGGTGCGCGCCGAGGATTTGAATCCGGAATCGGTCGCGTCGAAGACCGCGGTTTTTTACCACTCGGCCATCGCTGCTCTGAAATTCTACAGGGGCTAATATGTTACTGAGGAGTACATAAATATTTAAAAAAAATACTCTTTAAAATTAAAATACATTTTACATATTCCAAGATTGGCAGAGAAATAATTAACACGAAAATCATAAATTAGCACAAAAGATAAATACCTACCCTTTAATATTACGGTATTAATTTTGAGAAAAGATCGTGTAAAACGCGATGTGAACGTGATATCCTTACATAATCTGGTAATTATTCCGAAGATTATGCTCTCTATAATTATAATAAACACTTGCATATTACACGGTTATTAGACCCACGGCAATTGCCACCGTCCTCTTAAACAGAGATTAGCCGTCGTTCAAGCATTTCATGGATCTACTTGTACGTGTACGAAACCTGAATTTATACTTAGAAGTTTTAGAGGTAAATTATAAAAAAAGGTAGAAGTTTAGTAATATTACAATGTTTTATTTTAAATAAGTCTGTATAATAAATATTGGAGCTCGCATGGCCTGGTGGTTAGCGTAGAACGCAAACGATCTATGCAACCAAACGGGCGAGGGCAGGTGTGAGATGAGTGACCGCTAGTGGCGAAAAATTTCATGCGCGTTTCCGTGCTTCGGAGGGCACGTAAAGCCGTCTGTCCCGGTTGTTTTCGATAGATAACAGTCGTTAAACCTTGTCGGAGGCCTTATGGGTGGTTTGATAACATCCGACAGCGGTTTAGCCACTATCCCGCATCTCCACCTACTCCCATTGGAGCAGCTTGGTGGAGTAAGCTCCAGACCTCCCCAATAATGGGGAGAGACCCGTGCCCAACAGTGGGACGCAAAAAGGGTTGCAGCCAATAAATATTGGTGGGTTTTTGACAATTGACTGCAATCCTTTTTTCGTCCTATTACTAGTCACGGGTCTCTCGCAATTATTGAGAAGGTCGGAAAAAAGTCTTAGTAATACACTGACTTACTTCACCACGATGCTCCAATGCAGGTTGGTGGAGTTAATAACCATATTAACGATTTATTTATTAACGACCTATTTGTTTAACTGTATTAATAACAATTTATAATCTATGATTTAAAATGAACAAATTTATTAAAATTTAGACTTTGAAATTAAAAATTAAAATGTTATATTCATTTATTGATATTCCGCAGTCATTATTTGTACAAATATTTCAGCCTTGCGTTATATCATTGCATATTGAATTGAGAATTTGAATATTCTTTAAAATGTTCTAGTTCAATTTATTTTTTTCACACTTGCCTATCTTTAAATAATATACAGTTTATTTATATTCCTGACAAGAATTACTCCTCTCTTTTGTACACAAATAAAACCACTTAACAATAAACCCTCGTAACTGTAACCAACAATGCGTGTTTAACAAACAAATCTACGGGCCCACTGCCACCGTATCCTTAATCAGAGTTTAATTTTCACAGTACACGTGTTTACCAATCTTAATCCTCGTTGAATTGCGACACCGGAATTGGGTATTAGGAAGATGTAAACACCATCTTACATTAATCAAGCTCTTCACGTCTCCTTACGTATATTTACTGTTACAAGTAAATATTTACTTGAATTGCGAATCACGAACAACAGTACATTTTTATAGGAAACACTTTTTGTAGCTTTTATAACTTTTGTACATGGGAAGTATTTAAATTTAAAGTAGAACTGTTATAATGCGTTTCACAGTCACAAAAGGGTTATTTTATGGTGAATAATCCGTACTAATACTAATTTTATAAATGAGAAAGTAACTTTGTTAGCGTGTGTGTATGTTACGTTTTCACACTTAAACTACTAAACAAATATCAATAAAATTTGGTAGACAGATAAAGTGAGCGTTGGGAAAGAATATTTAGTAGTTTTTCTCTCGGATACTTACAGTACATTCAGCGATATGATACATGGGTGTTTTGAATTGCAAAATGTGGTAATGAATGAAATAAACACTTTAAACAAAAAATGAGATGTTGACAAAATTTAACTTTGTTTTAAGAGCTATAACAGAAAGCGCTTATTTAATTTTAAACAAAATAATACCAAACTCGGTGCACAAAATCACCTCTACTCCAAATCATCAAACTCCACGTAACGTTTTGGAGAACCTGGGTTGTAGTCCAATCGAAGTTTAGTCCAATCGAAACTAACTTAGCGAAAGCTAAAGTTACTCTAGCTATAAGTCAAGTAACGAACCTGAAATCAGCGGAATAACATATTGACTGGCGCTTAATCTAGTTTTGAACAGCCTAAGCTAGATCTGCTAACGATTTCGAAATTTCACTTTTTTTGTATTGGTTTAGGAGGATATTTAATTTTTTTTATTACAATGTGAAAAACATTGAAATATACGATCCTTAAGGAGATAAAAATAGTGCATAACTGTTTGTATAGTTGTTTCTACTTTTAATAGAAAAACGAAGTTGTTACACTATGTTTCGGAAACTCTGGGCGTAATTTACTCAATTAATTTAGGGAAAAGAAACTAGACCACGCTCAAATCTAAAGTTGTGTGTCAATACTGCTCATTAATTCCTTATTTTCAAATTATCTTTCCAAAAAAAATCATGCACATTCAATAATTATCTGTACCGTTTAGTCTTAAATCAGCACAAAGTCATTTACAGAAAAAAAATTGACAGCTACGACTCCGAGTACTAATATAATTTCATGCGTGTACCTACCACAAATTGATAAACCCAACTCTAATCCAAAAGTTTATCCAAACTTCACGTAATGTTTTGAGGAACCTGGGTCAAAGTTGTTTATTCCCGGTTTGACATAACTCGAGTTCACAAGTTTAGTCCAATTCAAACTAACTTAGCGAAATCTAAAGTTACTCTAGAGTTAAATAAGGTAACGAACCTTAAATTAGTGGGTAAAGCAAATCGAGTGGTGCATAATCTAGGTTTGAACAGACCAAACTAGTAAATATAATCTGGTTTGAATGCCGTCTTGTTTATTAAATAATTAAGTACCACTTTTGAGAGGAGACATGTGCCCAGCAGTTAATTAAAGTTATCACAGTTTTGTTTAAAATATATATTTTTATCAAAATGTAGGAAACATTAAAATATATTATCCTAAAGATGTGAAAAAATACTCTAAGTATCGTACCATAGGCTATAGTTTCTAGAGTCTAGTCTGAGGGTCCTGTATTTCTTATTCTCACATTATCTTTATTTTTACAAAAAACTTGTTTTTACATCAACCGTATAGTACTGTACGTGAGCTTTACAATAGCAACCCTTTTTGCGTCTAATTGCTGGGCCCGGGTCTCCCCTCATAATTGGGGAGGTCTGGGGCCTACTTCACCACGCTGTTTCAATACGGGTTGGTGGAGACTTCAGAGCTACATAATATCAGTGTACATTTTACATGTACTCCAAAATTTCTACTCTATTCCACGTTATGATTTGAGGAACCTAGGTCAAACTCATTTAGTCCTCGACATAAAATGAATTCACAAGTTTAGTCCGATCCAAACTTACTTAGCCAAATCTAAACTTACTCCAGAACCACATAATATAGTATGGTGCCTAAAATTAGTTTCAAGAGCAAATTGACTGGCTTGTCAATTAATGTTGGAGAATAGGTTAGTTCAGTCTCTTGGTAATATTCCCTATTATACATTGACGACCCACTTGGCGTAATGGCTACCTTGCCGTACTGCCGATCGGAGGGTCCCGGGTTCGATTCCCTGCGAAGCAGAAATTTTATTGATCAGCTTAAAATTTCTGTTCTCGGTCTGGGTGTTTGTGTTTCTGTTTTTGTGTGTGTCCGTGGCACCCACAACACAGAGTATATCTACCCTACTGTGGGGCTATGAGTGTGAAGCGCTATTAGTATTATTATACATTGTGATATATTGGAATTAAGCTTGCATAGACTAGCAGCGATCTATGCAGATCGCTTGCGTTTTACGGCAGCCTTAGTTAGCTACATAGTTAAACCAATGGTCGCGGTCGGATGTGAGATGGGTGACCGCCAATGGCAAACATTTCACACGCATTTTTGCGCTTCAGAGGGCGCGTTAAGCTGCCGATCCCGATGTCGCGTGCTATTTCGCAATTATGGAACATTAATAATGTATCTTATGTTTTGTTTTTTATATATAAATAAACCGAACAAAAAAAAGCCAGACGGGTTAAGCAATCACCGTCGTATGATCATCGTTCGTCGTTAAGTGTATTTTTTTCTTTTATTGGAATCATGATAATTTAATGACATTTTATTATTTTTAATTTCTGTATATGACTTTTGATTTTGTGATATTAAAATTTGTATTGATCCCAATTATTGTAAATTTATTGTATTTTTGACATATAAGGAATTCATATGAATAAATAACTATGAACAATAAACTATTATCCATAGGTAGTAGTCGTTAACCCTTGCCGGAGGTTATGGTTGGAAACAATACATTGAATTTTTTTGTACAAAAAAAAGGTTCTTGACGTTGGATCTTAAGGAAGTCTTGTCGGCAACTGCACCCTTTTCTACTGATTGAATCATACTAATCCGGTCTTGGACTACCAAGTCAATTGAGATACTTTTAATGAGCTGTCAAAACGTGACATCCCCATACATTTTGTATAAGAAAATGATAAGTGACGTCACTTATCATATATAGTCCATTGACTTCATTATTATTGATTTAAGCGGTAATAAAAATCATGTATAAAAAAGAATTAACAATTATATTGCTTTCCAAACGTGATTTAGTGCAACCATTTTAAGTTAAGGATTTTGAATTTTTTTGTGCATAGTGTCCAAGACCCTATTCTATCACCTACAGATACTTACTATGTTGTCGTTTACTACACGTTTGATTTACTATCTAAAAGTCTATCTATACTAAATATACTAATATTATAAAGAGGAAAGATTTGAATTTTTGTATTTTTGTGTGTTTGTATTTTTGTATGTTTGTAATGAATAAACTCAAAAACCACTGTTCCGATTTTAAAAACTTTTTACCGCGGGTAAATGCTTCATTCCTACGTGAAAACGGGTAATAGGGTCGACACAGTTGAAGCAACTGGCTAAACGCCTATGATTTTAATATAGCAATGAAGCCTGGAATAGCACATAGGCTATTTTTTATCCTACGGGGACCCATTAAACGAATCCACGCGGGGGAAAGCCGCTGGCGGAAGGCTAGTGCTCTAATAAAACTAGAACAGAATATTATAATTTACCGTTCATTATAAGGTAGTACCTGGATGCCAGAGCGTTGCTCGGATAAAAACAATTGATTTTCTTGGTTTATTTTTAAGCAAAACATTCATTAGCTTAGTGTTACTTTAACAAAGCTTTTTGAAATACCTTTTTTAATTGGGTTAAAAAAAATTGTAACAAAAAAATAAAAGACGCAACTTGCCTACTTGAGGTTTGAACCCGGGTCTTTAGCTCCGTAGTCAGCTTTCGTAACCATTCGACCAAGAATCTCCAATAGATGTCAGTACGAGTAATTTTATATTTAACGGCATAAACATTAAATAAAACGATGATAATTTCTATCGATAAAAATTTGCTGGATCGATTTATCATCCCCGAAACCAGGTTTCTAAATTTCATCATAATTTTTGGAGCCGTTTCCGAGATTTAAAAAAATATATTTAGATTATATACAAGAATTGCTCGTTTAAAGGTATTCGATACTAGTTAGTACAACCACCCGATGCGAATTTCCACGCACACAATCTCAGCTGACAACAATTAGAATTGTTTCGCAAGACACCGACGAACTAATCAGCCTCCTTGATAAATGTACGGAACCGCATTTAAATCCGTGTAACGCCTACTTAATGGAGGTAGTTAACAAGGCTCAACACTGTAAGACACATGTTGAGGAAGAATTATGGCGAGCGCGTACGAATGTATTGAACGCGTTACGTTAGAATTGTGGGCCTGAATATGGGTGTTTAGCAAAACTGTTAATACATAGTACGCTATATTTACCCTCATGAGGTATGCAAATATTGGCCGCAACCCTTTATGCGTCCCACTGCTAGGCACGGGTCTCTCCCCATACTGGGGAGGCCTGGAGCTTACTCCACCACGCTGCTCCAACGCGGGTTGGTGGAGATGCGGGTTAGTGGCTAACCCGCTGTCGGATGTTTTCAAACCGCCCATATAAGGCCTCCGACAAGGTTTAGCGACTGTTATCTATCGACAACAACCGGGACCGACGGCTTAACGTGCCCTCCGAAGCACGGAAACGCGCATGAAATTTTTGCCACTAGCGGTCACCCATCTCACATCCTACCGCGCCCGTTTGGCTTAGTTGCATAGATCGTTTGCGTTCTACGCTAACCGACGGGCCATGCGCGTATGCAAATATTACAAAGAAGAAATTACTGAATCGTAATGCAATTTATATAAATGTAGATTTAGATCGATTTTATTGAAGTGAAAACTTCTTTAGCGGCGTTGAGCACTTTTTCACTTTTTTTGGGATGGGTACAAAATGTTAAACTCGCGTCAGGACACGTGGCCTCATCGAATATTCGTAAGACGGAGGGGTGACAGCTGATGACGGCTCGACTGTCTATACTTGTAAAATTCGTTTATATCAAGTATTTAAAATATGGACATTGAACAAAGTGTATCTATTCATGAAAAATGTCTTTGTCTTTGTCTTTGAAAAAAGTGACGAAGAAAAAGTGAAAGAAAATGATTGAGTATATACTTACTTTATAAAAATACGAGATAAAAACCTACTGAAAATACTAGATAAAAAATAATACTGATAATAAAAGCAATTCGTGCGAAATTATACCCTAACCATTCCAAAATATCAAAAATGCACAACGTCAATGTTCAAGTTTTCACTTCTGCCGGCACTACCGGAGTGCAACCCGTTGTTTTTATTTTTATTTGATCCCATATTGCACCTTTTACAAATTTAAATTTTTATTTATTTTATTAAGTAATTATACATTTATTTTTGTTTATATTTGTTTATTCAATTATATATTCATTTTTGTTTATATTTTGCGTCGCATCCAATCGTCGGCTTGGGGATATGCAGGATTTTTGTACAACGAAAGAAAAAATGCGGCAGAATTCCTTTACGCCTTTACTTAAACTCATCAATATATCGTCCCACTGGGCATTGCACCCAGGACTCTCAAACGGTAAAAGTGAGTATGAGGTAATTAATCCTGGCAGGGTCGCCATATAGTGATGTCGCAGGTTTGGTGGTAATAAGAAGGCGTCTGTAGTTGAAGAAGTCTATTATAACTGTTCAATAAATGCCTTAGCCTAATATATATGATAGATAATGAAATGCCTCAGGCACACAAACTACATTTTTTCAACCCTTTTTATGTCCCACTACTAGGCACAGGTTTTCTCTCATAGCTTGTTTGTTTGTTTGAACGCGATAATCTCAGGAACTACTGGTTCGAATTAAAAACATATGTTTGTGTTGGATAGTCCATTTATCGAGGAAGGTTTAAGGCTAACATCATGCTATGACTAATACCAAAGTCCGCGCGGGCGAAGTCGCGGGCGGCCGCTAGTAATAACATAAAGCTGAAGAGTTTGTTTGTTTAAACGCGCTAATCTTCGGAACTACTGGTTCAAATTAAAAAATATTTTTGTATTTGTATTTGTGTTGTATTAAAATTTGGATGATGATTGTAATATAACTATGATCTCTGTCTTTCAATATTCATATCTCATAATATTTAATTTAATCGTATGTATTTTTATCGTGCATATGTTTCTATTTATCCAACCTTTAAAAAAAATTTCTTTTCTCTTTTACAAGAATAATTATTCTCTTTATTCTTGTTGCCGCTTTTATATTTTTCTGCACTTCCTGAAGGTTAGCTGGTAGAAAATGCCATTTTGGCATTAAGCTCGCCTTTTGTTCAAATTTGTGAAATTTGGCCAATAAAGAGTAAATAAATAAAAAATAAATATTGAATAGTCCATTTATTGAGAAAGGCTTCAGGGGCAAAAAACTAAAAGCACGCGGATGAACTCGCGGTCGGCCGCGAGTATCCTAAAAAGTGGTAGAAACTAAGTCAAACTAGGTAACAGTTCATAGTTTAGACTCCGAACTAAATTACTCGCTGGATATTATGCTCTTCTCTCTAATTTCGGGTACGTTACCACATTCGTGTTCAAGTTTCGATTCTACTAAGTTAGTTCAGATTGAACTAAATTTGGAAACTCGCGTTATAGAGAGCCGAAAAGGAATGACTTTTACGTAGGTCGGATACCTCAAAACGTAGTACGGTAGGATGACATTCTAGAATAGAAGTGGATTTATGAAGTCTTTCGTTTGAGTTGAAATCAATGTTTTTTTTTAATAAACAAACCGTACAAAAAGGCAGACGGGCCGCGTGGTGTTAAGCGATCACCGTTTTTTTTTTTTAAGTAGGGAATGCTATTACGCACCGTCTCGACCTCTGTAGAGGGGACAGAGGGAGGTGTGTGGGACTCCCCCCTGCCGTTACGAGGCAGGGGTATACCCACTAAACCCTACTGCGCTCCTCCATCGCCATCGTGACGATGTCGTGGGAAATCGGCAGAGCCTTTGCTTCCACAACATCGTCGGCGACTGCCTACCTATCTTGGCAGGCCCTACACGCTCCCCTTATGGGGAGGCTACAGGAATGACCGGGAGCGCCGGGTCATTCCTGTCCATCAGTGATGGCCTGTGCAATGCAGGTGGAGGCACCCCCGTACCTCCAACCTGCAGGCCACCACCGGGGGGAGGGAGAGAACGGTCGTATTGCCGTCTTCTCCTTCCCCTTCTTCGTTTGCGGAGCGGGGGTTGGGACGGATCGTCCTCCCTCTCCCGCTCCGCCGCCTCCTTCTGCGAGATTACTTCCTCGCAGAAGGAGGCAACAGCTTTCCAGCCTCTTTCGCTTCCGAGCATGGCCCTAACTATGCTCGGCAGCGAAAGGTCCCGGCCGACAACGGATTAAGCGATCACCGTCGCTTAACACGGGCAACCCCAGGGGAGCCACACGAGCATTATCTGCTTTGGAGGAGAGCTTTTTTACAGCTTTCTTGAAGGGTTCTTCAAGATGATCAATGTCATGGTCCACTGGAAATGCCTAAGGTGGAAGATTGTTACATAACTTACCCGTCCGTGGTAAAAATGAGCGCGTTTTGCACGCTGGACAGACGCTGACAAATACGTGGACGTATTTTTACTGTGGAGGACTAACCTTCGCCTGGTGATATAGTCATGAAATGGTGACGTAGGCATCCTCCTCGAATTCGAGTTCCTTGGAGCACTCACCATAGTAAAGTCGGAACACGCAAAGCGAGCCTATGTCTCTTCGCCAGCTAAGCGGTTCTAGCCTGTCAGTAAACAATGTTTTTATTTTTACTGAGGCAGCAGAGGATATAACTTCGAAAGCTACTTCGGAGCATCTTTGAAAGCCGAATGGCTCACTAGCTTCTGAAACATAGCAGCATTGCTTCACGACAGAAAGTGTAGCGGTTTAACCCGTCCGGTATTTCATGGAAGTTCTCATACCCAGATATTTAAAAAAAAACAAATATTCATGGAACTATAGAATGATATGATATTGATACTGTGAAAAAAAACTGTATGGTTAGTAATATCACATCTGTAACAATTTATAGCTTGAGAGTAACGCAGTTATCTGGAGTCCGCATGAAGCAAAATATAAGCTCATGTTGGAGAAACTCCAAAGAAAGTTCTTAAGATTTTTGTATTTTACGGATATGTTATTAGTTGCCCACACGTATATCCAAGCCTATTTTTAGTAGGAATGCTAGGATATAATACCTTAGAATATAGAAGAAATATATTCCTAATTGATTATTTTGTTAAGTTATTAAGAGGAATTACCTGCAACCCATCAATACTATAATTAATTAATCTGAATATCCCTGACAATTACGTTAGGGCTAGGCGTCACAAATTGTTTGCTGTGCCAGTGTGCAGACTCATTCTTGTAAAAGAGTCTCCCCTGATGCGAGCTTTGACTCTACTTAATAGCTGAGTGACCTGGGGTACAAAAATAGACGTATTCTATTCTCCAATTGCCGAAGTTCGCAGGACGGCAGGAGAATACATCTCACAGCCATAGAACGCTTTAGAGTTTAACAATTATGTAATGATTTATAGCCTGTATGTTAAATGTAATAAATAAATAATAATAATGTTATGATGACGAACTATTTTAACTTAAAAAATGACAGATTACTTTATTTTAAATCACATGCCTAGCATAAAATCCTGTAATATGTAACCCTACAATTTTTGTTTATAAGTAAAATGTTTGGCTACAAACAAAATTCTATTTCAAAAATTGATAAATTCTTAGTAATTTTTTATAAAGTAAATTTTATGACAACAAAAGAGACCCACTTTGGCCACCACAGAGTTGCTGAACAAATTATATCCTCAAATATTTGCATAAAAAACCAAATCCACTCGAGGACACGACCAAAACATTGGAAAGCGCGGTATACCAACGCAAACATTCCGAGAACAAATAACCCGATATTAGCTCTCAGCAGTCGACGGTATTATTTTTAACAATTTAAAGCACGCATTGCCCAGTGACTAGCGATGAACGCAAGCGTTGTTCACAGGCGAAAGAAATGACGACCCGCGTGGCGTAATGGTTACCGTGCCGGACGGCCGATCGAAGAGTCCCGAGTTCGATTCTCGGCGAAGCAGAAATTATATTATGAGTTTAAATTTCTGTTCTCGGTCTGGGTGTTTGTGTTTCTGTCTCTGTGTGTGTCCATGGTACCCACGACACAGGGTATATCTATCCTACTGTGGCGACTGGCGATGAACGCAAGCGTTGTTCACAGTCGAAAGAAATGATGACCCGCGTGGCGTAATGGTTACCATGCCGGACGGCCGATCGAAGGGTTCCGAGTTCGATTCTCGGCGAAGCAGAAATTAGATTATGAGTTTAAATTTCTGTTCTCGGTCTGGGTGTTTGTGTTTCTGTCTCTGTGTGTGTCCATGGTACCCACGACACAGGGTATATGTATCCTACTGTAGGGCTATGAGTGGGAAATGTTATTAATTTATTTAAAGAAATGGGCGCGTATGTAGAATGCTAGTAGCAAATACAATAGACGCTGGAAAAATCATTGATACGGAAGAATTTCATGTTACAGGGAGAATAGAGTTTGGCAGGGGGATAGAAGAAGTGGGATGAGGTAGTAATACTTGCTAGCAGTTTGCTGCTGGTGTTATTGCGCTATGTTATTTATGTGCGACAACGTTCTAAGGTGACAATTAATTAATCACATTCGTAGCCCCACAGTCGGGTAGATATTTCCTGTGTCGTGGGAACGATAGACACACACAAAGACAGAAACACATACTCTAAGAGCAATAACAGAAACTTTAAACTCATCATTAAAATTTCTGCTTCGCCGGGAGTCGAACCCGAGACCCGCCGATCGACAGTGCAGCATAGTAACCATTGCGCCACGGGAGTCGTCACTCGAGTAGCAGCGCTCAAAAATTATTTTAGCTGTGGTCAAAAACCTACACCTTTCGTCGGACCTTTTTTCCGTCAGTAATCGATTTTATACCTATTTTTAGTTTTACCATAACTGTCCTGTTATTTTCAAGCTTTGATATAAATTAGAATGACAAAACCGACTTATATTATAAGTCTGTGTTTCTTATTCTTATATTCTTTGTGTGACTTATATTATAAGTCTGTGTTGCAATCTAAAAATGTCACGTTACAAGGAGGATAGGGTTTGAAGGAGAATAGAGGAGATGAGAAAGTAATCTAAGCGCACGAAAGTGCGCCGGACAAGTTCTAAGCACAGGCCGCGCGCACACCGTGCACTATTTACCCGAACAGCTTCGAGCCACTTTTGACCCCCCTGTATCTTCTTACCTGATAAATAGATCTGGATTAAACTTTACGGACATAATAACACCATTTAATTTACTTTGAATAAAAAGTTTCAATATTGTAGCTATTACAGAAAAAAAGTTATAGACTCGAGAAAATTGTAAATTTGGTACTCACTGACTCATGTACTCACTGACATCTCATCAAAATGTTTGACCACTTCTAGAAGACCTACAAAGCTGAAATTTGGCATTTAGCTAGTCGTCAGGGTAAGAGTAATGGGAAAATTCGAATATTGGAAATTGGTCAAGTGCGAGTAAGGTTTTAGTCAAAATTATGTATAATGTTGGTAATACATCTCTCTAAGACTTAAAAATCTGGGATTTTGCATGGGGATAGTCGTTAACATTTAAAAAAGTAAAGAATACATCGAAAATTGGAAATTGGTCAAGTGCGAGTCACATTATAGTCATTATCATTATGATAAATAAAAATGTTGGTCATACTTCTCTAACACTTACAAATCTGAAATTTGGCATCGGGGTAGTCGTTAGCATAAAAGTAAAGGAAAACTTTAGAAAATAGAAAATGTTCAAGTGCAAAAAGAAATTATAATACACGAAAAAAAAATCAGAATATAAAAAAAAAGAAATTATAGTATATTCAAAATTCATTTTAATAGATAACTAACTACGTTTTAAAATGAACTATAAACAAAACAATCCATTTCATCCCAAGATGTCGTGCACAGTATCGTATTGCAGTTTAAAATTAATGTTTAAATTATTACCTGTTACATAAAGCTATTATTACATCTGGTGGACCAGACATACTTCATTTTAATAATAATAATATAATATGAACAACATTGCGATAGGTACCATAAAGCAAACTGAGCAAAAAGAAATGAAATCCCACCAAAAACATAAATGTAAAAATGTGCGCCAAGTTGGAATGGTTAATATCGGTTCTGATTATTATTAACTTGGCTGTAGTTTAGATTTCAACTCTTTTTTTATGTACAAGAACTTGGCCTACATTTTTACATTTATGTTTTTGGTGGGATAACAGTTTACTGGTGGTGTTATTGCGCTGTGTTATTTATGTGCGACGAGATCCTGACGTGACAATTGGCTTCCCTTATGTTGTGATTTCGGAGATTGAATGAAATGTGACAAAAATGAGTTGTTAAGATGTCTTGAATATGTTAGAGCGCGCATGGCCCGGCGGTTAGCGTAGAACGCAAACGATCTATGCAACTAAGCCAAACGGGAGCGGTCGGGTGTGAGATGGGTGACCGCTAGTGGCAAAAAAATTCATGTGCGTTTCCGTGCTTCGGAGGGCACGTTAAGCCATCGGTTCTGGTTGTTGTCGATGGATTCGGATGTTGTCTTTAAACCTTGTCGGAGGCCATAAGGCCCATAAGGGCGGCTTGAAAACATCCAACAGCGGGTTGGCCACTAACCCGCATCTTCACCAACCCGCATTGGAGCAGCGTGGTGGAGTAAGCTCCAGGCCTCCCTAATAATGGGGAAAGACCCGTTCCCATCAGTGGTACGCAAAATGGGTTGCAGCCAACTTCACATTCGTGTAATTCTGTCCTTACAAATTGCAATAATATTGGTAGCTAAATGCTACTATAAACACAGTTTCCGCAGGTTAATTACTTTCAGTGTCCTTACATACTGCATCAGTTGATAAACAATAAACGTATACATAGAACAGTTCAGAATATGAAAAACGGCGCTTATAAGGTTATTGTTTGCTAATTTACTGTGCAATAAAACCTACACTAACCTTTTGTACGACCTGTCAGCAATCGGCTTTATATTTATTAGTAGGTTTTAAAATTAAAAATTAAAATAACATGGAAATAAAATCTAGTATTATTCTTACATTAAAATAACTGACACGTAATTTTGAGCTAGGATACAAATAAGAGGGACAATACATGCTGGATAAAACGTTGACACGTAAGAATGTCACGTTACAGGGAGGATAAGGTTTGAAGGGGACGATAGAGGGGGTGGGATGAGACAGTAATAACTGCTAACAGTTTATTGCTGGTGTTATTGCACTGTGTTATTTATGTGTGACAACGTTATTAGGTGAGATTTTTTATGGCCATTATGCTATGATTTTGGAAATTGAATGAAAGGATACAATCTTACAGCATCAAGGTATGACAGGTATGACACCCGTCAGAGGCCTTTACAGGCGAACCCCTCGTCCCAACGTCCTTGCACAATGTGCCTTCTAATTATACAATTAGTGTGTCTGTGTGTGTCGGTGTCAGTGTTGGCGGTTCATAGAAAATGGCGTTGTTATTTGAAATTGACATATTTAGAAATGTTTGCGTCTGTAGTAGCGATGAAAGAATATTTGTGAATGTGTGACAAAATTAAAATGTGTGCGATCTTCCCCCGCACCAGATTTTTCATAAATATTATGTATCGAAGCTAGGCGCTCTGCCGTCTCTACTGAAGAGTGAGTCAGTAACTTTGATACTCTAAGGATAGAATAGAGACCAGAATAAGTTGTTCAAGGTGCCTTAGAACATGTCAAATCATCTTTGTTTAATGTTAATGCTTTAAAATACCATTGATTGCATAATATTCTGAAGCGCGCATGGCACAGTTAGCGTAGAACGCAAATGATCTATGCAACTAAGCCAAACGGGCGCGGTCGGGTGACCGCTAGTGGCAAAAAGTTTTATGCGCGTTTCTGTGCTTCGGAGGGCACGTTAAGCTGTCGGTCCCGGTTATTGTCGATAGATAACAGTCGTTAAACCTTGTCGGAGGCCTTATGGCGGTTTGAAAACATCCGACAGCATCTCCACCAACCCGCATTGGAGCAGCGTGGTGGAGTAAGCTCCAGGCCTCCTTAATAATGGTGAGAGACCCGTGCCCAGCAGTGGGACGCAAAAAGCGTTGCAGCCAGCCAGCCAGCATAGTAATTGTATTTGTAACCTACGCTGCTGGGACTTCGGTTTGATCCCAGCACACTCATGATGGCAGCAAGTTTTGTCGCAACTAACATAACTTCTTCCTTACAACATTTCAAAAGCATTTCTATGTAAATAATACTGTAATACAGTTTTCGGCGATTGATAACTTTCAGTGTTTTTGTACATTGTATCGGTTGTTTTGTATATCAATTCACTTACATAGTAACAGTTAGAAATGAAATGAAATGAAATGAAAAACGTTTATTGATGACTGTTTACAAAAAAATTTGGTGTTTGCATCTAACAATAGTATTTAAACAGTCTACCTTATTCAGGCATCGAATAATCACTAAATTAACCTACAGTTATTTATTTACTAAATTAATTACAATTATAACTTAATTTAAATTTTAAATTTCAAGTTTATTTTAAAGTTTTAAGAATCCGTTAAATTAAATTTTAACGGAACGTTAGAGACACCTATGAGGTAAATACAAGGTGAATTCGCTGTTTATCTATTTATTGGATAACGAACAAGGCATAGAATTATACAAATACCAAGATACAATTACAATATACTAATATATTATCTAAATGCTGCCTCACTTACAGGTTACCACGGCATGTACGAGTAGGTATATTTACAATAAATGAATAGTGTAAAATTATATTAAACGATATGTAGGTGGTAGAACTATTATGGCTCGCCCGGTGAAGTACCACCGCTGCACCCACTTCTGCCGTGAACCAATTCTGTTGTGTTTCGGTGGAAAGGTGCAGTTGCCGGCCACACTTACATGAGGCGACCACCAGCCTCCGGAGTAGCAGTGCAACTGCATACGACCTCAGACAAGACTTACCTATGCTTGCTTGAGATTTTATGTTGATGTCCAAGGGGTGCAGCGACCACTTAACACCACGTGGCCTGCATGCTCGTCTGCTACTCCATTAAAAAAACGCTATGTTGATAGGTGCTAACGTGTGCTAATTTTAAATATTTAAGAACGTATGTATTTAGAAGTACAAAAGATTAACGTCATGTTACGTAAGAATGTTGCATTACAGGGAGGATAGGATTCGGAGGTAAGGAGGACAGAGGGATGGGATGGGGAAGTAATAACAATGGCACGCCGCAGCTAGCTGACGGTCTGGTTATTGCTATGTATTATTTATGTACAACGTTCTGAGGTGACAAATACTATGGCCATTGTACTGCGTTTTAGGTGAAGGATTTGGATATTTATCACAATGTTAAAGACCGAGATAATTACAGGAGTTTTGATAATATCTAATACCTGTAAACGAGCAATTCTTCTATCCATACTAATATTAAAAATTTGAAAGTAACTCTGTCTGTTACGCTTTCCTGCTTAAACTACTGAACCAATTTTGATGAAATTTGGAACACAGATAGAGTGGACCTTGGGAAATGACATAGAATGGTTTTTATCCTAGGGAACCTATAAAACGGGTCCACGCGGGTGAAGCCGCTGGCGGAAGGCTAGGCTATACCTATATATATTTTGAATCTCGAAAAGGGCTCCAACTTTTTTGATGAAATTTAGTATCCTGGTTTCGGGGGTGATAAATCGATCCATCTAGTTTTTACTTTTAGAAATTTTTAATTATTAAAAATTATTTTCAGTGATAATCAACTTAAATATAAACTGCAAAATACGACTTTTCCTGACATCTATTGGAGAGTATTATTAATATTGTGGCGTAGAACGTCGTTGAGCGACCGAACGAGCGTCCGCTAGTCAGACGTTAAAAGAAATGACAATGTCGATTTGAAAGAGCTATAAATTTCGTTCATTGAATTAAAGCTTCCTTGACCAAATGGTTACGTGGACTGACTACGGGATAAAACCTCATCAAAACCATATTGAGTTTTTTTTGGGTTTTTTTTTTATTGTGAGCTATTTAAAATGACGTTGTTAAGTAACACTAAGCAAATGAGTGTTTCGTTTGAAATCAAACCAAGAATACAAATTGATTTTTATCCGAGCAACGCTAGTCGTCCAGGTACTATTTATTATATAGGTATGTAAGTGGTTAGTACCTGTAGCTTCGGGATTAAGAATAGAGCTACGGTATCCTCTGCCTGATCGTAAGAGGCGACTAAAAGGGTGCTTCCGGGGCTGCGGGCGGTGAGAGTGGGAGCTCGACCCGTCCAGCCAGCAGCCCCGGGAAGGACGGCGGTGTGTGCGTGGCCTCGTGCCGCCGTAAGCATCGGAAGGTGCAGGAGATCAGATCTGGTCTCCCAAAGATGGGGCCGTTCCAGGGCGTCGCGTATGTAGGACACCGGTGCGTTCCATGTGAGATCCCGAAGTCCTCCCCAAACGCAGAGGAAGGCCACCGAGGAGGTTTTAGTGAGGTTCAAATCCCACATAACCCGGTGTCCTCTCCCAAGGTGCTGGGTACCTTTTGAAGGTCCCCCCCCCCTCCCCGATACCAAAAAAAAAGGTATGTAAGTCGTTGAACTTGGATGGCTCGGTCAAGGTAGTTTGTAAACTGCTTGTATTTTCTGCTGTAACTAAATTATTTTGAGTGCCAGTAATATGACGCGATTACTGACCACACTTACATAAGGAATATATTAGCATATACTATGGACATACCCAAAAACAAGCACACAAACAACCATAATAATCGTAATCATAATCATAAGAATGGAGATAAAATCCATCATATAATGCTTCTGTCTAAATGGAAATCAAATCCAAGACCCTTCAATCCGTAGCTGCCGGAGCAGCAACGCAACCACACATTATAATGACCTCAGGGTTAGATTACATAGTTTTTGTATTTTTATTATATCTCATTACGTTCCAGTACTGTGATTACCAAAGAAAATAATAATGATTTATTCGCGCAAATATGGGTATTATAGAAGTTGTTTTATATATTTAAAGTCCGCCATACTTACCTCAGTAAGGTATGCAAATATTGTTATTAAAGAAATAAAAAACTACACTTAGATCTACCTAATAACTTTATGACTTAAATCTAAATCACTAATTTATTTATTATTTTTACAAACTATGTTATTTATTTTTTTATCCCATATTTTGCGTTTTTCTATTATGTAGTTATGAATTTATTTATACGGTGTGTTACCTGCGTCGTCGGCTTTGGGCACCCAATTCACTGGGTTTTTATACGCTGAGTGGAAAAGAATCCGGCGGGAAAAAAACCTCTCAGGTTTTTAGTTCCGTAATCCCTCACGAAGTTAATTCTCATCGTTTAGAAATTCAGAAACGAAAAGTACGATTATCTTATATCGACCAAACACCTTCAACTTTTTTCAAGAAAATGATAACAAATAACTTCAAGACTAAGACATGCCCTTTTCAGGTTCCTGCCAAAACTCCAGGCAATAAATGTAACCCTAAAATATAATATTGCTCATTTTACTCCGTACATCGCTACATCGTACGTATTCTCTATCTTGTCAGGAGATAGGGACGTCAATCAAAACCCAATCCAATTACAACGCACAATTTATTATCCGGTCCCATTTTATTATTACAAACGGTAAAACATTTTCTGAAGCATAAATGTATTACAAGTTATGTTTTTTCTCATAAATGTAAAATATTTTTATGTCATTTATCCTAGATTTTTTATTAACCTAATTACAAATAAAATTTAGTACAACCATAAATATTTTTGAGATTTATTTTATAGGAATTAGCTCGTTCAAAAGCAAATAGTAATTTGTAGGCATCGATATAATAAGTAGCCACAAAATAAAGAGAAAACAATGAAGCGCGCATGGCGATGCGGCTGCACTCAGCTAAGTGAACCGGGTGCGGTCAAGTGTGACATGTGTGATTTGCATTCCATTTTTTTGAAGTGAAAACTTCTTTAGCGGCGTTGTGCACTTTTTTGGGATGGGTAAAAAATGTTAAACTCGCGTCAGGACACGTGGCCTGATCGAATATTTGTAAAACGGAGGGGTGACAGCTGATGACTCGACTGTCTATACTTGTAAAATTAGTTTATATCGAGTATTTAAAATATGGACATTGAACAAAGTGCATGAGTGAGTACTTTATAAAAATACAAGATGAAAAATAATACTGATAATAAAAGCAATTCGTGCGAAATTATTCCCTAACCATTCCAAAATATCAAAAATGTACAACGTTAATGTTCAAGTTTTCACTTCTGCCGGCACTACCGGAGTGCAACCCGTTGTTTTTTTTAATATTGGCATCGCAAACTCTGTGCAATATACCAGTGCCATCGTCAAGTATAATTTTTGCACACTTCGTAGTCGTAGAAAAAATCAGTAAGTCGTCAGGTATCAGTCAGTCTAGTCAGTTAAATGTTCAAGTAAAGTAATAGCTACTTTACCAGAACATGTTCGAAGGCGTTTTGGAGGCAAGCCGAAAAAACACGTTTTCGCACTGCAATTTAATTTCACAATACTTGCGCACTGTCACTGACCTATATCGGTCAAAATGCCATCAACTTTATCCGATATATCTCAAAAATACACCAAGAAAATGAAAATAAAACAAGAGCACAACTTGTCCCTTCAGACTTCCCGCCAAAACTCAAACATTGCATTTAGATCAAGCTATTCTTGTCAATCTTTATTTTTCTTTTCTCTTCTTTCTCATAATAATGTGAGAATAAGATTAGCCGCTGAATATTCCCTTACTGTATTCCGCATTGTAACCATGGCAACCGCGACCGCTTCGTCTGCAGGCTGCTTGCTTAGCGGATAAGATGTAGATTACACAGTATTTATTGCCTTTTCCTTTCTTATTTGCGTTTATCATAAAACAACATTTGGTGTTTGTTTAAGAAGCTCGCAGAAAGTTATTTTCTTGTCAAAGAAATTATATAATATCAAAACCGGTACAGTATTTTCATTTGGTGATTGATAATGTTTAATATTTTTGGGCTCTATCAAAGTATTATAGAACTTAGTACATAGGTCAAGCGTTTATAAATTATAGGTACTATAACGATTTAAAATACCGTGCTTTCTAAAATTGAAAAAGAGAGGCTTTCAGAACTTTTTTTTGGTTTTACAAACCATTTTACTTAACTTTAATTAAAGCTATAAATTTAGAGACAAATAAAAGCGCATAAAACAAATTTTAAAACACAAAACATTTTTGTATTTTACAATTAGCTTTTTGGTCAAAACAATTCTTTTGTATATTGTTATTAACTCTTATCTAATGAATAATTTACATACTTTCCTAAGGGTCTTTAAAGAAGTATTTTTTGACAAAAACAAAACCCGAAAATTAACCATCTTTTTAGAACTTGCGTAGATTGATCGGAGAAGTAACGGTAGAGTATAATACATGTGCTGCAGCAGTTCACTTATCTCGTCGTCCACTCTGTATAACCAAAGTAACATAGCGTATAGCGTATAACATGAGCAGCGATGGCCGAGTGGTAAGAAACCGCGGTCATCGACGCGACCGATCCCGGGTTCAAAATCCTCGGCGAGCACCTCTGACAAAGAAATTTGTAATGTGCGCATTTATCGCTGCTCCACGGTGATGGAAAATATCGTGATATTTAATTGATTATGATGTTCCCCATCGCCGTGCATGCCTGAGAGAAATTCATAAATTGCCTGTGTCCAGCAGTGGGACATAAAAAAGGTTGAAAAAAAAATTATAGAATATTACCAAATCTAACACAACATACATACGTTCGGTATGCGGTAGAACTTTAAGGGTCCGACCGGGGTTGTATTTTTTGTGTCGGGGGGAAACCTTCAAAAGGTAAAACCCTTTTGTGGCCTGCCTCTACGGGCCTCTAGGACTCCGGGAACTCCAGTGAAACGCACCGGTGTCCTCCCCTCCACGCGCGGCGCCCAGAATGGGCTCATCTTCGGGAGAGCAGATGTGCTCTCCTGCACATTCCGATGCTAACAGCGGCATGCGGCCACACACACACTGCCGTCCTCCCTGCTAGCTGGATGAGTCGAGCTCCCACTCTCACCGCCTGCAACCACCGGGGGGCGTACCACCACTACATCCACTTCTGCCGTGAAGTAATTGTATTGTTTTTCGTTGGAAAGGTGCAGTTGCCAGCCATACTTACACGAGCCTTCAGGGTAGCAGCGCAACTGAATACGATCACAGGCAAGACTTATCCTTGCTTAAGGTTATGTGTAGAAATTTTTGGGCTGCAGCGACCGTTTTACATCACGTAGCCTGCTAGCTGCAACCCTTTTTGCGTCCCACTGCTGGGCACGGGTCTCTCCCTATTATTGGGGAGGCCTGAAACTTACTCCAACACGCTGCTCCAATGCGGGTTGGTGGAACTCCTGGCATGTGGCCTGCTACTGCATTTAAATAAAAACAAAAAATAAAGAATCACAGTAAATATTGCCGAAATTAATGCCTCATAACATTATGAGGCATCAATTCATTCACTTTCTTCCTTAAGATTACAAGCCAAAGAATCCTCGAGATGAGAGCAATATCTTTTTCCCGTCAGAATCTATTGTTCATTTGGTCAGGTTTATTAAATAGGGATCGGTCGACATCTGGCCTTGTATGAGTTGTGTTAATATACCCTCTTAGGTCGGTCTTATTGAAAATATCAACATATTACGGTCTAAGATCCCACTGCTCGATTCCGCAGCTATCTGTTTTTGTCGATACAACTAACTTTAAATGAATGTTTATAAAGTAAACAATGGATTAGGGATAGGTTGCCTATCAAAAATTAGCCGCAATTACCAGCAATTAATTTTAGTATAATTAATTCGCTAGTGTAACTTGCAACTATATGTTTTTTGATGAATTTTACGACATTTGAAAGAAAATAATGTCACGAATTCAAAAAGAAATGGTTGCTAAGTCTCAGTCAGCCGCAACGTTAGGTTTGCTAGGTGTAAATAGGTACATGTATTAGTGTTAATTATTTAACTAATTTTTAGTTGTATCGAAAAAGCAGATAGCTGCAGAACCAAGCAGTGGGATCTTGTACTATTACTAAATATTTAAAGGATTAATGCTGAGACGTTTGAGTAATACGTAACGCTTTGTTGGAATAACAAACGTTACACACTCATAGTCCCACAGTAAGGTAATTAATACCCTGTGTCGTGGGTACCATGGACACATACAAAGACAGGAACACAAACATCCAGACCGAGACCAGAAATTTAAACTCATCATTCAAATTTCTGTTTCGCCGGGAATCGAACCCGGGACCTATCGATTGGCAGTCCGGTATGGTAACCATTGCGCCACGCACGTCGTCAAAGATTACATACTTTTTTTTCAAAAATATTAGGGCTGCAGCACTCTTCGCGTCCTATTGGTCTGTAAGTAGAAAGGCCTAAACTTTAAAACCATGCTGCATGAAAGGTTCTACGATATTATCATTGACAGTTTAGTGTAACCCTCGAAAAACGTAATCACGTTAAATTTTATATTGGACTACTAGAAGTTACCAATCCAGTTCCCAACTGGGCCGGATACTGCTTATATAGTATCTGGCCCGGTTACATAAATTATTTTTACACTAGCCTTCTGCCAACTTCGCCCGCGTGGACCCGTTTTATAGGTTCCCGTAGGATAAAAACCATCCTATGTCCTTTCCCAAGGTCCACTCTATCTGTGTTCCAAATTTAATTTAAATAAAATTGATTCAGTAGTTTAAGCGGGAAAGCGTAGCAGACAGACAGACAGAGTTACTTTCCAATTTATAATGTTAAGTAGGGAAGTAGGGATTATTGAGGTCGCACAAAAAACTGTTTTTTTTTTAATTTTTTTTTCGGTTTTGATTGAATTAAGTGAATAATAACCTATTATCTATTGTTCCAGGCCCAGTCGCAGTATCTCTAATTCTCATCGTGTTGTGCTCTACCATCACTATTTGTGATATATTAAGGTAAATAAATACATCCATATTTTAATCATTTTAAATAAACGCTACACACTCATAGCCCCACAGCAAGGTAATTAATATCCTGTGTCGTGGGTACCATGGACACTTACAAAGACAGGAACACAAACACCCAGACCGAGAACAGAAATTAAAACTCATCATTCAAATTACTGTTTCGCCGGGAATCGAACCCGGGACCCCTCGATTGGCAGTCCGATATGGTAACTATTGCGCCACGCAGGTCGTCGATTTTAAAGTAACGGAACCTTTGATATTTTTTTTGGTATCCGGGGGGAAACCCTTATGTGGGATTTGACCGCACTAAAACCCCCTCTTTGGCTGCCTCTGCGCTTGTGGAGGACTCCAGGATCCCCAGCGGAACGCACCGGTGTCCTCCACGCGCGATGCCCCACTACGGGCCCATCTTCGGGAGAGCAGCTCCTGCACCTTCCCATGCTTACGGCGGCATGCGGCCACGCACACACCGCCGCCCTTCCGCTGCTGGCTGGACATATCGAGCTCCCACTCTCACCGCCCACAAAACCGGAAGCCCCTTTTAGTCACCTCTTACGATCAGGCAGTGGATACCGTAGCTCTATTCTTAATCCCAAAGCTACAGGGACTAACATGTGAATTTGGAAAGTTCAAACTGACATGAAGTAACCTTTAGACTCCGGAGTAGCAGCGCTCCATGTGCTGCAGCAACCATTTAATATCACATGGTCTAATTTCTCGTTCTTTCAAAGTTATAAAAATGGCGTTGATATTATAGTTCGAGGAAGCATAATAGTTATTAAATACAAAAATGCAATAAAATGATTTTTTCATTAAATAAAACACAAGCGTGTTTATAAAAGTATGAGGTTTAAATTATTATCAGGTTTTAATTATTTTTAACTTTTTAGTTATTTTTTTAATAAAAGTTTGTTTTTAAAAAGAAATTTTAGTATTTTTGATGCTAGTTTGACTACGGGGTTGTGTCGTTTAACTTCCGGGTTCCTATGGCCACCTTCCAGCAACATCATTAGATCAGCTCTATGTCACAATAATATTCCATTGCCATCCGATTTATACTAGTACATGCATGCAAAATTTCAGCTCAACGGGAAACCGGGAAATGGATTAAATTTAACTTGCAAGATTTGATTACAGACAACGGGATAGGTGAAAATAAATAAAAGCTTGTAATAAAATAACGTCCTTTGTGAAGTACTTATTTTTTTACAACATTATCATATTAATATATTATCTGTTATTCCAGTAAGATTGCTAATATAAAGTAAAAGATTATTTTAAAGCCAAAAGTAAGAGCAACGCGAAGGCCAACTTTTGAAATCAAAAGCCCTTTCTCTTCATTAAGAGAGTAGCTATTTTCTTAAACAAATACTTCGTTAACTCACTTTCCCTTGATAGCAAAGGTCCACGATGCTAAATGTGAATTTACACGAGCGTCATGAAAATCTGGAGCATTCATCAGTCTGATCGGTAGAAGTTAACTGATTTTTGACCGATTTCACCAGTGGGGAAAGCACTTACAGGTTTTAAAAAAAATATTAAAAAACGGAAAGGTATCATAATAAGTACAGCAAATTAAGGTAGAACTAGATTAAGTAAAGTAGATTAAATACATAGTAATATTTCAGTAACCTGACGATTATATTATGTATTGAAAGGGTGGAATGAATTAAGAAATTGCGAAATAAAAAGAAATATTTCAGCACTCCTGTGCGAGGTGAAAATGTTTTTATTCATTTATTTATTTATTTTCGGTTACCGGATATTCTAAACTTCTTACAGACAGCCGGAAGTATGAGAACAAGCAGTTTAATAAAAGCTTAAGCTTTCTTATGTGTGAACAATGTGAACAGTGTGAACACTCAATAAGATTCAAGATGCATTCCATATCTTAACTTGAAGCGCTCGATAGAAAATGAAAATCCCCTCTTGTGCTCCCTTTCTATAATAGCTTACCTAGCAACACGAAAAAGCTCTTTAAAACTTCATCAATAAAGATTAATTTTACTTTAGCGCTATCGAAGAACCATCAATTTGACTTCGTATACTTATCTGCTCCTTAGTTTGTTATTTTAACGACTTCTCTTACAAAATTGCCTCCAGTATTTATATGCTATTAATTTTATTATTTTCAAAACCTTCAAATTCTGATAACGAATCTATATTATAACTTTGCAAGTCATAAATCCACTAACGATTATTTTAATTGTCCAATTAAAATGATATGAGGGGATTACTTTTGACTGAGTGCACTCGCTATGTATAAAACAAACATACGTAAAAGTTTATTTTACTCGTGTCATTTTTGCTAAAACATTTGTATGCACAGCTTGAACGACATGGTACCATCACAATTACACATAATTATTACTTTTTATTCATTGAAAGCTAGGAGTTGTAAGTAAAATAGAAAGGTTGCTTTTTAGATTTCAGTGCTTTAAAGATATTTTTCTCAAAAGCACACCAAATGAAAAGTTCGGAAAAAACACCTACATATACAAAAAGTTTTCAAATACACAATAACTTCATCAGATTCAAGTTTATTATTTAGGAAACAAGATCGTATTATTTGTAGAATAAGTACCACCTTTGCATCGATTTCCACACTGGACTTTAAATCCTTTAAAAATAATATCTTAATCACCCTTCTACGTTTAATTCTCATGCTGATATTACTCTACTACGCTACCTACAGCTGTCGAGGTTAGGCACATGAAAAAATTGTGCATGTGCTCGCCTTATAACATTCATAGCCAAAAAGACTTACTGACATAGAACACCTACACTTATAGACAAATACCTACCTGTGTGGCGCAATGGTTACCATGCCGGATTGCCAATCGAAGGGTCCCGGGTTCGATTCCCGGCGAAACAGAAATTTAAATGATGAGTTTTCTGGGTGTTTGTGTTTCTGTCTTTGTATGTGTCCATGGTACCCACGACACAGGGTATATCTACCCTGCTATGGGGCTATGAGTGTGAAGCGTTTTTATTATTAGAAATCAAAAAAGAACTCTACATAAAGTTACTTAAAATACTCGCGTATCTTTTTAATCTATCAACCGTCGTGACACCATTTCGTGAGGTTTTTGTTATCTAAAAGTAATTTTTTATTTTCCTTCCAGAAACATCCTGCGATGATGACCGCTTCAGGCGACGAAGCTGACCCGCAACTTGTAAATAAGAGTTTTAAGACGAGCTACGTAATAGCAGTATTGTAATCGTAATATTAAATGTCACACAGACCACGCAGCCTGATAGATTGGAAAATGTATTTTTTTTTCTTCAATTATGGCATCGCAAATTCTACATATTGCCAGCGTCAAGTATAAATTTAGCATCACGTTTATGCCAGTTTCGGTGAAACTGGACGAGTAATAATAGGTAAAGTCAGTAAGTCGTTAGTAATCAGTCAGTCAAATCAGTCAGAC
Organism: Pyrgus malvae; assembly: GCA_911387765.1. Classification (NCBI taxonomy): domain Eukaryota; kingdom Metazoa; phylum Arthropoda; class Insecta; order Lepidoptera; family Hesperiidae; genus Pyrgus; species Pyrgus malvae. Next base: position 5,493,168 of record OU426951.1, read on the forward strand.
ATTCAAGTATAGCGATGGCTTCTTTATAAGAACGTGACCAATGGAATTTTGGAGGCAAGCCGAAAAAACATATTTTCGTACTGTTATTTTAATTCACAACACTCGTGCACTAAAATTAACCTATATCGAACAAAATGCCAACCAAATTTATCCGATATAACTCCAAAATACACCAAGAAAATGAAAATAAAACAAGAGCACACATACATAAAAGGTTTTTTTGTCAACAGAGTACTGGGATTAGAACTCTGGACTCTTAGTAGATGCCAATAAAATTGTAACGTCAATGACGCAAATAGTAATAGTAAATACACATAATTGATTTTTTTCCTTTTAAACAGCAACCATGAAAAATAAGGTTAATTTAATAATAAAAGAAGCTTAACAGATTAAACGACATATAATTATAATTAACTAAAAATGTTTTATAAACTTTTATTTATTTTTATTTATTCATTTTGTATTATAATAAAATTAACTATTAAAACAATTCAAGGACCCTGAACTATTACATCAGAAGAAATATTAATAAAAATAAAAAATAAAACCATCGAAAATATGGTTTTGTCTATAGGGCTACGTGGTCTTTGGTCGTATAAGTAATCTATGTAAGGTACGAAAATTTTTCGGGAGTACAAAACGTACTTCCTTTTACACAGTAGTCAAAAGCTGAAGACTCCCAAGTAGTTTACGCTAAGACGGTACTAAATGCATAAACGAGGACATGGATGGGATAGAAATGGCCTTCTTAATTAAATTTATTTTCCTTATATGACGCATGCATCAAATTTTTTACTATCAGGTCTATAAAGTTTTTCAAAGATTACGAATGACTACCGATTGTTATATTTAGGTTTGATAACAGTTGTTTGTGTGTATATATCTTTGATGATGTGTAGTATTAAAAGTTATTACAAAGAGCATTACAAAAAATAATATATGTTTTTTTACAAAGATTTGTAACTTAAAAATTTAGTGTAGTAAATTAAATGGAAAATTTGTTTCTAATAATTAACCTACACATATAATTTTTGATTAATTATAGATCTAACAAAGAGAAACATTTTTATTTGTATATCTTTTTAGATCTTCTAGATTTAGGAGATATCCCGAAAATTATTCTATAGCTATTATTCCATTACAATTTAAATTTGTATTATGCAATACCGTTACATTAACGACTTCTGATCGTCATCATCATTTCCTCGTCTTTTGTATATTTTAGTTCTATTGTGTCGTTTTATACTGAAACTTTAGATAGCGTGCCATTTCTATCCGTTTCCTGTTCTGTATAACACGCCAAAACAAAGGACACTTATCTGAATACACGTAGTGATGTACGGTTGAGTCCTCCCCAACTTTGCTTCATAACGTTCCTCACTTAAGCTTCCTCAAGGAAGCGTACGACTCTAATAAATTCTCAGTTACGTCCAAATGCGAACTCTGACGCTGTGAAGATTTAGCGCAATTAAATTTCAACTCTATTATCTAAGAACTTCAGTTTAAATTCGAATGAACAAAGTAAATTTAGAGGTTTTTTTGTACAAGCAAGGCAGCGAATGCACCCAAATTTATTTCCAGCACAAAAAGATCTTTTCAACTTTCACTGCATGTACCAAAATGACGTTAGTTCTATGTATGTTTTTTATGTTTTAAAACCGCAAGCGTTTAAAGTAAGCTTAACTTTTTTGCTCTACTAAAAAAAATTAAAACGCTTTGCATTTATCTGCAAAAGTAAAACTATACCTAAATGATGACCGTGACATGAGTAATGCTTCATTGAATGTTAACTACGTCGTCATCTTTAGAAATGTTTTAATCCGCCTGTAATCTTATGTGTGTTCAATTCGAAAAACCTACTTGCAGTTTCTGTCAGCCATTTTCTATTAAGGTATAAAAGACTATCAAACTACTCAAAGGCTCAAATAGTCAATCAATATTAAATTTATTTAGCTATAAAAATAACTGCAGCTCACGTTTGTTGTATAGGAATTAACCTCCAATATATATTTTGTTTTGTATTGAGTATACAGAAATTCATCGTCAGTAAAAATTTCAACTGTCTAGCTATCACGATTCATGAGATACAGCCTGGTGATAGACAGACGGACGGACCGAAAGAAGATTCTAAGTCTTCTTCTTCTTAATCATTTCGCTCTTGGCAGAGCGGTTGTGGTCGTCATGTTGTCGCATGGCAGATGTAATTCTCCTCACAATCTCTCGCCATTTTGCTCGGTTGGTCATTTTGGTGCACTCATGCAATGGACCGCCCACAGCAGATTTGATTTGGTCGGTCCATCGCATGGGCGATCTACCGCATGGCCTGGTACCCCCTATTTTGTCTTGCACCACTAGACGCTCAATGGAGTCATTGCCTCTCCAAGAGACGTGGCCGAAGAACTTAAGTATGCGGGTTCTAAGTAGGTACAAGGGTTTTATTTGTACCCTTTGGTTTCAAGAAGCCTTATATAAAATTTTGTCGATTTCGCTGGTTTAACTGATTTTACATACGAGATTTTGCAGTTAAAATGTAGTATTTCCATAAGTTTTATTGCACAATATGACTGATCATTTCAATAATAAACTATTTAATTAGCCACTTTGTCATTGTTATTACGTTATAAACTATTTAATTAGCCACTTTGTCATTGTTATTACGTTATTTTGCTTAATAGTCCTGAAGTTGGTGACAGTATTGTGAATTTTACTGTAATAGGTATAGAATTTTACCATATTTCCGGATTATTTTAAAACCTAATCGGATTGAAAAAAAATGCCATGTATTGCTGTAAAAATCGCATATGCAGTAAATTAGTCACTTTTTGCCACTCTCATACAAAAAAAATTGTAAAAAAACATTGAACTTACTTAGTCAATTTTGAGAGAAAATGGACTAGAAATTGCTTTTGATTTCGGCAAATAGGAAAATATTTCAAAAAATTTTAGACATAAATACACTTGAGTTCAGTTCAATCCGTTTCCTGAAATAAAAATCAAATTTTTAATGAAAACTTGGCATTAAATTTTAAAGTAACCTAAAACTCGCATTATAATATTCTTGACGCAAGCTAAGAAAGTGGCTAATGTATTAGATTATTATTGAAATGGTCAGTTATATTGTGCAATGAAATTTATGGAAATACTGTACCTTAAACTGCAAAATCTCATGTGTTAAATCAGGTAAATCAGCGAAATTGGCAAAATTTTGTACCTATATGGTCTCTTAAACCTTAAGAAAACAAGCGCTATGCATTTGAAATATCTATACTCGAGCCGACGCAATATCCGTAATGGAACGCCAACATCCGAAGGTCTTTCGTTTCGAACTCTGATCTCTTAAATGAGATTAAATATTGAACCACTGAGCTATCTGCTAATCTACATAATGCTTAATTGTCTTCTGTAATTTGCAAACCTAATTACAACGTCTGTTCGTTCGTCCGACATCTTGACAGTGTGCTCACTCGCATCGCATTAATATTTAAGTTTACGCCTTGATGTGAATTCGGAAGTCAAAACTTTGAATTTACGAGTACGTTGCTTTTTGACCTATGTATGTTTTATGAGCGGCTTATTTTGTAATGAACGAATCTTAGTGAACGGTCCTGATTTTGAACCTTTTGGTCCTGATTTTTTAAAACAGAATGCCAAAATGAACTTATTTTGTAGCATAGCATTATTCTTGTGAGCATAGTTTGTTTTAGTGAAAAGGGCCTTTCAATAAAACTCAACCCAGCGGCTAGCGTAGAACGCAACCGATCTACATCTAAGCAAAAAAGGCGCGGTCGTGTGTGAGATAGGTACTGCTAGTGCCAAATTTTAATGCGCATTTCATTATAACAGATGGCAGTCGTTAAAGTTATGGGAGTGGGACCAGTGGCGGCCCAGCAGTGGGACGCAAAAAGTGTTGCAACGAGAAATTCACCGTATATCGTTTGGCATTTGGTATTCGGCGTATTCAGCTTTTTTTTTCACTATTTGTATTCGGCTGAATTATTCGGTTTTGGTGGCAATTACATTCGGGTCGAGCATAACTATTTTCTAAAGGCAAAACTTACATAATATTATATTTTACTTTATGTTAGGTATATTATAATAAAGAAATCCTATAAAGATTGTGTTCAATAAAGCTAATAAAATGAAGCAATTAAACTAATTGAAGTTTAATTGCTTTATTTTATTAGCTTTATTGCTTTATTTTATATGAACTTACATGGAAATTTACAAAATTTTTCAAAGACAAAGACTGCACAAGATTTGCACAAATGTGGGTGTTTACAAAAGGTGTTTTTATACATTTGGTTCGCCATATTTACCTTCATGAGGTATGCAAATATTACAATAATTAAAACTTAACTAATTACAAATTTCTTTATCATATTATGCTTTTATTATATTATCATTATTTGTACTCATATGTCTCAAACACGTGACCTTTTACGCTCACTCATATTGGAAACACAATAAAGTTATATTATCAATAGTTTTGTATTAAAGAGCACCTTTGTTTTTAAGTATTTATCCATGTTAGAACCTGTTTTCGCGGCAAAACAATAAAATAGAAACCCGAATAATTCGACCAAATATCCGGTTCGGTAAAAGTTAAACCGAATGGTATTCGGTATTCGGTTCTTCGGTGAAACCACTGTTCGGTTCGTGGAATTAAAGTGCGCAACTAAAAAATAAGATTATACTCAACCGTACATCATTAAAAATTGTATCTACTGAACATACTTACATTATGTAAGCGAAATATAAATTAAATAAGTACCTATTTATAAGTAAGTAGATGTTCCTTTTTAAATGAAACGTGGTTGTTTGATCATACGTGGAAAATATATACATGTTATTTCGGACGTATAATATTTATTTATGATGCCTTTTGATATAGGCCCTTTGAGGTAGGACTGGAGAGTAATAAGCTGATATTGAATACAATTTTAACACGTGTGAAAGGTTTCATGTATTTTTCATTATTATCCCTATTTATGAACAACGAATGAATTTTAATGTTTAAAGTATTTTCTTAAGAAAATATTACGGTTCTTCACTGACGGTGTTGCTAGGTTTTTTGTTGTTTGATGTATTTACGTTACCCTTTTAACTGTCGTACTAAATTGCAAGAACACAGTTTCTTTAAACTTACTCTTATCTTGTGTAATGCAGTAAACTGATACAATAATGACCGTCTGCACATTTTTATTATTTTTTATTTTTGATATAATGCTATAAGGTCTTGGCTATTAGATTACAACATTCTAAAGTAACGCAATAATTAAGGCATCAACGGTACTGACTCATCCGTCAGCGGAGAGGGCATTGCGCCTTGCTTCGATACATAATTTTTGTGCCAAATCTGGTGCGGGGGGAAGAACGCACACATTTTAATTTTTTCACACATTCACAAATATTATTTCATCGCTACAGACGCGTACATTTCTAAATATGTCAATTTTAATTAATAACGTCATTTTCTATGCGCCGACAACACTGAAACCGACACACACACACACACTAGTTGTATATAACTAGAAGGCACATTGTGCATGCACGTTGGGTTTCGCCCGTAAAGGCCACTCCTCTGACGGGTGTTTTACCTGTCAGTACCTGTGATGCTCTAAGAATTAAAGAAACTAAATGGACGTCTGATACCTTTCAACGATCTATAACTTTACTAATCACCACAACACCAAGTTCGAGTCAGACTCGCGCATGAAGGGCTCCGTGGCATTATCTATAAAACGGGGAAAAGTAATGTCTGTTGTATGGCTACCCCATAAAAGTTTTTTAGTATTTTTTGTTATAGCGAAATACATCATTTGTGAAAATTTCTATTGTTTAAATATCACGGTCTATGAGATATAGCCTGCAGTCTGACAGACAGATAGACAGATGGATGGACAGCGGAGGCTTAGTAATAGGGTCCCGTTTTACTCCTCGGGTGCGGAACCCTAAAAATGCGAATGGAAAGAAAGTCCTTTCCAAGTCCATTTCCGTGTTCGCTTCCGCTTGTCAGTATGAACACGCCCGAAGCCATAATACTGTCCCGTTATATTAATATAACGCTTTTATTCCCCACTTATTTTAGAGCCATCACGCATAATTTGAAATCAACATAAATTACTTCTGCTCAAAATCACGGAATAATGAGCACTTTGCACAATCAAATCGAGTTATGGTCGCCACATAATTTCCATTGCTACGTTATCACTTTATAGAATAAATTGCAATTTTGCATAGTAACTAAATAACAGCGCTTTATAACCTATCTATGTATTACTGTGTCCTTTTACAATTGTATTTAAAAGCTTAAATTAAGATGAAAACAACCAAAACTCAGTTGCAAAATGTTTTTGAATGAATGAAGGAGTGCAGGAATGGTTGAATGACTTGATTTAGACATATTTTGCATTCAAGCATTTATCATAATGAAACTAATTAATTTGTGCATAATTATAGTCCGTTAAAAAAAGAATATGCAGGACACGTTTTGAGTGAATGAAAAAAAATTAGTACCTACATAAAACCATGAGAAATGTAAAACAATGTTTCATCTTATGATTGAGAGAAAGGAATACAAAATATGCTCGTAATGAAATGAAGATATTTTTTCCCGTTCGTCGCCTTTAGGTGACCGCATACAAGGCCCCAGGCATAACATCAAAAAGCCTAAATAATTACGGCCCAGGAAGGTTCATGACATAATTTTATTTCAAAAACTAAGCATTATTTAATAATCGGTTGGAAATCCCGTATACCTTGCCTGAGATTGTTTTGCAATGAAGTATTTAAGTATCAGCCAAAAGTATCAGACGGATTCAACATTAATTACATTTTTGACACAATGTAAGTCTAGTATCGGTTATAAAACCATTTTTAACCACATTAATTTCTATGTAAGCCTTATATTAAGGAAACCGTAGCTATGTATGTACATACCTTGTAATATATACCTAAAGCCATATAATGATGTAATATAATCTAAAAATGTTCTCGTCATAACGTGTGATGTGTAGAATTATTTATAAGTAGAGAGAATTTAGCCAAAAATACTTACATCTAAACTATGTATTTAATTAAGAATGTCTCTTATGAAAAATAACGAATTTGAGAAAATTTTGTCATTTCACATTGCGTAGGGATAATTAATTAATAATTTATTTGCGCTATCATCTGTATATTTATCTAAGAAATTACTTGTTTTTTTTAATATATTTTCTAGCTAATGTAACATGCTCTTCTTAACATCGAGTCGTTAAACTTTATTAAAACTATATTTTATTTGTATTGGTCATTATTATGCTTTATTTTAAAATTAAATGTTGTGAACAGAAACATAGAAAATATCACAAATTATATTACGCTACAAAAATTGTATTTTTTTCATTTTTAGAAGCAGATATCAAATTATTATAAAAATTGCAATTGCACTAGCCTTCCGCCAGCGGCTTCGCCCGCGTGGACACGTTTAATGGGTCCCTGTTATGTTAAAACGAATATATGTAATTTATCAATGGTAGTAAGAGATTACTAAAACGAAAATTAAATTCGAAAATTTTGAAACTAAGAAATATGAAATATAAAATTATCATATTTAAATCAATGCCATTCGTACTCTTACGATATCTAAAATATCTCATTCGTGAAACTATTCTGGATTACGTACGGCTGGTGTACGCGAGGGAAATATGATGTCGTAATCCGAGAAATAACCAACACGACACTATCTCACGTTCATTATTGGCTGGAAATCACGTGATAAGACTCTAATACGCTATTTTCGTGACGCGAGGTTTCGATTTCCACGTGAATATTTTAGTTAGAACGGAATATGGCAAGGAAATCGAAATAAAATCGTGGATTTAAAAATATATACCTACATACCTAAAATATGATATTAATGATAATTCGAGAAACACACATCGACACCGCCTCGCGTTCATTAATGACTGGAAATCATATGATAAGGCCCTAATACCCTAAATTCGTGATGCGAGGTTTTGTTTGTCGCTTATTATTATTATCATCAAGCTATATTTTAAGGCAAGCATATAGAACCACATCCGTTTTTCTTAAATTTAGTATGATTGTGAATAATTTTAATGTATAAGTATCATTTCGTGTCATGACGATGTCTAATCACGACGAACTTCGAAATAAATTCAATTTATCTTAATAAAATCGAATATTTGTATGCGGTATCTATCTTAGTCAAAGTTAAAATGTGTTATTGTATGTTTCAGGACTATTGACCTTATGTTTTTAATATTTAGAGATTTTTCTTTCTTATTCAATGTCGTGGTAAAATGATGTAGCTAATAATTTTATTATTTGAAAGACTACAAAAGATACACATATACATACATATGTATTATAGCACTTCAGTAGCTTTGTTCGATGTGATCTCTATTCTGTGTAATGTCTTGTGCAAATATGTACTAATATGGATATCTTTTGGCTTCATATTTTATTACGCTATAAATATTTAAAACTAAATTACAAATTGTACAATGAATATTTACTTGTCTGCTAATATCGATTTCGATAAACGTAAAATGTAATTGGTTGTCACAACTATGCACAACCAAATCGTAGCATAAAGAGTATGTAATTAATTAGCCATAGAATCTAATGTATATTGAAATAAACAACGGTAATGGATACGTATTTAACACTGAAAATTTTAACGAAATTACCTACTGTAATTAAAAAATATGTATGAGAAAGTAGACAATATTTGTGTAAGACAACTTTGGGTTGTAACCCGATTTATTGTTAGAAGATGTGTCTCTTATAAAATCTAATGGTTAAATTATAATGACTGTTTATTTGAACCGTCTTTTAATAGCTGTTAGAATAGTTATTTCGTTATTATTAAAGGAATACATTTTATACGGTGAAGTTTCATGCTCTACGTTGATTTGCTCAATCGTACTGCGATTCTTTTGAAGAAGTCTGTTAAATAAATTATTGAAAATATTTTTTGTGTTTTATTTTTCTCCTATTTATTCTCATAAAATATTTTCTTCCTTTCGGCATGCCCTCTTAATTGATATGTAGGTCAGAAGTTACCACACAAGGTTTTTTTCAACTCCTTTTATATCCCACTGCTGGGCACAGGTCTCCTCTCAGAAGTGAGAGAGATGAAAATGAAATGAAATATTCTTTATTTACTCTAAGGTTCCGTTAGAAACTCTTAGTGAACGTTTTTTTGTTCTGTCTGCTCTGGATGCGCTTAGGCAATGCCGAGCTGAAGAAAAAAGCAGACGGAGAAAAACTTTAGCCCTGTTTTAAAATATGGGGTATACAATAACTAGCTTTCTTACAGAGTATCTATGGGACGATAAGGAACATACGTGACAGCTACCGCATGTGTCAATGTCGTCCCACAACCATCTCCTAACATTGGCAGTTTGTTTAATGTATACTACATGGATGGAGGTCATAGTCTACTGGCGTAGTGGCCAAGTGTAGATTAGTGGACATCATGCCTTAAGAAATTATGAATGACTCTCAGGCATGCATGGTGATGGAAAACATCATAATAGGCATGATGACACTATTAAAGAATCAGAGTATAAACTGTTTTACAGAAAAATATTATGCTAAAAATTTCTAAAATATGATCCCGTATTAATATAAACATTAAGATTAATAAGATTTTCAATAAAATAAAAGTATTAAATACAGCAATCGGCCATGTTATCTGAAACGCCAATCAAAAGGAATGACGTCACGTCTCAGTTAATGTCATCGTGTTGCTTGAAGTTTGACGAGCAAGCCGACGCCATGACACCTATGAGCGTTTTCGCGCTTAATTCAAATTACATAGCAGAAAATGCATTAATTTACGTTAAAAGTTTAGTTTATTGCTGAAATAAACTTTTTTTTGAAACTAGGAGACGTGTACCTACAATAAGGAAAGGTATTTAAAAATCTTTCCGTGGAGCAGCGATAAATACACACATAACACACTTACCATTTATTAGTAAGTTAGTCAGTATCATATTAGGATAGATGTAATACTTAAATATTCTCAAAACTCTAAATTCCTCTTAAAGTTAGACAGCCTCCGTGGCGTAGTGGGTGATGAGCCGACTGCGAAGCGTGAGGTCGTGGGTTCGATTCCCACTCAGGACAAATATTTGTGTGATGAACATGACTATTTTGTTCTGTGTCTGGGTGTTAATTTATCTGCTTAGTTTGGAATCAATGGCGTTGTGTGAATTGTCCAAAATATTTATTTATTATTATTATCATAAAGTAAGAAAAGGATGTCCACCAATCTGCAATTGGTCAGCGTGGTGGACTATGGCCTATATCCCTCTCACTTGTGAGAAGGAGACCTGTGCCCAGCAGTGGGACATAAAAAAGTTTTTAAAAAAAAGAAAAGGATAATTACATCCTTAACTCACTTAAAATTAAGACAACAAATATCGTAAGAAAATTCAAATCTCACCGGCGGCGTCTTCATCCCAGAGCATCCTAAAAACCAAGGTATCTGGATAATCGCCGGCACTTAAACGTGAACGAGTCATTGAGATAGCGAAGTGTGTACAATCTTATACCCTGTTCCTGTTTAGACGTCCGCCGTCCGGAATTACAAGTATCGCAAGGAATTACAGGTATAACGGTGATATTACAAATTTTATATCGGAATTAGAGCTACTAGGATCTAGATATGGACCTACCACCCAGCTTGAAAATACAGAATGTACTTAAACAGAACGATAAAGAGGTAAGCTAGAATAAAGAAGCAAAATAGATAGAATCATCCTCGTTTAGAATAATGATTTTTTTAATGATTATCTTTTCACTTTACTGCACAAAAATAATGAAATCATTTGTTTGATAATTTTACTCTTTTCTCACTAACATATACAATATGTAAAAATCATCTTATATATCAAAGCGATTATATACTAAAAAAATTGTATAAGCTTGTGATAGTTGTATAATAGGTATTTTGCCTTCCTTTACATTATGCGCATGAGAGTAGGACAAAAACTTAAATGACTATTACAAGCTTACGAGTTGCTGGTAAGGAAGTATCATATTAGGATAGGTGCACTAAATATTCTCAAAATTCTAAAAACCTCATAAAGTAAGAAAAGTATAAGTACATACATTCTTATCTCACTAAAAATTAAGACAACATCGTAAGAAAATTCAAATCTCACCGGCGCGGCGGCTTCCTCATTCCAGAGCATCCTAAAACCCAAGGTATCTGGTTAATCGCCGGCACTTAAACGTGAACGAGTCATTGAGATAGTGGAGTGTGTACAATCTTATACCCTATTCCTGTGACGTCCACCGTCCGGAATCACAAGTATCGCAAGGAATTACAGGTATTACGAAGATATTACAAGTGTTACGACGGAATTTCCGGTGCCACCACAGAGCTAATATGATTTGGAATTGGTAAGATATACGATCTGAAAATATACGACATCCTAGAATGGAAAGGCTAAATAGGAATCAGTGCACAAGAATTGGCAGCAACCCTATTTACTTACCACTGCTGGGCACAAGTTTTTCCCCATAACTGGGAAGGCCTGAAGCCTACTCCACTATTCTGCTCTTCTGCAACTTAGTGATCAACAGGCGTACCGCAGATCAAGAGTTAAAAAACATCAACTCAAAGGGATCTGCCATAGATGGGTACAGCAAAGGACCAGTGTGACGAGGAGGGCCTCGTCAAAATTGAGAGGAAGAAGAGGAAGCCCGCTCATCGGAACAGGTGTGGCACCGCACCGACCGGCCCGGACCGCATGCTGCAGTCAGCCATACTAACGCCGCTGCTGTACGTGTCCCGACTACATGACTCTACAAAGGTCGAGGAGATTGTAGAGTACATCAGAATTAAGACCAACAAAAGAGTGAGGGTTGAGCGATCGGAGTCTCGCCACAATATGAATTTTAATGTATATATGGTGAGAGTCCCAACGGAACTTATGCCAACTTTCATGAAAGAAGAGTTTTGGCCGAAGGGTGTTGTGTTCCGATGATTCCGAGGCCGGCTATCAGACACCGCGCGCTCCATGACGCCGAACCTACATGCTACGTAGTTAAATTATTGAGTTAAGATGTTATTTATTTATGTTATCTACTCGGATTGTTCTTTGGGTTTTATATTGTACGATATTGCTTTATTTATATCTTATTCTGTTATGTTTTAATTTTTTATAATTTAATTTTATATGTGTTTTAGTTTTTATGGGCCCAAAGAGCCTGAAATAAAGAAATAAGTAAATAAAATTAAAGAAAAGATTGCAGCCATTCATTTTTACATACGACCTTTAACAAACAATCATTTCTATTAAAGTTCAACTCTATGGAAGCAATGATCCGGTCGAACTATCGTCAACGGATACGGAAAGGGTTAGTGTAGCAACATGCTTACGGAAAAAGCTTAATAGGATTTTAGTACAATTACGTTGCTCTATATACGCACGAGATTCAAATTTCAATAAATTATACTCAAAAATTAAGGCTTCCGAAACTATTTTAAAATAAAGTAATGTGTACTTACAGCTATGTTAGATATCACGAATGTGGGTTTTCCATTGTTAGCATACTCTCTTATTCTATAATATATATTTATATTATATGTACTTATTCATATCATATTCTAGGTTAAGTATTTAGGTTGCGTACACACACTGAACCACTGCAATCCAGCACTCTAGTTACAGGTCTGCTGGAAGAAATTTCTGTTGGAATAAGCAGTACCTTTGTACCATATTTCATTTAATGTTCCTTACTTTATAACTTTACTGTGTACAAAAATCGTTAAATAAATAAATAATTACGTGCATTATTGTCTCCTGTGTTGTGTTTTTTTATTATTATTTTTATTTGAATGGAGTAGTAGCCGAGCAGGCAGGCCACATGTTGTTAAGTGGTCGCTGCAGCCCATGGACATCTACATGCAACCTCAAGCAAGCATAGGTAAGCCTTGTCTGAGGTCGTATGTAGTTGCGCTGCTACTCCGGAGGCTGGTGGTCACCTCATGTAAGTGTGGCTGGCAACTGCACCTTTCCACCGAAACACAATAGAATTTGTTCACGGCAGAAGTGGGTGCAGCGTTGGTACTTCCCCAGGCGAACCAAAATAGTTCTACCACCATTCGTTTTGTCGTGTTTCGATTTAATTGTCAGGTAGGTTTTCCGGATTGTCTTGGCTTGGCTGCAAGCCTTTTTGCATCCCACTGCTGGGCACAGGTCTGTTCTTATTGTTGGGGAGGCCTGGAGCTCACTCCACCTTGCTGCTCCAATGCGGGTTAGTGGTCAACCTGCTGCATGATTTCAAACCACCGTTCAGGCTTAACGACTGTTTTGTATCGACAATAACCGGGCCAACGGCTTAACGTGCCCTCCGAAGCACGGAATCTCGCATGAATTTTTCACCATCTCACACCCAACGGTGATCCTTTGGCTTAGCTGCATAGATTGCTTGCATTCTACGATAGCCACCGAGCAATGCACGCGCGCGTTTTCGGATTAATTACGAGTAAATAATGTTCCCCACTCATAAATCCACACTAGGATTCCCTGTGTTGTGGATACCTACCATGAATATATCTTATCTATATAAAGAAGAGCCTGGAACTGGAAAACACATACAAATTAACATTCAGATTTCTCTCACACGAACCGAACACGATCTCTATTGAAATAATTCATCATTTATATAAATAAAGGGTTGTGAATCAAATTCTGTAGTTAAAAAACAATAACGTTGACAACAAGGTCAATCATCATCAAGAGCATCATCAGGGTATGCTCTGTTTGGGGCGAAACACGTGTTGATTGTGGTACGTATGTTGGTATATATTTTCATTTGTTGCATGTGCATGTATCCTATATGGGTGGGGAGGTGCTATTGCATGAAAAAAGTATACACCATCATACGTTCTGATTGCGGATTGTTACAAAGAAGTTTTTACCTAACTTTATAACAATGGAGTTCCGCAAACTAACGCCTTATTCTATTAATTATATAAAAAACAAAACACAATCAGTTCTCATACTCTTCCCATATTGGCAAATATATTTTAAAAATTAAGTAAAATTAGGAAGCTGAAAACAAAATACCTGGCTCTTGTATCAAAGTTCACGTTCAATGAAGAACTAGAAAGTGTCACTTTAGCTTTTCGATGCACTTTGAAACTGTTTTAGAAACATTATAGTAGACGTGCCGTTAAACTGACATCGATAATAATTTCTAAACTGTAACTGTTCCATTAGCGTTACGTTACCTGTTCCGATCTGAGAGCAGAGATAATGTCACCGATATTATTAGTGGCCGAACTTTAATGATTCGACCAGAGAAGTACAACCGATGGTTCTACTTCAGCAGTGAAGTAATTCTATTGTGTTTCGATGGAGAAGATTTTTGAGAGGATTCTTGATCCGTGGTAGGTAGGGTGGTGGAGGGGGGCAAAGATTTAACACACGAAAAAAGAAACCTATAAAGAATAAGCTACATAATATGCTATCTCTTACTGTTTCCTTTGTATATTTTGTGTGCGTGTCTTCGTGTAACGTGTATGCGCGGTACCCAGCTTGTTTCCCCGCCTCCCCCCTGACGAAACAACTAACCCCCCCTGACCAAGAACCTGAGTACGCCATTGCATGCGGCAACCATCAGCTTTTGGAGTAGCAGCGCAACTGCATCAGGCAAGACTTGCTGTGTTTGTGCACAGCAACGACAAGCAAAGTTGTGTGTTTGTACACAGCAACGACAAGCAAAGTTGTGTGTTTGTGCACAGCAACGACAAGCAAAGTTTGTGTAAATGTCCAATGATTGCAGGGACTATTTATTATCTCATGACCTTCATTCTCGTCTGCTACTCCATTCAAACAATAAAAAAGATGTCGACAAAGCTCCGATGAGTTTAGTAACACAAACACACAATTGTGTTTTTAAACTCGATTTTAAACTTAAGTGTTCTACACATGCGAGGACTACAGTTTGTGTTCTCTAGGGATCTACTAACTCTCAGTGAGATATGCATGCTCCGTGGTGAGCTTCGTATTCGAGGTGCATTTCAGTATTATTCTAGTAAACTATTTTACCGTAGAACGTATTGTTATTCAAGTTTGGAAGTGGAAACGTCAATATATTGTGTAGTTTTGTAGGAAGGTGTTTGTAGGAATCGATTAAGAGTAGTATAATGGGCATGATGACAGATTTTTAAATACCTTTCCTTATTGTAGGTACACCTCTCCTAGTTTCGAAAAAAAGTTTATTTCAGCTATAAACTCAACTTTTAATGCAAATTAATGTATTTTCTGCTATGTAATTTGAATTAAGCGCGAAAACGCTCGTAGGTGTCATGGCGTCGGGGTGCGGGTCAGGTTACCTCCACGTGGTGCACCCCGGGCCCGCTCAGTAACTTTCGTCGACGTTGATTTTATCCGTGGACAGGTTACTGAGCGGTGGCAAAAAACCTGCGGGGCGGCGTATTTCGCGCGTCCCTCTGTCTTGGCAGGGGACGCAGTGGAAGAGACGCTAGGACGGGCCCGATGTGTACTTACCCTACCTTCGGGCAGCAGGGATATATCCCGGCCACCGTCACATATCGTAATCCCACATGGGGTGTCGTGGACATGTCTCACGGCCTCGGGACCGAGGGTCACGCCTTAAACGGCCTGACTGCGAGGAAGAAAACCTCTATAAAAAATTACCCGAAGCTCAAGCGGCGGCGCACCGCGATGGGCTGAATGGCTGGCGGTAAAGGGCCTTGTGCCTCCAGTCTCTAGTGCGTCCCCCGGCACTGGTACCAGCCGACACCAGTGACGGGAGACAAATTTAGGCTTATCCGGGTATGGGGCCACTGCCCGGATGGACTGTTATTTGCATCCCATACTCGTGGGAACCAAAATGAATAAATCCAAAACAAATCAATTAAATAATGAAGTTGAGACAGGAAAGATGGAAAGAGGGAGAGGAGAAACGGTGAGAGAGAGGGAGTCTGGTAATGAGACGTCCCGGGAGAGAGTGACGAGAAGCAGGACGGGGCTTTTGTCCGCTGCTACGTCAGAATTTGAGGATTCGGACTGCTCCTTGATGTCGGCTACATCAAGGCAATCCACGGCCAAGTCGGTAGCCTCAAGAAAGAGGCTCCTTGTCCGCGGGGGCAGCAGTGATGAAAGGCCGGCGCGTAAAAGTGCCAAGCCTATTCGGGATGGGGACGACGAAGGGTTCCTGAACCCAAGTGTCCCTGTGGGAATGACGCGCGCCATGGCCTCATTACCCAGCGTGAAGCAACTGGGTCGGGACATGGTCCTGCAACCGACAGGTGACCTAGGTTCTCGTATAACCGAGAATCTAGAAACCATTGAGAAGGTGGCTAACGAGTCGGGCCACTTGAAGAGTACGTACGTGCGGGCCGTTAGATTGGCGGTCCGCCATATCCAGGCGGCGTCCATAGAGATAGCGCAGAGGGCGTCTGCGTCATATCTAGAGCAGGAGAACGCACTTCTCCGCTCTCAGCTCTCTGAGCTGAACGGTAGAGTGGAGGCCCTCACAACCGAGCTGGCTGCACTCCGGGATGAACGCCGGGTAGCTCCCAGGTCGCTAACCTCGGCACCATCGGAAAGTCGGAGCTCGGACGTGGTCCTAATGGAGAGGTTGGGAAACCTCATCGAGGGAAAGCTAGCCGAATTTAAGGCGGAGCTATTCCCCGATAGAGCCTTGAGGCCACCTCTGGGGAAGAAACAGACCCCTGCTGCTCCAGTTACTACCTCTAAGGCTCCGCCACCTAGGCAGGGGCAAAGCGGTAAGCAAACGAGGCAATCTTCCACGCCGGCGAAGACTTCGACCACAATACCGGCCGCAGAGCCGCGTACAGTGCAGGTAGATAGCTGGAGCACAGTAGTGAGTCGTAAAGCCAGGGCTAAAACCCGCAAAGCTACCGCACAACCAGCTCCGGCTCGGCAGAGGACGGCCTCTAGCCGTCGTCCCGTGTTAAAAGCGCCTGAAAGAGCCCAGGCTTCTAAAACCCGTACGGCATCTAAAGGGAAGGTGCCTAAAGGGAAGGCAAGTAAAAAGAAAGCTCGGCTCCCGCGAGTGCCCAAGACGGCAGCGGTGACCATAACTGTCCCAGAAGGTAGCGAGGTCACTTACGCCCAGGCGATGGCGGCCGCAAAGGAGCGGGTGAAGTTGAACGAGGTGGGTATTACCGAAGTGAGGCAGAAACGGGCCCTCAATGGTGGTCTCCTTCTTGAAGTGGCGGGACAGGAGTGCGCTGAAAAGGCTATTGTTTTGGCAACAAGGTTGCAGGAGGCCATCGGCGACATGGGCGTGAAAGTAGCTCGACCTGTTAAAATGGGAGAAATCAGGGTGACAGATCTGGACGATTCTGTTACCCAACAGGACGTAGCCACAGCCGTCGCCGATGCTGGTGGATGTGTCATCGGAGAGGTCAAAGTGGGAGAAATCCGCCGGCGACCCTCTTCCCTGGGAACGGCTTGGGTGCGCTGCCCGCTCACGGTCGTTCATAAACTGGCCACAAGCGGTCGGGTCCGCGTTGGCTGGGTATCCGCCCGAATAGAAGTGCTGAGTGCAAGGCCACTTCAGTGCTTCCGGTGCCTAGAGTTTGGCCACGCCAGGCACCTGTGCAAGAGCACAGTCGATCGGAGCGCGCTGTGCTACGTTTGTGGCGAGCCAAACCATACGGCTCGCCATTGCGTAGTACAGACGCCTAAATGCGTGTTGTGCGCGGAGCTCGGCCGGAGGTCTGACCACCGGCTGGGCAGCAAACGCTGCACGCCTCCAAAAAGAGGCAAAGGGGCAAGCGAGCGGGCGAACGTCGTCACCTCGATCCGGGCAGATGGGCCTGCGCAGGCTTCGTCCAGTGCTTCGCCCCATCGCTCGCCTCTGGAAACGATGGAGACACAAAATGAATAGGTCTTCATCATTTCAAATACTACAAGGGAACCTCAACCACTGCCGTGCAGCGCAGGATTTGCTCTTGCAGACTCTTGCAGAGCGTTCTGTCTCCATGGCGGTGGTAGCTGAACCTTACAATGTCCCCGACCATCCGCGTTGGTTCGGGGACATTCCTCGGAGTGTCGCAAT
This sequence comes from Pyrgus malvae, assembly GCA_911387765.1. Lineage (NCBI taxonomy): Eukaryota > Metazoa > Arthropoda > Insecta > Lepidoptera > Hesperiidae > Pyrgus > Pyrgus malvae. The sequence continues at coordinate 5,511,255 of OU426951.1, forward strand.
ATATTGGGGAGGCGGTAGCGGGGAACCCCCGTGCACCCGGTTACACGCGGAACCTGGCTTGGTCGCGGTGGAGTGGGGGCACCTAGCAGTCGTGGGCTGCTACGTCTCCCCAAACTGCAGTTTGGCAGCTTTTGAAGGTTACTTGGACAGAGTGGGTAGCTGTGTTCGTGGTTGCCTTCCTCGTCCCGTGCTAGTGCTTGGCGATTTTAACGCCCACTCGCGGGTCTGGGGAGGCCGCCGCGACACCGTCCGTGGTGATACCACCCTAGAGTGGGCAGCGGGTCTGGACCTTCGGCTTTTAAACCGTGGGGCCGTCAGTACCTGTGTGCGCTGGCAGGGGGAGTCGATCGTGGATCTTTCATGGGCGACTTCATCTGCCGAGCGTCTTGTGACCGGCTGGAGGGTGGCGGAGGAGCTGGTGACACTGTCAGACCACCGCCACATCAACATCAACGTGACCTTTGACCTCCAGAGTCATCACGGTCACCGTAATGACGGCACCCTACGACGCTGGGCATTGAAGCGACTAAACCGGGACATGCTCCTCGCTGCTGCCCACGTCGTAGATTGGACCAGACCTCTCGAGCCGACCACTCAGAATAACCCGGACGAGGAGGCTGCCAGACTGCAAATAGAAATGACGGCCATCTGCGAGACAGCCATGCCGCGGGTCAGTCCTGACCGCCGCGGATCCGCCTACTGGTGGTCGGGACTCATTGCGCAGCTGCGAGCGGCCTGTTTGCGCTCCCGGCGCTTGTTTACTCGCGCGCGCAGGCGTCGTACTGCCGGTGCCGTGGAGAGGGAGCGGCGGTACCGGGAGTACAGGAGCGCGACCATGGCGCTTCAGGCCGCTATCGCGGATAGTAAGGCTGGCAAGTGGCGGGAGCTGCTGGATGGACTCGACGGAGACCCCTGGGGACGGCCTTACAAGATGGTGTTGGGTAAGCTGCGTCCATGGGTTCCCCCACTAACGGAGACCCTGGACCCCGTCTTCGTTGATACAGTGGTGGGCACGCTGTTCCCCGGAGTCTCTGGAGGCCCCAGCGACTCTACGCAGCCGCCGAGTCATGCAGACTGGGCAGTTGAGCTGGCCGTCACGGAGGCGGAGTTGGAGTGCGCTGTCAAGCGCCTGGCCGCACGCAATAAAGCTCCGGGTCCCGACGGAATCCCCGGACGGGCCTGGGTACTGGCGCTGACGGTTCTGAGCGCGAGACTGCGGCGTCTTTTCACCAACTGCCTCTGTTTCGGCCGGTTCCCCGCGGTGTGGAAGTCCGCCAAACTGGTGCTACTACATAAGGTGGGGAGACCGGAGGACTCGCCAGGGGCATATAGGCCCATATGTCTGTTGAACGAGGCGGGCAAGCTCTTCGAGCGTATTTTGGCCGCCCGTCTCAACAGACACCTGTCAAATAGCGGCCCGGACCTTTCCGACAGTCAGTTCGGCTTCAGACGAAAACGCTCGACCCTGGATGCCATCCTTAGGGTTCGAGCGCTCACTGAGCAGGCCGTCTCCCAGGGCAGAGTTGTCTTGGCAATTAGCCTTGACATCGTCAACGCGTTTAACTCTCTGCCCTGGGACACGATAAGGGCAGCACTCGACTACCATCGAGTGCCTACATACCTACAACACGTGCTGGCTGATTATCTGTCGAACAGGTCAATTTGCTACTCGGGCCGCTACGGGACCGTACAGACGAGGGATGTCACGTGCGGGGTGCCACAGGGCTCGGTCTTGGGGCCGCTCCTGTGGAACCTCGCATACGATGCGGTGCTGCGGACGTCGCTTCCACCAGGTGTGAGCGTCGTCTGCTACGCCGATGACACCCTTATCCTTACCGAGGGCGAGTCCTTTGAGAGGACTGGCAGGCTTGCCGAATTAGGATTAGCCAGTATTGTGGGAAAAATCCGCGGGCTAGGGCTTAGGATAGCGCCTGAGAAGACAGAGGCGCTATGGTTCCACGGCCTCAAACGGCGTGAGGAACCCCCTAGCGTGTCAGTACGAATAGGTGACGCAGATATACAGCCGGGCCGGTACATGCGATACCTTGGGCTGGTGCTCGACAGCCGCTGGAGCTTCGACGAGCACTTCAATCGTCTCGTCCCCCGGATTCACAAAGTGGCAGGTGCTATGCATAGACTGCTGCCGAATCTTGGGGGACCAAGGGAAGAAGTCCGCCGCCTCTACGCAGGGGTCGTGCGCTCTATCGCACTCTACGGCGCGCCCGTATGGTCGCATAGGCTATCGAGCAGCCGGCGCCGTGCGGCGAAACTGAACGCCGCGCAGCGCAAGATTGCGATTAGAGTCGCACGAGGATATCGGACGATATCGTATGAGGCGGCCAATGTCTTGGCGCGGTTCCCGCCCCTAGACATCCTGGCGGATATGGACGCAGAGGTCTTCAATAAGATCCGTGTCCTCCGCCAGGGGGCTGAACCTTCTAACGAGACGATCGTTGAGCTTCGTCGGAGAGCTAGATGGCGAGCTCTGACGCGCTGGCGCGATAGACTGCGCGAACCGCAGAATGCGCGTCAGCGAGTTGTCGGCGCCATTCTGCCCAGCTTCCGGGCCTGGCTAAAAAGGGAAGGTCGCGTCACCTACCGACTGACACAGATACTCACCGGACATGGCTGCTTCGGTGAGTATCTGAACCGCATCGGGCGAGAGGTGTCTGCCAGATGTCACCACTGCGGATTCGACCAGGATTCCGCGCAGCACACGCTCGAACACTGCCCAGCTTGGGAGTCTGAGCGGCGGATCCTGGTCCAAAATATCGGACTTGACTTGTCCCCGGCGGCTGTCGTTGCAGCGATGGTGCGCTCTAGGGACGCGTGGAAATCGGTGACCTCCTTCTGCGACACTGTAATGTGCGCTAAGGAGGAAGCCGAGAGAGCCCGGGAGCGCGAAGATCCCGCTCGGCGAAGGAGCCGCCGGGGCAGACGTACATAACGTCCCCCGGTGCTAGTCCCTGTAGCTTCGGGATTAAGAATAGAGCTACGGTATCCCCTGCCTGATCGTAAGAGGCGACTAAAAGGGGACTTCCGGGGTTGCGGACGGGGAGAGTCGGAGCTCGATCCGTCCAGCCAGCAGCCCCGGGAAGGACGGCGGTGTGCGTGTGGCCGCATGCCGCCGTAAACATCGGAAGGTGCAGGAGAGCACATCTAACCTCCGAAGATGGGCCCATTCTGGGCTCCGCGCGTGGAGAACACCGGTGCGTTCCTTAGGAGATCCCGGAGTCCTCCCCAAGCGCAGAGGCAGGCCACCGAGGGGGTTTTAGTGCGGTCAAATCCCACATAACCCGGTATCCTCTCCCTAGGTGCCGGGTACCTTTTGAAGGTTTCCCCCCCGACACAAAAAAAAAAAAAAAAAAAAAAAAAAAAAAAAAAAAAGGTGTCATGGCGTCGGCTTGCTCGTCAAACTTCAAGCAACACAATGACATTAACTGAGACGTGACGTCATTCCTTTTGATTGGCGTTTCAGATAACATGGCCGATTGCTGTATTTAATACTTTTATTTTATTGAAAATCTTATTAAATTGTTTATATTAAAACGGGATCATATTTTAGAACTTTTTTAGCATATATTTTTCTGTAAAACCGTTAATTCTCTGATTCTTTAATAGTGTCATCATGCCTATTCTATATTCAAATTAATAGAATCAGGCGCTACTTTGCAACGATCCGCAATCAGATCCGCATGATTGGGGATCGTTGCAAAGTAGTTTTTACCTAACTATATAATAATTATATATTGTAAACTAGTGATCCGGCCCGGCTTCGCTAAAGGTAATTGAGTTTATATGATTACACTTGTCTTTCCCACAGGAACTGTAATTATTTTTTTGAGATTCTAAACTATTCTGTCCTTTTCCAAGGTTCACTCTATCAGTGAACCAAAGTTCGTAAAAAAACCAGTAGTTAAGGCGTAATACACACGCACACAAACACATACTGTGAGTATGTGTTTGTGTGCGTGTACAGATACTTTCGCATTTATAAATACAGATACTTATAAATTTTATTTATTTTTTATTATTCGCAATTATAAATACAGATACATTTATAATTATTAATGCGAATTAGTATATTACCTATAAATATGAACTTATCAAAATAATGTACACCCTCTGGGTATCACAAAGAACAAATAATTTGTTATAAACACATGCATGTAACCTGTTTTAGGACGACAAAAAATACTGTATTACTGAATTACTAGTATATTTTTCAATATTATTTTATTTTATATTGATATAATACATATTCTTAAACTGCTAGATTATAAAAAAGTGCTCTAAACACACTGCACTTCAATGGAAGGAAAACAATGGTAGCGTTTGTCTTCTCTGGGGAACTACTAGCTCTCGATGAGATATGAATTCTTCGTGCTAAGCTTTGTACTAAATGCGCTTATCGGCACTGTTCTAGAAAACTACTCTATAGTGTGTGTATTTTATTAAGATAGCAGCTAGATTTTAACATAAGTGTAACTTTAACATAAGAGAGATTTTAACATAACTAAACACTGCTTCACTGGACTGTACTTCAATGGAGGGACAACAAAGGAAGAGTTTGTCATCTCTGGGGAGCTACTGACTAAGACGTGAGGTATGAATTCTTCGTACTTAGCTTAGTTCTGCAGCCAAAACACTACTGTAATTCAATGGAGAGTAGACAATGGAACAGTTTGTGTTCTTTGGGAAGCTAGTTACGATAAATACTAAAGACACTTATCAGCATTATTCTAGGAGCTGATTATTTAAGATAGCTGCTAGATTAAATAATAAAATAAAAGTGCACTACACACACTACTGAAATTCAACGGATGGGAAACAATGGTAGTGCTTATCTTATCTGGAGAGCTACGGACAGAATTTATCAAAACATTTCTGCAACTGTAACTTCTGAAAAGAGAATAAGACAATAGTTCAGTATGTGCTCTCAAGGGAGCTACAGACTCTTTGTTAGCATTGTTCCAGAATATAATTCTGCTGTAGAACTTTATATTACTAACGCTACTATAAAATTGGTAGCGATATCCAAAGGATATAATTTATCATCACAAGATTTTTATGTTAAATAGAGAGTAAGTCTTCAAACCAGTTTTATTTTAACCAGTCTCAGTTTTTTTATTTGAAGACTTTCGGTGTTTGTTCTAAGAATTGTTAAATTATTTGTTTGAACACTTTGAACTATTAAATTGTGTGCATTATTTGTGTTTTTTTTTAAACACATTGGTCTACTTCTTCGATGTAGTAATGATTATAGTGACATTATTATATGAAATATACAAGATGTTCAATGTTATATTTTGAAATTGAGTCCAGAATTATCTCATCGCAATCGAATTTTTAACCGTAACTGCTCTATTTTATTTTAATAAAAAATGCTGCAAGTGTAACATTTCAAAGGAGGATAAGACAATAGTTCAGTCTGTATTCTCAGAAGAGCTACAGACTCTCGTTAAAATGTATTGTAAATATCAAGCTTCACACTGGCAAGGGGCCTTTCAGCATTGTTGTAAGATACAATTTTATAGTACGAGTATTTTATATAGAATACTGGATTTCAAAATAGAAATGCCCTATAAAAGCTAGTTACTACAACTCCATGAAGGAAAAACTCACTGAGGAGCTACAGACTAAGATAAACTTTCTTCGTGCTAAGTCTATTACTGAAGGTGCTTATCAGCATTGTTCTAGTAAAATGTTCTATTTAGAAACATTATTTTGTTCCCTCTTACTTTCTCTAAAAAATTTATGATGAAAATTAGATTTTGAAATTAAGCCCATCTCATCGCATTCGAATTTTTAACTATTACTACTGGAATCTAATAATAAAGAACTGTCAATATAACATCTCAAAGGAGAATGAAATAACTGGGGACCAATCTGCGGAACTACAGACTTTCGGTGAGATATGTATTTTAAGTTTTTAGCTTCATATTTAATTAAGATAGCTACTTGATTTTAAATTAAAAATTATCTATACAACTTATCTATTGCAACTCAACGAAGGAAAGACGTCATGTATTCTACAGACCTGGTATTAGCTTTATTTTAGGGTAGTTTTTTACTAGTGCTTACGTCAGATTTATAGCACTTTCATTGTAATTTAACACAGAAATTGCAACTGTAATATCTCAAAGTAGAATAAGACAGTAGGTAGTTCAATTTGTAATCTCTGTGGAGCTACAGACTCTCAGTGAAATATGTATTGTAAGTGCTAAGCTTCGTTCTAGCACCAACAGGAAGGAAGGATTAAATTTATTCTAGGAAACTATTATATTGTGAGTATTACGTTATTTAAGAAAGCAACGATGGTCGAACAGTAAAACTCGCGGTCTTCGACACGGAGATACCCAGTTCAAACCTATGCCAAAAAAAAATGTTAAGTGCGTATTTATAGCAAGGTTCATGCTGTACTTATATGTAAACTATATCATTTTTAACACGCTTTTTTTTAGATTGACCTGTATGTATATATGTATTTATGTATGTATGTAACGAAATCTTTTAAGCTCATTTTCACTTACTTCTAGGAGTCTGATTAACTTGAAACTTTGCACAGGAGTCAAGGGCCGATGACAATACAATAATCTCATAACTTTATATTAAATTCCTTATAGTTTAAAAAACGCTTTTGTGAAAATACGAACTAAAAAGTAAAAAATAAGAAGATAATGTATTTTACTGTAAAAAAAACGTGGGATACATGGTGTCAATAGTGTCACGCTTTTTTACAGTAAAATACATTTACTTTTTATTTTTTACTTTTTAGTTAGTATATTCACAAAAGCGTGTTTTTTAGTTTTTTAAACTACATTATTAATGTTTAATTTTTTAGTTGGATATTTTTTTCATAATTAGTTATTGCATTGTCATCGGCCCTTGACCCCTGTGCAAATTTTTAAGTTAATCAGACACTTAGAAGTAGGTGAAAATGAAATTAAAAGATCCCGTTATATACATACATACATACAGGTGAAGCTAATGAAAGCGTGTTAGCAAAATATTTATTTTTCTGCTAATCTACAGCTGAAGCTCTTCAAAATGAGGCCATAACCATTTTTTATGTGCAGCTATCGTCCAGTAATCACTGGGACAAAAATCGGCTTACTCTATTAATATGTAAGATTATTATAATGATTATCGCTGCTCCTCGTCCCAACGTCCATGCACAATGTGCCTTTTAGTTATACAACTAGTGTGTCTGCGTGTGTCGGTGTCAGTGTTGTCGGTGCATATAAAATGACTTTGTTAATTGAAATTGACATATTTAGAAAGAAAGAAAGAATTGCATGCATCTGTAGCGATGAAAGAATATTTTGTGAATGTGTGACAAAATTAAAATGTGTTCGTTCTTCCCCCCGCACCAGATTTGGCACAAAAATTATTTATCGAAGCGAGGCGCTATGCCGTCTCTACTGAAGGGTGAGTCAGTAACTTTGATGCTCTAAGATGTGTACCCTCTTTGTATGTGTAGCTGTGTGACTGCGGCAAAGTTCTCTATTTGACTTATTAGATACTATCACGAAACACTGTTGATGTCGCGTCATAATGTTTTCCTACAGATAATGCTATTTATCAAATGTCAATGACCTGTATCACACAAAAGCTACCTCACCGCACTGCCAATTTGAAGGGTCCTGTGTTCAATTCCCAACAAGGCATGTATTTTAATAATTCGTTTCGTGAATCCTAATGCCTAAGCTTTTTTGTTATTATTTGAATGGAGTAGCAGACGAGAATGCAGGTCACGTGGTGTTAAGTGGTCGCTGCAGCCCATGGACATCTACATACAACCTCAAGCAAGCATAGGTAAATGTTGACTAAGGTCGTATGCAGTTGCGCTACTACTCCGGAGGCTGGTGGTCGCCTCATGTAAGTGTGTCCGGCAACTGCACCTTTCCACCGAAACACAATAGAGTTTACAGCAGAAGTAGGTGCAGCGGTGGTACTTCCCCGGGCGAACCATAATACTTAGTTCTACCACGTACAATCTTACAACACAAATAAATAATAAAAAACAGCTTATTTTATATCATTAAATTGGAATCGATCTAACAATACCCAGGTATCTATTAAATAGTAATGAAAAAATAATCAGAAAGCGAAATACCATAATAATGCGAAAGGTACCATATCAGTTTTGTAAATTGTCATCACCATAGTCACCACTCTCCTAGTAAAACCTAATTACATAAATATCCCTAGCAACAATAAAGTAGACGATAAAGTTATAGAATTCATTAAAAATCCAACCAACAATTCCATTCATTATTAGAATAGCACGCCACTAAGAGCGAGGACAGTCATAATTAATAATTTCTCACGGGAATATTCGCAGATTGAAGGGGTCTGGGTTCAATTCCCAACCAGGCAGATATTTAAAAAAACGGTTGAGAGTGAGCAGATATTTTAAAAAATCTGTTTTTGATATGAGTGTTTGTGTCCTTGTTTTTAAATGTGTTCATTGGCCCTTCGACACAGGATACTAATTATTATTGTGCTGATTTAATGTCGATTAATTTGAATTTGAAGAATCGATCATAAAATATCTAGTTTATAGTAGGTAATGAAAAATATAACCAGAAAACGAACAATTCTCTAGCATAATGTCTCCTATCTCCGTATACTCGTAAAGATTACCCTCAAACTCGTATTTCTTCAGCAACAACAATTTCGACAATAAAATTATAGATTTCATTAAAAATCCAACAAACAATTATATTCATTATTAGTATAGCACGCCACAAAGGACGAGGACAGATAATAAATCATTTTGCACAGGAATATCCGCTTTTACCCTACGAAATGGCCACCGGCCTTTGTTAGGGAACATTGAAAAATTTCCAGAAAAATTTCGCCATTTACGACCTCCGCTATTGTTTCTAACGCTAATTTACTGCTTACCGTCTGAATTTTTAAAGAACAGCTAATGTTTAATTCTTATTACTTGGCGCTATTCAATTATTGAGAGCAGCGATAGCCGAGTGGTAAAAAACCGCGGTCTTCGACGCGATCGATCCCGGGTTCAAATCCTCGGCGTGCACCTCTGACAAAGAAATTTGTAATGTGCGCATTTATCGCTGCTCCACGGTGATGGAAAATATCGTAATATTTAATTGATTACGATGTTCTCCATCGCCGTGCATGCCTGAGAGAAATTCATAATTTCTCGAAAGCATGATGTCCACCAATTCGCACTTGGCCAGCGTGGTGGACTATGGCCTAAATCCCTCTCACTTATGAGAGGAGACCTGTGCCCAACAGTGGGACATAAAGAAGGTTGAAATAAAAATTTAATTTTAAATCAATAATTTTAACTTACTAGTGACCGCCCGCGACTTTGTCCGCGTGGACTTCAGTATTTTCCCTTATAGGATTCCTCAATAAATGGACTATTCAACACAAAAATAGCTTTGTACAGTCTTTTTCCTTAATCTTAAGTTTTCCTGTACATATTTTGTGTGTGCATAAATAATAAATAAATAATATTTTTTCAATTCGAAACGGTAGTTCCTGAGGTAAGCGCGTTCAAACAAATAAACTCTTCAGCTTTATTTGAATTTGAATTTAAATTTATTTATTTATTTCATAAACTTATCGCTAACATAACAGTATAACACTAATGCTTTAGCGTAGTCATTATTATTATAGATGATTGCTGTATTTAATTCATTAATTATAACTAAATCAATAATTATAACTTATGAGCAGCGATGGCTGAGCAGTAAAGCGGTCTCTGACACAGAGATACTATACGATAATTTACGATGTTTTACACCACCGTGCATGTCTGAGAGAAACTTATTATTTCGGGTGTTTGTGTGTCTATCTCTGTGTGTGTCTATGGTACCCACGACACTGGGTATCTATCAGTGTGAAGCGTTATCTTATTTGTGAACACTAAGGAGAGATAGAAATAATACTAATAAAATGTTTTATATTTTATTTTAAGATATATCCGTTTCACAAAAATGAAAAGGTTTTTATTTACATAACAACAAATAATTAAATTAAGATTAAATTATACTAACTATAAACAGTTATTATACAATAAAAAATATATAAAATTATTTATAAAAAGAATAAGTTTACAAATAAAATACTTCATCAGATCTAAAAAACCCGTGTGAGGCATGGTACCCAAGACACTGGCGGCATTGCCACGCTGAATCGTAATCGTTTCACTATATTAAGATGATATCTATGACTATGTAAGTATGGCCGGTAACCGCATCATAACACCGAAACTCAATTGGAATGCTTCGTAGCAGAAATGGGTGCGACGATGATACTTCCCTGATCAGGCCATGAAAATTCTTTCACCTACATTGGCGTGTCGATCAGAATATGTACGAATATGTATTGTTCGAATATGTATTGTTCAATCCCTTCCTATGCACAGATTTAAGAAAAAACCTGCCAATTGTAAGCCGGACTGGCGCCGTATTCGTACCATTATCTAAAACACCACGCTTATTGTATGAGAGCCCCCTTAAATATTTATTTTATTCTATTGTTTAGTATTTTTTTATTATAGCGGCAACATAAATAAATCATCTGGGGAAATGTCTAATATCTAGCCATCACAGTTCTTGAGATACAGCCCATTATCTAAAAAAACCACGTTTATTGTATGTGGGGCTCTCTTAAATATTTATTTTGTTATATTTTTAGTACCTGTTAGTAACATCTTATTTTGAGAAACATCTGTGAAAATTTCTTATGTCTAGCGATCACGGTTCATGAGATGACAGACAGACGGACGGACAGCGGAGGCTTAGTAATAGGGTCCCGTTGGCACCCTTCGGGTGCCCTAAAAAGTCAAACAAGTCCTGTGCCGCAAGGCTTATCACGACCTTAAGGACTATTTAACACGTTCACTGCGGCAAGCTTTTTATATGACTTTTAGTCGGTGCTATATCGGATCTATTCGACCCTTTGATTAACTATCCTAGCGTGCGTTATGGGGTCGAAAAAACCTGTTCTACTTACTCACCTTTATATGTGTTTTTCTAGGTCAATTTTAATGTAAATTGTATACTTTTGTTTTTTAATAATTGAAAGACATAGATTTATGGCAGGAGATGAATCTGACTAATAAATCGTTAGTTTTATGAGATTAAGTTTATCGGATCTTTAAGACCTGATGTCAGCACCAGCGAGTAAATATGTCGATGAAATTTTAGTGATGTACGGGATTATTAGGTAAAAGTCGATATCGTTAAAAAGAATTTACTTATTATGTGATTAGGACACAATGTAAGATTTTTTCAAATTTTTAGGCATTGAAAAAATAGTCAGGTCATCATCACTAGATATTGGAGAATCATCTTTAATAGTTTTTGATAATGGTATTTTCTAATATTTGGATATTTTGATGAAGAATTTTGTTGGATGGTGTATGAGCGACTATTTGAAGAACTTGCAATTTGTTTCCTGTTGACGGGCTAGTGTTAATATTTGGTAGACTTTGGATATTCTTACTTGGTTTATTGAGAGAGCCTTTTCCCGTTTCTGGCATCTTTTTTGTCTCTTTCATTTCACTTTCACTTCCTTCTTCTTCACTTAACAACAAAAGCTTTCTTTTCGACCTCTTCATATTTTTTATTTACAGATTGCAAGGGAGATCCTCAATTTGTAATCCGTCTATTATTACTTCCGCACGTCACTTCACTAGTAGAATCAATTAAAATCCAGTGCGTTTATCGGGTCATCGGTCATCGGGTCTTTACGACCCGATAAACGCACTAGATGAATAATTTTTACCCGTGGTGCGGTATAGGGTCGAAACGACCCGATACGTTTTTTTGAGAGATGTTTATAGTATTTGATGAGATAATTGCAAAATAGTATTTATCTCTTTTTTACCACTGGAAAGACCGAAGATATCCATCCCGCACCAATGGGTTGGCAGGGATTTTGCATGCCGCACCGAGTGCTGGATATGCATCAGGTCTATTCGACCCGATATAGCAGTGAACGTGTTAATTGATAAAAAAGCCTGGGATTTAGCTTGGTCCCACAAGGCTGTTGCTATAACTGATGTAATAGACTTAAATTAATTAAATTTCCAATAGCAGATGGTTGTCGGACGATTGACACATACGGAAGTTCGTATGTTCCTTTGTATGTTTCATTCAAACGCATGTTCCTTATCGGCCCATAGCTACTCTGAAAGAAAGGTAATTATTGTATACCCTAAATTTTAATACAGGACTGAAATTTTTCTCCGTCTGCTCTTTTCTTCAGCTCAGCATTGCATGCAGAGCAAACAGAACAAAAAATAACGTTTACTAAGAGTTTGTGAATAAACCGTACAGTAAATATTTTTTTTTCTTTCTTTATAATTTGGCAGATGCTTAGTTCATCTTGTGGATGGACTTTAGCATAGCTGTTTGGTGGAAAATTTTGTGGACTTATTTTTTAACACGTTTTTGTTAACTTCACTTGTCAAGTATGTTTGTTTATATGTATGTAACCTACTCCTTTAGACTCGATTTTGACCCACTTTAAACTGATGATTTAATTAAAACTTTGTACACTCATCATAGATCGTTCGTATTCTTTGTATGAGAGCAAGTGAGACAATCGCGCTGTCTCCTGGTATGCTTACCCTTTACCTACTTTCTGGCTCGACTAATAAGCCGAGTGTATTCGTGCTAATACACATATCCCTTCATTATCAATTTCCGAGAAATTGAAAAATATTTATTTTTAACAATAAATCGAAATTAAAACTGAGAAATAAATATAGTCAAAAAACTAAAATACACGCTTTTAAAGTACTTCAAACTAAAAAGTGAAAAATAATCTTTAATATAAGTAGTAAATAATAATGAACAAAAAATACTAATATTATTGTGAGAAAATCGTGGGGCGCTCTGTTCTATATTTTTTTCGTATATCGAACAATCCACGCTTTTCACAATAATACTAGGATTTTTTGTTCATTATTATTTTATAATTATTTTAAGATTTATTTTTCACTTTTTAGTTTGATGCACTTTAATTTTATTAAACTAAATTAATTTATTATTTTGAGAAACATTAATTAAATTAATGTGCTTACATACAAAATGTTATTTAACTAAATCCACCGAGGCGAGGTTATGATCACATAAATTATATAACCATAAGTTTTTAATAATAGTAATGCACATTTATATAAACCACTTACAATTACGGTATCAAACATAAAGAAAAAAAATGCTGTAATTATCAAAGATCAAACAATGCATTGAAGTCGTGATTTACAATCATATTTTCTCCCTTTTATCACGGTCGATAGTGGAGAAGCAAACATTTTGCGCAAATAGTAATTAGTCCTTACAGTTAAATAATGATAAATTATATACAGCGTGTTCGAGTAATAAATCTTCAACTCAACGCCATCTGGCGTGATGCCTGAATCCAATAAAAGTTCCTAACATCGTGATAAAAACCTTCACTATCCGCGGATTTTTGGTTATAAATTTCTTAGCACTCTAAATTACAATACGATTTTCTTACTAAGATTACTGTTTGATACAGATATGATTAAGAAAAGTAATATGTTAAGGATATCGTGAAATTATAAAGATTTTTAAAAATACCAAAGAAATGACTACTCTTCTCTCTATCTACATTTCGATAGAAACCTAATCACTTACACTTTTAATTGTTGAAGCCTTAAAATATATTTATCATAATTGAAAATACTTTTAAACATATTAATTTGGGCATTAATTTAGAACAAGCCATATACGAAAGCAAGCTGATTGACTATGTAGCAGATAAAATTTATATCTTTAGTTGTACAGCCACTTGGTTACGTTCGAGACATTTGATAACATGTCGACTAACGAAGAAAAAAAGTCTCCAGACCCAGAAGAGCAACCATTGAAAGATAATGTTAAGAAACCAGAACTAGCAAAGAAAAGCTGGCTTGAACAGCTACGTCATGTGAAATCACAAATAACTGTGGAGCCAATTATGGCTGGGCTTGTAATTCCATCCATGTTATCCAGATTGGCAATTCAGAATCTAAATTTAGACAAATCGTGTCGCGTGAAGCTGGGTCTAGGAGACGATATTTGCGATTCTCTGATAACAAGGACAGGAAACTCATCACATTACGAAGTTGATGCCCAAAAAGTCATAGCTAACATAGAAGCATGGAAAAGTGTAGTCCAAACAGCTATTCCTACTCTTCTTGTTATTGTCATGGGAGCATGGAGCGATCGAACGGGAAACAGGAAACTATGCATCCTGCTGCCAATTTTCGGAGAATTTTTAGTGTGCATAAGCAACATTCTCAGCACTGTATTCTTTTACCAAGTCTCCGTCGAAGTCACGATGTTTTTAGAAGCGTTCTTCCCCGCTATTACTGGTAGTTGGGTCTTGGTGTACCTTGGTGTGTTCAGCTACATAAGTGATATAACTGACGAAGAATCAAGAACGTTTCGTGTAGGGCTCGTGAATTTAAGTCTCACAGCAGGAATTCCTATAGGAACTGCTTTGAGCGGAATCCTACTTCAAGTTTTCGGCTATTATGGAGTTTTTGCCTTATCGGGCTCAATTTATTTATTAACATTCGCTTATGGGTACTTAACATTAAAGAGTATAACAAAGCCCGGAGTTTCAGATACTGAAAAGGTAAGTCTTATCTTAAAACAATGTGTCGTTTTAACAAATATTTTACTTTACATAGCATTGTAACAAAAGATATAAGGGCAATGGTATTTCTTTGCTTTGAACTATTAGATAAAGTATTATCATAATAACATGTCAACTGAAAGTCAAATACTAAATGAACATTGTTCGTTTAACATTAAAAGCGCCAAGATTTACAATGGACCTAACTATATGATATTAAATAAAGAGATTATAATATTTTTGATGCGTATGGTCCTGCGGTTGGCGTAATATGCAAGCAGTTTACGCTACTGAGCTTTACGGACCCTGTCTGTCAAAAGTGGGTGATTATTAAAGGAATATTAGAGGAAAATTTCGTGAGCGATTCCGCTCTTCACAGGGCACGCGTAAACCATCGGTCTCAGTTTTTATTGATGATTATCGTTCGGCCGAAAGAATTTAGTATTAAACTATTTATATTAGCTATCTATCGTTGTATAGTACATAAGCTTTAACTTTGTTTTTTTTATGCCCCACTTCTGAGCTCAGGCCTCCTTTCTGAAGTGAGAGGGATTTAGGCCATAATCCACCACGCTCTCCAAGTGTGGATTGATAGACAATAGGTCTACTATTATATCATGCCTTTGAGAAATTATGAGTATCTTTCAGTTATGCACGGTGATGGAAAACATCGTACTCAATTAACTATTACAATATTTTCCCTCACCGTCGGGCAGTGATAAATACGTACATAATTATTTAATTGTCAATTTATTTGCGTACCGGGGAATTCGGTATCTCCGTGTTTTACCGATTGATTTTACCACTCGGCCATCGTTCTTCAAGGCCTAGGCCTCTCCACCAACATACATTAGAGTAACGGGATGGAGTAAGCTCTGAAGCTTAGGTCGTCCGGCAGTGAGATGCAAAAAAGGGTTGAAGTCATGTTTTTTGAACATTTTATCGTCAATTGCTAAATTGCAATTTCTATAAAAACTTTTTTTCAGATTGAACCAATAAAAGCAAAGGATATAGTGTCTTTAATCAAAGAAACAGGAATGGTAGCGTTTAAGAAAAGGGACGGAAATTCAAGAGCAAAAATTATAGTAGCATTGACGATAGTTGCCATCATTTATGGACCAAATCATGGTACGTTAAGTAACTTATTTATGCTTATCATAGTCCCAGTACAAAGAGCTTCTTTCTTAGAAAAGTCAGCCTAATCTAAAAGGTATCGGGATGTCATTTTTGAAAAAAATACTCAGTAAACTTTTTTATATGCGTCCAATGACTTATAAAATCTATGAGCCTATGAAAGAAAGACCGTATATATATATAATGTTGAAAATTAGTTGGATGCGTACAGTATTAACAGGTACTCAGAAAGGACAAAATCCGATGACGAACCGATCATCGATCGCCGCTGTATGAAATGGTAATTGGTACTATTATTATAACGACCGAATACCTAAAGACAACTAACGTATATTGCACGTCTAAAGAAGAATTCATACAATGCAGGCTTAGATGAGGCATGTGAACAGTCCTGGATTATAATAAATGGCTGATGGATGAGCTGAATGAATATATCACTAGTACATTTTTCCTGTTTTTTTTTTGTCTTCTTGTGTTTTCAATACACCCTCCCACCATAGGGCAGGTCTGCTCTCGGACGTGGGAAGCATTTGCCATAGTCCACCACGCTAGCAAATAACGGATTGGTGGACATCATGCCCACGAGAAATTATGTGATACTCTCATTCATGCACGGTGATGGAACGTATCCTACTTAAATTTCACGTTGGAGCAGCGATAAATTCGCACTTAATTTTTTTTCTATCAGATGCGCACCTGGTGTTTGTACTCGATATCTCCGTGTTGGAGACCGCGGTCTTTCCCGACCATCGCTTCTCATTCTTGTGTTAGACACCTTATATATTTATTTATCTATATATTTATAGATCTATACATCTATACAAATAAATAAATTGGAGTGTCTGTTTGAAATATTGAAAAAACCGTGATTTATTACATGTATATGAATATATATACGGTACATATACCAAAATATTTTTTTTTTACAATTTTTGTCTGTCTGTCTTTCTTTCTGTCTGTCTTTTTGTTCCGGCTAATTTCTGAAACGGCTGGACCATTTTTGTCGGTACTTTCAATGGCAGGTAGCTAATACAGAGTAACATAGGTTACTTTTATTCTAGAAAAATTCTAAAACAAAAGACGCGGACGAAGTCGCGGGCGGCCGCTAGTATTTTTTAAATTTAACTTTAGATGAAACTGACTTTTCCTTATATCTCAACAGGTGAAAGGCTTGTAACATACATGTATGTGAGATATCGACTAAAGTGGGATGCTTTTAAGTACAGCATGTATTCCACCTACGGCATCATCACACATGCGCTGGGTGAGTTTATTTCAATCTATAAATATAAAATTCACGTCTTATTCTCCAATTTTATTAGTACTCGTAGATTCGGTTGGTCTGAGAATCGGATGCAATCTATTTTTAAAATCCCTATTACAATTTTTTATGTTAATTTTTAACCTTATATCACCAATCCCAATTTTAATAGCCATTTTGGTAATCATGAAACGTCGGTGTTTGCCGGGCCTTTAGGGCCTCTTTCACCACCTTCAAGTAAAGTGACAAGTACGATAATTATCGTTTAAAATCACCCATAACTTCAATTTCAATTTCACGATGTTCAAGTACCACTAATCATATGATAAACTGACCCGTACTCATAGCTTTTACTTGTCAATTATCTTTTATTGGGATGTAACTAATCAACACTTTACTTGGAGATGGTGAACGAGGTCCTTAATATAATATTTCTGTCAAAATATAACCATGTGTGCAGTTCACTGGCAGTAAAAGAAAAATCTTTACATAATTAAAATTGAAATATTATGAAATGCAGTGAAAATTTGCAAGTTGCATTTCAATGTATTTTACTATTTTGTTCTATCAATAGAAAAAATAATTTGTATTGTCATAAATTGTCGTATTAAATGAGTTTATATTGCAACGGTCGATAGTAGGTACATTACAATAGGTAATACTTTATTGCACACCCAGTCTTATACAATAAAATAACATTACATTCATACATTATTTTATAGAGTATGCAATAGGCGGTATGCAAATAAGTAAATAAGCAATGGAATCTGTATAGAAACTCCGATTCAGATTCAACTTTACTGACCCTTAATAATATAACCCTAAATAAATGACTCTCACATGCTTGTGAGACATGTCTTACAAGGGATAAAATGTTTGTACCTATAGTAAAAAATGCTGCATGTCTAAGAAATGCCAAACTCACTATCTCCTTTTTTTGGAAGTCGGCAATAAATATGGGTAAAATTGACACAAACACTATTAACTTAAAAATGAAAATAAAATTTCGCGTATGATAAATTAACGAATAAAGAGAATACTGGTTTCATTCTTCTCCACAATACCCACAATGCGTCGTTAAAAATCCAAATTAACACATACACTACTATTGTTCCAAATCCAAACAAAACGCACAAAAGCCTGAATATCATCTGCTAATACAATGATGACACACATACGCCCTTACAGAAGCTTCACCAGAAATCCTCAGTTTGTATGGAGCTAAGTTATAATTGCGTCCGTCGCATCAACTTTACAATGACGTGACTCGAAGTTTCATACAAATAGTTCAGGTTCTAGCTCTATATGGAAAAGTTTGTTTGACTTGTGCATTATTTGCTTTAACTTTTATTACTGCTATTATAAAATCAATTATTTATCAATTATTTATTTTATGAATGCAAGCTAAAGTGGCAATGGGCAGGCCATATAGTTAGAAGAACCGACAACCGATGGGGAAGAAAGGTTCTCGAATGGCGACCACGTCTCGGCAAAAGGAGTACAAGCCGCCCTCCAACCAGGTGGACTGATGACCTAAAGAAGACAGCGGGAAACCGCTGGATTCAGAAGGCGCAGGACCGGGAGGAACGTTAGGGGAGGCCTACGTCCAGCAGTGGACTACAAAAGGCTGAAAAGAAGAAGAAGAAGAAGAAATAGATTGTAAAATCTTCCTTAAACTTCAGGGAGTTTAGTCGTTTCAGCTGCTGTCACATGATTCCCTGTATAAATTTAGCATTAGTTATGCGATACGAAGTCATATAATTTTTTGTATCATATCTTCCCTTTTATTACATATTGGATAACATTAACGTGATTAATATTTTCTAATATACAACCAGATATTAATCTATACTAACAATATAAAGCTGAAGAGATTGTTTGTTTGTTTGAACGCGCTAATCTGAGGAACTACTGGTTCGAATTGAAAAAATATTTTTGTGTTGAATAGTCCATTTATTGAGGGAGGCTATAGGGGCAAAAAATCTAAAGTCCACGCGGACTAAGTCGCGGGCGGCCGCTAGTCACTTAATACCTTTAAACGAGCAATTCTTGTAAATACTCGAACCTATGTATATAGATAATTTAAATTTCGGAAACGGCTCCAACGATTTTCATGAAATTTAAATTAAACCAGCTAGGTTTATTTTTAGAAATTGTCATTTTATTGGAATTTTTAGCGATAATCAACTTAAATATAAACTGAATAATATTACTCTTACTGACATCTATTGAAGAATATTAATAATATTGTGGCGTACAACGCCGTCAAACGTCATCCGCCTATCCGCCGTTCAAACAAATGACAATGTCGATTTGTAAGAGCTCTATAAAAATGTTGACCATGGAGTTATAGCTTCAATGGTCGAATGGTTACGTAGGCTGACTGCGGAGCTAGAGACTGCTTGGTTTTTATATTTTGTGACAATATTTTTTTTAATTAGGAGTTATTTCAGATGGTGTTGTTAAGTAACACTAAGCCAATGAGTGCTTTCCTTAAAATTTAACCAAGAAAATCAATAATGCTTTTTTCCGAGCCCTTAGTCATCCAAGTAGTATATACAATATGTACAATGCAAACTTACGTACTTTTGAAAAAACATTCAAATTACATTACAATTTGACGACCCGCGTGGCGCAATGGTTACCATACCGGACTGTCAATCGAGGGGTCCCGGGTTCGATTTCCGGCGAAACAGAAATTTGAATGATGAGTTTAAATTTCTGTTCTCGGTCTGGGTGTTTGTGTTCCTGTCTTTGTATGTGTCCATGGTACCCACGACACAGGGTATTAATTTACGTTACTGTGGGGCTATGAGTGTGTAACGTTTATTTGAATAAACATTCTAACTTTGAAAGACAAAACTAAAGAGGAACTTTCATGTGTGTCTAACATTACCTTAAACATCCCCAGGAACATTTGATGCATTGTTAAAAATTGAAATTAGCATACACAACACTGACTCGAAGTTTTAAAATTGCAAGTGACTGTTCCGCTTGAAGATAATTTAGTTTGACTTTTACATAAGTTGCTTGAACTTCGTTACAGCTATTGTGAATTCTTCTACGAACTTCTAAAAGGTTGATTATATTGTTACTTGCAAAATTTTAACAAAAATCCGACTTCTAAAGAAAACTATTACAAAACAAATTAATATGCACTAAAAAGTAAAAAAAATGCGTATTCTTTCTACTCATCAATATGTACTAGGTACAACGGAACGTATCTACAATAAAATTGTTTATAGGCTCTTTTATAATTGGATTTTACATATTAAAATGTTTATTGAGATGTATCTTGTTAACATTTTTGTAAACATTATATGACTTAATATTATCCAGTGTGCAACGAGTTTTATAACCCTATACGTTTTTTAAACGTATGGGGTTATAAAACTTGTACTAATAATATAGAATAATATTTATACTGGACAGATGCATACAAGCATCCAAATTTTGAGTGAAAATATTAAACAAGTACTTTCATGTTTATGTATAAATTATCAGTGCTAACTGGAAGATATACTTAAACACTCGTTTATTTACCTACCATGGACAATCTTGGTAGCATCTTATATTTTAATTTTTTTAAGAAGTCAATCAAACAAGCCCTCTGCCGCAAGGCTTACTATAACACTAAGGACTATCTTAATGATGAAAGAGCGTGGGAATGAATCTCACTTTTTTCACTCGTCTTCACACTCTTCACACACAAGGCTATTTCTAAATTAAATGTAATACGTAGTTTTAGTAATTACTCGCACCTGTGAGCAGGTCGAAGTGGGTTTATAGTGTCTCAGTACGATCAGCTGTCACGTGTGCCCAATATGGACCCATACTGTTATCTCAATTATATATGTACTTTTTTAAAAAGAGTGCTGCTGGGAGTTTTTTTCTGCCGCCTTGTTTTCTCTCAGCTCAACATCTAGACCAAACGGGCACCTAAAGGCGATGGCCGGGAAAAAGTGACATTCATTAAGCGAATATCTTGTATTCCTAATATGAAATAAATATTTTTGATTTGATTTGATATAGTAGCTTTACAATTGCTTCCTTTGCTTCTACAAAGACGCGTGACACGATTTTTAATATAAAAAGTGCAGTAACAGTTCCGGTTATAAATAATAAAGTTTGACTTTTGCACAAGTTGTTAACTTCGTTACAGCTATTGTGAATTCTTCTTCGAATAACTCTAGGGAGTTTGATTACATATTGTTTCTTTTCATAATACCTTTGAAAAACTTTGTTCTTGTTGTATCAACTTTGCTGGTGCATCTAGGGAGCACCTAGGCTCATAAATTTTTTTTTCAACCTTTTTTATGTCCCACTGTTGGGCACAGGTCTCCTTCTCACAAGTGACAGGGATTTTATTCTTAATTCTCATTAATTATCGGAGTATAATTTTAAGCGAATCCTTTTCAGTGTTTTGTCAACGTATAAAATAATGATTTAAAAATGTTTAAGGTATTTCATTGGATACAATACAATTATATTTATTAATTAATTACGTATACAGAGTGACTTGGAATTAGAGCATAATATTGTAAGTGGTTGCAGTACAGGTCATTGGAAACATTTTTGTAAATGAACAGCCATATGCAAAAATGAACCATTATTGAAAAAAATAGTGTTTTTGGACAATAAAGAAACAAAGAAACAAATCGAAAGATAATGATTCTTTTCTTTAATGTTTCATATTAATAAGACCTTTAATACATATCCAAATCATTCAATGGCGTTATTTTAGACATAGTGCTCCTAAATTAAAGAAACACTTATAATACGGAATATTAGTATAGATACATTAAATGTATCTTTATTTACCTCTTTTCTTACATATTATATTTCTTAAAGAAAACAATAAGACAATATTCAGCAGAGTTTTGTACTAGATTTAAGGAACCAAAATAAAAAAATTGTATTATTATTCAGGTGCGCTCTTCTCTATCAGCGTGTTCAGCAAGCGATGGGGCTTCCACGACTCAACGCTGTGCTTGATATCAGTCGTGAGCAAACTGGTTGGATCCATATGGATCGCATTTGTCGTGACTGATATTCAGATGTATATGGGTAAGTTGTTATATATTTATGTTTTAATTTAGAAGCGTGCATGTCCCGGCGGTAAGTGTAGAATGCAATCGATCTATGCAACTAAGCCAAACGGGCGTGGTCGGGTGTGAGATGGGTGACCGCTAGTGGCAAAAAATTTCATGCGTGTTTCCGTGCTTCGGAGGGTACGTTAAGCCGTCGGTCCCGGTTGTTGTCCATAGACAACAGTCATTAAACCTTGTCGGAGGCCTTATAGGCGGTTTGAAAATATGCGACAGCGGGTTAGTCACTAACTCGCATCTCCACCAACCCGCATAGGAGCAGCGTGGTGGAGTAAGCTCCAGGCCTTCCCAATAATGGGAAGAAACCCGTGCCCAGCAGTGAGACGCCAGAAGGGTTGCAGCCAATTTTGATGGAGCAGCATTCGAACATATACTATATCACGTGGTGTTAAATGGTTGCTGCAGCTCACATCTACACACAACCTCAAGCAAGCCTAAGTTTTGTCTGTGGTCGTATGCAGTTGCGCTATTACTCCGAAGGCTGAGGGTCGCCATATGAAAATCGAGCTGGCAACTGTACCCTTTTTTGGTATCGGGGGAAACCTTCAAAAGGCACCCGGCATATTTGACCACACTAAAACCCCCTCGATGGCCTGCCTCTGCACTTGAGGAGGACTCCGGGATCTCCAGTGAAACGCACCGGTGACCTCCACACGCGGCGCCCAGAATGGGCCCATCTTCGGGAGAGCAGATATGCTCTCTTGCACCTTCCGATACTTACGGCGGCATGCGGCTACGCACTCACCACGTCCTTCTCGGGGCTGCTGGCTGGGCGGATCATGCTCCCACTCACACCGTCCACAACCCCGGAAGCCCCCTTTTAGTCGTCTCTTACGTTCAGGCAGGGGATACCATAGCTCTATTCTTAATCCCGAAGCTACAGGGACTCGGCAACTATACCTATCCATTTCCTACCACCACAACCATTAATGTCCTACCACCACGCGGTTTTTACCAAATTTTTTTTGGATCTATTATAAAACTACACCGTGACCGCTTTTCAGACTTATGTACAACAAAAAGCAACGACACGTCAATATGTAGCTTAATATTTTCAATTTTATTTTTAGTGTCATCACATTTACACGGCTTAGGGGTAATATTAGTTCAGTTGAATTGACTAAATGTTTATAAGTTCAAAATAATGGAGTAATTAAGAACATAGGCTTATTCCAACGAAATTAACCACGGATAAAAACTCGGCCTATTACAATTTTATAAATATATTAACCCGAGCTAAAAGAACCTTAAATAAAAGAACGTTTAAACAAAAATCTCAGTGAACCCAGTCTCTAAATCAACATTTAATGAATCATCAAAGAGAAATAGATAGCAAAAATTGCAGAAAGATTTATTAAAATCAACAATCTCGACTTCGGGGCCCAATTTTGTTTTTTTTATTATTATTATTACGAAAAGCCTTTTTTAATTTATTGGTATAAATTAAAGCCAGATGTAATTAAATCCACATCAGACAAAAAGGGCTTTTACACGATTCTTTTTGTTACTGCTGCGCTATCTACGTCCTACATTATTTAAAAACATGTAATATTGATGTTATATTGGATATATTTTTTAAAGCAACGCGTCTTTCACATTGTTTGTTTGACTTTCACCATAAGAATGAATTGATTTTTATAACGGATATTGTACATGTAACTTTACCATCAAATATTTTGTGAATAAATTACAATTTGATTAATTTTATAAACCAAACAGAGAAGGATATTTTTATGGAATATGGAAAAATATTAGAATTTCAAAAGAAGAAAAATATATTTTTTGAGTTTATTAAAAAGATTTAGATATTTATTTAAAAAATGTAGGATATTTGATTATTAACTACACAAACAACGGTTCCTAACAACAGTCGCCCTTGGAAGTCAGATATAAACGCGGGGCTAGGCTACAATAGATCATTTACTGGTCGCAGGGGCCTTAGGATTGTACCCTTCCTCACCAACCCAAATAATAATAAAAGGGGTTTTTCTTTGTCCTTCTTTCATGTCTCAATGGTACTATGGGTTGGTCCGATTGCATGGACAAAGTCTGGACAGTGACTTATGCTACTTTTTACCCAGGGAAAATATCTGATTTCTATTGGAAAACGGGTTTAACGTAGCAGACGGAACCTCGAGAAAAAAGCTTGTTTAAGATAATTATACATTAAAATAAGACAATAAGGGTCTTGGACACTATGCACAAAAAAACTCAAAATCCTTACCTTAAAAAGGTTGCACTAAATCACGCTTGGAAAGCAATATAATTGTTAATTCTTTTTTATACATGATTTTAATTACCGCTTAAATCAATAATAATGAAGTCAATTAACTATATGATAAGTGACGTCACTTATCATTTTCTCATACAAAATGTATGGGGATGTCACGTTTTGACAGCTCATTAAAAGTATCTCAATTGACTTGGTAGTCCAAGACCGGATTTGTAAAGTTGCAGATTGATGTTTTTGTATTCTTCTCAAAATTTTATGGTATGTTTAGTTTTACCTTAGTTTTAATTTTGTATGCGAAAATATACCATGAAAATCTAGACACATTTGTGTCTAGATCAAGTATCATGGGCTAATTTATAATCAATTTACCTAGATTAGAGTTAGAGAGATAGAGTCTGGTTGCCTACATATATTAGAGGTTTCTTCCCAGTTTAGGCAACTGACGATGCATACTCTTGTTACTATTTTAAGTACAATGTCAACTGGTGTCCATTATTTTTGTACATGTTATTTTGTGGAAATAAATATACTCTATTGTTTAATCCGGTCTTGGACTACCAAGTCAATTGAGATACTTTTAATGAGCTGTCAAAACGTGACATCCCCATATATTTTGTATGAGAAAATGATAAGTGACGTCACTTATCATATATAGTCAATTGACTTCATTATTATTGATTTAAGCGGTAACAAAAATCATGTAAAAAAGAGTTAACAATTATATTGCTTTCCAAGCGTGATTTAGTGCAACCTTTTTAAGATAAGGATTTTGAATTTTCTTGTGCATAGTGTCCAAGACCCTATTGTTAACGAAAACGGAACCCAGGATGGAAAGCGAGTTTAAAATAATTCTTAATGCTTTTACTTTTCAGTACCCCTTGTGGAAATCCTGAATGCTACTACATTTACTTCACTGAGAGCGTTTACTTCTAAACTGGTGCATAGTGAAGAAATGGGTAATTTTTTTATAATGTTTAGTAAAATTTTTTTTTTTTGGTTTATAATAATTATTATGGGACCCAACCTCAGATTAAATAAAATAGTATAGATGGATCTGCAAACAACAATGTGAGGCCAGTTTTGTAAACATGTGTGCGTGACCAATCTGCGCACACATATTGCAGTCACCTCGTATTCGGTATATAATACAGTAAAAAAAAAACAAAAAGAAAAAAATCCACATCGTGCGCGTTTCCGTGCTTCGGACAGCACGCCATCGGTCCTGTTTGTTATGGATAGACAACTTTGGAGGCATTTTGGGCGGTTTCAAAACATCCGTCCGACAACGGTTTGACCCCTAACCCGCATCTCCACCAACCTACGTGTGAAATGAAATGAAATGAAAATACTTTATTGTTGACTGTTTACATACATAGAATAAGATGTTTAAAATTATAATTGGAGTTTTAAACAGTCTACCATATTCTGGCATACAATATTATTAATTAAAATTCACTAAAAATATTTTGTTTTAAGATCCGATAAGAATAATCTTAACGGATCATCGGCTTTTGATGCCTACCCACCGCTGGGTCAATGAGAGAAAAAAAGCAAGGGGAAAAAAATGTGAGCTAAAGACCTTCCTAATAATAGAAAGAGACTCGTGTCCAGCAGTGGAATGCAAAAGGAGTTGTCAATCAAATAAGTTAATTAAGTCTCCATATTTAAACGCGACCACAAACCCGCATTGAAGAAACGTAGTGGAGTAAGCTCCAGGCCTCCCCAATGATGGGAGAGATCAGTGTCCAGCAGTGGGCCGCAAAAAGGCTTGAAGCCAAATCTCTTGGTATATTTTTAACGTTTATAATATGTGTTGCAGGTAAAATGAATTCGCTGTTCAGCTTGGTCGAAACATTAGGTGCGCTAATGTTCGATCCCACGTACTCCACTTTATATGGAAGAACCTTAGAGATATTTGCTGGGGCTGTGTATTTATTCAGCGCTTCTATGACGCTGCCTGCTATCAGCATGTTGATGTAAGTAAAAGGATATGTATCAAAACTTTTGTGTATCAAATCAAATAGCTTTATTTGCGAGAATAAATTTTTAAATAGGTATTAAAGTCTAAACATAAGCAGCTTATTCTACCTGTCAGTGGCATGCAAATTTATACAAAAAAATATTTGAGGAGTAGTTTTAAGCTCGTCACAAAACACTAGTCATAAAACTCCTTTTTGGGATTCAATTAATGTCCGGTTTTTATAACTTTTCAAACTTATTTCATTACAATTATTATTTATTTATTTATTTAAACTTAAAGTATTACCTTAAAACAAGGAACACAAGTATTATGTTACAAATGATATTATTTAGGGGTTGAATTTTAAAATAAACAAGTTAGTAAATTTATTTCAAACTAGCCTTCCGCCAGCGGCTTCGCCCGCGTCGACCCGTTTAATGGGTCCCCGTAGGATAAAAAATAGCCTATGTGCTATTCCAGACTTCATTGCTATATTAAAATCATAGGCGTTTAGCCAGTTGCTTCAACCGCGTTGACCCTATTACCCATTTTCACGTAGGAATGAAGCATTTTCCCCGCGGTAAAAAGTAGCGTATGTTACTCAGGGTGAATGTAGCTTTCTAATGGTGAAAGATTTTTTGAAATCGGAACAGTAGTTTTTGAGTTTATTCATTACCTCTTTGTAATATTAGTATAGATAATTGTCACAGGTTTATCGCATTATGTAATGAAATGAAATGAAATAGTTTATTAACATCCTGGGTAATAAAATACACTTGATGTTTGTCATTGTTCTACGGTCATCAGCTGACCGTCATCCGCTTTGGGTGCGCTAAGGCATATATGGGCTAGGAGAAAAAAGCGGGCGGAAAAAAACTCCAGCCCTGTTTTAAATAAATTTTCAGGTACAATGGGTATTTATTATGCAGCATGACTGTGGGGCGACAAGGAGCACACGAGACAGCTATCGTGTGTGTCAATGCTATCACACTGCCATCCGCTCACAAATTTTAAAAATGTTAAAATTATTACATGGTATATAGAAACAGCCTTATGTGAGTTAAGTTTAATCCCAAGCCTTTTTATCATTTAAATAGTCCTTGAAGTCCATGAAGCGCGCATGGCCTGGCAGCTAGCGTAGAACGCAAGCGATCTATGCAGCTGAGCCAAACGGGCGCGGTCGGGTGTGAGATGGGTGACCGCTAGTGGCATAAAATTTCATGCGCGTTTCCGTGCTTCGGAGGGCACGTTAAGCCGTCGGTCCCGGTTGTTGTCGATAGATAACAGTCGTCAAACCTTGTCGGAGGCCTTATGGGCGGTTTGAAAACATCCGACAGCGGGTTGGCCACTAACCCGCATCTCCACCAACCCGCATTGGAGCAGCGTGGTGGAGTAAGCTCCAGGCCTCCCCAATAAGGGGGAGAGACCCGTGCCCAGCAGTGGGACGCAAAACGGGTTGCAGCCAGCCAGCCAGCCAAATAGTTCTTGGTTTCATAATAGGCCTTGCGGCATAGGACTTGCTTAACAGTTTTCTTAAATTTGTGTAAAGGCAAGGATTGCACTTTTTCTGGAATTTTATTATAGATCCTAACAGACATCCCAATGTACTATCATTTACACGAAAGCCTTATTTATTATTTAAATAAAAGCTTTTAATAAAAAGGTTTTTGTATACAGTTAAATGTTATGACGTATAGTTGTTATGTCGATCCATGTGGCGTAATGGTTACCATGCCGGACTGCCGATCAGAGGGTCCCGGGTTCGATTTCCCGGCGAAGCAGGAATTTGAATGTGTTAAAAATTTCTGTTTTTGGTTTGGGTGTTCGTGTTTCTGTCTTTGTGTGTGTCTATGGCACCCATGACATAAAGCATAACTACCCTACTGTGAGTTTGAAACGTTTTTACACTGAAGGTAAATTTTGGTTTATGATTTATGACCTATTAAAAAAACTACTTACTAGATCTCGTTCAAACCAATTTTCGGTGGAAGTTTGCATCGTAATGTACATCATATATTTTTTTTAGTTTTATCATTCTCTTATTTTAGAAGATACAGGGGGGGGGACACACATTTTACCACTTTGGAAGTGTCTCTCGCGCAAACTATTCAGTTGAGAATTTTTTTTATCAGAAACCTCAATATCATTTTTGAAGACCTATCCATAGATACTCCATACGTATGGGTTTGATGAAAAAAAAATTGTATGGGGAACCCTCAAAATTTATTGCTTTTTTCTATTTTTGTGTGAAAATCTTAATGTGGTTCACAGAATACATCTACGTACCGAGTTTCAACAGTATAGTTCTTATAGTTTCGGAAAAAAGTGCCTGTGACATACGGATGGACAGACAGACAGACAGACATCACGAATCCATGGATTCCGTTTTTTGCCATTTGGCTACGGAACCCTAAAAACGTACCTTCCCATGGAAACAATTGAATTGCTTACGACCGGTTCCCACAGAGGAACGCAGCACCGTTAAACGTATTACAAGGTGGTACCTTTTTTTTTTTTGGTATCGGGGGGGAAACCTTCAAAAGGTACCCGACACCTTGGGAGAGGATACCGGGTTATGTGGGATTTGACCGCACTAAAACCCCCTCGGTGGCCTGCCTCTGCGTTTGTGAGGACTCCG
This sequence comes from Pyrgus malvae, assembly GCA_911387765.1. Classification (NCBI taxonomy): domain Eukaryota; kingdom Metazoa; phylum Arthropoda; class Insecta; order Lepidoptera; family Hesperiidae; genus Pyrgus; species Pyrgus malvae. Next base: position 5,540,232 of record OU426951.1, read on the forward strand.
GGATCTCCATAGGAACGCACCGGTGTCCTCCACGCGCGGCGCCCCAAAACGGGCCCATCTTCGGGAGAGCAGATGTGCTCTCCTGCACCTTCAGGTGTTCACGGCGGCATGCGGCCACGCATACACCGCCGTCCCTCCCGGGGCTGCTAGCTAGACGGGTCAAGCTCCCACTCTTACCGTCCGCATCCCCGGAAGCCCCCTTTTAGTCGCCTCTTACGATCAGGCAGGGGATACCGTAGCTCTGTTCTTAATCCCGAAGCTACAGGGACTTACAAGGTGGTACCTACGTTAAATTTAAATGAAGGAGGATTGCAAATCGGTTGTTATTTTGATTAAATATAGAAAAATAGCGATTAAACTTCGTAATTTATTTTATTCGTTTAGGAATTAATTACCGCATTATCATTCATATTATTTGTTATTTTACAGATGGCTGTTTATACAACATCGAGTTGAAACAAAACAGAAGAAAATGGAAAATATTGAAAAAGAGGACATCATTGAATCTGTCAAAATATAAACTGAACAGAAATGATAAAAACACTTTTTAAACGAACAACAGGAAGTTTGAAGTGGCCAATCGTGAATTGCATGTAATCTACATTACGCATTAGGCAAATATAAAGCGGAAAACTCACTTTTAATAACTCAACATCGGTCTGAGTTAATCAAAGAGTTATAAACGAAAGAACCTGTACCCAATCGGATTAGTTACGATAAGCAAAAATACTACATCTTAACATCATAAACTATAAAAAAACTTTTATAAAATCAGAGGTTTTTTTTAGGTAGGAACTCTATATATTAATTGAAAGGATACTTGTTAATTATATTATAACTAGGTTTTCTGCCGTGACAACGTCTAATGAACGCCGGCTGCACGCACTGACAATGACAATTGTCGTAACGTTACAATGACTCATTGCAGGTATCGTTACGTTCATTGTAACGTTAAGATCATTGTAACGTTAAGATCATTGTAACGTTAAGATCATAGTAACGTTACGTTGAAGCTTGAGCGTTCGGCGTGCGCCGCATCTGCCGCATCACGTTTCGTCGACTGTTTATAAAGTGAAGTGAAAAGTTAATGTGGTTTGCATTGTTTTGTTATGACTTATGTTATGACGTTGTCACGTTAAACTATCGTCCGTAAACCGACTTTATAGACAACCATTTTTTTATTGTTTATTACCCGCATCTAATGTATAACACACAGCCCACGGTATGACAACACTACGGTATCACAACGGCCTTAACATTAGCTTAAACAATTTTCATAATTGCAAGCTAGGTATAGAAAGCGTAGATATGTATATATTCGTTAAATATGTTAAAATCGAATTCTTGGAATAAAATCGACTCCAAGCAACACGAAAAAAACGGCCCAAAATTATGTTCTTGAATCATTTTGTATTCGTATCCGTAAGCTATGAGCGCGGTAATTTTCAATTTCGCACCTGTTTGTTTCTGCACGTCAGTCCACACCACAGAACATTATAAAAGATTTTAGAATGGTAATATAGGCGAGGCAGACCCGCCAAGAATATGAGCAACGCTCATATCTCTAGATCGCGCTGCGATATGCGTAATGGAGTTGTGGGCAGAGCAGATGCGCCAAGTGCTTGGGTGTGATTCGTTCATTTGAAATCATGTAACTTTGTGGCGCTAAGATTGGCTAGATTTGAAATTGCAAATATATGCGTAAGCTTCATATTTAATTTAGTACAGGAGTAGTGGAGGTGAAAGGTGGGGCTGGATCGGCGACACCAGTATATTATTGTCATTCTACCTCTTTTTGTATGTTCTGTTAACTCGCTACCATTATTTTTTTTCTATATTATTAATCCTGTTTTATCTAAAATAAGTTCAATGAAAGTGTGAATTATCGAGTTATAACTGTCAAGCGTTCAACTTAGCAGCCTATATTATTTTCTCTAATTTTAAATGTTGATAATGTCTTGCTATGATTAAAATTGGTTTTGTTATTTTTCTGTGATATAATGATTAAAGTAAATAAATAGATTTTTAAAATTGCTCTCATTTTTTTTCTTTTATATATAAGTGATTAAAATTTAAAAAGGGCTTTGTTTGCCGACAGCTTTTCACCAACATGCATTATGCAATATTCATCCAATCATTTGAAACGACTAATTGAACTCCACTTCGTATAACAGAGAGGAAAGATAAGATCCTCGATTTTATTGGCTGTCTTTCTTTTTGATATAGATAGAACATTTTAAGGACTATTTCATGCTAGCTAAAACTATTATTATTTCATGCTAGCTAAAAATTTTATATAATGTATGTTCCTTTTCTGCCCATAGGTACCTACTCTGTAAGAAAGCTATTAATTATTGTATACACCATATTATTATTTTAAAACAGGGCTGAAGTTTTTCTCCGTCTGCTCTTTTCTTCAGCTCGGCATTGCCTAAGCGCTTCCAGAGCAGACAGTACAAAAAAAAATAACGTTCACTAAGAGTTTGTAAAGAAACCGTACAGTGAATAAAAAATATTTTCATTTCATTATTTTTTTATTTTTATTTATTTAATTATTAATGTACACAAATACTTAAATTAACAACAGATTATTATTATTAACAGATATATTATTATTAGTAACAACAGATATTATACAAAGGTACAAGATCTAATTTTAAATTAGTGAATAATTTTCTTTAATAAAAAAGACTAAAGACGCTTCAGATCCACAAGTGGAATTATGGTCGTCTACACATTCCGGAAGCAATAAAAAAGTGATTTCGCAGTCACCAAATATAGATGAAGAGCTATTGTCATATGGATTGACCCAGAGGACGAGCAGAAGGATTCCTTGAGTAAGTAAATGGACAGACGTACACAATCGGACGTACGTATAAGACGTACACGGTCAAGCTATCTAAATCCTGATAATTAGGAAGACATGTTGAATCCATCATGTTATTTCAATCTTCGATGACCCGTGTGGCGTAATGGATACCATGCCGGATAAGCCGATTGTAGGGTTCGATTCCCGACGAAGCAGAATTTTGAATGATGAGCTTCAATTTCTGTTACAGTCTGGGTGTTTGTGTTTCTGCCTTTGTATGTCCATGGCACCCACGATACAGGGTATATCTGCCTTACAGTGGGGCTATGTGTGTGAAACGTTCTTTATTATTTATTTATTTAATGTTGACTTTTGGAAACAGGATAAAATTCACTATAAAATACAAACCTGGACGGCTACTCTCAAGGAACTAAACTAAATCTACGAATGGTTATACGCCCATTCATAAAATTGTCAAATTACAGGATATCAAATTTGGCCTTGTGTAGAACCAAACGAGTACTTTGTCAAAACTTGTCTTAGACAGATATAGCACATATAGCAGGTAGCTGTTTCATACACTGCCATAGAATACACCATTTGACACTTATGAGGACTAGAATAAGTTGAATTATAGTTATATTCTAGTTTAAGTTCAATTATTGTTCACGAAAATGAACTATAATTGAATGAGACATTCAAATAGTTCTTCTTAGTCTGTGATGCCGATTGCCAAGATAGTAGAGAAAAATTCTTACGTAACTCATATAGAGACACCGCCCTTGGGCTACTAGTTGACACTATTAGTGAAATAAAAGTTTTTAACAACAATTTCGAATATACGTTCGATTGAATTGCTTGAGTCAAACTGACGTATACAATCCTATAATCATGTCCTAACTGACGTATACAATCCAACGATTATGGCAAATCTTAACCATCCGGTGGCAATAAAAAAGCAATTGAGCTTATTGTTGTATGAAGTGGCGTGAGGACGAGCGGAAGGATGGATTAAGTAGGTAATTGGATAGACGTGAATAGGCAACGGTTTCATATTTAGCGATATAATACACTTAATAAATAAGTAGATATACTGATACACCAAGAAAAACAATCCTTAAAACCCCTCGGTGGCCTCTCTCTACGCTTAGAGAGGACTACGGGATCTCCAATGGAACGCACCGGTGTCCTCCACGCGCAGCGCACCAGAAGGGACACATCCTTAGGAGAGCACATGTGCTCTCCTGCACCTTCAGGTGTTCACGGCGGATGCGGCCACCTACAACACTTAAAATTTCCAAGTAATTTGTAGTGTTGTGTTGGTGCTAAACAAACATACAAAAAACACAAATACACGAACTTACGAACACACAGACATATAGACACATAGACATAAGATGATTTTAAAGGCAACTGAGTAGACATAAACTACAGACGAAAGCTATTGTTGTATGGACTGACACAGAGGACGAGCAGAAGATTGGCTAAGTAGGTAATTGGACAGACGTAGACAGATGTTTGCAGGTAACGGTTTCATATACAACAGTAGAATATACAAAGCTTTGTGTCTATAAAACTTTAGAGCTCTATAAACTGGAGAAGAGAGATCAGTATCGAGAATTTTGAATAATAATTTAGAACCTATGTATAGTTCGCGTCATATAAAAAGAACGCTGGAAGAAAATGGAGGGAGTATGTTTGCGCATGGGTACACTCGCACATGACTAGACCTATACTTCTAGGCATATGGTTTAATTTTTAAACTAACCTTTCGCTCCTGACTTCGTAAGTAGGTTATTGAAAAACCTCATACCACCAAATAGACCGATAAATTGCCTAATGCGCAGCTTGACCATCAGCGTTTTTTTTTACATGACGCGACCTATACATTTTTTATTTTAATTTTAATGGAGTAGCAGACGAGTCAGGCCTCGTGGTGTTAAATAGTTGCTGCAGCACATGGACATCGATACATAGTGGCGGATCTAGGATTTTAGTTTGGGGGGGGGGCTTATTGGCTGAAACTTGGAAGAGGTTCGATAAAATATTTAAATTTTATCGACGGGGGAAAGGGTGACGTCTGATGCATATGACAGACCGCGTCTGGCTTGGGCGGGGCTTGACTTTAGTTTGGAGGAATTATAGGTTTGTGAAGGGTGAACCCGAGTGGTTTTAGGGGGGCTTGAGTCCCCTATACCCCCCCCCCCCCTCCACCCATGATCTACTAGTGTTTACACACAAACTCTAAGTGTTGCTTGAGGTCACATACAGTTGCGCTACTACTCAGAAGATAATGCTTGTCTTATCTGCGAGGTCTGGTCCTCAACTGCACCTTTCCACTGAATGACAAAAGAAATGTTTCACAGCATAAGTGGGTGCAGCGTTAGTACTTCTTGGTCGAGCCATTAAATTTGTAACACCTTCAAAATGTATTGAATAAACACACAAACCACAAACTCCTCCAAGAAACGTGGTCCTCCACAGTCCGCTTTGCACGCCCCTTTTTACCACGGACGTGTAAGCTATGGGATAACCAGCTGAGGCATTTCCAGTGGACTATGACATGGGGTTCTTCAAGAAAGCTGTGAAAAAGCTCTACTCCAAAGCCGGCAATGCTCGGGTGGCTCTCCTGGATTTGGCCGTGTCCATAGGCGACGATGATCGCTTAACACCACGCGACCCGTCTGCCTTTTTGTTCGGTTCATTTATATAAAAAAACACGAAAACTTAAGATATTTTCGCCAGATATTTCTGACGTATAATAAAAATACAATTGATTCAATAAATATACAAAGAGCTATTGCTGTGCTGCATGTAGCAATTAAAACACCAAAAAATAATAAGTTTTTCTAGCGTAACGAGGGTACATATAATTCGTGGAGATTCATGTGATAATTCATTGTTTTTTACTATAATAATTGTTTATTGTGTTGTAATTACAAAATGGTTTCCTTAAATTGTACTCAAGCCATTGTTTTTTTTATAATTCTAGGTCAACTATTACACTATAAACTGTTACAATTAATCATTATAAACATTGATACTTCGACAAGATTTTTTTAACTGTTTTTTCGAAGGCAAAGTATGTAGCTTATAGCTTTTAATCAAACGACATGCTTGAATGCTAAAGAAGGCTTGTGGCTAGATGCATCTACAACTAGAATGTGTTTACTCCTTTGCGTGTATTAGGTGTTTCCCACAAATGTACATTTTAACATGTGACATAGTCAACATAGAGATATAATGTGTGTGAGTGCAAAGATCCCTTTAAAAGTGTTAAAATATTTTATTGCGTATAATTTTTAGGAAAAGTGGTTACGTGTGTGTATGTGTTTGTGTTTTTGAACGGTGTTGTAAGGAAAATAAACTATTACCAGGATTTAACGTTGAGAAAGGAGTGCTTAAACTTATGATTCTAAGATGTTTTTTGTTTACAACTTATAACCTACATAAAAAGAAAAAGATAATATACATATTTTACAAAATGCATATGCCATCCAAAAGACCTGATTGCGGCATGGTGACCAGAACGCTGGCAGCATTCCCTCGTTGAATCAAAAGACTGATTTTTTGAGCAAAATAATTGCCAGATCTCTGGTAATCCGAAGCGAGGAAATGTCTAGCAGACATATCCATGCAGAATTTTTTCATGGACCCAACATCTCCATTGCTGATTTCCGATTTAGCACATTATTTGCGGCGACTGAGCATGGACGGCCTCGGCCCCTGCCTTATTGCATTTTCCTGGTAAATGTGAAGGGGCCAAGGTGTCACAAGTTACATCCCATACCAGGGTCTGACATAAGAATTCAATTGGCTAAGTGCTTACATTATTGTTGTTAATTAGTGTTACATTATTAGAATAATCTAAGCACTAAAACAGTAACTTAATCATTTTTCGATAGAGAATAATAAAATATTCGGATTGAAATAAGCAAAATAGGTAGGCTTAAGGGGTTAAATTAAAAAAATATGTAGTTTAAAAAACTAAAAAACACGCTTTTGTGAAAATATGAACTAAAAAGTAAAAAATAAGAAGACATTGCGTTTTACTGTTAAAAAAAGCATGGGGTGCATGGTGTCAATAGTATCTCAAAAAGCACCCCACGCTTTTTTCTTGTATTTTCACAAAATCGTGTTTTTTAGTTTATTAAACTACATTATTTTTTTAGTTGGATTATTTTTTCATATTATTGCATTGTCATCGGCCCTTGACCCCTGTGCTGAAAATTTGCACAGTTAATCAGACGCTTAGAAGTAGGTGAAAATGAAGTTTAAAGATTCCGTTACATACATTACATACATACATACATACAGGTCAAGCTAATATAAGCGTGTTAAAAAGGGAAATAAATCAGTAAACGCTTCCCAACCAATAGGCATGATGACACCATTAAAGAATCAGAGAATAAACGGTTTTACAGAAAAATATATGTTAAAAAAGTTCTAAAATATGATCCCGTTTTAATATAAACATTAAGATAAGATTTTCAATAAAATAAAAGTATTAAATACAGCAATCGGCCATGGTATCTGAAACGCCAATGAAAAGGAATGACGTCACGTCTCAGTTAATGTCATCGTGTTGCTTGAAGTTTGACGAGCAAGCCGACGCCATGACACACACGAGCGTTTTCGCGCTTAATTCAAATTACATAGCAGAAAATACATTAATTTACGTTAAAAGTTGAGTTTATTGCTGAAATAAACTGTTTTTCGAAACTAGAAGACGTGTAGTACCTACAATAAGGAAAGGTATTTAAAAATCTGTCATCATGCCCATTATTGACATTAACGTAAGTTTGAGAATAAATAAATTACCGCTAAAATATTACTTGTTGTTTTTGCCAATATTTAAAGCAGTGTTAATTTTTTTTTTCAAGCATATTAAAAGATAAGCTCAACGAATTAAGTTATGAAGAAGTATGTAATTAATAAATTTGAAGAGCTACGTTTCTCAAACAACTGTTAAATAACTTTTGCCACGTTGTTCATGGTACCCCCGACACAGCGTATTAATTACCTTACGGTAGGGCTATGAGTGTGTAACGTTTAACTATTTATCAGTGACCTGCTCTTTATACTGCACTCAAGTTTCTTGTAAATATTTATTTATTTATTGAACATATCGGCCACTTATGTATTGTTGTGTAATCGTTGATATAATCATAACTATAATTAATATTATTACGTAGTTTTTTTTTTAATAACAGTTATAAAGTTATTCCATTTCATTCCATCTACTTAAATACTTTAAATTTACCGCAAAAATTCTCCTACGTGTCAGCTGTCAAAACGTGACGTTCTCATCTCTCTCACATTTAGTATAAGAAACTGAGTTGTGACGTCACGTATCTTTCACAGTCAATTAACAATTTTTTTATTGATTAAGTAAGTAATAAAAACGATTTTTATTACTTACTTAATCAATAAAAATAAATTTACAGTTATTCTGCTTTCCAAGCGTCGGTTAGTGCAACCATTTTAAGGAATGCATATTGAATTATCTTGTGTATAGTGTCTAAGACCCTTTCTTGGTATAAACCTTCAAAAGGTACCCAGCACCTTGAGAGAGGATACCGGGTTATGTGGGATTTGACCGCACTAAAACTATCTCCAGGGATCTCCAGTGGAACGTACCGGTGCCCTCCACGCGCGATGTCCCAGAACGGGCCCATCTTCGGGAGAGCAGATGTGCTCTCCTGCACCTTCCGATGCTTATGGCGGCATGTGGCCACGCACACCGCCCCGGGAAGGGCTCGCCGCGCTGGCTGAACGGATCGAGCTCCCACTCTCACCCCCTACAACCCGGAAGCCCCCTTTTAGTCGAGTGTCCAAGACCCTATTGCCCGGCAAACATGGCTGGTATTTCCCCGGTCAAACAATGAAAATTTTACCACCTATAAAATTGTAGTTAATTTTGATAGTAGTTTCGATAAAAACTTCGCACGTACAATTTTGCTATAGTATTAAAGTGTAATGAGTAGCTATAATTCGTCATGGCAAGATGATCATGAAAATGGTTTGCCTTGAAAATATCTATAGTTATGAAAATTGTTTAATGTCGCGATTCAACAACGTCACGCTATTATTTAGTTCTAGAAGAATCACTCAAATGACATGCAATTATCACAATAATGTTTACAACATGAATAATGTTGCTTGTTGCAACGAAAAAATGAAAAAATAGGAATCATAAATTTAAAAGACGGTTTTTAATAAAACTAATGCTCCCGTTTCTGCCGTCAAGCAATTCTGCAAGTATATACAATTAGATTTGCCGAAAATTATTTACCGTGATTTAGAATTACGGCCATAGCACACTTAAGCACAAAACAATTTTTTGAAGTTACATTGGGTTACAAGTGCACATCGAGACTTGAATTCGAGTGTCCAACTCTGCAAACAAAAATATGTAAAAATTAATATACCAAATTAAAGGTATTTGTAATCTCTCTCAGGTAACAAACATACTTCTTCCATTTACAATTTATAGAACTCTATACAGAGAAAATATCCGTATAAGTTATATGTTGTGTTTAGAATTTAATTTTTACACGGCAGTGAAGCAAAACATACCTAATAACAATTTATTACGATTTTTCGCTTCATCGCGTATGACTGAGAGCCAGGGTTGATTGACTTGAATCAAATTATTTAAATCAACGATTTAAATCAAGTGATTTTTTTATTAAAATCAATGATTTAAATCAAATATAATTTATTCCTAAAATACGTATCAATGCATACTTTAGTTAAATCAATATGTTGTGACAAAGTAAATTTAGGTAGGTAATTATTTTAATAAAATGAATTAGTGCACTTTTTTTAGTACATTTAATAATATTAAAATAACTAATGCTAGTGTAGACAGCTGGTGAAAAATAGTTTCAGGTGACATTGCAAATAGTATTATATCACAAAACAACACAAATGTTACGAAAAAATAAAAATTATTATTTAAACAAAAAATCTGTCAGAAATAAAAAATCATGATTTTTATCAACCCTGCTGAGAGAAATATAATTTCTTAAAGGCATAAATAACATTTCCATCAACTCACACTTGGTCAGTATCGCAACTACGGCTTAAATCATACTCAGTTCTCAGAGGACACGTGTTACTCAGTTGATCATTAAAATATAAATAATGTCGTCTTCATACTTACGTAAGGTTCATTTCTAAGATCAATTACTTCTTTATCGTTAATCGTAAGTGTTCAGCAAATTTTGCTTGGAGATATAATTAATTTCTTAACATGAAATATTGCATAACTTTGAAACGGAAGAATTCTCCGTTAATGTTTTTGTATACAGTTACTGGCACAATGTTATTCTTTGCAATGTCCTCATTGTAGTCGCTATTGCCATCTCTGCTACATTAATAACCAGCTCTGTCATTGCTGTATCATAGATAATATTCCATTATAATATTTCATAAATATATTTAAGAGTAAGAACAATTCTAAACCTATATTTATGCTTATATCAAACTATAGCTAATGTCGTTAAAATATTTCAGACAAATAAAAAAGTACCATAACAGTTACCAATTAAAGATTTCGTAGCCAAATCCTAGCACTTGTCACAAAAAGTCTGACATGTTTTTCATAAATAGAATATAGCAGTAAAAGTATTATTCTTCTATTGATTTCCAAATAAACAAAATTTTCTTCATATTTTGGAGACATTATGATCAAAAGATGAATATTGAAATTAAATAACTATGTTACCAATAATATACATATTTTACAAAATGTATATGCCATCCAAAAGACCCGATTGCGGCATGGTCCCCAGAACGCTGGCAGCATTACCTCTTTGAATTAAAAGGCTTATTTTTTGTGCAAAATAACTGCCAGCCCTCTGGTCACCCGAAGAATTTGGTAGTTACCAATAACTACCAAATTCAAAAATACCACAAATCAAACAAATGTTACTACGCTAACAGAAGTAAGATCAATAATAATATTACAATACATTTGTCACATCGTAACGATTCTAATTAACTAGAAATAATAGGAGCAAGTAAGCCGATATTAACAGAGCATTATAACCTCTAAAGTCAACAAACCACGTTGATCCGTTCAATACATAACAAAAGCCAATTATCTACAGCGTACTCGTTATCATTATCAACGCTTAATTGATATCAAACAAATATATCGGACGAGTAAATATTAAAGACATCTATTGTATATTGTGTGCACATTGATGTTCACTGAGACAAACATTGCAACCGTGAATTATACGCTCTTCGACAGGGCGACAATGGAAGTAACGCTCTGAAGGAAGCAAGATAAACTGTTAAAAAAATGGAGGACGAGAAAAAAGAAACCAAAGAGAAGATAGAAGAAAAACCGCTAAAAAAGAAAAACCACAAATCATATCGAGATGGAACATTCATTGAAAAACTGTGGTACATTAGAGGAAACATCACAGTTGAACCCTTACTCGCAGGACTTATTATTCCCAGTGTGATATCGAGGTTTGCGATGACGAATTTCAATTTGGACAAAGCGTGCAGAGTCAGTTTCCAATTCCCAGATGAAGTATGTGACGCTTTGATAAGCAAAAATAGCAAAAATTACACGTTTTACGAGAAAGAGGTGCAAAAATTGATAGCTTCGATAGATATTTGGAAAGGCATCATACATACGGCATTACCATGTATCATAGTAATGTTTCTGGGTGCCTGGAGTGACAGAACTGGAAAAAGGAAGCTCTGCATTTTGCTACCGATTTGCGGAGAATTGGCGACTTCAATAAATAATGTTATTAATGTTTACTTCTTCTATGAAATCCCAGTTCAAGTAACAGTGTTTTTAGAGACGTTCTTCCCAGCAATAACTGGGGGCTGGGTGACGATGTTCCTTGGAGTTTTCAGTTATATTAGTGACATAACTTCAGAAGAATCTCGGACCTTTAGGGTTGGTTTAGTAAATTTCTGTATGACGGCAGGCTTACCTATTGGACTGGGTATAGGTGGGATATTAGTGCAGAAGATGGGGTATTATGGAATATTTTCAATGACGACGGTGATGTTCTTCGTCATACTTATGTATGGGTGCTTTGGTTTAAAGGAGCCAGACGCATTTCTGAGAGGAAAAGGACTAACCCCGGTAAGTGAAAAATTATTAACTACTCGTATATATAGCAATATTATTAATTAAATTTTATTATAATTTATAGTTAGAGTTTCTCATAATAATGTCAACGTACTCTGTCTTTTAGAAAAATTGTTTATGTTTGCGAAAGCTGACATAGGAAAACTTTATATCACGTTAGAAAGCATACACATGGAGTATGTGTGATAATAATAAATAAATACACAAAATAGCGATAAAAAAAACATTGACCTAAACGTGTCCGGACCTTTGCATATCACATCAGTGTGATCGACTATTGTTCTGAAATTCTTGATATTTTAGATTCTAAGGTTATTTTTTTAGAGCTGGCAATCCGTTATCAATGGTCAGTTCATCACACGTTTTTGATTGCTTGCACGTATTTATTAATATCAGCTTATCGGCTATAGTTTAGGTAATTTATAATTTGTAGTGTATAAAGTTTACTACCTGATAGTTGGTGCAATAATTTATTATAATACCTCTTTACCTACTGCTGATTAGACAAATCGCATGTTGTTGAAATTTGGAGAGACTGTCCTATTTAAACTTGCCAAGGTCATTCAAGCTTTTAACCTTAGAACATGATAATATTATATGTAATTGACATAAATTAAACCTAGAATTAAAGAAACTGTATCATAAACGACACTGAAAAATACTGTATTTAAAGTACAAAAATAAAATAGTTAATCAAATTGAAAATTAAACATTTACGAAATTGGACAACAGTACTTATGAATTCGATGATCTTCTTATGATTCCGAAGATTGTTTAAAAATCATAAAGTAATTTTTATTAGGAAACACTAACTCATATTATTGCTTTATAAAAAGCTATTAAATTGCGTCCACTTAGACAATTTTACTACTAATAATTATATAAATATAATTTTTATATATAAATTATGTCAGAAGCCGGTAGACAGTTTCAAGACTTAATAATTAATAAATGTCACTAAATAGTCAACCTTACATTTTTATGATTCATAAACAACAAATGTAGTTATTTCGTTGCAAATCTGATTACTGAATTCAATTTTATTTTGCTCAGAAATCCGAAAATCATCATAGTTCAACACGAATTTATCTGAAAACGGATTTTTAATTTTATTTTGCTCTGAATTCCAAAAATAATCAGAATTCAACGCGATTTTATAGAACTCCACCGAAGTTATGGGGTATATAAAAAACTGCCAACTATGAACTTTATGTACATATATATAACTATGACCAACTAGCGAATAAATTAACATTATTGGTAATTCCCTGGAATTATCGCAAAAGGCCGAAACCTAAAATTTTAATAGTTTGTCTCAAATTTTCCTGTTTAAGTGTTTATTTTTTCAAAATATACCGAAGTAGTAATTTTGTATCAAAGAACTTTAATCATTGAAATAATAAAGATAAAATAAATTCAGTAGATAGGTAAATAAATATTGTAATCCATACAATAATACCTACACCTTATATATTTTAACACGTGTAATTTTATTTATCAATTAATGTCTAAGTATAGTCAAAGACATAGCATAAATATTTGATTATGTATAAACTACTGTAAATAGGTCTGAAGATATTATTTAAATTCTTTATTGGCGTATCCTTTGTTTGAAATGTATTGCGTAGTTATTACAATAAAATCTATAATAACAACACTTTGTTGTGGCTGCGATCTGGTGATTCGAAGAAGTAAAAGAAATGACAGAAATAGAGTTAAAAGTGTAACAATTCAATTTCCAAATTTAAATAAATATATAATATAAATAAATAAATAAATATGAGAAATGTTTTCTAATTTTCACTTTAAACCAATTCCTGCGAACTGACTAACAATCAGACCACAACATTACTTAGAAAGTACACATTGTTATATTATAGTCAAATTTTAAATTTTCTATTTAATTAGTCATAAATTAAATAGAAAATTTTGAAGCTTACTTGTATTTATTTAAACAATAGCGGCTTATTATGATAGCCTTAGTATAAAGTGACTTGCTGATGTATTACTATTTTATTATCAATTTTTATCGAGCAAATAACAAAGATAGCATTACATTTTATATACACATACATACTGTAATCCATATAGGTCGTAATATAAATTATTTACACGTAATTCTATATCATTACCTTGATATTTGAGTTATAAACTAACTTTAAACACGTCTGAACTTAGTATTTAATTCATTAATTGCAATTATCCTTTGTTTGATATTTTCTACGTAGTAATGTAATAAAGTCTAGGATAAGACAGTTCATTGTAGCTGTAACCTACTAATGACATTAGAAAAAAAATACGTAGACAGTACAGGGCCTCGTTCACCATGTCCAAGTAAAGTGTTGATTAGTTACGTCCCTGAATTGTAAAGTTAATTGGCAAGTAAAAGATATGAGTACGGGTCAGTTCATCATATGATATGACTACTCGAAGATCGAAGGTTAGAGACCGCGCAGTCGCAGCCCGACATGTTGATATGATCAGATCACACTCACTTAGTACCCAGATGCACAAATCTCTCCACATCGCTACAAATCGCACGATAATATGGAAGGACAAGTTAAGATCAGATCTTAACTATTCTGTCCAAACTAACACAATTGCTACATCCTAGACCAGAGGTCGCGACCCTCAGCATTGAGGAAACGATGCGAGGAGGAGTGCTACTCAAACATCGTGAAATTGAAATTGAAGTTACGGGTGACAGTTAGCGTACTTGTCACTTTACTTGAAGATGGTGAAAGAGGCCCTTAGTCAATTATTGTCTCCAAACTTAGCTTACAACATATTCACACAATAGAAATTGTAAATAAAAAGTATCTACGATAGGTTATTACTGTGACACACGAAAAACAAGGTATTGGTATATTGTAATAATTGAATTTTAAAAGTGCGAAAGAGACATTGAACTATATTACTTAGTAGTAGTACCTCAGTGGAAAAAGAGAAGGTTTCAAATGAAAACAGGAAAGGCACTAATGCATTCAAGTAAGAATAATATTAAATTTACTTTTGCCATATTCTCTGTTTTTTTAATATAACGGGCTATGAGTACATTTGAATAACCTCAAATTAATTTATAACAATTTCTTAAGGATACTGCCTGAATGTTTATATTATTAAATTGCTGAAGATTCTTTGTTTGTAATGCTTACAGTCTTATAGATTTTGTAATATGTATTGGTTGGTTGCTTAGCTTACGTCTCTCATGATTTTGTGCCGTCACACCTTACCAATTAAAAGAAAAAAAAATTGTATATTCAAAAAAAGAACAGGCATGTGATGATTGTAGGCGTTTTTAATTATTTTTATAATTTCGTACCGTTTCTGTTATTTTATAAAACGTTCACGCCCATTCTCTTTGTGAACAAACTGTACAATACTTCATGTGTAGGTACTACGGCGACACCATGCAACTTCAAAAAATAATAAAGTTATATTATTAAATATCAATTAAAATAGAATGAAATAAAAAACAATTGATTGTTAACTATTTTTTAATACTACTACTACAAATAAATAAAATTGGAGTGTCTGTTTGTAATATTAAAATAACTGCTTTTTACTACATGCATATGAGTTTATATACGGTACATATACGAAAATAACATTTTTTTAAATTTTTGTCTGTCTGTTTGTTCCGGCTAATCTTGAAACGGCTGGACCGATTTTAACGCGACTTTCACTGGCAGGTAGCTGTTGTAATAAGGAGTAACTTAGGCTACTTTTATGCTACAGAAATTCTAAAACTAAAGTCCACGAGGACGGAGTCGCGGGCGGCTTCTAGTTATTATTAAAATCTTAAAACAGTCTATTACATTTTGACTTACTACTATAATATATTTTGCTTTAATTATATAAGTTTAGTATAAACTAAACTTTAAAACACTTTACACTAACTTTAATTTAAAACACTTTACACTAACTTAACTTAAAACACTTTACAGGAACTTTAAAACACTTTACATTAATAATAATGTAAAGTGTTTTAAAGTTCCTTGAGAAAATCGGCTAACGACACAATGGACGTCAACAAAAGAGATTCAATTCAAAACATTTTTGAATCGAATTCCACATTCCCGCTAATCTGTGGGTAATTCCAGTAATCCATAATTGCTTCAATTATATCATTACTGGAAACGATGGCATCCGCATATTAGTATTGCAACGTCAAAGTTTTCAACATCACTATTGTTTATGATGCGACAATCGTGAATATCAATTAATACAAGAACTATTTTTTATAAGTTTTGCAACAAACATTTAATTACATACATTACAGTGGTATATATCCTGTAAATAAAGCTTTAAATGCAGTGAACAACCGCGATAGTCTCAAACAAGGTTGGCTACAACCCTTTTTTTGCGTCCCACTGCTGGGCACGGGTCTCTCCCCCTTATTGGGGAGGCCTGGAGCTTACTCCACCACGCTGCTCCAATGCGGGTTGGTGGAGATGCGGGTTAGTGGCCAACCAGCTGTCGGATGTTTTCAAACCGCCCATAAGGCCCCCGACAAGGTTTAACAACAACCAGGACCGACGGCTTAACGTGCCCTCCGAAGCACGGAAACGCGCATGAAATATTTTGCCACTAGCGGTCACTCATCTCACACCCGACCGTGCCCGTTTGGTTTAGCTGTATAGACCACTTGCGTTCTACGCTAGTCGCCGAGCCATGCGCGCTTCAACAACGTTATTTTTTATATTCCGAGATCGTTTGGCACAATAGTCGCTTTTTTCGACCCCAAATCAAGTGTCTTACGTTAGATTCAAAGCAGAACAGCAATTTAAATTCAATATTTAAATTTCTGTTCTCTGTTAAATTCAAATGATGAATTTAAATTTCTGTTCTAAATCTTACAATAGGTAAAAGAAATTCTATGTGGTGTACAGGGTGTAGTCGGCTGTACACTATAATAGTGTAAAGCTTTAAATACAAGTTTACACAAGTAAGTAAACACAAGTGATGGCCGAGTGGTAAGAAACCTCTATCTTCGACGCGACCGATACCGGATTGAAATCCTCGGTGCGCACCTGTGACAAAGAAATTTGTATTCGCTGCGGTCCGAGCATTTCCCTTCCGCAACCCCCTCGCCGTGGCCCAAGACACTTTGCCGGCCGTTCCGTCTGAATCAGTCTTGTGAGCCTGCTTGACTGGCGGCGAGTTCCTCACTCACTTACACATACATAAACACGACACATCCACAGAGAAGCTAGGGACCGTAGGGTTGCTAGGGTGGTAGACGTTCACACATAGGTAATATAATTTCATGTACAGCTGTTCGAAACCAACACTGACACTATACACAACATAGCACACTAGTCGCGACGACATTACAATATAAATAATACACACACACCGTCCGTCACCATCCATTGTTTTGATTTGTTTTGATTGCTGCTTTGATTCAGGTGTATAATGATGGACCCAAGTTTCGTCCAGAGTCACAAATCGACTCTAAAAATTCCGAGGGTTACGCTTCATCATATCCAAACATAGTTTGAAATTCGCTTTCGTTCGCTTTTTAGTTCGATTGTCCACAAACGTGGCACCCATTCTGCAGACAGCTTTGTCTGCACAATAGGTGTCACCCAAATCTTCATGCAGGATTTTATGTACTCGATCAGTGGAAGCGCCTGTGTTCTCAGCTATTTCACGCACCTTCACTCGGCGGTCGTCGAGAACAATATTATGGACTTCTTCAACAACATCCTCAATAGTGACTTCGATTGGGCGACTAGAGCGTGGAGTATGAGATGTGCCTGACCGACCACATTTAAAATCATTTATCCAGTTATAAACAGTCTGCAACGTTGGTGCGTTAGTGCCATGAACTGAATCAAGTTCAGTTTTAATTGCAGCAACCCATACAAAAATGTTTTGTGACGGCACGAAATTCAGATTTTTGCATAGTTGTTGAAAATTTACGAGTGATTACTATTAAATAATGGTTAATCTGACAAAAACTTGTTTTTTGGTGAATTTTTCAGTCTTCATTTGAAAGATTTTGCCTGCCAGTTTTAATGCCATTTACCAGCAAAAAGGTTTGATAAGTAGTATTAAAAAGGACTTATCAAACAGCCCTCCTATCGTGATATTTAATTTATTACGATTTGATACGACGCCAGCGTGGTGGACGACGGCCTAAATCCCTCTCACTTGTGAGAGAAGACCTGTGCCAAGCAGTTGGCACAAGTTTTTAAATTCATTATGCTAATATTATGTATTCCTTATTCACAGTAAAAAATTCTTCTTTCTTTCTTTCGATGTTCTCATCTGGCTGTATTATTTAAAAAACATTTTTATCCATATTAAATTCAGATTATTTTAGCACATAATCCTTGTAATCTACAATGACAGTAATAATCATTACCGATGACAAAACACAAAATTCGTGATGATGAATTCCGTTTATGGTAGGTAAAAAACGGACAATACTTATTTTATTTGAATTGTTTACAAAACAATTTGCAGAACAGTTAACCCATAATAGTGTCCATTGTATTAAGACCTGAAACAAAATATATTAAATTTAACACAATATTTCAATCATTTGTTGCTACGTACTTCATACGGTAGCGCTCAATGCCCGGCGGTTAGCGTAGAACGCAAGTGATCTATGCTACTATGCCAAACGGGCGCGGTCATGTGTAAGATGGGTGACCACTAGTGGCAAAAAAAAATCATGCTAGTTTCCGTACTTCGGAGGGCACGTCAAGCCGTCGGTCCCGGTTGTTGTCGATCGATAACAGTTGTTAAACCTCGTCGGAGGCCTTACGGGTGATCTGAAAACATCCGACAGCGGGTTGGCCACTAACCCGCATCTCCACCAACCCGCATTGGAGCACAATGCAAATTTATTGTTGACAATACCATACTACTTGTTATGGCTGTCAGCAAAAACATTGCATTATTGATTTTAAATCCGGACTCTCGTTAGCAAGTCATTCCGGTTACCATAACGACCCAATTATCATTACCGAAATGCGTCCACATATTTGTAATGACAAATTTTATCCATTACTTCCAACACCGCATTAAAACGCTTGTATGGGAGGATTCACACCGTGTATTTTTCTGTGCAGACGCGCAGACGTTTGACGCGCTTTATAGGCACGAGATAGATTTATTGCAATTTGAAAACTTTAAGTTAATGAAATTTGCTTAATGCGTCTGTATATTTAAATAAGTTTTATAAAAAGACTATTCGTTAGAAATATTCAGTCATGTATAAAGCAATTATACTATTTCCTCCTAGCAGTCGAGGAACCATGGCCTATGGGGGAAAAAGATCCTCAAATATCGATCACGTCATGGCAAGGAATACTGGCAACTTTTGGAACAGATGCCGAAAGACCATGGAATCAAAGTGGCCATTAGACGTAGTAGCGAATGTTATGGGGGTAGGCTTATAATCTAGAACTTCTAAAGGCTGAAGGATGTAAGTAAGACTTGGCAAATGTTTAGAAAATTAGCAAATGAAGACAAGAGTATATGGCACCTTACAATAAATGTCGATTCGCGCTTCATTAGAACTTAAAACTGTTTCGTATGTACGCAAGAGTACCATTGGTATAGTACAACGATACAAATTGCAAGAAAATTATTATGCAATTTGAATGCAATTCAAATATTTTTGACGTGATAACGTCTTTAAAATCGTTTTAGTCGGGTGACATGTTCAGAAACTTGTGTCACACCAAAACCTCACGAGCGCGATCGCAGGTATAACGAGAGAGAGACGGACCGATCTCCCGTCTCATCTCGAGCGCTGCCAGTCATTCCGTGAAACTTGTCACGCGGAATCCTCACGAGCGGAGGCTGGCATAGCGTTCGAGTGAGTGGACCGCTCTTCCGTCTCTCTCACTCTAGCGGCATACAAACGAATGGAGATTTTCTCGTGCGGACGTTATCACGTAAACATCTCGATCGTAAACCTACTTTACAAACCATTTGCCGTTTTTTTTATTATAGTAATTTTTTTATTTAAATTTAATTGTGATGACAATAGCATCAGTCGTGGCTATACATATATTTTAAAATATTTTAATTGTTAACATAACAATATAATATTTTAATTGTTAACATAGCAATTAAAATATTAACAAACGATAAATTACTATTGATGAATTAAGTTATTCGGTCGGAAAACGTTTAAATTGATGCAAGCGCACGTTTGCAATGAAGTTATTCTATGTGAATGCTTCCCAATGATTTTTTGGGCCTATGCAAATTATTATTTTGCTATCTACAATTTTTATCATTTTATCTACTACACACCAACTAATGCGTATCAAAGTATTTTAGTGCCAATTATTATATTCAAATCATACGATTACGATTCTAATCCTTTTCTATGATAGTTATACTTACAACATTTTAAAAATTATTTGCTAATTTTAATAAAGTTTTTGTTACTTTGTTCCTTATCAAACTAATTCAAAGAAAGAACTTGACAAATTGTTTTCATAATTAACGCTCTTGGATCCGTTCGCGTTAACTACGCGTTTTTCCCGCAGTAATGAGATAATTTGCCCAGGTAAAAACAGCCTATATGTCACTGACTAGCTCCCAAACTGTATTTTTATAAGATATCAGGTCAGTTCGTAGTACCGTTATATCGTGAAGGAAGAACAAACAATTAAGAAATAAACAAATATACTTTCACATTTATAATTTTGATATAGATTTTATTTAGGATATTGTTATATCTATCATGTAAAGTAAAAAGTACTTTATCATTTTTTCAAGATTTAATATTCAAGAGTTTATCATATAAAATTCAAACCTGCCTTTAATCTAGTTCCGTAAGATGATGATTCATTAATATATTATGTATTATTTAGGAAGAATCTATACTAATATTATAAAGAGGAAAGATTTGTATTTTTGTATGTTTCTAATGAATAAACTCTAAAATTACTGTTTCGATTTCAAAAATTCTTTCACCATTAAAAAGCTACATTTACTCTGAGTAACATAAGTTACTTTTTACCGCGGGAAAATGCTGAATTCCTACGTTAAAACGGGTAATAGGGTCAACGCAGTTGAAGCAACTGGCTAAACGCCTATGATTTTAATATAGCAATGAAGCCTGGAATAACACATAGGCGATTTTTTATCCTACGGGGACTCATTAAACGGGTCCACGCGGGCGAAGCCGCTGGCGGAAGACTAGTTGTTTATAAAATGGCTACGACCGTTCCATTGTTGCACAGACCCTCTACAATACTCTACGTACTACTACATTACACTACATTACGAACTACGTACAATAACTCTTTCTTAGTCCCTAGAGCATTTAATCGAGGAAAAAAATCAAATGAGCAGCTAACTCGTAACATAGAACTGAAGGAAATCTAGTAATAAAACAATATCAGGTTATAACAGCATGCTATAAAAGTATGTGAGATAATATAATTTGATATCTGGCGATTTAGAAATATTACAGACCTGTTATAAGATACTGTTTCAAACAATCAATTGATATAAAATTTAGTAGGTAGTAACTCAAATGGGTCAGTACGATAATTTGGTACGACGTAAAAGCGTATAAGTAATTTAATTAATAACGATTTGCAACCCTGAACTTAAAATATACTCGACTATAGCTATAACTGAGCTATATCAGTTGTGTGCGTTTTTCAGACTCGCGCACGAAGGGCTCCGTACCTTTATCTATCAAAAATAGCATAAAAATTGGACCTATTTATGCAAACCGGAACCGACCGACACATGATGGTGATGATGATAGTTTTTTTTTTTCAATTATGGCATCGCAAACTCTGTGCATACTGCCTAGCGTCAAGTATAATTTTTGCATCATTTTTTTGCCAGTTTCAATGAAACTGGACGAAGTAATAACAAAGTCAGTAAGTCGTCAGTAATCAGTCAGTCTAGTCAGTCAGACATTCAAGTAAAGCGATGACTACTTTACTAGAACGTGTCCGATGGAATTTTGGAGGCAATCAGAAAAAACATATTTTAGCACTGTTATTCTATTTCAAAAACACTAACATAGTAATTAACACTAGTAATTAACCTATATCAAACAAAATGCCATCAACTTTATCCGATATAACTCAAAAATACACCAAGAAAATGAAAATAAAACAAGAGCACAATATGTCTTTTTCGACTTCCCGCCAAAACTCATGATGATAGTTTTGAGAAAAAACTGTTTAATGTATTAGACAACTGATGTTTTGAGGATTGGTAAACATGTATTTTCATGACATTTTTGACATTGACAAGTTTTGTTCTGTCAAAATAGTCAGATCATTTTGATCTTTACAGAATCGACAGAAGGTGCAATTTTAAGCTTTTCTGTGTACTTAACTCAATTTCGGCATGAGTGTGAATTGGTTTCGGTTTGCGTAAATAGGTCCAATTACGTTTGTTTTATGAGTGACCACTTTACATATATTTTTTATTTTTATTTAATAATTTATTATTAAAGTAAATATAATAATATACTTAAGTAAGTTTTCTGTGAATATTTGAAGCGTCTACCTGTGTAATCAATATCAAGCAAAAACGAGCAAAACAATCACGTTTATTGTATGGGAGACCCCTTAAAAAATATTTATTTTATTCTGTTTTTTAGTATTTTTGTTATAGCGTCAACAGAAATACTTCAACTATCACGATTTTTGAGATACAGTCTGGTGACAGGTGGACAGACAGACAGACAGACGAATAGACGGATAGACAGCGGAATCTTAGTAATACGGTCCCGTAGCTCCGATCCCAAGGGTACCTTTGGATATAGAACCCTAAAAATGCTCGTCGCAACATTTTACAGTTCACACGTTAATTGTAATATTAATTTTCAAATAATATTTGTTGTAATCTTATTCATCAACTAAACTGATACATTAATTTAGAATTATTTCTTACTTAAATGTTATTTGGCGTTTTCAGATTGAACGTCCGGGGAGCAATGGCGTATCGTTCTTCGACACTACGCACGTAGTTGATACAATCGGCGTAGCATTTAAAAAAAGAACGAACAATCGACGTTCGAAAGTGCTACTAGCACTGTTTGCTGTATTTATTTTGTATGGACCGACAATGTGTAAGTTTTGTAAAATGTACGACTTAGCTCAAATATACATATTATATAGATATTTTTTTAAACTCCAAAATTATTGGGTTTTTTTTATACAGTTCATGTGATATTAAATGGTCGCTTCAACACATGAATATCTTCATTATATTATTATCATAAATGTATATAAATATATTATTCATAATATTATCATAACTATAGTGTTAGATTTGATAGTGTTACTAATACTAAACTTATTTTTTACTATTTTTTTATTCGTTGATGCACATTCACCTTCATTTATAAACTACTAGCGAACCCGTCAGACGTTGTCCTGCCTTAAAGTATCAGAAATAAAATAATATTGCGACTATAAATTGAGATGAGCTTACATCCATACTATCCATACTTAATATTATAAATTCGAAAGTAACTCTGTCTGTCTGTCTGTCTGCTACTCTTTCACGCTTAAACCACTGAACCGATTTTGATGAAAATTGGCATAAAAAGAGAAAGGACGTTAAGAAAGAACATAGGCTATTTTTTGCCGCGGGAAAATATCTCATTCCCACGGGAAGCAAATGGAATGAATGAAATGCGCCGTGTAGTGTTATAAATACAGTAGATGTTATTACTTACTTCATTCACGTCCATTATCATATTTTATAACTTATATTCTTTTATTTTATTCTTATACTTTACTTTTCCTTTATTATTTCTTTACAAAATTATTTAATTTCTGTGTTTGTTTATTTATATTTTGACGCAGCTATCAAAATTGTCATGTCTGTCTTTTGTGTTTCTTATTTTTAATCAATATTAAAATGAAAAGAAAATTTTTATGTTTCTTATTTCATTTCATAGATTAATAAAGTATAGTATTGTCTTTGGCTTATTCATGTTTTTATATTATAATTATTATAAATTGTTATTTTTAAATAATAAATGAATATAACGTTCTTCGAATCTTTATATATATAAATGAATTGCTGTTCGTTAGTCTCGTTAAAACTCAAGAATGTCTGAACCGATGTGGCTAAATTTGGTCTTGAAATATTAGTAGAAGTCCAGGGAAGGTTTAAAGGGTGAGAAAATTTTAGAGCATTGCGAAATTAATAGTAAAATAACTTATTTTATTTTCCTATATAAACAGTTATAACAGTAATTGTCAAACATTCAGTAACATAAAAACCCTTTGAGATGATAAAAAAACTAATCCTCTTACAAAAATTTTAAGGCAGGACAACGTTTGCGGGATCCACTAGTCTCCTATCTTTCAAGTTGTATCAAACTGCACATGGTGGGCAAATTTTATTAAAATCGGTTAACTACTTTAGGAGTCCATCGCGGACAAACAACGTGACACGTAATTTATATATATAAAGATTAAGAAAATTTTGTTGTATTTATGTAGTTATTTGTTTTCATCAAACCCATACGTGTGGGGTATCTATGGATAGGTCTTCAAAAATGATATTGGGGTTTTTTTTATCATTTTTTTCTAAACTGAATAGTTTGCGCGAGAGACACTTCCAAAGTGGTAAATGACTTTATGACGCCCACGCTCCAGTACACAAATGTAAATTGAAAAGGTTGCCAGCGCCCTGGATTACCCCTGGAGTCAGAATGGCGATGAAGAAAAGAAACAAGGCGTTTAGAAACTTTACACGGGAGCGTACCGATGAGAACTGGTCCGTTTATAAGAAAGCCCGAAACAGGTGTAACCAGATGATACGAATAGCTAAACTTAATTAATGCATACTTAGTCTTAGAAAATAATTAAGATGTGTTGTGAAATTCTGCTAGTTGTACTGTGAAAGCTCACATTTCATTTCATTTTAATACCTTCCACTTTTTTACAGCGGAACACCAAGTATTCTATCTTTACGTCCGAAGTCGACTGAATTGGGACATGGTGAAATACAGTCTCTATACTAGCTACTCTATCATACTGCACTCCTTTGGTAAGTTTTTTTTTCATTCTCTAGTCTACAATAACTACAATAATACTCGTAGTTATCTTTAAACTTAAATGGTGCCTCACACGATCAGCTGTCACGTGTGACCATTATCAACCCCTATTCTG
This sequence comes from Pyrgus malvae, assembly GCA_911387765.1. Lineage (NCBI taxonomy): Eukaryota > Metazoa > Arthropoda > Insecta > Lepidoptera > Hesperiidae > Pyrgus > Pyrgus malvae. The sequence goes on from OU426951.1 coordinate 5,565,304, forward strand.
TTATCTCAAATATATTATTATGTACTTTTTTTTTAAAAGAGTGCTGGAAGTTTTTTCCTCCGCCTTTTTTCTCTCAGCTCAACATCTAGCCCAAACGGGCACTTAAAGACGATGGCCGGGGAAAAATGACATTCATTAAGCGAATATTTTGTATTCCTAATATGAAATAAATATTTTTTCTTTCTTTCTTTCTTTCAAACGAATCTCACTGCATAATTTTTTTAAAGATTAATTTGATTAAATTTTATTGGGTAATGTATTTAAGCATTAACAATAAAACTAGCTTTACTTTTTGATTTGATCAAATCTTCTTCGATTGTTAAGTTACTAGATACTCAAATTCGTGTTAGAAATTTTATTTATTTAAAATTGATAATAATGTACATTTTTATAAATTGTGTTATTTTATTATTTTTATCTTTGTAATATTTGCATACCTCATGAAGGTAAATATGGCGTACTAAATATGTATTAACATCTTTTGTAAACACCCATATTTGTGCAAATAAAGTTCTTTGTCTTTGTCTTTATCTTTTGGTGTTAAAATATCGTGAAGTCAAGAAAAGCACAAAATGATTTGTTATAGCAAAAACCTTCCCGGGGCTGCTGGCTGGACGGATTGAGCTCCTACTCTCACCGCCCACAACTTTGGAAGCCCCCTTTTAGTCGCCTCTTACGATAAGGCAGGGGATACCGTAGCTCTATTCTTAATCCCGAAGCTACAGGGGCTTTATTATTTATACCTACCATTGCATCTTATTTGTCTATATCTGCAACCTTTTGGCGTTTCACTGCTAGACATGGGCATTTCTCCATTATTGGGGAGGCCTGGAGCTAACTGCTCACTTACGCTGCTCTCGGGTTAGTGTAGTCCAATACAGCTTGGTTACGGTTGAGGACAATTATTATTGCCTATATCATGTCTTATTTTTACTAAAAATATTTTTCTCTTCTTGCAGGCGCGATGTTCTCAATAACAGTCCTGAGCAGAAAGCTACAGGTCGACGACTCCCTGCTCTGCCTCATCTCTGTGTCCAGCAAGTTCGTCGGCTCCATATGGACTGCGTTTGTTACCACTGACATTGAAATGTATATAAGTTAGTATATTTTTTTATTATTGTATCATGCTCTTGTTTAATCAAACGTAGGACCAGCGTTCAAATGAAATAAAATCAGAATGTCGTGGTCACGTATCATACAAAGAATTTAAAAGTGTGGCTTATGTATTGCTGTGACAAACAAAAGTAAGCTTATTGACGATTTTGGTTGAAAACATTTCTGTCAAAGTTAAATCAAAACAAAATATGAGTTTTGAAAAAAATAAGGTGCTAAATATATACATAGAGCCACGTAAGAGGACTGGTTTTGTTCAATTGGTATTCATGCTCTAAGGGAATGCACGATGAAGTAAAAGAGCTTTTGCAATCCAACGTATTATACAAGCGTATAAGTCAGCCGTGACAGATACCACGGTTTTTTTTTTCAATTATGGCATCGTAAACTCTGTGCATACTGCCAGCGTCAAGTATAATTTTTGCATAATTTTTTTTGCCAGTTTCAATGAAACTGAACGAAGTAATAACAAAGTCAGTAAGTAAATCGTCAGTAATCAGTCAATCTAGTCAGTCCAACATTCAAGTAAAGCGACGGCTACTTTACTAGAACGTGTCTGATGGAATTTTGGAGTCAAGCAGAATAAACATATTTTAGCACTGTTATTCTATTTCACAAACACTCGTCAAACGTCAACCATAATGCCATCAACTTTATCTGATATAACTCAAAAATACACCAAGAAAATGAAAATAAAACAAGAGCACAATATGTTTTTTTCGACTTCCCGCCAAAACTCCGATACCACGGTTCGAGTATTGTTTATCTGACATTTGTCACGTCTGCTTTGTGATTCATTTATATATACATACATATAGATAATGAAAAAATCATGTCCTTATTTACGTTTATTATTAAACCATATAGTAACCTCTCGTTTACGATTACTAAAGCTACTGTCAATATCATGTTTCATTGTCATGTGACTTATAGCTCAATGGAAATATACTAAACTCAGCAATAAAGATTATGTTCTGCATTTACTAGTAATTATAATTATTAGAGGTAGCCAACATTATCTTTACAATTCATGTCAGGCTGATAATGCCGTCAGGTATTGACCTGATCGCGTCTGAGATATTATTATATTCTTTCTGTGTAAGAATTACTACCTATCCGTACATAATAAAATCATTCAAATAACTCTGATATGGTATAAATGAATGGAAAAACCAATTTCAACTATATTCTAATAAATTATTGAGCTGTTATTGTAAGTTCGCTGACAATGCAAATCATTGAACTAATAGCATGATGGATAAAGGCCTTTTTTGGTATCGGGGGGAAACCTTCAAAAGGTACCCAACACCTTGGGAGAGGACACCGGGTTATGTGGGATTTGAACCTCGCTAAAACCCCCTCGATGGCCTTCCTCTGCGTTTGGGGAGGACTCCGGGATCTCCCATAGAACGCACCGGTGTCCTCCATACGCGACGCCCTGGAACGGGCCCATCTTTGTGAGAGCAGATGTGATCTCCTGCACCTTTCGATGCTTACGGCGGCCGTTCTTCCCGGGGCTGCTGGCTGGACGGGTCGAGATCCCACTCTCACCGCCCGCAGCCCCGGAAGCCCCCTTTTAATCACCTCTTACGATCACGCAGGGGATACCGTAGCTCTATTCTTAATCCCGAAGCTACAGGGACTGATGGATAAAGGCCTATCTGTAGACGGAGTATTTATTTATTTTTAGAGTATTTATAAGAGTACTCTTGGAACTCAGATTTAACTGAGTTGCAAATCTATGTATATATTTTCTAATATATAGCTGAAGAGTTTGTTTGTTTCTTTGAACGCTCTAATCTCATGAACAGCTGGTTGGAACTGAAAAAATATTTTTGTGTTGAATAGTCCATTTATTGGGGAAGGCATAGCCTATAACATCATGCTATGACTGATACCAAAGTCCACGCGGACGAAAACATGGGCGGCCGCTAGTGTATGATATAAGTTCAATGATGTAAATGCAAGTTATTAGACTTGCACTCTTTTGTTTTGATAATTCGAGTAAATTAATTACTCATAAAACCTAGCTGGATCGATTCATCACCCCCAAAACCAGGGTATTAAATTTCATCAAAATCTTTGGAGCCGTTTCCGAGATTAAAAAAATATATTTAGGTTTATACAAGAATGCTCGTTTAAAGGTATTAGATAAATTTTGTACAGGCCTGGCATGTTGTATTTCAGTTACAACGGGATATAAGGGTTATAAATCAAATTGTTTTAGACACTAATCCAACCTATGAGGCAGTGCGTAATAAATGACCTTTTTTAGAAGTAGTTAAATAGTTTTGTGCTCAATTAATAAAATCTTTCACAAAATCTTTGAAATCACTAAAACCATAACATTTTACGTTTACAGTACCTGTAGCAGAAATACTCAACGCTACGACATTTACATCTCTCCGATCCATTTTGACGAAACTGGTGGAAAAACAGGATATTGGTAAGTGTTCTTTTTATCAAATTTACAAGCACAATATTATAATAAGCCGATAAAAAAATTCGATGAATATTTCAGCCAGCGCTTTGGCCGAGTTTATATTATTATTTTAAAATTGTACTAGTCCAAACGCTGCAATAATTTAAAGCCGTTTGGTCATAAATAATTACATCGTAATAAGTGGAATTTGATTGAAGCACCCCTTCTCTATGAGGTATTCTCGTAGGGTTAATAGTTACGACGTGGTCTTCTTCTAGAAAGGCGTTAAGAGCCCTTGAGGATAAATTGGTAAAGCATACGTGACTTCTCTCGTCACCACTCACCATGAGTTAGCCCGCATGCCTGTTTGTCAGTTAGTTTTTCATAAAAAGACCGTACCATACCACCAACCGCTACGTCCATTCCTGTTGCAAGCATTTCTATGAAGTTTCGGTTGAAAAGATCCGTGGTTAATTACTCATACATGAGGCGGCTATAGTCCCCAAGACTAATAAAATATCTGCATTCGGCTAGGTTGGGAGTAGAAGTCCATGGGCTGCAGCAATAGTTAAACCAACGTACTATACCTCATCAACATACTTGTTAGACCTTTTTTGCTACCAACATTTGTGCAAATAAAATATTTGCAGACGCGCAGACGACCCACGTGGCGTAATGGTTACCATGCCGGACCACCAATCCAGGGGTCCCGGGTTCGATTCCCGGCGAAGCAGAAATTTGAATGATGAGTTTAAATTTCTGTTCTCGGTCTGGGTGTTTGTATTTCTGTCTCTGTGTATCCATGGTACCCACGACACAGGGTATATATACCCTACTGTGGGGCTATGAATGTGAAACGTTATTTATTTATTTAGTACTGATAATGTTGTAACAATAATTTTCCTTTCTTTTCTTTTTCTTTTCTTTTCGTCACTTCATAAAAGAATATTTGTTTCAGCCAAAGTGAACTCCCTGTTCTCCCTAACCGAGACCTTCGCAGCACTCCTCTTCCAGCCGTTCTACTCCTGGTTGTACATGAGCACGTTACTGGTGCTGCCGGGAGCAGTCTTCTTGACCAGCTCAATGTTCATCATACCAGCTGCTGGCATTCTTATGTGAGTATAAATTACTAGCTTTCCGCCTGGGTTTTTTTCCCATGAATGAGATTTTTTCCTAGATAAAAAGAAGTCTATGTTACTCTCCATAACCCAACTATCGCCACACAAAAATTAGTACAATCGGCAGCACCACAGAGTCCCTGTAGCTTCGGGATTAAGAATAGAGCTACGGCATCCCCTGCCTGATCGTAAGAGGCGACTAAAAGGGGGGCTTCCGGGGATGCGGATGGTGAGAGTGGGAGCTTGACCCATCCAGCCAGCAGCTCCGGGAGGGACGGCGGTGTATACGTGGCCGCATGCCGCCGTGAATACCTGAAGGCGCAGGAGAGCACATCTGCTCTCCCGAAGATGGGTCCGTTCTGGGGCACCGCGCGTGGAGGACACCGGTGTGTGCCAATGGAGATCCCGGAGTCCTCACAAACGCAGACGCAGTCCACCGAGGGGGTTTTAGTGCGGTCAAATCCCACATAACCCGATATCCTCTCCCAAGGTGTCGGGTACCTTTTGAAGGTTTCCTCCCCGATACCAAAAAAAACCCGTCCCGCAACTCCACAAAGCCGCATTCGTGCCAGGCAGTCCAAAAAAGGGTTGTAGCCAAATTGTTTAGCAAGTTAGATATACACTACATGTTACATGTTTGTCACACGTTTTGGATAACAAAACGTGTGATAAACATGTAACCAGAATAATAATATGATTATCTTATGCTGGTCTATATTTAAAAAGTTAATATAATTGACAACATTAAATATTGACGTGACAACGTCTTAAATCGATGAACGCCAGCTACACGCACGAAAAAGGATGATTCATTGTAACGTTACGCTTGTAACGTTACGTTGAGGCTTGAGCGTTCGGCTTGCGTCGTTCGTCGACTGTTTACAAAGTGAAGTGGTTTTCATTGTTTTGTTATAACGTTGTCACGTTAAACAATCATCCATAAACCGACTTTACAGACAACCAATTTTTAGGGTTCCGTAGCCAAATGGCAAAAAACGGAACCCTTATAGATTCGTGATGTCTGTCTGTCTGTCTGTCTGTCCGTCCGTATGTCACAGCCACTTTTTTCCGTCACTATAAGAACTATAATGTTGAAACTCGTTACGTTTCAAACAAAAATAGAAAAAATCAGTAAATTTTGAGGGTTCCCCATACTTGGAACTGAAACTCAAAAAAATTTTTTTTCATCAAACCCGTACGTGTCTATGGATTGATTTTCAAAAATGATATTGAGGTTTCTAATTTAATTTTTTTCTAAACTGAATAGTTTGCGCAAAAGACACTTCCAAAGTGGTAAAATGTTGGTCCCCTGTAACTTCTAAAATAAGAGAATGATAAAACTAAAAAAATATAATTATGTAGTACATTACGATGCAAACTTCAACCGAAAATTGGTTTGAACGAGATCTAGTAAGTAGTTTTTTTTAATACGTCATAAATCGTAAACCACAATTTACTTTTCATTCAATCTTAATGCAATGTATTCTATGATGGATAATCAAAGGCAATAATGTATTTCTGTTGCCGATATTTTTATACAAATACTAAAAATAGAATAAAATACATATTTAAGGGGGGTCCCATACGATAAACGTGAATTTTTATAGATAATGGTACGAAACCCTTCGTGCGTGAGTTCGACTCGCACTTGGCCGGTTTTTAACATACATTTTGTTATTCATAATTCTAAATAATTCATAAATTCATTTTGCTTTTAGATCATTCTACGTCCAACACCGAATCGCGCTTCGAAACGCAAGAAAAGACGCCTTAGAGGCAGAAGAAAGGAAGGAAACGGAAGCAAATAAATCCCAGAAAATAGAAAAAACCCAGAAATTTTATTCACCTGACTAGAATTTGGAAAAGTTTTCTGAAGGGGAAATATTTGATTTGTTTGAATGAATCTAATTATCATGACTTGTGAATGACCTTTCTGATTGTTTGGAAGAAAAGGTTCTAAGAGACTACCAGCAACAAATTTGAAGAAAGATCGAATTATGTACGATAAAATTAAAGAACTTATTATGCGACCAAATTAAGAACGCTAATGAATATGACCTTGCGTTTTAAAAAGTAAGGTTTGCAAATAGTATTTTAACTAATTAACTTTATTACTTAACTTTATTCATTTAATTTTTATACCCATTAAAAACATACATAATGAAAAATTTAAGCAGTAGGTACTCACTGTGAAAACTTTATTATTATATTTAGTGAAACTGCAATTTACTTCTGAATTAATATTTATTTCTTTTATATATATACGCCTAACATATTATTATGTATATTTTGTTTAAGTCTTTGATTTACCCGGAAAAGAAAGTTTACATAAACGTCATGAACATAGATTCGCAGACACAGATAAATAAACTAACAAATAAAGAATCTTACAGATGCGTTACTCTAACACTCACAACGGAAGTTCGTGCATTTAGCAGCGCATAAGTCAGAAATTATTCTAAACCTTAAAGCATCAAGGTATGACAGGTATGACACCCGTCAGAGGAGTGGCCTTGACGGCCGAACCCCTTGTCCCAACGTCCATGCACAATGTGCCGTCTAGTTATACAACTATTGTGTCAGTGTGTGTCGGTGTCAGTGTTGACGGTGCATAGAAAATGACGTTAATTGAAATTGACATATTTAGAAATGTATGCGTCTGTAGCAATGAAAGAATATTTGTGAATGTGTGACAAAATCAAAATGTGTGCGTTCTTTCCCCGCACCAGATTTGGCACAAAATTTATGTATCGAAGCGAGGCGCTATGCCGTCTTTAGAAGGACAAAGATAATAATAATATAGTATACTATAATGTATACTGTATTTTCTTTCACAACAGCGTCGATGGCGTCACAAAATGGTTGCAAGTCAATCTTTTTCTTAATTTGACCGCATACAAGGTACTGTCGCCATTCATGTTTGTATATTTGGACGACGATAAATACCTCCAGTCTTAAAGCGTATGACAGGTATGACACCCTGATGAGTGAGTCAGTAACTTTGATGCTCTAAGCCTCCAGTGGAGCGTAGTGGTGCCGAAAACATTATTTTATTCTGCGCTGCCGCCGTTAATAGTATCTTATTTTTTACATACTAAAATAAGTTATTTTGGTTGCTAGATTTAAAAATCTGTTTGTAATTAATTTTGTAAATTGAATAAATATATATAGATCGTAATTTATTTTAGATATTTTACCTGTAGAGGGACTGTTTTCTTGTTTTCCAATTATTAGGGCGGTCTTAGTGAGGTCAATTTTAAAAAATTAATTGATTTTTGACGTGACAACGTGTAAGAAATCAATAAAAGCCGGCTGCACACACGAAAAAGGATGACTCATTGTACGTTACGTTCAGTGTACGTTACGAACGGAGCTTGTACGTTACGTTGAGGCTTGAGTGTTCGGCTTGAAAAAACCAATGTGGTTTTCATTGAATTATTGTGAGGTCACCTTAAACTATCGTCCGTAAACTGACTTTACAGACAACCATTTTTTTTCCGAGTCACCCCAAATTATCAAATTCTGAACTAATTACTACTCTGAACGAACTGAAACTCATGAAACGAAAAATAATTTATGAGGTACATTCAACATCCTTAGTTCAGTGCATGTTCTCTTCCTAACATGATCTACATGACTCTGGCTGGTGGTCTGACTTTACTATTATGACTTTTAATTTCATTTATAGGAAACATGCGGCCAGTCACCCTAAGTTCCATGGATATTTTCCACGCCATGGCTGGTTTATTTTTATGCGAATCTCTTGTCCCTCTTGACGTATCTATTTAAACGATAATTGAGTCCTCTTCCAATTTTGAAATGTCTATTCCTTATTAAAATATCAGGGTATTTGAACGCGATGTATCCAATATTGCCTACTTTATTTCGATGGTGGGTGGCTATGAAGTGTTTTAATCATAGTTGTTAAGATGGATAGTCGGTAAATTTGTGGCATTCTAGACGCTAAATTGTTTTTAAGTGGAACTTAGACCTTAATTGAGTTCTTGAAGTAAATTAATTTGAGTTGTAACTGTAAAATTTAATGTTCTGTTTTTAAATTTTCCACTAAACTTTAACTAGATTTTAGCTACTCTGAAATGGTAACTTTGTTCTTACAAATAGATTGTGTTGAAAATACTTTAGTTTAATTAACTTTTATAATAAACACCATGTTTTCAACGATTATTGTTACTATGGCGACCAATTATTTACCGTAATTTTAATAATTGTGATAACTGAAAATAAATGTTTGATTTTTATTCGTGGTTTAATTTACTAAATGTATATGTAACACTTTTCACCCACGCTCATTATAATATTAAATTATTATTATGAATATTAAAGGAAAATCCCTACAGAACAACGGTTACAAATCTTTGAAAGGTAAAATTTTCCCTTAATAATGTAAAACCAAATTAAGGGCCTCTTCCACCACCTTCAAGTAAAGTAACAAATACGCTAATTGTCAGTTAAAGTCACCCCTAACTTTAATTTTTCGATGTTCGAGTAGCACTAATCATATGATAAACTGACCCGTACTCATAGCTTTTACTTGCCGATTAACTTAACTTACTTGGACATCGTACCTCTAAGTGTTTAAGTATGTATGGAGTAGCAGACGAACATGCAGACCACGTGGTGTTAAGTGGCCTCTGCAGCCCATGGACATCTACACAACCTCAAGTAAGCCTAAGGGCCTCGTTCACCATCTCCAATTAAAGTGTTGATTAGTTACGTCCCAATCAAAGTTAATTGGCAAGTAAAAGCTATGAATACGGGTCAGTTTATCATGTAATTAGTGCTACTCGAATATCGTGAAATTGAAATTGAAGTTACGGGTGACGTATCGGGGGGGGGGGGGACATTCAAAGGTACCCGGCACCTTGGGAGAGGATACCGGGTTATGTGCACTAAAACCCCGTCGATTGCCTGCCTCTGCGCCTGCTGAGGACTCCGGGATCTCCAGTGGTGTATGCACCACCGTTGTTCTCCACGCGCGTCGCCCCAGAACGGGCCCATGTTCGGGAGAGCAGATGTGCTCTCCTACACCTTCCAATGCTTACGGCGGCATGCCACGCACACGCCGTCGTCCTTCCCGGGGCTAGCGGGGCTGGCTGGACGGATCGAGCTCCCATTTATTAGATAACAACCCCGGAAGCCCCCTTTTAGTCGCCTCTTATGATCAATTTTCAGTGTTTATTTTTATTTTATATGGTACTAGCTGTGCCCCGCGGTTTCACCCGCGTTAGAGAGGATCATTAGCATAAAGTGAAGACCCTTCTGAAGTGCCGAAGTGAAACGGCTGTTTTTAGGACTATTTAAGATTAACATTTCCATCATACATTAGGAATGTGTAACTCTAGCGGTTTTGGCAGCGCACGCCAGAATAGCTCGCAGATGGTAGATATTTTCCTACTTACTTGAAACTTATCGTCATATTTTGGACAATATCTTTATAAATTGTAGCCTATGTGTTATTCTGGTGTATAAGCTATATTATTTTAAAGTTTAATTTAAATCCATTAAGTAGTTTTTACGTGAAAGCGTAACAAACATCCATACTTACAAACTTTTGCGTTTATAATATTAGTAGGAATCTCCAGATCATTTGAGAAATTTCTGTAACTTTCTCGAACATTCTTAATTAATTAAAACAGTTTTCAATTATTTTAAAAATCTTCAGATCATTCGAGAAGTTTCTGGAACTTTCCCGAATATTTTCAATAAATAAAAAAAAATGCAATTACTTTAAAAATCTCCAGATCATTCGAAAAAAGATTACAATTATCAAAAAATTTTCAGATCATTTGAGAAGCTTTCTCGAATATTCTCAATTAATTAAAATTATTTAAAAAAATCCAAATGATTCGAGAAGTTTCTGGAACTTTCTCGAACATTCTCAATAAAGTTAAAATTAAAATAGTTTGCTAGATCATCCCAGAAATTTTGAGATCCACCCACAAGTCCCTATTGGTTAGAAAAGTACAGGTTTTTTTTTTCACATTTTTCCACCCACTTCCACCCACCGCGATCAAACTCCCTTACTATCATCTACGTACTAAGGGCATTTACCACCCCAACGGGAACTTGATTGGAGTAAATGATAATAGACAAAACCGTGTCTTTACGTACAAAGAAAACCCTTTACTTTATATAAAGATATTAAGATTAAGATTGTTAAACATTCATACGCTCTAGATTTATTACTAAGCTTCTTGAATTAGGTAAGAAAAAAGTACATTGACGAATAAAAGTACTTTAAAAATACTTTATGAAAACATTTTGTACAATATAGAACACTTTAAAATATTCAAATATTTGTAAAAGTAGGTATAAAATAAATGAATAACCGTAAAAACCATTATCAAATTTAATATTATGATGCAACTAAGCGTTCTAAAATAATGTTATCATTTTTATCATTGTGATAAAGATTGAGTTCATTATTTATTTCAAATAACCTCAATTAAAAAATGTGTCATCGACCTTTTCCAATATTATTGTCAAATGTGTTCACACAATCATTATTTATATTACGTACAAGAGGTATTAAATTTTACCATTGTCAATTATAACACCAATTTCAATTTTTATTTTATATTTCATTTTATTTACTTTATTTTGTGGTTTAAACAATAACAATTTAATAAATTTGATAACTATAAAATAACATTACAAAATTTTAAAAATATACAAAAATATTTATTTCCTCTGAAGGATAATATTTATCTGATCTTCGAGTCAATCTGTAATGAGGATCAGTAAAGTTATAGCAAATTCAATCAAACTACAATCCACTTTATTCTATATGACATAAGAATGATATATCTTTTTGAATTATCCAAATCGGTCCATAACCTCCGAAGATATTAAGTAATAAAGTTGTGCCGTTCCTCTCGCTAAAAAGTACACGTGTGACGTCACAATTACCGAACCGAGCGCAGTCGACATACGATTCAACGAGACGGATGTTTGAGATTCGAGTGTAAAGTGTAGTTCGAATGTAATTTTGTAATAAAAGTATAAAACTTACCTTAATACTTAATATTAGTGCTAATAAAGCAGAAGTTTTGTACAAGCTCAATCAGATAAACGTCCGAATACCTATATACTTATACCTAGTACCTACCTACTCGTACATATTGTACTGATCTTTTAGAGAAATTCACGTATTTTTAGTGTTTTGAAACTAGTTGAGACTTAAAATTACTCATCTCTTTTTAATTTTGATTACCTACTCACGGAAGGTTGTGGAAATAAAACTTTATAAAAGAAACGAAAGCATTTTAATTTTAACACTTTTAGGATAGATCGTAATAAAAATAAAGTATTACCCTATACATAACAAAAAATCCTGTAAATTAACTAAACCACAGGCTATCGTTACAGTATTATCCAAAAATATTCATGCATACATCACACCTATATTTTTTTATCGAGACGAGACCCGTGACGGTGACTACCGACCCGTGTGGCGTAATGCTTACCATGCCGATTGGAGGGCCCGGGGTTCGATTCCCGGCGTGGCAGAAATTTGAATGATGAGTTATTATTTCTATTCTCGGTTTGGGTGTTTGTTTTTCTTTCTTTGTATGTGTCAATGTGAAAACGACCTCTACACCTGACTACATACAACACCAGGACACTGAGGACCGACGAAAAGATACATGAGCTGGAAGCAGAGATAGATAAGTTACGCTGGAGTATCATAGGATTATCTGAAGTTCGAAGAGAGGGGGAGGACACGGTAATCCTTAAATCCGGTAACTTATTCTATCACCGGGAGGGCGAACATCTGTCCCAAGGTGGTGTCGGGTTTCTCGTCCACAGGTCCCTCGTCAACAACGTGACGCAAGTTGAAAGTGTGTCAGCAAGGGTACGCTATACTCAGAATATCAAAACGGTATTCGCTGAAGGTCATACAGGTATATGCGCCGACCGCGACACACCCAGACGATGAGGTTGAGGCTTTGTATGAGGACGTAAGTAGAGCCATACATGCCTCTAAGACTCATTTCACGGTGGTGATGGGGGATTTTAATGCAAGACAGGGCACGCGAGACGGCGACGAGCAGAAAGTAGGGCCCTTTGGATTTGGTCAACGGAACCACCGAGGCCACTTGCTTGCTAACTTCTTGGAGAAGGAGAACCTCTTCATGATGAACTCCTTCTTCAAGAAGAAGCCTCATCGCAAGTGTACTTTTATAAGTCCCAACGGTTCCACGAAAAGCGAGATAGACTTCATTTTGGCAGACAAACGGCACATATTTAATGATGTCACGGTTATCAACAGGTTTAAAACCGGAAGTGATAACCGAATGGTACGAGGCACATTAAATATCAACATCAAGCTGGAACGGTCACGCCTAATTAAGTATACGCTCCGACCAACACCTGTCCAAATCCAGGGTTCTGAGAACTTTCAGCTTGAGTTGCGAAATCGTTTCGCGGGCCTAGAAAAATGCGAGTCTGAGGACGAGTACAACACCAGGATGGTACAAACCGTCCACGAGGTAGGGTCCAAGTTCTTTAAGGCACCCACCAGTAGTAAACCCCAAGTGCTCTCTGAACATACCCTCGGTCTTATAAAGGAAAGGCGTGAACTATGCGTTCGGTCCCCGTCTTCAATGTCGAAATACAGGCGGCTCAACAAACAGATATCTTGCTGCAGACGACGCGATCCGCGTGCTCACAACACACAGTGCGTCAAAAACACTATTGAGCGCAACCAAGGTTTGCACGAGGTTTGTACAAGGTGTTCACAAGAGATCTGAGTGTAGGGCAAAGCCAGTTATTGAGATTGAGGACGGAGTCTGGCGCTGTAGTTTCGTCAAGCCTGAAGTTCAGAGAGAAATTGAGAGGTACTACGGACGGTTGTACAGCTCCTCAAAAGCTCCCGTTACCGATGTGGTAAACGATAAGAGAGCCAAATTGACCCGACACTATACCGAAGATATCACGGACGTCAGCCTGTACGAAATTAGAAGGGCCCTTAATCAGCTTAAAAACAACAAAGAACCGGGAGATGACGGTATCACATCAGAGCTGCTGAAGGCTGGATGGAAATCCCTCCTAGTGGCGCTCCAAAAACTGTTCGATACCGTTATCAGTAGCGGAACTGTCCCGGAGGCGTGGAGCGGAAGCTTGGTGGTTTTGTTCTTCAAAAAGGGTGACAGAGCCCTTTTGAAGAACTATAGACCCATCGCGCTTCTGATCCACGTCTATAAGCTGTTTTCAAGGGTTCTTACTAATCGTATTGCGCGCAGGCTAGACGACTTCCAGCCTCCCGAACAAGTCGGATTCCGAAAAGGCTATAGTACCATGGACCACATACACACGCTGCGACAGGTTATACAAAAGACCGAGGAGTATAATCTGCCGCTATGTAGTGCGTATGTAGACTATGAGAAAGCCTTTGATTCTATGACAGTCCGAGTCCACGAGGCACGACGGAAGCACTGGACCTATTCCACTGCAGCGCGAAGTACGACAAGGGGATGTTATATCCCCGAAGCTGTTTACCGCTGCACTGGAAGACGAGTTCAAGCTGATGGAGTTGAACGGGCTGGGTATTAACATCAATAGTGAACACCTCACACACCTTCGATTTACCGATGATGTAGTAATGTTGGTGGAGAACCTGGAAGAGCTCAGCACTATGCTAGGTGACCTCCATAGCGCCTCACAAAGGGTGGGTCTTAAGATGAACATGGACAAGACGAAGATCGTGTCTAACGTCCATGTCACACCTATACCGGTCGTTCCGAAGTCCATAAAGGGATCCACCGGGAGGGCCCAAGGTGGTTTCTCGTTCACAGATCTCATGAACACAACGTTACGCAAGTCGTAAGCGTAATGTATTTTTTAATCATAATATCAAAACGGTATTCATTGACACTGATTCACTAGTCAGCCATATATTTTTTTATTTGAATGGAGTAGCAGACGAGCATGCAGGCCACGTGGTGTTATGTGGTCGCTGCAGCTCATGGACATCTATATAAAACCTCTAGCAAGCATAGGTAAGTTTTGTCTGAGGTCGTATGCAGTTACGCTGTTACTCCGGAGGCTGGTGGTTGCCTCATGTAAGTGTAGCCGGCAACTGCACCTTTCCACCGAAACACAATAGACTTGGTTCACGGCAGAAGTGGGTGCAGCGGTGGTACTTCCCCGGGCGAACCATAATAGTTCTACCACCGACAATATATTTAGTGAGTACAATCTATGGGGAAGAAAGATCATCGAATGGCGACCACATCTCGGCAAAATGAGCCTAAGCCGCCTTCCAAGCAGTTGGACTGACTACCTGAAGAAGACAGGGGGAAGCCGCTGGATTCAGAGGGCGCAGAACCGGTCGGACTTAGTGACGAATATTAAGAAGCCTATGTACAGCAGTGGGATAAAGTACATTAAAATATACTTTACAACAGTGTCTTGTAGTCTGGGTAGAGGCATAAGAATAAATAATTATTCTTATTATGGTAGAGGCTGTAGTTTTATCATCTCTTTTTACAACAGAAACATTTTTTACGAAGTTTTGTGTCTCTCGGCACGTTAACATATATTTTTCTGGCATTTTAACGATCGTATTTTTAAATTTGACACTATACAATATTAATACATAGTTGACAAGGTGAATTAGATACCAATCGGACACTTATTTGTTTTTAAAGTCAAAATTAACCACACAAAACACTGCGCGCCTTACCGCTGCTAAAGGCTAGCGGTCATTGTGACGTCACAGCTATCGCGGCGGCCCTCAATATATTTTGTTAGTAATTTGGTCATAACTTCGTCAATTTTTGTCGTAGAACAAAAAAATTTGCACTGTACGTTAAGGATTTCATAGCTCTATAAATCTGCAATCTCAACTAAAAACGTTACTGATCCTCATTGCAAATGCCTATTGGTGATTTTACAAATCAAAGCACGCGAGAATCAAAGTAACATGAAACAATATACAAAGGAAAATCTTATAATAGATTTAAACCAATCTTATTCCTAAAATTGCAATTATAAAATTTAGTATTTAAAGAAAGTTTTTAGGTATTTTATATGCAAATAATTTATGAGCCAAGTATTTATAATAAGCTAGTGGCCCGGCCCAGCTCCGCCCGGTTGCAGACGTTGTCCTGCCTTATAATAAAAGAGGGTTTTTTTCTTATTATCTTGAATAGATTTCATGCTACTATCAAACAAAAATATAAAACAAATAGTGACATACGAACTGTCCTGTTATTCTGACTGTGTCAAAGTTTAGAACGACACGGCACGAAATACAAACGTTTGACAGGTAGGAACAATTTATATGGGGAAACTACTTATAAATAAATAAAATAAAAAACAATTTTCAGTGGAACAAATTGTGAATCTAAACCATCCTCGAATCCATTAATTTAGGAGGAGTTCACTGTCAACACACGTACAGAAGAATATATCTGTATAAAAAAACACAATTTTATTACGAGTACTTATTATTCTTGCGTTAAATATATTATTATATTTTCAACAGGTACGTAACCTAATAATATAAAATAATAGTAAACGTAAGGTACGTAACCGTCGTCTAGGTCGATAACTGACTTAAATCCCATCGAATAAATATGACTTTAATTAAGTGTTGAAATCAAACAAATTCTACGGATTCTATTATTTTATAAGAAACTCGTAAATTACTAAACTAAATTTGCGGTTTAAACAAGCTATTCTTGATAATACATCGATATATTATGATAATATAAACATGGTACTTAATGGTTTCTTAGAATAGGGGAAAATTTTATTTAACTTTCATGATAAGTATAACAGATAAACATTTTATAATCTCTATTACTTAATTTAGAATAATTGAGGATATTTCATTTGTTTTTGTACTTAATAAAGCTACCTAATAACAGCGCCCTTATCATCTAAGAATTTTCACATGAATTTCCATTTACACAAAGTTGTTTCTCGAAGGGTTTTCATATTGCTATTTTATATTATTATTGTATGAAGTTCACGTATTACAAGTAACTCCAGAAGTGGCATTCAATTGAAACTCAGATACGAGAACAATGTTTTGAACATACGTTAAAGTTTAGAAAGTCGCTTGAAGTGCTTCGTATGAAAAACTTTTTCGAGTCTCTTATAATCTTGCGCGTCCAGTCAAAACTTTGCTTAGCTTCGTTTCGATAACTTTCCTCCTCACCTTATTGTAAGATACGAAACGCTGAAACGTATTGAATACCTTGTCATTTTATAAGGAAACTTTTGTGGATTTTAGTTTAACTTTTATTAAATTTGTGTATGAAAATTATATTTCAAAGTAAATAAAATTTCCGTTTTCTCAGCTTTTCCAAAAATTTATATTTTTTAACATTATTTGCAAAATAGTATTGTGGTAAAAATTATGAAAAAAAAATTGTAGATATTTTGAAAGAAAAAATAATATTTTAAATTTTATGTTACGTCTTTTTTATTGTAATTATATTATATTATTTGCATGCAATTTATTTCAAAAAGGTATAATACAATAGTACGAACAAAAATATATTACTAGGTAACTATTTACAATTAAAAAACCTTACATAAAAATAAATTACAAATAAAAAAATTATAAATAAAAAACTGCTTCTAAAATGTCTGTGTTTGGCATGGCACCCAAGACGCTGGCGGCATTTCCCCGTTGTACAGCGAGGCTAAGTCTTTGGGCGAAATACTCACCAGCTCTTGGGTCGCCACATGCTAGAACGAGTTTGGACGACATTTCTGACATGAATTTTTTCATGTCAGAAGACCATGGGCCCAAGGTCTCCACAGCAAGCGCCGCAAATAAGTAATTGTCAGATAAATTACTGTATTTACGGCGCTTGAGGATCTGGACCTGATCGGCGGCGGACCCGGCCCTCTCCGCAGTGTCGCAGATATGCGATCGGGCCAAGGTATCCACACAAGTAACATCCCATACCAGGGGACGCCCCAGATGCCACGGTACTAAAGTTATTCCATCAGGTCTCTTGCCATTGCTTCTTGATAAGCCGGACGGTTTTAACGTAGCCGGCAAAGAAGCGATGACAAGAGCCCGACGAACTAAATCATTAAGCGTACCATGGCGACATAATCTGCCAGCGCTCCTGGTACAGGACAAGCCATGTCGACCAAACCTGTCCACCAGCTGCCCACACGGACATAAGTGAGGCTCGCCTATTTTAGCACCGAGCCGGAGCCATACCACGATACGAAAAGTGCTGGGATCCAGCACTTTGCCTATATTTTTTGATGGAAGAGCTCGCAGCTAGTGACCCGACTCACTTTCGGCAACTGCTAACAAACGAGCTCTATCAACGCCGCCAGAACATCGCTCTAGAAGGCAGGCATAAACAGATTTCTCTGCGGGTATATCCCAAGCAGACTGTTTATTTCTCGACATATTATTGATGTCCTCATCGGGAAAGGAAGCCCTCCAAAACTCCGTAGCTTCTGTCAAGTACGCCACCCAAACATCTTCTTGTTACGTCTTATTGTTCAATGTAGAATTATAATTGGTACGTTGTTCAATAATGCCCCTATTAAAGCTACCTATAACAGCGACCTTATAGTCTAAGAATTTTTACCAAAAGTTGTTTCTCACAGGGTTTGATGTGACGTATTGTATGAAACTCACGTGTCACAAGTTACTCCAGAAGTGGCATTCAATTGAAACTCAGATACGAGAACATTGTTTTGAAAACACGTTAAAGTTTAGAAAGTCGCTTGAAGAGCTTCGTATGCAAAACTTTTACAAGTCTCCTTTAATCTTGCGCGTCCAGTCAAAACTCTGCTTCGTTTCAATAACTTTCCTCCTCAACTTATTGTTAGGTACGAAACGCTGAACTGTATTGAATATCTTGTCATTTTATAAGTAAAGTTTTTATGGAGTTTTGAGAGTAAAGTCAACGAACGGACCCAAAAAGAAACGGTATGTGTAAGACGAAACAATAATTTGAACATTGAAGTTATGAAAAAAAAGTTATTAAAAACACGACTACATGATCATTCAACTGACGCTTTTGAAGGACCAATTTGGGGTAAGCATTTAATCTCTAAATGACTCACCAGCTACAGTGGCAATTAAAGAGATAATTTTTGATTTTTTTGTTCAATACCTTTTTGTAACATATACGCAGAAAACTTACTTGTAAAGCCTGAATTGATACCCATATTGCGACACTATATGTCAAAGTGTTTTTCTTCAAATTGCTAAAGGTCACACAACTACAAAGTGTTCTTATGGTTAAGGGCTCTTATGGTTATTTTGTTTACGCAAAATTGAAATATTCCAGATCGTATATTTTTATCCCTCCAACTAGGTTCATAAAAACAAAAAACCAAAACTTCTAATTATAAGAGCAAAATCGGTCATTGAACAGATCAAAGTTCGTACGTGGCTAAAGACGCTAGATCCGACCCTAATCTAACTAGTTAAAGTTTAATTACAGTTTGAGCACGCGAGAAGTTATTGAGAGAAATGCTTCCTAGCAAAGTTTCCACTGCGGAATAGTTTTGCCCAGATCTGCATTAAAATCGCTTTGTCGTTCCATCCGTAGAAAAATATATTATTTAAAATTGTAACAATACCTTGTAATCTACTGTTACTTAAATTATAACAATTATATTTTTATTTAATATCCTTCAAAAATCGTTTAACAAACCATATAAAATATTTATGGACGCCGTGGTCAAATTCTTACCGTGGATAACCATAATTAACTACAATAAAATATTTTTTTATTACAAAGCACCACACAAACACAATTTTGAACCTTTCTAAATATATAAATACAACTAGCTGCCCCCACGAACTCCGTATCGCGTTCAAATGTTTAGGGTGGGCCACCCTTATTACTTAGGGGGATGAAAAATAGATGTTGGCCAATTCTCAGACCTACTCAATATGCTCACAAAATTTCATGAGAATCGGTCAAGCCGTTTCGGAGGAGTACGGGAACGAACATTGTGACACGAGAATTTTATATATAAGATTTTACTCTAATTTCATAGTAATGAAAACATTTAATTCTAAAACTCGGTCTTTCAACAGAAAAAATCTCTTAAGTGGCTAATCTAACTAGTTAAAGTTTAATTACAGTTTGAGCATGCGAGAAGTTAGTAAGAGAACTGCTTCGCAATGAAGCTTCCGCTGCGGAGTAGTTTGCTCAAACCTGCTTTAAAATCGTTTTCTCACTCTAAATCCCGGGAAAATAAATTGAAAACTCTAAAACAATCTCACTTAAGTATATGTAAACTTAAATTAAATTTTTTTTTTCATTTTTAAATGGTATGAGACAAACGCGAGGTTTCTAAAAATATACATTCAATTTCACTTCGCTTATTGTAAGAATTCTGATAGGGTGCAAATCTACTGAGTGATATTAGAAATAACAGTGGCTTTAGCCCAAAAAATAACACTCCTATTAATTATTGGTATAATTTAATAAATTTAATTATATAGGTATGTATTTCATTTGACAAGAATTAAAAATTATTCGAAATAATCTTATATCTGATAAGTTTATTTATTTTATTTTATACACAAAGATATTACAAAACACATTAAAAGAATAATACATGAATACGATGCTACTTATTCCTAAAAGAAATGTCTTCCAGTAGCACCAGGAATGGAAAGAAAAATGTTTCGTAGAAAAGATATCGCTGCGGAGTAGTTTGCCCAGAGCTGCTTTGAAATCAGTTTTTCATTGTAAATAGTAAAGTTATCTTGCCCATATAGTAACTACAATTAAAATAATATTTTTAAAATTATCTTTTTATAATAATTTAAGAAAATAAGTATTTTACTTATATTGATGAGGATGTTCTTAAAATACTTGTTTACTCTTACGTTGGATACCTATAATTACAATAAAACATTTTCTTAAAATAGCATCAAAAGCATCTTGGGTGCCATTCCGAACTCTGACGTTTTAGAAGAAGTTTTTTATTTATAATTTTTGAAGTGAAAACTTCTTTAGCGGCGTTGAGCACTTTTGTGGGATGGGTAAAAACTGTGAAACTCGCGCGAGGTCACGTGTGCTGATCGCAAAATTTCGTAAGATAGTAGAGGAGACGTGGAAGATCGACCTTCACCGATCTTATATTTGGTGAGAAATATTTTTTACCTAATATAATTTATAAACATATATGCCTATGATAACTTGACTATCGAAAAGTTTTCATAGCTATTTTTAATTTAATTAATTTTAATCAATTTTCTTTCATATCACCTTCACTATTGTAATAACCGAACGAGTGAATGTCTTCACCGGCTCTTAGACCAAGACGGAGGGGTGACAGCTGATGACGGCTCATCTGACGGCCATAAGCTGACGGCTGTCTATACTTTTTTTTCTTCAATTATGGCATCGCAAACTCTGCATATTGCCAGCGTCAAGTATAATTTTATCTTAAAATTCGTTTATATCAAGTATTCAAAATATGGACATTGAACAAAGTGCATCTATTAATGAAAAAAGTGACGAAGAAATAGTGAAAGAAAATGAGTGAGTACTTTTTAAAAATACTAGATAGTAATTAATAGGTACTGATAATTCAAGCAATTCATGCGGAATTATTCCCTAACGATTCCAAGACATCAAAAATGCACAACGTTAATGTTTTCACTTCTGCCTGCATTCCCGGAGTGCAACCCTTTTTTTTATTTGTTATTTCCTTTTATGTACAGTTTTTTACTTGTATATAGTTAGTTATATATTTTTATTATTATTGAACATATTTTATTAAATAATATTTTTTTTATTTAAAAGTGGCGCCACACAAATGCGTAAAAGTATATAGACAATTTCACTCGGCTTAATGTAGAAATTCTGATGGCTCCCTACACGTGCAAAGTTCAGCGATTTTAGAAGTCACACTGAAGTAAACAAACTGACATATACATACGTAGATCAGCCCTAAAACTATAAAAGTCTTTATAAAGAAGTTGTGATTATTTCTTTTGACAAGATTTTAAAATTAAAATCTAATATCTGACACGATTAATTCAACTCATCCTTACTATCTCTAACTAATGAAAACCAAAGAATCCAAAACTTTTAACACTAAAGCCAAACTCGGTCATTCAACAGAACAAAGCTCGTACGTGGCTAAATTCGCCAGATCAGACCCTAATCTAACTAGTTAAAGTTTAATTACAGTTTGAGCACGAGAGAAGTTAGTGAGAGAAACGCTTCGTATTAAAGCTTCCTTTGCAGAGTAATTTTCACCAGAACTCCTAAAGAGGCCGTATACGAAATTTTGCCGATTTCACTAAATTATCTGATTTTACACATGACATTTTGTAGTTAAATTACAGTATTTCCATAACTTTTAGTTTTATTGCACTAATAATCATAAATAATAATTTAATACATTAGCCACGTTACAAAACATATCTATTCGTATTTCATTAAAAAAATATTATTTAATAAAATCATTTTTGTTCACATATTTTCTGTTTTATTATTTAAATTAAAGCAAAATTATGTAATATGAATTCTAAAGTCGAATATACTGTATGTATTAATGTATTTTTTTTTTAATTCGCTAACTGAATTTCGATATTTTCGCGATAAGTTAATTTATGTCTTTCTCTAACAGTCATTGCGTACAGTCATATGTTGAACTCAGAACTGTAGATTTATTTAAATCTATGTAAGGAACTCCATGCGCTCCCAAATAATAAATATAACGATTCAATATCATAGCCCCACAGAAGGGTACATATACCCTATGTCGTGGGTACCATAGACACACACAAAGACAGAAACACAAACGCCCAGACCGAGAACAGAAATTTAAACTCCATCATTCAAATTTCTTACATAATAGGTACATAATAAATGCAACCTTATGGAAATCTAAGTCTTACCCATGGTCGTAAGCAGTTGCGCTGCTACTCTGAACGCAGATGGTCGCCTCATGTAGGTACTCATAAGTCTGGCCGGCAACTGCACGTTTCCACCGAAAAACAATATAATTGATTCATGCCAGAAGTAGGCGCAGGGGTAATATAATGTAATCTCCGGTCGATTACACTGAATTGTTCCTTACGGGATATATACCCCGATTCACTTTACTTTTGAGCTCCTGATATTTCAGCGTAGTTTCATGCACCATGATCACGGATGAACTGGATATCGCCGGTGGATGATAAAAAGTCTAAGGATAGCCGTAACGGTCTAACCTCTTCGTACTCGATCTCAAACGTAAGTTATACGTTGTATTGGCAATACGGTTTTTTTTTTCAATTATGGCATCGCAAACACTGTGCATACTGCCAGCGTCAAGTATAATTTTTGCATCAATTTTTTGCCAGTTTCAATGAAACTGGACGAAGTAATAACAACGTCAGTAATCAGTCAGTTTAGTCAGTCCAACATTCAAATAAAGCGATGGCTACTTTACTAGAACGTGTCCGATGAAATTTTGGAGGCAAGCAGAAAAAACATATTTTAGCACTGTTATTCTATTTCACAAACACTCGTGCACTTTTATTAACCTATTGCAAACAAAATGCCATCAACTTTATCCGATATAACTCAAAAATACACCAAGAAAATGAAAATACAACAAGAGCACAATATGTATTTTTCGACTTCCCGCCAAAACTCCCAATACGGGTATATATCCCGTAAGTAACAATTCAGATGTAGTGAACAATCGCAATGGTCTCATACAGTGAAATGAAATATTCATTATTCACTGAATGGCTCCTTTACAAACTCTTTGTGAACGTTTTTAGAAGTGAAAACTTCTTTAGCGGCGTTGAGCACTTTTTGTGGAATGGGTAAAAACTGTGAAACTCGCGCGAGGTCACGTGTGCTGATCGTAAGATAGTAGAGGAGACGAGGAAGATTGACCTTCACCGATCTGATAATTCGATGAGACATATTTTTTACCAAATATAATTTATAAACATATATGCCTATGATAACTTGACTATCGAAAAGAGTTCATAGCTATTTTTAATTTAATTAATTTTAATCAATTTTCTTTCATGGTGATTCACTCTTGTAACAACCGAACGAGTGAATGTCTTCACCGGCTCTTAGACCAAGACGGAGGGGTGACAGCTGATGACGGCTCATCTGACGGCTGTCTATACTTTTTTTTCTTCAATTATGGCATCGCAAACTCTGCATATTGCCAGCGTCAAGTATAATTTTATCTTAAAATTCGTTTATATCAAGTATTTAAAATATGGACATTGAACAAAGAAAATGAGTGAGTACTTTGTAAAAATACTAGATAGAAATTAATAGGTACTGATAATTCAAGCAATTCGTGCGGAATTATTCCCTAACGATTCCAAGACATCAAAAATGCACAACGTTAATGTTTTCACTTCTGCCGGCACTCCCGGAGTGCAACCCATTGTTTTTTTGTTCTGTCTGCTCTGGGTGCTGAGCTGAAAAAAGGGCAGACGAAGTAAAACTTCAGTCCTGTTTTAAAATATGGGGTATACAATAATTAGCTTTCTTACAGAGTAGCTATGGGCAGATAAGTAACATACGTGACAGCTACCGCATGAGTCAATGTCGTCCCACAGCCATCTGCTAACATTGGGAGTTTGATTGATTTAAGACAATTACATTCAGTTATAGAAACAGCCTTGTGGGCCTACAGCTCAATCCCAAGCTTTTTTATCAATTAAATAGTCCTTAAGATCTTAATAAGCCTTGTTCTCGGGTAGAACCACTGAAGTTCTACCACCTACAGAAACTCGATTAGTTTTGCCTATCCCCTTCGCTGTCAAACGCCGAAAAACGCATTTTGGCACATCTGTCAATGGCGACGTGGTGGACTCTCGCGATATCGCCGCGGCGCATTAAAATTACGATATCTCCAAAATTTTGTATGAAAGATGTATATTAAGTTTATGTCTTCATAATCTGTAGTTTATAAGCTACATCGTTAATATAATTTATGATGCTTTTACCTAATAATATATTATTAATTCTAAGGTAAAAGATGGAGAAAGTCGTTGAAAGAAAATATTTTGCTTGGTATTTAAAAAAGTAATCAATTTTCTCAAATTATTTTTATTTTATGTTCAAAAGAATATAGCAAATTATAAAAAGTCTAGTTTTATCGTGTAATAAGCCTTGATACGCACAGCATGACAACATTGATAAATGACTCATTAAAGAAATATTTTAAATTCAAAAAAGTTCCTCAGTGAATACTGATTAATGATTATTAACGACATGTTTTGATAATATTCGGCAAAATAATTTGATACAGATGCGGCCTTCTTGCAAATCACTGTATTCACCGTAGGAAACATAGAGTCATAGGAAAGTAAGGCCCAGGTCAGACCCCACATAGAGTACTGCTCTCATCTCTGGGAAGGAGCACCAAAATACCAGCTACACCCAATTGACTCAGTTGAAAAGCGCGCCGTCCGAATCGTCAACGACCCAAGATTGACTGACAGGCTAGAACCGCTCAGCTTGCGAAGAGACATAGGCTCGCTCTGCGTATTCTACCGACTTTACTATGGTGAGTGCTCCGAGGAACTTTTCAAACTGATGCCTACATATCCCGAATCACCCCTACCATTCCATTTATTAAAGTTCCACCGGCACCGCTTTGGCCAGCGTGGTGGACTATGGTCTAAATCCCTCTCACTTATGAGAAGGAGACCTGTGCCCAGCAGTGGGACATAAAAAAGGTTGAAAAAAATACTTATTATTAAAATAAAGCAACGCGATGATCCCATATCTCCCGAATTATAGGGAGAGAACCCGTACTCAGCAAGACACAAAAAGGGTTTTACCCACAAAACAACAATAGTTATTCATATGTAAGTAAAACGAACAATATCACTATACATTACATACAAGTAAAATATAACTATATATATATTCTTTTTCAACTCAATCATCTTATCATAGTCTTCGAGCCAATGATAACTATTGCGTGATCAAAAATTAAGTGATAAACTCACATAAAGAAAATGGAATTATAGCGGATGTCTAATAACAAATGATTAAAATAAGTATAAACATGTACACGAGGCGATAATTCTAATCATACCATAGTAATTTTACAAACTATTTAATTGCAGTAGATTAGTTACTATACTGACAACGGTACTGACAGCATATAATAATAATTTTGTAAATAAATGGTAAATAATTATAAATTTGTTGTTACATAAGAGAATGCTATAAAAAGTGCAGTGGAACAAAGAAAACAGAAAAATATGCTATAATGACCGAAAAATATAAAGAAAATGTGGAATTCGGAGAAGAATTTACGGAAGTAGATCCATTAAGTAAATGTCATGAAAATGGCGAAGCAAAACAGAAGAAGAAAACGTTCAAACAGTCGTGTTTTCATATGTTGAATAACATTACAGTGGAACCCACAATGTTTTTATTCATCATTCCGTGCGTTATAACGGCATTGACTACACAAAATTTGAAATTAGAAAAGGCATGCCGCGTAAATTTAAACTTCACTGATGAAATTTGTAATTCTCTGAAAATGCAGAACATAGGAGGGCAAAATCAATACGAAAGAGAAGTCCAAAAGCTTGTTGCTAGAGCCATGGCGTGGAAAACTTACTTGACAGCTACAATGCCGTGTATTCTAGCACTTTTTGTGGGCTCTTGGTCTGACAGAACTGGTTACAGAAAAGTGTTTATTTTGTATCCCTTGCTCGGACAAGTTCTTGTGTGTATAAATGGTGCAATTCATACATACTTTTTCCGCCAGCTAAGAATGGAGTATTTGGTGTTCAGTGAAGGAATATTTGAAGGAATCACTGGTTACTGGTGTGTCTGTTTCTTAAGCCTTTTTTCATATATTAGTGCTATCACGACAGATGAGGAGCGGACATTCCGGATGGGTCTTCTTAATTTCAGTTTGACGGTTGGATTTCCCATAGGGATGGGGGTCAGTGGAATTTTAATAAAGAAGCTCGGCTACTATGGCGCTTATGGCATCGGTGGAATTTTGCATCTTACAAACATTTTCTATAATGCTGTTATATTAAAAGATCTCAAACAGACTCCAGAACAAAGAAAGGTAAGTATTTTTGTTGAAATACCTACTTAAAAACTACTGTTAACTTACCTTTGGGTTAGTTAACAATGTCATTACAATTGTGATTTTTAAGCTTTTTTATTGCAATACATACATCATTATTTTTGTTAACAAAACGTTTAAAAGTGTAGTAGGTGGTAGAACTATTATGGTTCGCCCGGGAAAGTACCACCGCTACACCCACTTCTGCCGTGAACCAATTCTATTGTGTTTCGCTGGAAAGGTGCAGCTGCCGGCTACACTTACATGAGGCGACCACCAGCTTCCGGAGTAGCAGCGCAACTGCATACGACCTCAGACAAGACTTACCTATGCTTGCGTGTGGTCGTATGTAGATGTCCATGGGCTGCAGCGACCACTTAACACCACGTAGCCTGCATGCCCGTCTGCTACTCCATTCAAATAAAAAGAAATAAAAAACTGGGACTTGTTAGTTTTAGTCACGTCTATTAAGATAGACTTGATACTTTTAAAAATAAAGCAAAACGAGGGCTCAAAGTCAACATACCTACTATTTTGTTTGTTTTACTTTTTATCAATAATTTAGTAATCGATTTATCAGTTAATTGAAAAAAAGTTAAAATAGACACAGTTAATACAAAGAAATATGACATTATTTTTTGTTAACAAACAGTTTTAAAACTGGGACTTATTATTTTGTATTTAAAACAAAGCATAACGAAGGCTCAAAGTGATCATACCTACTATTTTGTTACAACCTAAAAATCAATGAAATATGTAGTTAATTGAAGAAAATTCATATAAAAGAAAAGAATTCATATAAATACTGTAAATACATAGACGCAGCAAAAAAAGTTTTAATGTTTATATGAACATGCCTGGATCGGGCGAAGATAAGGAGTAATGAAAAAAACATATTTTTAGTTATTACTAGCTGTGCCCCGCAGTTTCACCCGCGTTAGAGAATATCAATAGCATAAAGTGAAGTCCGTTCTGAAGTGCCGTGGACCAGCATTTTTCTAGGACTATTTAAGATAAACATTTCCATCATACATTCGTAATGTATGATGGTAACTCTAGTGGTTTTGGCAGCGCACGCCAGAATAGCTCGCAGATGGTAGATTTTATCCTACTAACTTGACACTTTTAGTCATATTTTGGTCAATTCACACAATATATTTATAAACTGTAGCCTATGTGTTATTCTGATGTATAAGTTGTAAAAGTTGTATTATTGTAAAGTTTCATTTAAATCCATTCATCAGTAATTTTTACGTAAAAGAGTAACAAACATCCATGCTTACAAACTTTTGCGTTTATAATATCAGTAGGATTTTCCAGATCATTTGAGAAGTTTCTGGAACTTTCTCGAACATTCTCAATTAATTAAAACAGTTTACAATTATTTTAAAAATCTTCTGATCATTCGAGAAATTTCTGGAACTTTCTCGAATATTTAAAATTTTTAATTAATTAAAAAAATTGCAATTATTTTAAAAATCTCCAGATCATTCGAAAAAAGATAATAATTATTTATAAAATCCGGATCATTTGAGAAGCTTTCTCGAATATTCTCAATTAATTAAAATTATTTAAAAAATTCAAATGATTCGAGAAGTTTCTGTAACTTTCTCGAACATTCTCAATAAAATTAAAATAATTTGCTAGATCATCTCAGAAATTTTGAGATCCACCCAGAAGTCCCTATTGGTTAGAAAAGGACAGATACTTTTTTTCAGATTTTTCCACCCATTTAAACCCACCGCGATCAAACTCCCTTACTATCATCTACGAACTAAGGGGTATTTACCACCCCATTTTAACTTTTTTTTTATTGTCGGGGGGGGGGACCTTCAAAAGGTACCCGGCACCTTGGGAGAGAGTACCGGGTTATGTGGGATTTGACCGCACTAAAACCCCCTCGGTGGCTGCCACTGCGCTTGGGGAGGACTCCGGGACCTCCGGCGGAACGCACCGGTGTCCTCCACGCGCGACGCCCCAGAACGGGCCCATCTTCGGGAGAGCAGCTTTTCTCTCCTGCACCTTCCGATGCTTACGGCGATATGCCACCACGCACACATCGTCGCCCTTCCCGGGGCTGCTGGTTGGACGGATCAAGCTCCCACTCACACCGTCCACAACCCCGGAAGCCCCCTTTTAGTCGCCTCTTACGATCAGGCAGCGGATACCTACCGTGGCTCTATTCTTAATCCCGAAGCTACAGGGACTATATTTTTTTAACTACTAGGCATTAAAACCAATCAAGCATATTTGAAAGATAACATGTCATAATTTTTTTCTTAATTAAGAGCAGTGTGAGACGGTGAGGAGACCATTTTAGATGACGAAAATCATTTTTTAATACAGTTGCTCAAAAAGTGGCGTATTGCAGGGGCGTATTTTTTTTTTCAACCTTTTTTTTATGTCCCACTACTGGGCACAGGTCTCTTCTCACAACTGAGAGGGGTTTAGGCCATAGTCCACCACGCTGGCCAAGTGCGGATTGGTGGACGTCATGCTTTCGAGAAATTATATATTTCTCTCGGGCATGCACGGCGATGGAGAACATCGTAATTAATTAAATATCACGATATTTTCCATAACCGTGGTACCGCAGGGACGTATAGCGTGCGGGAAGTGGGCTATTACCGATTTCCGAACTCGTGCATTTTCTTTCCCAACTGTCAAAATAATGTCTATTAGAAAGAAAAATACCAACCACGAAGTTTTAGAAGTTTTTATGATTCATGCAAATATTTATAAAAAGAAGCTACTAATTTGTTTTAATATCAGATTTATTTATTTGATTCAATGAGTTAGGTTAGGTTTCATTTCATTTCATCTCATTAACATTTTCATTTCATATCAATAAAACAATTCTACTGAAGACTTGGCTGTATGGGCATAGTTCCCTTTGCCTACCCAGAATTGGTGAAGAAAACAAAAAAATCTCTGCATATAGGTATTCTTTTACGGTTCGCGCCATTTTTCAAAAATGTTCTTTGCGAGTTTTTATTATTTTATTAAATTGTCGACATTAAAATTTAATAACTGTCAACCCTGTCTGTCTGTTTAAAAACTTATAAAACTTCGTGGTTGGTTTTTTTCTTTCTAGACATTTGTCGGAACTCTTTGCAATGACAGCCTTTCCGCACTTGTAATGAAATATACTATATTATTAATGTGTCATGAGTCATGACGTGAGAGGCATTTTTTATGCCGTGTTATTAAATTTTATTACCGATAGTAACATATATAAGCCTAATTTATGCCTCACTGACAATTTGTCGATAATTATTAGCTATAAAGAAAGAAAATACTATCAAAGAAAACAAAATGTAATTATCGCTAAGGATAAACTAATATACAAACAGATAAGCACTCTAATCTCTTTTAAGTTAGTCTTACAGAATACAATAGTAACAGTATATTAGTAACAGCTATAGAGTTAACATATATAACTATAACTAATGTCCAATATCATGATTGTGATGGTGTTTGTGTAGTAAATTTTAATGACAGCAATTAGTATACAAAAAACGACAATGAATATAAAATCTAACGAAAACGGTAACCAAACTGAAGATTTCTTGGAAACAGACCCTCTGAAAGAAGGACAAATAAATGAAGAATCAGAAAAGAAGAGAAGTTTTAAACAAACTTGTTTATACGTTGTCAACAATATAACTGTTGAGCCAACGATGTTGCTCTTTATCGCGCCGTGTATATTGTCAATAATAACATCGCAAAATCTGAGTTTAGAAAAAGCATGTCGCGTAAACCTAAACTTTACTGATGAGATTTGTGATTCTCTTAGATTACAAAGCATAGAAGGGCAAAGTGAATATGAAAGAGAAGTGCAAAAGCTGGTAACGAAGGCTTTAGCGTGGAAGACCTACATAACAGCAACTGTGCCGTGCGTTATAGCTCTTTTTGTGGGCTCATGGTCAGATAAAACTGGTTACAGAAAAATATTTATACTTATTCCTTTACTGGGACAAATGCTTGTTTGTGTCAACGGAGTCTTCCATACATACTATCGCAAACAGCTCAGTTTAGAGTATTTTGTCTTCAGTGAAGCGATATTTGAAGGATTTAGTGGTCATTGGTGTGTTTGTATTTTGACGATCTTCTCTTACATAAGTGCCATTACAACGGAGAAGGAACGGACCTTTCGATTAGGCCTTATTAACTTTAGTTTAACAGTAGCATTTCCTGTCGGTATGGGGTTAAGTGGAATCCTGTTAAAGAAATTTGGTTTCTATGGCGGCTATGGCATAGCGGGCATTTTCCATTTGATGAACTTTTCTTATAACGCTTTTATATTGAGAGATCCCAAGCAATCTGCAGAACAAAAGAAGGTAAGTTGTTTTGAAATAAAAAAATTAAGCTTTCATGCATCTATCACATCAAACTTTATGATAGTAAGCCTAAAGTTGGTAGAAAAGGCTAACCTTGAAAAATTGTGTCAACAAACCGTAAAATGTTTTATGTGTCTCGGTCTCGTCTCGAATATTCGATCTCCATTCTCTCACATTCGGACAGATTTAAAACAGTTTTTCTTTATTGCAGTAGTCTTTGTCGACAAATAATCAATAAATATAAAAATTTAGATACTTTATACGATCTTAGCAAAATTCTTAATCTACAGAAAACTATTATAAAGAGATTTTAGTGTATATAAAGCAGTATTAAAAACAAAAATTGTGTAACTATTCGCAGTTAATTTTACATTTATATTATTACTTTTTAGCTGTTCTCGTGTGTACCCTTGCCTGTGTATAGTATACAATACATAAGGAATTTTTTAAATCAAATTGGTAGTTCTTTACTTATATTTGTTAATCAACTCGTCTTAAATATAAAAAAATATTTTTTTAATTTCCTAGATTTTATGGTCACAAAAAGTTTTTACATTAATTATTGATTTAATAGTAAACTTAATTTTATTTTTAAATTTCTACTATACGACTGGCCATCTGGCTTGAAGTTAGCGAGGGAAGAAAAAGTACAGTAGGTACTACAGACTTAAGACGCTCAGAGACTTTGTATCGGTGACACTCTCATTTATTAAAGCGCTCCACTTAATTACTGCACTATATCAGTCAGCTGCAGTAAAAATGGACAATATAAATCAGGAAATAGGAAAACTTTTTACGTAAGGGAATATATTTTTTAATCCTTTTTATGAAGGCTTTTTATAAAAATATATTTTATATTTTTAAAGGCGTATTACTCAGTCACAGATTTCATAATCGATAAAACGGCATAAAGGAATTCCATAAAAACCTGGGAAGTTTTTTCCGCTGGCGTTTTTTTCCTCTCAGTGTACAAACACCCTGTGATATGGGTACCCAAAACCGATGATAGGAACCGATCCGAAATATAAATAAATAAATATTTTAATGTTTAAAAGGCGCAATATGGGACAAATAAAACAATAAAAATAGATGTTAATGTACATTTTATAATTGTGTTGTAATTAAGTTTTTCTCTTTTATATTTTTATTTCTATCATTGTAGTATTTACATACCTCCAGAAGGCAAATATGGCGAACTAAATATATATGTAAACACCCATATTTGTGCAAATAAAAATCTTTGGCACTGTCTCTGTCTCTGTCTCTGTCTCTGTCTTTGTCTTTGTCTCTTAAATCTCACTACGGGGCACAGGTCTCTTCTCATAAGTGAGTGATTGAAGGATTTAATCTCAGTCCACCACGCTGGCCAAGTGCGGATTGGCGGAAATCATGCGTTTGACAAATTATTAATTTCTCACAGGCATGCACGATGGTGGCACATAGAAGCTATTTGTATTGTGGTGGTGGTAAACGTCGTAATTAATTAAATAAC
Source organism: Pyrgus malvae (assembly GCA_911387765.1). Lineage (NCBI taxonomy): Eukaryota > Metazoa > Arthropoda > Insecta > Lepidoptera > Hesperiidae > Pyrgus > Pyrgus malvae. Next base: position 5,597,842 of record OU426951.1, read on the forward strand.
ATAATATTTTCCATCAACTTGGAGCACTGATTAATTTATTTGTCAGAAGTGCCCGCCGAGGATTTAACCCGCGATCTTTACTGCTCGGCCATCGCTGCTATTTACTTAATTAGGGAATATAATGTAATATATTTTTTAATACAGTTGCTCAAAAAGTGGCGTATTGCAGGGACGTTTAGCGTTCGGGAAGTGGGCTATTACACACTCGTGCTTTTTCTTTACCTTTTCCGAACTCGTGCATTTTCTTTCCCAACTGTCAAAATAATGTCTATTAAAAAAAAAACCAACCACGAAGTTTTAGAAGTTTTTATGATTCATGAAAATATTTCTATAAAGAAGCTACTAATTTATTTCAATATCAGATTTAATGATTTGATTCAATGAGTTAGGTTAGGTTTCATTTTATTTCATCTCATTAACATTTTCATTTCATATCAATAAAAAAAATCTACTGAAGACTTGGCTGTATGGGCATAGTTCCCTTTGCCTACCCAGAATGGGTGAAGAAAACAAAAAAATCCTCTGCTTATATTCTTTTACGGTTGGCGCCATTTTTCAAAAATGTTCTTTGCGAGTTTAGATGATTAGTTAGTTGAGTGTATTGTGATTTTATTATTTTATTAAATTGCTTCATTTTTTCGCAACTGTATTAAAAATAGTCGTTCAGTACACGTGCGGAACCGTCATTGGAAGGAGTTCAGACTGTCAACCCTCACCTTCGGCTGCGCCTCGGCTCGGGTAGACATTTGTCGGAACTCCTTGCAATGACAGCCTTTCCGCACTTGTAATGAAATATACTATATTGCTATAACCTTAGATCTTCCCTTTTGTATTTATCTAAGCATATAACACATATTATTGGGACAGGTGAATATCTTTTTACTTTAACTAATTAGTGCAAGTTCCTATGATCTGAAAAAAGTACCTAATTATTTATTGACCATGGATAATGTGGATTGCTGAGAATCTACAATGAACGTAGGGTAATATATAGGTTATATATAGTTTTATTTTAATATCCTATTTTTACTCTTTTATAATTGATCCACTAATAAAATTGAGCATTGGTACTCATACTCATACTGGAAGCGCGCATGGCCCGGCGCTTAGCGTAGAACGCAAACGATCTATGCAACTAAGCCAAACGGGCGCGGTCGGATGTGAGATGGGTGACCGCTAGTGGCAAAAAATTTCATGCGCGTTTCCGTGCTTCGGAGGGCACGTTAAGCCGTCGGTCCCGGTTGTTGTCGATAGATAACAGTCGTTAAACCTTGTCGGAGGCCTTATGGGCGGTTTGAAAACATCCGACAGCGGGTTGGCCACTAACCCGCATCTCCACCAACCCGCATTGGAGCAGCGTGGTGGAGTAAGCTCCAGGCCTCCCCAATAATGGGGAGAGACCCGTGCCCAGCAGTGGGACGCATAAAGGGTTGCGGCCACTCATACTGTAATGTTAGCGTCAAACTTATTAAATATATAAATTTTAATATATATATGAAAAGTAAAGGATTTTCTTGTACGTAAAGACACGTTTTTCTCTATTATCATTAACTCCAATCAACTTCCCGTTGGGGTGGTAAATACCCCATAGTACGTAGTAAGGGAGTTTGATCACGGTGGGTGGAAGATGGTGGAAAAATCTGAAAAAAAAATCTGCCCTTTTCTAACCAATAGGGACTTCTGGGGGATCTCAAAATTTCTGGGATGATCTAGCAAACTATTTTAATTTTAATTTTATTGAGAAAGTTCGAGAAAGTTCCAGAAAATTCTCGAATCATTTGGATTTTTTTAATTATTTTAATTAATTGAGAATTTTCGAGAAAGCTTCTGATATGATCTGGAATTTTTTAAATAATTGTGATCTTTTTTCGAATGATCTTTTGGAGATTTTTAAAATAATTACAAACTTTTTTAATTAATTGAAAATATTCGAAAAAAGTTCCAGATACTTCTCGAATTATCTGAAGATTTTTAAAATAATTGCAAACTGTTTTAATTAATTAAGAATGTTTGAGAAAGTTCCAGAAACATCTCAAATGATCTGGAAAATCCTACTGATATTATAAACGCAAAAGTTTGTAAGCATGGATGTTTGTTACTCTTTTACGTAAAAATTACTGATGAATGGATTTAAATGAAACTTTACAATAATACAACTTTTACAACTTATACATCAGAATAACACATAGGCTACAGTTTATAAATATATTGTGTGAATTGACCAAAATATGACTAAAAGTGTCAAGTTAGTAGGATAAAATCTACCATCTGCGAGCTATTCTGGCGTGCGCTGCCAAAACCACTAGAGTTACCATCATACATTCGTAATGTATGATGGAAATGTTTATCTTAAATAGTCCTAGAAAAATGCTGGTCCACGGCACTTCAGAACGGACTTCACTTTATGCTATTGATATTCTCTAACGCGGGTGAAACCGCGGGGCTCAGCTAGTAAATAAACAAAATTATTAATTCCCGGTAATTTTTAAAGCTATAGATCCTAATCCTATCGTATTAATATTCTTAAAAAAACAATTTGGGAATACAATGTGTTAGTTTGATGTAGAATGGAATTTGGAGTAGAAAATAGTAACCTGAGCGATAAGCCAACCATCATCGCCTTCATATTATGAGAGGATTTCCGTGACTAGCAGAGATACATTAAAAATATCATTAAGAACTTTCTTTAAAAGCCTTTTAAACACAGGACTTATTGCAAAGAATACTAACTATTAAGAAGATCTAAGTCTAATCATAATTATTTTTCAGAACACTCAGAAAGGCATTGGCCATGTAATTCGCTGCTTCTTCGACGTAACCAATATCAAGAGGACGTTCGGAGTGGTGTTCAAGAAAGGTCCAAACTCTCGGAGAACGCGCATGATCGTCATGTTGATTGTCACTAGTATTCTCTTCGGGCCTATTAATGGTATGTGTATTTTAAGGGACCTTTTTTATTTTTTATTTTGACTTTTCACCTCTTTCCCCAAAATTGAAGGCTGTGACCGCGCCTGTTTATGGATGACGTGAAAGAAACACTGATACCAAACGTTTTCATCAATTTTCAATTGAACTGTCCATTTTATAAATATCGACGAGATACAACACCTAACATTTTAAATATACATAGCTTTGGTTTTCAGGTGAACTGTCCATATTATATATATCGACGAGATATCGCTTCAGCTGGGACGAAGTTAAGTTCAGTATATTTCAAACATACAACTCCATCATTCACACAGTAGGTAAGAACTTTTAGTAACGAAATTTCGTTTTGTCTTTGCTCAGTTATATAATCTTACAGTCCTTAAGCTGTACCAGTGTAGAAGTTTCTAGGCCTGATATTGCAGTCCCTGTAGCTTCAGGATTAGGAATAGGGCTAATCGTAAGAGGCGAACGAAAGGAGGCTTTCGGGGTTGTGGGCGGTGAGAGTGGGAGCTCGATCCGTTCAACCAGCAGCCCCGGGAAGGACGGCGGTATGTGAGTGGCCGCATGCCGCTGTAAGTATCTGAAGATGCAGGAGAGCACATTTGCTCTCCCTAAGATGGGAACATTCATGGGCGCCGCGCGCGGAGGACACCGCGCTCTCCCGAAGATAAAGTGTGTTCCTTTGGAGATCCCGGAGTCCTCCCCAAGCACAAAGACAGGCCACCGAGGGGGTTTTAGTGCGATACAAATTCCACATAACCCGGTATGTTCTCACAAAGTGCTGGGTACCTTTTGTAGATTAGATACATACCGATTCCGGTTGAATCTTAATACATACCTCTCACTAGATTGGCAGCTGCTGCCTAATCGAATTACCTTTGTCTTCCAAATTAGCAATAGGACATTCAATGCTGATTGCAGAACGAATATAGTTAACGTCGGCTTCTTATTTATTCGAATATTAAATTTTACATTGGAAACCTCGTTCAACCATCACATAAACATAATATAATGCTCTTTTATAATATTATAATGTTTCTTTCCGTAAAACGGTTTACGATTTATGACGTATTAAAAAACTACTTACTAGATCTCGTTCAAACCAATTTTTGGTAGAAGTTTACATGGTAATGTACATCATATATTTTTATAGTTTTATCATTCTTTTATTTTAGAAGTTACACACATTTTACTACTTTAAAAGTGTCTCTCGCGCAAACTATTCAGTTTAGAAAAAAAAATATAAGAAACTTCGATATCATTTTTGAAGACCTATCCATAGATATCCAACAAGTATGGGTTTAATAAAAAAAAATCAGTTTCAGTTCTTAGTATGGGGAACCCCCAAAATTTATTGTTTTATTTTTCTATTCTTCTGTGAAAATCTTTATGGGGTTCACAGAATACATCTACTTGCCAAGTTTCAACAGTATAATTCTTATAGTTTCAGAAAAAAGTGGCTGTGACATACGGACGGACAGACAGACATGACGAATCCATAAGGGTTCCTTTTTTTGCCATTTGGCTACGGAACTCTAAAAACAACTATGAAGAATTTGTAGCCGGTATTTATCAGACTGTATCTTAGGGCTCCCTTTTTAATAAAAAGTTACATTCTCTGTGAGATGTCAAGATTCAATTCCACTCATTAGATTGTCTGCCGCCGCCTAATCAAATTATATTTGTCTTTGCAAATCAGCAATGGAACATTAATTCCTGATTGCAAAACGATGACGGTTAACGTCGGCTTCTTATTTATTTGAATTTAGATCTGAAAGTTACATTTTATGTATAAATAAATAACAGTAGCGACCAAATAAAAGAGTGAAAATGCGTAAGCATTCCTGAGAAAGGTATCATGAGTATAGTATATATAGTATCATGACAGACTAATGGAGTAATAAGAGATGCTATAAGGGCATTGTAATATTTTTTGTGTCACTGTACGCTGAAAATAAATATCCATATAGATACCGTTAATAATTACGTACGTCGCGCATATTAATCCACCCACCATTACTTGCAGGCACAATTTTCTCAATAACGTACTTCAGCAAGCACTTGCAGTGGCACGACTCGGTTCTGGGAATCATTTCCACTGTGAGCAAGATCTCTGCCTCCTTCATTTACTGCTTCGCACCGAATGAGAAGATATTTTTTATCGGTAAGCTGTTTTAGAGCATTTTTTATATTTGAGTTCACTATTCTACGAATTAAACTTCAAATTAAAACTAGGACAAGATGGGTAATAGAATTTTCATGTTCGACAGGGGTAGCGACCGCTGCACCCATATCCGCCATGAAGCAATTCTATTGTGTTTCAGTGGAAAGGTGCAGTTGCCCGTCTGACAATCAGCCTCCGAAGTAGCAGCGCAACTGTAGATATACGTTCTCGGGCAAGACTTAAGAGGCCGTATACGAAATTTAGCTGATTTTATATATGAGATTTGCAGTTAAAATAGAGTATTTCCATAAGTTTTATTACATAATAATGATTCAAATTAGTTAAATCGGGTAAATCACCGAAATCTCGTATACATTTTCTTAAGCTCGCTTGAGGTTGTATACTGTTGGTTTTAATATTACTATGGAAATTCATTGTCACTAACATTTTTTTCAGCTCCACTGGTAGACATTTTCAATGGAACGGGACTGCTTGCCATGAGGTCGATAACTTCTAAACTAGTCGCAATTAATGAGTTAGGTAAGTAAACTCTTTTTATATTTAACCCCCTTACTAATAAAGTTGTATAAGCTTGATAACAAGCTATGTTTAAATCTATACTTATTAATAAATGCGAAAGTAACATTGTCTCTCTCTATCTCTCGCTCTCTCTCTCTGTGTGTGTATGTGAGCGTGTGTTTGCGTGTGTTTCTGTTGCGTTTTCAAGCCTAAAATAACAAACCAATTTTACTGAAATTTGGTACGCAGATAGAGTAGACCTTGCAAAAGGACATACTGTTACTGTGGGGAAGATTATTGTGATAGTATATACTGAAATCTCGAGCGAAGCCGGGTCGGATAGCAAATTTATAATAAAAAAAAATGTTGTTTTAATATATGTGTTTTTAAACGCGTAAGAATACGACAAAACAAAAATACTATCACAAGCATAAACAAACTTAATTAGTAAGGAAGTACAAGTACCTATTTTTATTTATTTAAAAAGCATACCACCGTTTTCATTAACCCATGCTTTTTTCAGTAGCAAATGATAATCCATATAACAGCAATAAAGAGACAAAAAAAGTATAAAGGTCAATTAACTTAACCTGGCACGATCGATACACTCCCACCAGTATAATTTAATATACAGCGTGTGTTAAAAATTTACCTATATCCAGTAGAATAGTATAGTACATGTACCTAACATATCTATTGTTACTGTCTAGACTCACGGTGTGGTTATATATATGTAATATATTTGGTATTGTTCTGGTTAAAAATTAATAAATGAAATAATTGTTTATTAGGTTGCCTACTTAGCAGTAGTGAATAAAATTTAAATTTAAAGCAAAAATATTTATAAATCGGCACATTTATCGGGACAGAAAAACTAATAATAAAATAATCGAGTCATTACATGAAAAATTGTGTTAAAACATAATTCTTTAATTTTAAAATCTTATAGGCTTAAAGAACATAATATAGCTTATCATATCACGCGTTGACATAAACATGTCAATTATTGGGGCAGGCCATTGAGGCGTGATCGTAACAGGCGACTAAAAGGGGGCTTCCGGGGTTGTGGACGGTGTGACAGTGGGAACTCGATCCGCCCAGCCAACAGCCCAAGGAAGGACGGGGCGGTGTGTGCGTGGCCGCGTGCTGCCGTAAGCATCGGAAGGTGGAGGAGAGCACATCTGCTCTCCCGAAGATGGGCCCATTCTAAGCGCCGTGCGTGAAGGACACCGGTGATTTCCACTGGAGATCCCGGAGTCCTTCCCAAGCGCAGGGGCAGGCCACAGAGGGGGTTTTAGTGCGGCCAAATCCCATATAACCCGGTATCCTCTCCCAAGGTGCCGGGTACCTTTTGAAGGTTTCCCCCAATACTAAAAAAACCTCCCCAATAATTAGAATTAAATTTTATTGCAATAAAAATCAATTTTTTTTCAACCCCCAATGCTAGGCACAAGTCTCCGCTCAAAATTGAGTGGTTAAAGAAAAATATTGTGTATTACTGGGAAGTCTGTGTGTGTATTTATCACTGCACGGTAAGGTTAAACATTGTAAGATTTCATTACGATGTTTTCATCACTGTGTATTTCTTAGAGCTATCTAAAATTTATTCAAAGACGTGATGGTCACCAACCGAGATTAGCCGTCGAGGTGGACTTACGCCTTAACCCCTATAAAATTCGGAAAGGAGACCTGTGGGACTTGAAGAGTTGAAAAAAACTGGTTTGTTTTGTTATTGATAGCCTAATTCCATAAAAATAATAATCGTAATGATCATAAAGATTGTATTATCTTAATACCATGCCAATATAATCGTATGAGTATTGTATACATTATGTTTTATTACGGAGATAATGTTCACTGTCACGGTCATTCAGCGCCATCCATTTTTTTTTTGAAAACTTAACTCGGAGCATTTTCTTAGGTAAATGGCTAGCGGCACTATTTTTTTTTTCAACCTTTTTTATGTCCCACCGCTGGGCACAGGTCTCCTTCTCACAAGTGAGAGGGATTTAGGCCATAGTCCACCACGCTGACAAAATGCGGATTGGTGGACGTCATGCTTTCGAGAAATTATGAATTTCTCTCGGGCATGCATGGCGATGAAGAACATCGTAATCAATAATGATAATATAGCAAAGGTAAAAAAAACATCATCCTTTATTTATAACTTTTAAAAATGGAGCAAAAACTTTGTTGTTTTCCTTTTTAACACGGACGTGTAAGTTATGGGACAACCTTCCAGCTGAGGCATTTCCAGTGGACTATGACATGGGGTTCTTCAAGAAAGCCTTAAAAAAACTCTCCTCCAAAGCCGGCAACGCTCGGGTGGCACCCCTGGGGTTGCCCGTGTCCATAGGCGACGGTGATCGCTTAACATTACGCGGCCCGTCTGCCTTTTTTCTCGTTTAATAAAAAAAGGGTATTGGACTACCAAATCAATTGAAATAGCTTTAATGTGCTGTGAAACATACACAATGACATGTTTTAGAAATGAAAACCAGAAGCAGAATATTTAGATCACCATTTAATTCACAAAGCCTTTGATACAATTTACAGGTAACAATTTAAGGTTTCTAATTAACATTTCCTTATACAACAACAATTAAATAATAAGTAAGCACAAATACAGAATTTCAGTACGTAATCGGGCAGAGTTACAGGCGTTATCAAGATTAAAGCACTAATAATCCACCTTTAGAGGAGGCCTCGCTTTTATAGGCGTTTTCTCCTACTTCGTCACATCCTTTATTTAACTACCGTCGTTAATTCCTAACACGGCCCTCCTGACGTCCCGGCGTCCTCGCCAGGCGGTGAAGGTAGCAGTGCACTGTGCCACCCAGAATGGTGTGCTTCTCGTGTGTGAGCGCCACGCACCATACAGTGGCAGAGGCAGCAGCCTTCGAACACATGCCGACATCACAAAGATAAGCTTCTGCAAATGAGAACAAACCAAACTAAATTTCTACTTTCTTAATATAAAAATAATCATGTATTAGATTATTAAAAATATTTGAAGACAAAAATCTTTGTGTAAAAAATTTTTTTCGTCTCGTGCCAGGAATGTCCCAAAAAAGAAAGAAGTATAGTTAACATACTATATGATTTGTTTATCTTTATTTAATTTTCTTTTTATCTATTAAACCAAGATGTATATTCAAAAACATTGCATGCATTTGTGTTAACATAGAGCAAAGTAATAAATTTAAAAAAATACCTATATAAATACACAAGCTAACCTTAAAATATTTTAAACCTTACAATATTTTATAGTCAGTCAATCATGCCTGTAAGATTTCACAGGACTCAACCATTTTATCCAGTCATAAAATCTGCATAGGAAAAAAACGTATTTTGTTTTTATTTATTGATATTTTTTTAGTTACATCATAAATTAAAAATATTCACGGCACCCTTGGTGCGCGAGTCCGACTCGCACTTGGCCGGTTTTTCTGGTGGTTTAATTATATAAAAAAATTCCAGGCAAAGTCAACTCAATATTCGCACTGACAGAAAGCCTGATGCCGTTGATATACATACCAATGTACACAAAATTATACGCAGCAAGCATGGAAGTACTGCCAGGCGCTCCTTTCCTCATGGGAGCAGCCATGACCTTACCAGCTGTAGTTGTGTTTATGTAAGTCCTTTGTCTTATGTTATTTCCTGCATGTTCAACGCTGCTATATTTACCCTGATATATTACACCTACCTTAAAAGCAGATATATAAATAAATAATAAATATGGATTTCCTCAATGACATGACATGACAATAGAAGCAATAAATACGTAGACAGTACACGCGCAAAATAAGGATAGGCTGTTTGGAGGGAAAATTGAAAGGTGTAAATGTCATTGCTTTATTCAAAGGAGATATTATAGAGCATTTGTAACGTACTTTCAACTTTTTACTTTATATTATCATTATATTTAATATACCTTTTCTTTAAATTAAGTATTTGAGTTATTTTAAAGTTAAGAGAAAAAAATATGCATCTAAAACAAATAAATTTATGCCAAGTGTACGCCAAAAATATTTTTTATGTTTTTTATAGAAATCATGTTCAATTTAAACGCTATTATATTTTCGCATTTCCTTAATAGGCTACTAATTCGTCCCAGTACTTATGGCTCACAGAGTGAATCCTTCCGCCCATTTGGCTATTCACGGCAACGATATAATCGTCCATTAGTCTTATTCCGCAATTTTTCGCTGACGGTATCCTACTAAAGTCTTGAATTATTTTTAAAAGCGTTTGATGTGCGTGGTATATAATTATATAGTATTTATGACCAAATGTTTAAAGATCATAATTAATACTTTTTCAGAACGCTTTATTTTCTAAACCATACTATATGAAACTTTTTTTTCAGATATTTGTTCTACGAACACCGAAAACAAGTGAATAAGCAAAAACGTAACGCAACAAGTACTTAAAAGACATCGAAATCTTGTACAAAACTGATATTATAATGTTCGAATTACAGTGCCCTAGAATACTTTAAGAGATATAATGTTCTTGAGAGTAATAAAATGTACGCGAGTTGTAAATGATAAAATTAACATTTCTAGGTAAAGATTAATGATAAGTCATAATAAAATCTCCTTTTAAATAAAATAGTAGGTAACTGATTAAATAAATAGATAATAATAAACCTGTTGTTCTATATACAGCTTCAACAAGCCACAATACCTTGTATTTTGTGAAGATGTTTCCTTATCAATAAAACACACATGGTATAAGTTTGTAAATATTGAACAATAATTGTGATATTTATTTATATCATTTTATTATGTCGAAATACAAATACATGTCATACAGGTAGTTTAATTAGTTAACTCTTGACTACCATCCCGTATCGACAAAGACGAAATGTCAAAAGTAATTTCAGAATTTTCAAATTAACGGTAAACTTTTGTAAGTAAAAATGGATCTGAATAAAAAACTAGACTCGTGTAATTTGTCAAACACTGAGAAGGGTGTAGAATTAAATGATGTACAGAGCAATGAAAGTTCCCCATTGAAATCCGAACATGATGGCGCGGGCATTAAAGTGGAAAATGAGAAAAGACGACTAACATTTCTGGAGAAACTGAAACTCATCAAGGAAAATACGACAGTGGAACCAATTATGGCATGCTACGTCATGCCTAGCGTTCTAGCTTCTTTGGCTACACAAAATTTGAACCTCGAAAAGGCATGCCGAGTGAACCTCAATTTCACCGCTGAAGTTTGCGACGCGCTTAAATCGAGGCAGACTGAAAATTACACGGAATATGAGGAACGCGTTCAGGCATTTACGGCAAACATTCAAGCCTGGAAGAACGTCGTTCAAACTACGATCCCTGTGTTGATTATTTTATTCGTAGGAGCATGGAGCGACAAAACAGGACGAAGAAAAGCCTGCATTCTAGTACCTATCGTTGGAGAATTCTTGACGTGCATCGGATTCATAATAAATACGTACTATTTCTACGAACTGCCCGTCGAAGTTGCCGCTCTGACAGAATCTATATTCCCCGCAATTACGGGAGGATGGTTCACAAACTTCATAGGAGTGTTCAGCTATATAGGTGATATTACTTCCGTAGAGGAACGAACTTACAGAGTTGGTATAGTGAATTTATGTATGTCTTTAGGATATCCCATAGGAAGTGCTCTTAGCGGTGTTTTGTTGACTTTAATAGGTTACTACGGAATATTCTCCTTATCTGCTAGTCTTTATTTATTTAGTTTAATATACGGCTATTACTATTTGGAAGATCCGAAAAGAAAAGTGGTTGAGAAAGTAAGTAATTTTTCCTTATTTTTGTTATATTTAGTTATAGTACTTATCTTAGATTCCTTTAAATAATGGCGGTACTAAACCTACTATAAATAATCTCGTATAAGATAAGCGTACAATCTATTCAAAATATGTTAATGTACTAATGTTGTGAACTTCCTTTATTAATCAAAGTATGAAAAACATCAGTCAGCGCCCTCAGTTTAATACCTATTTTGTACTGAAAGATCTTTGTACTAAAAAGATTATTGCTTGAGACGACACATTAGATAATAACTAGCATGACGGTCTAAAGGTGGTAGAAATTTTATAAAATCGTCCGTGTAAATACCTCCGCTGCACCTACTTCTACCGTGACGCAATAGGAAACTTTCGTAATTTTTTTATTGTATCCATCGATTCTATTTGGCATAGGGATTAAGTGTTCTTAAAGGACCACATCGATTGGAGCACCCCGAAAGACAGAAATATGAGCCAAAGTTAAACCTCACCGCGTGGCGTTGGAAATGGCCCATACCACATCACCGTCGTCCGAGTATTAGTAATATTGCGCAAATACTATGAGAAAAATAATTGAATTGCAATTTAAAAAAAATTAAAAACTGCATTTAAGTATATAGTTATCATTTTATTTCTTGTTATGTTATGAGGAATCCGAAAAATATATTAAAAACAGTATTGGATAAAATAAAAATAAAATACTAATATTTTCATATTTCACATTTCAGCATTTTCTAGAGTTTTGGTCAATAAACTTTTTTTTCCTTTTTGTCACCCTTTGGTATAGTCTGACCGGCCAGACTTATATGAGGCGACCATGAGTCTTCGGGGTAGCAATGTAACGTAATATGCGATCTTAGCTAAGGCTGAGAGCGGTTTCAAACTAGTGTAATTTTTTAGCGTATGCCGAAACGACCGTACAGGTTCAGTACAGCAAATGCACTTATATGCGCGTAATTTTTGCACCTAAAATGTCAAATCTTGACATTGAGGTACTACTACTACGAAAGTCCATAGTATCTCGATGAATCTTGATGATTCGTGGGGACACGCAAACAAAAAACAAAACAAACAAACGACGCGCGAACGCGCCGAAGAATACGCTGGTTTGAATCCGTGGGCTGCATGGACTACTTAACACCACGTGAAATGCGTTCTTGACTACTAGACCATTCGAATAAAAAATTGTGATAAAAAAAAGAAAATAATCCGTGCAAATTTGACAAAACTGGCAAATATATTTCTAACGTGTAAATTTCATTGGCCACAGATAACTGAGATTTAAAGTTGCTATCTAGAAAATAATATCTTCTATCTTTCTTCTGAAATATGTAACCTACATGTTTCGTAACAAATATTAATACACCTAGTATTACTATAATCTTATTCTTCTATCTCTTACTATAATTTTATAGTAATTTTACAGTATTTTAAAATCTTTTTTTTTTCAGAAACATAAATCCAAGTGCATTGGCTTCATCGTAGAATTCTTCGATTTTTCTTTAGTAATGGAGACATTTAGGGTTGCATTCAAAAAAGGAGCGAATAACAGAAGGCTTCGGGTCTGTTTACTACTAATCGTAGTTTGCGTTGTTTTTGGTCCTATGCAAGGTAAGTTTAGATTACTAGGTAACTAATATTAGTTTAAAGTAAAATGTAAGATACCAAGACAAAAACGAAATCAAGGAGTTTTGTCGGGAAGTCGAAAAATACATATTGTGCTCTTATTTTATATTCATTTTCTTGGTGTATTTTTTAGTTATATCGGATAAGTTTGTTGGTATTTTGCTCGGCTCGATATAGGTTAATTACAGTGCACGAGTGTTGTGAAATAAAATAAAATAAAATAATGTGAAACAGTGCGAAAATATGTTTTTTCAGCTTGCCTCCAAAATTCCATTGGTCACGTCCTAGTAAAGAAGCCATCACTTTACTTGGATGTCTGACTGACTTGACTGACTGATCACTGACGACTTACTGACTTTAGCTACTATTACTCATCCAGTTTCAACGAAACTGCCAAAAACCTGATGCAAAAATTATACTTGACTCTGGCAGTATGCAGAGTTTGCGATGCCGTAATTGAAGAAAAATACGAGTTGCACTCCGGTAGTGCCGGCCGAAGTGAAAACTTGAACATTAACGTTGTGCATATTTGATATTTTGGAATGGTTAGGGAATAGCTTCGTACGAATTGCTTTTATTATAAGTATTATTTTTCATCTAGTATTTTCAGTGGGTTTTCATCTAGTATTTTTATAAAGTATTCACTAATTTTCTTTCAATATTTCTTCGTCACTTTTTTTAATTAATAGATTCACTTTGTTCAATGTCCATATTTTAAATACTTGATATAAACGAATTTTACAAGTATAGACAGTCGAGCCATCAGCTGTCACCCCTCCGTCTTACGAATAGGCCACGAATACGAAAAGGCCTCGTGTCCTGACGCGAGTTTAACATTTTTTACCCATCCCAAAAAAAGTGCACAACGCCGCCAAAGAAGTTTTCACTTCAAAAAAAATTAAATCAATGACGATTAGGAATAGGAGTCAACGAAGACATACACTTTTATTTGCATTCATGAGATTACGAAGATTTTTATAAAGTGAGTTTACTTTCCCATAATTTGTCTTCGTGCAAATGTAACAAAATTATACATACTACAAAATAATATTGATTAGTAATGTAATTATTGTTATTATTATTTGTGGTTTTTGAGGGGATTTAAATGATGTAGGTACATAACTAATAAATATCGTAATGATAGTATACCATCCATTGCCCAAAACATGTTAAAAATTATTGTTCAACTTATCAATATTTTTATTTCCGTTATTAATTTTATATCCGTATTTTTTCCCAATAAATGCAATTTAGAACATTATCAAGTTCACTTTGAGCTTCCATTTTATAAATTTAATGGATCACGGTACACGCATAAGAGAAAAGTTGGTGGCAAAATTCAAACTTTTAGAAGTATTTGAACAAATATTGTTACACCGTAGAAGATATCAATTCTATTTTTATCGGTGTTTTTGCCTAAAAGATATTTTTACGTAAAGCTACCTTAGCAGTTTCTTATTGTTTATTTATTTGTTATATATAACATACAGGCTATAAAACATTACAGAATTGTTAAACTCTAATGCGTTCTGTGGCTGTGAGATGTATTCTCCTACCGTCTTGCGAACTTCGGCAATTGGAGAATAGAAACGTCTATTTTTGTATCCCAGGTCACTAAGCCATTAAGTAGAGTCAAAGCTCGCATCAGGGGAGACTCTTTTACAATTATATATGACTAGAGCCTTGCTTGAGATATGTAAATGCCAATGAGTTGCTTACTATTTATTGGAGTGAAGTATGAAGGCACACAATGTGACCTTTATTAAGTAGAGTCAAAGGTCGCATCAGGGGAGACTCTTTTACAATTATATATGACTAGACCCTTGCTTGAGATATGTAAATTCCAATGAGTTGCTTACTATTTATTGGATTGGAGTATGAAAGCACACAATGTGGCCTTCATTAAGTAGAGTCAAAGCTCGTATCAGGGGAGACTCTTTTACAATTATATATGACTAGAGCCTTGCTTGAGATATCTAAATTCCAATGAGTTGCTTACTATTTATTGCATTAACTAATTGGATTAACTATTGGACTTGCTAATCCATTTAAATAAGAAACACACAACATAATTTCGATTGATATTCTGATTTTATTTTCAGGTGAATTCACAGTAATGTATCTATTTACCCGATACCGTTTTAACTGGGATGAGGTTAAATTCAGTTTGTGGTCGACGTACAGCATTGTTACCAATTTACTGGGTGAGCTTTGTGCAATTTAGTAACGAGTTCAAATTTAAACACCAATCGTTTGGAAATCTATTGGTTGATACACTAAAGTGGTGTTCATTTTACTATTGAATTACGTTGTGGGTGATGAGCCGACTGCGAAGCGTGAGGTCGTGGGTTCGATTTTCACCCAGGACAAATATTTTTGTGATGAATAGTCATGCTATTTGTTCTGTATTAATTTACCTATTTAAGTATGTATTTAAAATTATATAAGTATGTTTATAAGCTTTCTGATTACCATAGTACAAGCTCTGCCTAGTTTGGAATCAAATGGCGTTGTATGAATTGTCCAAACATATAAAAAGGTATTGCTTCTTGTAGGTGGTAGAACTATTATGGTTCGCCCGAGGTAGTACCACCGCTGCATCAACTTCTGCCGTGAACCAATTCTGTTGTGTTTCGGTGGAAAGGTGCAGTTGACAGCCACACTTACATGATAGAACTATTATGGTTCGCCCGAGGAAGTACCGCCGCTGCACCCACTTCTGCCGTGAACCAATTCTATTGTGTTTCGGTGGAAAGGTGCAGTTGACGGCCACACTTACATGAGGCGACCACCAGCCTCCGGAGTAGCAGCGCAACTGCATACGACCTCAAACAAGACTAACATATGCTTGCTTGAGGTTGTGTGCAGATGTCCATGGGCTGCAGCGACCACTTAACACCACGTGGCCTGCATGCTCGTCTGCTACTCCATTCAAATAAAAACAAAAATAAATAGACTTTTGGATCAATTTGAAAACACCTAACATCAGTTTGACCCTAACCTGAAACTCTACCAATGATAAAAGCATGTTCCAAGCTCAACAACAACGCGCACCTCTTTCTAAGAAAATTTTGTTTATATTGCGTCTTGTCTGACATGCGTGACTACTTGTCTTTTTGATAAAGCGCTTTTGAGCTGCATGGTACACTACCACTAAATCCTTATTTCTGATATCGAAGACCTGTCAATAGAATACATTGATGGGTTGTTCACAATAAGCTGTTGATAAATTACCAGCAATACCAGTAGATGTTATTTAATTTATTTATTTACTTCTGATAGGAGACCTAAGTAACACTTGACGGGTTGCTGATGAAAATGAACTAAAATAAATAATGTAGTTTAAAAAACTAAAAAACACATCTTAAAAACCACTCCACGCTTTTTTTACAGTAAAATACATTTTCTTCCTATTTTTTACTTTTTAATTCGTATTTTCACAAAAGCGTGTTTTTTAAACTACATTATTTATTTTTAATTTTTTAGTTGCATTTAATTCTCATATTATTGCATTGTCATCGGCCCTTGACACGTGTGCAAATTTTCAAGTTAATCAGACAGACGTGTTAAAAATATAACACTTTATATTTGTTTCATTAAGTACCTTAGGCCGCGAACTTATCAGCCGCCCCTCGTATATATTTTTATTCCTGATGATCCTATTTAGGACTTTAATATAAAGTTATGAGATTATTTTATTGTCATTGGCCCTTGACCCCTGTGCATATTTTCAAGTTAATGAGACTCCTAGAAGTAAGTGAAAATGAAGTTAAAAGATTCCGTTACATACATACATACATACATACAGGTCAAGCTAATAAAAGCGTGTTAAAAAGACGCAGCTATACCGTTATTTAATTTCTTCTATTTTTCCAGGGACCGCCTTCTCCATAAGCCTGTTTAGTAACTACCTGAAACTGGATGATACCATGCTCGGCATCATATCCTGTACGAGCAAGATCGTCGCTTCTTTTGCGTATGCTTTCGCAAGGAACGATCTCGAAATTTATATGGGTAAGTTTTTAAGTAAGTCTTCTCTTCACCAACCCGCGTTGGGGCAGCGTGGTGGAGTAAGCTCCAGTCCTTGAAAATATTGGGGTTAACCAGTGGGATATAAAAAGAGTTGCTCTCAAGTTCTTAATTGCTCACGGCAGATGTGGATGCAGCGGTGATACTTCTCCGGGCGAACCATAATAGTTGTACCATCTACCTACTTCTAATGAATGACCCAAAATTCATGCAAATTTTGAATTCTGTAGAAAACATTGTTCTTTCCCCAATTTTTGCCCCAATCAAAACTAATGCAATTTATATTAAACGCAGGCTTGCTAATTTTGCTGTGATATTTGCACGATATCAATGGTGGATGTTATACTAAATTAAGCATTAAAATACTTATAGGCTTAAAATCATTAAAAATAATAAACATAAGGCAATAGAAACTCAAACAAATGTCAATATCCAACCTTTTTTAACCTATTTTATGTCCACTGGGAACAGCTCTCCTCTCGTAAGTGAGGCGCATAGTCAACCAAGCTACGGCCACACTTACATGAGGCGACCACCAGCCTCCGGAGTAGCAGCGCAACTGCATACGACCTCACACAAGACTTACCTATGCTGGCTTGAGGTTGTATGTAGATGTCCATGGGCTGCAGCGACCACTTAACACCACATGGCCTGCATGCTCGTCTGCTACTCCATTCAAATAAAAAAGAAAGCTGGCTAAGTGCGGATTGGTGGACTCCAAACTTTGATAGGATAAATATCCTACTTATACAATACGTTTAGTAGAAGCCATTTGTAATAGCAGTATAATCAGTAGTCATTTTCTTTGCTTTCTAATGCACGACAGTTTTGGGTAAGTTATCTATATGAAAATATCCTACAGTCATGCTGCATAATAAATACCATTGCACTTAACTGAAAATTTATTTAAAACAGGGCTGGAGTTTTTTTTCGCCCGCTTTTTTCTCCTAGCCCATTTAAGCATTAGTGCACCCAACTCGGGTTACGGTCAGCCGGTGGCCGTACAACAATGACAAACATCAAGTGTATATTACACAGAATGTTAATAAACTATATCATTTCAAACAATTTCATGTCATTTCATAACACTATATTTTACAGGAATATGAGGATTCTACCCGTTCTACACACATACAGCCCTAGAGACAAAATCTTAATGAAGATTAAGCCATTTAATAGCCCAAAAGTATTAAAATAGCATAATTAATGCGTAGGGTTTTTATATTAATTTACCCTATATTGATCAATAGCTTGGCGACGATAAAAAATTGTGGAAGGTGTCACAAATAATAAATAAATAAATAAATAAGCGTTACACACTCATAGCCGCACAGTAGGATAATTAATAACCTGTGTCGTGGGTACCATGGACACATACAAAGACAGGAATACAAACACCCAGACCGAGAACAGAAATTTAAACTCATCATTCAAATTTCTGTTTCGCCGGGAATCGAACCCGGGACCCCCCGATTGGCAGTCCGGCATGGTAACCATTGCACCACGCGGGTCGTCAAATCGTCAATAATTTGGTAGGAAGTAAATTATCTATAAATAAATCATTATCACGAAGACTTGTGGTATAAGATATAGACGTAAAATATCTTATACCACAAGTCTTCGTGATAATCATTCTTTCTCGAAACTTTGTTGTGATCTCGTAACAGTTAACACTTGTAATACTTTCATAATCTCAGTTACTGCAGCAAAGATAAATATTTAAAGATAAAAATAAAAGATAGAAGCTATTCATATCGCAGACTGTACACATGAAAAACATGTATTTATGTATGTGTGTTATAATTTAATTTTATGTGTGCATTCGTTTGTCGAGACAACAAACATGAATTGATAAATGTTTAAAAATTCCGTCTAGGTAAGATTGCCCACATCTTAATCGATTCTTACGTTAAGGAGCAATGCCTACGATACCAAAGCAGGTAAAAAACATAGAAAAAGAATTCGACATTAGGTATATCCTACTTTTAGGGTATTAACAATAGGGTACCAGCACTTAACCTAATTCTCAATAAACTTCCGAATCTGAATTCGAAACTTTGTCCCAATAGCAGTTAGGGACAACTTCGTATTTAGTTGAGATTTAAATAAGGAATTAGATGCTAGCATCAACATCATAGAGCAACGCGGACTTTCAGCATCCGTCAAGGTGTTTCTTAAAGCGCCTCGCTCCTGTGCATTACTTATTTTATTTTTTTAATTTTTTTTTTAATTTTAATAGAGTAGCCGTAACCTAACCTCATTTCGTCATTATACACAACACACAACTATATATACACAATTTATATACACAATTTATATGATCATAAAAGCTTGTCGCGCGATTTCCTTATGTAAATAAACTAGTACATAACTATACTAAATCTGCTAATTTTTTTTTTAATTTCAGTTTAATTAAATACTTATAGGTACTTGCGCAAATCTCGCGACAATAGTTAAAATTTAAAAGAAAAATTTTATTGTCTTCTTTTTAGAGCATTTATTTAAAATCATTTATTAAGTTTTTTTTTTACTTTTAATTTTTCTAAGCAGTCTTATATAAAACAGTCTCGCTATAAATTTTGGTAATAAATAGGTACCTACATCTACTTTAAGAGACATATTAGGTTCTTGTCTTATGTTCGAAAACTAGATTACAACTTTGTTGCCAGGTAAACTCGCTAAATTCAATAACTCTAACTTTAACTTACCATCCTTGGTGTTTAGTTTATTTCAACAAAGGATTAGGTTATGGTATCACAACCTCCTTACCTAACTTGCCCCACATGTTTTGCGCTTAACTAAACACCAAAAATTTTATTAATAAATAAATAAATTTATAAATAAATAAAATATTATTATGGTGTTTAATTTAGTTCAACAAAGGATTAGGCTATGGTATCACAACCTCCTAACCTAACTCTAACCCACATGTTTTATGGTCAAGCAAGGCAGAATCTTTCCTGAGGTCGTTTTCCGCTGCCCTGCTTCTGAGTAAAATGGTCACCTCATGTGAGGGTTCCAAAGTAAAATGATGGACTACCGAATTTTATAAGGCAGTGGCGGATTTTGAAATTTGCCGCCAATAGGCATTCAAAGTAAAGTCCCTGTAGCTTCGGGATTAAGAATAGAGCTACGGTATCCCCTGCCTGTTGTAGGTGGTGAGAGTGGTAGCTCGATCCATTCAGCCAGCGGCCCCGGGAAGGACGGCGATTTGTATGTGACCGCATGCCGCCGTAAGCATCGAAGGGGTGCAGGAGAGCACATCTGCTCTCCAGAGGATAGGCCCGTTCTGGGGCGCCGCGCGTGGATGACACCGGTGCGTTCCACTGGAGATCCCGGAGTCCTCCCCAAACGCAGAGTTATGCCACTGAGAGGGTTTTAGGGTGGTAACAAATCCCACATAACCCGGTAACACCTCTCCCAATGTGCCGGGTACCTTTTGAAGGTTTCTCCCCAATACCAGAAAAAAACACAAAGGTATTCAAAATAAAAGACAGTAGAGAACAAACATTTAATAAAGCAAAAGATCGTAAAATAAATCCTGTAATATTTTATAAGCTATAGCTCGATAGGATTCCGACACGTGTTTCGTAAATCAGTCGGGTTAATATTGAACTCCCTAACAATGCCTGATTCAATTTCTTCTCACAAATACCCTCCATCGTCCTTTTCTCAATAGAATTTAGAAAAAGAAAAGGCGAAATGAATACTTACTGGATTCAAATTATAAATATATGATAAATGAGTTCGATCACATAATATGTACATGTTCTGAAGTTACCTAATCTTTAAACAAACAAAGCTATTTATTATACAGATTCTTGAATTACTTCATAATTAATATATAATATAAATACAATAAAAAAATACAAAGGCGAATTATTTATTTACCTTTTGATAATAATGTCTACAAATGAAGAAGTCTGGTCAATACACTTTACGGTTTACTATATCTTAGGAAAATTAAAATTTATAATTACTTTTGTTGTTTTGAGTGTAGTGCCATATTTGTGTGTGTATGTGTGTATTATAAGTTTATTTTTACAAGGTTATTTACTCAGAAACACATAATAATATGACAGTTTCAAAGTCATTACCTTCTCTAGCCCCTAGCCTACGGCCATAAATAAACAAAAGCAGATTTTTGTCGAAGCCCAAAATCTGAGACATCGACGTGCCTCTATTTTAATCGTTGACCCTTGTGGTGAAACAGTTAATATGTCAAAATGCTAATGGAGCGTCTCTGGTTCAATTCCTGGCGAAGTAGAAATTAAAATAATGTACATAGTTCTGTTTTAGTTCTGTCTGTGTGTTTATGTCTATGTGCGTTCATGGTATCGACAACACAGGGTTATACCTACCCCACTATGGGACTGTAACTGTGAAACGTTATTAATCGTAACGTTTTGTATTTTTAACACGCTTTTATTAGGTTGACCTGTAACATATGTGTGTAACGGAATCTTTTAACTTCATTTTCACCTACTTGTAAGCGTTTGATTAACTTGAAAATTTGCACATGGGTCAAGGGCCGGTGACAATGCAATAATATGAAAAAAAACCAACTAAACAATTAAAAATAAATAATGTAGTTTAAAAAACTAAAAACACGCTTTTGTGAAAATACGAACTAAAAAGTAAAAAATAAGAAGAAAATGTATTTTACTGTAAAAAAAGCGTGGGGTGGTTTTTAAGATACTATTGACACCACGCGTATTTTGGGGCGTATGTTCACAAAAGCGCGTTTTTGAGTTTTTTAAACTACATTTTTTTTCCATTGCATTCAATAAAATGAATAAAATGTGCCTGAAATTCGCGTTGATTAATAGAAGGACTGTTAATTGTCACCGAGTTCAACAAATTCCTTATCACTTAATCGCACACGATTAATTTAAGTGGCACACACCAGATAACAATGTCTTTATCTTAACTTACACTCTTACATTTCAATTTTCATCAATTTATATAAAACTAAATATAAATTTGCCTTAATAAAAACATTGATTAAAAAAATGTTTGACGACCTGCGTGGCGCAATGGTTACCATGCTGAACTGCCAATCGAAGGGTTCCGGGTTCGATTCCCGGCGAAATAGAAATTTTAATGAGTTTAAATTTCTGTTCTCGGTCTGGGTGTTTGTGTTTCTGTCTTTGTGTGTCCATGGTACCCACGACACAGGGTATATCTACCCTACTGTGGGGCTAAGAGTGTGAAGCGTTATAAAAAATATCATAAAATGTTTTTAATTGAAATTGTGATTTTTATCCAAAATAATTTTGAACTCCTTTGCATTCTAAATTAATGCAAACTTCAAGTGACGTCTTATTTAAAAGATTTCTACCTGGACTTATGTATGGTATAGTCATAATTAAATAATGGTTAAAATAAAAATGAAATATATTTGCAAGTACCTATTTTAATTACAAATATTTGCAAGACCGATGACCGCAATAACCTAATCTCAATTGATTATTCTTAGTCACCCGTTCTTACTCATATTTATAAGTGCAATCATTTATAAATACTAAAATAAAGCCATCACACCGAACGCTTAGGAATCCAGCTGACTGTCGCTTGTTTTGACTACTCCACTAATGGTATCTAATTTCTAATTCCAAAACATCAGTCTTAAGAAGTTGGTTGCCATTTTTGGTTACCTGCCTCCTGGAATAATATTCTTCTAATTATTATAGGGACATATTAAATTTTCAATACCTATATTAGTTACATATTTTATTTTCTATACCCTCCACCAACCTGCAGCACACAGCACGCTGCAGCAGCGTGGTCAAGTAACCTCCAGGTCTTAAAAGGACTGGGACTTAAAAAGGGTTCCAGACAATTTTCATTTATTAATTACTTATTTCTTTCCATTGTTACAGCTCCACTTCTGGAAATTCTCAATGGTACATCATTTATTGCAATGCGGTCGATAGCCACCAAACTAGTCCACGGCCAAGAATTTGGTAATATTCCTTAAATATATATTTTATAACCAAAGCTAGTGCTACTTTAAGAAACTGTGTGTACCACTATATGGGGTCGGCAGCAAGACAATTTTATAAAGAATTGTCTTCGCATCTGGTGGTGGCCTCTGGTGACCCAAGAGCTGGAGCTTACCTCGGTCAACAAATTAGTTTGGCAATCCAACGAGTTAATGCTGCCAGTATCTTGGGCACAATGCCGCAGTGCAGCGATTTGGATAATGTATTTTATTCGTAAGTTTATTTATTATTATTTTTAAGATATATGTATATAATTATTTTTAAGATATATGTATATAATTAAGTTAGAAATGTTCTGAATTTGTTTTAAAATATTGTGTACTTATTTGAGGAATAAAAACTTACACTATATTGTGAAATACTATAATGTTTCACCTCGAATTTCTATGTCAATAAATCAAAAAGGCCTCCCCAATAATGAGGAGAGACCCGTGCCCTGCAGTGGGACGCAAAAAAAGTTGCAGCCAAATCAAAATGAGTGAATCAGAACTCAATAGTTCAAGCTCAGGTCTCAGAGGACTTTTAAATCTAAAATTTAAAAATATTTAAGTATGAAGTTCTGTTTCTACTTAAAAAGGTCAGCTAGAAATGACATAATACATTATTTTACTAAAATATTTAAGCACCCTATATCTAATATATAAAATTCTCGTGTCACGGGGTGCGTAATTAAACTCCTCCGAAACGGCTCGACCGATTTTCGTGAATCTTTGCAAGGATATCGGCTAGGGTGGAGAATCGGACAACATCTATTTTTCATCCCCCTAAATGTTAAGAGTGGTCCACCCTTAATTTTTTTTTGTCAAAATTTTTTGTTTTTATTTTTTTATGATACATCATACTAAAATACATACAACCCTAAATTTTCACCCCTCTATGATCAACCCTTATTTTTTATTTATTAATTAAAAACTATATTTTTTTTGGGAAGATTTTTATTTTTATTTTGTCATGACCTAAAATAAAAAAAAATCATTTGTCATCGTAAATTTATCATTAATTTCCAGTGCAATAATTATTTATTTACAATTTATTAATCTGACAAAGACAGCTTTAACTCTCAGTTAATTAAGTGATCTCATGTAAATAAACACGTGTTGTGAGTTCCCGCCAACAACGGCCATTACTGTACCTGTATAATGTATATATTGTACTTAACATTTTTTTAATAAAATTTGCACACCGTGTGCAGTTTGATTCAACTTGACAGATAGAATAGCTTACATCTCAATTTATAGTCGCAATATTAGGTATTTTATTACTGATACTTTAAGGCAGGACAACGTCTGCCGGGTTAGCTAGTATATCTGTATATATTTAAGATAAGTAAGGAAAATATTTTTTTCCGTTTCATTGTTACCAGGCAAGGTGAACTCACTATTTGGACTTGCAGAGGCCATGACACCCTTGGTTTACGGGCCACTTTACTCCAGAGTGTATGTAGCTACTCTGGAGGTATTACCAGGTGCCGTTTTTCTGCTTGGAGCTGGTTTGACTATACCTGCTATTATTATATTTGGGTAAGAATAAACACTTTCAAAAATGCTTTAGGTTTTGAAAGAGTACCTTTAAGATCATATTTTTTTAACCGCCTTGACTAAAACCCCAATATTCATTTAAGTTTGCAACTTGTCATTTTGCTGCTGGCGAGGTGGTGGGTTCGAACAGCGAGAGAAACTTCTGAATAATTGATTCAGAGGTCCTTGCTTGTCCTTATCTTTGCGTTTATCATCCACGAGCCATGACACAGGCACAAATGTTATATATCAGAGGCTATTCTACTGTGGGGTTATGAGTGTGAAGGGAACTTTTATTTTTATTTACATGGCATTCTACAATTATAGCATTCGTAATAAGCACTTTATTAAATTAAGAAAAAGTTCAGGTCCCATAGCATTTAGTCATTTTATTCCTGATAATTTTCTGTACATTGCGCATGCTGCAGATGAATGATTAAATCCGCTTTTTACACGCTTTTTATTAGCTTCACCTGTATGTTTGTATGTTTGTAACCGACTTCTTTGGGCGCGATTTTGACCCACTTTAAACGGCCAGATTTCGTTCAAACTTTGTAGATTTATTGAGGACCGATGACAATACACTAATTTGATAAAATTATTCCATTTAAAAATCCAACTAAAAAATTAAAAATAAATAATGTAGTTTAAAAAACTAAAAAAACACGCTTTTGAGAAAATACGAACTAAAAACTAAAAAAATAAGAAGAAAATGTATATTACTGTAAATAAAGCGTGGGGTGGTTTTTAAGATACTATTGACACCATGCACCCCACGCTTTATTTACAGTAATATACATTTTCTTCTTATTTTTTTAGTTTTTAGTTCGTATTTTCTCAAAAGCGTGTTTTTTTAGTTTTTTAAACTACATTATTTATTTCCGGCTAGTAGTATTAAAATCAGAACTGTTTAGTAAACATAATGTTTATTTATTCATTCCATTACGACTTATATCAAACTTAATGTTTACAGGTGGCTTTACTTTGAACAAAAGAAAGATGTGATAAATAGTCCCCAGGAAGAGCCAATATCCGCTGAAGAAGAGAAAATAGCAATAAATACGTAGTGTGAAGCAAAATATTCATTTATGAGCCTCATTTATAAAATGAAAAAATATCATGCTGTAATTCCAGTAATAGATGAAAACAGAACAGATAGACATTTTAGGCTGATAGACGACAGTACCCTTTTGTTGCTGAAATATATATAGCCCTAAATCCTGATCCTGATATATTATAGAGTGGAGTCGCGAGAAAAAAAATCAAACATGTCTAATGCACCTTTGGAGAAAGAAAATTATAATCACAGCTAAAAATCTTTAGGAAACACAAATCTAAGCACTTTTACAAAAGATTTTATAATCATAGAAAAGAATTTATAATTATACTACACCTAAAACAATATAAAATTGTCACTAGACACTCAGTTTTTGATAAAATAATGGCAACATATAGAGTAGAGTCACAAGAAAAAATTTACTTTTACCTAAACATCTCTACAGAAGTCAATTCTTTCTTGGAATTGTTTTGTAACGTGTTATACCGTTATCTCATGAAACTCACAATTAAATCTCGTGTTGTATTGTACTTGATGAAGGGTGAACTGATGGCCTACACCTTGAAGGAAAGGTGAACTATAATAATAAGTATAAATTTATCTCTGTGATAACAAAATTAAATGTGTTATTGTGTGATGCAGCGCGATTGATGTACTCATATTGACGCAGATGAATTTAAGTATATTGCTCCAAGTGTTGGAGCGAATTTGCTATTGTTTATCTTGTATTATAAGGTTTTAATTGCTATTTATAGAATAAGAATAAAATATTATATTAAAAACTGTGTTTTTTGTATTTATTTAATACTTTAAAAAATATCATGAAACATTTTAATTCCTACATTTTACAAAGCCCGTAATAGGCCTATCTCTGAAAAAATATTATTTTGATTTATTATGTACTATCAATCTCTCTCTTCCTCTCCCTTCCTCTCTCTTTCTCCCTTTGTATATCTCTATGTCTCTCATTTTGATTGATTTAAAATCAAAACTAACTAAGAATGTCTTATCAACGCCCAATTTAAAGATAGAAAAATGAATGACAACTTTCATTCTTTTTATTTCCGTACATGTGCAACAACAGTAATAAAATATCTTATAATCTGAACCCTGGTTATAAATCTACTTTATCAGTTACTGCACAGTTAAATAATAAGAACGGCGTAGGATTTAAAAAGCAAATACATATATGTACCTTTTGTTTATGCAATACGGAATATTATAGAGCTGTTTGTCTTATTTCACAAGTTATAACTTATAATATGTATAGGAAATGTGTGTGTGTTGTGTGAAAGTATTGTGAGAGTTAAAGTATAATAATATTTGAATGTGTAAATGTATGTAATAAGTCTACCTTTGTATAAAGTGTTAGAGCCTTCCAACCTACTTCTATTACACAAACTATGCTGCTCTGCTCCTAAACACCTTTGATTCATTATCAAATGAAATACGCTACAGCTCTCGGGATAATTGCTGTCTGAATTCTTAATTAGAAAGAAGGGAGTAATGTGTACAAAGTACCAGCTATAATTTACAGACAACTTTGTGAAGGTTAATGAATAGGTACCTACTCGTATGTAAGTAGCATTAGTCGAGTAGTTAAGACACGGTCTCCCACGCAGAGGGTATGGAATCAAACCGCGGATAAAAATTTAGCTATCACAGCCATTTCAACCGTAATATAATTTGCCGCCGTAAGCATCGGAAGGTGCAGGAGAGCATGTTTGTTCTCCCTAAGATGGACCCATTCTGGGCATCGCGCGTGAAGGTCACCGGTGCGTTCCACTGGAGATCCCGGAGTCCTCCCCAAGCGCAGAGGCAAGCCACCGAGGGGGTTTTAGTGCGGTCAAATCCCACATAACCCGGTATCCTCTCCCAAGGTGCCGGGTACCTTTTGAAGGTTCCCCCCGATACCAAAAAAAAGACTATGAGCTATAGTATATTCAGTTATGAAAGGAGGCTGTGTATTGCTTATTGTTTTTGCACCTGAAATTTTCAAAAAGTCTTGAGAACGTTCAGAGAGATAAAAGGCATTGAAACAAAGACGCTGAAAGAAACGACATATCGTTTATCATAATTTAATAATTTGCTTCTTATAAGTTTTCCAATATTTTCTCTTTCTGAATAAACTCTTGTTAATTGTGTTATGCAAGCTATAGCTATCTTTATAAAGTAAAAACTTCTTTAGCTGTGCACTTTTTTTTGGGATTTTTTTGGGAAGACGCAGATGGAAACAGCTGATGGCTCGACTGTCTGTATATTTGTAAAATTCCTCTATATCAAGTGTTTAAAATATTGAAATCCAACAAAGTACATCTATTAATGATAGTGAAAGAAATTGATTGAGTACTTTATAAAAATACTACATAAAAACCTACTGATCATACTTGATGAAAAATAATACTGATAATTAAAGCAATTCGTGCGAAATTATTCCCTAACCATTCATAATATCAAAAATGCACAACGTTAATGTTCAAGTTTAGACTTCTGCCGACACTCCCGGAGTACAACCGGTTATTTTAGTTATTCTATTACGTTATTGTGTAGTTAAAAGTAATGAGCCTAAGTTATTCTCTTTACTGTTATGTCAATCTTTTATACCTAAGTGTTATATAGGTACATCCCTTTCGTCATTTGCTTCCCTGTCAGTTCTTACACTTTCCATTCAAAGTGTCATACAATGATTTTCCTTGCGTTGACTCACTGACTCAAGACCTGAAACTGCAGCTAAGCAGAACCGGCGAGATGAATGCTAATGACATATCACTCAACAAACACCACCAGCTTAATGTTTAGCGCATTATTTTAGCGAGTTTCATCATGATCGCCCCTTTTAATTACGTATAATGAATAAGCGAAAATTACCTTTTGTTTTATTCCAAGCCTTTATGTGGGGATCTTAATGAGGTTTTGAATTTTAAAGGCTGTTTTGGAAATAATTAACGATCGCGGCAGTGATGCGGCTTAGTGTCAGTTGTGAGGAGTGACGTCACGTAATGGATCGGGCGATTTTTAATCATTGAAGCCATGTTTTAATTCATATATATACAAAGAAATATCTAGATTTGCTTCAGTGTAGTGTTATGTAGCAACACTATTTAGACTTACGTTTCAAATATAGAAGCAACCAACTTTATAATTCAATTTACATCTGGTATATAACGTTAAAAATGTTTGTTTCATTAATTATTTCTATACTATACTCGTTATTTTAACTGAAACATGGAAAGGCAATTTTTATTTTGCGTAAACAAATATTTTGATAAGAAGTCCATGTTAAAAGTTTTAATAACGTGAGAGAAAACGTCGCTAGAAATTCGATTAGCGTTTCGGCAAGTCCTTCTACAGTATTTAAGATGTTTACAACCTAAATTAATTTTATATAAAAAATTTAGCTGCATCTCCACCAACCCGCGTTGGAGCAACGTGGTGGAATAAGCTCCAGGCCTTCCCTATAATGGGAAGAGACCCGTGCCCGAGTAGTTAGACGTACAAAGGGTTGTAGCCATATCACAAGATAAAGACCTAGATTAAGGAAGAATATTTTCACCCAAAATGTTAGATTTTAATGATAACGAATTTTTTGCACACTTTCCATAATATTTACGAGTATATCAAAAGGCTTAAGACTGCAAGCGGCTCCCAAATCACTGAGACGGCAAACTAAAAGGTCGGCCATTTTTCATAAAGAGAAACACTCACAAAGCGAAAAGAATTTAAATGAAGAAAAGGCGGATTCACTGGGGGCGAAGAAATATTTAAAACTTGGAATAAGAATTTTAGGCAGCTACGTTACGTTTACGTTACATTTTTACGATAAACTATTAAACGCTTAATATAAGAGTGCTTCAAGTAATATTTTTGTTTAGGCTGTAAAAAGTTAAAATCTATTTTTATAGTAAACTGAAGCGCGCATGGCCTGGCGGCTAGCGTAGAACGCAAGCGATCTATGCAACTTAGCCAAACGGGCGCGGTCGGGTGTGAGATGGGTGACCGCTAGTGGCAAAAAATTTCATGCGCATTTCCGTGCTTCGGAGGGCACGTTAAGCCGTCGGTCCCGGTTGTTGTCGATAGATAACAGTCGTCAAACCTTGTCGGAGGCCTTATGGGCGGTTTGAAAACATCCGACAGCGGGTTGGCCACTAACCCGCATCTCCACCAACCCGCATTGGAGCAGCGTGGTGGAGTAAGCTCCAGGCCTCCCCAATAATGGGGAGAGACCCGTGCTCAGCAGTGGGACGCAAAAAGGGTTGCAGCCAGCCATAGCAAACTCCTGGAATTGACCTCTTCTGCCATTGGATATCACAACTTGCATAAATGTTTCTTTGGGTGGAATCGTACAATTCAATTTAGAAACAGATATCTTAAATTCTCAACCGACTGAACTGTTTTTTATACCTGTTTACACATGATGACAATGCATTATAAACGTTCAGTATAGCTATAAATCCAAAAATGGTGGATCACATATTTGTTTACCACTTGTACCACATTTGACGGGTATCAAATAAAGGGCCTAACTTGTAGAAGCCAATAATACTGCCTGTTAAATAAAATTCACACCCAAGTTGGCCGCCGCCACATAATGGCGGATTATATAAAATTATACCGCCTACAAACTATGCAACGTTATGAGGTCAATACACAGTTAAGATAAGTTTCGAGTTTATAGCTGTTAGTTACTCACTTGTGGTGACCGTAAGTCTAAATTTAATGTAACTAAGTTCGCGTCGAAACACATACGTACGAGTAAGTTCAACCGAGAGACTGTCTAACTATGATACGGTTGCTAATTATGTCACTTTAGTTTTAAAACCATACGTCACGTTCATAATTGAAGATATTATGAAAATGAATCACGCAGACGTGATTCGTTCGTTAGTTCAAATCAAGATTTGCAAAAGCCTGAGAAATTTTGTTATAAATTATAAATTACGTTTCACACTCATAGCCCCACAGTAGAGTAGATATACCCTGTGTCGTGGATACCATGGACACACACAGAGACAGAAACACAAACACTCAAACGAGAACAGAAATTCAAACTCATCATTCAAATTTCTGCTTCGCCGGGTATCGAACCCTTCGATTGGCAATCCGGCGTGGTGACCATTGCGCAATGTATTTAATAAATCTTGTTACACGATAAGAAATATATTTCGGAGAGTGTTTTCCACATAATGCATGGCCGAGTTACAAAAATTTCTCAAAATGATATTCTATCTACAACACAAAACCGCTTGTGTTAAACTCTAGTATAAATGTTTTGCAGTCCTGAGAGGTGGCCTGGTCCCGGCAGCAGGTCATTTAAGAAAGAGTCTTAAATTCAGAAAATGATCTTAATTGAAAAAATCTCGAAACCGTGATAATCTAGTTTTAATGTCTTGGACAATCACGCTGGAAATCCTGAAGCGAACCTCTTAGTCAGGAAACATTGTAATGGATACCTGAGGATAATTTAATTAAGAAAAATCAAGTATCAATTTGAAATCAACGTGTTAGTAACATAATCCCTACTAAATATATAATATTATAAATTCGAAAGTCACTCTGTCTGTCTGCTATGCTTCCTGTTCAAACTACTGAACCAAAATTTTAATGAAATTTGGAACACAGATAAAGTGGACCTTGGAAAAGGACATAGGATTGTATTTATCCTACCGGAACCTATAAAACGGGTCCACTCGGGCGAAGCCGCTGATGGAAGGCTAGTAATATATACTTTCCGACAGAAATCAACGTCTGTTGTACTATCCCATAAAGCTATTAAAGTTGTACCACTAACAAACTATGTACTGTTCTGTGGTCAATACAGTTGAGATAAGGAACTGTTAATTATGCACTTGTGGTGACGGTAAGTCACCGTTTAATGCAACTAAGTTCGCTTCGAAACTATCACAAAGTTTAACAGAGAGAATGTCTAACTATAATACGCTTGCCTGTGTCAATGGTTTATAATCACACTACACGTTTAAAAGTTGAAGGCACGAAAATGAATCACCAAGCCGTGAACAAAGTGCTCGTTAGTTCAAATCCAGGTGTGCAATTGGCATAGAAATTTTGTAATGTGCATAATAATAGGTACTTGTTCCACGGAGAAAAAGTTGTCTAAAAGAAAAAGTTGTCCAATGGTGTTTTCCTTCTTAAGCTGCTTAATTTTACAAAAAGTTCACAACAAACACTTGCATTGGTTTCAGCGTGGTAGACTCTTTCCATAAATGCTTCTCAATGGATCACAATTAATACAGTAAAGAACTTCGAACGTCTGAGCAAGAAAATGCGAATAAAAATAGTCACTATTGATTACCAATCTACGACATACAGTGCTGTGACGTGTTCTTTAACCGTAAGCCTTTTCCATAGACTCGTGGTCAATCAACGATAGATAAAACCATGCTTGGTATTTCTTTATAGTATGCTCTTCCCTTCTTCGTCTTTCCCGACAGAAAGAATCCGTAACGATGAAATCCTTAGTCGAGCGAGATTAATGACATAGCTTTCAAAATTATATCTCAAATCGCTTATGTCACTGACCATTTAGTTACGGGAACTGCTAACCGGTGGGGAAGAAAAGTCCTCAAATGACGACCACGTCTCTACAAAAGGACCATTGGTCGCATTTTAACCAGCAATAATGAATAAGCTGAAGAAGACAGCGTAAAGCGGCTGGATTCAATGAGCGCAGGACCGGACTGAGTGAATCTTAGGGGAGGCCTATATCCAACAGTAGACTTTTAAAACTGATAAATGGATGGATGGTCAGAAATCTTGATCACGAATGCTGGTTCAATTTCCAGACAATTTTTTACAAAATAGTATGAAATTTCGTTAACTGTACCACTCCGTGTCTGCCTTAATTAGATGAATGTTTAACGTCAACTTTAGTGCATACATGCTCCGTACTTCGAAGTTGCCGTGTTACTTTCGTATACAAATTCGACGGCATCAGTACAGTTTGTTGAAGTTTTGATACTGTTGTTAGCAATATAGAACTGCTAACTAGAATGCATGAAGATACACAATGTTAAAAAACAACCATGTACTCTTATAAGGGTGATATAGCGGATTTCTAGCCTAATGAATGTGATACTCAACAAATCCTGTGACGTCTCTGTGTTTTTCTGTACCCACCATAAATCTAGTTGGCAGAAAAAATTGTGTAAGTTATATCCTGGTTGATGTTGAACGTCAATACTCGTAGTTACAAGAAGTAAAAAGAATTATTTTGCATGTAAACTGCCTCGAATTGCTGTCACAATTTTGTATCAAACAGCTTTCCTAAATTAGAATTCTTTAATTATTCTGAGGGGTACACAAGGGTTTGATGGGTTAAACCCATGTATGGGGCATTAGCTACCATGGCTGCAATCTTTTTACACGCTTTTTATTAGCTTCACCTGTATGTTTGTATGTTTGTATGTTTGTATGTTTGTATGTTTGTAACCGACTTCTTTGGGCGCGATTTTGACCCACTTTAAACGGCCAGATTTCGTTCAAACTTTGTAGATTTATTGAGGACCGATGACAATACACTAATTTGATAAAATTATTCCATTTTTCAATTTGCAAAATATGATTTTTGTTTGATTGCGTTTATAGAGCTACAGCTATTATACGACTGTTATAGATCAAACGATCTAATAACGAGTATTTTAGCCACTTTAATTCAACATCTGCTAAAAGGTGGAGTAAAAGTGCTAAAACATAGTGCTGTAAACGTTTATTCGACGTCCTTAAAGCACACATTAGCAAATATTGCCAAATAGTCGAGATAACCGCTATTACACGATAAATGGGTGTTTTAAGAACGGTTACTCGGCTCTTATACGATTAAAGGCTGAGTAATCTAATTACTATTCGACTATTTTGCTGCTTGGGTTGCTCATATTTATGTAGGGGAGTAGACTATTGGTGCTCAGTAACCGAAAACGTGTATGAGATATATAAAGAATATAAATAATTTGTTAAGTCGTAAGACAGGTGAATTTTTATGAAAACGTAAAAATTAAAAAAAATATGTAACCTTGTTATGTAACAAGCCTAATGATAGATAAAGATATTTTTGAAAGAAAGAAGAAGGTTCTCAGTAACCAGTCCATTGCTCGTGGAAACATCATGGAAAGAATAAATAATCCAAACTAAAAAGTAGAAAATAAATAATAGTTAAAAAAAACTAAAAAACACGCTTTTTATAGAAAACCGAACTAAAAAATAGAAAATAAATTTTAATGAATTTAAATTAAGAAAATAGTGTTAAAAATTTCAATGAATATAAGTTAATAATAGTGTGAATAAAAAAAATATTTTATTTAAAAAAAAGCGTGGGGTGCTTTTTAAAATATTATCGAAATGATAATCACTCTACTCATATCTGTCAATAAAATATTTATAACTATTGACACCATGCACCCCACGCTTTTTTTAAAATAAAATATTTTTTTTATTCACACTATTATTAACTTATATTCATTGAAATTTTTAACACTATTTTCTTAATTTAAATTCATTAAAATTTATTTTCTATTTTTTAGTTCGGTTTTCTATAAAAAGCGTGTTTTTTAGTTTTTTTTAACTATTATTTACAACCCACTCCAGAACACGGGTCTCTCTCCATTATTTAGGGAGGCCTGGAGCTTACTCCAACACGTTGCTAAAATGCCGGATATTCCCATCCCGCAAACGGCTCATAAGGCTTCCGATGAGTTTTAACGACTGTTATCTATCGATAATAACCGTGAGCGACTATTTAATGTACGATCAGACCACGCCCGTTTCGCTAAGTAGCAGACAGCAGCTGAGCTATGCGTGCCGCATCTGTATGCAAGAGCCTGGAATAGCGTGATTCTCAGATTTAGACATCTTTTCCTGCTCTGGGTAATATTCGTGTATTTCTGTGTCCATAGCACCCAAGACGTAAAGTATTCATTCTCATATTAGATACTCTTCCTATTGCGGAATAAATATAAAGCATAATTTATTAATGAAATTTAAAATGCGTCCGTTGTAATTATAAACACATCTGTTTTATTAATGATCCGAAACTGTTTCAAGTTAAATGTATGGGAAATTTTCCCACAATCAACATTCCGTCGTTTGACGTTGTTGACAGGAGATCATTAGCATTTACACGCGTAATAGAGCGCATGAAGCAGTCAGCTTTTGGTGCTATTGGCAATCAACAGTGGTTTTAATTACAACCAGGTATCCCATTTTCGCAGCGGACCGTCATGTTTTTTAAGGGTTTGAGGGCATCCCGATTTGCACAGATAAGGATATATGCGTCCCAATAAATCATTAATTTTATTAAAAACCGTCGTTATAAAGTAAAACGCAAAGCAATAGTACAAATTGAGACTAAGTTAAGCTTGTTATTCAAAGGTTTTTGTTTGTCATTTTGTTATATCTTCGTAGATATTTTTGACAAATAATTTTACGTGACTTAGTAATGAATATTTTCATTCCTTAATAATAACAGAAACAGAATAAAAGTGTTTCATAACAAACTGTAGTAAGTGCGGTTTCAAACTAGCGTATTTTCGGCGTATAATTTTGTACCAGAAAATGTCAAATCTTGACGTTTCGCGGTTACACGCGCTTAGAAAAACAAACAAAAGACCCACGAACGCCCTGAAAAATGGGCTGGTGTGAAACCGCACTTAGTTTTATGGGCTGTTTGAAGATCTTCTACGTCGATATGCATTTTACCAGCGTGGTGGAGTAAGGTCCAGTCCTTCCCGATAAAGGAACCCGTACTCAGCAGTGCGCAGTCGCATATTGCAGCCAAACATACGAATAGAAATAACATACCTAATACCTATAGCGAAACATAAATGTTTGAATGAAGCACGTCGCAGGCTTTGGAATGAGAAGTTGCGTTGATCGATTAAGAGTTTATTATAACTGTATCAATTTATTATTTAATGAAGGCGTCTCACTACATCAGTAGAATACATTAACTATAAATTAAATAACACAGCTAGATTGCATACAATCAACACGTCGACATTTGATTGAAATCACAGTTGACAGGACATCATTAGCATTTACATGCGACACAGAGCGTATAAAGTAGTCAGGCAGTGATTTTGCTATGGGAAATTCAATCTGCTGTCAACTGCAGGACATAGGCACAATACAAGGAGAGTCTGCCTTTCTAGATAGGTTTTTCTCTAACCGGATGCTGTGGCGAACGTAAGGAGAGGCCTATAGGATAATTTTTTTGCAAACTTTTTTTATGTCCCACTGCTAAGCACAGTCTCCTCTCACGAGTGACATTATGCCTTTGAGATATAATGAGTTTCTCACAGACATGCACAGTGCAGGAAAACATCGTAATTAATTAAATATCTCAATTTTTCTACATTGTATAATTTATAACAGATCTATAAATCACTTTAACCCGCATTGGAGCAGCGTGGTGGAGTAAGCTCCAGCCCTCCCTAATAATGGGGAGAGACCCGTGCCCAGCAGTGGGACGCAAAAAAGGTTGCAGCCAGCCTATAAATCACTAGATCATCAGTATTTATGTGTCACGGAGACAATAAAATAGACAGTGATATCGCTAGTGGAAATTACAAGTGATTGAGGTTAATATAAATTAAGTTTTTAACAAAAAAATAGAACCGACTTCAAACGGTAAAAAATAAAATTGTTCAGTACCTACTTCTTCTTGCTTATGGTAATGACTCTTAAAACTATTTTTGGAGTCGGTCCCTTACTAAAATGTCGTACCATTCGTACCATTCGTTCTAAATAGGCATCGACAGTACAGACAGTGGGACAGTACCTACTTCTTCTTGCTTATGGTAATGACTGTTAAAACTATATTGAAGTCCGTGCCCATTCAGAACGAAAGGTACACTATATTTACTAAGACAGGACATTTTTGATTTTACTAAGGGCCCGACTCCAAAAATAGTTTTAAGAGTCATTACCATAAGCAAGAAGAAGTAGGTACTGAACAATTTTATTTTTTACCGTTTGAAGTCGGTTCTATTTTTTTGTTAAAAACTTAATTTATTTCACTCTTTTTAGTAATTTTAATAATTCTGCACATATGTATAAGCATAATTGGATATTTTTTTACTTAACTTCTAAACGTTAAAGAGATACCTTTTATAATCATGTTTATCTAATAGCCATCTTATACCCTGAAAGCATACTACTGTCAGTCCACCTGAACGTATAAATTAATGAAAGAATTTGCTCTCAGCTCCTAACCGTTGAGGAGTTGTACCTTCAGTCATGAGCTTAGCAACATGAGGTGATAAATTACCGGACATAAATATTTGTATTATGTTAAAGAATATGACTAACAGAATGTGTGTGCCTATTAAGTTACAGTGTTTCTCTCGATTTCTCTATTATCACATCATCAGATTTTGCCATGGTGACAGTTGGATCACCTCAGGAATGTAAGATTTCCCACAAAAAAAAAACATTTATTGAAAGAATTTGCTCTCAACTCCTAACCGTCATAGTACCTTCCATAATCAGCTCAGCAACATGATATGATAATAATTATACACAAATACTTGTTTTGCTTTAGTAAAAATATGAAAATCATTTGTTGTGCTATAAAAATTGAATGATCACTTCGATTTCTCTGGGATACCATCATCAGACTTTGACCTGGTGACAGTTGGACCACCTCGGGAGCATAAGTTTTTGAACAAAAAACATTTATTGAAAGAATTTTCTCTCAACTCCTAACCATTGTAGTACCTTCCATCATCAGCTCAACAACATTATATGATGGTATTTATTCACAAACGCCTATTTTGCTTTAGTAAAAATATGAAAATCAATTGTTGTGCTATAAAATTTGTATGTTTCCTTCGATTTCTCTGAGATCCCATCACAAGACTTTGACTTGGTGACAGCTGGACTACCTCAGGAATCTAAGATTTCAAACAAAAACCCATTTATTGAAAGAATTTGCTCTCAACTCCTAACTGTCGCAGTACCTTCCATCATCAGCTCAGCAACATGAGATGATGATTACTATGCACACATATCTCTTATGCTTCATAAAGTATAAGAAAATCAATGTGTGTGCCTATAAAATTTGAGAGTTCCTCTCGATCTCCCTGGGATCCCATCATCAGATCCTGATTTGGTGACAATGGGACCACCTCGGGAGTATAAGCATACGAACAAAAAAAGAATTTTGAAAATCGGTCACAAACGGCGGAGTAATCAGTGAACATATATAAAAAAAATACATACAGACGAATACAGTACCTCCTCCTTTTGGAAGTCGGTAAAAAATTGAAAGAAGTTAACACAGAGCTACTTTACATACGAGACAATTAACATGTCGTAATTTCATTGAAATCACTGTTGATACTCATTTACATGCGTTACAGAGCGTATAAAGTAGTCAGGTAGTGATATTGCTATTGGAAATAACAAGGAGGTTACTTAAAATTCACTAAAAGTGAGTGCAGTCGCAGTGATCGCATACACGGATAGGTTTAAAATAATAAATTTATAAAAGCGAAAGATGATTAACTCACTCATAACGAAATCTCGAAAACCGTTTGATTTTTATAGATAAATTTTTGCAGAAAGGTAGTTTTATAGTTTTTATATTTAAAAGATGTCAGATGAACAAATTTGGAGACAGAGTTGGATTAAGAAGATGTAAGTATAAAAATCCTTCGTATTTGGGCAACGAAGTTGAAATTTAGTAGAGTAGATCAAAGTGAGTAAATTTCAGAAACAATCAGAAGACAAACGTAAGAGATTAAAATAAGGAATAGAATTTTGAAAGTTCAAATGTAGAACATTCATTTCATTAACATGAAAACGCCGCATTCTAAGCATTAAAAATTAAAATTGACAAACGCCTGCATAACTATGTACCGCAAATTTCCGGATCGCAACGCAATATAATATAAGTCTGGCCGGCAACTGCAACTTTCACTTGAAACAATAGAATTGTTTCACGGCAGCAATAGATGGAACCTCCCGGTATACCAATACAAGTTCTACGGCCTATGAAAGCTAATCTATCTCATACCTTTAAACGAGCAATTCTTGTATAAGTATACCCAAATATATTTTTTTAATCTCGGAAACGGCTCCAACGATTTTGATGAAATTTAGTACTCTGGTTTCGGGGGTGATAAATCGATCCAGCTAGGTTTTTTTCAGAAATTTTAAATTATAAAAAAATATTTTCAGCGATAATTAACTTGAACATAAACTGAAAAAATACAACACTTCCTGACATCTGTTGGAGGGTATTAAAAATATTGTGGCGTAGAACGCCGTCTTAAGCCATCCGCCAATACGTTCAAAGAACTGACAATGTCGATTTGAAAGAGCTCTATAAAAATTTCATTTATTGAATAAAGCTTCCTTGACCGAATGGTAACGTGGGCTGACTGCGGAACTAGAGACCCGGGTTCAAACCAGAATCAAAACCATATAGCGTTTATTTTCTATTATTTGTGTTTTTTTTTATTGGGAGCCATTTCAGATGAGCGTTTGGCAAAATAAATGGGCATTTCGTTTGAAATTCAACCAAGAACATAAATTATTTTTATCCGAGCAACGCTCGGTCTTCCAGGTACTAATAATAATGTAAGTAAGCTAGGAAGCTCATAAAATAATAATAAATAATAAACGTTACACACTCATAGCCCCACAGTAAGGTAATGAATACCCTGTGGGTACCATGGACACATACAAAGACAGGAACACAAACACCCAGACCGAGAACAGAAATTTAAACTCATCATTCAAATTTCTGCTTCGCCGGGAATCGAACCCGGGACCCCTCGATTGGCAGTCCGGCATGGTAACCATTGTGCCACGCGGGTTGGCTCATACTTCGAGGATTTTGTTAGCGTATACAAGACGCAGCATGTGGTATAATTACGAGTATATCGAGGCGGTATGTAGAGCGAGCTCACATGGCAGGACGTATTTTAATAAATATGGTAAAATATTTTACATTATTAGTTGCTTGCTGTAGCGATAGCGAGAAACGAGATACTGTTTACGAAAATGTGATTATGTTTTAGTTTTTTAGGGAAAAATAATTCATTTATTTATATACAACTTTATACTTATACAAAATTACCATATACAAAAACCTAGAACTAATCTTAATAACTAACCTTAACAATATATACAAAACTTAAAGTAAAACAAAAAAAGGCTTATAAATAAAATACTTCATCTAAAAAGTCCGTGTGAGGCATGGTACCCAAGAGACTGGCGGCATTGCTTTAGTTTATGTTTTAGTTTAATATACGAGTATTTGATTTTTTTTAACGTTTATTATACGATTTTTTTAACGAGCAGCGATGGCCGAGTGGTAAAAAACCGCAGTCTTCGACGCGACCGATCCCAGGTTCAAATCCTCGGCTCGCACCTCTGACAAAGAAATTTGTAATGTGCGAATTAATCGCTGCTCCACGGTGATGGAAAATATCGTGATATATCATTGATTACGATGTTCTCCATCGCCGTGCATGCCTGAGAGAAATTCATAATTTCTCGAAAGCATGACGTCCACCAATCCGCACTTGGCCAGCGTGGTGGACTATGGCCTAAATCCCTCTCAATTGTGTGAGAAGGAGACCTGTGCCCAGCAGTGGGACATAAAAAAAAGGTTGAAAAAAATTTGATTTTTTATTATGGTTTTGGCAATCGTCTAATAAAACGTTAAAAAATTCGACAACTTCCTAATTAGGAGAAATAAGCGAGGAAACATTCGAAAGTCGTAGTGCTCTAAAGGTGTTGATGATGGTCGTTTCATATAAACCTGACTGACAATCGTAAACACAACAATAATAAAATTACATATACAATCTTATAGTTTTATTTGTTAACCTTAGGTAAATCTTTTTTCTAAAGTTATTTATTAAAAATATCAATAAAATGTAAAATATCAGAGATATACAATTAAATTTTTGTACTTTAATTAGTTTAAAAGTCACCCCGAAGACATCAAATTCCGAAAATTTTTACAATCTGGTAAGGTAAACGTCTATCCCACCAAAACATTCTGTAAAAAACTAGCCAAGTCTCGATGGAGCTGCTTGTTTATCTCTAAAAAGTAATGAAATCTAGAGAAAGTCGTGCCAAGTCTAAGGTTCCTTACTGCGATTTCTTTATTATTATAGTTAACGTTGTGTGACTTGGCCGTTGAACATTCATTTTGTTTACACGTAATGTTATATCTGTTTTAACTACCTATGTTCATGTACGTACCGTGTATGTACCATGTTAAGCGAGATAATAGCCCATACTGGTATTGGTAATTGGACGCTAGTGTCTCATTTTAGGCTGTTGTTGATTGTGCAACACATGCATTCAGCATTGAGAATGCTGACTTCTGCTCACTTCTTTTTGGAGCGTCAAATCGACCACCGATCTAACATAAAATAACACTTATATCGATAATCTATTTACAATAATTTTTTTCGTAATATATTTTATTTTAGGCTAGCTATCTATTTATGAGCAAAGAATATTTAGGTTACTCGGTAGTCACACTTGGTCCTTATTTCACGATTTGGAAAGTAGCGTCTGTAGTCAAGTTTTTGAAGTCTTGTCTTGCAAACGTGAGTGAACGTTTGCAATACGACTCAGGTTCGATCCCCAGCGTAGCATATGTTTTTTATATTATATGAATTTGTTTTTTTTTACTATTTTAAAATTACAAATAATTTTTACAATAAAAAAGCTTATAAAAATACAGACTGAAAACATAAATATTTGAAATTCTTACGGCCGAAAGAAGTCTACATGAACAAAAGAAAAGTACGTAAGTAACCTAGGTACAAAGCTATGATTCATATTATACTTTAGGTGTTTATTTTTTTTACACCGTAATCAATTTTGTTTCATAAATAAAAACCTACAATTACACTGCCCCTATCTATATCGACTGAGTCGATAGACTGACAACGAGAAATCCTTACGTAGGTAATGTGTAGCCATACTGATCCTTTATTTCACTCTTAGTGAAGTAGTGAGCGTAGCTCGTAATAAAATCTCGTGCATTTCGTAGGAGTGTTCTGGGTTCGATTCCCACTTGTACAGTTTTTGTAAAATTAGTCCTCAACCACAAATATTTTTTTTACAGTGAAAATGTTTTTCCGTTTCTGATTCATTAAAAAAGTGAACAAAATTGTGAATTTATTTTAAGTATCGATTTTTTTACTTTATTTATAATTTTACATATGAGCTGCGGCCCACTGTATAAAATCGTAGAACAGTCGAAGCTGTACATTCGTATTTTTTGCACGTTGCTGATATATTATACGTATTTGTTCAAAATTTTGTTACTACCTAAATGACATTGTTGCAAGACAGTTATTTGAGCTTCTTCGTTGTATAAGAGCTTCTTCGTTGTTCCGCTAGGTGACGCTGGCTCGTAATTTAGAAATCAACTTATTTTTACTTAAAGTCACCGATAGATGGCCGAATCCCCGCAAGGGGAACATCACCCCGCCGCAGGGTAGAGGCGTGGCTTGTGATTAGGTATTTCGCATTGATGCATGCCCTAAACCTTAGCAAACCTCACGAAATAATAAGCGAAATCAACAAAATGCAAATAATCCCTCGTAATCCATAGCAAACGTTTTCAAGCGCAGTAGAAGAATGTCGTAAACGAGTCGACTGTAACGCGGCCGCAAGCGCGTTTTAAAAATACAGTCAGCGCCATCTAGCGACCTCACTATCACCGCCACCCACTCTTAGTCCAATGCATTATATTTTGAACAAATGAGCGAAATTAATATTTTAGTGTAATTTGTTTATTTAATTTACCTATGTAATGTTCGAGTAGAATAAAGTTAATCGTTCGACTGTTTCTTCTTGTATACTTGTAAGTACATATAAGTATAAAAGCCAATCTTGTGTTATCTAGAGTTTTCCTTTAATTTTATTTATATGCGTATTAAAAGCAGAAGGGGAGGCATTCGCCCAGCATTGGAACGTAATAGGCTAGATTAAATTAGATCTTAATAAAAAAACTCAAAGGAAATAATACTGAACCTACTCAATCTATACAAACTATAAACATAACGTTAACTCTTTATCTTTATTATTAGACAGGTGTTAATATAATTAATATTTACATAATAAAATCAATGAACTTTCTACCAAAGGAATTACCTACTGTCCTGCCTCCTGGAGGACTCGAGGAGAGGGGGTTGAGGTTCGAAAAAACTTCGGGTCACTTATTCTCGGAGTCGAAGAAAGGATGTGACTTCGAGCCCCATTTATTTGCGATTGCTTTAAAAATTTTCATACACTGGGTCTTATATACAAGTTTGACAATCCACCCTTCAAACAAATAACAATGTCGATAATTATGAAAGACCTCTATAAAAATTTCGTCAATAATATTAAAGCTTTCTTGGTCGAATGGTTACGTAAGCCTAATACGGAGCTAGCGACCCGGGTTCAAATCTCAAGTAGGCAAGTTGCGTTTTAATTTTTTGTGACAATTTTTTTTAATTGGGAGCTAGGTATTTTAAAAGGATTTGTAAAATAACACTAAGTCAATGAATGTTTTGCTTAAAAATAAACCAAGTAAATAAATTGTTTTATTCCGAGCAACGCTCGGGCGTCCAGGTACTATCTAACTAAATAAACTAACTGACAATCCACCATTCAAACAAATGACAATGTCGATAATTATGAAAGACCTCTATAAAAATTTCGGTCATGGACTTAAGGCTTTCTTGGTCGAATGGTTACGAAAACCGACTGCGGAGCTAAAGACGCGGGTTCAAATCTCAAGTAGGCAAGTTGCATTTTTATTTTTTGTGACATTTTTTTAAATTGGGAGCTAGGTATTTCAAAAGGATTTGTAAAGTAACACTAAGTCAATGAATGTTTTGCTTAAAAATAAACCAAGTAAATAAATTGTTTTATTCCGAGCAACGCTGGACGCCCCCAGGTACTATCTAACTAAATAAACAAAATTTTGCTTTCGCTTAACTTCGGAACTAAATGACCTACAGACTTGTAATTTTGGATTTTAAGTATGTGATTATAGCTTACTGGATGATGAAAATTTCAGCGCTCTGGTCTTATCCAGAGGTTCTCTAATAGGGGCCTGAAAATGTGGCGAAATGGTTCTAGTAAAGGATGGACCAAGAGTACTAAATAATCCTAGTTATCCTAGTTTTTATAGTTTTCCCTTTATGTGGCCATTAAACCCTAACTCTGTACCAAATTTCAGCTCTCTGAGTTTATGGGAAGTACTAGTTCTATTTTGATTTTATGAGTGAGGTGAGTGTCGTAAATGCGAACGAAAATGCGAAACTTTGCTTTCGCTTAACAGCGGAACTAAATGACCTACAGACTTGAAATTTTGGAATTTAAGTATGTGTTTACAGCTTACTGGATGATGAAAATTTCAGTTCTCTGGTCTTATCCAGAGGTTCTCTAATAGGGGCCTGAAAATGTGGCGAAATGGTTCCAGTAAAGGATGGACCAAGAGTACTAAA
Organism: Pyrgus malvae; assembly: GCA_911387765.1. Classification (NCBI taxonomy): domain Eukaryota; kingdom Metazoa; phylum Arthropoda; class Insecta; order Lepidoptera; family Hesperiidae; genus Pyrgus; species Pyrgus malvae. Next base: position 5,641,957 of record OU426951.1, read on the forward strand.
TAATCCTAGTTATCCTAGTTTTTATAGTTTTCCCTTTATGTGGCCATTAAACCCTAACTCTGTACCAAATTTCAGCTCTCTGAGTTTATGGGAAGTACTAGTTCTATTTTGATTTTATGAGTGAGGTGAGTGTCGTAAATGCGAACGAAAATGCGAAACTTTGCTTTCGCTTAACAGCGGAACTAAATGACTTACAGACTTGAAATTTTGGATTTTAAGTATGTGTTTATAGCTTACTGGATGATGAAAATTTCAGCTCTCTGGTCTTATCCAGAGGTTCTCTAATAGGGGCCTGAAAATGTGGCGAAATGGTTCCAGTAAAGGATGGACCAAGAGTACTAAATAATCCTAGTTATCCTAGTTTTTATAGTTTTCCCTTTATGTGGCCATTAAACCCTAACTCTGTACCAAATTTCAGCTCTCTGAGTTTATGGGAAGTACTAGTTCTATTTTGATGATCCATGAGTGAGTGAGTGTCGTAGATGCGAAACTTTGCTTTCGCTTAGCTTCGGAACTAAATAACCTACAGACTTGAAATTTTGTATTTTAAGTATATGATTATAGCTTACTGGATGATGAAAATTTCAGCGCTCTGGTCTTATCCAGAGGTTCTCAAATAGGGGCCTGAAAATGCGGCGAAATGGTTCCAGTAAAGGATGGTACGGCAGTGTTTGCTTTGCGCTCGACTTGGCGGGGCACTGACGTGCCATCCAGATCGACTTGGCGGGGCACTGACGTGCCATCCAGATAATGTCGTCAGCGTACTAGTACTCGTCAATCCATAGAAAAAGGATCAAAAGATATACTTTTTCTATGAATGACGAGTACTGGGATACTGACAAAAACTGGCGATAATTTGGAAAATTGCCTTATAATTAGAAACCAAAGCTAAAAGGGGTTCAAAAAAACTTCAAAATTCTTCGAGAAAAGGTATAGGGTGCCCTCATATTTAAGTCATTTCTTTTTTGTAAAAAATAAGCAAATCATGAGATTTTATAATAATAGCAACTCTTTAATAGCTGAAAGGGAAGCACGTATAATTATCTTAGATAGTATCTGAAGTTACAAAAGTATGACGCCGGCAGATTTAAAAACTTTCTGAAAAGAGCCGTAATTACTTAAAAGTACACCACTGAACTTATTAATTAAATCTGATTTTATTTTTTACTACAATTGCTGTCCCTGCGGCTTTTGTAGAACGGAATCTTTCCACACAGCCCTGTCCAACTGGTGGCCAAAACATAGGTAACCGCTATTGGCAAACTTCGAAACTTGATTTAGTGCTTCTACATTGGGACAGCGTAGTTGATTGAATTACATTTATATGAAATAAGGAGCATATTATGCCCAGCAGTGAGACAAAACAAGAGTCGTGCTAGTATAGTAACTTTTTTTGATGAAATCTTCTTAATATCTGGCATGAGTAATTTTAAAAGAGTGATAGTATCTGCGCTAGGGCTTGAGCTCCGGAATTCCGGAATTCGCATAATTCCGGAATTCCGGTAGAATCCAATATCGTTTCCGATTCCGGAATTGGCGAGACCAATATCGAAATTTCGATATTGAAAAAAAATTTATCACTAAGGACATATTGATCTGCGATCACGCGATCTGCGTGCTCATAACACAAAGCGCGTCAAAAACACTAAAGAGCGAAACCAAGGCACTAAAGTGTTCTCAAGGGATTTGAGTATTGGGCAAAGCCAGTTGACAAGATTGAAGACGGAGTCTGGCACTATAGTTTCGTCTAAGCCGGAAGTTCAGAGAGAAATTGAGAGGTACTACGGACGGTTGTACAGCTCCTCAAAAGCTCCCGTTACCAATGTGGTGAACGATAAGAGAGCCAATTTGACCCGACACTATAACGAAGATATTCCGGACGTCAGCCTGTACGAAATTAGAAGGGCCCTTAAACAGATTAAAAACAACAAAGCACCGGGCGATGACGGTATCATATCAGAGCTGCTGAAAGCTGGAGGGAAATCCCTCCTGGTGGCGCTCCAAAAACTGTTTGATACCGTCATCAGTAGTGGAACTGTCCCGGAGGCGTAGAGCAGAAGCGTAGTGGTGTTGTTCTATAAAAAGGGTGACAGAGCCCTTTTAAAGAACTATAGACCCATCGCGCTTCTGAGCCACGTCTATAAGCTGTTGTCAAGGGTTCTTACTAATCCGGATTCCGCCGGATTCCGAAAAGGCTATAGTACAATGGACCACATACACACGCTGCTACAGGTTATATAAAAGACCGAGGAGTATAATCTGCCGCTATGTATTGCGTATGTGGACTATGAGAAAGCCTTCGATTCTATTGAGACCTGGGCGGTGCTAGTCTCTCCAACGGTGCCAGATAGACTATCGGTACATTGAGGTGTTGAAGTGTTTATACAAAGCCGCAACCATGACAGTCCGAGTCCACGACGGAAGCAGTGGACCTATTCCACTGCAGCGCGGAGTACGACAAGGGGATGTTATATCCCCGAAACTGTTTACCGCTGCACTGGAAGATGTGTTCAAGCTGATGGAGTGGAACGGGCTAGTAGGTCTTAAGATGAACATGGACAAGACGAAATTCATGTCTAATGTCCATGTCATACCCATACCGGTCGTTGTTGATGGCGCTACTCTCGAAGTTGTCGAAGAGTACATCTACCTGGGACAAGCGATCCGTATGGGTAAGTCCAACTTCAAGAGAGAGGTAATTCGTAAAATCCAACTCGGTTGGGCAGCGTTCGGGAAATTACAACGTGTGTTCTCGTCCAGAATACCTCAGTGCCTAAAGTTGAAAGTTTTCGAGCAGTGTGTGTTGCCAGTGATGACCTACGGCGCTGAGACGTGGTCCTTTACAGTTAGCCTTTGCCATAATCTCAAGGTCACTCAGCGAGTGATGGAGAGGGCTATGCTTGGTATTTCTCTAACTCCAACCAGGTGGACTGATGACCTGAAGAAGACAACGGGTAGTCGCTGGATTTAGAAGGCCCAGGACCGGGAGGATTGGCGAACGTTAGGGGAGGCCTATGTTTAGCAATGGACTATAAAAGGCTGATGGATGGATTAATGGATGGATGGATGGATGGTTGGAAAGATGGATGGAAGGACATATCGCGATAAAAAATCAACCCTTAGTAAATTATCATAAACATTCAAAATTTTAGTATCAGAATATTATAAATATCTTTTTACTATATCATCCTTTTGCCCATCTACTTCTAAACCTTAAAAAAATCGTGAAATATATTGTCTATATTATCTCCAGAATCTAATCTCTCCTATTCAGTACTTAGGCTTTATAGTACCTATAATCATTTTCAAAATCTTGGTTTCTCTTTTTGGCAGTCTTAAGTTTGTGGACTTGATCTAGACTTTTTTTAATTTAAACATCTTCTACCGCAGTACCGCGGCACACTTTGTCTGCATTTAGTGCTTGCATACCATTTAATTTTTCAGTGTAACAGATTATTAAGTTTTTATAGGTAGCATTTTTTCTAACAAAATGCGAGAGCATAGTCAAAATAACTTAGAAATGAATTTTGTTGTAACACCAACAGGAGACATGCATGTCATCTTTTAGGTTTCAGACTGTTTTGGAACTAATAATAGACACTCTTTTTTTAGAAATAACTAATGGAACCAAGAAAAAAATCTATTGTTTTCTTCAGAAATGATCCAACGTTTCCAATCAAATAAAAATAAAGGAGAAATTTTATAACAAAAAGGATAAAATGATACCTGAGAGTTTAAAGTCTCCTTAACTAAAACAATAAGAAATGGCAGCAAATATGTATTTTTCTGTCCCATTGTAAATAACAAATTTTGTATTGTAACTTTCAAAGGGGAACTGCATTGTATTCTTGCTTTATCTTGAATCCGATGATGCTAGGAGTCTCTTGTCATCAAAATAATTGGCATATAAACAAGAACATTCTTATTATTTGAGTTTTTTCGAAAGTGTCATCCTTTGGTTACCTGTCGGGCATTGGTGCTTTTACCTTTTGATATTTTGGGATTTTTTTTACACTTATAGTCTTCTTAGAGTCAATTTCAACTTTTATGTATCACTATTTTGTACAAAAAGACACTTGAGTTCCGGAATCCGGAATTGAAATATTGAATATCGAAACCCAATTCCGGAATTGAAAAAGCGTCCGATATTCAAGCCCTAAATTCTGCGCCGACTACCTCAGCTACTATTCTCATTACATCTCGCGCTTCTAATACCGCTAATATTTTTGTGATTTTGTCTTTACATAGTATTTAAATAATTCAGTGAAAATCGTAATGATTTGATTAGATTTATTGAAACTTTGAGCACAGTAAATTGCTTTTATCTTATATTTTTAATACGTTAAAGGTTAAATAGATTTGCCACAGTACTTTGGTGCTAAAACAATCTTCGTACAAGGTTCCATTTTCAGTATGCTGCCTCTACTTAAAAGTTAAAAACAAATCAAGGGGCGCGTCAGAACCAAAGTCGAAGTTGCTAACTACTTGGTACAGTTATCAACTCCACAAAACAACTGGCCGAATTCATAATTGTACGTTACGTCGCCATTATTTAGATTTAGGCAAATCAGTCGGCGCAAAACATCGCTTTTCACTTACACACCCGCTCGTTTGTCTTGAGTTTTTGGACGCGAAATTGTATGAGAAGTTCCGTTGTAGGGCGTCCAATTGAAGCGAAAATATTGCAGTTTCCTGAAACTTACTTTTTTTAATTATTATGTTTGAATGCCGATCAAAAATAATTTTTACACATCGTTGAGACTTCATGTCGCACCTTTCACCAGCGAAAAGGTATATTTTAACTAAATAGTATTTGAACACCTCGTTTATAAGAAGGCATTCTTGTATATAATATACATTAGTCTGTGGTATTTTTATTGCGGTTGCGGTCGGCTAAAGTGAGAGTTTGAACGGTTCAGCCGCGCCCCGGATAAAGATGGCAGTGTACCTACAGTGTACACCGTTGTAAACACAGGAGGGCCCGTATTGAACCGTTTTGGGGTGCCATGCATGGAAGACACTCTTGTGTTCGTCTGTTAACGGTATGAATCACAACATAACCCAGTATCTCTCTTCAAGTGCTGTGTACCCCCTTGTTTTCCATCACTATCAAAAGTAAAGTTTAGTAAAAAAAGGTAATCCCGACACATTTGAAGCTATTTATAGTGTTTAAAGCTCTGCTTGCAGTGCTACACAATCCTTGCCTAGAAGGCAATTATTTTCCATACTCTGTATGAAATTAATTAAACTCGCATTCCACATTATTGCTGATTAACTATGTCTTTGAAATTCCCCGAATAAGGATCAAGTTTATGAAGCTGTTTTGAATAACAGTACTGTAGCGTAAATTAGCTTTTGCTGTCGAAATGTAATTGCTATGGATATGTTGGCCAATTTGCATGGTGACTTTTAATTATCAAGTTTGCGTAATTATCGCCATTAGCATTCTGGCCGCTTTATTATTTAACACTTTGAAAACCATACCCATACCTCCAGCCGTCATATTTGAGCGCACCTATCTATTATATTTGTATTTGAATGGAGTAGAAGACGAACATGCAAGTTCGTGTAGCTTCAGGATTAATAATAAAGCTATACGATATCCTCCGCCTGATCGTAAGAGGCGACTAAAAGGGGGCGTCCGGGGTTGTGGGCGGTGAGAGTATGAGCTTGATCCGTTCAGCCGGCAGCCCCGGGAAGGACGGCGGTGTGTGCGTGGCCGCATGCCGAACAGAATAGCCACATCGAACGTAAGCGAGAAATACTTTTATTTTAAAACATAATTGCTATTATTATTTTAGAAACGTTTATTACTAAGAATTACCTTTAATTACAACGTTTTCATCATAAACTTTATAATGTCATGAAGATTATATTTCTTAGAAATTATATATTTATGTTTATATATTAATAAACTAATTATATTTATAATTATCTATTAAAATTACGTATCAAATAATAATTTGTCTTACTTTATAATTACTACTCACCGTCGCCTAAATAGGACTATGTTAATGCTTACGTCATATTTATGGTTAATTCTAACGTGACTGTACGGGAGAGGTTGAACAAACAATATCGTGTTTCCTTTGGTTGCGGCTATTGCTCTGTGTTGCGGTTACTGCGTGGTTGTTGTGTCGCGCAGTGCTTTCGATTGGAACCATGGCAACATTGGTTATGTTACTTGTTACCACAAGTAGGTACATACAATTGTTATGTACTTGGCTCTTTTTTACGAGTAGAGCTCTCAAAAACAAGAAAAATCCGATGACTGATTTTTTAATATTACATCGCAGTGGTAGATTATAGTAGGTAATAGACTGACTTCAATCATCTGGGTTCTTTGCTTAACTGGCTGGCTATATTTTTTAATACATACCTTGTAACTATTGCTTAAACCTTTAAATTTAATATACAGCAACACTATCACAATAAAATTTCATGTCATGGGAAACTTTTAAACTAAACCATTTAATTGACGACCCGCGTGGCGTAATGTTTACCATGCCAGACTGCCGATCGGAGGGTCCCGGGTTCGATTTCCGGCGAAGCAGAAATTTGAATGAGAAGTTTAAATTTCTGTTCTAGGTCTGTGTGTTTGTGTTTCTGACTTTGCGTGTGTGTGTATGTGTGCATGGTACCCTCGACACAGGGAATCCTAGTGTAGGACTATGAGTGTGTAGCCTTATTTATCCACTCAGTAATACGTTAAAGTTGTAAAAAATATATTTGCAAAGTGTAAGTAAGTACATTGTACAATCTGAAACATACATTGTTTGCACGTGAAGAATTAGCACAGTGACTAAGACAACCCACGAGGCGGAATGATTCCCATGCCACGCCAATCAACCACCCCGGGTCCGATTGCCGTAAAAGCAGAAACTGGAATCACGAATTTCTTTTACAGTTCTTATATTGTGAATGTAATAACGGAATGGCTTCAAAATCTTGATTACGACAGTGTTGAAAAACTACAACTACAAGAGAAAAGTGAGAACCACATTTACCATTTTCATTTATTTCAGCCATACATAAACACATACTCACACACACACACACACACATTTCAAACATACCAGAACGCATACTAGCACACACACTGACATAAACACACACACTCTTCAGATCTTTTGTATCCTTCTCTAACACTTACACCTATCACATGCCCCTCTTGAAGGTTGCTGCCACTAATAATATTAATAATTTCTTTTTTATGAAACCTACCTACTTCTATATTTAAGACCTATTTTGTAACCTACCTTTAAACTTAAGACTACTTGTGGGGAAGAAACTGTGCCTTATGCAACACAGCGAAAGCTAAAGCATAGGCCAGGGATTCCAAAAACTGTGTACAACTTTTATGGAAATAAATAATTTGAATTTGAGTTATACGTTAAAGTTGTAAAAAATATATTTGCAAAGTGTAAGTAGGTACATTGTACAATCTGAAACATACATTGTTCGCAGGTGAAGAATTAGCACAGTGACTAAGACAACCCACGAGGCGGAATGATTCGCATGCCACGCCACTAGAGCACCCCGGGTTCGATTGCCGTAAAAGCAGAAATTGGAATCACGAATTTCTTTTACAGTTCTTATGTTGTGTTCATGTTTTTATGTGTCTATAGTATCCCCGACACAGGAAATGCTAGTATGGTGGCTGTAAGTGTAAAGTGTTTTATTATTACATATTAATAAATAAACGTTACATACTCATAGCCCCACAGTAAGGTAATTAATACCCTGTGTCGTGGGGTACCATGGACACATACAAAAGCAGGAAGGAAGACAAACACACAGACCGAGAACAGAAATTTAATCTCATCATTCAAATTTCTGTTTCACCGGGAATCGAACCCGGGACCCCTCGATTGGTAGTCCAGCATGATAACTATTACGCCACGCGGGTCGTCATAACTAAGCACTTTATTATTATTAAAATATAGTGTACTATGGAACTCCTCAATTTGTGTCAAGAATCTACTCTTTTGTTTCGGCAGAAAGCTGCGGTTGCAGGCCAGAATATCATATCCTTCAGCCTTTATAATTGCTCCAATGTGTGGAAATATTTAAAAATCTGTCTTGAGAAAAATGCTAGAAATATTTAGTTACTCGCCTCTAGCAATAAAGATTATTACCAGCAATACTTTGCATCATGCAACCTTTAATTACTTAGCTACATGTGGTTACAATGATTGCTAGCAATTTTTAATGGCTCGGTAAATTTGTCCTACGTAAAATTGCGTATGTTTTAATCCCAGTACGTTCCTCTACTACAATGTAGATATTTCATGCTTAGTTCGAATATTTTTAACTTAAGCCTGAGGATTGCATGAGGTCGTGTGCTGTTATACTGCGCGTTTCCGTGGTTCGGAGGGTACGTTAAGCCGTCAGTCCCGGTTGTTCTCGACAGATAACAGTCGTTAAACCTTTTCGGGGGCCTTATAGGCGGTTTGAAAATATCCGACAGCGGGTTGGCCACTAACCCGCATCTCCACCAACCCGCATTGGAGCAGCGTGGTGGAGTAAGCTCCAGGCCTCCCCAATAATGGGGGGTGCGTGCCCAGCAGTGGGACATAAAGGGTTGCAGCCAGCTGTTGTGTAAACCTATGAAAAAAAGATAAGATTTGAGGACAACTGTATTATTAAACATATTTAAAAATGTTAATGAAGAGATTAAGGTGAAGACCTCGGTTTAAAGTATCCGTATTTACACGTTGAATTATATTCAGTTAGCAGTTATTCCTCAATATGAAAATACATCTTTCGATTCTGAAACCTGTCAATCGACGCCTCGGTCGTTTCTCTCTATACAGTGCACAGTATATGTCATATATCTTTCATAGTTCACTGCAGTTCGCCGAAGAGCATTATTTACGGACGTACGCAACTCGCAACGACGCAGTATTTGACGTTTCTGTTATATATGGGTAGATACTTAGAGCATCAAAGTTACTGATTCACCCTTCAGGAGAGACGACATAGCGCCTCGCTTCGATACATAATTTTTGTGCCAAATCTGGTGCGGGGGAAGAACACATTTTAATTTTGTCACACATTCACAAATATCCTTTCATCGCTACAGACGCATACATTTCCAAGTATGTCAATTTTAATTAACAACGACATTTTCTGTGCACCGTCAACACTGACACCGACACACACAGACACACACAGACACACTAGTTGTGTAACTAGAAGACACATTGTGCACGGACGTTGTGACGAGCGGTTTGCCCGTAAAGGCCTCTTGACGTGTGTCATACCTGTCATACCTTGATGCTCTAAGGGTAGATAGCATGTCCCATAGTATAGGGGTAAAATGTACGGATTCATCATCAATTCATGTTATAGTTCGCGTAATGTAAAAAGTCTGGCATTATAACATGTTTTTATTTTTGAACGAACCTTTCGCTCGTGCCTTTGTATATTGGTTATCGATAGGTTATTGAAAAACCACATAACACCAAATAGACCGATAAATCGCCGAAAGCGTAGCTTGACCATCAGCGTTCTTTTTATATGACGCGACCTACATATATATTGCTAAACACACAAGAAATCAAAAGTGAATGGCAAAATTCTAAGCGAAAAAAATAATGTAGTTTAAAAAACTAAAAAACACGCTTTTGAGAAAATACGAACTAAAAACTAAAAAAATAAGAAGAAAATGTATATTACTGTAAATAAAGCGTGGGGTGCATGGTGTCAATAGTATCTTAAAAACCACCCCACGCTTTATTTACAGTAATATACATTTTCTTCTTATTTTTTTAGTTTTTAGTTCGTATTTTCTCAAAAGCGTGTTTTTTAGTTTTTTAAACTACATTATTTATTTTTAATTTTTAGTTGGATTTTTATTCTCATATTATTGCATTGTCATCGGCCCTTGACCCCTATGCAAATTTTCAAGTTAACCAGAAAATTATATAAATTAACAAAAATCATATTTTGCAAATTGAAAAATGGAATAATTTTATCAAATTAGTGTATTGTCATCGGTCCTCAATAAATCTACAAAGTTTGAACGAAATCTGGCCGTTTAAAGTGGGTCAAAATCGCGCCCAAAGAAGTCGGTTACAAACATACAAACATACAGGTGAAGCTAATAAAAAGCGTGTAATATAGGAAACTTTGATATTAAGTACTGAGTATTATTATCTGATGAGACGTCATGGGTTCGCGTCATTCATAATTATAGGAGTAATGCAAATTTATATAATAATATGTCGAAGCGCGCATGGCCTGGCGGCTAGCGTAGAACGCAAGCGATCTATGCAGCTGAGCCAAAGGGGCGCGGTCGGGTGTGAGATGGGTGACCGCTAGTGGCAAAAAATTTCATGCGCATTTCCGTGCTTCGGAGGGCACATTAAGCCGTCGGTCCCGGTTGTCGTCGATAGATAACAGTCGTCAAACCTTGTCGGAGGTCTTATGGGCGGTTTGAAACATCCGGCAGCGGATGGCCACTAACCCGCATCTCCACCAACCCGCATTGGAGCAGCGTGGTGGAGTAAGCTCCAGGCCTCCCCAATAAGGGGGAGAGGCCCGTGCTCAGCAGTGGGACGCAAAAATCGTTGCAGCCACAATATGTCTATTACCAAAAACTGTGCCGTGTAACACATTGACATTGTGTATAGTTTGTGATGCGCGCTTTACACCACGCCACCCGTCGCCGCTCTTCGCAACTTGAAAATGCACTTGTTTGTTATGTCAGCTTACGACATTAGCCTATTATACCTACGTTATAGGCATACCTTTCTAGCAAGTATTTCTTCTGTAATATTTTTCCGAAAAAGGACGAAAATAATCATGTTGTCGATAATTTAATAATTGTATGTAGAGCCACCTTCAAAAACATGCTTGAGGGAAAAATTCAATCATTTTCGCGTACATTTGTGTAAAACAAAATTTTTAGGGCTTTTAAATCGTTTAAAAAAGTGTTATGTTGTATTTTTTTGTCCAGTTCTGAATTCTGTATACTACCTACTCTCATATTAATATGATAAAATTTCGCTTTACTCGTGTTTCGCTTGCTATGAAACAGATCCCATTATACAGTGAATGCGTATCCGTCGACATGTAACTATTTCAACTTGAAATATTTAACACGTTAGTATCAAACGTGAAGCGTGCATGGCCCGGCGGCTGTCGTAAAACGCGAGCAATATACGCAGCAGCCAAGCGGTCGAGTTCGGGTGTGATACGGATGACGGGTGTCAAAAAAGCAGTCGGTCCCGATAGCTTGTTAACTCTATCGGAGGCCTTATGAGCGGTTTGAAAATATCCGGCAGCGGGTTGGCCACTAACCCGCATAACCACCAACCCGCATTGGAGCAGCCTGGTGGATAAGATTCAGTCAGGCCTCGTAGTACGGGGAGATCCGAGCCGTAAAAAAGCAGTAAAGGATTACAGCCCATATCATACAATACATACAAAACAAAACCAGAAAACAGAAATAAAATACTGTATAATTTTAAATCAATTTAATGATTTCTTTCTATTTGCAAAACAATAAATAAGACTAAGTCTTACATAGTCAACATAATTTACTTACTAAAAAACCATCACATAAACATGATCTAATCTTATAAACTACATATGTTTAAATTATCCATGTTCTAAATTGTTATTACCTACAGATAAAAATTCTGTCAAAACACTGGTATGGTATCTATTATATTAAACAAAGTACGGTTTTGCAATAATAAACAATCTTTTATTATAAAAACTTTTTTAATCGCCAAGTACCTCATCATTTATTAATAAGCTCACACATTAAGAGCGGTGTTAAACTAGCGTATAATTCTGCGCGTATACGGTCGTTTTGGAAAACGCACTTACACGCGCGCTTCTTTTTGTGCCGGAAAATATCAAATCTCGCTATTTCGCGCGTAAGCCCGCAACAGAAATAAATAATGTAGTTTAAAAAAACTAAAAAAACACGCTTTTGTGAAAATACGAACTAAAAAGTAAAAAAATAAGAAGAAAATGTATGTTACTGTAAAAAAAGCGTGGGGTGCATGATGTCAATAGTATCTTAAAAACCACCCCATGCTTTTTTACAGTAAAATACATTTTCTTCTTATTTTTTTACTTTTTAGTTCGTATTTTCACAAAAGCGTGTTTTTTAGTTTTTTTAAACTACATTATTTATTTTTTATTTTTTAGTTGGATTTTAATTCTCATTTTATTGCATTGTCATCGGCCCTTGACCCCTGTGCAAATTTTCAAGTTAACCAGAAGCTTAGACGTGTTAAAAATATAAAAGTTTATATTTGTTTCATTAAGTACCTTAGGCCACGAACTTATCAGCCGGCCCTCGTATATTTTATTTTATCCTGATGATCCTAGTTACGACTTTAATATAAAGTTATGAGATTATTGTATTGTCATCGGCCCTTGACCCCTGTGCAAATTTTCAAGTGAATCAAACTCCTAGAAGTAAGTGAAAATGAAGTATTCCGTTACATACATACATACATACTTACATACATACAGGTCAAGTTAATAAAAGCGTGTTAAAAAACAAACAAACGACCGTATTCGCGCAAATAAATAAATTAATGAGAAATCATGTCATTAAAAAGGTCTCAAAAAGTGTGACACTGGAGGTGCAATCATCTTAATATATACATATAAATTACGCGTCACGTTGTTTGTTCACTATGGACTGCTAAACTACTGAACCGATTTTAATAAAATTTGGACACCGTCTGCAGTTTGATCCAACAAGAAAGTTAGGATAATTGCTTATACATGTCCCTTCTGTTGCTTGTCTTTTCTTGTCTTACTTGTTACAATACACAATTACCTTTTAGCTTTCAGTGTTTAATATTCCAGCCAACGATTTTCGACTACTCGTATTTGATATTTATTTCAATTGTATCTAATTTTATTATTTTTTGTACCATGTTATGTTATAATGTCCAATAAATTTGTTTTTTGTATTGCTTTAAAGATATATTATTTATATTCCTTTTTCTGAGCTTATTACATAAATGTAATTACTGTATGATTTATAGGAATTTCACATTGGTTTTTTGTTTAAGTGATCTGATATGTTTATGCACAGATAAATTAATGTACAACTATAGGCGATAGATCTTCCATAGTTCGATCGAGGAAGTGCCATCGCTGCACCCATTTCTGCCGTGAAGCGATTCTAATTGTTTCAGTAGAAAGTGGTGGTTACCGACCAGTCTTAAATTTTGTCCTGAGTTATAAGGAAAAAATCTCGGCAAAAAGCTTGCTTGAGATTGTATGTACATTTCCAACAATGACACCTTAACACTGCTTGGCATGCATGTTCGTCTGCTACTCCTTTTGAATGTTACCGTTTCTTTTAAGGTACAAACCTTTATGATAGAAATAGTCTTTCATTATCACAGCACTAATAATAAAATAGTTTAATTAGCAGCACAAACAACTGTTGGCACCACTTCTGCCGGGGCTGCCGGCTCGCTGAGTTTTTTCGCCTTCGATTCTTCCGAGTCCTTCTTGTGTCGGCAGTAGAACCATCTGAAATAGAAATCATTTTTACCGACTTCCAAAAGGAGGAGGTACTGTATTCGGCTGTATGTATTTTTTTTTATATATGTTCACCGATTACTCCGCCGTTTGTGGACCGATTTTCAAAATTCTTTTTTTGTTCGTATACTTATACTCCCGAGGTGGTCCCATTGTCACCAAATCAGGATCTGATGATGGGATCCCCGGGAAATTGAGGGGAACTCTCGAATTTTATAGGCACACACATTGATTTTCTTATACTTTCTGAGTCATAAGAGATATTTGTGCATAGTAATCATCATCTCATGTTGCTGAGCTGATGATGGAAGGTACTGCGACATTGAGGAGTTGAGAGCAAATTCTTTCAATAAATAGTTTTTAATTCGAAATCTCACATTCCTGAGGTGGTCCAACTGTCACCAAGTCAAAGTCTGATGAAGGGATCCCAGAGAAATCGAAGGGAACATTCAAATTTTATAGAACAACAAAATGATTTTCATATTTTTACTAAAGCAAAACAGGCATTTGTGTATAATTATCATCATATCATGTCGCTGAGCTGATGATGAAAGGTAATACGACGGTTAGGAGTTGAGAGCAAATTCTTTCAATAAATGGTTTTTTGTTCGAAATCTTACATTCCTGAGGTAATCCAACTGTCACCAAGTCAAAGTCTGATGATGGGATCCCAGAGAAATCGAAGGGAACATTCCAATTTTATAGCACAACAATTGATTTTCATATTTTTACTACAGTAAAACAGGCATTTGTGTATAAATATCATCGTATCATGTTGCTGAGCTGATGATGGAAGATACTACAATGGTTAGGAGTTGAGAGAAAATTCTTTCAATAAATGTTTTTTTGTTCAAAAACTTATGCTCCCGAGGTGGTCCAACTGTCACCATGGCAAAATTTGATGATGTGATACTAGGGAAATCGAGGGAAACACTGAAACATATTTTTTAACATAATACAAATATTTATGTCCGGTAATTATCACCTAATGTTGCTAAGCTGATAATTGAAGGTACAACTCCTCAACGGTTAGGAGCTGAGAGCAAATTCTTTCATTAATTTATATGTTCAGGTGGACTGATAGTAGTATTATTTCAGGCTATAAGATGGCTATTAGATAAACATGATTATAAAAGGTATCTCTTTAACGTTTAGAAGTTAAGTAAAATTTTTTCCAATTATGCATAAGCATACATACACATGTATAAACATATGTGAAGAATTATTAAAATTACTAAAAAGAGTGAAATAAATTAAGTTTTTAACAAAAAAATAGAACCGACTTCAAACGATAAAAAATAAAATTGTTCAGTACCTACTTCTTCTTGCTTATGGTAATGACTCTTAAAACTATTTTTGGAGTCGGGCCCTTAGTAAAATGTCCTGTCTTTGTAAATATAGTGTACCTTTCGTTCTGAATGGACACCAACTCCAATATAGTTTTAACAGTCATTACCATAAGCAAAAAGAAGTAGGTACCGTCCCACAGTCTGTACTGTCGGTGCCCATTTAGAAGGAATGGTACGACATTTTAGTAGGGGCCCGACTCCAAAAATAGTTTTAAGAGTCATTACCATAAGCAAGAAGAAGTAGGTACTGAACAATTTTATTTTTTATCGTTTGAAGTCGGTTCTATTTTTTTATTAAAAACTTAATTTATTTGAGTTTTATGTTATTCTACCAGTAATGTGTAACACGATCGGTGTAAAATACCAGTGTACCTATAGTTTACTCGTTACACATAAATCAAATTTTTACACGCTTCATTCAATCCTAGCGACATTATTATAGACAAAATCAGTGAGTCATATTAAAGTACCCATCGCTTTTCTGACTGACTTGACTAACTGATTTTACTGACGACTGATTTTATCTGTTTAGTACCTAATAGATACTTCGTCCAGTTTCAACGAAACTGGCATTAAATTCCCATGGGCTGAGGCATGCCACCGAATGGGTTTTGGTATCTTAAATATATAAATGTTAAAATCCCACATAACCCGGTATCTATCGCAGTTCGAAACTTTATACGACCACAGTAATTCTGTTCATAGGCTACAGCGACCATTTAACAACACCACGAGGCCTTTTTTGGTATCGGGAGGTACCCGGCAACTTGGGAGAGGTGTTACCGGGTTACGTGGGATTTGTTACCGCACTAAAGCCCCCTCGGTGGCCTACCTCTGCGCTTGGGGAGGACTCCGGGATCTCCAGTGGAACGCACTGATGTCCTCCACGCGCGGCGCCCCTGAACGGCCCCATTTTTGGGAGAGCAGATGTGCTCCCCTGAACCTCCCATGCTTACGGCGACATGCGGTCACGCACACACCACCGCCCTTCCTGGGGCCGCTGGCTGAACGGATAAAGCTCCCAAACCCCGTAAGCCCCCTTTTAGTCGCCTCTTACGATCATGCAAGGGATACCGTAGCTCTATTCTTAATCCCGAAGCTACAGGAACTAACAGGGAACTACCCACCTACCTTTAACTTTAATTGGCATTAAGATCGCTTATTGTACCACATTTTTATAGGTTCAATAAGGTTAAAAAAATATATTAATATTCTCACAATCCTTAAGATAGATACATTTTGGATTAATAAGGAAAAAAAAATCAGCCGAGAATAAAAAAATAAATCTATTTAGTAGAATAAATTTCAGTTTCGTATTTATCAACCCTAGTAACAACATGATGAATTTTCTACAGTATATTCAGAGTCGTGAAAATACACCAGCGACATGAAAAAGCTCCCGAGCTATTGTTTCTCTAGTCACGCGCCACGTTAGAAAAATAATGTTAAAGAAAACAATTTTAGAATGAAGACCCGAGAGATATGAACATGGATTCTGTATATTTACTTCATATTTTAAAAGTCATAAGTAATGTTGTATTATCTTATTATTCTTTTTTTTCAACATGTTTATGTCGTCCCACTGCTTACAGGTCTCCTCTAACAAGTGAGAGGGATTTGCGCCATAGTATATCACGCTGGCCTTGTGTGGATTTTTGGACGTCATACCTTCACAAAATTACTTATGAGTTTCTCTCATTTTGCCACACTATGCCTGCTAAAATAAAATGAACTAACGCTATCGGTTGCAACGCGAAAGAAATAAAATAGTTTTCTAAATTTAATGTCAATCAATATTCTCAACATCTTTATTTTATATCTATCTCGAAGTTTTTTTTAATAACATTGCCAAATACAGTTTATATTAGCAGTTTTCGAAAGCCATCTCATTACAAAAAGGATGTTTTTTTTTTTAATTTTCTGGATTTTCACTTCACGGCGGAACACAGTGTGTTCAACACACCTCGCATTAATAAACGATGCGAGGAACGTTCAATATGCCACAGTTTGATACAATCATGTATATAACAAAATATATTATGATATGCATACATAAATACAATACACATTTTATACTCACGCAAATATCCCCAAAGCTGGTAAAGTCGCGAGCACACTGAGGAGAAACACGGCACCAGGCAAAATGTGGAGAGTGGCAATATACACTTGAGAGTACACTGGCGCGAATATCAGGGGCATCGTGGTCTCTGCTACCCCAAATAAAGAGTATACTTTTCCTGAAAGAGAGCAAAATATTGTATTTAAAGCAGTAAGTTAGTATTATTAACATCAAAATGATTATTACTTTTTATTGTCACATAGCTCGTAAAGGAAAATATTGTAGTTATGTGTTATTATGAGGACGTTTCTTTAAATCTAGGGCAAGTGTTAAATACGTATTAACCTTAGCTCAGAGCCAATAGAATTTGTGCTCAGGTTTAATTTTCAACATAAACTGTTAATTTCACAGATTTAACTAATTCGAAAACTCTACCATTTGGTTCGCATTATGAATTTGATAGGTATGAATTTGATCAAGCAAAACGAGCTGATGAATGATGAAAGGTAGATAGTTTTATAACCTTACTTAAGACTGTTTCGGGAAATAAAGTAGTATTTTTTCCATATTTACCAAACTCTTGAGGAGATACTAGTTTGGACGCGATGGATCTCAAGGCGATCATCGTCGTTCCGTTCAATATTTCCACAATAGGAGCTGAAAAATATAATTCCATTTCATAAACAATAAAATGAATAAGCTTACCTAATGATTATAGTATTATTATAGCGCTATTATAACGTATTTTCTTAATAGTTTGCTTGTTTTGTTGTTGGGTAGGTAATTTGTATAACTAATCATTAAAATTGAAGGTCGTCTTAAGTAAGTTCGGCCGAAAAACGCTTCTTTTTACTGAAAGACAATAAGGTTATTTCGTGAAACAACGTGCCGTGGCAGAAAGAGGTATAGCGGTAGTACTTCCCCGGACCCATTAACTTATCAAAGTATCTAGGTATCTACATCAGAGTCCCTGTAGCTTCGAGATTAAGAATAGAGCTACGGTATCCCCTTCCTGATCGTAACAGGTGGCTAAAAGGGGGCTTCCGGGTTTGCGGTGAGAGTCTGAACTAGACCCGTCCAGCCAGCAGCCCCGGGAGGGACGCCGGTGTGTGCGTAGCCGCATGGCAAAGTGAACACCTGAGAACCTCACGAACATGGGCCCGTTCTGGGACACCGCGCGTGGAGGACACCGGTACATTCCAATGGAGATCCCGGAATCCTCTCCAAGCGCAGAGGCAGGCCACCGAGAGGGGTTTAGTGCTGTCAAATCCCACATAACTCGGTATCCCCTTCCAAGGTGCCGGGTACCTTTTGAAGGTTTCCCCCCAGATACCAAAAAAAAGGTAGGTAGGTAGAACCAGCAAGATTTGATCGGAAATGAACCAGCACTACACCCATAACTGCCGTGAAGTAATTCGATTGTGTTAGGTCAGTCAGTTGAAAGTTTTTACCAGAATAGCAGGGAATAGCAGGGTACTGCATACGATCTCAAGCAAGACGCAGGCTTTTTGAGGTTGTGTGTCCATGAGCTACAACAACTACTTAAAGCATGCATCGTCCACTACACTATGTAAATAAATTTAAATAATACAAAAAGATAATATTTTTGCATACTAACCGGCGTATATTTCATAGCCGTTCCTAGCAAAGGCGAATACTAAGGCACCGCATATCTTGCTAGACGTCGATATCATCCCGAGGACAGAGTCATCCACGCCGAACTTCTTGCTAAATACGCTTATTGAGAACATTGTACCTACAAAATTATGTAATTATATAAGCGATAAGAAAGTTTACATACAATTTATAACATACTAGCCTTCCAACAGCGGCTTCACCCGCGTGGACCCGTTTAATGGGTCCCCGTAGGATAAAAAATAGCCTATGTGCTATTCTAGGCTTCATTGCTATATTAAAATCATAGGCGTTTAGCCAGTTGCTTCAACCGCGTTGACCCTATTACCCGTTTTCACGTAGGAATGAAGCATTTTCCCGCAGTAAAAAGTAGCTTACTTAGTGTGAATGTAGCTTTCTAATGGTGAAACTAGCGCGGATGGCCCGGCGGTTAGCGTGGAACGCAAGCGATCTATGCGACTAAGCCAAACAGGCGCGGTCGGGTGTGAGATGGGTGACCGCTAGTGGCAAAAAAAAAGAAAAACCTTGTTGGAGGCCTTATGAGCGGTTTGGAAACATCCGACAGCGGGTTGACCACTAACCCGCATCTCCACCAACCCGCATTGGAGCAGCGTGGTGGAGTAAGCTCCAGGCCTCCCCAATAATGGGGAGATACCCGTGCCCAACAGTGGGCCGTAAAAAGGGTTGAAGCCAGCCTATGGTTAAAGAATTTTTGAAATCGGAACAGTAGTTTTTGAGTTTATTCATTACAAACATACAAAATTACAAAAAAAAAAAAAAATACAAATCTTTCCTCTTTATACCTTAATATCAGTATAGATTTAAATAAGGATGAATGATTTTTATGTGGGTTCAATATAAATAAATATTGGCCGTTACACATCATACAAAACCCAACTGACAAATGTATTTAATGCATTATTGCATAATGCAAATTAAAAGTGTATTGAAAATTACAATGTTCTTACCCAATGAATGTGTGACGAAACTATACGACGAAAATATGCTGTACTGTACTTCGTCCCAGTTGAAACGGTAGCGAGCGTAAATGTACATTACGCTTAATTCACCTGTGAATAGAATAACATTAAAAATCAATAAAACATTGAAAACCCTCAACGTGATAAAAACTGAATATAACTTCTCAATTTTATTCCCCCTGTCTAGTACATGGCTGAACCAATTTTGACGAAACATATTATTCTAATTTACACGGCCTTTAAGTTAGTATGTTAGACAATATTACATTTTTCATCGCCACTTTCAGCCCCCATTTAGCTGAAAAAAACTTACATTTGTAGCAAAAAAGAATGTGTGTACTCATGTACACGCGTTAGAAGTTATACTTCTTATTGAAGTTATACTTCGTTTGGCGCGATTGTGAAAAATTATGAGAGCGAATTTTTTACGATGCGCACGCACACCGACAGAAAAAAGCAACAATCTGAAGTTAGTTGTTATTCAAACCGATACCTAACTATGTTCAAGTTGTTTTTGACAGTACAGTGTGAATAAATAAAAAATATATCGTTAAGAAGCTAAGACACGTACGAGAGAGATAAAGCAACGTAGTGATCAAAAATATAACACACCTCTCTTTACTTCGGGGGTTAAAAATAAAAATATACAGTGGAAGTAAAACATATTGTTGGCAAGTAACCTGAATTGTTATAAGCTGTATTGATATACGAGGGTTGACACACCAAAATTGATCGTAAGAAAAATATTCTCTATTAATATTTTAGGTCACGCTATTAAGGTTATTCGATTTGAACAGATGACAAAATAGGAATATTAGGACCTTTTAATATTCCTATTTTGTCATCTGTTAGGTAAAATAAAGTAAAGTAAAGCTGCTAGGATTTTAGTTATTTTTAAGCTATTTTAACCTTTACTTTTATAAAATTTTAATATAAAATTCTGTCCACAACTAGATCCGCGTGGACTAACGAATAAATCAATAATATCAAGTAAATTTGAACGCAAGATAAACAACAGTCGTGAATCAAGGCTTTAAATTTCGTTTATGCACCATAATACGAATATAAAGGCGAAACTCTAGTAGTACAAAATTCAATCGCTAAAAAAAAAATCTTGGCGACTGGTGTAACGCAAGTGGCCGAATGTACTCGTAAGAAACTTAACCACTTCTGTGCTTCAAAAGGCACAAATCCGTCGGTCCCCAGTCATTATCAATATTGTAGAATGTACTATGTGTAACATCAAACATCCCATTTATATGGCTATTCTCTTTTCGCAATACTATCGTTTTTAGCTACATAAATTGAACCTAGTATTTGAAACAAGCCGTGGCATCATTGAGTTAAGAAGACACAAATGGGCAATATCCGCTGCTAAGCTGGTGGGTTTCAACGGACAGACGGATTTAGATTGTTACTTGCACTAGACATAATCAGTATGTAAATTACGTTTTAGAAGTAGCAGTGCGGGATTTCATTTTTTTCAATTTCAAATGATCTTTATTGTAAAGTAAATGTTTTATATAATGTATTGTACAATACATAATATGTAACATTTACTTTTCATAAATTAAATTGTACAATAAAGTAAATTGTACACTGAATATATATTGAGTTAAGTTTAAAGTCCGTCATATTTACCTCAGTAAGGTATGCAAATAGTATTAAAGAAATAAAAACATACACTTAAATCTACCTAAATAATTTATGACTTAAATCTAAATAATTTATTTATTTATAATGTTTACAATTCATGTTATTTATTTAATAAACCCATATTTTGCGTTTTTATTTTTATTTTGTAGTTATGAATGTATTTATACCTACGGTGTTTTTCCCAAGTCGTCGGCTTCGGGCACCTAATTCACTGGGTTTTCATACGCTGAGAGGAAAAAAAGGCGGCGAAAAAAAAACCTTCTAGGTTTTTAGCTCCGTAATCCCGTGATCCCTCACGAAGTTAATTTGTCATCGTTTAGAAATTCAGAAAGCGCATAGTACGCTTTTTTATATAAGAACGTTTTAAGTGCTTGTTTGAAATCACAATATGTTTTGGATTTGAGGGATTTCGGTAAATTATTACATATTTTTGATTATGTTTTTACTAGTGTAGGTTTTGACAATGCATACATATTATGAGAAATTAAGGTCTAAATAAACATTCACTAATAACGTAGTAGGTAAGTGCGCGATTGGAAACGGTTGATTTTTTTGCCTTATCTTTTTAATAAGTATGTAGTTATAATGGTTAAATAAAGATACTATTATAAATGCGAAAGTTTGGATGTATTTTTAGATGTTTGAATGGATGTTTGTTGCGCAATCACGCCAGAACAGCTGCACGGATCGAGATGAAATTTGGGACAGAGATAGGTTATAGTATGTTATTACTTATTGCACATAGAATATTTTTATGCCAGTAAAATGTTGTTCCCGTGTGATTGATTAGTATAATCACATAAACTCAAATCTCTATCTCAATTTTATTTTCTACAACTATAAAACATTTTACAAAAGTAAAACGTATTCCCTAGATCTCTGCAGTTTCAAATGAAAGAATTTAATTTAATCTCCTTTGAACCAATCAGTGGATACTTCCTGAATTAAGTATTGGAAGTGTTCGCGTTACTTCGGATCTTCTACTGCAGTCTTCTAGCTCCTAAGGTTAATCAAGGTGCGTTTACTCCCGTTACTGGTTTACCAACACAGAATCTAAAAAAAATGTACAACCATAAACGATACATTCATAAACGATAAAACGGCATAAAGGAATTCCATAAAAATCTTGGAGGTTTTTTTTCCGCCGGCTTTTTTTCCTCTCAGTGTACAAACACCCTGTGATATGGGTACCCAAAGCTGACGATCGGAACTGATCCGAAATATAAATAAATAAATATTTTAATTTATAAAACGCGCAATATGGGACATAAAATAATAATAATAAAATAGATGGTAATGTACATTACGTAATTGTGTTATAGTTAAGTTTTTTTCCTTTTATATTTTTATCATTTTATATTTGCATACCTCATGAAGGTAAATATGGCGAACTAAATATATATAAAAACTATGTAAACACCCTGGACGGGATTACGCGCGCCGCGGGGCTAGCGCGCGCTTCACCTCGTCCCGCGCCTCACCTAGCGGGGGCAGAGCTTCATTCATCGGCCGGACACCGAGCAGTGCCGCTATTACATCCAGCGCACGCGCACGTCGCCTTATTTTACTTTCCGCGCTAATATAACCAGTACCTATACAGTCCACAGTTCTTTTATTTCTGGTCTAACACTCTAATCTAACGCAGTTTAGGGATAGGCCGCTCCATTTGGTCCTTCTTTACCGTCTTCGGCATCTATTACGCGCGGGAAGATTGCAAAATTTTAAATTCGTCGTTTGAGACCGCTGACACTACAATCGTAACGGACATCGAGCCGCGGCCGCCGCTACGAACTTCAAGTCGGCGCAGTCAACGGAGGCGAATTTTTTCTTCGACATCGGGTGAAGCTGAGCGACCACGTCATCGCGCATCGACACAGCGCATCGTATTCGTGAGATCGTTCCGATTTTATTACTTCCTCTATTCATCCTTCATATACATTTCATCCTTTCTTCATCCATCACATCCACATTTTTTCAAAATATAGTGCGCACTCATTTCGAATTTCATCATCATATCATTCTTGGTCATCTTAAAATTTGAATTCGCCTTACATTTACATTACAATCCATTTTATGTAGGAATATACCTACTGAAAATTTTCGCATACCATAATCATTGTACATATTCATTATTTCATTATTCTTCTTTCATATTTCCTATTTCTTAACACTTCTTAGCCATCGCTCATTGTTCGCCAGTATTTTTATTTTATTACGTGAGGCTAAAATATATTTTTTGTCCACAGGCGTGCGTCGAGCCACGTGGTGTCACGCTGGTGTCACGTCGGTGTCACGTATCCTGTACACTTTAAGATTAGTTTACTTTTTCTAAAGCATTTTGCCAACTCTGCGTTATTTCTTTTTTCATTTCAATTATTTATTTTTAAATTTTTCTTCCCTCAATCAGTTCTCTTTCTTAAGCCACTTTAATCTTTTTTGTGCTTTGCCTTGCCCATTGCAAAAGCCTTAAAATGTCTTCAGAAGGCAAAGTACCTGTAGATATGGCGAGAAAGCGTGCATCTATGAAGGCTAAAGTCACGCAATTTTCTTCATATATTTCAATTCTTGAGAGCTGTGAAAAATTGAGCCCATGTCAACTTACCGAACTTGATATTCGTCTTAATAAATTCAATAACTTATACGCTAAATATGATGCGTTACAGACCGACATCGAGGGTTTGCTGGAGGATCCCAATGAGCAGTACGCCGAGCGTGAGCAGTTCGAAAGCCAGTTCTATGAGCTGGTGGCCCGCGCGCGCTGTCTGGTCGTGCCTAGCAGCAGCGGAGTCACGGCACTAAATTCTTCTGTGGTGAGCTCGCGTGGCGGGGACATTCAGGGACACAGAAAGCGGGTACAGTTACCTTTAGTTCAAATACCTACCTTTTCAGGCAGCTATCAGCACTGGCTTGAGTTTAAAAATATTTTCATATCCTTGGTGCACAACGACGAGGAAATGGAGAATATTGACAAACTCCATTATTTACGAGCTTCTCTCAAGGATAATGCCTTACATATAATTGATAATTTAGACTTTACAGCTGATAACTACACAGTTGCATGGCAGTTGTTATGTCAAAGATATGACAACAAGCGCTTGTTAATTAATAATCATATACAAGCCTTGTTCTTGGTTGAGTCTGTTCAAAAGGAGTCAAGTAAATCTTTAAGGCATATTATTGATGTTACAAAAAAGAATCTACGGGCCTTAGGTACTTTGCGATCTGAAACAGTAGACCATTGGCTCGTTGATAGTTTAATAATTCATATAATGTCAGATAAACTAGACAACAATACCAAGCGCCAGTGGGAAGAAAAGAAAAATACTTTGACAGATTCACCAAAGCTTGATTATTTTTTAACTTTTCTTAGCAATCGCGCAGATCTGTTAGAAAGTCTTGAGGAATCTCATTCGAAACCTAAAATAGACACACTTCAGAATAAATCAAAGGCTTTCATTGTCACTACAGCCAAGGTTTCACAATCGTTAACCTGTCCTATGTGCAAACAAGGACATCATTTATTTACGTGTCTTGAGTTTCGAAAATTGCCTGCTAATGAGCGCATTCAAAGGGCTAGTGCTTGGAATGTTTGCATGAATTGCCTGCGTCCAGGGCATAAGCCATCTTCATGCCGGCTTAGTCACTGCAAATATTGCAAGTTGAAGCATAATACGCTGCTGCATGTTGACAAAGAGCCTGCAGTGGCACAAGCTCACAATATTGCTTTGTCTGCTAATCACTCTATTAAATCAAAAATTGTTTTACTTTCCACAGCGATGGTGAAAGTGTTCGACGCTACCGGGGAGCCGCACAGCGCCAGAATCCTACTCGATAACGGCAGCACGGCGAACTACGTAGCTAAGGACTTTTTATATAAATTAAACCTACCTACTCATACAATTGCGTCAAAGGTGATAGGCATTAATAATCTAGCATCCAGTAGTACACAAGCTTGCTCTATTACATTTGAGTCTTCTTTTAGTGGCTATAGGATGACCATTGATTGCCTCGTCTTACCTGAGATAACTTCTTCTATACCTAACACACTCATAAACACACACAACATTACCTTGCCTGACGGTATTTGTCTTGCCGACCCTACTTTTAATTTACCGTCGTCCATTGACATTTTAGTTGGAGCGGAAATATTTTGGGGAATTGTAGGCGCAAATAAAATTCAACTTGGCAAAAATAAACCAACTTTAATCGAATCTAAGTTAGGTTGGCTTATATCTGGTGTCATACAGTGTAGCAATAATGATTATTCACCTGTATGTATGTTAGCTCAGAATGAAAATTCAAATACAGATTTATCGCGGTTTTGGGAGCTAGACATTATACCTGCAAAGCACGAACTTACGTCAGAGGAACGTGCATGCGAGAATAGTTTCATAAAAAATACTAAACGTTGCTCGAATGGTCAGTTTCTTGTAAAGTTACCTTTGAAAGAGTCACCAGATGTTCTTGGTAATTCTTTTGAAATGGCTAAATGTAGGTTTTTGTCTTTAGAGCGCCGTTTTGAAAAGGATGCAGAATTTAAATCTTTATATGTAAAGTTTATGGACGAATACATAAGGCTCGGTCACATGACACCCATAAAGACACCTGTGCCTCATCCACATTATTATTTTTGTCATCATGGTATTTTAAAGGCTTCTAGTACCACAACGAAATTAAGAGCGGTTTTCGACGGCTCCACTGCCACCACTTCAGGCAAGTCTTTTAATGACATCCAGATGATCGGTCCCACGGTTCAGGATGACTTATTTACCATATTACTACGGTTTCGTCAGCACAAATACGTGGTGACGGCCGATATTGAAAAAATGTATAGATACATTTGGGTAGATGAAGATCAGAGACGCTTGCAATTAATTTTGTGGCGGCCTGACGCTACACAGAATCTACAAACATACATGCTTAACACTTTGAGCTATGGTAGTGCTATAGCGCCTTATTTAGCAACTAGATGCATAGTCCAGCTAGGTAATGACTGCTTGGATCACGACATAAAACAGTCAATATTACATGATTTTTATGTCGACGACTATCTGTCTGGCAGTTCATCAATTGAAAGCACACTTAAGTTATGTCAAGGAGTAAAGTCGGTATTAAAGTCAGCGCAATTTAATTTGAGAAAATGGCACTCTAATTCTAAAGATATTTTAAAATTAATTTCTAGTGACACACATGATAATGATTCTGTAGACATGACTTATGATGAATTATCCAAAACCTTAGGCTTAAATTGGAAATGTTTCGAGGACATTTTTTATTACACTATACATCTTACTTCTAACGATAAAATAACTAAACGTAACATATTATCTACAATAGCACAAATTTTTGATCCTTTAGGGCTGGTGGTTCCATGCATAGTTGAAGCAAAAATTATTATGCAACGGTTGTGGATAAATAAATGCTCATGGGACCAGTGTGTACCAGACTCCATACAAAAAACATGGTATAAATTTCAACATACATTGCCTCTTCTTAATAACTTACAAATACCTAGATGCGTTATCTGTGACATGCCGGTTGACGTTCAGTTGCATACTTTCTCAGATGCATCTGAAAAGGCGTACGGTGCATGTGTTTACGTACGCTCGGTAGATAATAACGGAGCAGTCACTGTTCGCCTACTGGCCGCTAAAAGCAAGGTAGCACCGATCAAGCCTACTACTTTGCCTAGGCTAGAATTGTGCGGTGCATTGTTAGGAGCGCGCTTGTGTTTAAAAGCAATGAAATCGCTAACGGTAAAAATCAATGATTGCATATTTTGGTGCGATTCCACCATTGTTTTAGGGTGGCTGGATACAAGTCCTACGCAATTAAAACCGTTTGTGCGTCATCGTGTTTCGGAAGTTCGGGAAGATTTTGGTAATAATACGTGGCGCTACGTACCTTCCCAGGACAACCCAGCTGACCTCGCCTCACGCGGACTTAGTCCTGACCGAATAGGAGAGTCTATTTTGTGGTGGTCAGGTCCTAAATATTTAAAGTTAGATTCAGGCCATTGGCCTACCTTTCCTCAGACTATGAAAACTGAAAACCTTCCAGAGTTATGTCAGACGTTTATTACTGTACCTGAAGACGACTTATTTCATTTTCTCATTAATAAATATTCTTCTTTTTCTAAACTACAACGTATAACTGCGTACATGTTGCGATTTATTCAAAATTGTCGAAAAATTAATATAACATCAAATTCCCTAACGTTATGTGAATTAAATAATGCTACTAACGTTCTTATTAGAGCAGCTCAAAAACATTCCTTTGCAGAGGAATATCCCATTCTTAAAGAACGAAAATCACTTCCTAATAAAAATAGACTGCTATGCCTATCACCTTTCTTAGACGCTAATGACATTGTTCGTGTGGGTGGCAGACTTAGCAACTCCTTTTATGAATACAATGTTAAGCATCCTATCTTACTTTGTAGGAAGCATCGTTTAAGTGAGCTTATTTTTGACATGTATCATAAAAGGCTTTGTCATGCAGGTCCGCAGCTGCTGCTTGCAACTGTCAGAAATGATTATTGGGTATTAGGTGGTAGGTCTTTGGCAAGAAAGGTTACGCGTTCTTGTGTTAAATGCTGCCGGATTAAAGGGGAAACCATACAACCGATCATGGGTAACCTGCCCAAGGAACGACTACACCTCGAATTTCCATTTTTAGACACCGGTGTAGACTATGCCGGGCCAGTCATGATAGCTAGTCGTAAAGGTAGAGGTTGCAGTTTAATTAAATCTTTCATCTGTGTCTTTGTCTGTTTAGCCACGCGAGCTGTACACCTTGAGCTCGTGTCAGATTTAACAAAGGAGGCATTTCTAGCTGCTCTCGGTCGCTTCGTGGCTCGACGGGGCAAACCTCGCTGCATCTTCTACGATAATGGGACAACGTTTGTCGGAGCCTTTAACGAGCTCAAACAGCTGCTCTCACAGGATTTTTCCGGAAAGTTTCTGGATATGGGTATCAATTTTTTATTTATACCAGCCTACACTCCACATTTCGGTACTTGTTGGGAAAATTCTGTTCGTTCAGTAAAATTCCATTTAAGGCGAATATTATCTCAAACCCACTTGACTTTTGAAGAGATGGCTACATGTCTTATCCAAATTGAGTCCATTTTGAATTCGAGACCTCTCACCCCTCTTTCCGACGACCCGTCCGATTTAACCCCGCTAACGCCATCCCATTTCCTTATCGGACGATCTCTTGTTGCGTTGCCACACCAAGATGTGTCGAGGCAGAACATCTCGAGCCTTCAGAGGTTCCAGCGCATCGAGCATCTTAAACAGCACTTTTGGGCTCGCTTCTCAAACGATTATGTTTTATGGCTTCAGCAGAGACAGAAGTGGCCAAAATCAAGTGGCGAGTTGCAGCCGGGCGCCCTGGTCGTCGTTAAAGAAAAGAACGCTCCTCCACTACAGTGGCTTCTGGGGCGCATAACGAGATTGCTGCCGGGAGCCGACGGAGTCGCACGAGTTGCTGACATTCGCACTCGTAAGGGTGTCATCCGCAGGGCGTATCCACTGATATGCCCACTCCCTACATCATCATATTGAAGATACTTCAAGCCGGGGAGTATGGACGGGATTACGCGCGCCGCGGGGCTAGCGCGCGCTTCACCTCGTCCCGCGCCTCACCTAGCGGGGGCAGAGCTTCATTCATCGGCCGGACACCGAGCAGTGCCGCTATTACATCCAGCGCACGCGCACGTCGCCTTATTTTACTTTCCGCGCTAATATAACCAGTACCTATACAGTCCACAGTTCTTTTATTTCTGGTCTAATACTCTAATCTAACGCAGTTTAGGGATAGATATATTTGTGCAAATAAATGCCTTTATCTTTGAAACCTTTTTAAGCGACTTCAAAAAAGGAGGAGGTTTCCCTTAGTAAAATGGAGTACGTTTCGCTCCTCCTTAATGGGCACCGACTCCAAAACAGTTTCACTTCACTTCAGAGTCACTACCATTAGCAAGAAAAATGCGAAGTACTGGACAACATTATTTTTTACCGTTTGAAGGCGGTTTTTTTTTTTTTTGTTAAAAAGTTGTATAATTTTTTATGTCCCACTTCTAGGTTCCACTTCACTGTTTAGGCCTTAATCTACCATGCAGGCCAAGTGCAGAATGCAAGAAATTATGAGTTTCTTTTAGGCGTGCACGGTAATGAAAAATATCGCATTTAATAAATATCACAATGTTTTCCATCACCGTGGAAGTACCCTGGGCTGATACAGTCCGAGCGTCTCCGTTCAAATAAAAAAATTACCGTGGAGCAGCAGTAAATACGCACATTACATATTTATTTGTCAGAGGTGCGCGCCAAGGATTTGAACTCGATATCTCAATGTCGAAGAATGTGAAATTGTGATTGATTGTTGTCCTTTGTTTACGCTGCAAAGGTGCTACAGATTGAACAGATTTTTTTACAGAAGCTGTTGAGGTGCATTATATCATAGGCTATTTTTTACCCGGGACAAATATCTCATTCCTATGGGAAAATGCGTGTAGTACACATGGTCATAGCCGCGGGCGAAAAGCTAATTGATGCATAATAATAATGATATTTTCACATCTACCATGAATTTCGCGACAACTCGCATTTTTTAGGTTTAATTTTCTTCAACGATAATCTCTATAAACGGACCGACGTTCTCCTTTCAGTGAATGAAATAACTAGACGTAAACGGTAAAATCAATGATTCAAAAACTTACTGAATACGAGCCCAAGTCAAGGAATCAAAAGGAAAGCTAGAGAATGTTTTATTTATTTACTCCTTCATGGATTTACAACCTTATGACCCGTGTGGCGCAATGGTTACCATGTCAGACGAAAACTTGAAATGGTGAGTTTAAATTTCTGTTCTAGGTCTGGGTGTTTGTTTTCATGACGTTGTGTGTGTCCATGGTACCTTTTTTTTGGTATCTGGAGGGATACCTTCGGAAGGTATCCGGCATCTTGGAAGAGGTGTTACCGGGTAATGTGGGATTTGTTACCGCACTAAATCCACCTCGGTGGCCTATCTCTCCGCTTGGGGATGACTCCGGGTTCTCCAGTGGAACGCACCGATGTCCTCAACGCGCGGCGCCCCAGAACGGGCCCATCGTCTGGAAAGCAGATGTGCTCTCCTGCACCCTCCGATGCTTTTACGACGGCATGCGGCCACGCACACACCGCCGTCCTACCCGGGGCCGCTAGCTGAATGGATCGAGATAAAGCTCCCACTCTCACCACCCACAACCACGGAAGCCCCCCTTTTAGTCGCCTCTTACGATCAGGCAGGTGATACCGTAGCGCTATTCTTAATCCCGAAGCTACAGGGACGTGTTCAAAGTACCAAAGATACACTGACTGGTGTGGGGCTATGGTTATGAAAACAAATAAAAGATAAAAAAAATAAAAAATACGAGTATCGATGGATTAGGTATTTCAACAAAATCATAACATGTGACAGCAAGTAAGCCTGCTCAGATTCGCAAAAAGTAAGTCTCGCCGTCAACTGCACCAGAGGAAACCACCGAAACACAACAGAATTGCCTCACGAGTCTCACGACAGAACAAGAGTTATCTATACAACCTATAGGTACAAATAAATAAAATTGCAATGTCTGTTTGTAATATTCACATAACCGCTTTACTACATCCATATGAATGTATATACGGTACATAAATATACCCAAAATAACATTTTTTACAATTTTTGTCTCTCTGTCTGTCTGTTTGTTCCGGTTAATCTCTGAAACGGCTGGACCAATTTTGACGGGAATTTCACTGGATGGTAGCTAATGTAATGAAGAGTAACTCTGGCTATTTTATTTAAGAAAAAATCGACAACCTAAGTCCAAGCGTAATTAATAAGCGTAAGATTAATAGAATCAGGCGTTAGTTGGCGGAACTCCATTGTTATAAAGTTAGGTAAAAACCGTCTGATTACAGATTGTTGCAAAGTATGGTGCAAGAGCTGGTATTTCCTTCGTCGATCCATGAAAGTTTTGCCACCAATGCGTAATATATTCTAATCTTATTGCAAAACTAGAGGTCCCCCCGCGGCTTCACCCGCGTAACGCGGGCCGCGTTAGAAAGGGTCAGTTAATTATCAATTTTTATTGTAGTTATGATTCACTATTTTGGCTATAATGCCTTACACAAGAGATAAAGATATATACTGTGGCGGGCTTTTTTGTAGGACTTTTAAGATAAACATTTCCATCATACATTACACATGTGTCGTAACTCTAGCGGTTTTGGCAGCGCACGCCAGAACAGCTCGCAGATAGTAGATTTTTTCCTACTTACTTGACACTTATCGTCATATTACGAACAATTCACGCAATATCTTTATAAATTGTAGCATATGTGTTATTCTGATGTATAAGCTATATTATTGTAAAGTTTCTTTAAAATCCATTCAGTAATTTTACGTGAAGGCTAACAAACATCCATACTTACAATCTTTCGCGTTTAATATTACTATGATGAAGTATGATTTAATTTTTAACACGCTTTTATTAACTTGACCTTTATGTATGTATGTATGTAACGGAATCTTTTAACTTCATTTTCACCTACTTCTAGGAGTCTGATTAACTTGAAAATTTGCACAGGGGTCAAGGGCCGATGATGACAATACAATAATCTCATAACTTTATATTAAAGTACGAACTAGGATCATCAGGATAAAAAAATATACGAGGGACGGCTGATCAGTTTGTGGCCTAAGGTACTTAATGAAATAAATATAAAGCTAAGCCTGATTAACTTGAAAATGACGCACAGGGGTCAAGAGCCGATGACAATGCAATAATATGAGAATAAAAATCCAACTAAAAAATTAAAAATAAATAATGTAGTTTAAAAAACTAAAAAACACGCTTTTGTGAAAATACGAACTAACGAAAAAGAAAATGTATTTTACTGCAAAAAAAAGCGTGGGGTGGTTTTTAAGATACTATTGACACCATGCACCCCACGCTTTTTTTTGGAGTAAAATACATTTTCTTCTTATTTTTTTACTTTTTAGTTCGTATTTTCACAAAAGCGTGTTTTTTAGTTTTTTAAACTGCATTATTTTATTTTCTCAACAAGAAAGCAATATTCACATGGGATGTGATGATCAGTCGTAACGTTTAATTTTATCGCTCCCGTACTCTTTATTGCCTTTTGTTTTCTACTACAATGTTTCAAGAAAACTTCTCGTATTTTAGTCTGAAAACGTTTATTGCGATTTCTGTTATATGGTAATTTAATTTAGTAGAAGAAATTACTTTTATCGTTTTACGAGGACTTTTTATTGCTTTGCGGCTAGACTTTATATTCGTCTATGAATTTTTATTACTTTTTAAAACTATTTTTTATGTGAAACATCTAAGGCGGGCATTTACACTAGTTTTTGGTGTGTCGATGTGTTTTCTTAAATTACAAGCGGCTAAAACGTGTCTACTCTCATTTTACAATATGAACATTATTATCATTGCCCTCAACCTCATATATCACAGTTAAAACGACATATACACGTAGAACATTCTGTTAAAAGGAGAATAATTGCATAATAAAACATTATATCAAGTGCTTCAACTTTGAGATGCAAAATTTATGATAACTGCGGTGCTTTTTACGATTGCGCGCTTATCATATTTTCGTACTCGTATTTCCTCCCAGTTTCGACAGGGCAAACGCTCAGAGGTAACAAATGAGTAGAAACGAGTGGTAAAGACATCGGTCCCCGACGCGAGGGTCCCAAGTTCAAACGATACTGTATAGTTCGATATTGCTAGTTTCAATCAGACGTTTGAATTTGAATCACAGAGAAAAATACACTTTGCACACTTTGTTTACTGAATATTTAAAAAAATATGTTTTGTATATAAAAACAAGCAAGCGTACTTATTTTTTTAGTTTTAGTATACTTATTAGAAAAATCTATCTTTTTCATTAGCTTTTAAATAACATACCTACCTATTTTCAACTTCAAAGTAAGTCCTATATTTAAAGAGCACTTAACTAGCTTAGTTAGTTGCAACATGTACGTAATTGTGATCAATAACCATATGAAAGATTGTCCTTTTGTATTCAAAGTAGGTACCTAAAGTTAAAAACAATAGATTTTCTTCAGAGACTTATTGGCTTAGTGTTACTTCTAACAGCTCCCAATAGCCCCAATTTAACACGTTTCTTCCACTTGACACCACCAGAACGACACCAGCGGTGGTGTCATATGGAATCTCTAGTCCACATGACACCACCGACTATTACTGATGTTACATACAGCAAAATTGTCTTTTACCTACTAGGAACCATCCCGGGCGTTATAAGAACAACTCATCAAA
The DNA here is from genome assembly GCA_911387765.1 of Pyrgus malvae. Classification (NCBI taxonomy): domain Eukaryota; kingdom Metazoa; phylum Arthropoda; class Insecta; order Lepidoptera; family Hesperiidae; genus Pyrgus; species Pyrgus malvae. The sequence continues at coordinate 5,675,500 of OU426951.1, forward strand.
GTTGCTTAGTTGGTGATATGAAAACTGCAATTAAGATAAAGTAGTTTGAAAAAGTATATATTTATCTGTCACTCAAATGGTCATCTTGACATCGTTCATTGCAATTTGCATATTATTGTCTTTCCGTTTTTTTTTTCAAAATGGACATGGATACTAATACTGAAGACATAAAATACACGTTAGTTTGATATTATTTTTATTTTAGACTTCTTTGCTGCACTGTAATTACCGGTCCGTTCTTAAATACATTAAAATGAAAAATACTTAAATAAAAAATAATATGTCATAAACTCTGTTATTATTTATCGATTAACAATAGATAATTTAAAATAATGAATTGGGAGCTGTTTGTCAAAAACGCGTTTCTAGACATCACTAGGGTGGTGTCATATGGACTAGAGATTCCATATGACACCACCGGTGGTGTCGTTCTGGTGGTGTCAAGTGGAAGGAACGATTTAACATAGTATGTATTTAAAAAAATTAAAAGCTACACACTCATAGCCCCACAGTAAGGTAATTAATACCCTGTGTCATGGGTACCATGGACACATACAAAGACAGGAACACAAACACCCAGACCGAGAACAGAAATGTAAACTTATTATAAATATGTAAATTAAATTTCTGTTTCGCCGGGAATCGAATTGCGCCACGCGGGTCGTCAAATTATCGCTAACAGATGTCAGGAAGAGTCATATTTTTCAGTTTATGTTTAAGTTAATTATTGCTGATAAAACGATAAAGATATATTTAAAAGTTTAAACCTAGCTAAATTTAAATTTAAAATTGCTCGTTTAAAGGTATTAGATGATACCTATAGCTAATGTAACTTCTTATTCTTTCTCGTGTAACTACTTTCACTACGTCTTTAACTTAAGGTAAAACATATTCAAATTTTGACATATTTACAGAAATTTTACATAACGGTGGTAATCTGGGTTATTATCATTACTAAACAGTTTTATAGCCTTCGAAGTATTGAGAGGCTCGAATTTTTTCTGACTTTCACTATTCCAAAAATAACTGACTCCCGAACGGGCCGGAATACGCATAAAAGTTTGCCTCAAGCGGTCATGTAGTTTTTCTTTATATTTATATATCTATATATATGCGGCCAAAAATCCAAGGAAGTGTGTTTGTTTATTTGTTTGTTTGTCCTTATTTCACGTTGCTATGTGCTACGGAATGATGATTCTTCATACATGATTTTTGTATGAAGATAAATTAGATTTAGGAGAGTAACATTTTTACTCGGAAAAAATAATATACCTTATTTCTATGGGATAAAAGTCGTAGACCATGCGGATGGAAATCTAGTTTGAACATTAAATACGAGTACCTATGGGCTAATCGGCTCGTCTGAAGTTAGTCATTACAATGTAGAAGTAATAGTTACTATCTACTTTTGTGTGTCTGTATAAATTAAAAAATAAAAATTTCATCACGGCAAATAAAATACTATGCATACTAGCAAGAAATTTAAAGTTCAAGGTATCTCACGTATTTCGTAAAAATTACCAATTCAATGATTTATTAAAATTTTACTCATATCGTAATCAAAATCCAAAAATAGTTTGACAACGAAACACGTGATTGAGCTCAAGCCGTATATATTTTTATATTTTAACCTTATATTATATTTTTAACTTCATATTATAACTATATACCACCCCTTTATATTTTTTAATCCTTATGTTACAGCCACACAACCGTAAGATGGCAATATTTATAGCCATCATTTACTAGATGCGGCCACGATCTACAGCCATAATTCTACAACGTCAATCAATATGGCGGTAGGCTCAAGTAATATCTAGGTAAACTCTACTTTAATCAAATCACTTTACGCGATTTAGGCGGTAATTTAATGCGACCACTATTGCGGTAACAAGCGGTGGACGGTAAAGGTAATGTAGCAGTAGCATTACAAATAAAAAACCGGCCAAGTGCGAGTCGAACTCACGCACGAAGGTCCGTACCATTATCTATAAAAATTCACGTTTATTGTATGGGAGCCCCCTTAAATATTTATTTTATTCTATTTTTAGTATTTATATAACAATAGCGGCAACAGAAATACATCATTGCCTTTGATTATCTACAGAATACATTGCATTAAGATTGACTGAAAGGTAAATTGTGGTTTACGATTTATGACGTATTAAAAAAACTACTTACTACATCTGGTTCAAACCAATTTTTGGTGGAAGTTTGCATTGGAACATTTTACCACTTTGGAAGTGTCTCTCGCGCAAACTATTCAGTTTACAAAAAAATAATAATAAAAAACTTCAATATCATTTTTGGAAACCTATCCATAGACACCCCACACTTTGATGAAAAAAAAATTTTTGAGTTTTAGTTCCAAGTATGGGGAACCCTAAAAATTTATTGCTTTTTTCTATTTTTGTGTGAAAATCTTAATGTGGTTCACAGAATATATCTACGTACCGAGTTTCAACAGTATAGCTCTTATAGTTTTCTTATAGGAAAAAAGTGGCTGTGACATACGGACGGACAGACAGACAGACAGACAGACATCACGAATCCATAAGGGTTCCGTTTTTTGCCATTTGGCTACGGAGCCCTAAAAATGCACATGCATTAGGGCCAATCGGAGGACACTCTGTCCACGCATTTTTTACTTCTAATGTCATTGTTAGCAGTTCATTAACCTATCTAACTACGACCGAGGAATGTTTTGTCTATGATCCATCGTGGAAGGTATAAGTAATACCTTGCTCGATGAACCTAGATATTCAAACGTATCATTAGTCACGTATGCGGTCACTAAAAATAATTAGGCCGTAGATAAAGAATTGTTTGACGCTTCCTGGGTCCAGATAACAATAAGTAATTAAAATACAACAAAAAAGATACCATTGTATCGTATGTTACCGATGTAGGTGACTGGCTGGCTGGCTGCAACCCTTTTTACGTCCCACTGCTGGGCACGGGTCTCTCCCCATTATTGGAGAGGCCTGGAGCTTACTCCACCACGCTACTTCCAATGCGGATTGGTGCAGATGCGGGCTAGTGGCCAACCCGCTGTCGGATGTTTTCAAACCGCCCAGAAGGCCACCGACAAGGTTCAACGACTGTTATCTAACGACAACAACCGGGACCGTCGGCTTAACGTGCCCTCCGAAGCACGGAAACGCGCATGAAATTTTTTGCCACTAGCGTTCACCCATCTTACACCCGACCGCGCCCGTTTGGCTTAGTCGCATAGATCGCTTGCGTTCTATGCTAACCGCCGGGCCATGCGCGCTTGTAGGTGACTATGCATACTAAATTGATTTTTACATTTACAGCATCGTAAAGAGTATTGGCGGGAATTTGAAAGAGGCATGTCTTAATCTTAGTTTAAATTTATTTCCTTGGTATTTTTCTTCGATATAGATAAATGCAGTTTCCGAATGTTGTGGAATATGAACCAATTATGTACAGATACCCAAAAAACATCTACTTAGACATTTAAAAGTCCTTGGGAGTCACAAATCTCTTCAGATACTTTATTTAATACCAGCTTTAGGCCCGCGGTTTCACTCGCGTGGGCTTCACTTTTTTCCCATAGGAATTAAACATTTTCTCCGAGTAAATAGTAGCCTATGTCACTCTCCAGAACCCAAACTATTTCCATACAAAAATTAGTTGTAAGTATTCGTAGTACCGTTGCGACGTGAAAGAATAACAGAAAATCAAACAAACTATCGTCCACATCTACAATATTGGTATGGATCTCTTAATCGGTTCATTAATCACAGCAATCTGCTATACAAATAAACAGGCAAGGAGACTGTTTATAAAAAACGTGAACTTTAATCCTATTAATATGACAGTCCCGTTAATTCGGTATTAAATATAAATCGGGTGCTGTATAACGGAAAATCCTCGAATAAAAATAGACAAAAATCAACAGAAAAAAACTTGTTAGATACGTGTTTTGGGTTCGGTGACATGTAAGTAGGTGATCAATCTATATATGTAAATAGAAATGAATGTTTGTCTGTATGTTGACCATGTCATGATCTTCAGTTAAGAGTTGTGCCTGATCCACAAAGGTTTTTTTTTCTTTTCAATTATGGCATCGCAAACTCTGTGCATACTGCCAGCGTCAAGTATAATTTTTGCATCAATTTTTTGCCAGTTTCAATGAAACTGGACGAAGTAATAACAAAGTCAGTAAGTAAGTCGTCAGTAATCAGTCAGTCTAGTCAGTCCAACATTCAAGTAAAGCGATGGCTACTTTACTAGAACGTGTCCTATGGAATTTTGGAGGCAAGCAGAAAAAACATATTTTAGCACTGTTATTCTATTTCACAAACACTCGTGCACTGTAATTAACTTATATCAAACAAAATGCCATCAACTTTATCCGATATAACTCAAAAATACACCAAGAAAATGAAAATAAAACAAGAGCACAATATGTCTTTCGACTTCCCGCCAAAACTCCAGGTTTCTGAGTTGATACGACAAATCTTTGACAGATAGAAGTACTTGTAGCGTAGCAACGCGCGCAGGGTAGGTACATAGATACATAGTAGGGATTTCGGGTTTACGGGACTAAAAACCTGCGAGGTTTTTTTCCGCCGGCTTTTTTTCCTCTCGGTGTATAAAAACCCAGTAAATTGGGTGCCCAAAGCCGATGACCCGGATAAAAATATAACTCGTATAAACATAAAAACCTTTTATAATTATAGCAGAATTGATAAAAATTCGCAATAATAAATTAAATTTTTAACAAAAAAATAGAACCGACTTCAAACGGCAAAAAATAAAATTGTTCAGTACCTACTTCTTCTTGCTTATGGTAATGACTCTTAAAACTATTTTTGGAATTCAATAAATTAACTGAAAAACGTCATACAGATATTAACATGGTAAAAGCCTTTTTTAAATCAGACGCTTGATTTAATGGGGCTTTTTTTGTTATCGGGAGGGAAACCTTCAAAAGGTACCCGGCACCTTGGGAGAGGGTACCTGGTTATGTGGGATTTGACTGCACTAAATCCCCCTCGGTGGCTGCCACTGCGCTTGAGGAGGACTCCGGGATCTCCGGCGGAACGCACCGGTGTCCTCCACGCGCGACGCCCCAGTACGGGCCCATCTTCGGGAGAGCAGATGTGCTCTCCTGCACCTTCCGATGCTTACGGCGACATGCAGCCACGCACACACGTTGGACGGATCGAGCTCCCACTCACACCATCCACAACCCCGGAAGCCCCTTTTAGTCGCCTCTTACGATCAGGCAGGGGATACCGTAGCTCTATTCTTAATCCTGAAGCTACAGGGACTTAATGGGGCTAACGAATAGATTTAGATTTTTTGCATGGGTTTACTAACGCACAAACACAAACAAAACGACATCTTTATATAATTACTATGTATGTTAAAAATAATAGAAAATATATGAATATATATTTCGTCTTATTAAGTCACATAATATGCATCTGGGCTTATATTAGAATTACGAACAATACAGACGAAATAATAGCTACTTTTGTGTAAGTACTTCAAATACTTAATGTAAAAGGTTAAAAATTTTCAGACAAAATAAGCGTAATAAAGCAACTTAATACGTGGTAATGTATAGGATAGTAATGTTATCTTATGACTAATATTTTACGGAAGGCTTAAATAACCAGGTTAGCTGTATCTTTTTATTTGTGAACTAATGAGGTACATTACAACAAACACTGAATGTTGGCTCAAGCTTACTACATTACGTGTTCTTTAATGATAACCTGCACCATGTCGGTAAGCTATCCTCAGCATACATAGAGAGCATACATTCACGTACGAAAAGAAAAACATTAAAAAAATCCTAGTTCTACAGAAAAGACAAATCTTTTTTTTTCAATCTTTTTATGTTCCCTTCCTTCATTATACTTTCCTTCTGTTTTAACTGCATAGTTTTAGGCGTACAGACGAACTGTACAGTTAAATCTTAGTGTGTGTAGGCAAACTGAGAACTGTACAGTTTATCTGGCAATATAAGAGGGCCAGTTTTAACTATGCAGTTAAAACGGAAGTAGCAGGCAAGAGGATTGGCTGCAACCCTTTTTACGTCCCACTGCTGGGCACGGGTCTCTCCCCATTATTGGGGAGGCCTAGAGCTTACTCCATCACGCTGCTCCAATGCGAGTTGGTGGAGATGCGGGTTAGTGGCCAACCCGCTGTCGGATGTTTTCAAACCGCCGATAAGGCCTCCGACAAGGCTTAACGACTGTTATCTAACGACAACAACCGGGACCGACGGCTTAGCGTGCCCTCCGAAGCACGGAAACGCGCATGAAATTTTTTGCCACTAGCGGTCACCCATCTCACACCGACCGCGCCCATTTGGCTTCGCATAGATAGCTTGCGTTCTACGCTAACCGCCGGGCCATGCGCGCTTCGAACTGAGCCCTTAGTGTGAGTTAGTAAACGCGCAAACATTACTACTGCGTCAAAGTTAAAATTGAACAGATAGATCTTAACCTGAAAGGAATAAGGTCGATAATTACATTCTTAACGCAAACGCGATAGTAACGTTTTCGCTTGTGCACACTTACACTAAGGCCTCTGATCACGTTGAATGTCCCTGATGGCTGTGTGGTCGCGACGACGTAAACTGTTTGCAACACCCAGTGTAGGCTGCTGTTTGTAAAGGAGGCACCGTTAATGAAATCCATATGACGCTAATCAACGGTTTGTGGCTTGGAACCCAGCGGTAGATGTATTCTGTTCACCAAGCGACGTACTGCGCAGGACGGTAGGAGAATATCTTGAGAAGCTTGATAAACAAATTAGATAATAGTTATTCTGTAATGTTTGTAAAGCTACAATGTAAAATAATAATAAATAAAAATTATTTAAAACTAAATTTATTATAATTGAAGACAACGTTGATTTTATTTCAACCCAAATTTTGCTGTTTTTATTGTGAAGTTTTATCAATTTTAATTTAATTATAAGGGTGTTTATGTTTATACGAGTTTTATATTTTTATCCGCGTAATAAGGTTTAAATTTATTTTAAAATGTCTGTCTTTATTGACCGCACAAGACCCAGAATTATCGATAAGACTAAAGATGTCGGATATTTGATCGATTGATTGATCCTTTTGCATCTAATCCACATAACTTGTCATTATAATTTAGTTTGTTCGATAACTTATGAATAATTCATGCTGTTAGATGAATAGTTCATTCACCTTTTCACTTAATACCTACTGTAGACGAGTATCACAGATCTCTCATAACTTCCAAATATATTTTAACACGCTTTTATTAGCTTGACCTGTATGTACACATGTATGTATGTATGTAAGGGAATCTTTTAACTTCATTTTGACCTACTTCTAGGAGTCTGATTGACTTGAAAATTTGCACAGGGGTCAAGGGCCGCTCACAATACAATAATATGAAACATGACTATGAGAAAGTAAAAAATAACAAAAAATGTACCTATTGTATTGTAAAAAAGAGTGGGGTGCTTTTTGAGATATTAAAACGATGATCCTTCTACTCATATTGCTTTATTCTTATAATAATACTAGTATTTACTTCATGGACCCGTTTCATTTCACACCCACATCATTTCGTTTATTTTCAAAAGCATGTTTTTTGGAACGAAGTTCCTTATCGCGCGTTGCGAAAGGGGGCTAGACGGAAAAAATTAAGACGAAAAGTTGTAACGACACTTTTTGATATAGTTGTAAGAAGTGCGGCTTACAACTATAGCAACCGCACTCGACATTGCTTTACTTTGTTGACTCCCATCTTTCTTATGACCGCACTTGATGTTGCTTAGTTTGATTTTTAAAGTTTTTAGCTGTTTGTAACTATTTTTACATCGAGCGGTTGCTAAGTAGCGTGTTTTTTGGCGTGTATACCTACGTTCGTTTTTTCTTGACGTACCGTAATGTCAAACTGTATGATTACTACTTATTCTTATGGTCAAATCTCGCTGTTTGGCGCGTACACGCGCTACAAAAACCAGACAAACGATATGCTAGTTTGAAGCCGCTCTTAGAGAGCACGATTGGCTGGGGAAAATTATTTTAGTAGCTTTTTGATAGGAAAATTTTGATTATCATGTAATCTTTCGATTACTTATTCACCTGACAGAATGACTATTGGCATTTTCAATAACACCCTTCTTTGTCCCACTGCTGACCACGGGTCTCCTCTCTAACAAGCAATAGCCCAATTTCGTATTGGATAACTTTACATGCCTTTCGATTTTTTTTACTTACAAATGCAAGTTTAATAACGATGTTTATTATTATAATTAAAATTTGTACACCACAGAGGGTAAATTTATATTTTTATAAAACTTTATTTTGCTTATCATGATGCAAATTATTTCATTTCAGAATTTGTATTCCACCGTAGAGCAAGTGATAAAATATACAAATACCAAAATTCACTTTTAAGTGGTATGTATGCGCCGGGTTTTGAACCCAAAATCCGGCGTGGGAGTACCCCTGCCCCGTGCTCATCGAGGAACGAAGGAATTGCATACGCTGTTCAATTTTGATACAAGAGCCGATTCTTCAATCTCCAGATACAGTTATTATAGTTACTTAATATTATTGCTATCATTTTTAACTGACATCAATCAAAAAGAAGGAGGTTATCAATTCGACTGTATTTTTTTATGTTTGTTACCTCAGAACTTTCTGATGATTCTTGTTCTATTTGAAAGCTGATACTTCCCGTGTGATTCCATTTCAATTTGGTCTAGTTCTGACAATGGCATCCATGAGAAAACCATATAATTATATGTAAGTCTTAAATTCGCATTAAGTAGCTACGCGACAAATGGACGAATAACTCAATATCACGAAACCGTGTTTACCATGTAATGTAGGTACAATGACTGTTATTTTTGGAGTCGGTGTCAGCGTGTCCACTTAACAGCTCCCGCAGCGGCTCTGCTCTCGCCTAATGCCTCGTCGCGTGTGCGACACAAGCACATCTCACCTACAACTGTGTATGAAGATACAAACCTACCTTGGCTAACACCTTAGAGCATCAAAGTTACTGACTCACCCTTCAGGAGAGACGGCATAGCGCCTCACGTCGATACATAATTTTTGTGCCAAATCTGGTGCCGGAAAAGAACGCACACATTTTAATTTTGTCACACATTCACAAATATTCTTTCATCGCTACAGACGCATACATTTCTAAATATGTCAATTTCAATTAACAACGTCATTTTCTATGCACCTTCAACACTGACACAGACACACTAGTTGTATAACTAGAAGGCACATTGTGCATGCACGTTGGGTTGAGTTGGTTGGTGGTGTCATACCTGTCATACCTTGATGCTTTAAGGCTGACACCGACTCCAAAAATAACAATAATTACACCTACATTACATGGTATACACAGCTCGTACGAGATACATATTGATGAGTAGACTGTAAGTTATTAGTACTTATTAATCTTATTAAAGAAGAATACGTGATAATTTTGTTAACTTTTTAGTGCATTTTAATTTTGAAATTAGTTTTGGAATAGTTTTATTTTGAAGTCAGATTTTGTTTATTGTTAAAATTTTTGTTTGTCCTATTTCATATAATTATATGAAACGTTTGACGAATAATTTTATCCGCTTATTGAAAAATCGGCACTAAGACAAAACTCTAGAGATTTTTGTAAGTAAGTTACCTAAAAACAATACGCAGTATTCCTTTAGGGCACAGCCAACCTTAATTAAAAATATACACAGTTTATACAGTGCGTTACACACTACGCTTTAATATTATAACACAGTTCCAACTCGGCCGGTTTAAATGCTAAAGAAATGGAACACTTAAGAAACATTCTTGACCGGATACGCATATTTTATTGCATTTTATTTTTTATCAACAAAATCAGTATGAGGGAGATGACGTTTCAACGGTACCTCCAAACATAACTCGCTTTTAAGTGACTTCAGCTAATTCAAAGATACAAGTTATAAATTGATGATGTCAAAGTCAATATATGGAAGTTCTTGAATTCTTGGAAATAAATATTTCCTGGCTATCGTGAAATACCTACTAAACGTAACATTCACACATATACATTTTCATTAACTGTGTGGAAGCGGCTTTACTGTTGTGAAAGTAACACTAGTTGTTTATCTCTAAGTGTCGTCTAACCCGCTAAACAAATATTCTATACTAACACTGTTAACTCATACTTATACTAGAGTGTCATTTTTATGTAAATCTTAAACCCTTATCTCTCTTGTCGACATGTCTGGCTGTCTATCAGTAAAGGGCATTTTTATCAAGAAATTTATAACACAGGCTTGCAGTTATTTATAAATAAATAAATAACGTTTCACACTCATAGCCCCACAGTAGGGTAGAAATACCCTGTGTCGTGGGTATCATTGACACACACAGAGACAGAAACCCACCCAGACTGAGAACAGAAATTTAAACTTTTCGTTCAAATTTCTGCTACGCCGGGAATCGGGAATCCGGGACCCTTTGATTGGCAGTCTGGCATGGTAACCATTGCGCCACGCGGGTCGTCAATTGGATCCTGTAATTAACTGCATGTCGTATGGAAAAAAAAAAACTTCTATTAGGTAAAGTAATCAAAATAATACATTAGTTTGTTTCTCATCTGTCAAAAATTTTACAAGGGATTTTCCCCAATTATCCACACATCACACAGAGTCATGAAAATAATAATGTGATACTGTGTGTTTCCTATTTTTTTCTTAAGTCTGAACGAAGTGTTACAAGCCTTACGATCTGTCACAATTTGTTTTCTTATGCAATTTTTTACTAAAACTTATTCATGGGGTTAATGAGGCTTAAAGATAATTATCTTAAGTAGCTATTTAATTATTATTTGCGTAAGGTGCTATATTATTTGCACAGTAATTTAATATAAAAAGTTCAAAGTACGTCACAGTCACTGCACGGATGGTTACCACTCAAGGTTGTAAGAGCACTCGGAAAATAGCCCTACAGGCATCACGATAAGCACTATAATCCTGTACACGCAGCTGATGTACAATCTTTACAATACTTGTATCATTTAATTAACAAACAGTAACTACATTAAACAATAAATGTTTCAACTTTTTGTGATACACAAATTTTTTTTTATTTTTTTTTTCAACCTTTTTTATGTCCCACTGCTGGGTACAGGTCTCCTTCTCACAAGTGAGAGGGGTTTAGGCCATAGTCCACCACGCTGGCCAAGTGCGGATTGGTGGACGTCATGCTTTCGAGAAATTATGAATTTCTCTCAGGCATGCACGGCGATGGAGAACATTGTAATCAATTAAATATCACGATATTTTCCATCACCGTGGAGCAGCGATAAATGCGTACATTACAAATTTCTTTGTCAAAGGTGCGCGCCGAGGATTTGAACTCGGGATCGGTCGTGTCGAAGACCGTGGTTTTTTACCACTCGGCCATCACTGCTCAACGATACACTAATAGCAAAGTTTAATGAAATAATGGACCTCGCACAACATTATTAACTATTAGTAGAAATCAATCCCACTCTAAAAGTTTGTGAAAGTATCGTAGTCATAGTTGTGTTCTATCACTTACATAAACGACTTAAAGATTTGAACCGATTTCTAATCTATCAGAGAACCGCGACGCTTACTGATTTGAATTGGTAAATTATTTTGCCCCATTTTTTTGATCACTTAACACAAATTCGATAAAACCTTAATACGATAATCATAAATATAACAATAACAAAAGATTTCGTAAAGAGAAATGAAATACATACATACCCCACATAGGTCCAAAACTCAGACATACAACGATCAATATTAGGATTATCCTCAGTCTTCTGTTATTCGCTCCTTTCTTGAAAGCAATTTTCAACGTATCCTTAATACTGTGGAAGTCGAAAAACTCGCCGAGAAATCCAATACATCCCGTCCGTTTTTTCTAAAAAGAGGCCAATAAATTAGAATGTCTCGTTCAATAAAAGTGAAAATGAAGCTGAATGTGTTTCACCAACCTTTTCCTTATTCTCAAGCCACGTATGATCCGGGATAACGAAAAACACGTAGCCAAAATTTATTAGTTGGAACGCCGCTGATATAGAGAAAACTCCGTAGTATCCCGTGTACCGCAACACGACCCCACTCAGTCCGGTTCCTATGGGAAACCCGACTGTCATGCACAAACTCAATATGCCCAAACGAAAAGTCCGCGTTTCGTTTGACGTAATATCACCCAAGTAACTGAAAGTTCCGAGAAACATCGTGTACCAGCCGCCTGTGAATGCCGGGAACAAGACCTCCATAAACACAGTCAATTCCACCGGGACCTCCAAGAAGAAATACGTGTTTATCATATTCAAGACACAGGTCATGAACTCCCCGAAGATCGGCATCAGCATACATATTTTTCTCTTTCCCGTTTTATCACTCCACGCGCCGATAAACAACATAAGTGAAGTGGGAACGATAGTTTGGACCACGCTCTTCCAAGCTTGCACGGAAGCTATAAGCTTTTGTACCTCATCCTCTTCAAATGTGTGATTTGCTCGTTTTCTGAGTCGTAGATCCATACATACGTCGTCTGAAAATCCCAGATTGACCCGGCAAGCCTTATCCAAGTTGAGATTCTGGGTCGCCAACATTGCCAGCACACTTGGCATCACGAACATCGCTAAAACGGGCTCCACTGTTATATTAGATTTCACATATCTCAATTTCTCCAGTAAAGTCATGTCTTTAAAATTATTATTTATTGCCGTCTTCTGAGGCAGCTCTTCGGTTGCTTCTTCGGCTTTTTTCGTCGAATCTTTCTCCATTTTCACTTATTGTATTGACTCTTATGTTTATGTATTTCGTTTTAAATTCTATTGAATTCTAAAGTAAACGTTTCATTCTAGGATTCCAATATGAGAAAGAAAACAATTCGCCACCTCAAGCGCAAGCGTCGGTTTTAAAATCCTTTAATATTCAATCACATTGTTGTCGGCAGAAGCACGCTCAGTCAGAACGAAGATAAATAGACGACCAGTGAGTGTATTGGTTTCGACGCCGGTTCCAAGCTATCGCTCTATTGTTCGGCTTTATGTAAGCAAACACCCTTATGTTGTCATATCAGTCTTTAATGCATCCACAAACAAGCGCTACGAATTGAAAACAAACTAAACCGGTATTAAACTCAAACATCGGAAGTATACGGCCAAAACATTGAATGACATCCGATTGAAAAGGTTTTTAATAAAGCTAGATTTATCGCTTACGATTTTATTAGCACTTTTATAAACAAAACACTTTAATTGACGTTCTTAGACTCACTAAATAGTTTGGATATATTTTAAGGCACTATATTTCTCTGTTCCCGTCCACTTCTTCGACTTTGTTGTCGGCGCGTTGTTCGAAATACATCCACCTGCGAACGAAAGGCGAGCTTTAATCACATGTGAACACGTCCTCTCACTACACAGTTAAATTGCAGACTCGGTAAGGACACCAATTGAATAATACTTATGGCCATGTAGTCGTTTGTCCAAATAAGCGGGCCATCTCTCACAAAACGTGGTCAAGACTAACATAATATTGAGTACTCGGTTACGTAGAAATGAATGTTTACATTTCTTCATCTAGCGGAACTAATTAAAATTCAATCATGAAATCGAATTAAACCATGGAATTAATGTTTTTACGAACTTTATGTAACTGGTATACCACTTATTCTACGCAGAATTTTCACATTATTTTATGTGTCCATCATCGTCATTTTTTTTTAAATTTGCGATATAAAATAAAAAGGTAAATGCTTAATTGAGGGCTTTTGATTATTTTTGTTTTTTTTTCATTTTATAAATACCATAAATTTTCCTCTAATATTTAAATATGATTAGCCTCATTTTTAGCATATTTTAAAGCCCTTACAAAAACACAGGTAATTTTTTAACCGGCCTTCTTGTAAGTAAGGTATCATACATTATGTATATGATTTTTGTTACTGTCAAACAAAAACATAACATCCCATACGGGACGCAAAAACTTGTAGCCAATATACAGCCATCGCTCGAGCTACTCGGATTGTACCACATCCAAGTGATCAAAATACTGAGTTTCCACGTCTGGAGTCCATGTTCGTCATCGACTGACAGTCGAGCCGTCTCAGTCGTCACCCCTCCGTCTTACGATTATTCGATCAAGCCACGTGTCCTGACGCGAGTTTAACATTTTTTACTATTTTTACCCATCCCAAAAAAAGTTCACAACGCCGCTAAAGAAGTTTTTACTTCAATAAACTGTCTATTATTCTGCTTTCCAAGCGTGGTATAACGCAAGCTTTTTAAGGTACCTATGCGATTTTTTGTACAGTGTCCAATACCGTGTTTATCACAAAACACAAACACAGACGACCTACATTGACCAATTTTCAAACCTGTACCGATCGGTCAAGGTAGTCGGACCGTTTCTGTCAAAGGACAAGGCTCAAAAAGACCCAGGGCCGACTGAATAACTTAATAAACACTGCATAGTTATGTACGTTTTAAAAATAAAATAAAATAACGTTTCACACTTATGACCCCACACTAGGAATCACAGAAACAGGAAGAATCACAGGATTCTGCGTGTGAAAATTGAAAATGGGCGTACCGAGGGGGGCAGGGGGCAGATTGAAGGCAAATTTACGCGCGATAACCAGCTTGAAATAATTTGCTCCTCCCCCTGGCCAAGAACCTATAAATTTGCCCCCCCTGACCAAGAACTTGTAAAAAAGAGTGTTCTTTTTACCTGTCATATCAAAATACATAACTAGTTCCTATAGGATAAAAACCAGCCAAGTGCGAGTCGGACTCACGCACGAAGGGTTCCGTACCATTATCTAAAAAAAATCACGTTTATTGTATGGGAGCCCCCTTAAATATTTATTTTATTCTATTTTTAGTATTTGTATAACAATAGCGACAGAAATACATCATTGCCTTTGATTATCCATAGAAATCATTGCATTAAGATTGAATGAAAGGTAAATTGTGGTTTACGATTTATGACGTATTAAAAAAAACTACTTACTAGATCTCGTTCAAACCAATTTTTGGTGGAAGTTTGCATCATAATGTATATCATATATTTTTTTTAGTTTTATCATTCTCTTATTTTAGAAGTTACAGTGGGGGGGGGGTCCCACATTTTACCACTTTGGAAGTGTCTCGCGCAAACTATTCAGTTTAGAAAAAAATTATATTAGACAACTCAATATCATTTTTGAAGACCTATCCATAGATACCGCACACGTATGGGTTTGAGGGAAAAAAAAATAAGTTTCAGTTCTAAGTTTGAGGAACCCTCAAAATTGATTGCTTTTTTCTATTTTTGTGTGAAAATCTTAATGTGGTTCACAGAATACATCTACGTACCGAGTTTCAACAGTATAGTTCTTATAGTTTCAGTAAAAAGTGGCTATGACATACGGACGGACAGACAGACAGACAGATAGACATCACGAATCCATAAGGGTTCCGTTTTTTTCCATTTGGCTACGGAACCCTAAAAATGTAGCCCGCATGGGTGAATAGCTAGTAACATATAAAGTAGTTTAATTAAATTATTGAAGATTAATTTAAGAACCTTATCCCTACTAATTATAACTTCACCTACTTAATATTATAAATTCGAAAGTACCTAACTCTGTCTGTCTGTCTGCTACGCTTTTCCGCTTAAACTACTGAACCAATTTTAATCAAATTTGGAACACAGATAGAGCGGACCTTGAGAAATGACATAGGATGGGTTTTATCCTACGGGAACCTATAAAACGGGTCCACGCGGCCGAAGCTGCTGGCGGAAAGCTAGTGATGATATAAATAAGTATATAAAAGTACGTAAGCAATATTTAAAAAAAATGGCAAGGTTTTTTTCCTAAATTGAGTCCACTTCAAGTACGTACAATAGTTTCGTGACATTTTTTGTGCTCAAGTTTAATCTTCTATATTTAGTTTTTGTGCAGGTGTTTCCGCAGTTCTGTTGATTTAAAAATAATCACCGTTACCAACAAAAATTACATGAAAAAATATAAGTACCTTAAAACCACTGTAGACTGTAGGTTTATAATCTATCTGTAACTTAAAGCATCAAAGGTACTGACTCACCCGTCAGCGGAGAGGGCATTGTACCTCGCTTCGATACATAATATTTGTGACAAATCTGGTGCGGGGAGAAGAACGCACACATTTTAATTTTGTCACAAATTGACAAATATTCTTTCATCGCTACAGATTTCTAAATATGTCAATTTCATTTAACAATGTCATTTTCCATGCACCAACAGCTCTGACACCGACACATACTCACACAAGTTGTATATAACTAGAAGGCACATTCTGCATGCACGTTGAGACGAGAGGTTCGCCCGTACAGGCCACTCCTCTGACGGGTGTCAAACCTGTCAGTACCTGTGATGCTCTAAGATCTGTAACGATTATATTATGGTCATATAGCTACCTATCACAATACAAAGAGCGCCTTATCTCTATTGTGACTATATCGTTAGTGTTTTGTTCCACTAGGCATGGGTGACCCATAACTGTGAAAGCTGGAGCTCATACCTGCTGCCTGAACCTTACCTGCCTGACTACACTGCTCAGTTGTGAATTAACGATGTTACGGAATAATGGCCAATCCTCTGCCGCCGGGTGTTTTTAAACGGAGCCTCCTGTAAGGCCTCCTGTAAGTTATTTACAAACATGACCGAGGACTTAACATTACAACCAAAGCTTGAAAACGCGCACGAAATTTGCTATACCCAGCGTCCAACTCCCGACCGCGCCTGCAAGAACTTACCGGGTTAGATTGCTTGTGTTGTGGTACCTGAACTTGTACCTTTAAAGATCAATACATGATTGACAAACTACACTACAATTAATGGTATACCTATTGTATGATTGGTAAATACATTTATAGCTGTCACAGTGTGATAATTCACTGCGGTTTTGTATGTCTAACATTTTTGGGGTTCCTCAATAAACTATAGACCAACGGAACCCTATTGTTCAGATTCCATTATCCGACTGTCCTTCACAGGATTATATCTTTTGACCCAAATAGCGACTTTCATAACAAAAGCGGCTTGCAATTTTCTCGGAGTTGACGTTACAATAATCCCTACTTCCCTAATAATATTATAAATTCGAAAGTAACTCTGTATGTCTGTCTGCCTGTCTGTCTGCTACACATTCCCGCTTAAACTACTGAACCAATTTTAATGAAATTTGGAACACAGATAGAGTGGACCTGGGGAAAGGATATAAGATTTTTATCCTACGGGAACCTATAAAACGGGTCCACGAGGGTGAAGCCGCTGGCAGAAGGATAGTATCGTATATATTCGGAAAAATAATTTACTTCAATTTTCCATGAATGAAATCAGTGAATGAATAAAAATCTAAAAATAATTTCTAGTGTTACTGACTTGCAAATGGGTACAAAGAATCTACATAGGTTGAAGAACCCTGGGCTGAACCAGCCCGAGCCTCTCGACTCAAATAAAAAAAATACTTACCTGCATGAGACGACCATCAGCCTTCGGAGTAGTAACACAACTGCATGGCAATACTTAGGTTTAATTGATAACACAACTGCATACAGGCAATACTTAGGTTTAATTGAAGTTGTGTGTATATCGATGGACTACAACTACCACTTAACACCACGTGGTTATCATGCTCGTTTGATACTCCTTTCAATTAAAAAAAGCATTAAATCTCTTCTTGAAAGCAATGACTTTGTGTTATACAACAAACGTGTGTTCTTTATTTCTTTATTTTTGCAATACATTATACAATAGTTTATTATAAATGTACTTATTTACCTTGCTAGGCATAGCAAAAGTCATTTTTTTAACAGGAGAGAGGCAGACATGGTATTCGGTTATTATTTTAAAAATTATTCAAAATTCTTTTCTTCTTTTGTTTGCGTGCTTTTAAAAACGGTTCAAGCATATCATGATCCGTTTCACACCAGATTTTATACAAGAAACAAAAAAACACTTTCCAATCAGCTAATGTTGATTAGTGTTGGTTAGTGTTGCCCCAGCGATCTTAGTAAAGACTAGCGGCCACCCGTGACTTCGTCCGCGTGGACTTAAGTTTTAGAATTTTTCTATGGGAAAAGTAGCCTAATTTATTCCTTATTACATCAGCTACTTGCCAGTGAAGGTTCTGTCAAAATCGGTTCAGCCATTTCAGGGATTAGCTGGAACAAACAGATAGACAGACAGACAAAACTTGTAAAAAATGTTATTTTGGCACTAACGGCCGCCCGCGTTACTACATTAACGCATTAGTACATTAACATTTTTTTAAATTGTGCGATTTTACGGAACCCTTACACACATGGGAATTCACACTTGTCCGTTTTACTGACAATTTGATCATAAGAACATCAATCTTACACGGTATATTCCGCGCGGGTAAACCCGGATGGTAATGTGATATTTGCGTACAATTAGCTATCAAAATATACTGTATTCTACGTATCGGTTGCCCAAATATTATGTTGTTCACTTGACCTTGATAATATCGGAATCCGTATGGAAAGAAAATTTGTTTTCCTTCCACAATTATCAAAAAATAAGTTCAATGTTTTAGGAATCATAAATAGATGATCATTTATGATCCCTAAAACATTAAACTGTGAGTGAGTTTTTATTTCCAGTAGTAATCCCTACTAAAATTATAAATTCGAAAGTAACTCTGTCTGTCTGTCTGCTACACTTTCCCGCTTAAACTACTGAACCAATTTTAATGAAATTTGGAACACAGATAGAGATGATCTTGGGAAAGGACATAAGAATGGATAGAAAGGACATTTTATCCTACGGGAACCTACAAAACAGATCCACGCGGGCGATGCCGCTGGCGGAAGGCTAGTTTCTATATATATAATAAAAATTTATTCATCTGTAACAATATATATTTATATATTTCCCCATAGTATTCCTATGGGGGTTACTTTTCCCGTGTAAGAATACCATATGACTCTCTCAGACCTCCCAACTATTTCTATTCAAGAAATCTGATCAACCCTTAGTATCGCTGCCACATGAAAGAAAGACAAACAAACACAATTTTCTCAATTTCACATTCACATTTTATCTGACGACCTGTGTGGCGCAATGGTTACCATGGCGGACTGCCGTACGGAGAGTCCCGGGTTCGATTCCCGGCGAATCAGAAATTTGAATGATTTCTGTTCTCTGCCTGGGTGTTTGTGTTTCTGTCTTTGTGTGTGTCCATGGTACCCACGACACAGGGTATACCTACCCTACTGTGGGGCTATGAGTGTGAAACGTTTATTTTTATTTTTATTATATTAAGTAAATATGGATTTTAATTTTAACTACTGTACTGTATCTAGTATGAGTCGTTAAAATAAATCCTGATACTCAAATCAATGGCTTTAATGTTTTGGGATTCCAAAACATTAATTAATTAATGTTTTGGGAAAAAATATTGAAGAGCTTCTGTGTAACCTTTTTCTATTCTAAAAAATATTTATTAAAATAAATATTAGTGGTAATATCGAGGAAACACATGTCATGTTTTGAGTACTAATGATGGGATTAAAATGTTGGTTTAAAATTGTGTCTAGTTCGCGGATTGAGTTAGGTTGGGCTCAGTAAAACTCATTGTTGCGATACATTTGCTAGTTTATCAAAATAAAGAAAGAACAGGTATTTTTTCTTTGGGTACCTAGCTTCCTTCTGGTTAGAGTTTGAAGTTTAAGTATGAAGGCCATGTATTTGTGGATCTGTAACGGAATTGTCTAATGATCTTCGGGAACTGGCTTCGTAGATTACCTACATAAGTTTTACCTGTCTGTGGAGAGGTCATCACAAACTAGAGGTAAACAAAAACTGTTTTTCGTCCAAACTATACAACTCACCCGAGGGAAGTTCCTATGTATTTATATGTATACGAAGAATCCCAAAAAATTAATAGCGCTGCTATCTTTTGTTACACAGTCGTACTTCTAATTTCTTCAAGTAGTAAAAGTATATAATTGAATACTTTCAATAGGAAATAAATTCAATGAAAATAATGCTGCATTTGCTTCGATCCGCAAAATACGAATCAAACACGAGATAATAGAGTTATAGAGAGATACTACAAGTCCAATAAAAACAGTAAAAATGACTAGGTTTCGTACCATTGGACAAGTGTGCCAGTTCCAACAATACGGAGTCACCAAGCGTGTCAAAATAATAAAAGCAGCCGCCATTGAAAATACTACCATTGAACTGGTCTTCATTAACCTGTTACTAGTATTTTTTTATTCGAGCGTGCATACAGCAGCCTTACACAGTTGTTTTCACCGCAGCAAAACTTCATAATTTCGCCCCCTTTTTACAAAATGATTTTATGGGCTAAACTTCATGATTTCGTCCCTTTTTTAACAATATGATTTTATGGGCAAAACTTCATAATTTCGCCCCCTTTTTTAACAATATGATTTTATGGGCAAAGCTTCATAATTTAGCCCACTTTTTAAGAATTATTTTATGGCGTTCATTAATGTTTGAAGTTGTTTAAAAACTACCGAAATTTGCTGCCCAAGGCTATGTACTTTCTTACAAACGAAAATGTTTTTTTTCCCTCATATTATTATAATTTTGTTGTTCTCCTAAAGCTACTGCTCGGAGTAAGAGCCTTGGTGCCTCTCGTCATATATTTTCTTACAAAATTCTAATTTTGTTACCTCCCTAAAACTACCGCCCGAAGCAAGTGCTCCAGCTTGCCCCCTTCAACATTCGGGTCTGACATGCAGCCTGGATTTAATTGTCCAGTGTAGCCCCCAACCACAAATAAATAGTACAGTATCAAGTCGTATGAAACGCTGAAACGCTTTACACTCACAGCTCCACAGTTGGGTAGATATACCGTGTGTCGTGGGTACCATGGACACATACAAAGACAGAAATACAAACACCCAAACCGAGAACAGAAATTTAAACTCATCGTTCAAATTTCTGTTTCACCGGGAAACGAACCTGGGACCCTTCGATTGGCAGTCCTGCACGGTAACCATTACGCCACGCAGGTCGTCAAATGCAGACAAATACCTGATGTATGCAGGTACTAGGTCATATGCAGTTGTGCACCGACTCCGAAATTAATGGTCCCCCTTGTAAGTGTGACTAGCAACTGGCACAAAGGAAGCAGTTTCATGGCAGAAATCGCAGCGATAATTCTTCAATACAGGGATAGGAAAATGCATTATCAACCACCTTCGATTGTTTACCCAAATCAAACTTTAGTTCAAATTTTATCTCCTTCAAATCTGGACATATAGTTCGCAGTGTTGACTTTTTATATCTACAATACTTAATATAATATTGTGTCATATTCAACAGTCCTCGATAGGAGGTCATGAGCTCCAATTTATTTATTACCTTCCATATAAGTTGCAGAAAGAACTGGAAAGAACCTTGAAAACTCGGAAAATCGATGAGCAATATTTATCATTATCTATATTTAGGTGTATCGCTCGCATTGACTATCTATTTTAGGGATATTTGGACTTGCCCTCATAAGTACGAAAACTCCAGCGAACATTTCCACTAACTGTTACCAATCTCTCACCCAACCTTTCCCGTTTCGCTTAGCTGCACGGGTCTCTCCCCATTATTGGGTAGGCCTGGTAGCTTATTCCACCACGCTGCTCCAATGCGGGTTGGGTGAGATGCGAGTTAGTGGCCAAGCCGCTGTCGGATGTTTTCTAACCGCCCATAAGACCTCCGACAAGGTTTAACGACTATTTTCTATCGATAACAACCGGGACCGACGGCTTAACGTACCCTCCGAAGCACGGAAACGCGCATGAAATTTTTTTTGCCACTAGTGGTCACCCATCTTACACATGACCGCGCCCATTTCGCTTAGCTGCGTAGATCCCTTGCGTTCTAACCTAGCCAATAAGCCATACGCGTTTCAAAGACTATAGCGCTATGAACAAACTACTGTTATGAAGAAACATTCACAAACTTCTATTATACATATTATTTGTGTTAGAATACTTTATTATTATACCAGGCATCCCTCGATATATTATTAATTTTTTTGGTCTTAAAAAATATTTTGGCCCTTATACCACGGTGAAATCTTACGATTCCGCGCGGTATTATGGATTACTTCGAAGATTTGAATTCACACTTATTTATCACTTTGCCCAAAAACGTAACTTGCCTCCTTGCGGTCCAAGACCTTATATGGTTGATAATGAATTAAATGTAATAATATAAAGCTACTATTATTTATATATTATTATTATTTAAATTGATAAAACAATATCATGAATCATTCTGTTTGTTAACGAGTTAAATATTATTGTGTTATCTTTATTTATTGCTCATTAAACTATTGCATTGAGCTTAAATGGCGAACTCTGAATAAATAATCGATGAACGTTGGTTTATTAAATTATAAAATGTTATGAATTTCAATTTTATACTATGGCTGTCTTCAGTATCAACAAAACAATCCAGACGATCCGTATGGCGCAATGGATACCATTCCAGACTGCCGATCGAGGGTCTTGGGTTAGATCCCAGTGGTTCAGAAATTTTAATAACAAATCCATATTTTGGTGCTCGATCTGGGAGTTCTGGTCTTTGTGTGTATTCATGGCACGACCCAGAGAATACTTGGAAGAGCTATGAGTGTTACACTCAGACGAAGAACAAAAATTGAAACTCATCATTATAACTTATGCCTCGCCGGGAATCGAACCCGAGACCATAGATTTTCTATCCGTTATGGTAAACATTGCGCCATACGGGTCATCAAATTGCTTTTTTATTTGTAAGTTCTAAATTGCAGGACGGTTAGACTACGAGCTCAGGTATTCCCTGCTATTAAAGGTCGTGTCTTAAAAGGTACCGGAAAGGCTATCGGAGTTACGAGAGTCATGATTGGCAGTCTAAAATGTCCAGTCAATTGCTACAGAAATAAACGGCATAGTATGAATGGTGACACTCCGTTATAAATAAATAAATAACGCTTCACACTCATAGCCCCACAGTAGGGTAGATATAACCCTGTGTCGTGGGTACCATGGACACACACACAAAGACAGAAACTCAAACACCCAGACCGAGAACAGAAATTTAAAGTCATCATTCAAATTGCTGCTTCGCCGGGAATCGAACCCGGGACCCTTCGATTGGCAGTCTGGTATGGTAACCATTGCGCCACGCAGGTCGTTTCATTATTAGCTATAGGTAGAGAGGAAGAGCAGAAACTCTTCCGAGAATTATGCGCAAGAAGGGCACCGATGCTTTCCACTGGAGACCGCCTTGCCCTTAACAAGCTCCAAGGGGGACACCGTGGTGGTTTTGGCAGCAACTGTTTTTTACATCCCACTGCTGGGCACGAGTCTCTTCTCAATGCGGAGACCTGCAGCTTATTCTACCACGTTGCTCCCATTGGGGTTGGTGAAGATGCGTGTTATTGGCCAACCCACTGTCAGATGTTTTGATCTGGTAATCTTACCTCCGGTAAGGTTTAGCGACTGTTATCCATCAGAACCAGGACCGACGGCTTTACATACCCTTTGAAGCACGGAAATTCACATTAAATATGCGACCACCCATCTCACGCACGAGAATCGTTTTCCTTTAACGCTAGTCGCAAGACCATGCGCGCTTCGTTGTTTGGTTTTATCTGTGGTCTTAGTAAGGTAAGCATCCCACATAACTAAGTATCTCTCAAGATATTGGGGAACTTTTTGAAGGTTTTCCCCGATAGTATTTAATGCTGTTCCTATTGAAATAAAAAACTTATGTTGTAAAAAATTTAAACATAATTTTAAACTATGGCTGTTAGATAAATGTTTTTACTCAGTCAAAGAATATTTGGACATGTTCACGCATTATTAAAACTGTGTAATAATCCGAAAAAATAATTATTTTCTGGTAATAATATTTGAATTAACAGAACTGTAATTTGATTTATAAATTGACATCACCATACTATTTCGACATGAATATAATTTTGGACATGAACATTATGTTATTACATTCTTTTTTTCAACAATGTGTGCTATTGACATTATGATTGTTATTTTAGTGTGGGTTTAGGAAGTAATCTTAATATATATATAAAAAGTAAAGGGTTTTCTTTGTACGTAAAGATACGGTTTTCTCTATTATCATTAACTCCAATCAACTTCCCGTTACGGTGGTAAATACCCCTTAGTATGTAGATGATAGTAAGAGAGTTTGATCGCGGTGGGTGGAAGTGGATGGAAAAATCTGAAAAAAAATATCTTTACTTTTCTAACTAATAGGGACTTCTGGGTGGATCTCAAAATTTCTGGGATGATCTAGCAAACTATTTTAATTTTATTGAGAATGTTCGAGAAAGTTCCAGAAACTACTCGAATCATTTGGATTTTTTTAAATAATTTTAATTAGTTGAGAATATTCGAGAAAGCTTCTCAAATAATCTGGATTTTTTTAATAATTATAATATTTTTTCGAATGATCTGGAGATTTTTAAAATAATTGCAAACTGTTTTAATTAATTGAGAATGTTCGACAAGTTCCAGAAATTTCTAAAATGATCTGGAAAATCCTACTAATATTATAAACGCAAAAGTTTGTAAGGATGGATGTTTGTTACACTTTCACGTAAAAACTACTGAATGGATGTGGATTGGGATATGGATTTATCTTAAATAGTCCTACAAAAAAGTCGGTCCACGGCACTTCAGAAAGGACTTCACTTTATGCAAATGATCCCCTCTAACGCGGGTGAAACCGCGGGGCACAGCTAGTATATTATACTTAGTTTGTGCAAAAAATTGTCATAATTTTCGAGTAATATTTGTATGTCAATAATTGACAAGTAGGTATACAGGATTACTTATGATTTTAATGTAACATCTTTTTACGTGGACTTAAATAAATAAATAAAATTGAATTGAATTGATAGTAAAACAACCGTAAATATATTTACAGAACTAGCATAGAGCATAGATAATAACATTATTGCAACAAATTTTTCATTCAAATGTGAATGAGCCACAATAGGCCAGTTTACACGCCACTTGCGGCTTTTTAATAACAACTCAGAGTCATAAATTTTAAAACAGTCCAACCGTGAATGAAGTGTCAGCCTCAGCATAATTACAATTTGAACACTATATCTTCATAGGCTTTTAATATTTTATAGCGAAATATGGAGCCATTAAAATTAAGCTCATCAAAAGTGACCCCTTTCTGATCGTATTCAAAATTCATTGGGTCAGTTCATGAGGTCATATAATAATTTTTAATATTATACGAAACCACTGCTAGCAGGTATCGTACTGTTAAGTGAATGTACTGTTAGCTGCAGCAAATACACACCTTTTTTTTTTTGCTGTCGGGGGGAAACCTTCAAAAGGTACCCGGCACCTTGGGAGAGAGTACCGGGTTATGTGGGATTTGACCGCACTAAAACCCCCTCGGTGGCTGCCACTGCGCTTGGGGAGGACTCCGGGATCTCCGGCGGAACGCACCGGTGTCCTCCACGCGCGACGCCCCAGAACGGGCCCATCTTCGGGAGAGCAGCTTTGCTCTCCTGCACCTTCCGATGCCTACGGCGACATGCGGCCACGCACACATCGCCGCCCTTCCCGGGGCTGCTGGTTGGATGGATCGAGCTCCCACTCACACCGTCCACAACCCCGGAAGCCCCCTTTTAGTCGCCTCTTACGATCAGACAGGGGATACCGTAGCTCTATTCTTAATCCCGAAGCTACAGGGACTAGCAAATACACACCTAGAGTAAAAAATGGTAATCAATTTTCCATCACCGTGGGGAAGCGATAAAATGCGCACATTACAAATTTAATTTTGTCAAAATTGCGCACCGAGGATTTGAACCAGGTATCTCCACGATCCTTACCACTCGCACATCCATGCTCAACTATGGAAATATACTCTTATCGAATACAAACCCCAGGTGCGCTTCTCTGATATTTAATTAATTTCTTTGTTTTCGATCACCGTACATGCCTGACAGTTATATTTCAAATCTCTTGGTAATTTACAATTTCTCGAAGGCACGATGTCCACCAATCTGCACTTGGTCAGCATGGTGGACTATGGTTAAGTCCCTTTGAATACCAAGAGAAAACCTGTAATCAGCAGGTCACAAAAAGGTTGAAAATAATGGACTACTACGCCCAATTTCAAGCATGTCTGAAGCTTGGACAAATCTGTTGCAGTTGAGCTGTTAATCAGAAACTAATTACCTCACACTTACGTGATCAGCAAGCGCATCTTTCTACATAATAATAACTTTATTTGACCTCGTATAACTTACCATTACGTTGACGTAACAGGCATTTGCACCTAAAGCAGCTTGTCATAACTTGTCATCGCAGCACCGAGCAGAAAGACAGCACCAGGGATGACGTTGGAGTCATGTACACTGTATTTACATTGTAAACCTTCCATTAGGACTTACCACCAATAATCTGAGGAACAGAAAACCTCCCAATCAATCTAGTAACTAACCCGAAGATAGCCACAGCTGGAACGTCATAGCAGCACCGAGTAGTAAAACAGTGCCAGTGATGACGTTGGGGTCACCATATACACTGTATTTACTTTCTGAACCTTTTTCTGTACCTGATAGAACTTACCAACAAACACCTGAGATACAGAACATTCCCTTTCAATCTGGTAACTTACCCGAAGATAGCCACAGCTGGAACCGTCATAGCAGCACCGAGCAAGAAGACAGCGCCAGGGAGAACGTTGAGGGTGGCCATGTACACTCTGGAGTACAACGGCCCGTACACCAGCGGCATCATCGCCTCCGCCAGCCCGAACAGAGAGTTCACCTTGCCTGGATAAAGAAAAGTGTATATTTTTAATTTATTTTATTTATTTATTTATTCTTCATGTACCAAAATATAAATATTATGTACATAGGCGGACTTAATGCTAAGAGCATTCTCTACCACTCTACCTGGGGTGGTAAGAGAAGCAACGAAAGGTGGTATTGAAGAACAATAGCGTTTAAATAAGATTAATCTACAATTTAGTCTAAAAAAACATGTTACTACTGACCCAGAAGTTGGTGTAGTGTGGTGAAGGCATGATTAGCTGTCGGTCCCCGTTGTTAAAGATAGATAGCGATCGTTTTGAAAATAGATGACAGTAGATTGGCCACTAACCAGCATCTCTACCAACCTTTATTGGAGCACCGAGGCTGAGTAAGCTCTAGGCCCCAATAATAGATGAGACCTGGAAGAGACCCGTACGAAACAGGGTTTGTAGGGTTATGAGCACAGTCATGAACGTGAAATATTACTAAATTATAACTTAAATTGGGTTTGTGTTACATCAAGTAAAAATAGTTCATTGGATATGTCAATCCATACTAATATTATAAATTCGAAAGTAACTCTGTCTGTCTGTCTGTCAGTTAGGCTTTCCCGCTTAAACTACTGAACCGATTTTTATTAAATTTGGAACACAGATAGAGTGGACCTTGAGAAAGGACAGGATGGTTTTTATCCTACGGAAACCTTTAAAACGGGTCCACGCGAGCGAAGCCGCTGGCGGAAGACTAGTGGTAGAATAAAGTTTCAATGTCTATATAAGCTATATACTTTAGATTTTATTGATATCTGAAAGCCTTCAATTTTATCTCTGACTCATCCATTATCATAATGTTACCATTCCCGTTGAATTTATTACATTCTGAAATGTATGACTTAATTCGAAAATGAACTCCAGCGTGATCATAAAAATAATATTAGCCTCTCGCTGCTTCCTCTGTCACCTCACACTATGTTGCAAAGGATTTTATTAGAGAAAGCTCCATTGAAATTTGTTCACTGCTATTGGCATAAATATCGAACAATGAAGCGTAAACATGCACAACTAAATCCGGTTCGTGACAGTTAGTTCATTGACTCGCGCGTAGAATGTAAGATAAGCCATGTGTACAAAACACGTCCATAATTTATTCATTCACTTGCTTTAAGCGTATCTCATCGTAATAGATCAATTACGTAATATACGTTATTGTCCGACCAGAATAGAACGTAATAAATAAATAAAAAATATATACCTAAGTAGTAAACAAATACAATAATCGATTCAGAGTGCGCAAGAACCGGACGGAGTGGCGAACACTAGGGGAGACCTATGTCCAGCAGTGGACTTTAAAAGGCTGATAGATAGATAGAAACAAATACAAAAAGTGGCCAAGTGCGAGTCTGGTTCGCGCACAAATCGCCTTTTTTTATTTGAATGGAGTAGCAGACGAGCATGCAGGTCACGCGGTGTTAAGTGGTCGCTGCAGCCCATGGTAAACATAACCTCAATCAAGCATAGGTAAGTCTTGTCTGAGGTCGTATGCAGTTGCGCTGCTACTCTGGAGGCTGGTGGTCGCCTCATGTAAGTGTGGCCGGCAACTGTACCTTTCCACCGAAACACAACGGAATTGGTTCACGGCAGAGTGGGTGCAGCGGTGGTACTTCCCCAGGCGAATCATAATAGTTCTACCACCTATTATAGCCTAGCGAGGAATAACCTCACAGAATAATCTCTTTATCCGGGTAGACTCCTCTGTCAATTGGTAGGTTTTCTTGTAAGGTTCAGCACTGTACTGCGACCGTCATCCGCCGGCCGAGCCTACAACACTCTACCTCAACGGAACTCAACAAAGTTAACCAGCAGTACAAGCTACCTCGGGAGCGGCTTCCTGTCAGCACAACGAGCGTGAAGGAATCCATTTCCACGGAGATGAGAGTGCAAGGCTGCCCCGCGAACTCTGTACCGCGTCTATATGTTTAGGGTGAACCACCCTTAACATTTAGGGGGATGAAAAATAGATGTTGTCCGATTCGCAGACATAACCGATATGCACACAAAATTTCACGAAAATCGGTCGAGCCATTTCGGAGGAGTTTAATTACAAACACCGTGACACAAGAATTTTATTAGGTACATATTAGATTTCACAAGATAGATTTAGAGGGCACAATACACATATACCGTTCAATACGTATATTAAAAATTTCTGTGTCAGAGGTGGGCACCGGTGTGTGAAGATACCAAGATCTTCGTGTTGGAGACCGGGGCCCTTACCACTCGGCCATCGCTGCTTATGCGAAATACTGCGCATGCGAAAATACATATTTCTGGTTGACAATGCCACTAACGCGCGAGATCATGTTGTTCCAATCTCTGGTTCCTCATACACTTTCCTACTTTCTGAGGCTCTACTACTCACTCTACGCCCGAAGAACCAACCAGTTGAAGATAAGCAATGGTCACCCATGTGAACACTAATCCTAAAAGTCATTTGTACATAAAACGTGACTTTAATTATATATTATGTCACCTTTAGCATATGTGAACGCACGCCGTGTACTGCCATGACATACTTCGATGTACTGCACTAGTTGCGGCATCCTGTTTAGAAATCGAGAGAAATCACCTTACTTTGAACTTGTTTTTGATGTTATGTATGTTTTAAATATTGCGAACGCGCATGACTCGTAGCTGTAGTAGAACATCGATCTACGTATCTAAGCGAAATGGGCGCGGACAAGCATTAGATTAGTGACCGTTAGTAGCGGATCATGTGCGTTTCCGTGCTTCGGAGGGCAAGTTAAGCCGCCAATCGAGGCATAGCAGTCGTTCAACCTTGTCGCAGGCCTTAGGAGGCGGTTTGAAAACATCCGAATACGGAATAGCCACTAGCCCGCATCTCCATCATTCAACCCGCATTGGACTGTAGGACTCTCCAATAAGAAAGATCCTACTGCTGGGCAGTCCAACGGTGGGACACAATTAGAGTTGTAGCCAATCTGAAATATTACTGCATTCTATGACCTTATTTTTCACCGTGTATCACAGAATGTGTTGTGTCATAGTCATCCATCGATGCCATCCATCCATCAGCCTTTTATCCATCGATTAGCCTTTACAGATCCACTGCTGGACAAAGGCCACTAGGATCTCAAAATTATAGTTATTTTGGTATCGCTCAGGTACACTCTAACCACCAGTTTAACCCTACTGAAACCCAAAACAGCGATTGAGATTTTGGACTTTCACAGGGTCTGAGTCAGGGTTCAATTCCCAGCGAACACTGAATAAGAAAACTGTTATGTATGTCACTTACTGTAGCCTCCAGGATATCATGGAGTTGAACGTTTAATACACATAATTTGTACACATAATGATCTAAGGAAGACAGCGGGATGCCGCTAATTCAAAGGGCGGTCCGGATGGAGTGGTGAACTTAATGGAACTATGTCCAGCCATGGAACCAAGTCCACTATGAAAAGCTGATGCTTGGGTGTCGTATACGAAGACCACCAATTTGGTTCTATGTGAGGGTTACAGGCTTAAAGCATCAAAGATACTGACTCACCCGTCAGTGGAGAGGGCATTGCGCCTCGCTTCGATACATCATTTAGTGCCAAATCTGGTGCGGGGGGGTAGAACGCTCACATTTTAATTTTGTCACACATTCAAAAATATTCTTTCATCGCTACAGACGCATACATTTCTAAATATGTCAATTTCAATTAACAACGTCTTTTTCTATGCACCGACAACACACACCGACACACACACTAGTTGTATATGTATAACTAGAAGGCACATTGTGCATGCACGTTGGGACGAGGGGTTAAGACGTAAAGGCCACTCCTGTGACGGTTGTCATATCTGTCAGTACCTGTGATGCTCTAAGATTACAGGAGCCTAACTGTGGGACATCAGTGAGTTTTTTACTGAAACCTCGGTGATTTTTAACTCATGGGAGTACATTAAATCATCGTGGATTTCATTCTCGTTCGTTAAAATTACAAGCAGCTGTTACCATGACATTCACGTGTTTTGTGTTAAAATTGCCATACTTGGTATATCCTGACGCATGACATTTTTTTCTACATACTACATACATGCTCACTGAGTTGCTATTATGTGATTTTTTGCCCACTTTTAATTAGTAATGAGCGGTTTTTATACGGGAAAATACAATTAGGTAAGTTATACATATAAAAAGAGTTAAATACAAAAAATATGTTGATGACTTAACAAAACTACTATTTAATACCTACATCCTGGTTGCGGTGGTAACCTATTGATATGAAAAGGTTACGGTTAATATACCGTATTCACGTCAGAGGGCTTTTCGGGCCTCATTTTTGGGCATTTGCGAGCCCACCTTGGTACTCGTACATACGAAACGAAGATCTCAACGGGACCTAAAAGTAGACTTTGTGAAAAATGTTATTAAGAAATATGCAGAAGCTCACCATGAAAGACTTCGTCATCACATCGTCCAGCTCATTGACACCACGGAGTAAGTAAGAAGACCCAAACGGACAAAACCCTTTGAATTAGTATAGTGATATTGATGGTGAAAAGTGACTAAAGCAATTATTTAGTGACAATTAAAACACAAGAACAGTATGTATAAACCTTTATGTGCAAAAACATAGAAGTGACACAGCACTTTAATGCGTCCACTGACACATTAGTGGACGCATTCTTGAATACGTAAAAAGTAGTTCTTCGGATAGGATTACGGCGCGTGCCTCTAAAGAAGTACCCAGACGAACAAGCGTTGCTCGAATAAAAACTATTACTTTCTTGGTTTATTTTCAAACACTCATTGGTTTAGTGTTACAAGACTTAAAGTAACTCCCAATTAAAAAAATAATTTTGTCACAAAAAAACGCGATATGCTTGATTGAGGTTAAACCTGAGGTCTCTAGCTCCAAATTCAGCCTACGTAGCCATTCGGCCAAGGAAGCCGTAATTCGATTTACTAAATTCTTAAAGAGCTCTTTCAACTCGACATTGTCATTTGTTCAACGGCGGATAAAGTTTGACGATATCCTACTAAGGTGGCTCATTTAAATCGGTCAGTATGGGAAAGTCTGAAACTATAAGACATACGAAGATCTGTTCTTAGGAAACATGTCATCGAATTTAATAATAAGAAAAACTGCATTCATACATTTAAAAAAACCTGTACTCGACTCGGGAATCGAACCCGGTTGTTTTGAAAAATAAACGTACACTATTTCTATTTTTATATCGATTGTGTAGGTCTTAAGCAGTAAATGTCT
Source organism: Pyrgus malvae (assembly GCA_911387765.1). Classification (NCBI taxonomy): domain Eukaryota; kingdom Metazoa; phylum Arthropoda; class Insecta; order Lepidoptera; family Hesperiidae; genus Pyrgus; species Pyrgus malvae. The sequence continues at coordinate 5,707,612 of OU426951.1, forward strand.
CTCTCTATGAAACACGATGTCTAAAATGAATAAAATGCATTGTTTTCACATACTTTAATTTATTTTAGTAGATGTTCGAAGTGACCACCGTTTTTTTTTTCAATATAATAATTCACACGCTTAGGTCACGATCTTACTATTGCATTATGTATCTTCATGTGGTGAATTTTCCGTTAAAATTGACTCTATGGCTGCTTTTAGGTCTTCAACGGTGTCATAGCTTGTTTTATACACTTCATCCTTTGATAAATTATTGATAAGATTGATAAGATAGATATTGATAGTCACTGAAAATACAGATAAAACGACAATTTCTAAAATTGAAACCTAGCTGGATCTATTCATTATCTCCGAAACCCCTTAGGTACTACATTTCATCAAATCAAAATCGTTGGAGCCGTTTCCGAGATTCGAATTATATATATACGTATATTCACAAATTGCTCGTTTAAATGTACGAATATTAAATAGGATAGAGCAATGAGAAGTAGAGGCACACCTGCCTATGAACTGACCGCTGATAACAACGTACGTGACTGTCAAATGAAAAAAACGACGTAATGCAAGATGAGTTGCCTTGTATGTCAACAGTCATAACATAGCCCCGCGAATGGTGCAAATAAAACAGATAGTGTTTTTGTACATGCATATCAAATAAGCAGTGACTAACTTTTATATTATTTAACTCCTAAGCACTTTTGTAATAGGCAGACGCTACTGTTTTCTTTTGTAGCTCTATATAGAGCTACAAAAGAAAACAACTGAAATATCTATACAAATAAATTAAATAGGAGTGTCTATTTGTAATGTTGAAATAACCGCTTTTTACTACATGCACATGAATGTATATACGGTACATATACCAAAACAGCATTTTTTACAATTTTTGTCCGTCTGTCTGTCTATTTGTTCCGGCCGGTTTAGTTTAGAAAAATTCTAAAAATAAAGTCTACGTGGTTGAAAACGCGGGTGGCCGCTAGTAAACTAAAAAAAGCCTTTATAGCGAGCAAGGCCTAGCGGCTGGTGAAAAACGCAACCGATGCATGCACGCAACTTAGACTAACGAGCGTGGGTGTGTGATGGGTGACAGTCAATATAAGTTAGACAAACATCTTTCGATATTGTTGTGTCACTATATCAGCCAACTACACTTTTTATTGGTGGTAACTGTCATAATCTTAATCTTAATATACCTACATATAAAAAGTAAAGGGGTTTTGTACGTGAAGACACTGTTTTCTCTATTACAATTAACTCCAATCAACTTCCCGTTGGGGTGGTAAATACCCCTCGTCCGTTCAGAGACAAATTCGAAAACGAAATTTCATACTAATAATAGCTTTTTATAAGTCATCCCATGGAAAATTATCATAATTATGCCAAGTACTTCACAATTTTGTTTTATATTAGCGCAGACGTTGTCCTGATTTAAAATTATTGACAAAAGATTAATTTGTTTCTTTATTAATTCAAAGAGTTTTTTATAACTGTGAAATAAAAAATATAAAAATACAAAGTGACAGATGAACTGTTATTCAGACTGTGTAAACCTTCTGGGCGTTGGCGCGAACCAATGTTTGAAATAACAGTTTATGGGAAAATAAAAAAGTTGTGTTAATATTATTCTGCTGTCATAATGAGAAAAGGCACATCTAACATTTTATAAATATGGAGAAAATCGAGTTTAAAGTTTTTATTGGTTTTTGGCGAAAAATATCGACAGTAATATTACTTTCGAAAATAGATGAATTAAAATTAATTCATTTTCACGATTCCTATACAATTATTGAAATGTAAGTTTTTATTTTATTTGAATTTAATAAATAATCAACATTTTCTCTTCCAACGTAGCAAAAAAATGAAGTAAATTTATTAATATTAAGAATAGAGGGCATAACAAACCAATTGTGACTTTTCAGTCTGACATTTTGTTGAAAAATATGAAATAATACAATGAAAAGGCATATTTATTAATGTGCATTTTCATTTGACTAATATTATACAAGAAGAATTTTGGTAGTAAAGGCATAACTGCTAGTTGTGACTTTTCTTTTAAATTAAATATCAAGCTCTAGTTGGTAAACTTTAAATCAAAGAGCAAATCTGTGTTAATTATGCCTTTTCAAGTAAATAAATTATATTTATCGTGATAAAACTAAAAGCCGAATCTCTGCATATGTGACCTTTTGACTAACTAAGGTCAGATGTGCTCTTTTTACGTACAAAAATTAAAAAAGGCTCAGTTGTGCCTTTTAAGCTTACGGTATTTTTATTTATCTTGTTTCTAAAATTGTATAAAAAATATTGGCAGATGGGCCTTTTTTTCTGATTCCGAATATGTATATAACTCAATTTCGGAAAAAATGTTGGTTGTGCCCTTTTTCTTTGTGACGGCAGTATTATTTTTCCAAATTTTCTCATCGTTTTACAACTAAAACTCAACTAAAATTAGCCACATTGGTCCAGCCGTTCTTGATTTTTATCCAGAATGAAGTCAATTTTATTTTTTTGTCAATAAGTTATACATATATTTATTTATGATATATTTGTAGCAGATCCAATTCGACCAAATCGAGCTCACCGATGGGTTAATGTTACTAACGTCGCCTTGTTTTTTTTTTTTGCCAAAATTGTAATCTGAGACTTCTCAAATCCTCGGACAGATGTTTTCTTTCACTATTTCTTCGTCACTTTTTTCATTAATAAATGCACTTTGTTCAATGTCCATATTTTAAGAATTTTACAAGTATAGACAGTCGAGTCATAAGCTGTCACCCCTCCGACTTACGAATATTCGATCAGGTCACGTGTCCTGACGCGAGTTTAACATTTTTTACCCATCCCAAAAAAGTGCACAACGCCGCTATAGAAGTTTTCACTTCAATAATTTTTGTGCGTAGATAGCTGGAGAGTACCATACACTACTTAATACGGCGGTAAAAGAATATATTCCCATGGAAAGTTCCATTTATAATTTATTTGATGCTTTATTTTTTTCAATCTTTTGTGTGTTTCACTGCTAGACATACTCGTAGAACGCGGAACTGACAGGAATTTAGAACTAATTAATTAAATATATTCCTTCACTGTGGAGCAGCAATGACTATGCATTTAACAAATTTGTTTGTCAGAGGTGCCTGCCTGGTTTTGAACTTGGTATTTCCATGACGAGGACATGGTCTTAACCACTGGGCCATCGCTGATCTTTTCTAATGCAGGGTCGCGGGCACAGCTAGTTCCTATTATTAATGAGTAAAAAATTAAGAGATGTTCTCACCCAATTCTTCGCTTGTCACCAGTTTGGAAGCAATTGACCGCATTGCGATGAATGACGTTCCGTTGAAGATCTCAACTAGTGGTGCTGTAAATCATTAAAATAAAGTACATTTTGAGTAATAAAAAAAAGTAATAAATTTAGTAATTTAGTTTATGTTCTACTGAGCAGCTAAGCGAAACGGTTGCGGTTGGGTGTGACATCGGTGGCAAATTTCATGAGCGTTTCCGTTCTTGGGAGAGCATGTTAAGCTGTCTACCCCGGTGGTCCTATCTATCGATAGATAGCAGTCGTTAAACGTTATGAGTGGTTTTAACCCAATTACGGGAAGCGACCCAGTAGTGGGACGCAAAAAGGGTTGTAGCCGAACAGTTATGTACTTAAACGTACTTGGCTGACACCCTAGTCTTCCCATTATTGGGGAGGCCTGGAACTTGCTCCACGCTGCTCCAACGCGGGTAAGTGATCCAACTGCCCATAAGGCCTCCAACAAGGTTTAACGACTGTTATCTATCGATAACAACTGACCGCGCCCTCCGAAGCACGGAGACATGTATGTAATTTTTTGCCACTAGCGCTCACCCATCTCACACCCGACCCTGCCCATTTGGCTTAGCTGCGTAGATCGCTTGCATTCTACGCTAGCCGCCAGGCTATTAATTCAGTTAATTGTACTTACCAATATAAATCTCCGTCGTGGTTGTAGCGAATGCAAATATAAATGATGCGAGGATCTTGCTTGTACACGATATGATACCGACGACTGTGTCATCCAGTTTCATGAAATCGCTGAAGATGCTTATGGAGAACAGCGTTCCTGGTGACAAAGTATTTTTTATCAATGATGTGAATAGACGAAAGTAATCAATGTGACATGATTTTACTCTTATTATACTTTGACATATAGCCTTGACCATATCATGACCTTTTGACGTTATATTAAACCAGCTGTGCCCCGCCGTTGCACCCGCGTTAATTTTTTTTAAAGTATCCTATTTTACTTCTGATAACTTCAAGAACATATGTACAAAGTTTCATGATGATCGGTTGAGTAGTTTTAGTAACAAACAAAGTTACTTTCGAATTTATAATATTTTGTTAAATTTGCTAATTAAATGAGTATAAATTAAATAAGTTATTAAAATAGTAAAATTTAAAAAACGGGATGCGCTCCGGCTGTGCCGGCAGAAGTGAAAACTTGAACATTAACGTTGTGCATTTTTGATATTTTGGAATGGTTAGGGAATAATTTCGCACGAATTGTTTTTATTATCAGTATTATTTTTCCTCTAGTATTTTCAGTAGGTTTTCATCTAGTATTTTTATAAAGTACTCACTCATTTTCTATCACTCACTATTTCTTCGTCACTTTTTTCATTAATACATGCACTTTGTTTAATGTCCATATTTTAAATACTTGATATAAACGAATTTTACAAGTAGGTATAGACCGTCGAGCCGTCATCAGCTGTCACCCCTCCGTCTTACGAATATTCGATCAGGCCACGTGTCCTGACGCGAGTTTAACATTTTTACCCATCCCAAAAAAAGGTGCACAACGCCGCTAAAGAACTTTTCACTTCAAAAATTTATTCTCAAATTGTTAATTTGTACACCACATAAGACCTTGTATAATGTTCTTCCTGAATTCTAATGCAAATAAATAAATAAATGGACATCTGCTATATGTCACGAAATCTGTTTGGCTATGAATGTTGTGAGGCCTGCACATGCACCTTGTTTTAGTATGCGTAACCTCGAGAGCGCTCAATGTCGAATAAGGTCAGCTTGACGACTAAATGCAGAAGACATAGAAGACATATCTGTAGAGTTGTCGGTAGTGAGAATATTTTGATTAATTATTTCCTTTCATATTTCTTTCTAACACTTATAAAGTTTATGCATACAAGCGTGCTTGTCCGTACACATCACTACTACAACCAGGGCTGGTCGGACTATGTGAAACAGTATGTATAATAATTAATAACTCCATGTATGTAGTTGACACAGGTGTAAAAATAGCTGGGTGGTTTATATTATAAGACAGAACATCACGCTTTTTAACCGACGAAAAAAACGGAAGAGGTCCTCTTCCGTTTTTTTTCCGTTTTATTTTTTATAATTCCGATTTAGATAAATCTTTTTTTTATTGAAAATGTCGGGAACTCTCAAAGATGGTCCCACAAAAATTTTGAAAACAAATTCTAACCCTAAGCGCGGGAAAATAGGGGTGAATTATTGATCACTTAGAGATTTTAATGAGTTATGATTGTGTGGCAGTCCCGGATTTATAAATAGGCCGTATAGGCCGCGGCCTAGGGACGGCAGCATCCTAGGGAAGGCAGTTCACTGGTTTTCTCATGGTTTTTTGTACTTTAAAAATCCCTAAAGAAACTCATTCCTATTGAAACCTATATTATCGTGTGAGTGATAGATGAGAGAAGCAAGGCGGGCGGATGACCGTGACAACGTAGCAACCCCCGCTATCCTTAGGTACGTACATGGGGCGGCAGAAATAAAGTGGCCTACACTCATAAAAAATATAAAATCTGCACTGTTGTGTGGGTGTGTTCTGTTATTGTATAAATAATTATTAGGTAAATAAAACCTTTTTAATAAAAACTAAACGGCCCAAAAAACTGTACCTTTCGTTCTGAATCAATGGGCACCGACTCAATAGTTTTAAGTGTCATTACCATTAGCAAGAAAAAATATCATATGCCAAGTATAATATTACTTTGTTATTTTTTGCTTTTCAGTTTTTTCGGCGGTTTAATTTTTTGTTAATTTTTTTTTACTAATTAAATGAATGAAATGAACATTTCTGCCACGTAGTGTTAATTGGTCGCTGTAGTCTAGAGACATCTACATACATCCTCAAGCAAGAATAAGTCATGGTTGTGGTCGTATGCAGTTGCTACTCCGGAGGCTTATGTCACCTCATGTGAGTCTGGCCAGCAACGGCGCCTTTCCACCGAAAACAATACATTTTATTTACGGCAGAGAATGGAATGAGTTTCAGTTTTTGTTCTTGGTCTTGGTGTTTGTGTTCATGTCTATGTGTATGTCCACGGTACCCACGACACAGAGTCTACCCTACTGTGGGGCTATGAGTGTAAAACGATACCACAATGCCTACGATACTATACGACATTGATGTTGATATTGATCCATCTGTCATTCCTATGCATTGGAGAAATCTAATCCATTGCAAAGATACATTGGTTGTTTGATAAAATAATATTGAATGTGTCGCCCATTCTTAAGTGGATTCATTTTAAAAACAACACTGTGCAACAAATTTCAAGAATGAAAGTGGACATAAAATTGCAAAATCATCCATCAATGGTTGTTGTTTTTGGCCCATATAAACATTTATCTACACTAATATTATAAAGAGGAAAGACGTGATTGTTTGTTTGTTTGTTTGTATTGAATAGGCTCCGAAACTACTGGACCGATTTATAAACGTTTCAAACTCATAGCCCCACGGTGTATATACCCTGTGTCGTGGGTACCATGGACACATACAAAGACAGAAATACAAACACCCAGACCGAGAATAGAAATTTAAACTCATCATTCTAATTTCTGTTTCACCGGAAATCGAACCCGGGACCCTTCAATTGGCAGTCCGTTGCCATTGCCCCATACGTGTCGTCATTTGAAAAATTATTTTACCATTAGAAGCTGGCATTATCCCTAATGAATATCGTCTGCTACTCCATTCAAATAAAATAAAAAACCAGTTTAGATACATGGCGACTGTAAAAATATCAGTTTCCGCCAGTGGCGGCTCATCCTAAAGAGCGCTGGTGCAGTGCACTCCCACTTTAAAATTTAAATATTACATAGGAAAATTACATAGGTAATCTATATTCCTTCATAATACATAACATACTATCCTTACATTATATCTATCATCTATCCTTACTTACATTATATCTACGCGTACATTTATCGTCATATTGTACGAGTGGAGCGCCAGCGATTGTTGCGCTCCTAATGAAACGAAGTTTAGTACGATTCCTAGCGCTGTATTCAATGAGTGCGAAAGAGAAACATCGCAGCACATAGCCGACGCGTGAAACAAAAGATTTAGTATGAGAAATTAACTTAATCTGGAGCGCCGCTCACGCGCGACGTTGCCAAACCGTGGGTTCGGCCCTTAGAGCATCAAAGTTACTGACTCACCCTTCAGAAGAGACGGCATAGCGCCTCGCTTCGATACATAATTTTTGTGCCAAATCTGGTGCGGGGAAAGAACGCACACATTTTAATTTTGTCACACATTCACAAAATATCCTTTCATCGCTACAGACGCATACATTTCTAAATATGTAAATTTCAATTAACAACGTCATTTTCTATGCACCGTCAACACTGACACCGACACACACAGACATAATAGTTGTATAACTAGAAGACACATTGTGCATAGACGTTGGGACGAGGGGTTCGCCCGTAAAGGCCACTCCTCTGACGGGTGTCATACTCGTCATACCTTGATGCTTTAAGGTTCGGCCGGCCGTACCGCGCACCGCGAGTACAACCTGCTTATGCGATGTTGCCGTTCTTATGTATACAAACAAACAAACGTGTCGTCGGCTTTGACAGTTATATCGCAGTTTTTCTTTAAATTAAAATTAAAAATAGTTTATGCGCGACATTTTGTGTTAAAAATGGAAAAATACGGTGTAGGTATCTTTTATCATTTGTATCTTTTAGTAAGCAGTGTGAAAAAAACTTTCGAAATACGCCTTGAACTGAAAGCAATAATGTTGTACGAAAACTAAATCTTTTAAATTACGCGTGTTTTTAAATCTGAACAATATTTAAAACCCTTGGTTGTGTGGATGTGAAGATAGCAATAAATTAATTTGTTTTCCGTGTGGTTATCAACTGGAACTGACACCGACATTGGTGGTGAATCTGCTTGGATGGTAACGGGTGGTAAAATAATTTTTATGTTTTTTTTTTTGTGAACCCCCATCGAAAAATGTCACTAGCCGCCACTGGTTTCCGCAACGATTGGATTTTTCAGGTGGCAGTGATATACTTAGAAGCGATACTTTAGGGTTTTTGAGGGAGCAATCTGTAGACATTCAGAGTTCTCTTAGCTAATCATTTAGTCCATTCCTGTATCCAAAAATAGAAACCAACATACAAACGTTGTATTCATATTATAGCAGTATATAAATGACGTTCCAACATTGCCCTTTACTTACAGAGCAAAATAGCCTTAAGAATTATTATTGAGCCTTTATTATGAATTTGTTAAGTCTTGCTTTTTGTTGTAAACAAACAGATAGAAAAACCTCAATTCTAACAATGTAGATGTAAAAAAAAAAATATTTAGTAATGAAGCAAGCTTATAGCCTTTTATTATTTTTCTTAGTATCTGCAACTTCACAATTTGAGCATAAAATAAAAATCATTATTAACAGTTTTTACACTAATGTACAATATATGTTCTATGTAGTTGTCATTGGTACATACTATTGTAAATAATTTTGAAGAATTACCGGAGGACTCCCCAGATCTACTTTAAAAAGTCTTTACTTCTGTTAAAACTCATATTATTTGCCTTAATCACACTCAATTTTGATAGGAGACCGGTGTCAAGCATTGTAACATAAATAGTTGGAAGAAAATATGTTTCATTACTAAAAATATGAGTAAGTAATACTAGTAACTAATGGGTCTTAAGTATGTAACTGACGACCCGCGTGGCGCAATGGTTACCATGCCGGACTGCCAATCGAGGGGTCCCGGGTTCGATTCCCGGCGAAACAGAAATTTGAATGATGAGTTTAAATTTCTGTTCTCGGTCTGGGTGTTTGTATTCCTGTCTTTGTATGTGTCCATGGTACCCACGACACAGGGTATTAATTATCCTACTGTGGGGCTATGAGTGTGTAATGTTTATTATTATTATTATTATTATGTAGCGACCTTCCGCTACTCATCAAGAGATGGCGCCACGGGTATTCCTGAATCACGCTATCGAAGTTTTCGGAATATCCGAACATATATACAAGCTCTGAATCGAGTCAGTTGGAGCGCGGCCGCTCCCCGGGCATGACCACCTCGCCCGGCGGGAGATCTCCCTTTGCCAAACTGGTGACCCTGGACAAGCACCTTCACTCCCTGGATGGACTGCAGTATCACTTCACCGGCTCATCAGGGTCATCGCAGCGCATCGTGATAACGCTTCCTGATCCTGCACCTCCTGCGACATCGTGGACGGCTCGAGTACCCACTCGAGCCTCACACCCACAGAGGGCGACACAAGGTCTGCACCCTCACATCCCGACTCACCGTGGACAGAGGGCGACACAAGGTCTGCACCCTCACATCTCGACTCACCGCAGATAGAGGGCATTCAAGGCGCTTATAAGCAAAGATTACTCCTGCCTTAAATATATTGAAAATTGAACTAATTTTGTCCTGCCTTAAATATATTGAAAATTGAACTAATTGAAAGGATTAGTTTCTTTGTCATCTCAAAGAGTTTTTATGTTACTTCCAATTAAAAAATATAAAACAAATAGTGACAGATGTATTGTTATTCAGACAATGTCAAACTTCTGGACGATGGCTCGAAGAATCAATGTTTGACAGTTACTAACAGAGCGAATCTAGCAGACGTTGTCCAGGTTGTCCTGCCTTAAAATATCAGAAATAAAATAATATTGCGACTATAAATTGAGATGAAACCTATCCTATCTTTCAAGTTGGATCAAACTGCACACGGTGTACAAATTTTATTAAAATCGGTTTTTTTTATTGTGTGCACCGCTGATTTGTCACCAAAATGGTTCGGAGAATTCTCAGCTGTGTACGGACTTCGAGACTTTTTATTTTATTTTTTAAAACAGTCCTTGCTCTGTTGGATGGTACACGGAGAAGGTTTTATATACAATCTCCAGTGTTTGTTTTTTTGTTATTATGTAGTGTTTATAAACATATTTATTTAATATTAATAACATAATTATAATATCTTTAAGTGGTATATATTAAAATCGGTTAAGTTAAGTTTATATATATTAAGAAGATAAGTACCTGGACGACGCGGCGGAGTTTTTTTTTTTTGTTTAATTTCAAACGAAACACTCATTTGCTTAGCGTTACTTAACAACGCCATCTGAAATAGCTCCCAATAAACAAAAATCACAATAAATTCGGCCAAGGAAACTTTAATTGAATGAATGATTTTTTATAGAGCTCTTTCAAATCGACATTGTCATCTCTTTGAACGTCGTATTGACGGATGGTGTTTGACGGCGTTCTACGCCATAATATTGTTAATACTTTCCAATAGATGTCAGGAAGAGTCGTATTTTTCAGTTAATATTTAAGTTGATTATCGCTGAATATGTTTTTTTAATAATTTAAAATTTATAAAAATGAAACCTAGCTGGATCAATTTATCACCCCCGAATCCAGGGTACTAAATTTCATCAATATCGTTGGAGCCGTTTCCGAGTTTCAAAAAATATATTTAGTATATACTTTAAGAATTGCTCGTACCTTTAAACGAGCAATTCTTGTATATTTATAATTTGAATTTCGAAAACGGCTCTTACGATTTTTAAGAAATTTAGTATGCAGGGGGTAGTTATCCACTATGTATATAAGTAACATTGCGCCATTGGTTCTAGATGGAAATTCAATATTGGTTTCGCTAGATTTGCTATGTGTAATTATACTAATTACTTACCTACTAAATTGGTGATGATGCTGTAGGTGCAAAACATACTGAACTGCACCTCGTCCCAGTTGAACCGGTACCGCATGAAGAGGTACAAGACGTTCATCTCACCTGGAACATACATTATTATCAATTTAAAAATAATAACATAACTCACAATTTAACTTAAATTAATTCACAATTAGAAACGCATAATATGGGTGATAGGAATCAACGTCGGTAGTTGAATAAAAAAGTGACGAAGTAAGAGAAAACGCCTATAAAAGCGAGGCCTCCTCTAAGGGGGCATTATTAGTGTGATATTCGTAGAGGCAGTCACTCTGTCCGTTTGCGTACTGAAATTCTGTATTTGTGCTTACCTATAATTTAATTGTAGTTGTATACTGAAATATTAATTAACCTTAAATCGTTGTTTTGGATTGTAAAAAGGCTTTGTGAATTAAATTGTGATTTAAATATTCCGCTTCTGGTTTTTATTTGTAAAATGGGGTAAATTAATATCAACGTTACTGATAAATTAAATCTATATAAAGGATCCAGTGGCTCATGTTGTGGGTATCATTAATAATTTTTTTTCGTTTCTGTTAAAAATATTGCATACTTTACTGAGGTAAAGACGGCGACCTTATGAATATGTGATGAAATCAAACGCCTTCAAAATATAATGTATTCAATCTTCTCTCGTTTCAAATTATTCCTGCCACATTCATTCATGATTTAGTAATCATGACATTTTTGATGACAATGTTATTAAGTTTTAATAATAACAATATTTCAATATCAATCCTAAATCGTCAACAACCAAATTATCTTCAATTAACAATTTTTTTTTCAATTCCGTTCCATTTCCCAAATACGCGTCATCACTTTATTTTTTTTACTGATGATACTAACTTCAAAACATGAAATCTATACTGCCACATACTGTTAAACATTATAAAATACTTTTTATTAAATTAACTTACTTCAGTTAAAAAATACATATAAAATATTGTCAAATCATTACAAAATATACAAAAAATAACGTTTATTTGCGAAAATATAAGTATTTTCTAATATAAAATATTTTTCTTTCTTTATGTATATCTTTCAAATATTTTTATAGAGGGACACACATTGATTTTTTATTAGTGCGGTACCCTAAGAAGCTGTCAATCACAACTATGATAAAACCGCATTCGTGAGATACGAGTACCTACAAGAACTATTAAATTTATTATATTCATTGGCGTATACCTAATGTGTCTTGAAATATTTGATTTCAATGTAAAATCTGGAACTAACTCCATCTTATCTTTATGGAATCCTTTTTCAGTCTGATGTTAATTTTTATCCAGCTTAGAATGAAATACATCAAAATTGATCATCCATAGCAATAATGGATCTTAATAAACAAGCGATTACGCACAAACGGCATGCAGGACGTAATTTTCTGTAACAACAAGAACAACGCATTGTGATTCAATATAGCGCATGTCAGACCATAGCTGATAGACTACTGCTAGCTGATGAATGAATATTAGGTACAATAGGTTAATTTAAATATGCATAAGATTGAGATTTTTGGCGCGTTCGCGCGTCTTTTGTTTATTTTTTACCCGACTGCGACAGAAGGAGTGTTATGTTTTTCGAGAGTATGTATGTACTATGTGTAATTATTTGGCACGCTCTGCAGCCCGAATGGCTTGATGCATTTTAGCTTGAGAGATGTAGTTAGATTCGTATTTACTGTGAGAGTTACATTGAGTATATCAAAATAAAAGAAACAAAATGGCCGATTTTTGGCGCCAAATTCAATTATCTGAACAGCTCGATGGATTTTAGCTTGAGAGGTGTCGTTAGATTTGTGTTTACTGTGAAAGTAACACTGGATATATCAAAATATAATAAAAATCAACAAAAAATTAAAAACGGTAATTAAAAAAACCAAAAAACCCGGCTGCGTTTATGTAATTTGTAAACCCTAAAACAAGAAAGTCGTCATACCCGATTGCTCTTAACTTAAAAATCGACTAATGGGGGTAGGTAAATTATAGAACAGGAGCTCATTGTATATTTAACAATATTTTTAAAAACAAGAAGAACTGTAGCAGTCGGGACCCATCGAAACGTCTAGATTTGACATTTTCCAATACAAAAAATTTGTGCGCGTGTAGTGCGTTTTCCGAAACTACCGTATATGCGCCGAAAAATACGCTAATTTGAAACCGCACTAAGAGTGGAACAGAGCCCTTCGGCTTGTATATAACGAGAACATCCAGTAAGTCAGTTAAGACCATAAATTTTTAATATAACTATACTTCATGACGTAGTCAGTTCCTTACTGATTTTTTCTGTGATTACTAAGTGATGCAAAAATTATACTTGACGCTGGCTATATGCACAGAGTTTGCCATTCCACTATTAAAAATGAAAAAAAAACTATGTACGATTATATCGTACTCTACGTGTTCAGTCACGTAATATCACGTATAATCTACTGTAACAACTGTGACCCAATATATTCGCACGTCAGGCAGTCGCCGTATGCGGAGCGCGGACTAATGAATCAACATCAATCAAGTTGCACAGTATTGCAATTAATTAAACATGGATGTACTTTATTAAGATAATCTTGGATTTTCAATTTGAACAAAAAAATAGTTTGCCCTAGTCTACCGCCTGTAATTCCAAAATTACTCATTACTATACGAGAAAAGCTTCAAGAAACGTCAGCAAACTTGTAAACAATTTGTTCTAGAGTATTTGTCAACGAACTTTGCTTACAACTATAAGGAGGACAAACTGTATAGTGCGCCATGATGCAATGCCGCACTGCTGATCGAGGGTCCTGAGTTCATTTCCTGACGATAATTACAGGATTAAACTCTCAATAAATAGACGATGACGCACAAACAGTACGCGGGACTATTATACTCTTACTGTTATTAACTGTTGCGTTATCAGTTTACAATACAACATTACCGTGAAATTTTTTTTTCAACCTTTTTCTATGTCCCACTGTTGGGCACAGGTCTCCTCTTACACGTGAGAGGGTTGAAGCCATGGTCCACCACGCTGGCCAAGTGCGGATTGGTGGACGTCATGCTTTCGAGAGATTATGAATTTCTCTCAGGCATGCGCAGCGATGGAGAACATCGTAATCAATTAAATATTACGTTATTTTCCATCACCGTGGAGCAACGATAAATTCCCACATTACGAATTTCTTTGTCAGAGGTGCGTGCCAAGGATCGAGAAACTCGGGATCGGTCGCGTCTAAGACCGCGGTTTTTACCACTCGGCCATCGCCACTCATCGTGCTAATACCAAACTTTATCTAATGTCAGGCGCACACCATATATGTACATCAATTGCCCGTAATCACAGGTGTAAATGATGGCGATGACGTACAGACAGTACACATAGAGTACGATATAATCTACTGTAACAACGCATTGTGACCCAATATATCACATGTCAGGCAGTCGCTGTATGCGGAGCGCGGACTAATGAATCAACGTCATTCAACTTGCACAGTATTGCATTAAATTAAATATGGATGTACTTTATTAGGGTTATCTTAGATTTTCAATTTGAACTAAAAATAGTTTTCCCTAGTTTACAACCTGTAATTCCAAAATCACCTTCACATGTGCTTTTTACGAAACGAGAAAAACATCAAGAAACGCCAACTTGAAAACAATCGATTATATGTTCTAGAGTATTTGTCAACGAACTTTGCTTACAGTGCGCTATGTTACAATGCAGCCATGTAACATGCTGATCGAAGTTCCCGGGTTCAATTCCCGACGATAATTACAGGATTAAACTCTCAATAAATAGACGATGACGCACAAATTGTACGCGGGACTATTATACTCTTACTGTTGCGTTATCAGTTTACAAAACAACATTATCGTGCCAATACCAAACTTTACCTGATGTCAGGCGCATAACATCAATTGCCCGTTATCACAGGTGTATATAATGGCGATGACGTACAGACAGTACACGTAGAGTACTATATAATCTACTGTAACAACGCATTGTGAACCAATATATTACATGTCAAGCAGTCGCTTTATGCGGAGAGTGATAAATGAACATCATTCAACTTGCATAGCTGCAATAGCAATTTACAAAGTCAAATTAATTATGGAGGTACTTTGTTAGGAGCAGTTAGATTTTCAGTTACAGTCTATAGGTGCAATGGTCACCATGCCCGACTTCCATTTGAGAGTGGATGAGTCAATTCCCAGCGAGGTATAAATTGATGATTGTACTCCTTTTTTGTATGGGGAAACCTTCAAAATGTACCCGGCACCTAGGGAGAGGGGATACCGGGTTATGTGGGGATTTGTACCTAACTAAAATCCCCTTGGTGGCCTGCCTCTGCGCTTGGGGATGATTCCGGGATCTCCAGTGGAACGCACCGGTGTCCTCAGCGCGTGGCGCTCAGAATGGGCCCATCTTCAGGAAAGCAAATGTGCTTTCCAGCACCTTCAGCTGCTTACGGCGGCATGCAGCCACGCACATACGTTTTAGTGCATGCGTGCGGATTTTGGTGTTAATTGTAATTAATTTGTTTATAATTTAAATTTAATTTTAAGTTGTAATATATAACTTTTACAATAAAATTTGTACACCTTGAGAGTAAATATGGCGATCTAAATATATTTGTAAAACCTTTTTTGTTACCCATATTTGTGCAAATAAAATATTTTCTTTTCTTTTCTTTCTTTCAAAGTTACAAAAAGGGGTTCCGTGTATGGAAACTGTTGACGGATCTCAGAAAGTGATATTACGTTGCTTTTTATTGCTTCAAATTTCACGATCTTAGCTCCGTTATGTTTTGTGCTTCCGTACTTGGGAAACCAGTCTCCAAGGGATCTGCATTTCAGACCCAGCCCCACACCTCTAATAAAAAAAACGGTTTTCCTCCTGCTTCTCACAGAGCATTCTCCACTATACTTTTTCATTGCTTATATTATTATTCCTACGTATAAGAAAATCCTCGCCGCCATCCGTCCGTTGCCGACCTTGAATGCGGTCTATCCTACACGATACTATCACACATTGCACTTTAGCTAGAAGGTATTGAAACTCAAGGATATCTATAAAGCTATATCGAATTTTAAGCAACAATACTATACAAAAAAATAATGGATCAATTGAGTCTAATAAAAATAGACGATTACTTGCCCCGCAGTTTCACCCGCGTTAGAGAGGATCATTGGCATGATGAATATATTCAGCGGATTTCATGTATCGGAATTGAAACCCATACTTTTATTTCTTATGAGTCAATCTTAAAAGTCAGACACATAATGTCGTGCAAATTTTTTAGATTATTTAAAGAGAAAAATTCTTTTATACATATTTTTTGGGTAACTTGAACCGTTTACGCAACGCACGCAACGGAAGCCCTCAAATATGATTATTTTTTCCCGTTTTTGCAACATTTTTCACTGATGCTTCGCTCCTATTGGTCGCAGCGTATTTTTATGTAGCCTAAGGCCTTCCTCGGTAAATGGACTATCCAATACAAAAATAATTTTTCAATTCGTACCAGTCGTTCGTGAGATTAGCGCGTTCTAACAAACAAACTCTTCAGCTTTAAATATTAGTATAGATTAGCGCATTAAAATCCATAAACTCACCGTGTAAAGGTCCGAATATGACGCATACGACAACAATGAGCAAGGACACTCTAAGTCTCCGTCTCCGAGGCCCACTCCTGAAGGCCACGGTGAGGGTCTCCCGGACGTGACGCGCGTCGAAGAATGAACAAACCCATCCTCGGCAGCCGACGGGTTGCTCCTGAAAGAAAATGAAGAAAAGGACATAATAAAATTGAACGTTTTTTTACAAGTTTGACATACTCAAGTAACGCGAATATTTCGAAGCTTGGGGTCAAATCCTGGAGTGCATCACAGAGTAAGAAAAATTATTATATTATGCGTATTAATCACGAGCTCGACACGATAAAAAGCATTATTATTTTAACAATGGATGTACAACAAGATACGAGTTTTATGATCTAAATTCCTTCCCGAAGTCTACGAAAATATGCAAAATGTAATAATTTCGTAGCCATAAGTAGATTTTTAATTTATTATTAGTTCATAGGGTTACAGAATTGAGTGTTTGGTGTCAAGTTCAATGATATAGTGCCCACTATATTATAAGTTCAAAAGATATTTATATATCTCATAATATCTCAAAATTTCTTCTAACAATATTTACACTCTATTTTACTTATTTAAAAACTTTATTGAACCCAAGAAAAAATGTGGTACAATAGGCGAGCTGAATGCCTTATGGCATCTACCTGCACCTTACCTAAGGGAGTACAGAGAGATTTAAGCTCTTATCAATGCAAAAATGCATTCGGCTGTACGGAAGATAGTTGTAGATTACAAATTTTAAAAAAATAACCCGTCTACATACTCGTATTTTTACTTCTACTACTTATCTATTGCTTACGAAGATTTTTTATGTCCTTTTAAAATACTCTTAAAAGAAAAATTCTTCCCATACCCTCGTCAAACGACTTTCCGGAAATTATCCCAAGGATTCCATGGCGTACAGTAATTTAATGGTAAATGTTCAGATGCTGATACGAGTAGACTTACGATTGTTCGCCAAAAACGATTTGTCATGTTCACAAGACATCGTTCAATTCGAAGCAGCTTCTTGATACGAATCAGGGAAATGTCGGCAGAAGACAATTTATCAGGCCCGCGAAGCGATTTGTCTTTCAGAAGACGTCTTCGTATAAACAGTATGTGTATCATGAACCAATTAATGACCCATTGCATATTAGGCAAGCGTTTTAATCAAAATAGTGAAGGATTTAAGCTGCAGATTGTCACGGTGTAAATTATTGTATTAAGATGATGAAGAAGCATTATGATGTTCAATGTGGATTTATTGGAGTATCATTGGTTTCTTGTGCATTTGGAGTTTAGATAAGAAAGTTTTGGTAATGTTCACCACTTTTCAGCGGTGGAAGGAGTGAAAGACTAAATAGACTGATCTTAAGCGACCGTAAGCATCCGAAGTAGCTGCGTTACTGCACACAACATATAACATATATAACGCTACACACTTATAGCCCCACATTAGGATTCCCTGTGTCGTGGGTGCCATGGACACACACAAAGACAGAAACACAAACAACCAGACCAATTACAGAAATTAAAACTCATCATTTCAATTTCTGCCTCGCCGGGAATCGAACTCGGGACGCTCCGATCGGCAGTCCGACATGATAAACATTGCGCCATTCGGGTCGTCATCAACAACAGTACTCAGGCTTGCTTATCCTCGTGTGTAATTATCATGGAATGCAGCAAACCCTTAACAACGCCGGGCATATCTATGCAGATATTAAATAAGTAATAATGTTTTTTATTTTAATACTATTACATGACACACTAGCAATCGGTTACTTTAGCCGCAAAACGAACTCAAGCTTTATATGAACGTTCACGTATTACTAAGTAGCATCAATGAGGCCTCGCAGCGAAGTGAATAACTTCAACCAAGCAAAAAGTTTTCTACGATTGTACTATGAGATCATCTTCCGAGCTCAGCCAAACCAAGGTACATAGTTTGCAAAATTGCAAGCAATTGTATCAAAACTATAAAATTAGCTGTCATCATTATAGGTTGCGGTGCAGGTTATTTATATTAAATTATAAAGTTTTTAATTCTTACTCGAAGTGAAAGGTAAATAGTTGCTTTCTCTAAACCGAGTTACGAGAAACTACGAGTATGCAATACTATACTACTCGTTTTTTATTTAATTACTAGATGCATGTCTACTTCATTTAATTAAATAAAAAACAAAAGTCAGGCTCTGACCAGAACCATCTCAATATATACATATAAATTACGTGTCACGTTGTTTGTCCGATATGGACTTCTAAAGTACTTAACCGATTTTATTAAAATTTGCACACCGTGTGCAGTTTGATCCAACTTGTAAGATAGGATAGCTTACATCTCAATTTATAGTCGCAATATTAATTTATTCCTGATACTTTAAAGCAGGACAACGTCTACCGGGTTCTCTAGTTTTCATATAAAGATCGTTGAACTAGAAGTTGCCTTAACTGTGCCCTAACACTACCGGCAGATCGACAATCAGGGTTTTAAGTAGTATAGTTTCTTTTGATCCATTTTCACCTGCACGCTTCAATGTTAGGCTAATAAGGTAATATAATGTGACCAACAAGTACACTTGATAGTTTTTTGAAAATGATACACCACTTCTGCACCACACTGTCCTTATGTATATCGGGTTATCTTGTGAATAAACTTGACCGCTCCACTTTTTGCCTATCTCTATGTCTATCCCAAACTTGTAAAAAAAACTCTTCGAACTAGTAGCAGTGACATTTCCAGTCGGAAGTGTAAGTGGAGCTGGCAAAAGGCAGCCAATGCCACGCAAGCCGTGTAAGTGACAAATTGCCTGCGCCGCGAATTCGAGGGGAGAGTCGGAACGCGATCAGATTGCGCGAGGCTCAGATCAGGTGTCTGAATATTTGAGAATTCAGATTGATTACATTAAACATCTTCCAACGGTAATACCTACAACTAGTACACCGTTATTTAAGCGTTTAGAGTTAATAATCCCGTATTTGTACCCTCTGAGGAGGGAAGGGGAAACCCAAAAATAGTTTCATACTGTTTGACTTACTTAGTTATGAGGAACCTGTACCTATACAAAATTTTAATTAAGTTACTTCGTAGTATGATGGTCGCCTCGTGTAAGAATGGCTGGCAATCACATCTTTTTAACGAAATAAGAAATCGTAGTATAGCTACATAGACACTATAATTATTTATGTCCTAAATTATACAATGCGATTAGTTAAACCCATGAAATTAAAAATTTAACCCTTCAGAAAGTGAGATCGATGATCATTAAATGGCTTACTGACCTTGATTATGATCGAATAGAAAATCTATTTGTCAAAATAGAATGAAGATAACATAAAAATATAATAAGTCGCACCATCACACATAATCATGCACGCAATCGCTAATACATAAATCAACTCATATACGCGCGCGTGTATACTTACGCGTACAAACACTTAACTCAGAAATGCACGCACACTCAGACACACACACAAACACACACACAAACACACACACAAACAGACAAACAAACGCGCGCCCGCTCTCACTGGAAAAGTGTATTTCTTGTTATTTTTTAAGGTATAGTTTTAAGTTATTTTATGTTTTATGTTAACCATTAGTTCAATAAACTTATTATTAAGACCACATCTGGGAAGGAACTGACTTCTGCAACACAGTGAAAACTAAAGCAGAAGGCAGGGTCTCTACACAGTATGCTATTATGTACGTTGTACTTAGCAACTACTAGTGTAAGCTCGTTCGTAGTCAAAGGGATTAGCGCAACAGATTGATTACATGTTTCATAAAAATCACAAATTTGGGTGTCCGTCACTTAAAAAGAAAAAAGCCTTTATGTCTGTCTCTTTATCTGTCTGTATCTCGTTTTGCTCCCACTGCTTGGCACAGGTTCTTCCGCATTATTAGGTATCCTACCACGCCGCTCCAATGCGGGTTGGTGAAGAACCGGGTTAGTTACCAACCCACTGCCTGATGTTTTTAAACCACCTCTAAAAGCGCCCGACATGGAACCATGTCGGTTTAACAACTATTGATTTATAAAAAGTGTCATGACTTCGGATCTTACTCGCTTTACGAAGAAGATTTCATACATATACATATTTCATCCTTTTCAAATATATGTTTACACATTAAGATTCTGCGTCATTTTTTTATTTTGTTGATAATCTCAAAAATATTACTATCAAAAGTAAATACTATGTAATCATTTATGAAATTCTTGAAGTGGCTAAAATTCTACTAAGTTTTACAAATTTACTTCATAATTTTTTCGCTATTCGAAAATTTCGATTTTCGCAATAGTTATGACGCCGTCCACCCACAGATAAAGTTTTTTTTACTCTTTATACGATACCCTTTATAGTATGGCCTTTTTAGTAGGATGGCACTTATCATCAAGTCACTAGGAACGAAAAAATTATAACGATAAAAATATTGGTTTTATTTATCGAGCAGCAATTTAACAAGAAACGTAAAACTGAATATATTTTCAGTTATAAAAATCATTTTCTTAGGACACTATATCGGTTTTTCCTAGGCGATATACCGCCCACTCTCGACGCCCATTTGGCCGCGCACCAAGAACCAGCAAGGAGTCCCAAGACAGTGTAACATACGCCAGTAAATCTCGCGCCACGTTTATTACTTGCACCGAACCGCATAATAATACACAACTATGTTACATAATACTAACTATTACTAACGTAACCATCTGCCATACATCAAAGAAGGTCTGAGTAAATTTACAACATTTCTTTACACGACAACAAAGGGGCGGGCTCTAGGCGACGTGTGTATCTTTTTTATGTATTGTCACGTAAAAGTTATTAAAGAGAAACCCAATATAGACATTAAGTTTTTTATTGGATGGGGTATCATAAGCATACTGCACCAAAAAAAATGTATCCAAATTGAAAAAATCCAAATACAAGTGTTTGAAAACAGAAGATAGTGGATTGTTCACTCATTTACATTAGCGAAGTATCATTTAAATGCGTATTAACAAGTGATTATCAAAATATGACCTCGGCAAAAATTATACATTTAAAAATATAGGTCTTTAGTGAGCAGCCATGGAACAAGAAAAATAGAACTGATTTTTTTTTAGTTCCAAAAATCATTTTCTCAAGACACAGCAAAAATCTCCTATTTCAGTTTTTCCTAGGTGATCTACCGCCCACTCTCGGCGTCTATTTGGCCGCACACCAAGAACCAGCAAGGAGTTCCAAGACCGTTTAACATACGCCAGTAAATCTCGCCACGTTTATGACTTGCACACAACTGTATAATAGTACATAGCTAAACTATGTGATAGACAGAAACAAACATAGCCCTGCGGCTAGAACACAAGTGATACATGCAGTTAAGCGAAACGAGCGCTGTCGGTTAAGAGCTGGGTAACCGCTAATGGCAAACTTTATGCATGATTCCATGCTTCCGTTAAGACGTCGGCTCCAGTTTTTGTTTATAGACAGTAGTCGTTTACCATTGTCGGAGGCCTTATAGGCAGTTTGAAAACAACTGACAGCCGCTTGGCAACTAAGTCGCATCTCCAGCAACCCACTTGGAGTAGCGCAGTAGTGTAGCAGAGTAGCAAGACCTCTATTAGGGAATGAGACATAATAATATCCTTTTTTAACACACTTTTAATAGCTTCATCTTTATCAAATAGTAAACAACCAAAGTAAAACTATAGTAAAACTATAAAAGTTTTCGACCTATTTTCAATTTTGAAAATTATTCTTCAAGACACTGTATTACAATGAAAATCACCTATTTCGGTTTTTCCTTTGTGATTTACCGCCACTCTCGGCGCCCATTTGGCCGCGCACCAAGAACCGCAAGGAGTCCCAAGACCGTTTAACATACGCCAGTAAATCTCGCACCACGTTTATGACTTGCACCCAACCACGTAATAATAAACAGCTAGATAGAAAATGCAAAGCCCTGAGGCTAGCGTAGAACGCAATCAATCTATGCAGCTAAGCTAAACATCCGCGGTCGAGTTTAGATGGTTGAGCACTAGTAGCGAATTTTATGGACGTTTCCGTGCTTTAGGAGGCAAGTTAAGCCATCGTCTCTTGTTGTTGTCGATAGATACTAGTCATTGAACTTTAAAGGAGGTGTTATGGCTGGTTTGATAACACCCCAGTGGCTTGGCCACTAACTCACATCTCCACCAATCCGCTTGGAACAACGTGGTAGAGTTAGCAGGTATAAAAAGTAAAAATTTCTAACTGATTTGAAATGTCTAACCGAAAAATTATAAGCACTTCCGGTTTATTTTCAATTTTAAAAATCATTTTCTTAAGTCACTATTTTAATTTTTATAGGTGATACCGCCCACTCTTGGCGCCCATTTGGCCGCGGACCAAGAACCAGCAAGGCGTCCCAAGACCGTTTAACGTACGCCAGTAAATCTCGCGCCACATTTATAAGTTGCAACCAACCATGTAATACAAAATATGGGTGAAAAAAAAAGGTTTTACAAAATATTTAGAACTCCATATTTACCCCTTAGGGTGTACAAATTTTAATTTAATTTGATAAACTAATTAAAATTTAATGACTTAATTGAAACTTAAATTCTAAAATTACTATTAAAGAATACATAAGAAACATTAAATTAGGTATGTAGTATTACATTAAATTTTGTATAGTTTTAATTAATTAGACGTAAACCCAATTTTGTGCTTTTTATAATGATTTATTTTATTTGAATCATACGAGGTTTGCCGTCATCAGCTTGGAGCACCCACCAGGATGGGTTTTTGTACACTGAGAGGAAAAAAACTGGCGGAAAAAAAAACCTCCCAGGTTTTTATGCCGCGGACAAAGTTATTTATTATGTAATTTTATTTTGTTTGGTTTATATTATTTTATGTTTTTTTTTTATTATTTATTTTATTTTATTTTATGCATAATAATTCAGTGTTTTCGTTAAGACATCGGCTTCAGATGTTATTGACAGATAGTAGTCGTTCACCATTGTCAGATTGTTTGGAAATATCTGACAGCTGGTTTGCAACTATCTCGCATCTCCAACAACCCGCTTGGATCAACGTGGAAGAGTAAGTAAGGTACACAAAGTAAAGTAAAACTGAAATGTCAAACCGAAAAATTACAAGCACTTTCGGTTTCAATTATAAAAATCATTTTCTTAAGTCACTATTTTAATTTTTATAGGTGATACCGCCCACTCTCGGCGCCTATTTCGCCGTGGACCAAGACCCAGCAAGGAGTCCCAAAACCATTTAACATACGCCAGTATATCTCGCGCCATGTTTATGACTTGCACCGAAACGTGTAATGCACAGCAAGACTATGTTCTAAATCGAAGAAGGTCTACGTATAAACAAACTTGCCAACATTTTTTGAGATGATTTCTTACACTTTTCTCCTTACACCCGAGACAACTTAAATCTTCTTTAAAGGTGTCCAAGAGCAGAAACTACTACTTAACACCACGTATGTATTCAGCATGCTACCTTATTTGAATAAAACTGTGATCAGATTGATTAGATGGTACCACCTGGTGTTTAGTGAGTGTTGTCTACATTCACGAGTATCGATTTGATATAATATCTATTTATAAATAAGTCACCAGAGTTAAAAAATGTATCTATCAGTAATTTTATTTGCTAATCCCATAAAAAAATGCTAATTAGAAAAATAACTTTTAAAGTTACAGGATATTCTGGATATTAAACACCAACTACTACATCTCTTTAAACAAAATATATTAAAAGAAAACTCATCTGCAACTAAAAATTTAAACCTCCCAAAGTTCGTGCCATAAACTCTTTATACGAGGTCACGTAAATGCCAACCATTTCGGGAAGGAAGTGGATAAATTACCTCACAACCTCCTTAAGTCAAGAACATTTCCTATCTGTTCTTACAAAACTAAAAATATCGCGTCTTTATCCTTTGGCGGACTCTTTTAGAATTTTGTTGGGATTTTCGGTGAGAACCATACGGTGAATATGGTCAATATAAATTAAATTGAATATTCAAGCATATAAAACTGTAACACTATTTTAGTAGACTCAACTTACTCGTTGTCTCTCCTCAGATATGACCGGATCCTTTAGCCGAATGTATCCGTAGATCAAGCTGGTGAAGTACAAACAATTCGAAATGAAGAAAATGCCGTAGTATCCGATCTGCTGCAAGAGGATCCCACTGAGCGACATCCCCAAAGGAATCCCCAGGGACATACACAAATTGGCCACTCCTACTCTGAATGTCCTCATTTCTTTCGTTGTTACGTCACCAATGTAGCTGAATACACCCACGCAAACAGTAATCCAGCCGCCGGTTAGAGACGGAAAGAGGTCCGAGAGGGCCGTGACCTCCAATGGCAATTCGTAGAAGAAATATGTGTTCAAAATGAAGCTCGTACAGCACAACACTTCCCCAACTATGGGCAAGAGAATACACGCCTTCCGTTTTCCTGTTTTATCACTCCACGAACCGACAAATAGCACCAATATACATGGGAACGCCGTCTGAGCAATATTTTTCCACGCTTGGACAGATGCTGTTAACTTTTGCACTTCGGCTTCCTCCATTGTGTAATTTTCCGTTTGTCGTCGATTCAACGCTGAGCACACTTCATCACTATAACCTAAATTCACTCGACACGCTTTCTCCAAGTTTAAGTTCTGAACTGCCAACCCTGAGAATACATTGGACATGATATAGCAAGCTATGATAGGTTCTACAGTTATGTTTGATTTGATCTGTATTAGTTTCTCTCGAATGGTAGTTCTCTTCGGTTTAGCTTGCTCCTTACCCTCCACTCCAAGAGTCTTGTCCATAGAAATGCTTATACCATTCATGGTGTTTAAATGAGTACCTTCAAACTTAAATATTCAAGCCCTTAGCTATGGTACAGTGCTAGAATTCTCCGTTTCAGATTGTCCATTGTAGTTACATCTATCTGTCATTTTGTCCATAAACACTTCCTATCCTGGTCCCATCTCCGGTCTATTAGGCGTCTGAGCGACGAGTTCCTGGCACTGACACTTGCACTGAATTCTCACGAAAATTTTAAGGGCACCGGTGTGCATGAGTTGCAAAGCAGACTGAGGGATCTGGTTGTCTTAGGATGATTGAGCGGATACGCGTTCGAGTGGTGTTATTTACCAATTGGCTCGTAGTGTCGGCTCAGATCAACTGAGCCCGCAGGACTGCGTGGTCGGGAGCGACACAACCTTGCTCTAAGCAGTCGTTTATCCCATTAGACCAATGCCTGGCTTATTGTGAAACAGTGGGACCGCGCTACCATTAGTCCACGGTCAAGGTACGTTTTATGTAGGCGGGTGTTAGTTCCCTTCCTTATCCAGATTGTTTGAAGTACCCGATTTAAGTTGGGCGAGTGCGATGTGCGAATGTCCTCACCTTTTGACCGGAAAAATATATTAGTCTCAATTTCAGCCTACTTGTGCACCGTTTAAAGTTCTGTACAAGGTAAATGACAATGACATTGGTCAGTATTTTACATGACTTCTTAAAAAAGGAGTGCCTTACTACTAGGCCTTATCTAGTATGAATGTGAGTTGATTACACCGCTGAAACTTCACAATTTCTAAGATATTTAGATATTCATAAGTAGGTATATACATAAGTAGGTATACCTCCACCAACCTGCATTGGAGCAGCGTACCCAGCAGTGAGACGCAAAAAAGGGTTGCAGCCAAGTAGGCATATAATTCTTACGTTGTCTTAGGTGACACAAGTAACAAGATTTCGGGAAAAAGTTTAACAAGATGGCAGTGCAGGATAATTTTATATTTAGAATCTAAAATTGTATAATTATCTTGAATGCTTTAAAACGTATATGAGAAGATTACCCCATCCGATTGCGTTTATATTTTTACTGTAGTTCTTTTAACATATGTTTAATAAAACTTTTTATATGATCTTCCGACTAGAGTACCTATTTGAGGGGCAAAGTTTTTTAATCATCATATTATTCACTTTTATGTGTAGTTTTGTTACCTGCTAAACGGCAGGTCGATAGATAAGAGCAATTAACCTTAATCTAGCAAAGATAGAAAGTATTTCTTGTACAATTTTTCAGCACCGCACTACAAGTATCAGACGTCTCGGTAGACGGCGATATGCAATAAAGCGGCAGCGAGGAAACATTAGTCAATATGGATGGTTTCCTCCCGCGGTCGCCACTATCGGTAACCCGAGCGCCAAGAGTATAAAAAGGGTGCAACACTTTATAGAGCTTCTTTATAGAGCTACTTGTACAATACTATTATAGTATAAAGATGTTTTTAATAAAAAATTGATAAGTTCCAGAAAAGTAACTATCGGAGTCACTTAGAACACGAAGCCAAATCGGCATTCAAAAATAGTTGTTGTTGTCTTGGTTGTGTCGTTATTGGTGTTGAATTAATTTTAAATGTGAATAGAAGCTTGTTAAATTATCAGCGAAGCATCTTTGTTTACGAAAAAATTAAAATTACGATAATGGTATTTCTAAGTCACTAATACAAAATTAAATAATAGTTACCACCCTGTTATTTATGTCTCAAATCTAGTGAATATGCCTTAACGTTTAACCTCGATTAAACGGCGTTCAGTCACACGTGTGGTTTTATAGTTTTTAAATTCTAGGCCGGATAGCTAAAGAACATTGTAGTGTCTAAATTTCATGTAGTTTATAACAATTTAAGACAAAGACAAAGACGTGAAGAGTGAAGTGAAGTGAAGAAGAATGGGTGTTTACAAAAGGTGTTTTTATACATTTCGTTCGCCATATTTACCTTCATGAGGTATGCAAATATTACTATAATTAAAACTTAACAAATTACAGATTAAAATGTATATTGAAACAAATTTCTTTATTATATAATACTTATATTATTATTATTATGATTTATACCCATATTGCACTTGCACAATTTATTTTATTATTTTTATATTTCGGATCAGATCCGTTCGTCGGCTTTGGGCACCCATATTGCAGGGTTTTTGAACACTAAGAGGAAAAAAAGCCGGCGGAAAAAAAAACTCCCAGGATTTTATGGAATTCCTTTATGACGCTTTATCGTTAAAAAAATCATTAACCGAGTAATATGCCTTTTTTAGTACCTTCAAATACTTCTGAACGAACTCTAAAGAAGTGGAACGCTGGGAGGCCCAGGTAAGACCTCACATAGAGTCTGTGCAGACTCACCGTAACGTATTGTTCATATATAGGTATGTACTGCTGCTGAGCATAGGTCTCCTCTCACAAGTGAGAGGGATTTAAGCCATAGTCTACCATGCTGTCCAATGTGGATTGGTGGTATTTCTTCGAGAAATTATGAGTTTCTCTCGGTCACGCACGGTGATGGAAAACATCGTAATTAATTAATATCACAGTGTTTTCAATTACCGTAGAGCAACCATCAATAAGCACATTACAAATTTCTTTGTCAGAGATGCGCGGCTAAAATTTGAACCCGGTGTTTCCGTGTTGGAGACCGCGGTCTTTACCGTTCGGCCATCGCCAGTCTAATTATTTAGGTACAAGAAAATAAAACAACGCTAGTACGAGTATCTCGGTAACAGTGTAATGAGATAGTATCACATAACTCTTTCAGGATGCAAAAATAAAAAAACTCGAGCTATTAAACCTCCATATATCACTCCGATGCTCCGAATATGGATCAGATATAACAGTTCATAACAGATATAATATTTATCGTTCTGATTTACGACGACATTAAAATCGAATAAAAATCACGGTTTTGTTTTTATGGAAATCGCCTGGTTTATAACGTTACTGGTCCCTTTGAATAATGTTTTAATATTGGATTTTATTTCAACCGTAATATAAATCGGAAAACAATGGCAGGCGTTTTTGAAAGTTTACCTTTATGAATATTGCCGTTGAATCTTTTTATTCGTCAACTGCATATTTTCAGCATTTTTATGTCCCGACACTGGGTACAGGTCTTCTATACTAATATTAAAAAGAGGAAAGATTTGTATTTTTGTATGTTTGTAATGAATAAACTCAAAAACTACTGTTCCGATTTCAAAAATTCTTAAACCATTAGAAAGCTACATTCACCCTGAGTAACATACTTTTTATCGCGGGAATATGCTTCATTCCTACGTGAAACGGGTAATAGGGTCAACACGGTTAAAGCAACTGACTAAACGCCTTTGATTTTAATATAGCAATAAAGCCTGGAATAGCACATAGGCTATTTTTTATCCAGCGGGGACCCATTAAACGAGTCCACGCGGGCGAAGCCGCTGGCGGAAAACTAGTGCTGATATAAAAGTTGCGTGGACCCGTTTTATATGCGCCCGTTGGATAAAAACCATCCTATGTCCTTTCCCAAGGTCCATCGAAATCCATCCAAGGTCTATCGGTTTTCCAAATCTCATTAAAGTTGGTTCAGTAGTTTAAGCAGCAATGCGAAGCAGACAGAGAGACAGACAGAGTAACTTTCGAATTTATAATATTAGTAGAGATATAACTTAACTGTTATAATAATTCGGAAAACAATGGCATTGGCTTTAAAATGTTTATCGTTATTTTAAGAGTCAATTCGAATATTATCATTGAGTCAATTAATTCTTAACTTCAAAAAATTACAATAAAATTATATGGGCGCTTAAATTTTACTATTTAACTGGCTGGAACCGTTTTTGCGTTCGCGAAGTGGCAAAGACTTCTACGTCTCTCCCATCATTGGGGAGTCTGGAGCTTGGTTCACCACGCTGCTCCAATGTGGGTTGAGTGGAGATGTGTTATAGTAGCCAACACACTTCGTATTTTTTTATTTGAATGGAGTAGCAGACGAGCATGCAGGCCACGTGGTGTCAAGTGGTCGCTGCAGCCCATGTACATCTACATACAACCTCAAGCAAGCATAGGTAAGTCTTATTTGAGGTCGTATGCAGTTGCGCTACTACTCCAGAGGCTGGTGGTCGCCTCATTGTAACTGTGGCCGGTAACTGCACCTTCCACCGACACACAACAGAATACGTTCACGATAGTTCTACCACCTACAAACATTTCTTTCTTGTAGGTAATCAAAGTATGAATGGAGTAGCAGACGAGCATGCAGCGTCTGCTACTCCATTGAAATAAAAAAGTAAGCCTTGTCTACAGCTATCATAGGTTATAAATTCATTTTTTTAAATTTAAATAAGAAAGAACCGATCAAACCTCCATACATTAAAATAATATTCGGAATACGAATCAGAAATATCAGGTAAAGACTTTATCGTTTTGATTTATGACAACATTAAAATCGAATAAAAATCACAGATGAGGTGTCCGTATATTTTTGCTTATATGGAAAACACCCAGACTATAGCGATGTTACCCCCTCTTAATAATGAATTAAGAATATTTTATTTTTAAATTTAATGTTTCTACTGGGAAAAGTACACCGCTCCGCCCAGTTCTGCCTTGATGCAATTCTAGGGAGATTCGCTGAAAAGATGTGAATGCAGGGCAGACTTACATACACACAGCCAGGCCACACTGGCTACTTTTACATCGGCAATAGGGAACTTTCATGAATTTTTATTGTGTCAATCTATCCTATTTGGCATACAAATCAAGTGTTCTGGAAGGGTGGTCCTTTAAGAACACTTGAACCAAATATTTAAAAAAATCTCCTTTTGTAAACACCCATATTTGTGCAAAAAAAAGTATTTGTCTTCGTCTTTTTTTTTTGTGGCTTGACCAATAAAGCCAAGATGCATCGCGCGGCCTGCAGTACTGCAGCGCAACCTTTGCAAAGCAAGAGCAAGGCTTACTTGAGATTGCAAGGCTTACTTGAGGTTATGTGTCGATGTCAATGGGCAGCAACCACTTAAAACTACGTGACGTGTAGTTCGTCTATTAATGAGCAATGTATCCAACCGTAATACAAATCGGAAAAAAATGGCAGGCGCTTTTGAATGTAGGTTCTTAGAAGAGGCGACTAATAGAGGGCTTCCGGGATTGTAGGTGTTGAAAGTGGGAGCTCGATCCGTCCAGCTAGCAGCCCCGGGAAGGACGGCGGTGTGTGCGTCGCCGCAAGCCGCCGTAAGCATCGGAAGGCGCAGGAGATCACATTTGCTCCGATCTGGGGCGTCGCGCGTGGAGTACACCGGTGCGTTTCACAGATCCCGAAGAGTCAACTTAAATATTATAACTGCGTCCATTCGTGTCTCACCTGAATTTTTTTTTCTCCCTTTTTTTTGTCCCACTGCTGGGCACAGGTCTCCTTCTCACAAGTGAGAGGGATTTAGGCCATAGTCCACCACGCTGGCCAAGTGCGGATTGGTGGACGTCCGGCTTTCGAGAAATTATGAATTTCTCTCAGGCAGCACGGCGATGAAGAACATCGTAATCAATTAAATATCACAATATTTTCCATCACCGTGGAGCAGCGATAAATGCGCACATTACAAATTTCTTTGTCAGAGGTGCGCGCCGAGGATTTGAACCCGGGATCGGTCGCGTAGAAGACCGCGGCTTTTACCACTCGGCCATTCCTGCTCTATTTTTCTAGAAATTTATTTACGATAAAGTTATTCGAGATTAGTTTTCATAAAATATTTTTAATAATATGTAGACTTTGGAAAATCATTTACCACTATGATTTTCAAGTCTGTCATTGTAACCACTACTACAATAACCCCTGTATTGATCATACCACGATAGATATTAACTCTATTTTTTAACGTTTCACATACATAGTCCCATAGTAGTGGATATATCCCGTGTCGTGGGTACCATGTACAAACAAACACAGAAACACAAACACCCAGACCAAGTGCAGAAATTTTAAACTCATCATTTAAATTTCTGGTTAGCCGGGAATCGAGCCCGGGACCCTTCGATTGGCAGTCCGGTATGGTAACCATTACGCCACGGTATTAAATATATTTAATACCATGATAGAGACTCGTACGTACATGTATCCTAGAACAGAAAAAATGTTTATTCATATATGTCCTCGCAATAAATCTGCGAATTGCATAAAAAAACAAAAGCAATGTCTATTATTTTTACGGCTTTTTAACAGTGATATAAATCAGAACAATAAACTGTTATATCCGTTATAAACTGTTATGTATTGTTATATATCTGATTCATATTGGGATCGTCAAGGCATACGAAGTTTTGATTGCGCCGTTATGTTCAACTCGTAAAGGGTTAAATGGTAAACCAAGCAAATTTACCGACCACAGTTAACAGTTTAACTTTTGATTTTCTTTGAGAGATTGCGTCCATTCTACATAGACGGGTATTTTTTCCATGCATTTTTGTGTTTGAACTAACTAGCGTTTTTTATACAATGCAAACCCGACTGAGCTTAACAATGACGGTGAAAGGCGGGATCAATGCATATAGGTATATATATATCAATCTCTGCAATCTGCAATCCGTTTTGCGTCCCACTTCTGGGCACGGGTCTTTCCCCAATATTGGGCCTCCGACAAGGTTTAACGACTGTTACCCATAGTTAGACTATAACCGGTACCGGCGGCTTATAGTGCCCTCCGTATATATATATATATATATATATATATATATATATATATATATATATATTCGGAGAAATATATATATATATATATTTGTGTGTGTGTGTGTATAGAAGCGCGCATGGCTCGGCTGCTAGCGTAGAACGTAAGCGATCTATGTGACTAAGCCAAACGGGCGCGGTCGGGTATGGGACGGGTAACCGCTAATGGCAAAAAATTTCATGCGCGTTTCCGTGCTTGGGAAGGCACGTTAAGCCGTCGGTCCCGGTTGTTGTCGATAGATAACAGTCGTTAAACCTTGTTGGAGGCCTTATGAGCGATTTGAAAATATCCGACAGCGGGTTGGCCACTAACCCGCATCTCCACCAACCCGCATTGGAGTAGCGTGGTGGAGTAAGCTCCAGGCCTCCCCAATAATGGGGAGAGACCCGTGCCCAGCAGTGCGACGTTAAAACGGGTTGCAGCCCACGATAGGAAAACGCCATAACGAACGTCTTAGCAAGTTTTTTTTTAACAC
Organism: Pyrgus malvae; assembly: GCA_911387765.1. Lineage (NCBI taxonomy): Eukaryota > Metazoa > Arthropoda > Insecta > Lepidoptera > Hesperiidae > Pyrgus > Pyrgus malvae. The sequence goes on from OU426951.1 coordinate 5,740,276, forward strand.
AGTTTCTCGGCGCTTGAGCGCACTAAAAATAGGAGCAATCCTTCAGTAATAAGGGTTTTGAGTAAGATACAAGTTTGTCCAAAAAATAACAATGGACGAGCGACCAGACGACACTTGAGCGTAATACAGTTTCTCAATGTTAGGTATGAGAAGGGTATGCTCACTTGAAAGGATTGTGAAAGAATTTTATTCATAACACGTAAAACAAACTGATAACAATATTATTGTATATTTTTGCCTCGAAATCCTGGTCGGCTTGGAAGCAAAATATTTACACTGAGTTTGATAGTGTGGTCGCTTAACACGACCTTGTGGCTGGTATAAAAATTAAGAGTTATTATAGAGCTAAGTGAAATTGCTAAGTGAAAGAGCTAACTGTAGTCGAAAGTTTTCAAGCAGTGTGTGTTACCAGTGATGACATACGGCGCTGAGACGTGGTCTTTTACAGTTAGCCTTTTCAATAAGCTCAGGGTCGCCCAGCGAGCGATGGAGAGGGCTATGCTTGGTATTTCTCTACGCGACAGAATTCGTAATGTTGAAATCCGTAGAAGAACTAAGGTTACCGACATAGCTCTCAAAATCTGCAAGCTGAAGTGGCAATGGGCAGGCCATATAGTTAGGAGGACCGACAACCGATGGGGAAGAAAGGTCCTTGAATGGAGACCACGTGTCGGCAAAAGGAGTACAGGCCGCCCTCCAACCAGGTGGACTGACGACCTGAAGAAGACAGCGGGTAGTCGCTGGAAACATTAATCAGGAAACTCAATCACTATGGCATCAAAGAAACCGCGCTCAGGCTTCTGGAGTCTTATCTGAGTGATAGGATCCAGAAGGTTGAAGTGAACGGTAAAAGGTCAAACGGGTCTGTGGTTCATTTGGGGGTCCCACAGGGCTCAATCCTCGGCCCCTTCTTATTTTTAATATATATTAACGATCTGCCATATATGGTGGAGAATAATCACGAGATAGTATTGTTTGCAGATGATACTTCCTTAATTTTCAAAACTAACAGACAAACTGATGATTATGACGATGTGAACAATGCTCTCTCTGAGGTGGTAAATTGGTTTAATGTAAATAACTTACTACTCAATAATAAAAAGACCAATTGTATTAAGTTTTCACCACCTAATGTTAAAGAAATTATTGTAAAACCACAATTGAATGGCGTGGAAATGAGCTTTGTTGATGAAGCTGTATTTCTTGGGTTAACTGTAGATTCTAGGCTTCAATGGGGACCCCATATCTCTCGGTTAGCGAATAGACTAAGTTCTGCCGTCTTTGCAATAAAAAAAATAAGATCACTTACAAATGTCGATACAGCTAGACTGGTCTATTTTAGTTATTTCCATAGTATAATGTCGTATGGTATTTTACTGTGGGGAAATGCTGCTAATATCGACACAATATTTATTTTGCAGAAGAGGGCTATTCGCGCAATTTATAAATTAAATTCTAGAGAGTCTCTGAGAGAAAAATTTAAGGAAACGAATATACTAACATTTGCATCGCAATATATTTATGAAAATATAATGTATGTTCGTAAAAATAAACACGAATTTATGACTTTTTTGGATTTACATAGTTCGAACTGTGTTTCGACAAGGAATGGCCACAAACTTGCATTCCCTAAGTGTAGGCTCCGCAAAAAGAGCCACTCTTTTATCGGGATGTCGATCAGAATATATAATAAAATCCCGGAAAGTGTTCAATCCCTTCCTTTACACAGATTTAAAAAGAAAGTCAAACAAGTCCTGTGCCGCAAGGCTTATTACGATCTTAAGGACTATTTAATTGATAAAAAAGCTTGGGATTGAGCTGTATTCCCACAAGGCTGTTTCTATAACTGATGTAATAGATTTAAATCAATCAAACTGCCAATGTTAACAGATGGCTGTGGGACGACATTGACACATGCGGTAGCTGTCACGTATGTTCCTTATCTGCCCATAGCTACTCTGTAAGAAAGCTTATTATTGTATACCTCATATTTTAAAACAGGGCTGAAGTTTTTCTCCGTCTGCTCTTTTCTTCAGCTCAGCATTGCCTAAGCGCACCCAGAGCAGACAGAACAAAAAAAATAACGTTCACTAAGAGTTTGTAAATGAACCGTACAGTGAATAAAGAATATTTCATTTCATTTCATTTCATTTCATTCAGACCTATGATTCTCAGAATCATTCTGAATTCAGGCCTATGTCCAGCAGTGGACAGTAAAAGGCTGATGGATGGAAGTGAAATTGGCGCCATCTAGTGTAAAATTGATATCCTTTGGTCATAAATTTTTTTTTTTTCAATTATGGCATCGCAAACACTGTGCATACTGCCAGCGTCAAGTATTATTTTTGCATCAATTTTTGCCAGTTTCAATGAAACTGGACGAAGTAATAACAAAGTCAGTAAGTAAGTCGTCAGTCATCAGTCAGTCTAGTCAGTCCAACATTCAAGTAAAGCGATGGCTACTTTACTAGAACGTGTCCGATGGAATTTTGGAGGCAAGCAGAAAGAACATATTTTAGCACTGTTATTCTATTTCACAAACACTCGTGCACTGTAATTAACCTATATCAAACAAAATGCCATCAACTTTATCCGATATAACTCAAAAATACACAAAGAAAATGAAAATAAAACAAGAGCACAATATGTGTTGTTCGACTTCCCGCCAAAAAAAACTGGGTGGTCATAAATTTCAAGTGCTCTTTCATGTTTGTGTCAGTCTCCGTCATATCCTAATCTAAACTTCTTTTTGTACCAGTTAAGTTGTAAAACTCGGGTGGAAATCTAGTTGTAACTATAAATACTCATGTGTTATTTATCATCGACCCTGACACACACAATATATGAGTATAGAAGCGTTAGTTAATCTGTTTACGTGGGTTGCAGCCTTCGTTATTAGGTTAACTTAATGAAGGATTAAGCCAACTAAACAAATATTCGCTGCCATATCGCTAACTGAGAAACGTTAATATTCATTTGAAGTAGGATCTTATTTAGTTCAGGACACATTTCGTGATCGGGTCATGTGGGACAACCCGTGTTTGTACCTACCTACGCAACCACTCATCATACAAAACAAAGTTATTTTGCGTTGATCCGTCATTCAGGACATTTATATGTATAGATAACAAACTAGTCAGACTGTTTTACATACACCCAAAGATCGAACACGCACACCAAGGTACTGGCTAGCTTCACCCATCCGATGATCAGACATCCATTTTCATGCCTTTTTTCGTATTTCCCTCTTCCACTTGAAGAACCATATTTGACATGCATAAAGTGAGTATTTATATTTCACAATCCATACTAATATTATAAATTCGAAAGTAACTCTGTCTTTCAGTCTGTCTGCTACGCTATCCCGCTTAAACTACTGAACCAATTTTAATGTTTGGAACACAGATAGAGTGGAGCTTAGGAAAGGACATAGGATGGGTTTTATCCTACAGGAACCTATAAAACGAGTCCACGCAGGCGAAGCCTCCGGCTGAAGGCTAGTTGAATTATATTTCTGCCCATATTACATTTGAAAAAGCAATCCAGGCTTCATTAAATCGATACGAACTATCTTACTTCGATACCGATGTCTTAACCATGGGGCTTGAAACTTAGGCCCTAAAACATATAATACAAAGTTATTTTGCATTAGTGGACCCCGCTGACGTTGTCCTGCCTTTCAAAGTATTAAAAGTTAAGTTTAGTTTCTTTATCATATCAATGAGTTTTTATGTAACTCTCAAATAAAAAATAAAAAATAAATAGTGACAGATGAATTGTTATTCAGACTATGTCAAACGGCGATGATGGTGCGAAGAACCAATGTGGGACAGCTAGCTACTAATAGTTTATATAGGAAAGTAAAATAAGTTATTTTCAGGCGCGGTCCCAGGGGTCACAGGGGACATGACCCCCCCCCCTCCTCCAAAATCCATCAGCCATGCGTAGATGGAAGACGAAACAAGCCAATTTGGGACCCCTCTTCCTTAAATTTCTTAGTGACTCCCCCCAAAATTTCTTGGCGACAAAAACCCACCCTCCCAAATTGAAGGCGGCGACCGCACCTGGTCGTTTTACTATTAATTTCGCAACTTTTCCATATTTTCTCAGCGTTTAAACCTTCCTTCGACTTCTACTAATATTTCAAGACCAAAATTGAACATTTTTGTACGTTCTTGCGTTTTAGTGAGACTAACGAACAGCAATTCATTTTTATATACCGATTTTAAGGCTGGTTATGTTTCAGAAGAGCCTTTAACACCCTGTATACAAGATAGTTTACTAAAGGTCTAGCTAAGTCGTAAACCATCTTTATGAGCTCTGTATTAAAGTTGTTCCACCCTTGTAAGTTTGAGGGTCATAACTGACCGTTTAGTGTATTGGACAATAGGGTTATAACCCTTTAGTGTTTCAACTGGGTAGTTTTGTTAACAGATTTTATGGTTGCTTTGTTACTAAATCGCTACGTTTCCTGGTAATTGGTGAATTTAATTCAGTTATCAAAGATACTTTAGATTTGAAGTGAATACTTTAGATTTGAATTCTATCAATTACCAGCGGCCGCCTGCGACTTCGTCCGCGTCGACTTTATTTGTAGCATTTTTCTAAAATAAAAGCATCCTAAGTTACTCCTCATTACGTGAGCTATCTGCCAGTGAAATTCTCGTCAAAATCGGTCCAGCCGTTTAAGAGATTAGGCGAAACAAACAGACAGACCGACCGACAGACAGACAGACAAAAATTGTAAAAAGTGTTATTGTGGTATATGTACCTTATATACATTCATATGGATGTAGTAAAAAGCGGTTATTTTTATATTACTAACAGACTCTCCAATTTTATTTATTTCTGTAGGTTTTTGTGCATGGACATAGTTACGAGTAGGATATTGGAGGCGTAGCTTATGTCTACATATTATAATATGTTTGATCCTTTCTAGCACAGGAAACCGCTGCGCACGGCTAGTTTTCAAAGAAATCTTCGTCATAGAATAAATGAGAATAATGATTTGGAACGTATATAAACGATATATCATATACGAAATTTTGCCGATTTCCCCCATGATACAAAAAAGAAAGTTCCGTACCTAAAATCTAAAAAATCACGTTTATTGTATGGGAGCCCCGTTAAAAATTTATTTTATTCTATTGTTTATTTGTTTATTATTTGTTGTTATAGCGGCAACAGAAATACATCATCTGTGAAAATTTCTAATGTCATCACGGTTCGTTCGTTATATCGTGCAATGAAACTTAAGGAAATACTGTATTTTAAATGCAAAACCTCATGTGGAAAACCAGATAAATCAGCGAAATTGGCAAAACGGCCTCCTATGAGATTGATATTCAAATCATTCAAGGATAGATATTAGATTAATGTTAAAAAAGTCGTGCATAAACCCAAAAAAGTTAGTACTTATTTGTGTACGCATGCAAAAAAGTCTGCACTAAAGGTAGGTTTTCTTTAAACTTATTTCATTCATTGTAACAATTAATGGTTGCAATCATCTGTCTCATAGCAAGTTTGTAATGGTAATATTACTATCGGTAAGCCTTAGTTTATATTATTACACAAGTTCTGTTAATCTTGCCATCACATTTTATGTGCCGCAGTAACTGTTGATACCACCGATGAAATATTAATTCGAAGTCAAACTTCGCGGGAAACTATAACAATTTATTGTTTCGTGTTCAGCCAAAGCCTGCGAAGCCTCTAACTTGTGTTAGCTTAATGTAATGTAGGGAAGGTAAGCTTAACAATTAATCTCACTTGAATTATAGTTACAATTAATATTAATTACATGTTAATCAATTGATTTGCATTTTGCTTTTGTAGTTAGTCCAACGTAGATTACGTCTAATTTAAATTTAATTGAACCATAGATTAATCGTAATTACTATGTAGTTTTTTTACATTTAAAATAATCGTGGTGAATACTAAATAAAACTTAGTTCACTTTAGTAGTCAAAAATTTTAGGTCCAAAGATCTGAAAGATTAACTTACTTTAAAACGTCGGAACCCGAACATTGTGTTTTCTGGTATTACAAACAATGTTACGTTAGTTATTGTAATTTTTAATTCCGATACAAGGTTCCTTAGGTCTTAGGGGTCTACATGTACGATTTTTCGAACTAATGCCATCCTGCACCCACTTCTGCCTTGAAGCAATTCTATTATGTTTCGATGGAAAGGTGTAATTGTCGACCAGACATTATATGGGGCGACTCGCGAGCCAACCCGCTGTCGGATATTTTCAAACCGCCCATAAGGCCTCCGACAAGGTTTAACGACTGTTATCTATCGACAACAACCGGGACCGACGGCTTAACGTGCCCTCCGAAGCACGGAAAAGCAGCTTTTCAGCAGTAACATGAACCTTATGCAATGTAGGAATTCGAAAGTTCACAAAACTATTAGTGCACTTCGGCACTTGAAATTAGACTAACTTCAAAAGTCAAACAGGTCCAATCAGATCGTTTAGCGAGTTTCTCTTGCACTTTAGGAGTCGACTGCTAATTAGGCGCAGGTACCGTAGTTTTAGTTATTAGCTAGTACCCAGTAGAAAGTAGTTAGGAGTAGAAATTAGCGATTTTGGCGATTTTATAGTTCATGAAATTTGGCTCAATTCTCTTCCCATCCCCCAATGATTCCCAAATTAGAAAATGTAATTTAAAATCAATAAAATAATAATTTTAGTCTCAGGAAATCCGTGAGATATTACCATGACAATTTATTAAATTTACAAATTCTATTCACATTAACAATTTGTCTTGAAGGAAATCAATAACGCCATAATAACATTACTCCTGTACCTACTCTTTTTCATTTATGCATTATAGCGGACGAACGGAATCTTCGCAATGTACACGTCAGATTGAGAGAGATACCGGGTTACGAATATGTGGGATTTGGACCGCACTAAAACCTCCTTAGTGGCCTGCCTCAGCGCTTGCCGCAGCTCCGATATCTCCCGTAAAACGTGCTGATGTCCTGCACGGTGTTCCAAACCGGCACCCACAACCCTAGAACTTCACTTTTACTTGACTGTTTAGTATCTAGTCTTACTGTAGCTCATATATATGTCTTCCACCTACAAAGCCCAATCCCAAGATACCTTAGTTTTTTGGAGAAACTACCTACACGGTACAGAGACCCACCTACAAAAAATCCATGAATGAATTTACAAAGCTTTTACATTACTTACTATCCAATAAACATGAAAGAAAATAAAATATAATGACAGATGTCGTTTTAACGTCTTATTCCGTGAACTATTCCGAGAGGAAAGCGACCAACTAAAAAGACGGCAGATCTTCTCAAGCGCCGCAAATATTCTTCCATTACGAAGAATCATGAATTTGCGTTGACATGAAAACATTCATGCAAGACATGTCGACCAGACTGATTTTAGCCTCGGTAGGCACCTATTTTTCCCAAACATTAGCTTATTAGTTCAGAGGAGAAATGCTGATGCCACGAGTGCAACTTTAAGATGGGGTTTTCTTTTTAATTATTTGTTTTAGTTTTTGTTAGTATGTACTTTTAAGTCATTTGTATACATATAAAGTTAACTTATATATTTAGTCAGTGCACGACTTAATACAAACGGAAATCAACGTTCAAAGTGTTAGTAGTAATATTTATACAGGTAATGACGTAGAAACGTAAACAACCTTTCATGTTCCACAACTGAAAGATGAATTCAAATATTCAAAGCGAATAAACATAGCGAATTAGCTTGCAGTAAACAGCTGTAAACGGGTGAACATTCAACTAGAAAACTAGAGCACTCAGCCGTACTCCGCGCAGTGAAGCGGGGCGAATGGGAACTTTGCCTAACAGCGCCATCTAACGGGAAACTAAACAGCTCCATGTTGTTTTTTCCCTTTTTTGCCAGTTTCAGTCAGTCATTCAAAAAAAGCGATGGTTACTATATCAGAACGTGGCCGATTCAGTTTTGTAGGCAAGCTGAAAACATGTTTTCGAGCGATGAAACAAAATGCCATAAACTTTATCCGACATTTATAAATTCATTATAAAAAAATAAAACAAGAAATTCCAGTTCAATATTCAAAGAAAACCTGTTGAGCATTCACTAATGATACTGTAGTGTCGTTAGTGAAATGTACATACCTAAATAAATTACAAAAACAGATTGATTTGTAAAATAGTTGATTTATTTTTATTTAGGTATTAGCTGTGCCCCGCGGTTTCACCCGCGTTAGAGAGGATCATTAGCATAAAGTGAAGTCCCTTCTGAAGTGCCGTGAACCGGCTTTTTAAGATAAACATTTCCATCATACATTACGAATGTGTAACTAGCGGTTTTGGCAGCGCACGCCAGAATAGCTCGCAGATGGTAGATTTTTTCCTACTTACTTGACACTTATCGTTATATTTTTGGACAATTCACACAATATCTTTATAAATTGTAGCCTGTGTGTTATTCTGGTATTATATATTCTGCTATATTATTGTAAAGTTTCATTTAAATCCATTCAGTAGTTTTTACGTGAAAGAATAACAAACATCCATACTTACAAAATTTTGGGTTTATAATATTAGTAGGATTTTCCAGATCATTTGAGAAATTTCTGGAACTTTCTCGGACATTCTCAGTTTCTGGAACTTTCTCGAATATTTTCAATTAATTAAAAATATTGCAATTATTTTAAAAATCTCCAGATCATTCGAAAAAAGATTACAATTATTAAAAAAAATCCAGATTATTTGAGAAGCTTTCTCGAATATTCTCAATTAATTAAAGTTTTTTAAGAAATCCAAATGATTCGAGAAGTTTCTGGAACTTTCTCGAACATTCTCAATAAAATTAAAATTATAATAGTTTGCTAGATCATCCCAGAAATTTTGAGATCCACCCAGAAATAAATCCATCCACCCTATTGGTTAGAAAAGTACAGATATTTTTTATTCACATTTTTTTACCCACTTCCACCCACCGCGATCAAACTCCCTTACTATCATCTACATACTAAGGGGTATTTACCACCCCAACGGGAAGTTGATTCGAGTGATGATAGTAGTGATAATAGAGAAAACCGTGTCTTTACGTACAAAGAAAACCCTTTACTTTATATATATATATATATATATATATATATATATATATATATTAAGATTAAGATTGTGTTTTTCATTAACCTTACTTTACCTTACAATGAAACTAAGGGCAAACCTAAATGAAGTGATACTTACATATGGTTCAAAACTCGCCCTATATGTGTTTCTTATTGTGTTAAATAATTCTGTAACACATTTAATTTTTCATGCTCTAGCAGTACTCCGCTATCACAAAAACCAATAAATTAATCCGTTCAACGACGGATAATATGTAAGATTTGTTGGCACATCTGTCACCGGAGTGTAATCTAACCTATAAAAAGCTACTAAATACAATAATCCAGAAAAAATCTTAGAAAAAAATAGTTCACAGATCTAATTTCCTGTATTGTAGATTAATTAATCAAAATAAAAATACGCAAAATATGGGATAAATATAAATCAATAATATGATTAGTAAATTTAATACTTAAATAAATTTGTAAGTTGGATTTTAGTCAGTACTTTTATTTATTAATACTTAATATTTGCATACCTTACTGAGGTAAATATGGCGGAATATTAAATGTATAAAACAACTTTTGTAATACCCATATTTGCGCAAATAAATCATTTGTCTTTGTCTTTATTTACCAAGAACGCGCAATGTATGAAGTATGTAGTAAAAAGGTCCAATATTGAGTCTACTTCAACATCTTTTGAAAATTTGCCCCGACAAATGGCAAATGCTATTTCAGAAAAAAGTGCAAAAACAAAGCGGAAATAAACCGTTCAAATGGCACAGATGTTGCAACGTTCTTTTTCTTAGTGAACTACTTACCTGATTAGCAATGACCGACCTAAAAGACCAAAGATAACAAGGTACACAACCACAAAAGATTTATAATCCCTACAGATAGCTAATAATTTTTGTTTAAAAAAGCTTTTTTAATATTAAGCAAAATATTAACCAGATAGCCACTCCAGCCAATGGTCCGTAAACCACACCAGCTTTATAAACTTTTCAGTTGAAACTACTTACATCGAGATCGTTCAATATCCGGATTTGTATACATTTAAATCAACGGGCAAACATTCACCAATAACCCATTTTGCTGAGTGTTCCATGCAGTGTCCATTTCGATATTGAAAACTTGCATCCACTAGTTTTGATCGCAACTGCAACGAAGCGTGGTCGCAGTGAAGTAATGGCTAATCCAATTTTAAAGAAACGACTGAATTTTACTGTCAATTATCACTAAAACTTTATAGGTTAAAATGACAGAAAAGTTTAGGAAATAATTATTCCTAAAGCTCAATAGAACTTCAATGACATCAAATGAATTGTTTACGTAATTTTAAATCAAAACGCAATTGTAAAGGTTCTTGTTATTTAATTCCGTGTAGAAAATTTAACAAATACCTTCATAAAACAAACTGGTAATGTCGGCAGCTATACACACTACTATAAAACTTTGGATTTCATGGCTGGCAATACATTGAGAACTATGTACCGTTTTAAGTAGCAGAATGTGACAAAGGTAACGATGACAATAGTGAACAATATTGCAAGAAGTAGGAGAACTAAATTCAGTTCGTAGTACTCTGCCCAAGACATGTTAGCGGCAGGCGATCGAACATGCCTGGCTCCACCATGACGTAGTACATGCTCTGTCCACCAGATGGCGCGCTCCAGTGATGTCAAGGGCTCGTCGCGCATCAGCTCGCGAAGTCGGATTGTGTTATTTTTATAACTAAAACAATAATTTTACATTGAAATAAGATGAGTGATGTTACTTTACTTTAAAAAATATAATTGTATTCTATTTTTATTATTTGAATGCATTAGCAGACGAGCATGCAGGTCACGTGGTGTTAAGTGGTCGCTGTAGCCCATGGACACCTGCACACAATCTCAAGCAAGTCCAAGTCTTGTCGTTGGTCGTATGCAGTTGCGCTGCTACCCCGAAGGCTGACGGTCGCCTCATGTAAGTCTGGCCGGCAACTGCACCTTTCCACCGAAAAACAATAGAATTAATTCACGGCAGAAATGGGTGCAGCGTTGGTACTTCCCCGGGCGAACCATAAAAATTCTACCTAATATTTAATCAGTGCCATTTAAAAGAAGGGAATAATAATAAGTAGCGGCCGCCCGCGACTTCGTCCGCGTGGACTTTGGTTTTAGTCATAGCATGATGTTATATAGCCTAAAGCTCTCGGGTGGCTCCCCTGGGGTTGCCCGTGTCTATAGGTGACGGTGATCACTTAAAACGGTTCGAAAAAGCGTGAACCCTATTTCGTACAATTTACCATATTATTGCCAGCTCATAATATGTTGGTTTTTGGACGTGACAACGTCTTATAATTCGATGGAGCCGGCTGCACGCACGAAAAAACATGACTCATGCGGCGTTACCATAAGAATAAATAATTACCTCGCTCTGAGGCGTTCCATTTAAGGCTTGAAGTGCAAGCGAGAGCGCGGAACGAGTGACAAAGAGGCACAATCGGCCTCCGCATTCGGCAGCGTTCGACATCTGTCTCTCTCCTACTTGAGTGAGCGATGCGTCCGCGTGGACAGCTCAGAGACTCTCGGTTTCGTTTTCGTGGCGTGCGGCCGTGTTGATAGGCGCCCCGCCCGTTGTCGAATCGATATCCCTGAGATTATAATTTTTTGGCTGGTGACGGATCACGCTTAACCGCCCCTGCGCAAAGTCGTACCTTTGTGTCCGCGTGTGTTAGTGGTGTAGTGAAGTGTCTTCCTCATTGCGCTTTGGTATTATTCCATCGCGTAGCGTGTGCGTTGCGTAACGGTTTTTTCGTAACGGTTTTTTCCGCGAGTGCGTTTCGACCGGTCATTGTTATAGTGAAGTGTTAGTGTAATTCACGGCCCTTCCCGGGTCGGGAATAGTTCAACGCGGGGTTACACCCGCATCACACAGTAAGTCTAGTGATAGTTTTAGGCACACACCTCTGACCGACCACAGGTCAGAGACTTAGGTACCTAGGTACACACCTCCCTGCCTAGGCAGGGGGGCACAGTTAGTTAATTTGTGAGTGCTTCCGAAAAGTCGCCATCATGGCCGACTTTTCGGAAAGCTATGTGAGAAGTCTGGAGGCCCTTCTCCAAGAGAAGGCCCCAGAAGAGTTCAAAAATCTACAGACAAGGGAGTCCCGTCCGCCCTCACCGGCAAACTCTACGATGGCGGACGCCCGTTCATACCCGTCGTCAGAGGCGGATTCAGAGTCCTCCTCGGAGGAGTTTCAGACGGTAACGCGTAAGCGTAAAAAGGGGAAGGGCCTAACCCAACCCCCCCCCGAAGGCTCAAAAGGTGGTTATCGAATCACCACAATCGCCGGACCCACTGGAGGTCCCGGTCCCGGTCCCGGTCCCGATGGAACAGGCGTCAGAGCCTGTCCCTGAACAGGGACCATCTCAGAGGCAGGGTAAGATCCCGCCTCCCATTTTCCTTCGTGACAAGGCGAAGTGGGAAGCCGTATCGCGGGCTATGTACACGCGCGGCATCCAGCTGAGTCACGCGCGCACAACCCCGCAGGGCATACGAATTGTCCTGCAATCAGACGCGGACCACCGCAGACTAACATCTTTTCTGCGCTCTGAGAGCATCGGGTACCACACCTATGCTCTCGAAGACGAGCGCAAACTCCGTGTGGTGATCCGAGGGATCCCCAAGGAGTTAGAAACAGATTTGGTTTATAATGACCTTAAAGATCAGGACCTCCCCATCAGGGAGGTCCACCGTATGGTCAACGGGCGCACCCGTAAACCATACGATATGGTACTCGCCATACTGGACCTGTCTCCAGAAGGCAAAAAGATTTTTAATATAAAACAAATATGCCTGCTCTCAGGCATATACATAGAATCCCCGCGTAACAACGGTCCGGGCCAGTGCCACCGTTGCCAGTTGTACGGACACTCAGCCCGCAACTGTTTCGCCAAACCGAGGTGTGTCAAATGCCTCGGGGACCACGGCACCTCAGAGTGCCCTCGCCCGCAGGGATGTCCCGAGCCGCCACAGTGTTGCAACTGTGGAGGCTCTCATCCCGCTAATTACAGAGGATGCCCGCGTGCGCCTCGTAAGAATAAGAGCGGCCCGCGTGGGGCAGCGTCGGCCTCCAGGCCCACTGCCCCCGCCTTCAAGCCGGCACCACCGCCCGCACAGAATGCGTGGGTGTCTCCACCCAGCATGTGCAAGAAGGCACCCGAACCGGCAGCGGCAAAAATCGCTCCAGCCAAGGCCACCGCCCCAATCAGGGACCATGTTCCCAATAAAGGGGTACCAAAGACCTCGGAGGGTGCTAAGGTCAAGAAGTTCCACCCTCCACCACCGAAGCCCAAAGAGAGGGCTGATAGTAGCCGCGTAGACAGGGCGTTCGACACCGTCACGAACATTATAGCCCAAATAGATTTGGAGGAATTATTCGCCCTGGAGGACAAACTCCAGTCGGCGCGGGGGTGTGGTATCACCACTCTGAGGTACCTGGGGGAGCACCGTGCTCTCCTGCTGGCCCTCAAAAACTTAAATCCATAAACCAAATATGGATTTAAGCCCCCTACATGTAGGTCACACAGGTAGGGTAAAACCCCGCTCTCTGGCCATAGCTTTTTATAATGCCAATGGCCTTAAAACCCAAGTAGATCTCGTTCGTGAGTTCCTGGCTGACCGTCAGATAGATATATTGTTAGTTCAAGAAACCTTTCTTAAACCTAGTATTAAAGACCCTAAAATTGCCAACTATAATATAATTCGGAATGACCGACTGACATCGAGCCTAGGTGGTACCCTAATTTACTACAAAAGGTCACTACATGTTACAGCCCTTCCCTCCCCCGCTCTTACTAATATGGAGGCATCGGTCTGCAAAATAGCCATGACCGGTCATAGACCAATAGTAATTGCCTCGGTTTACCAGCGAGCCGCAAGTAATAACAAGAATAATAATAGATACCTACATTCCCCAGATTTAGACGCCCTTTTTGAATTGGGAGACTCGGTCATTCTGGCCGGGGATTTCAATAGTAAACATCCAAGCTGGAATAACTATAAATGTGATAGTAACGGCAGTATATTATACAAGTACTTAGACGAACATGACGACATAGTAGTTAACGCCCCTTTTTCGCCAACCAGATACCCCTATAGCGAAACAACGGTCAGTCATAACCCCTCTGTATTAGATTTTGCATTAATAAAGGGGGTCACCCTTCAGGTTGACGTCCCCGAGGTCATTCACGATCTACACTCCGACCACCGCCCAGTGATTATGCGAGTGGGCGTGGCCGAGAGGAGGGGCCCCTCCCTGAAAAAGGTGTTAGATTGGACCAAATTTTCCAAGTCATTAGATAACCCCGACTCAACTCACTTACAGACAATACCGGAGGATATCACTACGGTAGAGGAAGCCCACAGAGCGGTACGCTCTATGAGTGAGCACATCCAATCAGCCTCCAAAGAGGCCACTAGGGAGGTCCAGATAGCGAACGATCGCAGACTGGAGCTGCCCCATGATGTACGGGCCCTCATAACTGCTAAGAATGCAGCCACCCGTAAATATGACTCCTTCCCGTCCCCTGAAAACCTACGGAACCTAAATAGGCGCCGTAGGATACTCAAAGAGCGCATGAGCGAGATCCGGAACGAACAATGGGATTCACTGACCAAGGAGATCACGCCCGACCACCAGGCTTACTGGAAATTGGCGAGAAATCTAAAGTCAGATACAGTAGCGCCAATGCCCCAACTAGAAAGACCGAACCGACCACCTGCGTTCGATGATCTAGAGAAGGCAGAATGTTTGGCCGACTGTTTAGAGAGCCAGTGCTCACCGAGCACTCATAACACATGCCCCAACCACATCGCCCTGGTTGAAAGCGAGGTAGAGGCCCGGATCGGGGTACCGCCCTCCGGCGAGCCCCTACAGCCCACGTCCATCCAAGAGGTGCGATTTCTAATAAAACAATTAAAACCCAGAAAGGCCCCTGGCCCGGACGGGATAACCAATAAAGTTATTAAACAGTTTCCCCCGTTTTTAATAGGCCTACTAGTGGCTATTTTTAACACCTTCCTGGCTAACTGCGTGTTCCCGGATAACTGGAAACAAGCAGTGGTGATAGGAATTCACAAGCCGGGTAAACCCAGAAACCAGCCCTCTAGCTACCGCCCTATTAGCCTCCTTAGCTCTTTCGGTAAGCTATATGAGAGAATAATTCTACATAGATTAAAGTCATTTGTATTAACTAAAAACATTTTAATGGACGAACAGTTCGGGTTCAGACCCGGCCACTCGGCTGACCAGCAAGTGCACCGCCTCACGGAGCACATCCTGTCTGGCTTCTATAAGACCAAGAAAGGCGTACCTACGGGAGCCCTATTTTTCGATGTAGCAAAAGCGTTCGATAAAGTATGGCACCAGGGCTTATTATACAAGCTATATAACATGGACGTGCCCGACAGACTCGTACACATCATACGAGACTTTTTATCGAACAGAACGTTCCGCTACAAAGTAGAGGGCACCCTCTCTAGCCCGCGCACGGTAACAGCCGGCGTGCCCCAAGGCTCCACGCTGTCCCCGCTTCTATACGCACTATACACTAGTGATATGCCTAAAACAGATAACGTCCATCTGTCCCTATTCGCGGACGATACCGCTTTATACATGTCGCAACCAAACAAGCACTGTCTGCGCTTAGGCCTCCAAGCAGCGGCTACGGCTCTGGGCGACTGGTTCAATAAATGGAGAATAGATGTAAACCCCGATAAAACCACGGCGGTTCTATTCGCCAGAGGGACCTATGGAGGCAGGTCAACACCCCCGGCCCCTATAAAATTATACGGACAACCCATTCCATGGGAAAGATCCGCTAAGTACTTAGGCGTTCATTTAGACTCAACTCTTAATTTTGCGAAGCACATTAAGGTTGTACGTAACAGGGCATCTTTCATACTAGGGCGATTATACCCTCTGATAAACAAAAATAGTAAAATGGGTCTGCGGTACAAGGTCCGTTTATACACAGCTGTTATCAGGCCGGTTATGACTTACGCTAGCGTGGTTTTCGCTCACAGGAACACAGTCAGTCTCCAAAGAGTGCAAAATAGATTCATGCGCATGGCCACGGGGGCCCCCTGGTTCATGCGCAATGTAGACCTTCATAGGGACCTAGAGTTACCTACTATAGCTACTTACTTAAAAGAGCTATCTAAAGGCTATTTTGAGAGGGCTGAAAAGCACCCTAACCAACTCATAGTTAAAGCGGCTACTTACAGCACGGTAAAGTGCAAAAAGTACCCTTTACGGAGGCCTAGACACATACTACTCGATTCCGACGACGAAATCACGCTGGCGAACGCTCCCCCACAGGACGAACCATCTACGTCCTCTAACACTACACACAAAAACACTACGGTTTACACGCACCGTCCCCGCCGGCGGGGGCGACGTACCGCGCTCAGAGGCACGGTCGCGCGGTGGCCCCGCGTGCCCGGCCGTCTCTTCCAATCCTCCGTAAGTCCCTGGATGAACACACCGAGTCGATCAGAGCCGAGGTCCGTGTCTCACAGGAGGCGCCCTCTGATCGGTCGCTCAACCCATAGCCCCCTTCTTCACGGGGCGGAGCAAAGTGAACGGGCTGCGGCTTTCCCGCCGGGACCCGGGATCGCTCCCACCCCTCCCACACCCTTTTAATTCCGGTTGAGCCACTCAGGCTCGCCACAAAAGCCCGGTGAAGCAGTAAAGGCCGACGGGGCCAACTGCAGCGCGTCAATTAGAAACAAACAAACAAAAGCGTGGACAGCTGCTAGCTGCTATACAATAATACATTTACACATCGATATAATATAAGTAGGCATTTACATGTTTTCGTCAGGTATGAAATGCAGTGGAAAGTGAATGTGGTGTCAATTGTTTATAGCAACAAGTATTTTCTTATGACGTTGTCACGTTCAACTATCGTCAGTAAACCGACTTTACAGACAACCGATCTTTTTTTATATGTATTATCTATTTTTCTTTTCATTTATAAGTTTCATGTTATCATTTAAGGGACTGTAAATTATAAAACTTCAATACATTAACTGAAGTTTTCGATAAATCAACAACGATACACAACATACAAACACTGATCGATAAATTCTTGAAATTGACATAGGTAACTTTTTTATTTGTGAACCAATTTAATTAAAACAAACACTAAATGTTAATCCAAAAAATACCAAAACATCAGTGAAAACCGCATCCTTCTATGTTAAGCCGTTTCTCAGATTAGCGCGCACAAACGAACAGAGAAACAGACAAGCAGACAATAATTCTAAAAATTATTGTTTTGGGTTCTATTACGCTAATAAAAAGCTCTAGTGACAGTTTTTCTCAAATATCTTCAATGTACAGATACCTACTTGTTACAGATTTATTACATGTAGGTATAGATAGATATGTTATAGCCGCTCAGAAATTGCCAATAAATTGTGTCAAATGACAAATGTCATTGGTTTAAATATGGTTTCAACGGAGTGAGTTAAATCGTACTTTACTGTTTAGAAAATTTTATTGCGTTTATAAACTTTTGTTGATATCGCTATGTGCTTTTTTAGCAATGCTAAAATGAAAGTAGCTTAGAAATCGTCGGAGGTTTTCTTGCATGGTAAATATAATAAATATAGATTATCATCTATACAAATATAAGAAAGAGGACAGATTTCATTGTTTGTTTGCATTGAATAGGCTCTGAAACTACTGGACTGATGAAATTAGGCTATAGAATATTATCAAAACTTTAGGAATCCGTCTGAAAACTTCGATAATGTGACCCTGTCGGCGACCGAAAGAAACATATGTGAAATAACGTATGAACATTCCATATTAAAAGTTACAAGGGCCGCCGAATGAAACGGCACCATCTATTCCCGTTTCACTCGCACAGAGCAAGAAAAAAATGAGAAATTTCCATTTTGGGAGAGGAAAGAGACGGCAACGTCTATCCCCGTCTCACGCGCGGCGATTAGAGTGAGACGCAGCGAGTGTTCCTGCTTCACTCACACAGGGCGGTACGACGAGTAGAATCGAGATTGGAATGCGGAAAATTTACGAAATTAGTATGGAAAACTTGATATCTAGATTTTCACGAAATTTTCTTTATAATATGGTTAAGGATGATTAATTATGTAGGATAACATAATTTTTATAAAGAAATCTCTATAGGTTACGTAGATATTTAAGGTTGAAGTTTTTTCTGTACTTAGGTAGTTTTTTGTTAATAAGATCATATTTCTATATGTTTTTGGATGTTTTTAAGATTAATACGATAGGAAATAAGATTGTCTACATGGATACATAGTTTTTATGGATATATTTTGTGAATTAGTTTAGTTATTTAGGTTGTAAGGTTAGCAATTCGCAAAATTTAGTGAACTTTTGGTATATTTCCTTTAATAACTTTTTATGTATTTTACATATGAAAATGAAACTTATATAGATTAATAGGAAAGTTTATAAGGAATACAACTATGTATCATACATGTGTATAGATGGAAATTTTAAATAAAAAAGAACCCGAAAACAGCCTTCACCGAAGTGAAAATTGTATCGAATTTAGACCGCGATCGGGTCGTAACACGCGGCTGTCTTTCTCGTATTGCTCGGGGAGTACTTTAGAAAATTGGGGCCAAGGCAAAGCATTTCCCCCTCTACGTTGCGTTTCGGCACTCGTTCCCCGTACGTAATACCCCAGCAAACTGGCGAGCGGTTGGCAAGGCGTTATAAGTGCGGTAGCTGTCCCGTGTTCGGAAGTGAGAGTAGTTCCGGTATATCCGGCCACCAACTCTTCCCTTTTTCCTCGCGAAAAACGGGATGAGTTGGAGGGTACCAGGGAGACTGAAACCCGAAGAAAAGAGACGGCGATAGAATTCTGCCCGACTTTGAGGGTAGTTGATTTTTAAAAGCCTACCCTCAAAAATGAGCGAGAAGAAAGAGAAGGAGGAAACCGGCCGAAAAGGACGGAAGAAAGCCCCGGAGCGAAAAATAGTGTTGAGGAACATCTTCACTCACGAGATCCGGCCGCTGGACACATTGTCCACCTTGACGGCACCGGGAGGCCCGAAGATAGACGTGACTCGCGTCTTCCATGAGGAACCCGGCCCATCGTCGAGCCCGGCGGCAACAAGCACTCCCCAGCGAGGACTGAAGAAGACCCGCCGGAAGGAGTACTCATCCTCAGAGGACGAAGAGCCCAACAAAGTCCTCGTAGTGTCTCAAGGACGAGACATGCCCCGGCTGACCCCGACGCCGTCACCACCACCAGCGGCGTCGCAACCGGAAAGCGGAGCGGAAGAGGTTCAAACGGATGCTGCGTTGTCTGCCGGAGTTGGTAAGAGATCCGATCTCTCTAGGGAACCCCCCCCACCACCTCCCACTGAAGTAGGCAACCCTCCCTCCCCTCCCCTACGCCCCTTCAGGGCATTCCAATCGAGGCCGGCCTCGATTTAACTGAATATCTGCCCATTGAGGCAGCGGTGGATATGTCCCCGCAAGATGGGACCCCACCCCAATTATTCCCCTCCCCACCCATAGTTCCGCCGACACCGGCGACTGCCCCACAGCGAGGTGTTTCCTACGCTGGGGCTCTAGTGGCACCATCACCCCCAAGGGCGATTTCACCCCAGGCCCCCATTGCAGCCATAAGTGCTGCCGCACAGTCCCCCCCGCGAGCCGCGGCGCAAGCCGCCGGCCCTTCGGGAAACGCGGCCGAGGCCGCAGCGACTCGGGCTTACCCCCCCATCGTGGTTGAGCGGTTGCCCAACTGGGTAGAGCACTTCGCTGCACTGCACGAGCTATTGGGCCATGCTCCCAATGTATCGCATAGTCCAGCGATATCTCGTCGATCTGGGAGAAACAGAGCCGGATTTGAGCTGGCATTGTTACTCCCAGAAGGATGACCATCCGGTGAAGGTCAGCATTCGGGGCCTTCCCAGAGACACAAACCCGGAGCGGATTGTGGCCGCGCTGAAGAAGCGTGGTTTCCCGGCCCAATATGCGCGCTTGATCCCACCAAGGCGCGGCAACCCTCGCAGCGTGTTCTTCGCGCAGTTGGAGCGCATGCCGGCGGCAGAGCTCGATCGCCTTTATAGGGTGACCGAGCTCCTATACATGCCGGGAGTGGTAATCCATGCGTGGAATAGCAAGGCGCGACTTGGCCAATGCCATCGCTGCCAAAAGCTGGGCCACGCATCGGTTAATTGCCACAGAACCATCCGATGCGTCCGATGCGCTGGGGAGCACGTGGTGAGGGACTGCCCAGTGCCGAGAATGGGACCCTTCAAGTGCGCAAATTGCTTGGGGCCCCATGCGGCCACTGATACCCGCTGCCCCTTTCTTAGGCGGGCAGCGAGACTCAAGGGGGTGGTACTACCACCATACCGACCACCCGGAGTCATTGAGGGTACGGCCCCGGTGGCAGCGCCGAGACAGACCGTCCCAGGGCGTAGTCACGGCGCCCAAGCGGAGCCGGTGCGCCCACACATGCCGCCTCCGGTCCAGAGGCAACCGCCACCACCTTCCCGAGCTTAAGAGCTCCGTAGGGAGGTCGAGGAGTATGCCACCACGGAGGGCGCGTCCTTGATGGCGCCGGCGAACCCACCAACTCGGAGGAGACTTCCCCCTTCGAAGTTGAGGAGGCGGTTTCGGCTCCAGCTTGAGCGTGAGGCAAGGCAGGCAGCCGAGCCGGTAGTCGAGGCACCGCCAGTCCATCAGGCACCGCCAGCTCAACCAAGGGCCCCGTCAGTCCATCAGGCACCGCCCACGACTCGTCCCCCCTTGGTGAGCACGGCTCCTGCCGCTCCTCAGCCACCCATTCAACCCCCGCCTTCAGCCCCAGTCGCTGCGGAGGCGGTAATTCCACACCCACTCCCACAGAGAGTGCAAGGCAGGCGCAGAAGACAGCGAGGGGAGCCGGAGGCTCTAGGAACGGCCAGCACCGGAGCCGGCCGGCACCCCAGCACAATGTCGGCGCCTGAATTATCCCGTCCCCTGCGTGCGCTGGGTATTAACACGCCCGCCTGTGACCTCTTGGTGGCCATCACCACCATTTGTGAGGCGATTGCGCGTTACCCAGCCCTCGCAGAGGAGATAAGACAGACGCTGGCTCAAGTGCTCGTGGGACAGTATGCCAGTACATCTTAGGCTGCTATACTGGAACCCCGGGGGTGTCGCGCCCCACTTGCACGAACTCCGAGCCCTTGTCCAGGAGCAAGACATTCATGTCGTGCTCCTGGGCGAGACTAAGTTGCGTCCGGACCAGGCCTTCCGGCTGCCCAATTTCTTCGTGTACCGCCGCGATGAGGTCTCGCCGGCCGGCACTCCTTATAGGGGTACGGCCGTCGCGGTCCGTCGCGATGTGGTGCACGCGGAATTGCCTCTCCCGCATTACACTCACACCCGCTCCATTGGGGTGGAGGTGAGTGTGGCGGGCGAGGCATTGGCGCTGTTTGCAGCCTACCGCCCGCCTGGCCCCCTCTTTGACCCGCAGGACATCACTAACATCTTGGCTGGTGGTGCTCCGACCCTAGTGGCAGGTGACCTTAATGCCAAACATAAGGCTTGCGGCTCCAGAGTCATCTCGCCGGCTGGTCGGAAGCTTCTTGAAGACGCGGAGGTTAAAGGGTATGAGGTCATCGGGCCTGAGGCTCCGACCCATATCCCCACCAATGTGTCCCACCAACCTGATGTCCTGGACATTGTGCTCACCAAAGACCTACCGTGTCCGGTCCAGGTGGAGTGGACTTCTTGTCACGCTTGGCCTTGGCGCCGAGTGTCTGCATCCCCCGCGCCCTAGGCGGAAGACGGACTGGGGAGCCTTTCAAGCGCGAATGGAATCATTTAGATTCACCGGCGAGCTCTCCACATCGGAGGGCATCGACGTTGCCGCCCGACATATGTCGAATTTTATTCGTGACGCCCTTAAGGCGTCGACCTCCGAGGTGGAGGTAGACTCGTTCCGCCGAGAGGCTCTACCAGTCCGCCTTCAGCAGATGCGTAAACGCAAGCGCGAACTCCGAAAGGAGTGGGGTCGCACACGGTGCCCGAGGGTCAAGCGTGACCTGAATGCAGTTACGGAGAGGCTGGCTGCTGAGATGATGGAGTATCGCGGAGCCACCTGGGAGGCCTTGGTCGACCGGGCAGGCGAAAACGAAACTTCGCTCCACCACCTCAGTAGACAGCTGACCCGGGCCAAGATGCCGGTCTGCCCGATCCAAGATAGGTCGGGCAGAAGCTGCTATTCAGCAGAAGACAGAGCGGAGGTCTTTGCTGAGCACATGTCGGAGCAGTTCACTCCTCATGTGGCTAACGCGGCCGCCCGTGAGCACCACGAGCACGTGGAGGAGCGCGTGCAGGAGTTCCTCAGTGGCCCGACACCGTCGCTCGAGGGTATTGAGTTTATCTCGCCCTCTGAGACGCGGAAGGTCGTCGAGCGTCTTCCTAAACGCAAGGCGCCAGGCCCTGACGATGTGCCGAACGTGGCGTTGGCAATGCTGCCCAAAAGGGCGCTGGTCTCAGTGACCAGGCTCTTTAATGGCATGCTCCGCACAGGCCACTTCCCGACCACCTGGAAGTTGGGGAAGGTAATTGTCCTCCCAAAACCCGGCAAGGACAAACGGTTGCCGGGGAGCTACCGTCCCATCACGCTCCTGCCTACCATAGCAAAGCTGTTCGAGCGCCTCGTGTTGAGAAGAATTGCTCCGTCACTTAGTATAAGGGACGAGCAATTCGGGTTTCGCGCGGGGCACTCGTCCACGCTACAGCTGACGCGGGTGATCCATCACTTGTCAAGTGAGCTTAATTTCGGGCGACACACGGTCGGAGTCTTTCTCGATATCGAGAAGGCGTTCGACCGTGTGTGGCATCCGGGGCTCATTTACAAACTGCTGGAGACGCCCGTGCCGGCGATGCTTGTTAGGCTGGTGGCGTCGTTCTTGGAGGGACGGCAGTTCTATATTTCGGTCGAGGGCTGCTCCTCAAACCCCAGGCCCATCAGTGCGGGCGTGCCCCAGCTGCCTCTCGCCCACGCTATACGCGCTCTATACCAACGACATCCCCACTCTAGAGGGCAACCTCGAAGATTGGGAGCATGACGTAGTGCTCGCGTTGTTCGCGGACGATAGCGCTTATTTCGCGTCGTCCCGCCGAGCCGATATAGCTGCGCGCAAGATGCAACGCGTGCTAGATGTACTGCCAACATGGCTGGACAAGTGGCGTATGGCCGTCAATGTCGGTAAGACGGTCGCGACACTTTTCAGCCGTAAGCGAATCATGCCCCCTCCGTTACGTCTCCGCGATCAGGAGATAGATTGGAAGCCCACGGTGAAGTACCTGGGATGCAACATCGACCGCTCGCTCCGCATCCATAGTCAGGTTAATCATGCGATTAACCAGACGCGTGCGGCGCGGGCGATGCTCCGACCGGTGTTTACATCCCGGATTCCAACCCGTACGAAACTAAGGGTGTACCAAACCTACATCCGGTCAAGGACCACATACGCGGCGCCGGCATGGTTCGCGTCGGTAAGTGCGTCGCTGCGCAAGCGTCTTGAAGCGCAGCAGAACATGACGCTCCGTACCATCGTGCGAGCGCCTCGCTTCGTGAGAAACGATGTGTTGAGGTGCGACCTCAAGGTCGATACCTTGGAACGGTTTGCGGCGTTGTCCGCGCGTCGCATGTTCGACCGTGCGGACAACGGTCCGCACTCCCATGTCCATGGGATCGCGCCGCTCCACGCTCGTCCTCCCGAAGGGAGACCGCTCCCAAGGGAGCTCGTGCGGTTAGCGGAGTCCTCCGAAGAGGAGGACCGCTGACCAAGCGCGGTGCGCCTAACGGCGGAGAATTTCATCACCTTGAGGCAGTTGCCTCATGAGTCTGCCCGGGCAAAGAGGAGCCCCTCGTGTCCCGTATTCCCTATTGCACTAGAGCCACTAGAGCCCTGCGTAGGAAGACCCTCAGTCAGTCAGTCAGTCAGGCAAAGCATTCCTCGGCGAGCTCAAGAAAATAAGAAGAAAACAAGACTCTGAAGACTCAAGAAGACTAAAAATTTAAGAATAAAGAAGATTGAAGAATTTTGAAGATACAAGAACTTGAAGACCGAAGTCTGAAGAGGAAGACTTCAAGATTATATGAAGAGGCCTTGGCATAGGGAAATTAGGGTTCGGTTAGGGCTGGCTGTGGGTTCCTTTTCAGGAACACAATTAGTTTTATTCAAAAAACGTCACCCCCTCACCCCCCTCCTCTTCCCCTCGACAGACACGACTGACGCAACTCCCCGACACCGACGGTTGGCGCCTCGCAGGTTGGGTTACCGGCGTCGGGTTTAACATCTACCCGATCTACACCCGCCACACCCTTTTTGGTCTCGCTGGTGGCTATCACGATCCCACCACGCGTACTCCTAGGGCGAGTAGCGCGACTACACACCACATTGACGCGCCGCCCCCACAGACCCAAAGTGTGAAAAAATTGGGTATCATGAAACCAAGGCTCGTAACCGGTTTAAAAATACCGGTTAATTTCGATTAAATACCGGTAAATATAACGCTATATCGTTTACCGGTTAAACAGGTGAATGGTTTCTATTTAACCCAAATGATAAAGGTTACCGGTTACTTCGGTGCAAACGGTTTTGATACCCAAATTAACCGGTTCATATGAAATGAAATGAAATATGAGTAAAGTGCTAATGGATAATATAGGAAAAAAATATTATTACTAAGTATAACCTAAACTATAAACTATACTATAAACTAAACTATAACCTTCCAGCTGAGGCATTCCCAGTAGACTATAACATGGGGTTCTTCAAGAAAGCTGTAAAAAAAGCTCTCCTCCAAATCCGGCAATGCTCGGGTGGAGGTTGCCCGTGTCCATAGGCGACGGTGATCGCTTAACACCACGTGGCCCGTCTGCCTTTTTGTTCGGTTTAGTTATTAAAAAAAACTACCAATAATATATTGGCTTTAATGCATGAACTACATGTTTTCCCCTCATAGGAATTAGATATTTAGTCCGAATAAAAATTAACCTATTATTATCACTCTTCAACTTCACTCTTCATCACAACTATCGCCATATTCTCAATAAAAAATAGGTCAATCCGTGGCACCGTTGTCTTGCGACTTGCGACGTGAAAGATGGACAAACAAAAAACACACTTTCACATTTATAATGTTATGTATCGATATAGATGTTTAATTTATTAGTTTTTCTAATATGATTGAAATAAATAAAACAAAAAGTTCAAACCTTTGAACTTCAATAACCTCACGAATAGCGTTTTTAAATTCTTCTTCTGTTAATGTATCCATTTCAAGTTTTTTTCCAATGCCATGACGAACATACTTTTCAGCGTTATACCATTGATCACCAATGAAAGGTATACCAATCAGAGGAACTCCACCAGTGATGGCTTCATCAGTTGACTGCAAACCTCCTTGTGTTATGAACAGTTTGATGTTTGGATGTTCTGTAAGTCCACAATTACAATTTCTTTAAATTCGCAACTATAACAATCTAAAATTAACTTGTTCTTCTATATTAACTGTTTTATTTTAATTACGATCTTGATTTGAAAACTTAAAATTAGTTACAGTAAAACCTTAACAATTGCATTGTTTATCGATTTAAGCATAGTTTAAACAAGTATGTATAAAGAGTCATTAAGAACCATAATCTGCTATTAATGGGTTTTGCAAAGATTTAGATGAAATAACACAATTATTGCCAAAATCACGTAAATCTTACGTAGAAGATCTGACTGAGGTAGCCAATTAAACACTTTGATATTGCTTGCATTGTCTGGGAATTCTCCATCCAAGTTCCATATCACATCATAAGGCAGTTCAGAAAATACCTTTATCATCATTCGCACCTTACTTGGCATCAGAATTGAAAGCTTTACATTGGTACCAAAGCTAATGTATATTACTCCGTGTTTTGAAGAATTCAAGTATAATGCTAATTCCTGAAATTTAAGTGAAATACCAATGTATGCATTTATTTATAAATGTATTATTAATGTCAATTTAAATAAAATTTTATTTGTGAAATTATTATCATATTAGCCTTCCGCCAGCGGCTTCGCCCGCGTGGGCTCGTTTTATAGGTTCCCATAGGATAAAAACTATCCTATGTCCTTTCCCAAGGTCCCTGTGTTCCAAATTTCGTTAACCCTCGATTCGTCGCGTGGGGTCTTTCAAAGCCCAGGATTTAGAAAATTGCAAAATTGGTATTCTTAGAATTACTTTACGGATCCCTTACTTTAGGTAGCTTCCTAAAAAGGATTAAGGTTAACGTTCACGTTATCGAAACTCATCTTGCTTACTGATGCCCTCAGGTATGGACCTGTGATTTTGCACAGGGCTCTGAAAGACCCCACGCGACGAATGGCGTAAGTAAATATTAACTATGATCTTCATAGTTCTTTTATTGTTGTTGTGTTTATATTTATGTTATATTGTTTCAAAATACTTTTTACATACGTAAAATATATGATAGACAAACTCCGTATAATCTAAGATGATTGGAAGAAGAAAATCAGGAGATTATTATTGGCGAGGAGGACGAGGAACAAAATGGAAATTTATCCGGAAGAAATAAGTGAATATCCATCTTCCTCCTCCACTATAATGAGCATGATAATCGTATCCATCAGTAACGTCAAAATAGTTTATGATATTATAAAAAAGATTTGTTATTACACGACTACTGCAAATGAAGAAACTTTCTAACCACAAGGTGTAAGAACGAGACAGAATAATACTGGATAAAGCCAGCCCAGTAAACAATATCCAGTTGAAAGTTGAAAACATAGAAATTATGTCACCAAGAATTGCAATCAGGAGCAATAGTGTCGACTTTCCCTCGTGATTTGAATCAATGTATACAACAGTTCATACCTCCTCTTCAGGACATTTTCTCGTGATGATGCTCAGCTGGCACTTACAAAAAAAAGGTTGAATTCACTGTTCAAGATGTATACATAGGAAATTCAAGTGCATTTATTATTTTTGCCAAGAAAACATTTGTCCATACTATGTCAAAGCCTTCTGCACCGATTGTGTCCAAAGAAATGTTGGGTTTCACTCGGAGATAAAAAGTATATATGTTTTTTTACGTTTTGTAGTTGACTTATATTTAGTTTTCATTTTTAGTTCATTGATATCACATAATAACATAAAAAGTAGAAGTTGTCCATTGTTTTTTATTGTTAAGTTGACATTAAGACGACTGAGTTAAAATAGAAGAAAAAAATATAACTCCCACTACTTTCAGTTATTTTAAATATAAATAGATATCTGATTTGCAATATCTTTTAATTTTTATTTGCATGTAATCCTATCCAAATGCAAAACATAAAAATAATGACAAAAAATATGTTATTATATCAATTGATAGCTATTTATTTTTGGGGTCTCTGAAAACCCCACGCGACGGTTCAGGTGATAAAAAAGGCGCGACTAACGGAGGGTTAAAATTAGTTCAGTAGTTTAAGCGGGAAAGCGTAGCAGACAAACAGACAGACAGATAGACAAAGTTACTTTACCTTGGGCAATCGCTTTGGTGGATTCTGATGAATACCTCCCACGTAAACAACACCAGGAGGCACTGGTTGATTGTCATTCCATAGTGGATGTACGTTTAGGAAAACCACATTAACATTATTATACAGCTCACTCAGGGTTGGTATATCATCGCCAAATATTTTCCTTAGCATAAGATTCTCCTTTTCTTCTTGCTCGTAAAATAGATGTTCAAACCGCAACTGGTAATAAGTCTCACGTACTTTTTCCCACCATGTCAAATTGTACAATCTTCGACGTACTATCAAGGGTTGCATCAATGGATGGTTTGGCGCTCCTATAACTGCGTTTGTCCCAAACATAGCCCCAAAAGAGCTCATCAATATTATGGGCGCTTGGAAAAGATAGGAAAATATCAGCGCTGGTCGCATACAGGCTTCAGCGATGACCAGGTCGAAAGGTGGCTTCTTTTTTATAAGATCTTGAATCTCGGTCATTTGTAATTGCTGTCCAATTATGGCACCAAACATATGTAAAGATAATCTTATTCGATCGATGATATTGTTGGTATATATAGATTTTGCTAACTCCTTATCCCATGTGATGTAAGATATATTGTGAACATCAATTTCTATAAGGTTAGGTGGTGCTTGTTCATATTTGAAAATTGGATCTGTAGTTATAACTGTAACATGATGGCCTATCCTCACTAACTCTTGAACAAGAGCACGGAACACAAATTGATGACTTATCGATGGAGTTGGAACCACTGTTAGTATTCTGGCAGCATCCAAAAATGTTATTACACTGAACAAAATAGTCAATAAAATAATTTGAACCATTGCAAGGCTTTTGTTGACATACACTGAATTCTTTACTGGATTTCATATACATCGAATAATAATAATTAATAAAGTCAACCTAATTTTGTATTTATACAGAATTTGTTCTTTTGCAGGGCAGTTAACGGCTGTAAATAAATAAAATTATAAACTTTTTTTATATGTATATATAAATTTTTGGCCTTGAGTTAATTTTTTGCGTGTATTTGGTATGTTGGTATATGGTGTGATTTACGTCTGTGTAAAAACCTGTGTTAACAAGTCTCACTTATTAATTTAAATATCAAACGCAAAACTAGTATTTTCAAGATTATGTTACACGAATGTTCAATATTGAATTTCAATGTTTTTAAAGAACATAATAATATTATGTTGGCATATCAGTTCAATTACTTTTTCTGTTTTGTTAAACTGCATATTAGAAATTATCTCTAAAATGAATTGAAAAAATTAAAAATCGTCTTACCTGTTATATCGATGGATCTTTTAATATTTTGTATAGTGGTTTGTTAGTACAACAAGACTGTTCACCGAATACGGGACAGTTTCAGACAAGTCGTTATATTTATAAAAGAAGGTTATCAATTCGACACGTATGTAATATTAGCGGAACTGTATAATTACAACATTCTTAATGCTTCAGTGGATTCAAATTGATTATACTAAATTTTATAGAAGCACGTAATACCTATTTGTATGTTTGTCAACGAATTTCTTGGAACTAGGGCTGTAGCTTCGGGATTAACAATAGAGCTACTGTATCCCCTGCCTGATCGTTAGAGGCGACTAAAAGGGGGATTCTGGGGTTGTGGATGGCGAAAGTGAGAGCTTGACCCGTCCAGCCAGCAGCCCCGGGAAGGACGGCGGTGTGGGTGTGGCCGCATGCCGCTGTGAGCGCCTTAGGGTGCAGGAGAGCGCATCTGTTCTCCCGATGATTGGCCCGTCCTGGAGCGCCGCTCGTGGAGGACACTGGTGACTTCCAATGGAGATCCCGGACTCCTCCCCAAGCGCAGAGGCAGCCACCGAGGGGGTTTAAGTGCGGTCAAATGACACATAACGGTGCCGGGCACCTTTTGAAGGTTTCCCCCAGATACAAAAAAAGGTGTTGTAGATTCCATCCTTCCTGACTGATTCTACTATGCAACACCATACCCTAAAATTATCGGATTTAATATCAAATTTATCGACTTTGAAGTTATAAAATTTGACGATTTTCTTTTCCATTTTCTATTTATTCCTAAATTTGACCCTCTAATTTATTTATACTTCCCTGAGTCTTTATATTGTCATTCACTAAGATTGACAATCAGTAAGTACATACTAAATCTAATTCATGATTAACCCTATAACAATTATCAATCTGTAGCGTATTAGTTTAATTGCTATACAAGGTCACAATACAGGGAGCGACTCGCCTGCCTTTCTAGACAGTAGCGTAACTCAGTCCGATTTTTAAAATTTGAACAAATGACTGCGCGTCTAATGCTAATGCGCGCGAATAATAATTCATCAGTCTAATAATAATGGTGAAAAAAGACTATTGTAAAAAAACGGCACTTGAAAATTTAAGAAATAACTGAGGTGTCAAGGGACACCCGGAAGGAACGAAGTTTTATTTTTTTAATTTCTGCGCTTAGTAATATTTTTTTCTTCTTTCTGCATTAGTTTTAGGTTTAAGTGTCAACAAAGCTAAGCAATGTCGAGTGCGGTCATAAGTAGGATGGGTGGCCATTAAGCAACTTCTAGAGCGGTTATAAAAAGGATGGGTGTCAACAAAGTTAAGCCATATCAAGTGCGGTCAAAAGTAGGATGGGTGGCCATTAAGCAACATCTAGAGCGGTTATAAAAAGGATGGGTGTCAACAAAGTTAAGCAATGTCAAGTGCGGTCAAAAGTAGGATGGGTGGCCAACAGTGGTCATTCAGCAAAATCTAGTGCGGTCATAAGGATGGGTGTCAACAAAGCTAAGCAATGTCGAGTGTGGTCAAAAGTAGGATGGGTGGCCAATAGTGGCCACTAAGCAACATCAAGTGCGGATATAAGAAAGATAGGAGTCAACAAAGTAAAGCAATGTCGAGTGCGGTTGCTATAGTTGTAAGCCGCACTTCTTACAACTATAGCAAAAAGTGTCGTTACAACTTTTCGTCTTAATTTTTTCCGTCTAGCCCCTTTCGCAACGCGTGGGAACTTCGTTCCAAAAGATGAATTTATGAAACTCGATTTTCAGTCCATAGCGCAATGTGGCACTGCTACTATTAGCTTACTTAGTTTACTTAGCGGCCGTGTAAATGACAGTTGTCTTTGTGCGTGTGTCAATTCGGCCGATAGTATGAAGTTACTTTACTGTATACTTATATCTATATTGTGACAAGGCTGACCACGCAGACTAGGGTTGCCAACCATACTGCTGTTTTTCACTACATTGTATTATACTTTTAACAAAAATAAATTACGTACAATTCGGGTAACTTTGAACATTTTTTACATTATTTGTATTATTAAAACTGATTTCTATTTATGACACCTTTATTTTATTGAATGAATAGTGTCCTTTTCAGTTGGTATTTCTGTGTAACAAAATAAATTTGCGGAAGAAACAACAGAACTACCCATAATTTCCCCTAAAACTCGAATTTTCTTTAATCATGAATTTTGGGTAACTATGAATATTTTTTTTAGATTGTAAAAACCTTAATATTTTAAGGTTTAGGTAAAATAAAAAGAAGGTATTATTAAATTTAAAAACCTAATCTATAAAAATAACATCTGCACTGACGTACAAAAGTAACAAATAGCTTGGTTTTACCATATGAATCAAAGTGGACTAGTTTACGATTTCAATTTTCTTTGGGAATGTTCAGAAATATGGCATTAACAGTTTATTTTTTTATTTTCATTTAGTACAAAAACATTTTGGAAATCCATTATATAGTTACAGTAGAACTCCAATTATCCGAATTAATGGGGACCGGGACCCATTCGGATAATCAAATATTCGGATAATCGGATTTTTTAAAAAAAAATTGCCATTGGAGAGAATAAAAGCTACGTTTTGATATTGCACTATTTTTTATTGAATTAAATGAAAGAAACATGAAATTTTCACATGTTTTAAATATAAATAAAATGTACTTATGTACAAGTTTAGAAATAAAAATCATTGTTTTTTAAACATCTCCGTTAATGTAAGCTGTTTTGCGGTCTTCAACCGTTTTCGGGCAGCCAGGTCACGCATTCGCTTGACGGTGAGCAGTTGCAAGTGGTCACACTCGGGCTGACGCTCCATCCACTTCAAAGCAGTCTCGAGGCCGACAAATGCTTCACTAGCTGATGGTCCAGCGTCTACTTCAACATCAGCAGAAAGTTCTTCTTCCACTTCCACTTCAACATCTTCTCTCACACTTACAACAATTTCATCGTCATTGAGAATTTGAAAACCAGGGTCAGACGTGTCACAAGCCATCCACTCTCCTACATCTTCAGCACTTACTTCTGTACAACCAGGAATTTTTACAATCATTTTTCTTATTTCCTCTAGTAACTTGTCGTTGTGCCTACTTTGACTTTTGTGATTCGGATAATCGGCGATTCGGATAGTCGGAGTTCGGATAATTGGAGTTCTACTGTATTATATTGAAACATCAAAAAGTTTCCATGTAATAAATTGTTAAGTCTTTCCAATTTTTCCAACTTTGTTCAAAGTTAAACGTCAATTCAAAGTTACCCAGAATGACTGTATACAAAATACTGTTTTCAGTATCAACAACTCCGACGAACACTAAGTTAGTACAGCGCAGTAACAATCGAGCGTTTCAGATGCACGTTGCGTGGCGCGCCTAGAACTTATCATTTTTTTCGTGTACACCTTGCTCGCCTTGTTTTTTCAATTAGTTTTTTTCGTAAAAAAAAGATGGAAAGTGGGAACGAAAGTAATTATATTATCCTTACCTTCAAAAAGTAAAATACTGTTCATTTTTGTAAAAAAAACTATTTATTTTCCTACTCAGACATAAATACATATACTTTAATTCTTGTAAAAAAAGTTGGCAACCCTAATGCAGCTAATGACAAGGCTTACACAACGTCTGTGGCAAATATTCATAAATTATGGACCCATGTACGATAGTAAACTACCTATCGTACAGAAGGTGCAGAAGTTGAATAGCATTTTCAAAATACTTTGACGTCAACTTGTTGGTCGCTTATTATTATATGCGCTTCTTCTATGAGCCCATCATACACGCTAAGAACATAGATAAGAGTGCTTGAAGCGTGCAGGCGAAAATCGACCAAAAGAAAAGAGGTACACACACACGCACGTAAGTAAGCCTAACCATTTTCCAATCTTTTTAATAAGGCACCGCTGGGCACAGGTCTTTTTAACACGCTTTTATTAGCTTCATCTCTATGTTTGTGAGTTTGTGAGCTTGTTTGTAAGTCTACTTTGGGCTCGATTTTGACCCACTTTCAACGGACAGATTTAATTCAAACTTTGGACACTTATCAAGAAGTGGCACTACAATATTTTAATGAGTTTATGGAATTGGAATTGTCCATTTCTTGGAATTATCCAAGAAATGGAAAAATATATTTTTAACAATAAATCGAACTTAAAAAATGAAAAATAAATATAGCTTAAAAAACACGCTTTTGAAGCACGTCAAACTAAAAATTTGTAAAATAATCCTTAATATAAGCAGAAAATATTATAAAACAGTATTATTATGAAAAAACTATGTGCCATATTTTTCGTATATCGAGCAATCCACACTTTTTTCACAATACTTCTTTATTACAATAGAGTTTTTTAATATATACACGTGAATTTAATACATTCATGTGTTACAAGAGGAGAGGTTTAGTTTAGAGGTTAGGAGGAGTTTAAGAGGTTTATATGTAAAATATATGAATAATATACATACTCGTATTTGAGAAACACTGATAATTTTAGACGTTTCTTATGTGATTTCGTCAATAAACACATTTATTGCGCTTATATTGCAAACGCTGGCTGAACCCTACGAGATAAATCAAAATTAATATATGTACTACAGTACCTATTGTATACCTTAAAAAGGTCTACATATAAGTCCGCGATGGTATATGTCTATCTCTTAGAGGTAACCACAGTGACCATTTTTTATCCTTTATTTTTTACGAGAAATAATGGCTTATTTACGAAGCAACTTTAAAGCAATAAAACAATAATCTTTATTCAAGTATCAATACGAGTACATTGTGCATTTATTATAGATCAATATGACTCTTTACAGTTTGTAATGGGTAATTTAAACGAATATGTTCGAAGATATTACAGATTTAGTCCCGAGCTAGACCGGCTCGGTATTTAGAAGATACATACCCCCATACAAAAAAATGGTCAAAATTTCAGTAAGTATAATACTTAATGAAATGTTGCTGGAACCGTTACATTACTATTGGCTGCAACCCTTTTTGCGTCTCACTACTGGGCACGGGTCTCTCCCCATTATTGGGCAGGCCTGGAGCTTACTCCGCCACGCTGTTCGAATGTGGGTTGGTGGAGATGCTGGTTGGTGGAGATGCGGGTTGGTGGAGATGCGGGTTAACCCGCCAACCCGCTGTCGGATGTTTTCAAACCGCCCATAAGTCCTCCGACAAGGTTTAACGACTGCTATCTATCGATAACAACCGGGACTGACGGTTGCCGTGCTTTCACTTTGGGCCTCTTTCAACATCTTCAAGTAAAGTGACAAGTACGCTAATTGTCGGTTAAAGTCACCCATAACTTCAATTTCACGATGTACCAGTAGCACGAATCATATGATAAACTGACCCGTACTCATAGCTTTTACTAGTCGGTGCCCATTCAGAACTAAAGGGACGATATTTTAGCAAGGGCCCGACTCCAAAAATAGTTTTAAGAGTCATTACCATAAGCAAGAAGAAGTAGGTACTGAACAACGGGGAACAATGGGTAGACCACCCGTGCATTAAGATGCAAAAAGATTTGCTGCGGAAAACAGGTTAGCAGACAGCAGAGACAGAGCAGGGACAGCAGATAGCAGAGTTAAGTTCGTATCAAACAGGTCTCATTTTTTTATTTAATGGAAGTAATAGAAAAAGTATGCAGTCCATAGGGTCGCTGCATTAATGGACATTGTACACATATTCACACACATACACACTACCTCTA
Source organism: Pyrgus malvae (assembly GCA_911387765.1). Taxonomy (NCBI): domain Eukaryota; kingdom Metazoa; phylum Arthropoda; class Insecta; order Lepidoptera; family Hesperiidae; genus Pyrgus; species Pyrgus malvae. The sequence goes on from OU426951.1 coordinate 5,774,938, forward strand.
AGTTCTTCTTGCCACTCCGGAGGTGGATAGCCGCGTCATATAACTCTGGATGGCAATAACACCTTTATAAACTGAACATGAATCAACAAACATTATTATCTGATACTTATTATTGACACACAGGATATTTTTTCTCTGCAATTTAAATTTTAGTAAGTACTCGTAATTTTAGAAATAATACAATATTATTCTTAGCCTATCAATGGCAGAATAAGAGAACTTTATGTAACATAACATCTTTTGTAGCCCTTATTCAACAAATTTTGTTGAATTTAATAAATGATTTGATTTGATTTGACAAATTGTTATAGTTCCCCCGAAGTTTGACTCCAAATTAATATTTCATCGGCAGTATCAACAGTTACTACGGCACATACAATTTGTTGGCGAGATTAACAGAACTTGCGTTATAACGCAAACGCCGACAATCATATTGTTGTTCCTAACTTGCCAAAGCCAGGGGCTCGCAACATTTATGTCAATTTGACACAATATTGACATTCGCTTTCGAAAAGAAAAGTTGATTAAAAGAGAAAAGATTTCATTGATTACAGATTTTAGCTTTCTTACAATTTTTTTTTTATTTGAATGGAGTAGCAGACGAGTATACAGGCCACGTGTGTTAAGTGGTCGCTGCAGCCCATGGACATCTACATACAACCTCAAGCAAGCATAAGTAAGTCTTGTGTGAGGTTGTATGCAGTTGCGCTGCTACTCCGGAGGCTGGTGGTCGCCTCGGTCAAGTGTGGCCGGCAACTGCACCTTTCCACCGAAACACAATAGAATTGGTTCACGGCAGAAGTGGGTGCAGCGGTGGTACTTCCCCGGGCGAATCATAATAGTTCTACCCAGTGGCGGCTAGTGACATTTTTCGATGGGGTTCACAAAAAAAAACAAAAAAAAATATTTTACCACCCGTTGCCATCCAAGCAGATTCACCACCACTGTCGGTGTCAGTTCCAGTTGATAACCACAAGACACGGAAAACAAATTAATTTATTGCTTTCTTCACATCCACACAACCAATGTGTTTTAACATATTGTTCAGATTTAAAAACACGCGTAAAAGATTTAGTTTTCGTACTACATTTTTGCTTTCAGTTCAAGGCGTATTTCGAAAGTTTTTTTCACACCGCTTACTAAAAGATACAAATGATAAATGAAACACTGTATTGTTCCATTTTTAACACAAAATGTCGCGTATAAACTATTTTTTTAAATATTCATTTAAAAGAAAAACTACGAAATAACTGACAAAGACGACGACACGTTTGTTTGTATACATAAGTAAGAACGGCAACATCGCATAGGCAGGTTGAACCCACGGTTTGGCAACGTCGCGCGTGAGCGGCGCTCCAGATTACGTTAATTTCTCATACGAAATCTTTTGTTTCACGCGCCGGCCTGTGTCGATGTCTCTCTTTCGCACTCATTGAATACAGCGCTAGGAATCGTACTAAACTTCGTTTCATAGGAGCGCAATCGCTGGCGCTCCACTCGTTACATCTTGACGTTAAATGTACGCGTAGATATAGGTAATAATTAATATAATATACTATGTATAGGTATGTTAGAATAGAATGAATGTAATGTAAGGATAGTATGAATAATTATGAAGGGACATAGATTACCTATGTAATTTTTTTGGGAGTGCACTGCACCAGCGCTCTTTAGGACGAGCCGCCTCTGGTTCTACCACCTACAAAAAAAAGATTATATAATAATTGAATACGAAATTGTCATTCTTGAAATCAAATTAATATATGTATATTAGGGCTGCACCCAGCTTAGTTATGATAATTTGAATGTAGGAATTAAAGAATAGAATTTATATGAAATTTAATATAAGCATAGAATTTACGCTACAAATAAACTTTAATTAGTCGTAATATACGTTGGACTAACTACAAAATGAAAATGTAAAACGCAGGCTTCGGCTGAACACGAAACAATAAATTGTTATAATTTCCTGCGAAGTTCGGCTCCGATGAATATTTTATCGGTGGTATCAACAGTTACTGCGAGACATACTTAAATTTTGATGGCAAGATTAACAGAACTTGTGTAATAACATAAACGGCCAACCACCGACAGTCATATTGTTCCTAACTTGCTTAAGGCCAAGGGCTTGCAACATTTAAATCAATTTGCCGCAAAAGTGGTAAAACTGTCATGATTTGACGGAAGAAATATCACCGCTGCATTCATTTCTACCGTGAAGCAGTTCTGCTGGGTGGAGTTAGTAGTTATTCAGATGGAATGTGCGATTTCCACCCAGATGATAATCAACCTCTAGAGTGGCAGCGCGACTGCATACGACTTCAAGCATAATAAGGGTTGCTTGAAGTTGTGAGTAAAAGTTCATAATTAAATAAATAAAAATCTTTGGACAATTCACACAATGCCATCTGATTCCAAACTAAGCAGAGTTTGTACTATGGTAATCAGAAAGCTGATAAACATTCTCATATAATTCCAAATACATACTTAAATAGATAAATTGACACCCAGGCACAGAACACATAGTTCACACATGTTCATCACACAAATATTTGTCCTGGGTGGGAATCGAACCCACGACCTCACACTTCGCAGTCGGCTCATCACCCACTACGCCATGGAGACTGTCAATATATCATAGATTGCAGTAACCACTTAACACCACGTGGCCTGCAAGCTGGTCTGCTACTCAATTTAAAAAATACCCCTTCAGAAAGGATCATTACTGAAAACTTTTAAGGGTTTTTATTGCTTAGATTACTAAGGGCCTCTTTCACCATCTACAAGTAAAGTGAAGTTAAAGTCAACCGTAACTTCAATTTCAATTTCACGATGTTCGAGTAGCACTAATCACATGATAAACTGACCCGTACTTTTACTTGCCAATTAACTTTACTTGGGCCGTAACTAATCAACACTTTACTTTTAGATGGTGAACGAGGCCCTTAATGTTATAACGACTCCATTCAATGCGAATAACAAAGCTTACCTTCCTTCGATTACAATACGATATACATACGAAGACCACCAGACGAAGGTTAAAGTTCCACCGGCACCATCTGGACTCGTGGCGGTCCTCCACAGTCCGCTTTGCACGCTCCTTTTTACCACGGACGTGTAGGTTATGGGACAACCTTCCAGCTAAGGCATTCCCAGTGGACTATAACATGGGGTTCTTCAAGAAAGCTGTAAAAAAAGCTCTCCTTCAAAGCCGGCAATGCTCGGGCGGCTCCCCTAGGGTTGCCCGTGTCCATAGGCGACGGTGATCGCTTAACATCACGCGGCCCGTCTGCCTTATTGTTAGGTTTATTTATAAAAAAAAAAAAAAAAAAACATACATATACGATGTACTGTAAGTTTGAACTGAACACGAAACAACAAATTGTTATAGTTTCCCGCGAAGTTTGACTTCGAATTAATATTTCATCGGCGGTATCAACAGTTACTGCGGCACATAAAATGTGATAGCAAGATTAACGGAACTTGTGTAATAATATAAACGGCCACCCGCCGACAATCATATTGATGTTCCCAAAGTGCAAAAGGTCAGGGGCTTGCAACATTTTTTATGAACCACAGGAATAACTCGTACCTTTTTCATATTGTACTGTAAATAAAAACTTAATAGAGGTATTTAAGTTGTAGCAAGTCTTATTTTCTTACACTAACACACAAAACACGTAATACAATTTTAAATGATTTTGATAAAATTTTCCTCCAATAACCGACTATTTCTAAATTGAACGCTATTGTTTTAATTGTCCTTCAGATAGAGTTTACAAACTTAATTAGTAATTGATTAACAGAAATCTATATTTGGAGCAATTGTTAAAAAGTTTTGCGCTCTATCATGTCTCACTTTATTAAAATTAACAATCACTGGAAGCTCTGTTCCAATAAAACAGACTTAATATTATAAGGTTTTAAATACACAAGTAAAATTAATTCAGAAATTTTTTCGCTGACCACAGGGACCCAAATACCTCAAGTGATTAAATTCCACGTCCAAGCAAACGTCACATTGGTGGAACCCAAATCCCCAACTAATACATTCACACGTAGATAATAATATATTCCGAACCCTTAGTCAAAGGAAGCATGTTAGCTTAGGATTAATAAATTATCGCGAAATTCAATAATGACCACGTTACTGACCCCTGTCTGTCTAATTAGGGTAGAACCCAATCGAAACTAGGGCACGGAATCCAATTTCACTATAGGTTCTAACAGATTGTTCGCATGAACACGTTCGAAGGTCCTCCATTAAAATTTCAAACAAAAAACATTACAACTTTTCAATCGCTCCAACTTTAAGCTGGTTGTTGCTTTTTCGCATTCAATAGAAACAGTTTACAAATTTTGGACAAAAGCAAAGGGTTAAACAGGTGTTGCGTTAATAAAGGGCTTCTGAAAATGTAAATCGTTTATGTGGTAAACAGGGCATTAGGACGAGGTGACTTTAAGTGCGGGCGCACATTGAGCCACTAAACGCGACCACAAGCAGCGGACGAGTTTTTTCATACATTTTATACAGTATAGGCCACAAGCCGCGGGAGTCGCCCCAGCTCGCTACTTGTGGCTGCGTTTGGTAGCTCGCATCGAGCGCACACTGGGCCACAGTAAACGGCTTCTTTTCGGCGCCCGCGTCCTCAACAACACGTCTTGCTGCAAGCACGCAACTGAACGTTCTTCAAGATGTCGGCGGATTTCGATGTAGATGATTTTATGGCGGCGACCGGTGGCCGCCACTAAGCCACTCGCTAGCGGCTGCGATTGGTTCGAGCAAAATATATTATTCCACGTCCCTTTGGTGATTGGTACTTGATACAAATTGTAGCTGTAGAAAGTATAATTTGGATGATTCGATCGAGGGAATATGACCGCTGCACCCATTTTTGCCGTGACGCCATTCTTTTGTGTTGCGGTGGAAGGACGTATGTTGCTGGGCCGACCGGCTAAGACGATCATCAGCCTCAGAGTAGCAGCACAAATGCATATGGCATACCCTGCAACCCTTTTTGCGTCCCACTGCTGGGGCACGGGTCTCTCTACATTATTGAGGAGGCCTGGACTCTAACGGTGCTCCTGCTGGTTGGCAGAGATGTGGAGTAGTGACCAAATTGCTGTCGGATGTTTTCAAACCGCCCACACAAGGCCTCCGACTAGGTTTAACATTCTCTATCGATAGCAACCGGGACCGACGACGGCTTAACGTGCCTTCCGAAGCTAGGAAAGGCGCATGAAATTTTAGCTACTAGTGGTCACCCAACTCACACCCGACCGCGCCCGTTTGGCTTAGCTGCGCAGATCGCTTACATTCTATGCTTGCCGCTGGGCCATGCGCGCTTAAAAAATTCATATACTCACTTGATATTGTATGAAGCTGTGTAAGAGTTGCAATGACGACCATTTAACTGCATGCTTTAAAAAGTAGAAAATAGTTTATCTATACTAATAATAAAAAACTGAACGCGCTAATCTCAGGAACTATCTGGTTCCAATTAAAAAAAAATTGTGTTAAACAAATCCATTCATTGTATCAAATTTCTCATGTGGCACTGCGAGCACGGATTTCTTCAAGTTAGAAGTATTTCGGCTAAGATCAAGACTAGCGAAGTACCAGCTTATGAATTTATTATTGTTGCTTATTGTTGAGTACAGTTGGACCTCTCAGGGACGACGAGTGTGGCGCAATCGTTACATGCCGCAGAAATTGGAACGATGAGTATCAATTTCTGCTCATGGTCTGGGTGTTTGTGTTCATGCCTTTGTGTGCGTTTTCCTTCACATTAGCTAACTACAAATATTAGAATCTGTTTCCAAGATAATGCCCTTCTCACACGAGTCACGTTAAATGCTGAGTAAGTATGTGTAAGTCCTCGCGTCTCCACGTAGTCACGTTTCGCTGTTTGCGTGTTTAGACAAGATTGGGTTAGAAATGTGTTATTGATACGGCTTTAATGGTACAATTTAGGATATCCGTCATTTAAGGAACAATATGTTTCATAATATTGTGTAGTGATCTAGAGAATCGAGAGATTTTTTGTAGTTCATTGTCCTTGGCACTACAGCTTCGCACTACATGACTTTAAAATTACGTTAGTCAAATTTTCTCCTATTCCTTTAATTCGTAAGAGTAATTGACCATAGCTAATATTACGAATACTAATCGCATGCGGAAGCGAATACTACAAAGCACCTCTTGCGACTTCACAATAACTTGTTGCTTACATACATACACCCTTGAGGGTCTAATCCTGGAACCGTAGCTACGGTTTATATGCTCCCCAGGCAGTAATTAAAATATTTGTTTGACCCTTTCAAATAACAACAAATAACAGCTATAAGTTGCCGTTTGAAAAAGGTTCCAACAGGTTATTAATGGCTCAGTTGTGGGCTGGTGGTCCTAACTTAATAAAACTTCTGTGTGTGGCCTGTGTATAAAGACAATATTATAATTATATTGGTTCGTAATACAAGATAAATAATAAGCACCGTTCTTAAAACAATGCAGGCTTCTAAACCAACCTAAATAGACTATGGAATGAAAAGAGGAAAACAATATACCCTTACTCTATACAAACACCATTGAAGCTATGCAATCGACTTTGAACAACCCTGGTCCTTAAGAAGATTTACCGTCATCCCTCGACACTACTCAGAGGGCCTACTATGTACGCATCCGTCCGTAAGTTCCAAAATTTTCTGAATAATTTTTGGCATATAAATATTTGGCATTAAAAGTGTTAACCGACTTTCAAAAAAGGATGAATCCAAAAATAACAATAACTGTACCTATGTACTTTATATGTTAAACACAGATCGTACCTTCATATTGATGAGTAGAAAATGTAAGTTGACTATTAAATTGTAGAAGAGCAAGCAATATTTTTTTAACTTTTTAGTGCATATTTGTTTTGGAATAGTTTTCTTTTTAAGTCGGTTTTTTGTTATGTTAAAATTTTTGTTTATTATTACATGAATTTATAGGACCAGCGTAGTCATTGATGATCTGAAGCAATTGAATGTATAAAACTGCTAATATTTCTTCCGTCTTGTCCAAGGAGCAAGTATGAAAATGCACAAGTTTTGAAAGTATACGTGCAGGAGTAATACTCTTAGCGCGGACGTCCGAAACATCGTGTAGTTTCGAACCAAAATTTTCTAATGGTTTGAAGAATTACAAAGAGTTTTACAATCTTAATAGCAAAGAAAAAGGTCTGACCTTTCTCTTTGCTATGTTACAGGGTCAAAAATGTGCTGAAAAATATGCGAATCCTGTCACTGAAACTTCGGGATTAAGAATAGAGCTACTGTATCCCCTGCCTGATCGTTAGAGGCGACTAAAAGGGGGCTAAAAGGGTTAAAGGGTTGCGGTAGGCCACGTCTCAGCGCCTTAGGTCATCACTGGCAATACACACTGCTCGAAAGTGGGAGCTTGACCCGTCCAGCCAGCAGCCCCGGGAAGGACAGCGGTGTGGGCGTGGCCGCATGCCGCTGTAAGCGCCTGAGGGTGCAGGAGAGCGCATCTGTTCTCCCGATGATTGGCCCGTTCTGGGGCGCCGCTCGTGGAGAACACCGGTGATTTCCAATGGAGATCCCGGAGTCCTTCCCAAGCGCAGAGGCATGCCACCGAGGGGGTTTTAGTGCGGTACAAATCCCACATAACCCGGTATGCTCTCCCAAGGTACTGGGTACCTTTTGAAGGTATAAAAAAAAATGGACCGTTACGCTCAGAGTAACCCTTCGGAGTAGGTCCTCAGGTTCGCAGTAAACAAAGATTGCCCTCTCAGGACCCATTTGCGTACTATTTACGAGAATAACCTTCATTTTGTTCACCAATACCACTAAACGTTATCGGCTGTCGTTAGATTCTATTGGCTACTTTTCATCTATGTTATAATGATTATGGTTTCAGATTCTTTTTAACACGCTTTTTATTTTTATTAGCTTGATCTTTACGAGTATGTATCTGTATAACTGAAACTTTATATTACGTACATTTTCATTACCTACCATCAGATGAAAAATCGCAAAAGATGTTTTCACTTCACTTCACCTTTGACGACCCGTGTGGCGCACTATTGCATGCCACATTTATGTATTTGCGCCTAAATACGTTCGTAGATATTGATGTAATTGTACGTAATTTCAATAGTACGACGTATACTATATAAATGCTATACGAATATCGTTGTCACTAAATTATGGCGGACGCAGATGAGGGGCTAATGTAAACAATTAGTTAACACGTGAGGTCATGCACACTGCGTCGCCGTCGGTGCCACCTTTGTGTATTTGTAGGTAAATGCCGGTGTTCGTGTTGATGTGATTTACGTGGAGAATGTTTAGTGTTGGGCAGTATATTTAAGGTCACAAAAATGAACAAAAGACGTTTTATATTAATAATTATACTTTATTACCCGACTGCGCCAGGAGGGTTATGTTTTTCGAGAGTATACATGTATGTACATATTATGTATAATTGTTTGGCACGATCTGCAGCCTAAACGGCTTGATGGATTTTAGCTTGAAAGGTGTCGTTAGATTCGTGTTTACTGTGAGAGTGACACTGAATATATCAAAATTTTTAAGTTAAGTGCGATCGGGTATGACGACTTTCTTGTTTTTTGGTTTTTACATTTCCAAATTACACGTAAACGCAGTCGAGTTTTTTAGTTTTTTAAATTACCGTTCTTTGGCTTTATGGCTTACTTTGTTATTTGTTTTTTTCTGACTGTAAAGTATGTACCCCAAAACTGAATATAGCGCACGCAGATGAGAGGCTAATGTTAACAATTAGGTAACACGTGAGGTTAAGAACACTGCTCCGGTGCCACATTAATGTATTTGAGAACGCCCCTGTTTGTGTTGATGTGATTTACGTGGAGAATATAAAATGCTGGGCAGAATACGAGTATGTTCGGGCATAAAAATGAAGAAAAGCCATTTTCTAAATTATACATTGGTCCAAATTTATTGATTTACGGACCATATTCTGCTTTCTTTAAGCTGCATTCAAGAATTGGAGACGTTATGTCTATAAAACATTATATGTAGATTTAGTTTATCTAAGCCTATGCACCGTATTCAATACCACTTTTTCAAATACTTTTTTCATATGAGGTGTCACAATCGTTTTCAGTAAACAGAGGTTGTCGTCGGAACTGAATAAAGCAGACAGACTTGGGGCTAATATAAACAAATTGACGCCTTGGTGCTGTATTTGAGGATAAACGCCCATGTTGGTGTTGATGTGATTTACGTAAAAAAAACTTTAGTGCTGGACGCTGGTATTCTCTCGTAATTGTATTGCATGTAGGTTATAGTCAACCAACGATTCAAATAAAGTACGCTCGATGTCAGTTCACACACTATTATTCCTTATGATGATATGATGATAGAAATCCTGAAGTAAATAAATAAATAACGTTTCACACTCATAGCCCCCAGTAGGGTATTATAGTTATACTTGTGTCGTGGGTGCCATGGACACACACAAAGACAGAAATACAAACGCCCCGACCGAGAACACAAATTTAAACTCAGCATTCAAATTTCAGCTTCGCCGGGAATCGAACCCTCCGATTGGCAGTCCGGCATGGGAACCATTATGCACCGGACTCCATCGAAATCTCCATTTCTATCTCTAGAAATTTAATAAAGTTTACCTCTTAAAAACGGTGAACATAAAAAACAAAAAAACGTAGATCCCGACGATTTAATAACCTCTTCCTTTTTGTTGAAGTCGATTAAAAAGGTAAAGTGTGAAAAATTATAGCCAATTGTGAGCTAATTTAAAGTTGGTCCAAAATTAGGAGAAGGTACAAAATTGGTGGTACAAAAAAAGAGGAGTTTTTACAAGCTAATTCGCTTTAGTTCTTCTTGTGGGTTTCAGAACCATTTAAATTAAAGTGTAAACAGCATCGTCAGTGAACTACAATATTGTATCTTATTACCATGGCAGACGCAGGCACGCGACTAATGCATACAATTAGCAATAACATGGGGTCAAGCACAACGCATCGATGACCCGGAAACGTAATTGTGGCTTTACCAAGATGCTAATGAGATTAATGTGGTCAACGTTTAGAGTATTATTGCATAAAGGGTTGCAGCACAACCGTTTTTGCGTCCCACTGCTGGGCACGGATCACTCCTCATAATTGGAGAGCCCAGAAATTTACCCTCGGGGGCCTGCCTCTACGCTTGGGGAGGACTCCGGGATCTCCAGTGGAACGCACCGTTGTCTTCCATGCGCGGTGCCCAGAATGGTCCCATCTTCTGGAGAGCAGATGTGCTCTCCTGCATCATCCGATTCTTACAGCGGCATGCGGCCACGCACACACCGCCGTCCTTCCTGGGGCTACTGGCTGGGCGGATCGAGCTCCCACTCACACCGTCCACAGCCCTGGAAGCCTACTTTTTGTCACCTCTTACGATCAGGCAGGGGATACCGTAGCTCTATTCTTAATCCCGAAGCTACAGGGACTCGAATCCCGAATCTCCACCTACCCGCATTGGAGCAGCGTGGTTTAGTAAGCTCTAGGCTTCCACAATTATGGGGAGAGACCCGAGGCCAGAAGTGGGACCTGTGAGACGCAAAAAAGGCTTCAGTAATGAAACAATTGCTTAATGTGCTTAAGGGCTAATCTGGCCCTGTGTACGTATTTAATGAGCATGGCGGACGGCACGGAGCTAATGTACACAATTAGTTAACACGGCAGTCATGCACGACGCCTGATGGCCCGTTGATTTAACTGCTGTGATTGATGTATCTAATAATAACACACCTATCTGGGGATAACAGGTATCCTAGTAGATATTAGTTATGTTACAAGACTTACAAGTTAGTTTATCAATTCATACTGAACAGAGCGTTGCGCGCATGACTCTGAAGCTGGCGACGGAAGCGATCTACGCAGATCGGCCGGGTGGGACGCAAAAAATGTTGTGGTCAGATTATGGGTGAGGAGGAGTTGATCCATCTACCTTTTTGTGATTACTGAGTTTGGTATATTAACTACGAGTAACACGAGCCATCAGGCCATGTTGTTGAGAAATTTGAATGATGCGTTTTAAGTTATTTTTCTGATATGGTTGTTTAAAATCCTGTTTTGTGTGTATCTATGGTAACCATAACCCATAGAAGCTCAGTGTGGGGCTCTATGTTGTGTGTTCCGAATTTCACCATGAGGCCTCAGTCAAGGTTTAACGACGGTTACCGACGTTGTTTATATAAAGTCTCTCTTCCAGGAACCCTATTGTTGGGTTATGAGTTTAAAGCGTTATTTTTGTGCTTTTACGCACATCCTGTTGATGAAAACGGATGGACTGCAATAGGGTTTAGGGTTTACTATAAGGTCTTGGACGAATTTAAAGGATCTTATTACCTGTTGTCCATAACCAACACGAGTTATGGCTCTCTCTGAAACATACTCGTAGAATCGCTCAGGAAAGTTTAAAAGTCGTAGAAGATCTACTACGCACGCAGTTATGTGCACGGATATGTTATTTAAGGTGGAAACACATTAATAAAACGCGACGCGACCCGGTGAAACGCCATGCGCGCACAAGCCACCCGATCCAGACGTGCCAGGTCATTGTGTTGCCCATGGTGGGGATAAAGACGCCATCCGATGCGGCGATGTCACAGACAGAGTATACGAGTATAACCTATCCATACAATTCCACTGCTGTTTTTTTTCCAACCTTTTTTTATGTCCCACTACTGGGCACAGGTCTCCTTCTCAGAAGTGAGAGGGATTTAGGCCATAGTCCACCACGATGGCGAAGTGTGGATTGGTAAACGTCATGCTTTCGAGAAATTACGAATTTTTCTCAGGCATGCACGGCGATGGAAAACATCGCAATCAATAAAATATCACGATATTTTCCATCACCGTGGAGCAGCGATAATTGCGTACATTACAAATTTCTTTGTCAGTGGTGTGCGCCGAGGATTTGAACCCGGGCTCGGTCGCGTCGAAGATCGCGGTTTTTACCACTCGGCCTTCGCCGCTCACTGCTGTTAGCTATATAACTATATTCAGAAATTGCTACTATGTCGTGGCGTCGTGTGTTGGTATGTTGGTAAAGGTGCATATCGGGTGTCGACATGTTGCGTCGCGTCGCGTTTTAATAATGTGTTTCCGCCTTTATGGCTCTCCAATCACTCCAATATTGCAGAATTTTGTAGAAGATCTACTAAGACTGCGTGTGATCAGTGTCACACGTATCGCACGCAGTCTTGTGCACGGCTATGTTATTTAAATGCAATTCCCCAAGACCAACATCAGTATTGACGCTCTCAGCTAATGTTCACTAATTCAGTTGTTAGATCACATTACTCCAGTCTAGCGTGCTAAACGAGATAATCACACGCAAATTGGATCTTGTGTTTGAGAATCCTAGTGTTGAAAGTTTCTTCGTAGTCATACTGGTTGCAACCCTTTTTGCGTCCCACTGCTGGGCACGCGTCTCTCCCTTATATTGGGGAGGCCTGGAGCTTACTCCACCATGCTGCTCCAATGCGGGTTGGTGCGTAGTCATACTAGTTTGTCATATATGTTGAAAAGTAAAATGGAAATTAAATGGTAAACACGGATTAACTGCAACCTTCGGTCAATATTTTGCATGCCTTAACAGGCAGAACTTGGCGGGTCGTAATCCAATTATTGTAGGTAAGTACTTAAATATTTTCTTACCCTTGTTCAAGCAAATAAAGAAATGGAAATTGAAACATAAGGCCTTGAAGATGTTTCAAGGAACTCCTTACCTGTGGGCTAGTTATAGACGACGTGTATACAACCAACACAAGCTTTGACGAGCCGTATGAAGCAATAGCTAGGTAGCATTTGAGAGTGCCGACCGAGTCACGAGTCACGGGTTTTAATCTCTGTAGAAGAGGTATTTGAATAATGAGTTTAAATTATCTCCCAAGTTTATTATGTTTGACATAATAAGCACATGACGCAAAGAATCCTATTTTTGCATGTGAACGTCAATCGGACATGGTTCAACGACGATGAATATAGTATTTATTCGCAGTTCCCAGGAGCTCAAGTCTAACAACAGTATTGCCGCACTCAGCTAATGCTCACTAATTCAGTTGTTAGATCACATTACTCCAGTCCGGCGTGCTTAACGAGATAATCACACGCCAATTGGATCTTGGAATGGCGAATGAAGCTAGCTTATAAACAATCAACTAGATTTAATGAGAGGACCTTACGCTAATTATTTTTTCAAAGAAAGATAGGCACAAGAACTCCAGTTCCAGTTTTCAGTCTGGTGTTTATGTTTCTATATCTTTGTGTGTCTCTGTATGTATGTATCATACACAACACGAAGTATCTTAACACAACACAAAGTATATATTTTTTTGCATTAAAAAATAAGCTAATCCTATCAAACTACCTTGTTTAAATACAGATTGACTGTGATAAAGTTTAGTGGCCAATACACAACGGATGTTATGTTTCTAAATACCACATAAAGCCTAGGATAATGTTTACGACGATTGCTTATTCATCAATCGTTATACATCAATGAGCAACGAGATAAAACACTCTCAGCAACACCAAATCTCACATGAAAGTTTAGCAATGCCGTTCATCTAACAGTCGCACTTGACATTGCTTTGCTTTGTAGAAGATTTTCAACGTATGACACGAACTAAAGGCTGCATGCAGCTGCATTTAAAAGTTATTTAAACGTAGTAAGTACCCAGTAGCTGAAGTCTAACATCAGTATTGCCGCACTCAGTTTTTTTTAACCTTTTTTTATGTCCCACTGCTGGGCACAGGTCTCCTTCTCACAAGTGAGAGGGATTAAGGCCATCATGCTTCGCTCGGCCATCATCACGTTTTTCACGTGGACGTCATGCTTTCGAGAAAGTATGAATTTCTCTCAGTCATGCACGGCGATGGAGAACATCGTAATCAATAAAATATCACGATATTTTCCATTTCAGTGGAGCAGCGATAATTGCGTACATTACAAATTTCTTTGTCAGTGGTGCGCGCCGAGGATTTGAACCCGGGATCGGTCGCGTCGAAGACCGCGGTTTTTTACCACTCGGCTATCGCTGCTCACTAATTCGGTTGTTAGATCACATTACTCCAGTTCAACGAGCTTAACGAGATAATCACATGCAAATTGGATCTTGTGTTTAAATTCTTATCTTCATGTATGTTATGTATGTTCTTTAGTACTCACGATACAGGGTGACATAGTGTGGAGCTGTGAGTGCATCGTATGCATTTTGATGCCAGTCATAAAAGCAGCTGGTGACGCCATATGTGCAATATGTTTAACGAATGTTTCGATATGTAATAGCAAGCAATTAATGGATCCCTACAAGCATTCGAGTTATCATCACAAAATATGTATATTATTATTATGTATTTATTTATGTATTATTAATATATGTATGTGTTTGTATGTATGTATGATATGTTTATTTATATTTATATGTATATATTTATATTTCGTTAATATTATATTATATTTCATATTGACAAGGTATAATTACCTAATATACCTATCCAATATAATAGTTATTTTTAAATCATTGTTTTCCGTCCGCCTACCTTAAGTTCTATCCATCACCCAGGGTTGAATGGTGGAGAATGCCATTAGGCATTAAGTTTACCCTGTAGCCCTTAGTTTTAGGTGGTTACAAAATAATAAAATAAATAAATATGCCTTCTAAGTGAAGGCAATGTTATTATTTTGGGCTTCTGGTAAAAGTACACTACCTAGCTCCTTTCGCATCATCTGTCGTTATCTAGATACAACTGTTATCACGCATTAAGCTCCTATTTCGTACCAGTTTATTGTTTTTATTAATAATATCATCTGTAAACCTTTCCTTGTGTACGTTAACCTTAGAGCATCAAAGTTACTGACTCATCCTTCAGTAGAGACGGCATAGCGCCTCGCTTCGATACATAATTTTTGTGCCAAATCTGGTGCGGGGGGAAGAACGCACACATTTTAATTTTGTCACACATTCACAAATATTATTTCATCGCTACAGACGCATACATTTCTAAATATGTCAATTTCAATTAACAACGTCATTTTCTATGCACCGTCAACACTGACACCGACACACACAGACACACTAGTTGTATAACTAGAAGGCATATTGTGCAAGAACATTGGGACGAGGGATTCGCCCGTAAAGGCTACTCCTCTGACGGGTGTCATACCTGTCATACCTTGATGCTCTAAGACGTTAACAGATAACACAGATACAGTGGCTAGCTCACGTGCCGGCGATTTGCCCGCACTGGAATTGTGCACAAGTTGACCTGTAACTAGCGGACCGATTGGAACTGCGGGCTATATCTCACTAGAAGCGAACAACTACGTACGGTTAAACAAAATTGAACACTGCGTATAGTAAAATCGTGTTATTGACCGAGGAATTATAATCTTAATTGATACACTCAGTTCAGCTAATGGGTAACAGCTATTTTGTGAGAAATCTGTTCCGAGTTTCTCGAAAGGAGAAAATAGAACCCTAATAGGATCATTTAGTTTTTTTTTCCGTTCCGTGTATCCGTCTGCCGCATAAGAAACGCTACTTTCGACACTGTGATAACATCGTTTATAGTACAAATTCAAGAAAAATCAGCAAAACTATACAATTGTAATTAATTCATTTAAAAATATAGACTTTGATGGAACTCCCATGTGAAGTCCAACTCTCTCAAGTCTCAGCTTCTCCGTTTAATTTTTCCTTGTCTTACGCTTTACTCATATTAGTAAACTAGCGGCCGCCCGCGACTTCGTCCGCGTGGACTTTAGTTGTAGTATTTTCTAAAATAAAAGTAGCCCAAGTTACTCCTCATTATATCATCCAGCCGTTTCAGAGATTATCCGGAACAAACAGACCGACAGACAGACAGACAAAAAGTTAAAATGTTATCTTGGTATATGTACCGTATATACATTCATATGGATGTAGTAAAATTTCATTTAATTATTTTAATATTACAAACAGACACTCCAATCAAATCGTACATTCAATATCAAAATGCTCGCCTCCTGTCTTCTAAGCGTTACCC
Source organism: Pyrgus malvae (assembly GCA_911387765.1). NCBI lineage: Eukaryota > Metazoa > Arthropoda > Insecta > Lepidoptera > Hesperiidae > Pyrgus > Pyrgus malvae. Next base: position 5,791,017 of record OU426951.1, read on the forward strand.
TTAAAGTTCACTTATTATTATTTTGCTATTTAATCGCTAGTCGTTTCTCTCTTCCAATAAAACAACTCGTTTGATTGGACGTGTGCAACGACAACAAAAATTTCTGAACAGTTCGGAAACTAGGAAGATATTTTTATAACTTACGTATAAGCTTTTTCCTCGGACCAGTTAGTGGATTGGAACTCAGTCAAACATAAAATGAGTGAAATTATAGAGCTAAGCTGACCGTTTTTAATGTCGATAGGATTTATGTTTATTTTTTTATTATATTGAAGACTTACCTACACACACCTGACAGAACATTTGAAACAAAATATTTTGCACGACTATGAGTTAAGGGTTAATAGTAAGTTTAAATAACTTTTTAGCTCAAAAGTCAAAATCATACTAGAGCAGCGATTGCCGAGCGGTAAAGACCGTGGTCTCCGACACGGATATATCGTGTTCAAATCCTTGGCACGCACCTCGGACAAAGAGTATTTGTCATTGCAATGTAAAAACTGTTTAAAAAATTAAAAATTTCAATATACTCGTTAGTTCTGCAAGCTTCGTTTAAATAAAATAAAAGTATATGATCTGTACTGAGGACCCGTGTGACAAATCGTCTGGCGTAACCTTAGAGCTTCAAAGGTACTGACTCACAGGTGTCAATACCTGTGATGCTCTAAGGTAGGGTTGCCATCCGTCCGGGTTTCCCCGGATTTGTCCTAGTTTAGAGGGTGTCCGGGGAGCATCCGGGCCGGACTTCATGGGTAGTCCGGGTTTAAAAAGAATAAAGTCTTGGGCCGCCCGCGACACACACACTGTGCCCGCACGCCGCGGTCAACCGACGAACCGACTCGCTAAATTCACCGCGTCCCCCCGCTTTTGACATGTCCGGGTTTTGGGCTCTAAAATCCAGGTTTTAACGCGTCTTGTCCGGGTTGACAAATTTTAGAGATGGCAACCCTACTCTAAGGGCGTAACCTCAGATTGAATAATACAGGGCGTTTGATTCCTGGCGAAGCAGAGATTGAAATTATGAGTTTCAGTCTCCGTTCTCAGTTTTTTTTATTAGTGATCATGTATTTGTATATGTCTACTGTACCCACGACACAAGAAATATTCACTCTATTGTGGGGCTATGAGTGTGAAATATTTTTTATTTATTTATTAACCACGAGACTAAAAGTGTTGTGCAATTTTAAATCAATAGGCATGATGACACTATTAAAGAATCAGAGAATAAACAGTTTTACAGAAAAATATATGCTAAAAAAGTTCTAAAATATGATCCCGTTTTAATATAAACATTAAGATTAATAAGATTTTCAATAAAATAAAAGTATTAAATACAGCAATCGGCCATGTTATCTGAAACGCCAATAAAAAGGAATGACGTCACGTCTCAGTTAATGTCATCGTGTTGCTTGAAGTTTGACGAGCAAGCCGACGCCATGACACCTACGAGCGTTTTCGCGCTTAATTCTAATTACATAGCAGAAAATACATTAAGTTACGTTAAAAGTTGAGTTTATTGCTGCAATAAACTTTTTTCGAAACTAGGAGACGTGTACCTACACTAAGGAAAGGTATTTAAAAATCTGTCATCATGCCCATTACTGATTATAATAAATCTTACAAAATTACACAATAAAATAAAAACAATTCAGACTTCAACAGGGTTTCCCCAAGTTTAACAGTAATCTGTGTTTAAACAGTGCCGTTGGAATGGTCGCACTTAGCAGTAAGCACTTAAGTACATACTGTGCTGCTTAAGTCTGGAACTTGGAGAAACGTTTAGGACGTTATATTGTTACGGACTAGTGGGTAATAAAATGCCGCGCTGATGTTGAAGTTGTATTTTCTATATTTTGTTTTTAAAAATCCAGTAAACATTCCTTTGGCTGCGACCCTTCTTTACGTCCCACAGCTGGGCACGGGTCTCTCCCCATTATTAGGGAGGCCTGGAGCTTACTCCAGCACGCTGCTCCAATACGGGTTGGTGGAGATGCCAACCCGCTGTCGGATGTTTTCAAACCGCCCATAAGGCCTCCGACAAGGTTAACCAACTGTTATCTATCGACAACAACCAGGACCGACGGCTTAACATGCCCTCCAAAGCACGGAAACGCGCTTGAAATTTTTTGCCACTAGCGGTCACCCATCTTACACCCGACCGCGCCCGTTTATCTTAGTTGTATAGATCGTTTGAGTTCTACGCTAACCGCCGGGCCATGCGTGCTTCAAAAATTCCTTTAACATTCGATAAATAAGCAGCCAAAGTCGCAGTCAGATGCTTAGTTCAATGTAATTTGAAATATACTGAAGCGTATAAAGGAGGTAGGAGAGGAAAATGCAACCACTTTTAATTTGACTAGGAGAACGGGGAAGATATCAATCAGTTTTTTATTTGCCATTACTGCAAGAAAAAGAAGAAAATTGTCTCTGCTGACTTACTCTCATAGCTACTCTGTAAGAAAGCTTATTATTGTATACCTCATTTTAAAATAGGGCTGAAGTTTTTCTCCGTCTGCTCTTTTCTTCAGCTCAGCATTGCCTAAGCGCACCCAGAGCAGACAGAACAAAAAAATAACGTTCACTAAGAGTTTGTAAATGAACCGTACAGTGAATAAAGAATATTTCATTTCATTTCATTTCATTTCACAATTTAGTAAAGAATTTATTTATCGTTAAACTTTCCCTTCTCCACTCTAAAATGTACCCTTTAATCCTAAAACAACGAAATTTTGGTAGATATAATTTTCGGGGATATCGTTCAATATATTGAGCACTCTATCCATAATTGGAAGGGATCGAATTTAATGTCCGCATAGTATACGGTAGGGATGTAAATTCCGAGGTGGGTGCCGTGCGGCCATTTCCAGCACTCGTGGCTCCTTCGAAATAGTGGCTTAGTGTGGATATACTCTAAATTCATTTAAATAAACAGATTTGAGCAAGCAACTGATATGTTATAGTATGGGAGATTTAAAAACAAATCCACATCAGATATTCGTCGATATCATCGGAATTTAAATGGCGGTCTATTTAATTAATTAAACGACTTAAAAGAGGAGGCGGGCAGCGAGGCCAACCGTGACTTCGTCACCGTGGACGTTAGTTTTAGAATTTTTCTAAAATAAAAGTAGCCCAAGTTACTCCTTATTACATCAGCTACCTGCCAATGAAAGTCCCGTCAAAATCGGTCCAGCCGTTTCAGAGAACCGCTGTTCAAACAGACAGACAGACAAAAATTGTAAAAAAATGTTATTTTGGTATATATACCGTATATACATTCAAATGCATGTAGTAAAAAGTGTTTATTTTAATATTACAAACAGACATTCCAATTTTATTTATTTGTATGTACAAACGGGGCATGTGATCTATGGTGCATAAAAAGGGCGCGAAAGCTATGTGGCGTCACCTAACATCCCGTGTAGGGTATTTATTTATTTTATTTAAAAACTTTATTGAACCCATCGATCTTATATTATATCGATGATTGAACCATAACAATTTGTGGTACAATAGGCGAGCTTAATGACTAATCAGGGTTCCCAACTTAGGGCTTTTAGCCCTAAATTTAGGGCGCAAATGTGTCTATTGGGCTTTTTTTTGGGCCTAAAAAAAATTAGGGCTATTTTTAGGGGCATAAAAAATTTCATGCATCCAATGATCCAAAACGAGATGTAAAGGCAAAAGTAGTGGTTGTTTGTTATCTCCCTAGAATAAATCTACTTCCATGTGTTCTTGAATGGTAGATGCGGCTAATGGGATCACTTTCAAACCAAAAAGACACTTAAGGATTTATTAGCAAACTGTTTATTTGAACTTAAAACATTTTTTGAATTTACTTATACTAAAATGTATTGAAAATTATGTCAGATAGATACAGATACATGTTTCTTATTCAAAAGATTGTCACGGAATAAACAAATATGACACAATTCTATACATATACATAAACCAAGATATCAAAAGAGTATGTATACTCTGAGATTACCACACACAACATATTGTGTTCCATCATTTAAGCTGTCCTTTAATGCTTTTTGTAAAAAAAATTACAACTGGTAGCGACCTCTAAATATTTATAAAAAAAAAACAAAAGAAACTAATTTCATATTTAGAGGTATAAAATCAAACGAGAAAGTACCCCGGCGATAATTTAAAAGTCGAAAAATAAGGAGGCTGGAGGGTGGTCCTTGTCCAACAGCTGTCAATTTTTTTACAAAAATTTTAGTAAACATTGGTGTGACTTCAAGAATTCCGAAAGCTCAAATGAAACGCCAAGTCGGGACTTAAACGATTTGTTAATAATTATTAACAATGTAGGTCTTTAATTATTTATACTAATAATTCTAATAAAAGGTTGTCAATAGAACTAAGTTATATTTTATTTACTTTAATAAATCTTAAATTATAGATAGTGTTCCCGTCACGGGCGTATAGTCGTTTTATTTTCTTGTACAACTTTTTTTTAACTTTTTTTAGTATAAAAATTTAGTCTTTGGCAACTCTTCCAATTACAAAATATAGGGCTTTTTTTTTGGGGCTTTTCAATAGTGCTTTAGGGTTATTTAGGGCTATTTCATCTTGATCTTAGGGGTATTTTTTTTAAGGAGTTGGTAACCCTGTGACTAATGGCATTATCTACCAGCTTACCTTATGGGAGTACAGAAAGATTTGAAGGCGGGGGGGCGAAGGGTACACGGAAACCTCGCAGCGTGCGTGGTAGTATTTTCTTGTGATCTTGAACAAACTTTTCTACAATTCCAATAAGTTAGTACCCAATAAACCGGGTGAAATTTATTTATTTAAGCTTCATCATGTACCAAAATACAAAAATTATGTACGAGGCGGAAATCTCAGAATTCAGAAACCCATATTGTTTTTTTTTTCAACCGTTTTTATGTCCCACTGCTGGGCACAGGTCTCCTTCTCACAAGTGAGAGGGATTAAGGCCATAGTCCACCACGCTGGCCAAGTGCGGATTGGTGGACGTCATACTATCGAGGAATTTCTCTCAGGCATAGATATTTTCCATCACCGTGGAGCAGCGATAAATGCGCACATTACAAATTTCTTTGTCAGAGGTGCGCGCCGAGGATTTGAACCCGGCATTGGTCGCGTCGAAGACCGCGGTTTTTTACCACTCGGCCATCGCTGCTCTATTGATTTGCCATTTCTAAACTACCACGTTACCACATATTTTTATAGACTGATCGAAATTTTGAAGATTCTCTATTTGTCCCATTTGATTCAGAACTGATAAGTAGTTTTTGAGTTAGCTTTATTAATTACTAACTGTATGTATATTGTAAGTAAGTGCACTAACTTTTAAACTTTCTAATCTAGATTATGGTTAGCGTCGGATTTTATCGTACTGTGAGAGTATGAGTGTAAAGAGTTATAAATAAATAAATTATTATTGTCTCTTAAGAAAACACGTAGTATACACTTTTCTGATTCATTAATAACAAGGTGAGTTTCCTAGTTTCGAGATCCCTTTTATGTTTGCATCCATATTTATAAGCAGATCAACTGAACACCATCAGAGGAATAGGCAATGAGACGATCATTAGGAATCTTACGCCGTCAGTCTAGACTCTTGTGAAATATTCATAAAGATGAAAGCAGCTTGGATCACAGAACATATTAAAAGATGTAGAACGGCAATAATGCGCCGTTCGTATGAAAACTGGTGTCGCCGATCAAGCCCCACCTTTCATCTCCATTACATCTGTACTTAAAAATAAATACGAAGCTTACGCACTTATCTGCAATTTCAAAATTAATCTTAGCGCCGCACAATCACGCGATTTCAAATGAACGAATCACACCCAAGCATGCACACAAGCACACATATCGCAGCACGATTGCGTGTTTCTGTAGAGATACGAGCGTTTGCTCATATCTTTGGCGCGTCTGCCCCGCCCACATTTCCATTCTAACCTCTTTTAATATGTTCTGTGACTTGGATATTGGAAATATTTAAGAAGTTAGGTAAGAAAGAAGCTGTAATAATATTACATATTGAAATCTCTTACCTGTTTACCAGTATAGGTAACTAATAAGTATTAGTTTTTTTTAATTATTTCCAGTAACATACATTAGTACTTAGCTCGTTTTGCCGTGACTCAGAGAGCACAGGACAAAACTAAGAGGCAAAATACAGAAAGGCTCATTACGCATTACTTGGGCAACAAACCACTGTTGCCCATGTCTATATTTGTAAATGCAGGCAGGCAAAGATACAAGTAGCGATGCCAGGCTTCCGGATAAAGCCAGACATAGGTAGGCTTTTTGATTGCGTGTCCGGCCAAAATAAACGGTGTTCAGCTTGTCTGGCTTTTGTTAGGCTTTTTACATTTCGCAAACAAGCGAGCGCCGAGCGTGGCCGAGCGCAGGCGAGTCGACTGTCGGTTGCTCCCGCAGGTCGCAGTGTCGCAGTTTTTTTTTTTGTCGTACCTATTCGTTGAACGAAAAAAACATACTTATTAATACTGTGACATAAAATCCTCATTAATGTAGGCTGTCCGGCCTTCCTACCCAAATGCGAACTGGCAACCTTAGATGCAAGGGATCATCTTACTACTGGGAATCGTTCCATGAGCTTTACCGAGAAATCGAGCGTTGCGCGAGGGCATATTATGTGATCCCGCTGCTACTCCGATGGATAAAGTCATCCAGTCATAATAAGTATCTAGGTAGGTATGCTTTTGAAGGACATTGTTAAACTTTAATTTCATATTAGTAATAAAAATCAAGTATTTTTCGTTTCATTATTGACAGTATTCGTAACGACGACGTGGCGCAATGGTTACCATGCCGAGCTCCCAATCGAAGTGTCCCGGGTTCGATTCCCGGCGAAACATAAATTTGAACGATGAGTTTAAATTCCTGTTCTCGGTCTGGGTGTTTGTGTTTCTGTTTTTGTGTGTATCCATGGTACCCACGACACAGGGTATATCTAACCTACTGCGTGGCTATCAGTGTGAAGCGTTATTTTTTTAATTCGGTGGGAAGCTGGCAGATTGATTTGTAAACGTTAAAATATGTGTAACTTAATTACAATTACAGTTTGAATGTTCACAAAACATAATTTGCAATATTTTATAGATATTGACTATTTTTGTTAATCCAGAATGGCTGTCGCAACAAAATGGCGGATTCAATTTTTTTCTTAATCCATCCAATATGGAAATTAAATCAAAGGGCCAAACTTTAAAATACCATTAACCATGGAAAAAATTTAAATCTTTTTTGATATAATAAAATATCCCGACAGGTCCACAGTAAGCCCGCAGCGTCACATTGTTTACAAGCGACGGCGCCCCAACGCGACATATTTTAAAGCGGCCGTTTTAATAAGTCGCCTCAAACCCGTTTCCATCGGATATAGAGAATATTGAAAAGTTACTGACAGTTTGTTATTGACAGTTTGGAAAATGGACACGAGGTTATAAAGGTCAATCGTCTTTGGAGTTAAATTCTACTTGGTGAAGCTAACACTCACTTCTAAATAAAACCAGAATGTTGTTGAAATATACTCATGACGAGCATAGGGAAATTTACCCTAGCAAAAAAATAGCAAAAATAACTGTATCTACAACATGTTTTTTTCATATAAATAAACCGTACAAAAAGGCAGCTGGCTGCGTGGTGTTAAGCGATCACCATCGCCTATGGATACGGGCAACCCCAGGGGAGCAATCCGAGCATTGCCGGCTTTGAAGGAGAGATTTTTTACAGCTTTCTTGAAGAACCGCATATCATAGTCCACTGGAAATGCCTCAGCTGGAAGGTTGTTTCATAACTTACACGTCCATGGGAAAAATGAGTATGCAAAGCGGACTGTGGAGGACTGCCACGAGTCCAGATGGTGTCGGTGGAACTTTGACTGTAATACAAATTAATTTAATGATTGCGGTATTTTGGCTTGGTTTTGCACTTGATCACTTTTATCTATAGGAACATGCGCCACAATAAAGATGTCCACAATTTTGCAGTTTTTAAAATTTCCCCATTAAAGCAATTCCAGGTATTTTATTTCTGCGTGCGTTCCCCATTGCGGACACCGTTACAGCCCACGCGGTGCCCTCGCCACCTCTTGAACCTCAGCCGGTGGCATGTGCGACCAATCGATAGTCACCATAGAGAATAAGAACAGCCTAATTAACATAACTATCGGTCGTTTTAGGGACGATTTTTCAACCCCCAAATAATGTAATTTTTAGTCAATATTATCACCATCCTTTTCATATGTCATAAGACTCATAAGAGTTCCAATGCCAGCGCCAAATACATTGACGAGTAGTTTAATCCAGTGATTGAAAAATTATGTCTTAAAGTACATCGATATTAAAGTAGATGAAATAACGATTTAGATGTATAAGCCCAAAAAGTATGTCAATATTTTTTAATTATACTTCGCATCTCATTCTCGTGATCACTTTAATTATAAGTAGTCGTGCTTATCTGGACTACTACGTAGTCATCCTACTCTACTAAGTTTATCTGGAACACTATAGAGTGCGCCACTTTGAACAGAACTTCAACTTAACACCTGCAGTGCGGAAGCAGTCTACAATCTACGTCTTTTACACTCCATTGATTTACTTAATGCGTTTTCTTGAGACTTCAACCTGTTTACTCTGAGCCCCTTGTACTTGTAGTAGCAATTTATGCAAAATTGACATAAAATCCCGGGTTCGATTCCCGGCGAAGCAGAGATTTGAATGATGAGTTTAAATTTATGTCCTTGGTCTGGATGTTTGTGTGTCTGTCTTTGCGTGTGCATATGGCATTAACTACACAGGTTATATCTACATTACTGTGGGGCTATGTGTACGAAACGTTATATTATATTAACCTTTCATCTTTTAAATTTCAGAGCTTAGCTTTAACATTACCTTTAATGTTTTAGACGAATTTCTTAGGAGACAAAGATAGAGAAAAAGTAACAAACATATAAATTATGATCCAGCATGTTTCGTTAAAAAATATACCTAATATCGTGTTTCAATTCCTAACATTATCTATTCTGTATAAGAATAATTTTCCATGAAGTAATAAGAATGTTTACAAATAATATTCAGTCCCTCACAAGTAATTGTTTCCTCAGTTCGTATCACTGAGTCTTGATCAGTCTTGTCTAAGTTTATCTGGAACACTATAGAGTGCGCCACTTTGAACAGAACTTCAACTTAATACCTGCAGTGCGGAAGCAGTCTACAATCTACGTCTTTAACACTCCATTGATTTACTTAATGCGTTTTCTTGAGACTTCACCCTTCGACTGAGCCCCTTGTACTTGTAGAAGCAATTTATGCAATACTTGCCTTCCGCCAGCGGCTTCGCCCGCGTAGACCCGTAGGATAAAAAATAGCCGATATGCTATTCCAGGCTTCATTGCTATATTAAAATAATATGCGTTTAGCCAGTTGCTTCAACCGCGTTGACCCTATTACCCGTTTTCACGTAGGAGCGAAGCATTTTAATTGTATAAAATAGCGTTACTTAGAGTGAATGTAGCTTCTTTCTAATGGTGAAATAATTTTTTAAATCGGAACAGTAATTTTTGAGTTTATTTATTACAAACATACAAAAAATACAAATATTTTCTCTTTATAATATTAGTATAGATGTAGATCGACATAAAATCGTCCAAGTTTTCGAGGAGTGGTCAGAGAGAAGTGGTCCTTTACTATATTCTTAGAATTGTAATTACAATTACATTATAGAATCCAAGTTCGCACGTCAAAATTGAAGCATGTTGCCAATCAACTTTAAGCCATTAATGGCACCAAACGCCAGGCCGCCGGCCGCTCCGTAAGAGTTAAGGTTAAATTTAATCCTTAGGTTAATTTAAAGGTTAAGTTTTCAATATTTTGTAGTATTTTATAGTTAATATAGTCAAAATAAAAATATTTAGTTTTTCAGATGTGACAGCCGTAGGAATCTCTTTAGTGCTTCAATTTTGACATCACGCTTGTATGAAGATACTCATTCTACTTATACGTATTTATTCTAAGACTATATTCCTTTTTTTCTCACATCCCTTTTTTATGTCCCACTGCTGGGCACAGGTCTCCTCTAACAATTAAGAGGGATTTAGGCTATAGCCCACCACGCTGGCCTACTACGTTTTCTCTTAAGAGTGCGGATTGGTGGACATCATACCTTTGAGAAGTTATGAGTTGCTCCTCGCAATGCCAAGCGCGGTGACTATGGCAATAACCCCCATGATGAGTACACATATACCCCGGCCCCCAGTCCCCGGCGGCCCCGCTATTCCTGGCTATGACAGCGGCCACGGTCACGGCGGGGCAGGGGGTGCTAGGAATCTCCGGCAGAGATACGGCTGTCGCAAACGACGACCTCTGCACCTGGCAACATATAACACCAGGACACTGCGAACAGACGAGAAGATACAGGAGCTGGAAGAAGAGATAGACAAGATAAACTGGAGCATCATAGGATTATCCGAAGTCCGAAGACAGGGCGAGGACACGGTAATCCTCAAATCCGGCAACTTGTTCTATCACCGGGAGGGCGAACATCTGTCCCAAGGTGGTGTCGGGTTTCTCGTACACAGGTTAGTCAACAAAGTGACGCAAGTCAAAAGTGTGTCAGCAAGGGTAGCGTACCTTATACTCAGAATATCTAAACGGTATTCGCTGAAGGTCATACAGGTATACGCACCGACCGCAACACACCCAGACGAAGAGGTTGAGGCTATGTATGAGGACGTCAGTAGAGCCATACATGCCTCAAAGACTCATTTCACGGTGGTGATGGGGGACTTCAACGCTAGACTGGGCACGCGAGACGGCGACGAGCAGAAAGTAGGGCCCTTTGGGTTTGGACAACGGAACCACCGAGGCCGCTTGCTCGCTAACTTCTTGGAGAAGGAGAACTTCTTCATGATGAACTCCTTCTTCAAGAAGAAGCCACAGCACAAGTGGACTTGGATAAGTCCAAATGGTTCCACAAAAAGCGAGATAGACTTCATTTTGGCCGACAAACGGCACATATTTAATGATGTCTCCGTGATCAACAGGGTGAAAACCGGAAGTGATCACCGAATGGTACGAGGCACATTAAATATCAACATTAAGCTGGAAAGGTCACGCCTAATGAAGTCTACGCTCCGACCAATACCTGTCCAAATCCAGGGCTCCGAAAACTTTCAGCTGGAGTTGCGAAATCGTTTCGCGGGCCTAGAAGAATGCGAATCTGTGGACGAAATTAACACCAGGATGGTACAAACCGTCCACGAGGTAGGGTCAAAGTTCTTTAAGACCCCCTCCAGTAGTAAACCTCAAGTGCTCTCTGAACATACCCTCGGTCTCATGAAGGAAAGGCGTGAACTATGTGTCCGGTCCCCGGCTTCAATGTCGAAATACAGGCAGCTAAATAAACAGATCTCTTGCTGCAGACGACGTGATCTGCGTGCTCACAACACACAGCGCGTCAAAAACACTATTGAGCGGAACCAAGGCTCCAAAGTGTTCGCAAGGGATTTGATTATTGGGCGAAGCCAGTTGACGAGATTGAAGACGGAGTCTGGCGCTATGGTTACGTCTAAGCCTGAAGTTCAGAGAGAAATTGAGAGTTTCTACGGACGGTTGTACACCTCCTCACAGGCTCCCGTTCCCAATATGGCGAACGACAAGAGAGCCAAATTAACCCGACACTATACCGAAGATATCCCGGACGTCAGCCTGTACGAAGTTAGAGGGGCCCTAAGTCAGCTAAAAAACAACAAAGCACCGGGAGATGACGGTATCACATCAGAGCTACTAAAAGCTGGAGGCAAACCCCTCCTAGTGGCGCTCCAAAGACTGTTCGATACCGTCATCAGAAACGGAACTACCCCGGAGGCGTGGAGCAGAAGCGTGGTGGTTCTGTTCTTCAAGAAGGGTGATAGAGCCCTTTTGAAGAACTATAGACCCATCGCGCTTCTGAGCCACGTCTATAAGCTGTTCTCAAGGGTCCTTACTAATCGTATTGCGCGCAGGCTCGACGACTTCCAGCCTCCCGAACAAGCCGGATTCCGAAAAGGCTACAGTACCATAGACCACATACATACGCTGCGACAGGTTATACAAAAGACCGAGGAGTATAATCTGCCGCTATGTGTTGCGTATGTGGACTATGAGAAAGCCTTCGATTCTATCGAGACCTGGACGGTGTTAGAGTCTCTCCAACGGTGCCAGATAGACTATCGGTACATCGAGGTGTTGAAGTGTTTATACAAAGCCGCAACCATGACAGTCCGAGTCCACGACGGAAGCATTGAACCTATTCCACTGCAGCGCGGAGTGCGACAAGGGGATGTTATATCCCCGAAACTGTTTACCGCTGCACTGGAAGACGTGTTTAAGCTGATGGAGTGGAAAGGGCTTGGTATTAACATCAATGGCGAACACCTCACACACCTTCGATTTGCCGATGATATAGTCATCTTGGCGGAGTCCCTGGAAGAACTCAGCACAATGCTAGGTGACCTCCATAGCGCCTCCCAACGGGTGAGTCTTAAGATGAACATGGACAAGACGAAGATCATGTCTAATGTCCATGTCACACCCATACCGGTCGTTGTTGATGGCGCTACTCTCGAAGTTGTCGACGAGTATATTTACCTGGGTCAAGCGATCCGTATGGGTAAGCAGGGTAAGTCCAACTTCGAAAGAGAGGTAACTCGTAGAATCCAACTCGGCTGGGCAGCGTTCGGGAAATTACAAAGTGTCTTCTCGTCCAGAATACCGCAGTGCCTGAAGTCGAAAGTTTTCGAGCAGTGTGTGTTGCCAGTGATGACCTACGGCGCTGAGACGTGGTCTTTTACAGTTAGCCTTTTCCACAGGCTCAAGGTCGCTCAGCGAGCGATGGAGAGAGCTATGCTTGGTATTTCTCTACGCGACAGAATCCGTAACGATGAAATCCGTAGACGAACGAAGATTACCGACATAGCTCTCAAAATTTGCAAGCTGAAGTGGCAATGGGCAGGCCACATAGTTAGGAGGACTGACAACCGATGGGGAAGAAAGGTCCTCGAATGGCGACCACGTCTCGGCAAAAGGAGCACAGGCCGCCCTCCAACCAGGTGGACTGACGACCTGAAGAAGATAGCGGGAAACCGCTGGATTCAGAGGGCGCAGGACCGGACGGAGTGGCGAACATTAGGGGAGGCCTATGTCCAGCAGTGGACTTTAAAAGGCTGATGGATGGATGGATGGATGGATGGATGGATGAGTTGCTCCTATGCACGGGGATTTGATCCCTTCATTTCCCGCATCGGAGACCACGGTCCTTACCACTAGACCATCACTGCTCCATAATTATTTTTTTCCCAACGCTTTTTATTATCTTTTACTGCTGGGCATAGGTCTCCTCTCACAATTGAGAGGGATTTAGGTCATTTAAGCCATAGTCCACCACGCTGGCCAAGTGCGCGTTTGGTGGACGTCATGCTTTCGAGAAATTTTGAATTTCTCTCAGGCGTGTACGGTGAGCAGCGATGGCCGAGTGGTAAAAAACCGCGGTCTTCGACGCGACCGATTCCAGGTTCAAATCCTCGGCGCGCACCTCTGACAAAGAAATTTGTAATGTGCGCATTTATCGCTGCTCCACAGTGATGGAAAATATCGTGATATTTCATTGATTACGATGTTTTCCATCTTTTTCCATTTAGCTGGAAAAAAGTATTGAGAGAAAAACCCACGATCAGGCAAATAAGAAAGGGTTTCATTCATCTTGGGAGGCACGTGCTGCTGCCAGATGAAGCCAAACATATCGCCGTCCATAAAATCCTAGCCTTTATCAAGGCTATCGGGTTGGACGGTGATCTGTAACCTGGCTACGGGTACTAGGACGGTGATCTGTAACCTGGCTACGGGTACAAACAATCTTTATAGGTTGAAGTACCCTAGGCTGATACAGCCCGAGCCCCTTTATTCAAATAAAAAAAAGGGTTTCATTTCTCCTTCTGATATGAAACTCTATAAACACCGTATTAACTTATAATAATTATTATTATTAACTTATTATTATCATTATTAACTTATTCGCTTAAATTTGCGATAAGCGCAGTCGCAGACTAATCCAAGAATTGTTTGTCTCTTGGAAAAGTGGACATTAGTTGAACTGCAGCAGTTTGACCAAACTTCGCGATTTATCGCCGCCATGTGGCAATGTTGGAGCGTGTAATCAAAATCTATGGCGGTGTCGCGCACCTAGGCGTGTTAAGCTGTTAATACGAGTTAAATGGACCTGTGATAACATTATAACATTAGTAATTTATTTATTTATTTATTTAGGACACCCAACACAAGTAACACTATGTAATGGTAAAGTCATGTTTCCCCTGCGCTCTTAAGGTAAAAATGCGTATTCTGCAGTGTTTAAATAAAATTACCACTTCACACTCACTCAATAGGTTTCGCTTAACGTTACTACCATAGACAACTATGTGAAGAATAGAACAGATTAAGATATTTATTTCGTCACACTCCTTACAATAAGAAACACACAATGATTAATTCAGGCAGAGAACATATAAACGTTACACACTCATGGCTCCACAGTAAGGTAATTAATATTTAATACCCTGTGTCGTGGGTACCATAGACACATACAAAGACAATTACACAAACACCCAGAAAACTCATCATTCAAATTTCCGTTTCACCGGGAATCGAACCCGGGACCCCTCGATTGGCAGTTCGGCATGGTAACCATTGCGCCACGCGGGTCGTCGAATCATCATTCAAATATCTGCCCTGCCGAGAATCGAACCCGGAAAACTAGACATGCTGTCCGGCATGATATAGCGGCAACCCTTTTTGCGTCCCACTGCTGAGGACGGATCTCTCCTCAATATTGGGGAGGCCTGGAGCTTACTCTACCAGGCTACTCCAATGCGGGTTACCGGCATGGTAACCACGATGATATCTCAACTACTCATACATAAGAGCTATTAAAACACAAACCGACAGAGGAATGCAGAACTAATCTTACACAAGAGTTCTTCTTTCTTTTTGTGCTTGTGGACCCTAAAGACACCGTTAACCCTATTATCCTAAGTTACCTATAATCGCAGTCGCAGTCCAAGAATTTTTTTGTCTCTTGGAGTTGTGGACATTACTTGAACTGCAGCAGCTTGACCAAACTTCGCGATTTATCGCCGCCATGTGACGATGTTAGGAGCTTGTAATAACAATCTATGGCGATGTCGCGCACCTAAGCGTGTTAAGCTGTTATCCTAATTAGATGGTCAGTGACCTGTGATTATTTTAACACGTTGTTTCTGCCCTGTGCTCTCAAGGTATATAAATAGTCATATAATGTGAAAGAAAATCAACGCTTCACAATCACAGCCTGTCACCAGGACTCACTGTTTTATGAGGACCATGGTCACCCATAAAGACTTGAATAAAAACACCCAAACCAAAAACAAAAATTTAAATTCATTAAAATTTCTGCCTTGCCGGAAAACAAACTCCGGACCCTTGGCAGTCCGGCGTAGTAACCACGCTGATACGCATTCATAGCTAAAAGGTTTGAGAGGTGATGAATGCAAAACTAATTGGTCCTTACATGGGGGTTCTTGTTTTATGCTATCGTCATGAAACTTAAAAACACAGGGAAACCTATTCTCCTTAGTAACTAATAAGCGTGGTCTCAGCCAAGTCCGAGATTTATTTGTCTCTTGGAAATGTGGACATTAGTTGAACTGCAGCAGCTTGACCAAACTTCGCGATTTATCGCCGCCATGTGACGATGTTAGGAGCTTGTAATAACAATCTATGGCGATGTCGCGCACCTAAGCGTGTTAAGCTGTTATCCTAATTAGATGGTCAGTGACCTGTGATTATTTTAACACGTTGTTTCTGCCCTGTGCTCTCAAGGTATATAAATAGTCATATAATGTGAAAGAAAATCAACGCTTCACAATCACAGCCTGTCACCAGGACTCACTGTTTTATGAGGACCATGGTCACCCATAAAGACTTGAATAAAAACACCCAAACCAAAAACAAAAATTTAAATTCATTAAAATTTCTGCCTTGCCGGAAAACAAACTCCGGACCCTTGGCAGTCCGGCGTAGTAACCACGCTGATACGCATTCATAGCTAAAAGGTTTGAGAGGTGATGAATGCAAAACTAATTGGTCCTTACATGGGGGTTCTTGTTTTATGCTATCGTCATGAAACTTAAAAACACAGGGAAACCTATTCTCCTTAGTAACTAATAAGCGTGGTCTCAGCCAAGTCCGAGATTTATTTGTCTCTTGGAAATGTGGACATTAGTTGAACTGCAGCAGCTTGACCAAACTTCGCGATTTATCGCAGCCATGTGGCGATGTTGGGAGCCTGTAATGAAAATCTATGGCGGTGTCGCGTACCTAAGCGTACTGTTAATACGAATTAGATAGTCAATGACCTGTGATTAAATTTTAACAAATTGTATTCATTATTGTGTCTGACATGTGCCCTCAATGCCCTTACATACGTAAGAAAATCAACGCTTCACAATCATAGCCCCTTAATACTTACAGCCCGTCACTAGGACACACACAGCCATTAAGATAGACAAAAACACTAAGACCAAAAACAGAAATTAAAATTCATCATCAAAAAATCTACCTCGCTGGGACAGAGAATCGGCATCTGATCGGCAGTTTGACTTTTAAAACTCAATGATATCTCCACGCATTTATATATTAATAGTTTTACTGGGCGGACCATCAGACAAACAAAACTTATGCTCTAAAGCTGATGTATCATCCATCCATCCATCAGCCTTTAGTAGTCTACTGCTGCACAAAGGCCTCCCTTAATATTTGCCACTGAACCCAGCGGTTTCCTGCTGTTTTCTTTAGGTCGTCGATCCACCTAGTTAGCGGGGGGCATGTTCTCTTTTAATCAAGATGTGGTTGCCAATCGAAGACTTTCCCCATCGGTTGACAGTCCTTACAATAACTACAATATGGCCCGCCCGTTGCCAGTTCAACTTGCAGTTTTTGGAGATATGTCAGTAACCTTTGTTCCTTGTGAAATTCATCATTTCATCAAGTATAGCTGTCTCCATCGCTCACTGGACGTGAGCCTATGGAGACCGACACCGAGAAATTTTAGAGTTAGGTATTTTACGGCTGAACTCTGTGGAACGGTGGTCCTTTCCCATTAAACAAGTCTATTGTTTATTATCAAATTTGGTTCCAAAACAGGGCACCTCAGAGCTGTCGAAGTTTGTATCAGTGCGAGAATTCTCATCTAAGTTGATTGAATAGTTGCGCGCTTTGTTCGACACTGCGCCACTCAGAACACTTTGTTCTTGACGAACAGATGCTGAACTAAGGTTTTTAATGAAACTATATCGCGGCATACTGTTTCGTCTCTAATGAAGTTTGATTCAAATACCTTGTCATTACTTCTTAGTTTGATGTTACTAAAATAGGTATGTATCTATTTTGTCAGTTGGTATAAATTATTTGATTTAACTAGGGAAGTGCTACCCACTGCTGACAATTATGTGCAATGCATGTGCACATTCTAAACTGACCGGAGTAGCATATGTATATAACAACTACGCCTAAATAAATAAAATAATAAATAAAGCCTTTTTATTTCCTTAATAAAAATTCGTTTGCACTTGACTACTAAAGTAGACTACTAAAGGCTGATGGATGGATGGATGATACATCAGCTTTAGAGCATAAGTTTTGTTTGTCTGATGGTCCGCCCAGTAAAACTATTAATATATAAATGCGTGGAGATATCATTGAGTTTTAAAAGTCAAAGTTTAGTAGTCTACTGCTGCACAAAGGCCTCCCTTAATATTTGCCACTGAACCCAGCGGTTTCCTGCTGTTTTCTTTAGGTCGTCGATCCACCTAGTTAGCGGGGGGCATGTTCTCTTTTAATCAAGATGTGGTTGCCAATCGAAGACTTTCCCCATCGGTTGACAGTCCTTACAATAACTACAATATGACCCGCCCGTTGCCAGTTCAACTTGCAGTTTTTGGAGATATGTCAGTAACCTTTGTTCCTTGTGAAATTCATCATTTCATCAAGTATAGCTGTCTCCATCGCTCACTGGACGTGAGCCTATGGAGACCGACACCGAGAAATTTTAGAGTTAGGTATTTTACGGCTGAACTCTGTGGAACGGTGGTCCTTTCCCATTAAACAAGTCTATTGTTTATTATCAAATTTGGTTCCAAAACAGGGCACCTCAGAGCTGTCGAAGTTTGTATCAGTGCGAGAATTCTCATCTAAGTTGATTGAATAGTTGCGCGCTTTGTTCGACACTGCGCCACTCAGAACACTTTGTTCTTGACGAACAGATGCTGAACTAAGGTTTTTAATGAAACTATATCGCGGCATACTGTTTCGTCTCTAATGAAGTTTGATTCAAATACCTTGTCATTACTTCTTAGTTTGATGTTACTAAAATAGGTATGTATCTATTTTGTCAGTTGGTATAAATTATTTGATTTAACTAGGGAAGTGCTACCCACTGCTGACAATTATGTGCAATGCATGTGCACATTCTAAACTGACCGGAGTAGCATATGTATATAACAACTACGCCTAAATAAATAAAATAATAAATAAAGCCTTTTTATTTCCTTAATAAAAATTCGTTTGCACTTGAATTGATTTTAAATTATTACAATAATAATACATTTATGTAGCATGCATTTTATATCTTGACATTATAATTACTTTAATATCCTGAATAATATATATATGTATATATCATATATACACATATAATATAATATATATGTATATATGATTATGATATATATATACATATTTTTTTTACATTAGTACATTTAATTTCTTAATTTAATTATTCAATTATATAATTTACTATATTTACTATTATAATTGTATTGTAATGAATTTCATATATTTATTATATTAAGGACCTCTCTTTAGAGTAAAGGCCTCCTCCATTTTTCTCCACATAATTCTATCCCTCGCTTTGTCAATCCAGTCCTTTCCCGCTACTTTCAAAATCTCATCTAGCCATCTCTCTGCTGGTCTGCCTCTCTTTCTCTTACCTACAGGTCCTTTCCACGTAGTTATTTTTCTCGCCCATCTGTCTTCGCCCATACGTGCAACATGACCTGTCCATTTCCATTTTAATTTTTTGCAGTGATCTAGAGCATCAATCAGATTTGTTGTTTTTCTTATATCAGTGCTTCTTTTTTTGTGTCTCAATTTTAAATTTAGTATGCTGCGCTCCATGGCTCGTTGGGTAGTTATTATTTTGTTCCTGGTCCGCTTGTTGAAAATCCATGTTTGGGATGCATAAGTGAGAGATGGTAGTACACAAGAGTCCAAAATTATTTTCTTTAGGTTTACTGGGGTTTTCGATTTTAAAATTTCTTTGAAGCTCCAAAATTTATTCCAGGCCATGTTCACACGTCTCATTAACTCATCGTGGTGTCTAGTTTTATTAAATGATACCTGCTTGCCTAGGTAAGTGTAATGCTTGACATATTCTAGTGGGACACTGTTGATGTATACTGGGGTCTCTATGCTATTTGTCATAATTTTTGTCTTGGCTGTATTGAGTTCTAAGCCTATTTTATTGCTGATATAATTAATTTCGTTTACCATTGTTTCTATATGTGACGAGTTTTCTGCGAAAAGTATGATATCATCGGCGAATCTGAGATTACTTAGATATTGACCTTTAATTTCGATACCTTTGTTTTTCCAATTTAATGTTTTCATGATGCTTTGTAAAACTGTAATAAATATTCTAGGAGAAAGGGGGTCTCCTTGACGTACGCCTCTCGATATCTTAAATTCCGAGCCTGTTTTATCTAATATTACTCTACTAGCGCTTTTTTCATATATGTCTTGTATGAGCTCTATAGTTTCTGATGGTACATGACATTCTTGTAGTGCTCTCCACATGCTAGTATGGGATATAGAGTCAAACGCTTTGGCGTAGTCAATGAACGCTAGGTAGAGCGGTCGATTCATTTCTTCGTATTTCTCTATAATTAGGTCTAATGAGTGAATATGGTCTATAGTTGAGTACGTGCTTCTAAATCCTGCTTGCTCTACAGGTTGATGTTCTTCTGTATGTTGCGCAATGCGTTTTTCGAGGCAAGAAGCAAACAGTTTGTAAAGATTTGACTGTAGGCTGATTGGTCTATAGTTCCGTATATCTGTAGGGTCTCCTTTTTTGTAGAGCAGTACTATATCTGATTTAGCCCATTCTGTAGGGATTTTTCGGTCGTCTAGTATTTTATTGAATAAGGTGGTTAAAGGTTGTACAAGTATACTTATTCCAGCTTTAATGGCTTCGTTTGGTATTCCATCCGGACCGCTGCTTTTTTCTTTCTTTAAAGATTTTATCTTAGTGAAAATTTCTTTTGTAGAGAATCTTTGTAGAGAGATATCATTCTTTTGTGTAGGTAGAGTCTCTATACTTAAAGGAGTTCTGCAAGTATACAGATCTGAATAAAATTCTGTAGCAGCTTTTATAATTTCAGACCTTGAGAATGTTACTTTTTTACCTGAACAGTTCCTTCTTAGGCAAGGTACCCATTTTTTATATGTTGTTAATATTTTAAAGCCTTTTTTCACACTTCCTGACCTTAAGTATTTCTCAATAGTTGCTCTTCTGTGTTCGTAGTATTCTTTTCTCATAATTTTATAAACGTATTTAAATAAATAACTTTTCTCATTTTTTTCTTCTGATGTTAAGTGTTTTTTATTTATTAATTCGTTTCTTCTTCTTATGAGATTTTTCGTTTCATCTGAGATAGCGTCGTGTCGTTTTGATTTTATATGATTATTATTTATTGACTTTAAACTTTTATTTATAGCCTGTTTAATTTTTTCAAAGTATGACTCTACTGTATCGTATTCATCTAGTTTTATGTTCATAATATTCATTTTTAATGCTTCAACGTATTTATCTTGCTGGTCCATGGTTGCTAGGGAGCACTTGCAGCCTTTTCCTACATATGTGGTTCTAGTTCTTTTGATGGGGGTCAACAACATAGTACTTCTCACGAGTCGGTGGTCGCTTGGAAACGATAGATTGCTTATCACTTCAATGTTGGTGAACTTGTTTTTTATATTTGATAGTATGTAATCTATCTGGCTTTTATTTTTGTTTGGAGACAGCCACGTCCAGATGTTCTTACTTTTCTTTTTAAATAGGCTATTTATTATGAATAAGTTGTTTTCCCAGCAGAACTGAATTAAATTTTCGCCTCTCCTGTCTCTTTTTCCAAAGCATGAGTTGCCTAATATTCTGTTTTCACCTTCTATTTTTTGACCAACTCGGGCATTGAAGTCACCCATGACTACAAAATTATTACTACATTGTTTAAGAGCTTCATGTATCTGGTCATAAAATTCTTTTACTTCTAGTTCGGTTGAGTCAGAGGTAGGCGCATGAACTTGGACTATAGATATATTTATATTCTGGAATTTCAAATGTAGTATACATATGCGTTCATTGATTGCAGTGAAACTTTCTAGGCAATTTTTTAGGTACTTTTTCAAAAGGAAACCTACACCATACTGGCCTTTTGTTTCACCAAAATAGCAGAATATATGTTCTTCGCTTTCTTCTATGCTGTAACCGGTACGTCTGATTTCTGACAGACCAATGACGTCATATTTAATATTTGATATCGATTGCTTAAACTCTAGCATTCTTTCTTCTGATAACAGTGACCGAGCATTGTAAGTACATAGATATAATGAGTGGAGTGGAGGGTGTTGGTCTGTGACCCCCGCGGTGACCAGCCGTAGTGGGGGACATGGAGAGGTCGCTTCTGTATGTCATTTATTGGATATTTGCTGGTGTGTCGGTGAATTAATTTCTGTGTTAGTGGGTTTATTCTTGACTAAATATGCATCTATTTTATTTTTTTTGGTTGGATTTGTGTAGGTATTTTTCTGTTCGCTTTCAACAACAGCTGTTGCTTCCGGAGACAGAGATAAATTTCTCTTTTGTCGTTCCTGCTGAGTATTTATTTTATCTGATAGGATTACTATTCTATTGTATTTTATATATGCTTTTTTTCCTTGTTCTCGTTCCTGTTTTAGCTGAGCACTTAACTTCTTTCTTTCTTCAAGAACTTCCGGCGGGAAGTCTTCTTTAATGTAATAAGTACAGGTCCTTTGAAGCATTTTCTTCTTTTTAAGTAATTCAATTTTTTTGCCCATAGTAGTGAAAGTAACAATTATAGGTCTCACCTTTTCAGATTTTTTCCCCATGCGTGTAACATACTCAATATCGGTTTTTTGGCAATCTACTTTCATATTATTATTTATTATATGTAAAATTTTATTTTGTAGGTTGAAGTAGCTATGTTCCGTTTCTTCTACTCCAAAAAATATCAAGTTTTTCTTTCTTAATATTTTATCAATTTTTTGAATTTTTTGTGTTTGTTCTTCTAAATTTTTTTCTAATTGTTTTTGTCTATTTTCTAATATATTGAACTTTTCATCTATATTTTTGTTTATACTGTTTGGGATACTCTCTCTCATTTCTTTGAGCTCCTTTGATTGTTCATCGAACTTTGTTTGTAAGGATTTTAACATTTCTGTAATTTGTTCCATTTTTATTATTAAATACGTTTTCGTGCCCTCTAGCGGAATATTATGGTACTATTTTCTATGTCTCTTCTTTAATAGTTGATTGCAGGTATGTATTGCCTTCGTATTGATCACAACTAAAAAGTTTATCTGGTTACTTACAGATGTCGCTTTTCCCATAAAAAGTATGCATATATCAAGCTGATGATTTCGCGTTTTTATTTTTGTAGGTTATGTTATTTATAGATTGAATTTTATTATTATTTATTATGTTGTTTATTTGTAAGAGACTTTTTTACTCACTGTTTTGTGATTTAAATAAAGTTTCTGCTTTTATATAGTCGCGTAGTCCGTTAATTGTTACACTGTAAGTTGGTAATGTTTATTCACTTTTTACACTTTTTTATGAACTTTCACAGTCAATACATATAACACTTATCCGAAGATGAGTTATTTACACTTTTGGATCCTATTTTTTCACTATTTCGCGGGGTTTTATTATTTATTTTAACATTATTAACGCAGAGCCGTTGTTTACTGTTGCGCTGCAGCGCCCTCTCAACAACTACGCCTACAGAATGAATATACGCTACATGGCATAGTTGCTTAAGGCCATATCAACGTCGACATTAAATCTTACATAACACTCAAGTTGTTGTTGTATTTATATTCTGGAGTCTTATACGAGTAGTCCTATAAGACCATACCACATATTGGCACACTAAAATTACTGTACATGCAAGTTACTGTACTGTATATGCAAGTTATATTATTATTGCCTTTATAAATTATTAAAAAACATTTCAAAACTACTTTTTATACTTTATTGTGGTTCAAAAACAGTAAGGGTGCCTCAGAGCTGTCGAACTTTGTATCAGTGCGAGAATTCTCATCTAAGTTTATCGAATAGTTGCGCGCTTTGTTCGACGCTGCGCCACTGTACACTTTGTTCTTGACGAATAGATGCCGAAGTAAGGCTTTCAATGATACTATATTGCGGTATACTGATGTTTGATCTTAATAGGTTCCCTTCTTTTGCCAGCTGATATAAATTGATCGATGTAACTAAGGATACCACTACGGCATATATTTCTGATGTGTGTGATGCATTTGGTCATAACTACATGAAGTTATGGAAAGCCTCCCAATGAAAAGAAGAAGTCAAACGACCTCGGTTAAGACTTTCGTTTGGTTTGAGATTGGGTGTATATTATTATGTCCATTGGATGAAACGTAAGGACGGCAATTACTTCACCATAGAAACGGGAGCTGCGGTAGTACGTTCTTGGTTTATTTATTCAAGATCTATCACCTACTAGACCAGATTGATCTAATTTTGTTACTCTTGTGACTAGCTGGATACAACTCTTTTTACGTTCAACTGCTGGGCACGGGTCTCTCTGCATTATTGGAGAGCATGGAGCTTGTTCCACCACGCTGCTCCAATGCGGATTGGTGGCATCTCCACCTCTATCCATCTCATCCACAGTTAAGCGGCCAACCCGCTGTCGGATGTTTTCAAACCGCCCGTAAGGCCTCCGACTAGGTTTAACGACTGTTATTTAGGTGTATCGATAACAGCCGGGACAGAGGGCTTAACGTGCCTTCCGACGCAACGGAAACGCTCATGAATTTTTTTGCCACTAGTAGTCATCCATCTCACACCCGACCGCGCCCGTTTGGCTCAGCTGCGTAGATCGCTAGCGTTCCAGTAATATTTGCATACATTGTCTTTGTCTTTGTCTTTGTCTTTGTCTTTGTCTTTGTCTTTGTCTTTGTCTTTGTCTTTGTCTTTGTCTTTGTCTTTGTCTTTGTCTTTGTCTTTGTCTTTGTCTTTGTCTTTGTCTTTGTCTTTGTCTTTGTCTTTGTCTTTGTCTTTGTCTTTGTCTTTGTCTTTGTCTTTGTCTTTGCCTTTGCCTTTGCCTTTGTCTTTGTCTTTGTCTTTGTCTTTGTCTTTGTCTTTGTCTTTGTCTTTGTCTTTGTCTTTGTCTTTGTCTTTGTCTTTGTCTTTGTCTTTGTCTTTGTCTTTGTCTTTGTCTTTGTCTTTGTCTTTGTCTTTGTCTTGTCTTTGTCCACGCTCGCAACCAGGCTCAAGCGCGCATGGCGCTTCCGCGTGAGCCGTGTAGTTCTTAATTATTTGCTGTCCTATGACTCTTGTTTCTTAATTGTGTTTTAATAATATTGTTACTCAGCAGTTTTAAGAGGTTTAAAAGTAACAGCTTAGTACGCTTTAAAGGTTCCGCAGTATTCCGCACTAAAATAAAGGGACCTTAAGTGCACAATACCGCTCGTATCTCTACGACGATATCAAACGGTTCCTGGATCTGTCTTTTAGTAGAGAAAGATTACGATTTTAGGTTTTATATGAAAACCAACCTTATATGCTTTGAATAAAGTTGGAATTCAAGTACAAAATCCATAGGACAAAATTTAAAGGTGTGTAGAGTTGCAATTGTTCGCAGTGACCTTACGGAAGTAGATATCTCGTAGTAAATTGGGTTTAATTTCCTAACACAGAGAATACGATTTAACATAAATGACAGAACCAAAATATACGTAACATAGTACGTAAGTACATTATTCTTAGTCTAAAACGTAACATATACCATAGAGCGTCAAAATTGACAGGTATATCACCAGGGTGAGTCAGTACCTTTGTTGCTCTAAGACATTTACACGTCCTAAAACTTGGATAAACTTCCGAAAACCCCGCACCTCAGATTGAGCTGTAATTTTGCACAGGCCTTGTTTTTTGGATTTTGAGACGATTCCCCGAAGGATTTTTGGCGATTCGAGGCAGTTTTCGAGATATCAAAAAGTGGCTCTGTGACATCTCCGGCGCTGCGGGAAGACCACTCCCTCCGCCCCAGCGTAAGAAAGCGCGGCACCTGCGCTCGCCTTCGCAGCTTCGGCTCTCTTGATGCCTGCGCTTTCCTAGGTATATTCATACTAATCTATGTTTCCTACGGCGGGCGAGGAGTGGTCCCCCTCCGCGCCTCCGGCTTTTTATATACACTCTAGGGGTAGTACAGACAAGACCACGTGGATAGTGGGGTGCTCTGATTCGGTTTGGGTATTTTTCGAATATAAATAATTATAATGAAAATGAGTTTCAGGGACATTGCTTAGCTCAATGACACCTGCGGTCAAAAGTAGGATGGGTGGTCATTAATGTTGTGCAGTCATAAGAAGTAAGTGTTACTTCTTATGACTCTGTAAGGGGTGCCCTAGCTGGTTAGGGTTCCTTACTAATTTGTGGAGAGCGGGGTGAAACAACTGATGTAGGTAAGTCCGATATGTGGAAAGTGAACTGGAATAGAATGGAATGGAATTTATTTGAAAATCAACACCTATTTATACAAAAGCGATCAATAACCATTTGCCAATCATAATCCATGAAATTTACATTAACCAATAAAATCACAAAAATAATTACCAATAAAATTTAAATAACATAAACGTTAATATAAATAATAATCAAATAACGTGAGGAAATCTAATTGGACGTTTTCGTCGCTGTACTCATCCCGCTGCTGTGAAGTCAGCCGTAGATGGGCTACATAAATATAAGGCCCGTGCGCGCCCGCGTAGTCAGTCGGCGGCGGCAGCGGCAGGAAGCAGACGTCCAAGGCATCGTGTAAGAAGCAGCGGTCTCCAGGGTCGACGGTGGATGCACGGCGCTGGAGTATGATCGACGGCGGCGTGGTGGACGACGAGGATTTGATGATCGAAGATTGATATGATTATGCAATCTTCATGTTTCATTCAACAAACGTCTCGATTAAATCTTCTCTGTACTGCGTCGCGGTCGGTGTGCTCCGTGATGTGGGTAGTTGCATAATTAAATTCCATGTCGGTATTTCTATTATATTTCTTGTCAGAGTACCCACATTATGCTTCATATTCTTGCTAGAGCGAGAGGTCGATGTAGTACCCACATAATTTTGGATTGTAATATTTTCTCACGATAATTGACGGTATCAATGTTGTTGCGCTTGCCGCTACAGGACTCCCCCCCTAGCGAAAGCGTACAGGAGGCTTGCTGGTGCGGCCATAGCGAGTGGTCTTCAAACACGAAGCTCGATGTTCAGATGAAGATGGTTGCTGGTTGCTCGCTGGTGAAGGTGCGGATGTCGCTTCGTTGCTCGGAGTATCCTCAGTAGTATTGTCATTGATGGTGTAGGCAGGCTTCAAGCGGTCCACAGATATAGTTGCTGATCTTCTATCTGGTAGTTGTAGTTTGAAGGTCTTCGCGTTTCTCTCTAGCACGTAGTAAGGTCCTTCGTATGTAGGTTGAAGAGGCTTCTTCACGCTGTCATCTCGTATGAATACTTGCTCGCAGGTTTCTAAGTCCTTGTGAATAAATATCGGTTTCTTGTTTCCGTGTACGACGTCTTGTGTTGGTTTATTTTCGTTGATTGAAGCGCGTAGACGACTGACGTAATCTGAATCCATTTCTTGAGGTTGTGTTGAAGTTGAAGTGAAAAAGTCGCAGGGTAAACGTATGTTGTAGCCATATGTGAGCTCGGCGGCGCTCACACCTGTGTCGGTGCGTGATGCGGCTCGAAGTCCTAGTAGAACTGTAGGTAACTCGTCTGTCCACGTAGTATGTCGAGATAGACGGGTTTTGAGTGCTGTCTTCATACTGCGGTGCCATCGTTCTATCATCCCGTTTGATTGTGGATGATACGGCGTCGTGCGAGTCCTCTTAATTCCCATCGTGTTGAGTAAGCTGGCGAATAATCTACTTTCGAAATTTCTTCCTTGGTCGGTCGTAATGATTTTTGGTGAACCAAAACGTGAAATCCAATGGTTGTAGACAATCTTGGCGACAGATTCGGCGGATGTGTCTTCAGTAGGTATTGCTTCAGGCCAGCGCGTCGCTCTATCGATCATGGTGACTAGGTATCGATGTCCATCACTAGTGGTAGGCAGAGGTCCGACGATATCGATGTGTACATGTTCAAATCTCTCCGCTTGTGGAAATGACGATACGTTGCTCGTAGTGTGTCGTTGTACCTTGCATCGTTGACATTGTATGCATTGCTTCGCCCACGTTCCGATGTCCTTGTTCATTGACGGCCAGAAAAATCTTTGACTGATTAATTTTCTGGTTGTCCGGATTCCTGGGTGACTGATATTGTGTACGGCGTCGAATGCGATTTTTCTAAATTCTTCAGGTAGATAAGGTCGAATGTTGCTTGTAGATACTTCGCAGTGGATCGGCTTGAGAGAGACAGGCATAGTAACTTCTTTGAAGGAAAGGTTACTTTGTCTTCCTAACTGCTTGATTATATTTTTGTCCTTTTCTTGGGCTTCAGCTAACTTTTCGTAGTCCATTGAAGTTGGGCAGTCTATACTGTCGACAGGAATGCGGCTCATAGCGTCGGCGACTATGTTGTCTTTCCCACTGATGTGACGTATGTCGGTCGTAAACTCACTTATAAAAATGAGTTGTCTTGCACGACGTGGTGTTTCCGATGCTGATGGTTGCTTCTTAAGAACGTAGGTAAGTGGTTTGTGGTCGGTGAAAATTATTAGATCT
The DNA here is from genome assembly GCA_911387765.1 of Pyrgus malvae. NCBI lineage: Eukaryota > Metazoa > Arthropoda > Insecta > Lepidoptera > Hesperiidae > Pyrgus > Pyrgus malvae. The sequence continues at coordinate 5,819,142 of OU426951.1, forward strand.
CTACCCTCAAACATTTTCCTGAAGTGTTTGATAGCCATGTAGATAGCTAGTAGTTCTCGGTCGAACGTACTGTAGTTGCGCTGGGCGTCGGAAAATTTCTTCGAAAAATATCCAAGTGGTTGCCATTGTTTGTTAACGTATTGTTGAAGAACTGCTCCTGCTGAAGAATCGGAAGCGTCGCTGAAGATTGCAATCGGTGCTTCATGAGACGGGTGTGCAAGTAAAGCTGCATTTTGAATTGCAACTTTGCAAGCTTCAAATGCTTCTGTTGCTTGATTTGTCCAGTTGATAATTGATTTATCCTTCTTCTTGGAGTTATGCAGGTAGGCGTGAAGTGGTGCTTGAATTTCAGCGGCTTTCGGTATGTGTTCTCTGTAGAAATTTATCATTCCAAGAAAACGCCTACGCTCTTCTATCGTGTTTGGTTTGGCGTACTGCGTAATTGCTGTGACTTTTTCTGCAGGCGGTTTGATACCATCTCGGTTTACTGTGAATCCAAGAAACTTGACTTCTTCTTGACCAAATATGCATTTAGAAGGGTTGATTGTGATTCCATTGTCTTCTAATCTTCGTAGTACAGCTCGTAAATATTCTTCGTGGGTTTCCTTGTTTGGACTTGCAACCAATAAGTCATCGATGAATGCATATACGAAATCGAGTCCTTGTAGTACTTCGTGAATAAACCTTTGGAAGGTTTGTCCGGCGTTCTTCAGTCCTGGTGCCATTCTAGGAAATTCGAATAGCCCCATCGGTGTTATTATTGCTGTTTTTTCTATGTCTTCATCGCGAACTTTGATTTGTTGGTAGGCTCTGTTGAGATCGATCGTGGAGAAAATAGTCTTATTGGACAACTGGAACGTGAAGTCTTTAATCCTTGGAATCGGGTAGCGGTCCGGTGTAGTGACTGCATTTAGTCTTCTGTAGTCTCCACATACTCTCAGATCACCATTCTTCTTAGGTACGATGTGTAGAGGTGATGACCATGGGCTTTTGCTTGGGCGGCATAATCCCTGCTCGATCATATTTTCGAATTCTTTTCGTACTTGTTCGTAGCGATGTGGTGCGATAGGACGTGCGCGGCAATGCAATGGCGGTCCAGATGTCTCGATGTAGTGTTCGACGTTGTGCTTCGGCGTAAGTTTCATTGAAGTAAGCCTTGTAGTTCCGGGAAATTCCGCTAGGATGTTGTGGTACGATTGTTGAACATCTATGCTTCTTATTGTGGGTAGATTGGTTTCTCTGACGAACGACTGCGACGATAAGTTTGTTTTTCCATCAATGAGTCTTCTATTCTTGATATCGACGATTAGTTGATGGTGTTGAAGGAAATCTGCCCCGATAATTGGTTTGCTGACTCGTGCGACGATGAACCTCCATTTGAACGGTCGGCGTAAGTTTAAATCCAGTTCCATTGTTTTCTCTCCATAGGTCGGGATAACCGTATTGTTTGCAGCATAGAGTTGAAATTCCAGTGGCTTCAGTATTTGACCTTTTCTTGGTGGTAATACTGAAATATTGGCTCCAGTGTCGATCAAAAATGTTGTCCTTGTCTTCTTGTCAGTGACAAACAGGCGGTTGGACTTTTCACATACGCCAGGTTCCGCCGCAGCTAGCGTATTTGTTAGTTTTCCGACTTCATATTTTCATTCTTGAATGAACACGGCGTTGTGCATCTTCTTGCTTCAGAACCAAAACGACGATGATAGTAGCATATGGATGATGGTGTTGTACTTCGTGCGCGATTTCTTGAGTTTCGACTTGCAGAGCGGTCTCGGCGAAAGAATGGTCTTCGATGGCTTCGGTCACGCTGGTAGTATTGTTGGTTGTTGCAGTGTGATGCTGTTGACTTGAGCGCGGCGATTTCTAGTGATAATCTGCGAATTTCTTCGACTACGAATTGAGTGGGCAATGCACGTGACGAAGATCCATTGACAACTGATATCTGAGTGTTGGTGCTGTTCTCCATCATCTTGTCTGCCAGAAGTGCAAGCTCGTCGAGTGCCGTCTGAGAACTGAATGTTTCGCTGACTGCCAGTACCGATCGAACGTGGGGTGGAAGGTGGTTCAACCACATTAAACGAAGCGTCGCATCCGGGACTTTATCTCTTGCTAGATTCTTCATCCGACGTAAAAGTTGTGTAGGCTTCTGTTCTCCAAGCTCGATTTCAGATAGTAGCTTCTGTAGCTGACGGCTATCGGATTCTTCATAGGCGGAAATCAAACGGTTTTTCAAAGCTGTGTATTGCTCGGTGGCTGGCGGGTTATACAGTAGGTCGGAGATTTGCTCGATGTCCTGCTTCTCAAGTTGCGCGATCAACATCTGTGTAAGCTGGGCTTGGCTCTTCTTTAATTCATTCGTTGCGGCTTCAAAACTGATAAACCATAGCCGTGGCTTATCTCTCCAAAAAGGCGGTATTCTCATAGATAGAGAAATTCCTGCTATTTCTTGATGTTCCGGCATCTCGGTCATGTGTGATTGTTTCGGCTCCTGCTCCATCGTTGAAATATTCTTCTTAACAAGGTTTCTTTTTGTTAAAGTTTCTTCTTAATAAATTTTCTTCTTGAAAAGGTTCCTCCAGGGGTCTTGGATTTAATTTTCTTGCTTGACGCTGATGATGTAGAAATCCTCGCTGCTATTCTTCGGGCAGAGAGACGTTCCAGTAGCTCCGGACGAGGTGCAGTGTTCTTGAACAGCCTGGTCGGCCGCTCGGGGTCACCAATGTAATGTAAGGCCAATGTAAGGTTTGGTCTTCACGGCGTCTTCGATCGTCGGGGTCACCAATGTAAGGGGTGCCCTAGCTGGTTAGGGTTCCTTACTAATTTGTGGAGAGCGGGGTGAAACAACTGATGTAGGTAAGTCCGATATGTGGAAAGTGAACTGGAATAGAATGGAATGGAATTTATTTGAAAATCAACACCTATTTATACAAAAGCGATCAATAACCATTCGCCAATCATAATCCATGAAATTTACATTAACCAATAAAATCACAAAAATAATTACCAATAAAATTTAAATAACATAAACGTTAATATAAATAATAATCAAATAACGTGAGGAAATCTAATTGGACGTTTTCGTCGCTGTACTCATTCCGCTGCTGTGAAGTCAGCCGTAGATGGGCTACATAAATATAAGGCCCGTGCGCGCCCGCGTAGTCAGTCGGCGGCGGCAGCGGCAGGAAGCAGACGTCCAAGGCATCGTGTAAGAAGCAGCGGTCTCCAGGGTCGACGGTGGATGCACGGCGCTGGAGTATGATCGACGGCGGCGTGGTGGACGACGAGGATTTGATGATCGAAGATTGATATGATTATGCAATCTTCATGTTTCATTCAACAAACGTCTCGATTAAATCTTCTCTGTACTGCGTCGCGGTCGGTGTGCTCCGTGATGTGGGTAGTTGCATAATTAAATTCCATGTCGGTATTTCTATTATATTTCTTGTCAGAGTACCCACATTATGCTTCATATTCTTGCTAGAGCGAGAGGTCGATGTAGTACCCACATAATTTTGGATTGTAATATTTTCTCACGATAATTGACGGTATCAATGTTGTTGCGCTTGCCGCTACAACTCCACTGCCAGAAAACTCCCACTATATAGATATAACGCGCCTTCCGATCCAATTTTTTAAAATTCGATTTCTCGGAAAATATTGATATGCGCCAAAAATCCCTTTAGGGGTTGTCTTAGAACATCGAAAGGAAGGTCTGTGCAAAGTTTCAAAGCGATCGGAGGTGGGGGGTTTTCGGAAGTGTACCCCTATTATTAATTATCTCAATATTTTACAATGTATTTTACAATTACGGAGGTAAAAGTTGATGCGCCAATGGAGTGGTGATGCGGATAAATGTGGTAGCGATTGCGGGTGGCCAACCCGCTGTCGTATATTTTTAAACCGTCCATTAGGCCTCCGAAACAAGGAAACGTGCATGAAATTTTTGCCAGCTGAGAGTTGCAGAAGAGATGAAAATCGTGGACAGTTTCAATATAGACCATAGATGTGTACCAGGGCTTGCGTATGTGAAACTGAAGAACTATCCCTTTTAAATGTAATCATTTTACATAAATATAAAACACCACTTCAAAAAAGTTTTGATAAAGGAAAAGGCTAAAAAGCAATAGGTAAAAAATGAAAAACACGATCAAATGTTTTACACTCATAACGTTTTACACTCACTTATAGCCCCACAGTAGGGTAAATATACCCTGTGTCGTGGGTACCATGGACACATACAAAGACAGAAACGTTAGGCTCAGCTGCGTAGATCTCTTGCGTCCTACTCCAGCCGCCGGATTATAATTTTATTAACCTCGCAATGTTTTCATAATTTCTCATCGTTTAAACTTTTTCACGATTTCTTCAAATATTTTAACCAAAGTTTAGTGCCATTGGTCAAGTCGCCCTCTAGTCTTAGCGAGACTAACGATCTTTAAGTAATTTTTACTTAAAGCAAAATCTATACTAATATTGTACATATAAAACTGAACAGTTTGTTTGTTTGTTTAATCTCAGGAACTACTGGTGCGAATTGAAATAATGTAGTTTAAAAAACTAAAAAACGTCTGATTAACTTGAAAATTTGCACAGGGGTCAAGGGCCGATGACAATGCAATTATATGACAATAAAAATCCAACTAAAAAATTAAAAATAAATAATGTATTTTAAAAAACTAAAAAACAAGCTTTTGTGAAAATACGAACTAAAAAGTAAAAAAATAAGAAAATGTATTTTACTGTAAAAAAAGCGTGGGGTGCATGGTGTCAATAGTATCTTAAAACCACCCACCACCACCACGATCAAGTTAATCAGACGCTTAGACGTGTTAAAAATATAAAACTTTATATTTGTTTCATTAAGTACCTTAGGCCACGAACTTATCAGCCGCCCCTCATATATTTTTGTTTATCCTGATGATCCTGGTTAAGACTTTAATATAAAGTTATGAGATTATTAAATTGTCATCGGCCCTTGACCCCTGTGCAAATTTTCAAGTTAATCAGACGTTTTTTAGTTTTTTAAAATATGTAAGTGAAAATGAAGTTAAAAGATTCCGTTACATACATACATACATACATACATACAGGTCAAGTTAATAAAAGCGTGTTAAAAAAATAGTTTTTGTTGGATAGTTCATTTATCGAGGAAGGCTTTAGGCTATATAACATCATGCTATGACTAATACCAAAGTCCACGCGAACGAATCAGCAATGAAACTGTTTTGCCAAATCATTTAAGTATACTCTGTAATGTTTGTTTGTCCACTTTATAATAATTTCTTCTACTAAATTCTGAGTGCTTCGTCGTCTACAAAGTTTGAAGTTTTGAGGTCAATGTTTTGTGAGGGGTTGGTGTAATTCAATGTAATTTAATTACAGTAGCTAAGTTTTAGAGCTTTAAGACCTATTTATTCCTGAAAATGATGTTTATACCTAAATGCTAAATTTTTTATCAACTAAAGTTAAACCTATGTAGAAAAAGATGAAATTAATAGATTTAAAAAGTTATTTCATAATATGGTTGATTATCGCTTTTATTGCTTATAGCCTAGATACCACCAGCAGCTTCGCCCGCGAGGATTCGTTTAATGGGTCCCCGTAAGATAAAAAATAGCCTATGTGCTATTCCAGGCTTCATTGCTGTATTAAAATCATAGGCGTTTAGCCAGTTGCTTCAACCGCGTTGACCCTATTACCCGTTTTCACGTAGGAATGAAGCTTTTTCCGCGGTAAAAACTAGCCTATGTTACTCAAGGTGAATGTAGCTTTCTAATTTCTAACGAATGAATTTTTGAAATCGGAGTAGTAGTTTTTGAGTTTATTCATTACAAACATACAAATCTTTCCTCTTTATAATAGATATTAGTATGGTAGGTAGTGACCAGGCTTGACTTCGCTCTGGTGATTGGAATATTATTATATACTAATCTATCCCATGGGAACAATGCATGTTTGTATGTACATAATCTTGTTCTTGTTGCAGAATTTCCGAGCATCAGTTTTATCTATACTAAGATTATAAAGAGGAAATATTTGTATTTTTGTATGTTTGAAATGAATAAACTCAAATCTACTGTTCCGATTTCAATAATTCTTTCACCATTACAAAACTACATTCACCCTGAGTAACCTAGGCTACCGCGGTAAAATGCTTTAATCCTACGTGAAATCGGGTAATAGGGTCAACGCGGTTGAAGCAACTGGCTAAACGCCTATGATTTTAATATAGCAATGAAGACTGGAATAGCACATAGGCTATTTTTTATCCTACGGTGCCCAATAAACGAGTCCAAGTGGGCCAAGCCGCTGGCGGAAGGCTAGTTTTAAATAAAATGATGTAGAACCCAAGCACACAAGCCACGTAGTGTTATGTGATAACTGCAACCAACCGTTGCCTACACTGAACTTCTAGCAAGTTCGTTCCCATTTATCCCCCGCTGGAAATTCTACCTAGGACCCTAAGCACGGCACCAGCATTGTTATAAGTGTAATACACGTTTTCTAATTCAAATCTAAATAATATCGAAAGGTGACTCACTCACTCTTCACAATATCTCAAAAACCATTTACTGTAGCCAACGCTCCATAAGACTTAAGGTTAAATTTTATCACAACACTTTTTAAAAACAAAAGAATTCTAATATAATAATAATAATTAAATAATTTTTCACAGTGTTTTCAATATTTTGTACGTAGTATTTTATAGTTAATTTGGTCTTAATATTAATATTTTGTTTGTCAGATGTGACAGCTGTAGGAATGTATTTAGTGCTTCAATTTTGACAGCGCGCTTGTATGAAGACACTCATTATATACGTATTTATTCTAAGGCAGGGAGGTAGTTTATTGTTAGTAGACGTCCGCTTAGACCGAATTTTGTGACTGGGATGAGATTTTTTATCAACTATCGAATATATATTTTTATCAATTCACTTATCAACTATCAAATATATATTTTTATCAATTCACTTCTTGCTAATGATCGTTTTCTAACGCCGGTGAAACCACGTGGCACAGCTAATACATTATTCAAATAAAGCATATCATAACACATTCAGTTATCCGAAAAGATATCATGTTACTAAAATCTTGTACAGATAAGAAAATACACCTGAAAATACAAGACATATTTCACGAAGAAAAAGTATCGCATGAACGGGTAAATAAAGTTTACGATTGATGTTCGAAAGTTTCCACTCGGGGGATACATTTAGGAGGTCTAAATCTAAAATACGAAGACACGAGGCAATTTATCAATTTGCGAGCCAGTTTTTCTTTTATTTAACACCTTAGGCAGCCAATAGATTAATTTATTAAGACACATTACTTCCTTGATTTGGTTTGAATCGATGTAATTTTGCATTGCGCTGTTGCTTAGGGATTAAGAATAGAGCTACCCCCTGCCTGATCGTAAGAGGCGACTAAAAGCGGGCTACCGGGGTTGCGGGTGGGGAGAGTGGGTGTCAATGCGTCCAGCCAGCAGCCCCGGGAAGGACGGCGGTGTGTGCGTGGCTGCATGCCGCCGTAAACATCGGAAGGCGCAGGAGACCACATCTGCTCTCTAAAGATGGGCCCGTTCTGACGCGTCGCGCGTGGACGACACCGGTGCGTTCTACTGGAGATCTCGGAGTCCTCTCCAAGCGCAGAGGCAGGCCATCGAAGGGGTTGTAGTGAGGTTAAATCCCACATAACCCGGTTTCCCCCTTCAAAATTCCTCCTCTAAAAAAGATCAGTGAGAAAGTAGCGGTGCTGAAATACCACTAAACTCACTGTTAATGAAATACTGGTAGTGCCGTGGAGGATAAAAATGTCCCGTTGCACTACTGGTGTCATATGGGATAAATCTATATTACGTATTCGTTTACGTATACAATTATACATTATTTAAGTATTCAGTATCTGTGTGAGATCGCTTAAAATCCTAAACCACTGTCAGTAAGACAACTCTTATAGCTAAAAATTCTCGCATCTTTCTTCTCATTTCAGAAATTATATTTTATTCATAAATTTTTATTGCAAGACCAAACCAACCTTAACTAGGTTGGATATTTACGTAGGTGCCAAGAGGTCTGCTAGATGCGAAGATGCCTACATTCCATTTTGTACGTAAAACAGATCAAATGCAAAATAGTGTCTACTACTTTCTTTTTAATTTTATTATTTTCATCATATTAGTATACCAAACAGAAGCTAGTTCAAGAGATGGAACATTGTCAGACAGACAACAGACAGAGAGCACTTTGTAACAGGTTCCCGTTTTTACCCTTCGGTTACTTCACCACAAAAAAGCGACCTCAACAAACAATAAGACTCTATTACACAACAATAAAATGAATGCCCCGCAACTAAACGGTAAACCCCTAATGTAACACGTAACGAAGTACGCTCATTACACCTCATGACCCCTAATTGCGGCGCTTATAAGCTCCCCTGCGATTTCGTCCCTTTTCAGGTTCGAGCACTTACTTTACAGATGTTGGTTATATAAACAGAACTCATAAGTAATTTAATTTTTTAAAACGTTGTCATTTAGTTAAAAAAAACTACAAAAACAAACAGTTCATGTACTTATATTTTTAAGTACATATATTTTTCTCCTGTATATCCATCCATTTAGATAGATATGGAAAAAAACTATAAGCTCTACACTACTGATATACCTGTTTTATTGACCAAAGGAAATTGTTTGCCTGCACCAACAGCAATTAAGCTACAATGAAGAAAGGCCCCGCAACTAAACCCCTAATATAACACGTAACAAAGTACGCTCATTACACCTCATAACCCCTAATTGCGGCGCTTTTAAGCTCCCTGGCTTGTTATTTAGATTTAAATCAATTAGTTATATAGATAGATTTAAGTATATTTTGATTTCTTTAATATAAAAATAGTATTTTTTTATTTCTTTAAAAATATTTGCATACCTTACTGAGGTAAATATGGCGGACTTTAAATATATAAAACAACTTCTGTAATACCCATATTTGCGCAAATAAATCATTTTTCTTTTCTTTTCTTTCTGGGAAATTTCTTTCTTTTCTTTTTATTTCTTTTCAGGTTCTAGGACCTACAGCAGAACACAATCATGTTGGTAATATAAACGCAATTCACAAGTATCTATATAGTTATTATTATGTAGTTTGAATCTTTCAAAGTATTTTCACACTGATCATTTATTTATGCCATTTATAAATAACTTACGTTAAATTTTCGCGGGAGCTCGACTTGTTTCGAACCTGAGCGACGTCCTTTTTTCGCTGCAGTGACATTCATTATTTTTAATGTAATAAAATATCTTTAAACTACTCTAGAAGCTACTATGATTACCTACGATTATACCGGTATAATTATTCCTCCCCTACAGTACACCAAGAATGACCAAGATATAAATATTATTATCATGACAGAGAAATATGCAGAAAGTTTGCAATTTTTTTGCTTTTACTTACGTAAAACTATTGGCTATACGGGATATTGTTGGATATACGAATATCCTTTTTGAACCTCCATAACTTGCTTTCGAATTTACCAGATACTTAAAATTTTTGGGATATGATGTCAGCAGCAACTAATATAATGCATAGCTCGAATACTTTGTATTTTATACTTAGATACTAAATTTTTAACAAAAGTTGATGAAGCCAAGGCTGGGCAGGGCTTAGTATAGATACGAGTACGTATAGATTCAGAAACTTAGATTTACATGAAATCTGATATATTTTTCTCAGTGTCTTACATAATGTACCGTCTTGACAACATTTACATGAAAATGTTTTTGGTGGGATAATATTTACAGACGGGAAATTGTACACAATCAACTTGCAGCAATTTCAAAACATTAAACCACAATGAAGAAAGGTTCCGCTAAACCCCTAATATAACACGAAACGAAGTACGTTTCTCATAACGCCTAATTGCGGTGCTTATAAGCCCCCCTGGGATACGCGCCTGGGATTTCGTCCTTTTTAGGTTGGGGCACCTACAGGCTACAGCAGGAATTGATAAAAGATTTTTAAGTAGTTTCCTCATTCTGTAAGGTAAGGTAATATACAGTATTTCCTGCCTACACTACTAATTCATTATTTACCATGAAAAATGAACCAGGAATCATTTATTATAAGTACTACTGATCCGGCCCGGATTCGTTCGGGTGATGAGAAAGAGAGACAGAGTTACTATCGCACTTTGGCTAGAAATATTGAAGTAGCCTTTTGTAATATAGTACAACAAAGTAAACGCCACCAAAACCCGCAATGAAACGACAATGTAACACGCAATGAAGTCGTGTACTCATTACACCTCATATTCCTGATTGCGGCGTTTAGAAGTCCGCGAAATAATACGCCCTAATGCTTTGAAAAGTCCGTTGGTACTTCATCCCCTTTTTCGTATTTTATTTTTAGAAGTAGCAGATGAGCATACAGGCGACGTGATTTTAAGTCGCTTTATATTATAAGACAAGATAACAAGATTCACACTCATGGCCCCACAATACAATTCCCTGTGTCGTGTATGCCATGGACACATTCAATGAGAGAAACACAAACACCTACACCGAGAACAGAAATTTTAAAATACTCGTTCAAGTTCCTGTCTCGCTGGGAATTGAACCCAGGACCTTCCGAGTGGCAGTCCGGCATGGTAACTATGGTGACTGTGGAATTCACTACCACCTAATATCCGTCAAACCAAAACTTTATCTGTATTCAAGCGTCGTGTCAAGGACCACTATCTTTCCTTGACATAAAATGTCATATTTACTACAGTTTATATGGTATTTATGTTCTTTTGTTTGGTATTTATTGTATTGTATTTATATTATTATTGTATTGTATTATATATATATATATATATATATATATATATATATATATATATATATCTACGTATATATTTGTATTTATGTATTCTATAATATATATTTATATTATATGTACTTATTCATACCATATTCTAGGTTAAGTATTTAGATTGCGTACACACACTGTACCACTGCAATCCAGCTCTCCAGTTACAGGTCTGCTGGAAGAAATTTCTGTTGGAATAAGCAGTACCTTTGTACCATATTTCATTTAATGTTCCTTACTTTATAACATTACTGTGTACAAAAATCGTTAAATAAATAAAATAAATAACCACTACGCCAAACAGGTCGTCTATATGTACATACCTTAGAGCATCAAAGTTACTGACTCACCCTGTCATTCCTGTCATACTTTGATGCTTTAAGGTACATACAACCCTTTCAAATAAATGTAAATTTTCGTCCCGCCATCGTGGTGGCTGACGTCACTGTGACTGGCATAAGTCAAGTTATATTTAATTAACACAGTAATAAAACAAAAATGTACCACGTAACGATTGCGCTTTTGTCATTACACATTATATTCCTAATTGTGGCGATGGGAAGCTCGCGAAATTCCCGGCTAAATGTTCCACTGGGATTTCATCCTCTTTCAGAGCCAAGCGCCCACAATAAAGTGTTCCATGTTTGTAACGTAAGTGAATTTTCGTTAAATAAGGGTTTGAATGGCCAAGTTGTATTTTTCGCTCAAATCAAGATATAAAAGTTCTTACAACACAGGTCCTAATGCTAATGCTGGAGTCAGGGTAATTCCCACTCATGGAGGAAAAAATGTTTTAGTAAATTATGTTCAAAGCTTCTAAAACAAAACAATATCATAACAGTGTCTTTTATGGAACCAAAACTATATAACGGTCTAGCGGAATCAAAATTAAAACGGGCAACGAGTTTAAAAAAGAACTTTAAAAGTATTTACAGAAAAAGGCGTATTACCCAGTCACTGATTTCATAGACGATAAAACGGCATAAAGGAATTCCATAAAAACCTGGGAGGTTTTTCTTCCGCCGGCTTTTGTCCTCTCATTGTACAAACACCCTGTGATATGGGTACCCAAAGCCAACGATCGGATCCGATCCGAAATGTAAATAAATAGATGTAAATGTACATTTTCGTAATTGAAATATGAAATGAAATAAAATAATATGAAATATCGTTGGACAATTCACACAACACCATCTGATTCCAAACTAAGCAGAGCTTGTGCTATGGTAATCAGAAAGCTGATAAACATACTTATATAAATCTAAATACATACTTAAATAGATAAATTAACACCAAGACACAGAACAAATAGTCATGTTCATCACACAAATATTTGTCCTGGGTGGGAATCGAACCCACGACTTCACGTTTCGTAGTCGGCTCATCACCCACTACACCACGGAGGCCGTCATTGTGTTATTATAATAAAGTTTTTCTCTTTCATATTTTTATCTATGTAATATTTGCATACCTCAAGAAGGTAAATATGGAACACTTAACGTTACAGTTAAAACCCGTTTTTAGATACAACGCGTTTTCTCTAGTTAGGACTAGTTTTTACTAAACACCTTGTTGAATAAAACAATTATTTATCTGTGATTAAATAATTTATCTATAATAAAATAGCCTTCCTACACATCACTAGTGCGTAAGCACATCCCTAAAATTTTGTCTGTGGCTCTTTCCTTCCTTGTAAAATTGTGAATCACGGTGTCTCGCAGCAAAGTAATATTAAAACAAAATCTTGCAAAATTACCAGTTTTTTAATTATTACAACAGGTTATGGGCCCAGGCCACCTGTTTTACAGTTTAGTACAAAGTATTAAAGTACAAGAAAGTGAAATAATAAAAATTTTGCAAGTTTGCAACTTGGAAGCACGTGGCGGCATAATCTTCATTAGCCAAAATGTCATCTAATAATACGATGGCTCTGATCGAGAAGCTAACGGGAAGAGATAATTATCCTACGTGGAAGTTTGCAGTACAAACATACCTCGAACATGAAGAATTATGGACATGCATCACGTCCGATACTTGTGACAGCAAGCTAGATACCAAAGCGAGATCAAAAATAATTCTTCTTGTTAATCCTATTAACTATGTCCACATTCAAGAAGCTAAAACCGCCAAAGAAGTGTGGAACAACCTGGCGAAAGCATTCGATGACACGGGATTAACACGGCGAGTTGGGCTGCTGCGAGAACTGATCACGACATCTTTAGAGAATTGCCAAAATATAGAAGAATATGTGAATAAAATAATGGCAACGGCTCATAAACTAAGGAACATTGGCTTTCTAGTTAATGATGAATGGCTTGGAACTCTTTTATTGGCTGGTTTACCCGAGATGTACCAGCCAATGATCATGGCCCTAGAGAGCTCCGGTGTGACAATATCAGCAGACGCGGTAAAGACTAAGCTTCTTCAGGATGTAAGGAACTCAGAGTCGACTGCACTGTATGTCAACAAGGCTAAGGGACATCAGTCACAGTTTTTCAAACAAGCTCATTCTAAATCAAATAAAGTAAGCAAGGGTCCAAGATGCTACGCGTGTAACAGGTATGGGCATATTAGTAAATACTGTAAAAACAAAAAGAAAGAACAAAATTCCAGCGAGGACTCTGGTTATGTGGCAGTATTTTCTGCAACTACTTCAAACAATAGCAGTAGTTGGTTCATTGATTCTGGAGCTTCAATGCATTCAACAATGCACCATGAATGGCTATACGATGAAATTGCACCGCCTGTTTCTACAATAAAAGTAGCTGATGACAAGAAGCTCATTGTTAAGTCCTGCGGGAAAGTAAATTTAAATGTGGTTGATAAAAATGGCAAGATGTCTACAATTAAGGTAGAAAATGTTTTGTATGTCCCGGAGTTTGCCACAAACCTTTTATCTGTAAGCCAGATTATTAGTAAAGGCTGTAATGTATAATTTGACAAAGAAGGCTGCAAAATATTTAATAAGGAAAATAACCTGATCACAGTGGCTAAATTAGTTAACAATATGTACAGGCTTAATACTCATAGTATGCAGGCATACATATCAGAGATTAAGGAAAATGATGTTAACTTATGGCATCAAAGAATGGCACACCTAAACTTTGAAGATCTAAGCAAACTGTCAAATGCAGTAGGATTCAAATTGAAAAATGATAGTACATCCATATGTGTAACATGTCTAGAAGGCAAACAGACAAGGAACTCTTTTTCTTCAGAAGGATCACGAGCAAAACAGAAATTAGAGCTAGTTCACTCGGATGTCTGCGGGCCAATGGAGGTACCATCGCTTGGAGGAGCTCGCTACTTTGTCACATTTATAGATGACTTTACCAGGAAAGTATTTCTTTACTTATTAACTAATAAATCTGAAGTTATCAATAAGTTTAAAGAATTTAAAGCCTTGTCAGAGAATCAGCTTGGTACTACTATAAAAACTCTCCGTACAGATAACGGTAGAGAATACTTGAGTAATGAATTTCAAAGTTTTCTTAAGAAATCTGGTATTTCACATCAAACTACAGTTCCATACACTCCCCAACAAAATGGATTGGCAGAGAGGATGAACCGGACCTTATTAGAGAGAGCTAGATGTATGATGATTAATGCTTCTTTACAGAAACAATATTGGGCAGAAGCAGTATCAACGGCAGCATATATCACTAATCGCTGTCCAACAAGAGCATTATCATACTCTACTCCAGAAGAGATGTGGACAGGTAAACCACCAAGTATTAAACACTTAATAATCTTTGGATCTGAAGCAATGGTGCACATTCCTAAAGAGAAAACTAAAAAATGGGACAAAAAGGCAAGTAAAATGATTTTTATTGGTTACAGTGAACAGAGTAAAGGATACAGGTGTATTGATCCTATAACAAAGAAAGTAGTAATCAGTAGAGATGTTACATTTTTGGAAAACAAAAGAGATTGTGGTATGGTACCATTAACAGACAATACAGTAAAATCCCTTCCAACTAATCAAAGTAGTAAATTAGAAGAAACTTCAGAACTACAGTCAAGTGATGAATACCATTCTGATGAAGGTTCTTTGTATGAGCCAGAAGAACCAATTGATGTGAGAGAATTAAATACAAATGTAACCACAAGGTCTAAAGCAAGACTCCAAAATTATGAAGCAATCAGTTACAGTTGTACAAGTGAAGGTTTCGATGTAGATTTACCGGAAACATACAGTCAAGCAGTATCAACTGATAATATAAACTCCGATAAATGGAAACAGTCGATTAAAGATGAGTTAAACGCACATAGCATCAACAAGACTTGGGATATTGTTAATAAACCTCAAGGACTACGGGTAATTGGCTGTAAGTGGGTCTTTAGAATAAAAGAAACAGAATCAGGTCCACTTTACAAGTCCAGATTGTGTGCTAAAGGCTGTGCACAAAAACATGGGATAGACTACACTGAAACATTCTCGCCCACTGTTAGATATGACTCAGTCCGAGTTCTACTATCAGAAGCTGCTCAACACAACCTGCAAATACTGCAGTTTGATGTAAAAACTGCATTTTTATATGGTGATATTCAAGAAGATATATATATGACACCACCAGAAGGTTTAGATGTTCCCACAAATATGGTATGTAAATTAAATCGCTCACTTTATGGTCTCAAACAAGCACCACGGTGCTGGAATAAGAAATTTAATTGTTTGTTAGAAAAATTTGGTTTCGTGAGTAGTCATGCAGACAGATGTGTGTATATTGGAAATGTCAATAATAACATTTCATGACATGGAACAAAGGGACCTTGTATGGGACAGTAAAACTGAGTTGAAAGGCTCTGGCATCACTGTGTCTGAGTTTCTAACCAAAGCCAGACATAAGGTGTTTCTTGCAGCCCGTAAACATTTTGGTATCAAGCAGTGTTGGACAGTGGAAGGAAAGATTTCAATTATTCTGCCTGACAAAAGTAAAAGGAAATTAGAATCTATGAGTGAACTCAATTCTCTCATTACTAAATATCCCTCCGAAAGTACTCAATCTGTTGATTCTGATCAGACTCCTTCCTCGCCAAAATCTTCGGCTTCAAAAACCACAACTGGTCCAAGAAGGACTAGAAGACGTAATTAATATATTATATATATTTCTTCTTTTTAGCCATTGTCCATTGCATTATATTTGCCATATTGTTTGCTGCTCCATACTCTGTTGTTATAAATTATGCGTTTTAAAACAACCATCAGCGCAGGTAGATGAACGATATATTCATGATTCCTTTACGATACACTTTTAACCATTCTACAGTTTTATCTGCCGGTAGGCAACTTTATTTTTAATGTTTTGCTGTTTATTTAGATTTACAAGGTTACCTACGCTACGATATAATGTTAGGTTAAGTGATGTGACAGTGAGTGACACTTATGACAGTATTGTTTTTTGTTTTTCTCGGTAAAATGTGGTCTATGCAATCAGCCATGCTCTATTTTATATATTATTTTTTTTGGTTCTATTTTATTTTAAGTTATATGTTCTGTGTTGCAATCTGCCATGTTCTCCTTTATTCTGTCTTTTACTTAAATTAATATTGCAATATTGTTTATTTTGAGTAACATGCAATTGTTCAATATCATTGTTATGTGTTAAAATTTCTTCCGCTCACCAGTGAACAGTGAGTTAGCAGGTTAGTGATTAGTTTGTATATTATAACATAATATATTTTATTTTGATATATATACTTAGATTATTTTGTTTTATATTAGTAAAGTATTTATTTGTTTCATATTATTAAAGAATAAATATATAATAAAGTTTATATAGGTATAAAATTATGACAGATTTACCAGATCTGAACGACAGCTTCTTTTCATGTCAATCATCAGACATAAGTTTTGTTAGCGCGGATACTGATTCCTCTGGTCCTTTAACATTGCACGATCAGATTGCCTCTGTATGTCCTAAGTCTGCCGGTTTCCTTAACATCGCACACATAAATATTCAAAGTGTACCACGGCACTACTCTGATCTTCTAGCATCCATTAGCAGTGATCATCTCGATGCACTTCTAATCTCTGAGACTTTTCTCAAACCTTCTCTTCCTTCTACGCAGTTTTCTTTGCCAGGGTTCGTTCTTATTCGTAATGACAGGGTCGGTAAAGGGTGCGGCGGGGTAGCTATTTATTTACGCACCAGCATTCCGTACAGAGTTGTCAGCTCATCTCCGCCTCTTTACTCTGAATCAGCTGAATTCTTATTTATCGAATTAACGGTTAATAACAGCAAGCTATTACTTTCAGTTTTGTATAGTCCCAATCTCACCATTGACTATTTCGAAGAACTGGATGAAGTTCTTAGTGATCTGTGTCCTATGTATGATCACTTCATCCTTATGGGCGATTTTAATACATGTTTACTCAAAAATGATGCTCGTTCGTCTAAACTTAAGTCTCTTTTAACTTCTTTTAACCTTGAACTATTGCCCCTTCTTGCTACTCATCACTTCCCAAACTGTGTTCCTTCTCTCCTAGATCTAATGATCGTCTCATCCCGGAGTAACGTTGTCTCTCATGGGCAACTCACAGCTTCTTTCTCTTACCATGACTTGGTCTATCTCTCGTACCGTATTCGTTCCCCCAAAAGAAAACCGCAATATTTTTTCCTTCGCAGTTACAAGGGTATTGACTTGGAGGCACTAAGGCGTGATGCGGATGCTGTGGACTGGAGTCCTGTGTACAGTAACGGTTGTATCGACAACAAGGTGAGCATTTTTACAAAAATCGTTCTTAACTTATACGATCGACATGCTCCCCTTCGTCGTGTCCGAGTTAGGCACAAACCGGCTCCATGGCTTTCAGATGAAATTAAAAAAATGATGGCACAACGTGACAGAGCTAAACGGAGGTATAAAAGGCACCCTACCGCAACAAACCTTAATCTTTTCAAAGAGCTGAGAAACCGATGTAATCGTTTGTGTAGAGATGCGAAGAGGCGCCACTTTCATAGTTCCCTCGTCAATCGGAGCTCCTGTGATGTATGGAGATTCTTGAAATCAGTCGGTGTAGGCAAATCTCGTGATGTTGCGCGCGGTGATGTTGATTTGAATGAGCTCAACAACTTCTTTTCTTGCTCTCTTGTACCTGTGGTTCCTCATGTGAAGTCTAACACTCTCCGCGCGTTGTCACAATTGTCTAATCCACTATGGTCCAAATTTGAGCTTACCTTAGTGTCTATTGACACTGTAAAAAAGGCTTTCTCATCTATCTCCACCACTTCTGCAGCCGGTTGTGACAATTTATGTTCTCGAATGATCATGATGATCCTTCCCTCTTTATTACCCACTCTCACTCATATCTATAACCACTCTTTATCCACTTCCACTTTCCCTTCTTGCTGGAAACATGCCTACATTATTCCTCTTCCTAAAATTTCAAGTCCTTCTTTACCGTCTCACTTTCGTCCTATCTCCATCTTACCTTTTCTCTCCAAAATTCTTGAGCATATTGTCCACAATCAAATTTTCTCTTTCTTGTCTTCCAATCATCTTCTAAGCTCCTTCCAATCAGGTTTTCGCCCTAGCCACAGCACCGTCACTGCCCTCGTGAAGGTGACGGATGACATTCGCTGGGCTATTGAAAGGAAGGAACTTACTCTATTGGTGTTGCTTGATTTCAGCAATGCTTTCTCCTCCGTTGACTTCGATATCTTAGTGGGAATTATGCAATCCATAAATATTTCTCCTACTGCCATTGCATGGTTTGATTCCTATCTTCGAGGTCGCTCGCAGCAGGTTCGTGTCGAAGACACTTTTTCTCGGGCATGTAACCTGAATGCCGGTGTGCCTCAGGGTGGTGTTCTCTCTCCGCTTCTATTCTCGATATTTATTAATTCTTTATCCTCTGCAATTTCCAGTAGTTTCCATCTCTACGCAGACGACTTACAAATCTACCGCCACTTTACTTTGTCACAGACTGAGTCAGCTATTGCAGCCGTCAATGAAGACCTAAGACGCATTAGTGACTGGGCAAAATCATATGGTCTCGTGATTAACCCATCTAAATCGCAAGCCATAATAGTTGGCAACCGCTACGTACGCAGAAAAATCGATTACAGTGAAATATCAGCGGTTTGCCTTGACGGAGTCCCAATCCCCTATAAAGACACTGTAAAGGACTTGGGTATTGTCATAGATACCGAGCTTTCCTGGAAAGCACATATTAATGAAGTAAGTCGAAAAGTTCACCACTCTCTTCATTCGCTGAAATGTCTCCAAGGTTTCTTACCCTTAAAAACTAAAATTACACTCTCTCAATCACTAATCCAGCCTATCATCGACTACGCTGACTCTTGCTATTTGGATGCTACAGAGGAGCTGTTGAACAAGCTTGAGCGCTTGCAAAACCTCTGTATTCGATTCATTTTTGGAATTCGTAAATTTGAACATATTTCCCAATTTCGCAAGGATCTCAAGTGGCTCCCAATCCGTTTTCGCCGAAACACTCGGATTTTATGTTTGTTGTTTAATATCCTCCGTAATCCTACCTCCCCGCCTTATCTGCGGGAGCGATTTTCCTTTTCACGACCTTCTATAGCTCCCTGCCGTGCCCCTCTTAAGTCTCTCCTGAACTATCCTTCTTTTAAAACCTACTCTTACTCCCGCTCCTTTACTGTACACGCAGTCAGATTGTGGAATTCACTACCACCTAGTATTCGTGAAATCAAAACTTTGTCTTTGTTCAAGCGTCGAGTCAAAGATCACTATCTTTCCTTGGCATAGAACAAAGAGGATATAACCACTACGTTTTATGTCATATTATTTATGTATTTATTATTTATATATATTGTATATATTGTTTATAGATATTTGTATATTATGTTTATATATAAATATATATATATATATATATGTTATATATATGTCTGATATGTATATATATTTTATATTATCTTTGCGTACACACACTGAACCATTTAGATCCAGATATCCAGTCACAGGTCTGCTGGAAGAAATTTCTATTAGGAATAAGCAGTACCTTTGTACCATCTTTCTTCTAATGTACATTATTTTAATATGTTGTTGTGTACATAAATTGTTAAATAAATAAATAAATAAAACAAAGTATATTTATTGTTGTATGTTGATGATGGCCTCCTGTTTTCAAAATCAACAGATGCATTGAACAAAGTTATAATAGATTTAAAGAATAATTTTGAAATTAAATATTGTGTACCTAAAAATTTTGTAGGACTACAAATTGAAAGATCTCAACGTCAAATATTTATTCATCAGTCCAAATATATTCAAAAATTACTACACAAATTTAATATGTCTAATGCTAACTGTAACAGCATTCCAGTGGACCCAAATACAACTTTGGAAAAGAGTTTGGAGGTGCCAGATGAGAACATCCCTTACAGAGAGGCTGTAGGATCACTTATGCACTTGGCAATTGTAAGCAGGCCAGACATTATGTATGCTGTCAGTCTGGTGAGTAGATATTTAAATTGTTATAACATAACTCATTGTGTGCGATCCGTTTTCAATTCCGTAGCTAGCTAGCTATAGGGGTATGCAAGCGTTGTAATACTTTGTTTTTATAGTAGTGTCCAATATATCGCTAAACCAACCGCACGTCTTTTCTTAAGAAAATATCCACCTCACACAAATCTCGACCTTACCACTTCAACATATGGTCCTTCGAGCCGGATGCCAGCGATAGCTACCTACGTTCGCCGGTCACCCGAGAACAAAAGGACGAGATAAGCGGCCGAGTATTCAATAGAATTGCGAGTTAAAAGAAGTTTTAAAGCATAATTATTTCATTACTTTGGTTACGATTGCAATTATTTCAACTTTATAATGGCTACAGAAGTGGAAAAATCGCTAAATATTTTGGAAAATATTGCACAAACCCTTAAGAAGACACAAGTAAACTTGAAAAAATGTCCGAGAGCAAGATTAACACGTAATTACATCGAAGCACGAGTGAAATGTTTGGAAGATTATTGGGATGAATACAAGCAAGCGCACGCCGCGTTGATTCGCAATACAACGAAAGAGAAGAGAGAAGTTCTGCCGTATATAGCTAAAGAAGAATTTTATGATCACGAAGAATTATACATCGGGTTAAAAAGTGAACTTCAAGATTTGTTAGGAAGCCAGCAAGTTAGCGCGGGTGGTTCATCGTCCATAACCAGTGATATCCAACAAACACAAGTTCTGTTACCTAAAATACAATTGCCTACATTCAGCGGTAAATACGAAGAATGGTTGTCGTTCCATGACTTATTTCTTACGCTCGTGCACAACAATGCAACTTTAAATAACGTACAGAAGTTACATTATCTAAAAACAAGTCTTAGTGGTGAAGCTGCATCAAAGTTAAAACATATACAAGTGACCGATTTGAACTACGAGCAAGCTTGGAACATCCTAAAGGGAAGGTATGGAAATAAACGTATAACCGTTGACGCGATTATGAAAAGATTGTTTTGGCAAAAGAAAATGGTAACAAATAATTCAAATTCATTAAAAAATTTACTGGACACAACTTTTGAATGTTTACATAGTCTCGAGAACATAAAAGTGAAAACTGAAAATTGGGATTCGATTATAATATTCATGATAGTGCAAAAATTAGATATCGAAACGCACAAAGACTGGGAAAATCATGTGAGTAGTGTTTGCCAAGACTTCGACAGTCTGCCATCGCTCGATATATTTCGCAAGTTCCTGGAAAACCGATTTCGTACATTAGAGCTTACTGAAAAACAAAAACCAAACGTTGTTGGCTTGCGAGAGAAGTCATATCACATTACCACTAATGTAAGCAGCGAGAAGAAGTGTCAACTATGCAGCGATAGTCACACACTTAGCCATTGTAAACAATTTGGGAAGAAGTCACCAGAACAACGAAGTGAGTGGATAAGATCAAACAATTTATGCTTTAACTGCCTTGCACCCGGACACTCTGTAAGGCAATGTCGCATACCAACATGCTGTCGACTATGCAAACGGCGTCATCATACACTGCTTCACGAAAACAAAGATGTGAACGTTACTAAATGCAACAATGAGAGTAAGAACATAATACAACATGAAGTAACATCACATACAAACATGGAGAAGTTTAAAGATGATACAACTATTATGACGTCACATGTAGCTACGGAACGTTGTACAGCATTATTAGCAACAGCAATCGTAAAGGTCAGAAGTGAAGACAACTACACTATTACTCTACGCGCCTTAATTGATCAAGGCTCACAAGCGAGCTTTATAAGTGAACGAGCTGCACAACAAATCAAGGCCAAGCGGTACCCCGTAAGAGGTACGGTCGTCGGTGTGGGATCAACCAGAGAAGACATCAAACAAGTCGTTCAGATTAACGTCGAGTCAAGATGTGATGATTCTTACAGCGTGAAAGTAAATTCCTACGTTATGTCGAAACAGCTGACTACGAAGATCCCATCCCGTAAAATTTATACCACCGACTGGTCCCACCTGGAAGGTTTAGTACTGGCTGACCCAAACTATTTTAAGCCAGGTACTGGTGTGACTTATTACTAGGTGTCGACGTGTATGCACAAATAGTACAAAACGACCTAATCAAAGGTCCACCAGGGTCCCCGTGTGCTCATAAAACAAACCTTGGTTGGATTTTATTTGGAGAAGTAGAAGACAAACAATTATTATCAAATTCAGTTGTCGTTATGCATCACCAAATAATTGCAGACGACTTCTTGAAAACGCTATGGGAAATAGAACAAGACACGAAGAGAAAACACACGAAAGAAGAACAACAATGCGAAATTTTTTATGAAGAAACCTACAAGAGAGATAGCAATGGAAGATTTATAGTAAGACTTCCATTTTCTACGAACTACCCAATCTCACCTGAAGGAAATACAAGAGACATAGCAATGAAGCGCTTGATACAACAAGAAAATAGGTTACAAAAGGTACCAGATTTGAAAGAAGAATACGATAGAGTATTAGAAGAGTACTTAGAATTGGGGCACATGGAAGAGATACCGACTGATGAAATAAACAACCGTAGTGTTTACCTTCCACATCATGCCGTGGTGCGAAGGGACAAAGAAACTACCAAACTCAGAGTAGTATTTGATGCGTCATGCAAAGGAATTAATGGGGTCTCTTTGAATGATGAACTACTAACTGGACCTATACTCCAAGAAGATATGAGAAGCATATTAATGAGATGGCGTATGCATAAAGTATGCTTTGCAAGCGATGTCATGAAGATGTACAGAATGGTGTTTGTCGACAAGAAAGATACAGATTTTCAAAGAATACTTTGGCGAAGAAAGGAAAATATTTCAGAAGAGAAACAAGAAGTCAAACACTATAGATTAAAAACAGTAACATTTGGTACAGCGTCTGCACCGTACCTTGCGATCAAAACTTTAAAAAAGATTGCAGTTGAAGACGGTGGACAGTACCCAGACGCTTCAAGAATCATTTTAGAAGATTTTTATGTGGACGATTTAATTTCGGGCTGCGACTCCACAGAACAAGCAATTAATGTTGCTAAACAAATCTCAAACATATTACATCAAGGGGGATTCGAACTCCAAAAATGGGCTTCCAATGACTCAGATTTTTTAAAATCTATAGACGCCGAGAAGGTCACAACAAAGTTGAACTTAGAACTAAAACTAGATGGCACAATCAAAACCTTAGGACTAACATGGAATTTAGAAGAAGATGAATTTCAGTACCAACTGCAATTAGAATCCATAACTTCAACCATTACAAAAAGAAACATACTGTCAGATTTACAAAGATTATATGATCCATTGGGCTGGATAGCACCAGTCATAGTCACTGCAAAAATTTTAGTACAAAGATTGTGGTTGGAAGGAGTAGGATGGGATGAAGAAATTAATAAAGAACTGAGAAAAGAATGGGAATTATTTAGAAAGGATATAGATTCTGTAAAAGATATAAAACTAAAGCGTTGGTTAAATACCTTAAATATTGAAAGACATGCAATAACTCTACATGGGTTCTGCGATGCTTCTGAAAAAGCCTATGCGGCTGTAGTCTATTGCCGTGTGCACTCAAATGATGGAACGGTGAAGGCAAATCTCGTCGCGGCAAGAACGAAGGTAGCTCCAGTGAAGACAATATCATTGCCACGACTCGAACTGAGTGGAGCAACACTTTTAGCGAAATTACTACACAAAGTGAAAGAAGCTATGAGAATCTCATCACAGAACGTATTTGCATGGACTGACTCCACAATTGTCTTAGCCTGGCTCCGAGGAGAACCTAATAGATGGAAGCCATTTGTTGCAAACCGTGTAGTTGAGATATTGGAACTAACAAACAATTCTCAATGGTACCATGTGCAGTCTAATCAAAATCCAGCTGATATAGCTTCAAGAGGTACATCTTTATCAGATTTGAAAGATAATTTGCTATGGTGGAATGGGCCTTCCTGGCTTAGAAACCAAAACATAGAATATACCAAGCCTATGTCTTTATCTACAGACATAGAAAGGAGGAGAAATATACAGGCTTACGTTAATACAACAGAATATCAAAAAGAACACATTAAATTTGAAGAATTCGACACACTTACTAATTTACTAAGGGTAATAGTACACTGCAAGAGATTTCTGAACATGAAAAGAGACCCAGAGAAACTAGAACAAAATATAACAGCACAAGAGATACAACACGCATTAATTATATGTATTAAGAGAGTACAAGAAGAAGAATTCTCAGATGAGATAAAAAACCTAAAAGAAAATAAATTAGTTAGAAAATCTAGTATATTAAAGTCACTTAACCCATTTATGGACGACGATCAAATCCTCAGGGTGGGCGGTAGACTCAGAAACTCAGATGCTGATGACAACCTGAAACATCCAGTGATACTGGGCAAAAGAAACGGCCTTGTGCACCTTGTTTTGGCTGATGCACACATAAAAACCCTACATGGTGGAATTAAATTAATGACAACTTACCTGATGAGCAAATACTGGATTGTTGGCTGCAAAGGTCTAGTGAAACAATACATACATAAATGTCTTACCTGTGCACGGCAGCGAGCCACTCAAACACAAATGATAATGGGCGACTTACCTAAGGCTCGTGTTACACCATCTCGTCCATTTTCTCGAAGTGGAGTCGACTTCGCTGGTCCTGTGTATGTATTAAATTCTAAGGGACGAGGAGCCAAGACTAGCAAAGCCTATATTTGCATATTCATCTGCATGGCAGTGAAGGCTATTCACCTGGAATTGGTCAGCGATCTAACGTCTGAGGCCTTCATCGCAGCGTTTAAACGTTTTGTTTCTAGAAGAGGTAGATGCAATGAAATATGGAGCGATAATGGCACTAATTTTGTGGCAGCCAATAAGGAATTGGTTTCAATGTGGCAAGATGCAGGATTAGAAATGCCTAGCGATGCAGCCACAGAGCTGGCAAATGATGGCACGCAGTGGCACTTTACTCCTCCTTACAGTCCTAATTTTGGAGGGCTCTGGGAAGCAGGCGTTAAGTCAGTAAAACAGCACTTGAAGAAAATATTGACTTCAAATTTAACCTTTGAAGAGTTTGCAACAGTTCTAACACAGATTGAAGCCTGTCTTAACTCAAGACCCTTAATACCAATATCAACAGATGTGGATTTGATAGATGACATACAAGTGCTTACACCGGGTCATTTCATCATAGGAGAAGCACCTATCACTATTCCAGACCGAGACTACACAAAGAGTAACATCCACTTACTATCCAGATGGCAGCATACACAACGTTTAGTTCAAGCATTTTGGAAGCGCTGGCGAACCGAATATTTATCTCGGCTTAATCAGAGGCCTAAGTGGCTGAAAAGCGCACCAGAATTTGCAATTGGTGACATTGTACTATTAAAAGATGAGAATATGCCACCCTCCAAATGGGCATTAGCACGAATATTAGAAAAACATCCCGGACCAGACAACAAAACCCGAGTGTATACTGTTCGATACAAAGGAAAATCAATCCGAAGATCAATATCAAATTTATGTCCATTACCAATATCTAGAGATTAATTTCATTAGATTCAGATTAATCTTTTGTTATTATTTGTTTAATTTTATTTGTTAATAGGTACAATACTTGCAAAAATAATTGTTTTGCTTCATTAAAAGTAAAATTTTCTTATGTTGGTAAATTTAGAAAAGGCCTAAGCGTCCTTTTGGTGGGCGGTATGTGCGATCCGTTTTCAATTCCGTAGCTAGCTAGCTATAGGGGTATGCAAGCGTTGTAATACTTTGTTTTTATAGTAGTGTCCAATATATCGCTAAACCAACCGCACGTCTTTTCTTAAGAAAATATCCACCTCACACAAATCTCGACCTTACCACTTCAACACATTGGAACATAGTGAAAAAGATAATGAAATATTTGAAGGAATCTATGTGCTATGGATTGCGTTACTCATCATCATGTAACAGCATACTTCAAGCGTACAGTGATGCTGACTATGCTAAAGATCCATGCACGAGACGGTCACTAACTAGATATGTTTTTATTAAAAATGGAGCTGCCATCACGTGGGCCACACAGCGTCAACAAAGTGTTGCTCTATCTACTACAGAGTCAGAGTTTATGGCAGCATGCTCAGCAACAAAAGAGGCAATATGGTTAAAGGGACTATTATGTGATATTGGTGCTTTTAATCAAGACTCAGTGTGTCTTAACATAGATAATCAAAGTGCAATTTGTTTGATAAAAAATAAGGACTATCATAAACGATGTAAGCACATAGAAGTTAAATATAATTTTATTAAAGAAAAATTTATAGAGAAACAAATAGATTAAAATTATGTGAGTACAAAAGAACAATTTGCAGATTTGTTTACAAAAGCTCTTCCTAAAGATAGGTTTCACTATTTAAGAAAACAAATTGGTGTAGTAAAGTTAGATTGTAGTTAGTTATATTTTATGTAGTAGCTCTTTATAGTAGTTTGCTTTTATTTAGAAAGAAAAATTATAAACTTTGGTTAAGGTTTACTTCGGGTGAGAGTATTGTTGTCTAAAAATGTATACTATGTTTTAATTTTATAATTAAGTAAAAGCTGTTTATGTGAGGAATGCTATTTGGTGAGAGTGTTGAATAAAACAATTATTTATCTGTGATTAAATAATTTATCTATAATAAAATAGCCTTCCTACACATCACTAGTGCGTAAGCACATCCCTAAAATTTTGTCTGTGGCTCTTTCCTTCCTTGTAAAATTGTGAATCACGGTGTCTCGCAGCAAAGTAATATTAAAACAAAATCTTGCAAAATTACCAGTTTTTTAATTATTACAACACACCTTTTATCAACGCTCAAGCTCACAGAAATCACTTTAAAGCCATTCTTTATTAATATCATATGTATGAAAGTAACTGTTTATTTGTGGTTGTGTGTTTCTATTACGTTTTCAAGTCATACCTACTGAACCATTTATATTGAAAGTTGATACACAGATACTCGGCAAAAGGAGTACAGGAGGAAGAGAAAGTAAATATATATTTATACTAGAGTTTTTGACATTTTGACCAACACCCAGACCGAGAACAGAAAATTTAAACTTGGTATACCTACACGTAATGTTATAAGAATAGGTATAAAAGGCTGCTATTAGAATACCCATCTCGTACCAGTACTTCAAACGGAATGAATAATAAAAAACAATATTACATTTCTCCACATTTATTCTCAAAATAAACAAGTTTAACACATCAAATAAATAAAAATACTTACTCATATTTTCTAAATTAAAACTTAATAATCATTGCTTATTATAAACACAATCTCAACAAAAAATTGAGTGTACCAAACTTCATATCTGAGTAAATTGGTTTTAGCCACACCGGCTAACAAGCTCGTAATCTTTTTCGTAGCATAAAATTAAATTAAACCTTATTTTTCTTTTTCTTTTTACCTTCAACTACTACAGGTTCAGGTGGCACCTCAGGAGGTGTTGGAGGAAGACGCTTATCTGGCCACAAACGTGCGATCATGTCGATGATACCTGCACAAAGTTTAGATTAGTATTCACCCTCACACATGACAGTAATAGAACTATTATCGTTCGCCTGGGGAAGTACCACCGCTGCACCCACTTCTGCTGTGAACCAATTATATTGTGTTTCGGTGCAAAGGTGCAGTTGCCGGCCACACTTACATGAGGCGACGACCAGCCTCCGGAGTAGCAGCGCAACTGCATACGACCTTAGACAAGACTTACCTATGCTTGCTTGAGGTTGTATGTAGAAGTCCATGGGCTGCAGCGACCACTTAATACCATGTGGCCTGCATGCTCGTCTGCTACTTCATTCAAATAAAAAAAAGTGATAAAAATGACAAGTGGTATTCTACTATGATAAACGCTTGTAGAACAAATTGAAAAAAAAAGGTAATTTAAGAAACTAAAAAACCTGACTGCGTTTCTGTGTAATTGGGAAATATAGAAACCAAGAAAGTCGTCATACGCGCTTGCACTTAGATACTTTTTCTTGCTAGTGGTAATTACTCTTAAAACTATGTATTTTGGTACCGATTGATTCAGAACGACAGGTACACCATTTAACTGGTACTAAGGGCCCGTAGAATGCCACAGAACAGTTATAAGTTAGGTGGTGCCTAATACCTAATGTGTAATATACATTACACACACAAAAGTACACTTTTTTTGGATGGAGACTGTCATTTAAATGAAATAGCAAACCAGCATGCTGGACATGGTGTTAAGTGGTCGCTGCAGCCCATAAATATCTACAATGTGAAGCAAACTGGGATCTCTTCTGATGTCATACGGATTTGCGCTTCACTCCAGAGGCATGGCAGTGTAAAATTTTTTTTGGATCTGATCGTATTGTCTGTCATAAAGCCTCAAAATCATAAGTGGATAGAAAATATAAAACCCTCACCAGCAAGTTTAACAGTTTTTCCCCCTTTATCAGTCTTTGGTCCAGGGAACGTGTCAACAAGGCCATCTACCAGGTCTTCGTCTACTGGGCAGTTGGCTAACTTCATATCCCTCAGTATTTCACGGGGCTGCACTAACTCCCGCTCTTTGAACTTTTTGAGAAAATATAACCTGTTCAGAATTATTTGAGTATTAAATTAAAGCCTAGAAGATAAATAAAATACGTAAAGACTTTGGATTTGGATTTTTTTAATTACGTCCTTACAGTTACTAAGGATGTTTTCTTAACTTTCTCGCTCGTGTCTCAATATTAAACTTGTCAAAGAACCCGCAATCATGTGCTATCCCACTGCAGTTAAATTAAGATTAAAATTGAAATTCTTGTATACCCCGAGACTAGGAAGTCCCGACGGGTGCAGCTACATCGTTATGTAAGCCAATTCATAGAAGAACGGTACGAGCTTCGAATCATCACTGTCCTCCCGCAACTCAAGAACTTCCATAGCCCCCATTTAGCCTTCCCTTCATACGGGAATTGTATGGATAGAGCGATAAAACCTGACTAAAACATGCAAAAAAACAAGAAACTTTGTTAACTTACGCAATGTCCACTTGGCATTTCTTCGATGAGCTCGCCAAGTAGTCGAATCTTTTGAGAATAATCACCCTGATATCAGGAACTGACAATTTGTAGTCATGCGTAACCATCCCATGGGTAACTTTAAAGTCCTTTCTGTATTTCAAATTCAGAATTTCGTTCAACTCCTACAAAAATAAAACCTTATTTGGCAAAAGGATGAAGCACCGTATATGAAAGAAACAAAGGGCTAATCTTTCTGCTGTTGTTGCTGTTGAGGCATTCGCGTGCAATCTTAACATGCAGTTTCAAATAAGGCCATGCATTCAATCATAAGAAGGACTTGAATTTCTCAATACCGTAGCGTAGTACCGTTCCAATCCAGCAAACTAAGCTTATTCTCCTTACCTTAAATGTTCCTATCTGATGGGCCAGTGGTTCTTAACCTTTTTAGGTCTGTTACCCTTATGACCTAACTAGGGTCACTAATTTTACCCCTCCTCCCAACGTTGAAGTAATCAATACTTGTTACTACAAATACGTCGGCTTTATTAAACATAAAAACAATTGTACATATTTTTTTTAGATATTTTACTCTAAATCACAGTTATAACCTATGTTTAAGCTAGGTAATTTCTAAAACTTAGAAAACATAAAATAAATTTGATTGCGACGGAAACTTTGCGCGCTAGTCGGTGCTCAGACTTGTCATTTTGAATTTCGGCGTTTGACATAACAACCGGATCATTGTCACCCCTCCGAAACACAAATTTTACCCCCGCGGGGGTAATTACTCCCAGGTTAGGAATCTAGGTGATGGGCTATCAATTTACCAGCAATCAAATTCAAAATAAATTTACAACAAACCTGTACAAAATCCTTTTCGACCACAATGTCTTCCAGTAACAAATTTTTCAACGCAACTTGCTTATCCCTCATCTTGGTGAGGATTATAAAAGCGTTGGATGGAGACAAGGGGTTATAGGACAAATCTAACGTATTTAGTCCTTTGGCCACTTGAAGCCTTAACGCGATTGCCTTTGCTGCTGGTGTTGATAATCTGAAAAAATGTTAAACTTTAAATGCTTGTAATAAGTATTTTAATTGTGTATGTTTACTTAGATTTTTTTCTATCTATACATATAAAAGAGGATGTTTGTATATATGACATCGCAAAACTCAGAAACTATTCGACCGATTATTATGAAAATTGGTATGTATATGTATTTTTTCACGGAGAAGGTTTATATGCTATCCATTATTATTATTATTATTTAATATTTAAACGCGATACGGAGTTCGCGGGGTCAGCTAGTATCATATATGATACGTAATTTATTATTATCGTAGAATGGCAGTAGTAGAGGTAAAACTCCTGCACATTGTTTTTTCTTTGCTCTGTGCTCACACTACATCATAGGGAGAAGAACGTCTGAAGAACAGCGCTGTCCAGGATTTTTTCTTAAGGCAGCACAAGTTGAGCCGCTCCCTTTTGCCAAAAAATATCTGTGTGTTAAATTGTACCATACTACCTGTTTTCTATGTTTATTATTTGAATGGCAGCCGCCCGCGACTTCGACCGCGTGGATTTGGTATTAGTCATAGCATGATGCTATATAGCCTAAAGCCTTCCTCAATAAATGGACTATCCAACACAAAAAGCTTTTTTTAATTCGAACCAGTAGTTCCTGAGATTAACGCGTTCAAACAAACAAACTCTTTTATCTTTAAATAAATTGTAAGAGGCAACCATTCCTTGACAAAATAATCATCCGCTGTTCTCTGATTACTACAAGTCAGTAGGTTGGAGGGTAAAATGACCGGTTCATGACTTTATCCTATTGTATTCAGCACTGCATTTTCAAATACTAATTGTGGTGCATGAGTAGTACATTCTTAGTTTTATCTTTGTATGTGTTGTAAGTTAAAATTACCTGTTGTTACTCAAGTCCACAATTTGTAGAGTTGGTACAAAAAGAAGTCCTCTTAGCGAAGGGCCGATTGTAAGTGCGTTCCAAGAAAGGTTCAGCTCGACTAATACAGTACTGTTTTTGAGCTGGCGGAGAAGTTCGTTTACACCTGATGATAACATAATTTAAAACATTAAATTATCAAGTCCATGTAAGTGTGATGAAAGGCACAATCCAACAAATATCAAGTGCGAACATTTTCGCCGACAGCTACCCCATCACTAGCCTGAGATTTGCAAATAATTCTGCGGTGAAAGAAATTTGTATCAGTAGGTAATTAGATATATTGATACAGATTAAAGGGTTTCGATGGAATGTTCTCGTGGTCACCACGATTTTGAGTAAATTTATTTTAATATCAAACAAACTATTGCGACTGCATACAGTGCACACGTCCTCAAACAATACAAGTCGAATAGTTTTGTCTGAATGAGTTTTGTCCATGGTCCCTGAGCGTCAGCTACAACTTAACGCAATGTCGCTTGCTCATTAAAAATAATGACACGTAAAACCCAAAACGTCTTCAGCGAAAGGAGAGATTCGGATTTTGCTAAGTTGCAACCGGTGTTTTCTTTAACTATTTGCACAGCAAACAACTGGGATCTTTTGCGAGAAATCTCGCTAATCAGCATCCCCAAGAAAAGTAGGGGGATTTTAATTCGAGCGGGAAAACCCGCAAATGGCATTCCGAAGCTTGTAATTACGCGACAAAGTTTCAAAGAGGTGCTGCGATAAAACCTAATTAGGTGAATTTCCAGTCCGAAGTGCCTACTGGAAATGCTAAGGGAATTAATTAAATTTTTACGAAACTTAGTTTTTGATCTTTCGTGAAATGTGGCTTGCTCGACTAGCAATTATTTAAAAAAAGTTTTATACATGTATATAGCTATAGCTCCTGAATAACTACGACGTAAGGGAAGTACCAGCGCTGAATCTATTTGTATCTTGAAGCAATTCGTTAAGCAACACACTAGGATTCTCTATGTCTATGGATACTCATAAAGATAGGTATACAAACACCCAGGCCGAGAACTGTAAAATGTATCCCCAGGAAAAATAAGGAGCTGTTAAACTAAGCTGTAATAACCACAAACAACATTCAGAAGCTTGTAATTACGCAATAGTTTCAAAAAGGTGTTAAAACCTAATTAGGACTTCTCAGTTAAAAGTACTGAAAAATGCTAAGGAATTTTATATATTTTATCATGAACCTTCTACTACTTAATCTTGAGCAAATGTAGCAGCTTGCTACGTTGGCAAAATTCAAATACAAACAATGTCTATGCACGTTCGTTTGCTATGCGAGACCTTTTTAAGAAAAAGGGGCGATCTAGCGTTTTGATAAGTAGCTACTGGTCTATCCTTAACTATTTGAACAGAAAACAACCTCTCTCGATTTGTCCTTTCTTGCCTTAGAGCATCACAGGTACTGACAAGTATGACACCCGTCAGAGGAGGGGCCTTTCGTCCTTTACGGACGAACCCCTCATCCCAACGTGCATGCACATGCCTTCTAGTTAAATACAACTAGTGTGTGTGTGTGTGTGTCGGTGTCAGTGTAGTCCGTGCATAGAAATGACGTTGTTAATTGAAATTGACATATTATTATTTAAAAATGTATGCGTCTGTAGCGATGAAAGAATATTTGTGAATGTCAGACAAAATTAAAATGTGTGCGTTCTTCCCTCCGTAGCAGATTTGGCACAAAAATTATGTATCGAAGCGAGGCGCAATGCCCTCTCCACTGACGGGTGAGTCAGTATCTTTGATGCTTTACGTTCCTTGACCGTTAATCATTAGTAGATCAAGTAAAGGTATTTTAATCCAAATTAAAAAAACCGCAAATAGCATTCCGAAACTTGTAATTACGCGACACAGTTTCAAAGAGATGCTGCGATAAAATTGAAAACCTAATTAGATGACTTCCCAGTCTGAAGTGTCTACTGGTAGTAATAAGGAAATATATTAATTTTTTACGAAACTCTGACATCTTGATATTTCATGGAACGCGGCTTGCTCTATTGAAAAAAATATTCACATTCCTACTGCTGCTGAGTACTTACGAATTGTCTTTAAAAAATAACAATATGAAGAACGACAAAGAACTTGCATTACAAAGGTGGGCCACAGGGCCGCGCCGGCGCCCTATGTGCGAAGTGTGCGGCGCACACAGGCGCCAAGATAATAGGGGCGCCGATATCGAAATTATTTTTGTTACATTTACACAACATATTTCTTTGTAGTGGAGTATCGATCATGGAGTAGTAATAGGCGCAACAAGTGCCTCGTAAACAAAAAAAACTATGTATTATATAAAAATAAGTTGAAACATAAAGATTCGTGAAAAAAAGAGGCGCTTCATAGGTTTAGCACACAGGCGCTGTGGGGAGTCGGCGCGTCCCTGGTGGGCCAGGGAAGTACCACCGTTAAATCAATTTATATCTTGAAGCTATTCGCTGAGTAACATGACTTTTCATATGTCGTTGTTACTCACAAGTACCT
Source organism: Pyrgus malvae (assembly GCA_911387765.1). Lineage (NCBI taxonomy): Eukaryota > Metazoa > Arthropoda > Insecta > Lepidoptera > Hesperiidae > Pyrgus > Pyrgus malvae. The sequence continues at coordinate 5,852,938 of OU426951.1, forward strand.
CCACCAACCCGCATTGGAGCAGCATGGTGTAGTAGGGGAGAGACCCGTGCCCAGCAGTGGGACGTAAGAAGAACCACTCACGTAGTTGCAGTCACTCAAGTACATACAGTGCGACCGTGAACCGAAGTTTAAGCTCATTCAAATTTCTGCCTCGCTGGAAATCGAACCTGGTACCCATCTACAGGAAAAGTGGCTCAATAAGTAGCTATAGTAATAAAACCTTATTAGGTCTCCACACTTGAAAGTGCCTACTGAAAAATGCTAAGGGATTTAATAAAGTTTTTATGAGACTCCTACTGACTGATCCGTTACGAAATGTTGTTACCGCTTGAATTTGAAATGAAGATTGAAATAAACTTTCGAAATTACTCCTTAGGGGATGGGGAGAGATTTACTGTTTTTCAACTGATCTGAATAATTCACCTGACTTCAGTAATGAATAAACTAGCCCGTCCAAATTTCATCTTTAAAGATCACATTATATTCGATATTTCGGATATTTTGCTTTGGTTATAGATAAAAAGGTGCGTAACAAAATAAGTTAGACAAAAAGAGAAAAAGTGGGGAGGGGCCAGGTTCTCGATTAATTAATCACTAGTTAGTCGCCAACGACTCCGCCCGGGTGGTTTACACGTTTTTGCACGTAGAAATGAGATATTTTCCCCGGGTAAAACCTCCAAACATACAAAAATTCCTGTCAATCCGTAGCAAGGACTTGAAAGAATGACATACAAATAAACAAACTTTCATTTTTATTATATTGGTATGGATTAATCTTTTCTCTGTTTCCGTGCTTCGGAGGGCACGTTAAGCCGTCGGTCCCGGTTGTTGTCGATAGATAACAATCATTAAACCTAGCTGGAGGCCTTATGGGCGGTTTGAAAACATCTGACAGCGGGTTGGCCTCCATCAACCCGCATTGGAGCAGCATAGTGGAGTAAGCTCCAGGCCTCCCCAATATCGAAGATAGACCCGTACCCAGCAGTGGGACGCATAATTGGGTTGCAGCCAATCTTTTGTCAAGAGGTATTTAATCGTCGATAAATGAATTTTTATAAGCGGTTTTCATATTTTCCAAACTCATTTATACCGAGCACCTACTCAAATAACAAATTTTAAATTGTATCGATGGAAGTCAAAATCATTAAATTCTGCCTTTGATATCATTAAATTCTATCACGTCATATTGGTGTCTACTTGTATCAATAAATAAGTATCAAAACATATGAGTAAGTATGAAAAAGTGATTCTGATAGAAACAGAGTACCTATATATAACCAATCTGGCACTGCACCGACAGGGAATAATCAGATTCTGCGTCCTGCCGTCCCAATCACACACATCTACGTGTCCCGTCTGCACTTCGCCACGAAGGTCTCCGATGTCGTGGAGTACGTGAAGGCGAAGACAAAGTATACAGTGTGGGTTGAGAAGCTAGAATCGCGCAGTGCGGTAAACTTTAGTTCGTTTGTGGTGCGCGTTCCGACTGACCTTCAGTCTACGTTCATTAAGGAGGAGGTATGGCCGAAGGGAGTCGTTTTCCGCAAATATCGCGGACGCCGTCGACCGCCTGGAGTCACCGAAATCGCGCCTCACAACGCCGAAAAAAAGTGACCTTAGTTTTAACATATAAATAATATGTATGTTAGTCCATAAGGTATTTATAGTATGGGCCTTGTTGCCTGAAAATAATTGATTTATTATTATTATATATGTAAGTATAGAAGTTTAGAAGTTAATAGGGACATTATGAATGCATGTATGAAGTGATAAAGACATAATATGTATTTTAAGTCACAAACCTTTTTGTTTTCAAATAAAAGTATGAACACTAAACAATTCTCACGCACTACCTTTAACCGGGAATTACAGAGTATCGATCCGTCAAATTTGACAGCTCCAAATGTGCTCCTTTTTTTGGTATCTGGGGGGGAACGGCACCTTGGGAGAGGATACCGGGTTATGTGGGATTTGACCGCACTAAAACCCCCCTCGGTGGCTGCCTCTGCGCTTGGGGAAGACTCCGGGATCTCCAGTGGAACGCACCGGTGTCCTACACGCGACGCCGCTGAACGGGCATCTTCGGGAGAGCAGATATGCTCTCCTGCACCTTCCGATGCTTACGGCGGCATGCGGTCACCGTCCTTCCCGGGGCTGCTGGCTGGACGGATCGAGCTCCTACTCTCACGCCCACTACCCCGGAAGCCCCCTTTTAGTCGCTTCTTACGATCAGTCGTTCTAAAAGTTGTATCTTTTATCTTAATGCATAAAAAATAAAAGGAATTAAAAGCCTCTGTTTTATATGTATAGTTAAAAATGCAAGCCTTCACTACTTTTAAATAAAAACAACGGAAAAGCGTTTCCTGTTCAATATGTATGCGTTGGTCCGAGTGGCCGCTAAGAGAATGAAACTTTAACGCTAAACGGTCTCTGAGGCCCTGAGTTGGAGGATTTCAGACTTCCGCTGTTTCTTCTCGACTGTTGTTTAAGAGTTTGTACATTTTGTTGAACGAATCGTTCAGTAACTTATACTTTAAATATATACTTATAAATACTACTTACTTGCGAAAGTATTTAATATTTACTCTGCACATAGCTGTTTTTATTTATGCACCTTTTTTGCGTGTCACTGCTGGGATATCTCCAAAACAGACTTTGAGCTCAACCACCACACTACTTCAGTGCGGGTTGGTTAGGTTTTATAGCAAGCTGGAAACTTTCACTCAGCCAATTTAAAGTTTCCAACTTGTTATAAATCCTGTCTGGGGTAGAACTTAATCATCCAAGGGTTTAAGTTAAAAAAAATACTTTTTTGCTATCGGAGGAAACCTTCCGGTGCACAGCAGTTGAAAAAGATACCGGGATATGTGGAATATATGGGATGAAAACACCGGTGTAAGTACTCCATGCGCGGTGCCTGGACTCGTTTTGGAAGGGCAATGTAGCTCTCCTACACCCCCAGGTGCTTATGACGGTGTGCAACCATGCACGCATCGACGACGTCCATCGCAAGGCCACTGGCTGGACGGTTCGGGCCCACACTCCCGCCACGAGTAACACACATCACACAAGCAGGGATACCGTAGCTCTTATATGCATGCTTATTTGTTTGCTTTAATGCATAACTAACCTTTAGGATCTGAAAGCTTGTTCCACGAAAGATCTAAGTGTGTTATGGAATTATTGAATTCGATAGCTTCAGCTAACGCCAAAGCAGAATCGGTTCCCAGATCGTTGCGGCTTACGTTTAATCTACGAACAATTTAGGTACTCTGTAAGCGTTAACATGAACAATTATCTTACAGAGCGACATTGTCTCGTGGACAAAGCTCTTAAAATAAAGAAAAAAAAAACATCATCAACATTCAGCTATTTTCGAAAATTCTCGATCACGTTTTAAAATAACGATGTTTAGTGTTTTTTTTTTTTCTATCACTATTGATTGTGTACTTAAGTGAGTTTTTAAACACGTTAAAACAAATCTTGATGTGAAACCGTGACCACTGGCTTACTTGCGCAGAAGGCGACCATCAGTACTCAAAAGAAACAACGCAAAAAAACTTATGTCATTGTCTTAATGTAAAGAGCGAATGGCCCGGTGGTTAGCGTAGAACGCGATCTATGCAACTAAGCCTAACGGGCGCGGTCGGACGTTCCGTTAGTGCCAAAAAAATTCATGCTCGTTTCCGTGCTTCGGAGGGCACGTTAAGCCGTCGGTCCCGGCTGTTGTCGAAAGATAATAGCCGTTCAACCTTGTCGGAGGCCTTATGTTGTGGTTGAAAACATCCGACAGCGGGTTGGCCACTAACCTACATCTCCACCAACCCGCATTGGAACAGCGTGGTGGAGTAAGCTCCAGGCCTCCCCAATAATTGGAGTGCCCAGCAGTGGGACGCAAAAAGGGTTGCAGCCATTATCTTAATATACCTAACTCATTAGGTACAGTAACGAGCAGAAGTTGTGTAGAATTTTCAAACATAGTCGCGTCAATTTGTGGGTCGCACATACGACCTTCTTCCATAAGAACGTCACACACGCCAATAATAGAAACGTCCAGGCGAAAATATATAAGAGGCTTTTAAACCCTGATTGTACAAAAACGTCAATAACCCCTTACAACAAACATTAAATAAATAAATTGTCTCAAATTATATTTAGTCCGCAGATTCTACAGTACAGTTTCTTTACACAGTTTTGGATTACATTTTTAAAAGATTGGCTTGAACAAACTGAGCAAAAATACCTTTTAATCTCAGTTCCTCCTTTCAGTTGATTAGTTAAGCACTGAAACCCTGAGTCACCCATGTCGTTTTTGGACAAATCCAGCAAATCCAGTTTGCGATGTGAAAGGAAGGCAGTTAACCTGCGCATACCTTCCAGACGTATCCTAAAATATTGAGATAAATACTTTATATTCAATATTGAGAACGGGAATAATAGAACGGGCCTATCCTCTGGAGAGCAGATGTGCTCTCCTGCACCCTCCGATGCTTACGACGTCATGGGGCCACGCACACACCACTTTTCTTCCCGGAGCGGCTTGCTGAACGGATCGAGCTCTCACTCTCATCGCCCTCAACCACGGAAGCCCCCTTTTAGTCGCCTTTACGATCAGGCAGGGGATACCGTAGCTCTATTCTTAATCCCGAAGCTACAGGGACTTGAGTGAGACCTACGCGTCGAAGACCGATGTCTTACCACTCGGCTTTAGCTGCTCTGAATCTCACTGTTGAGCAATGATATTAGAAAAAAGGTGTAGATATGTTATAGTCGCACAAAAAATGGCAATATGAAATATGACACATTTGCCCTTATATTAAACTTCTGTCCCATTTTGACGATTGTCGTGCACTACATCAAGACAATCAAATGATAATTTTCGAACTGCTATTTCTTACTTATAAAATGTTTTATCATGTCCTTGCTACGCTCAGAATCAATATCGACTATAGAGTACTAACTTGCAACAAGATAACACCAGCTCCTGAAGCACCTGACTCTCCCCAAGAAGTCTTCCAAGATGGTAGCACGCGTCATTGTCCAAATAGTTAGAAGTGAGGTCCAGTCGATATACGTAGTTGTTGTACGTAAGAGCCAAACACATTGCTCTCACTCCTGTTGGGTTTACTCCGTAGTACTATGGGTAAGATTAAATAACAAATAATGACATTAACCAATTAAGCTAGTAATAAGTAATGCTGAAGATGATGACTTGAAAGTCTAAAGGGTTGAATGAATTGTGAGTGTTGTTTATTATGGTTTCATAATCCATTTTCCATACTTATTTTACTTAGTAATATTATAAATTCGAAAGTAACTCTGTCTGTCTGTCTGTCTGTTACGCTTTCCCGCTTAAACTACTAAACCAATTTTGATGAAATTTGAAATACAGGTAGAGTGCACCTTGGGAAAGGACATAGGATGGTACGGGAATCTATAAACGGGTCCACGCGAGCGAAGCCGCTGGCGGAAGGCTAGTAATTTAATACATTTTCGTTCTGAATGATAGGAGGGTATAAGAAATGGATGTTTACAAATTACCCATAAGTTAAACCGTAAGGCCTGGTTTAACAACCACCACCTAAACGATTACAGCCTTGGCTTACGGCTGAACGTGCCTGATATTACCACGCCACCGACTATCACACAGCTTAAACTCGACCACATCCGTTTTATATTACACACAATAATTACTGATACCTATACCGAGGTCGCGTCATGTAAAAAGAACGCTGATGGTCAAGCTGCACATTAGGCGATTTATCGTTCTATTTGGTGATATGAGGTTTTTCAATAACCTACCGATAACCAATATACGAAGCCACGAGCTCAAGGTTAGTTCAAATATAAAACCATAGGCCTTTCGTGTCCGAGTGTACCCATGCGCAAACATGCCCCCTCTACTTTCTTCCAGCGTTCTTTTTACACGCTTTTTATTAGCTTCACCTGTATGTTTGTATGTTTGTTTGTAACCGACTTCTTTGGGCGCGATTTTGACCCACTTTAAACGGCCAGATTTCGTTCAAACTTTGTAGATTTATTGAGGACCAATGACAATACAGTAATTTGATAAAATTATTCCATTTTTCAATTTGCAAAATATGATTTTTGTTAATTTATATAATTTTCTGGTTAACTTGAAAATTTGCATAGGGGTCAAGGGCCGATGACAATGCAATAATATGAGAATAAAAATCCAACTAAAAAATTAAAAATAAATAATGTAGTTTAAAAAACTAAAAAACACGCTTTTGAGAAAATACGAACTAAAAACTAAAAAAAGTGGGGTGGTTTTTAAGATACTATTGACACCATGCACCCCACGCTTTATTTACAGTAATATACATTTTCTTCTTATTTTTTTAGTTTTTAGTTCGTATTTTCTCAAAAGCGTGTTTTTTAGTTTTTTAAACTACATTATTTATTACATGACGCTGTACATATTCTTACTTTTAAATCGACACTCTCAGTAAGCAGTCCACGATAAAATTTTCTAATTGGTACAATGTTCATTTCCTTACATGAATCAATATATAGTTCTTGGCCGTCTCGGGAATAAATCTTTTGGTCTTCTGCAGGAAAAAGTGTAAAAATAAATTGTCTGAATAATGTACACATTAAGTACCTACATATAAAAAAACGCTTCACACTCATAGCCCACAGTAGAATAGATATACCCTGGGTCGTGGGTACCATGGAGACACACAAAGACAGAAACACAAAGACCCAGACCGACAGTAGAAATTTAAACACATCATTCAAATTTCTATTTCGCCGGGATTCGAACCCAGGACTCTTCGATTGGCAGTCCGGTATGGTAACCATTGCGCCACGCAGGTCATCAAATATATTACTAACATTATATTTTAAATAGAGTAAGACAAGTCAATAAAGCCACTTGGTATAGCTTCCGTCCATTAACTTCTATCTAATAATATTACATACACTATGGTCATCGTATGCAGTCAATGCTATTACGAAGGTAATGACCGACTTATACAAGTCTGAGCGGCAACCACACCTTTCCACACAACAGAATTGCTGTACGAAGGTCTTACTATCTGTAATATACGAAAATACTTGTAATAAACGAGCGCGTTAATAAGCATAATCTCATCAAAAAATGAGAGCTTAATATAATTATGTTTACCTACTTAAGGTTATTATAACCCATGAAATTAAAAGTGTAGTTAAATCTATTCCTCATTTTTATACAGATACTTGTACAGCGTTTAATGAAAGTAAAGAGTTACAATGAGAGTTTACTAAGCAAATAGCGATAAGTCATTATCCTACCTGACTCTTGCAACGCTTTCAAAATCCCTGGATCTTTGATACCCGGATAGTTATAATACGGATGTCTTAACACTTCACTATCTGACAACGGGATATATTTTGTACATACATTGTCGCTTCCTGGGTCGTATATACCGGCCTTAAACAGTGCCACCTTAGGACTATCTTCTACTTCGATGTGGGCCAGTGATGACCACTCCTCCATCGAAGGCTCCTCTGATGACGATGATGAGAGCACATTCTTGTAAAGTGTACGAACGGGAATGCTGATCGTGCTAGCATCTAATATAGTAGACGCAGACATACTTATTTTAATTATGTTTATTACGTTTACGATACGTTAAATGCCAAAATAAAATTATTGCCTTAAAAATACGTATATGGTAGATTTTATTTCTGGCTTAGATATTAATGACATTTGACGAGCCAAAGACAACATAAACACGTTGGTGTTATTTCCTTCGTGATAAAAGTATAACGTGGTTGCAAATTATAAAACTATAGCGCGGCAACACAACGTCGCCTCAGTTCTTATTTGTCCTATCTACCATTAGTTACATTTTACAGTAGAAGATTTTTTTGCTCTATTTATTTAATAAGCTTTATTTTCTAGTTTTGAAGGTCTTTCTTAATACTTGAGTTACATATAATCTGAATTTTATAACTTTCACCTTTAGATATTAATTAATCATACCTTATTTTACAGTTTTTGTGCGGATATAGAACAAACATGCACAAACATAATTATGTATGTGGACTTAGGACATTACTTCATTGGAGATAGGGCAAAGTGACTGTTTCATTTTAGCGTGCTTATTTGTTCTATGTTTCAGATATATATACAGGGTGGTGTTAATTCACCGTATTATTAAAAAAAACTCGAAGGCTTAATAAAACTATGTTAGTTAAAAGTGTTTTGTTAATTTCCTTTTGAAATTTATGATTTAAGTTTAAAAGTACTCTATATCAAAAATAGTTTTATTATTCGTACCTATCGTTTTTTTTCTCATGTAAAATACAGTGATGATTGGGAAACTAGTTATTTTTGCGTCAAAAGCTATTACTTCGTGTGTTCGGGGCCTTAATTTACACTGACTAGCTTAAGTGACGCATGTACCTTTGAAATCTTTTTTTATTTTATTTAAAAAGACGCCAATTTTATACCCATTTGAAAAAGTCATTGGTGCCCAATAGTACTTTTTAATGTGAAATTATGTGATTTAAATAAATAAACAAACGTAGAATAAATCCTTTCCTTCTGCGTCCAGAACGATACAAATTACGTTACATTTTAAATACTCCGATTTTACGAAAAAATAAACGGGGAATCGATTCTGTCCTTATGCATCTAGGAAGATAAGTACATATTTTAGGCTACCTACAAAGAATAACAGTTTACTTATTCGAACGAACTCTCGTGCTTAGCTTGGAGGTTGTAAAAGTCTTTAAAAACAACACCGTGTTTAAAATTTAAAACAGAATCGAGTGTAAATTAAAAAGTAGTTACTTCTCAGTTTGAAGCTCCGTCTGAGAATATTGCTGCTGCGTCTTAGAATATTTACTTTTATAATATGTTCTAGACATAATTTGGCATCTGTCTAAAACAATTTACGCGCAAAAATATAACAATTCTTAAAGATATTATAATTTTTTTCGGGAGCGCGAAGTGATCCTCGTGATGTCTCCAGCCACAGTGACAAATCAAACAAAATGGCGGATATGGTGTCGCGGGCTGTGATTGGTTGATTGAGTGGACATAGGACACTCGAGCACTCAAAGTTTCTTACGATATAGGATATAAAACAATCACAGGACATAGACCAAATAAGAACAAAATTTGAATTACAATGTCGTGTCACAAATAAAATTTAAATGATTTTTTTGTTGTTTTCAAGAAAGAAGTTTTAAATCTACCTTAACCAACAGGATTGAAATTTAAGCCTTAACAATACTGCATTTAAAGTTGATTTTCGATAAATTTGGTCGATAGGACAAATAAGCACTGAGGCGACGACAAGCCTCGCGCTCGTCACACCGCCGATGACCTCGAAATTGAATGGCTCGTTGTCGTGTAGGCGTCCAATTTGAAGTCGCGTCGTTCCTCAAAGGTTCAAAATTAAAATAAAGTTATTTTAGCATTCATCGTTATAAAACGGATTTTTAAATAATAGAGGATACCCTCGAGCTCAAAATTTAAAAAAACCTATTTATAACAACTCAAGCTCAATGTTAAAAATCTATTTATAGCTACCAAGATCTATTTAATGTACGTAACTAAGAATGTACCTAATATTTTTTTCAATATATAAAAGAGTACTTGTACATGCTTGTACTCTTTTCAGAGAGTGACCAAGCTGTGTTGATCACTCTTTCTATATCTTTCTTATGAAATGAGATCTTCTCGCGTGAATAGTGTGTGTGTTATAAATTATACTTATTCTTAATAAATTGTTACCAAGTTAATCTGGCCTTTGAATCATTTCATTAGGTTATAGGCCCAGCACGCTTCCGTTGCGCAATTGCTGCAATTGCAATGCGACAACCCTCCGGTGCTAATGTATTCGTAAAGGAGCTTAGAGCAACAAAGGTACTGACTCACCCTGGTGACTTACCTGTTAATTTTGACGCTCTACGTACAGGAACTCTCTCCCCCGCAACGTCGTCCATCTCGCGTGAGTAGTGTGTGTGTTATACCTAAATTATCTTCTTAATAAACAGTTACCAAGTTAATCTGGCCTTATAATCATTTCATCACTTTCAGTTCAATTCAATATCACTACGTCTGCTCGTAGAATTGAGCCGAATTTAGGTTTAGTCTAGTCTACCACGCTGACCAAATACCTTAGAGCATCAAATGTAGTGACTCACCCTTTCGGGTGTCATACCTGTCAATGTTGATGCTCTAAGCCAAGTACATGTTCGTGGACTCAATAAGTTTGTATTTAAATCTTATAGCAATGATCATCGCCGTAAGTAGAAATTTATTTAAAAAATAAAATACATACAGTTAGCTAGCTGTTTTTATGCCTAGATCTTGTAGAGCCTTTGTGCACTATATAACAATCTTGGTACCTTTCTTTGTATTACAGTGTTTTCCAGCTTTAAAAACTAAAGGCTTCAGTGAAAAACTCATCTATTAGAATTCAATCGCCATCCTCTTTGCCGCAAGCAGTCATCGCGCGGCGTGCAATATCGCGGCCAGCAAACATTTGTTGAAGCCGCTACTTCACACTCTATCTAAATATGTTTGTTTCAAATAATCGCAGCTTTCTGTTCTTTCTGTTTCTGTGCTGTTATGAGATGGTTTAAACGTTTTTTTTTTTTTGCAGACTATCGAACACAAGAAACGATATTAAACTTACTGACATCCTCAAAGCCGTTTCTAGTGCGATGTTGCGGTTAGCAAACATTTGTTGAAGCCATAACCACGCTCTATATTAAGATGTTTGTTTTAAACAACCGCAACTTTCCAAGGAATAGTATGAATTGGTAAAAAACATTTTTTAGACTGTGGATCAAATGTATATCAATACAGGATAGCAATGTAAACTTCGCTTTTTATGTGTGTTTATTAGTTTATTTAGTTTAATTTTTATGCAGCAAATGTCTATCAAATGTTTTTATATTATTCAATTCAATTCAATAATATAAAAACAATTGGCTTATATTTTGAAATTGGCTTTCCCAGTGCAGTATCGCAGCAAGCAATCATTTGTTGCAGCCGCATAATCACACTCTAGACGTTTCTTTCTAAAAACCGCTACTTTCCTATGAATAATATGAGATACTTATATATATATTTCTTTTTCAAACTGTGGAACAGAATAAATCGAACGACTACAATAAATCGAACTGTATAATCAAAGCCCTAAGCGTAATGTGAAATCGAAGTTTAATGTTCCGGAAAATAAAAATAAAATAAATTCAAAGTCTTTCCTAGCGCAATATCGCAATAAACAAACATTTATTGAAGCCGCAACTCCACACTCTCTATGCATGTTTGTTTTCAACAACCGCAACTTTCCGAGGAGTTATATGAGATGGTAAAAAACATTTTTAAACTCTGGATGAGAATTGTGTACATAAAATCAAATAGCATATAGCAACTTAAAGCCCCTTAAAGCCCCTTCTAGATCAATACTGCGACTAGCAAACATTTGTTAAGAGCGCAATCTTACACTCTTATCTAAATATGCTTGTTCCAAACAACCGCAACTTTTCGAGGATTAAGTACTCGTAGTATGAGATGGATAAAAACTATTTTTGTTCAAACTGTGTAATAGAAAGAACTACTAAGTACATCGAACATGTTCAATGCCCTTTCTAGTGCAATGTTCCGAAAAAATCAAACAGCATGTTCAAAGTCTTTCTTAGTGCAATATCGCAGTAAAAAAACATATTTTGTTGTTACAGCAACTCCGTACTCTCTCTGAGCATCTTTATTTCAAACAAATGCAACATTTCGATGGCGTAATATGAGATGTATACTTAATACATTTTTTAAAACAATATAGCAGACGTAAATTAAATTATATCGTAGGTAAATTATATCGAGCTGCATAGTCAACCCTTTCTAGTGCAATATCGCGAGAAGCAAAAATTTGTTGAAACCACAACTTCACACTCTATCTAAACACTCGATCTAAACATATTTGTTTCAAATAACCTCAACTTTGCGAGGGATTAATATGAGATGATTAAAATCATTTCTTTACAAACTGGAACAGAAGGGTCGAATACATTAAATCGAACTATGCAGTTCGATTAGTAATGTATTCTTTCCAAGCCCTTTCTAGTGCAATATTGCGGCAAGTATACATTTGTTTGTCGAAACCACAACTCTACACCCTCTATAAACTTGTTTCAAACTACTACTAGTTTCCGATTTTTACATATGTACATAAAAATAAACCGCATATTTTTTCTTAGTGCAATATCACGTAAGCAAACATATGTAAAAACCCCAACTCCAGACTCACTGTAAGCATGTTTGTATCAATGTAGTTTTTCATACTGTAAAACAAAAGCATCGACTACATTCAATCGAACTGCATACTCAAAGCCCTTTCTAGTGCAATATTGCGGCAAGTAAACAGTTGTTGAAGCCACCACTCGACACTCTATAAAACATGTTTTTTCCAAACAACCGCACAACTTTCCAAGCAAATAATATAGGATGTTTAATGCATTTTTTATTCAAACTGTGGATCAGAAGAGTCGTCTATATAAAATCAAACAGCATCCTTTAAATAATACTGATACCTTTTCAGCACTTTATTAGCATTCCGATAGGCCATCAAAGGCTCGAATCTTATATTCAGTTCGCATGCATTTGCGCTACCCAATATAAATAGTTTTCTCATCTATCAAAATACAATAGAACTAGAAAGATACAAAGATACGTATTCATTCCCATCGTGCTACTTCAAAATCGCGAAAATTAAATGTGTGTATAAAATCAAAATCAAATTGAGCAGCGATGGCCGAGTGGTAGAAAACTTCTTCGTCTTCGACGCGACCGATCCCATATTCAAATCCTCGGCTCGCACCTCTGACAAAGAAATTTGTAAATATTTCATTGATTACGGTTCTCCATTGCCGTGCATGCCTGAGAGAAATTCATAATTTCTCGAAAGCATGACGTCCACCAATCCGCACTTGGCCAGCGTGGTGGACAATGGCCTAAATCCCTCTCAATTGTGTGAGAAGGAGACCTGTGCCCAGCAGTGGGACATAAAAATGGTTGGGAAAAAAAATCAAATGCTATATTCAAAGCCCATCCTAGAGCAATATCGCGACAAGCAAATATTAACTGAAGCCACGATGCCAGTCTCCAAACATGTTTGGTTAAACTTACCCTTTTCCCGCACCTTATAAACATTCCGAGGGAATAAATTATGTGACGTTTTTACAGCAACCCATAAAATATTTCTTTTTCAGCAGTAAAGTATGGTGTAATGCCCTGATTACATCCACATCCGTATGTTTTGTCACATCGGCTGAAAAGGGCATGGACAGAAAGAATTTTTTAAATTACATTTCTTGCGCACCTTCGTAAATGTTTGGCTGTTTTTATACAAACATAGCAAAATAAAAGGCGGTTTGATTTTATTGCTGTTTTCCCGATTTAGATGAATTTAAAACCCTACAAATCATATTATTATTATAAGATTTTGTCTGAATCGAATCTTTGCTTCTGTTGGCGTAGTTTTTTGCAAAAAAATATGCTCAAATTGTGTGTAATTATAATAAAGGCAGATCGGAAATTTATTTATAAACGCGGAACTGGAGGAGTTTTTTAACATTTCTCATTGATTTTCCTTTTCCTTTCATCTTAATTTTACTTTTTATACGTTTTCCATTAGTTCGCAAAATTACTATCGCTATTCCTATTCCGCCTAGATGAAGAGTTGATAACCCTGAGTGGGCCGAAGGAGTGCTGTCCAGCCAAAACCGTTCAGAAGCGACATTAATTTGCGGGAGATCTTCCTTCACCAAAGTCGAAGTGATCATGTCAGGAAGCGGCTGTGATCCAATAGTTATTTAGCTAGTATTGAAAACATAATGAAAGGTGTTTATGAAGAACAAAGAATAAATATTTTTCATATTAGTCATACAAAATATTCGCTTAATGAATGTCATTTTTCCCCGGTCATCGCCTTTAGGTGCCCGTTTGGGCTAGATGTTGAGCTGAGAGAAAAAAGGTGGCGGAAAAAAAATCCCAGCAGCACTCTTTTAAAAAAAGTACATTATATATTTGAGATAACAGAATGGCTATGGGTTGATAATGGGCACACGTGACAGCTGATAGTGTGAGACACTATCAACCCACTTCCACCTGCTCACAGATGCATGTAATTACTAAAACTAATATGTACATTCTATGAAGAAATAGCCTTGTATGAGCGAGATTAAGTCCCACGCTCCTTTATCATTCCTTAGTGTTATAATAAGCCAGAAACTGATATGAAACTTCGACAGCGTGACTCCTATTAGTGGTAGCAGTAAAGGCCTAAAGAAGCGACTTTTTCTTTGGGCATTTAGTGAAATGCCCAAGAAAGATGCCTATAATCCTTGTTGCCATAACACCTGTTGTTCAATAGCGTCATGAATAAAATTTCTTTCCATTAAAGATGGACTACAAAATGTGTTTCGGCGAAGATTCTACCTGCCTTATGAAAAGTATTCGTTTAGTATCCTAATAATGGTTTTATAAAACTTCTTTATGCACGATACCGTCTGCTTTCATGGACTTTTATTAAGAGTTCTCGCAGTTTAATAGAGTCGTAAACATTTTATAAGAATTCGTCTCTGCATCCAATCGTTGCTTTTACGCGATGAGGTTGGCGTTCTTTTCGAAAAGTTTTACAACTCATTCTACTTCAACGATGTTTTAATATTCCTACACATAACTTTTTTTTTGAAGTGAAAACTTCTTTAGCGGCGTTGTGCACTTTTTTGGGCTGGGTAAAAATGTTAAACTCGTGTGAGGACACGTCACTGATCGAATATTCGTAAGTGATGGCTCGGCCGTCTGTATACTTGTAAAATTCGTGTATATCAAGTGTTTAAAATATGGAATTTGAATAAAGTGCATCTATTAATGACAAAAGTGACGAAGAAATAGTGAAAGAAAATGAGAAAGCACTTTATAAAAATACCTACTAGATGAAAACCTACTGAAAATAATAGATGAAAAATAATACTGATAATCAAAGCAATTCGTGCAAAATCATTCCCTAACCATTCCAAAATATCAATCATGCACAACTTTAATGTTCAAGTTTTCACTTCTGCCGGCACTACCGGAGTGCAACCCGTTTTTTTTTTAATAAATTGATAGCTGCAACCGGTTTACCATTCCATACCTGGGCACTCTCTCTAAAATTAGCGAGGCGTTGAGTTTCCTCCACCACACTGCTCCAATGCCCGTTGTGTCATAATGGTCAGTGACCAACTCGCTATTATATTTTAATACGCCCATTATTAGACCATGGCAATATTTAGAACAAGGGAAAAACAGGTCTTAGGTAAATGTTAATTTTTCGTCAAATATCTACTAAAAACAGAAAACATAGTGTACCGTATACCATAAAAAAGACTATTTGCATCTGGAGCACCAGTGAAATCTTCTAGTACTCGTATTTTAAAAATTAATCGAACTGTAAGGAAAATGTTGGTTGAATATAACGCTTCAATAACTTTCTTCACTTTGAAGAGATGAGTAACCTAAGTGTACCTAACTGTAGAATAGTTTTTTTTTTTTGAAGTGAAAACTTCTTTAACGGTGTTGTGGACTTTTTTTGGAATGGGTAAAAAATGTTAAACTCGCGTCAACTACACGTGGCCTGATCGAAAATTTGTAAGACGGAGGGGTGACAGGCTGACAGCTGATGACGGCTCGACTGTCTATACTTGCAAAATTCGTTTTTATCAAGTATTTAAAATATGGACATTGAACAAAGTGCATCTATTAATGAAAAAAGTGACGAAGAAATAGTGTAAGAAAATGAGTGAGTACTTTATAAAAATACTAGATGAAACCTACTGAAAATACAAGATGAAAAATAATACTGATAATAAAAGCAATTCGTGCGAAATTATTCCCTAACCATTCCAAAATATCAAAAATGCACAACGTTAATGTTCAAGTTTTCACTTCTGCCGGCACTACCGGAGTGCAACCCTTTTTTTTAACTGTTAGAGCGCTATGTCAACTTTCCTCTGATTGATTGATATTGCTTAAATTTCGGCCCGCATATCTATGCTAATAGATAGATCGATAGATAGATATACCTACTTCGATTTGGCATTAGACTGGTAGGTGAAGGAGACCTGTTCCCAGCACTGGGACTTTAAACAGAGTAGAAAAAAATAATTTAAGTATGACCTGAAAAAGAGCGTACGACTGC
The DNA here is from genome assembly GCA_911387765.1 of Pyrgus malvae. Lineage (NCBI taxonomy): Eukaryota > Metazoa > Arthropoda > Insecta > Lepidoptera > Hesperiidae > Pyrgus > Pyrgus malvae. Next base: position 5,869,146 of record OU426951.1, read on the forward strand.
GAAATAGCAAATATAAGCTTAAAGCTCATCGAATCGTGTAAAATGGGGCGCATTTGCAGTACTTTACATGGTACATACTTGGCAAGTGTCGAGTCAGTAAACACTTCACCAGCTTACGCCCGCTTTGAGGCTGCGTAAGACGCGGGAGTGAAATTTAATTTTCAAAAAACATGTAATAACTTCTCTGTTTCGTGCTATGGGGATTAATAAACCTGCAGAATGTCTTTGTGTGTGTTTCTTAACCCCTCATCTCCAGATGTCGAAAAATGACAAAGATGGCACAGTAATTTGGTCCAAGCGTGTAGGTAAGTCAAATTATCCCACACAAAATAATCGTCTTATTTGGCATTTTCTTATTTCTATGATAGAGCAATTAATTAGCTTTTAAAGAGATATTAATATTCGTCACAACCCCTGGTCCTGCGCCCTTAGATTCCAGTGACTTTCCCCTGTCTTCTTCAGGTAATCAGTCCACCTAGTTGGAAGGTAACCAGTTCTCGTTTTGCCGAGACGTGGTCGCCATTAGAGGACCTTTCTTCTCCAGAGGTTTTTTTAACTATTTGGCTGCCTAGTGAATAGGCTTACGGTATTAGGCAAATACCGATTTGATATTATGATAAAAGGTAGGTACGCTACCCTAGCTGACGCGCTTACGCGACTTGCATCACGTTGTGTACGAGGGACTTGTAATCGAGAGACCTGAAACCACCTTGGGCCTTCCCGGTGTAAAATAAGCTACCTTACCTGATTTAAGGATCACCGTATCCTCTTCCTCTCTTTGGACTTCGGAATATTTTCGGTATATATTCAAAAATACATTTAAAAATATTTAAGTAAAGATATTATTAAACTCGACGGCATGTTGTTGCATTCGAGGGAAACATTTCGAACCTCACGCATGTCTCGATATATCGGAATACATATATTTTTGGATAATATTGTGCTTCTGTTAATTTACAGGATTTATTTTATAAATTATAAAATAATAACAAACGATATAGACAATATAGGTACGATATTAAAATGTATGGATTTCTTACTGCAAATTGAATATTTTTGTGTCTACTCCTCGTGAAAATCCTTACGAAATACGTAATTGACAAAACTGGTCACTAACGAGGAATCACGATCTTTTCTAATAGAACATAATTCCGCAATGTGAAAAACAAAGATCTATTTACCAAAAGCCCACAAACAGGGGCGTAGCCACACTGGGGCAAGCTGGGGCGCTTGCCCCACCCTGGCTCTGACCTATAAGGTACCTAATGAAACAAAAAATTTTTTTTTATATTTACAACAATCATTCGTAAGAAAGTTACACAAAAAAATTAATCGACATGAAAAAAGTGCGAATAAAACAAAAAGCGCGCACGATTGACCGAACGCGCGCATTGCCGTTCATACTCAGGGCCGTCTTACAATATTTGGCGTGCCCTCACACTCTTGGCAATAACATTAAAAAAATACAAAACATGGGCATGGCCAATACTTTTATAAAGATTTGAATAAAATAAATATTACTTATATTTTATTAAAACGCGTAATTCATAACGCCGACTATTCATAAATAAAACTATAATACCTATCTATCCTGTGTGTAATTGTTTATTTTCTGTACCTGAAAGTCCTGAAAATATAAACCTCTATCTAAATTTACAGATTAACAAATTGGCATAGGCGCAGAGCCCAAACGGCTCAAGTTACAAAAAAATTACCGGGTAGGGGGGGGGGGGATAGGTTGACTACTGCCTCACCCGGAGCCCAAGGCTGGCTACGCCCATGCCCACAAACTATACGAAACTTAGGCGCAAAACGCACAATTTCATAATTTACACGTCGACTGTAAAATGTTCGTTAGCCTGTGAATGAAAATTTAAAAAATAAATAACCGCCGGTACGAATGCAAACAGTGACTTTCCGATTCGAAATAAATTACATAAATTCCCGCCAAATTGTCGCGCGAGTTTGGCGCAAGCGGAATAAATAAAAGATAAATTCGATTACAAACAAAATCTGATTACTTTTTCAGCACAACATTATTTGATTCTTGTTTTGGAACTATATTTAAACACTACTACTAGTAGGTACTATATTTTACGCTTAGATTTTACTCAGTTTTATTTTGAACTAGTGGATCCCGCAGACATTGTCCTGCCTTAAAAGTATTGAAAGAGGATTAGTTTCTTTATCATCTCAAAGAGTTTTTATCTTACTGTCAAATAAAAAATGTAAAACAAATAGTGACAGATGAAAATAATTGTTATTCAGGCTATCAAACTTCTGGACGATGGCGCCACAGGCGCGAAGTAACAATGTTTGACAGTTACGAACAATTTATATAGGAAAATAAAATAAGTTGTTTTACTATTCATTTCGCAATTTTTCTATATTTTCTCACCGTTTAACCTTTCCCTGGACTTCTACATCGGTTCAGCCGTTCTCGAGTTTTAGCGAGAATAACGAACAGCAATTCATTTTTATATATAGAAGATTAAGTTATGAGACCGCAACTTTGACATTGGCAAGTGGTGAAAAGACCAAGATGCGATCGATCGATAAAAGAAAAAAAGATACAGACACTTCGTGTCATATTTAATTTTATTGATAACGTTTTTGACATGTTCGTGCGTTCATTCACACGAACAACAAATGATTCATGGACCGTGTAAATGGAAAACTAAAATCATTGAAATATTAATAGAATTGAGATTTTTATCATATTTTCATACTTATTATCCTATTCCCGGCGAAGACAAATCCAAAAACATAAAAATCATAAAAATTGTTCTAGCCGTTCTTGAGTTATAAATGGTGTAACTAACACGACTTTGTTTTATATTATATTATCCTGAATATATACGAGTATTTATTACGATCCTGAATATATTGACGACCTTCGTGGCGCAATGGTTACCATGCTGGACTGCCAATTGGAGTTGAACCCGGGAGGTTCGATTCCCGGCGAAACAGAGATTGGAATGATGAGTTTAAATTTCTGTTCTCAGTCTGGGTGTTTGCGTTTCTGTCTTTGTGTGTGTCATGGTACCCACGACACTACTGTGGGGCTAAGAGTGTGAGTGACGAGTGTGAAATGTTATTATATTATAATATCCTAAATTTTATTTTAAATATATCTTATCTATCTATATATAAAAAAAATGTCTTTATGTCCTTTATAGAATCGTAAACTATGCATTTGATCATGTCATGATCTTCAGCAAAGTGTTGGGCATGAGCCCACAAAGATTTCTGTAACATCTTTCCTTCTAATTTATTTTAATAAGTGGCGTAGCAACGCGCGCGCGGGTTACCTACAGTTAGCATATTAAAAAATATGAAATACCTAATTCTCATCAAAACTATGCGGGCACGTTACATGTGCAATTTTTACATTTATTCAACTTTATCCTTTGTGTTCAATCCCTGTGGTATTTAGGTAGCCTAGTTAGTTACGCTATCTTATTTTTACATTAAAATGCATGGCGAATCATGAGGGATGTGTGGCGCGTTTCTGCCTATTTTTTTATTCTTTTTAGGGTTCCGTACCTTGATAGGAAAAAACGGGACCCTTATAGGAACTTTGTTGTCCGTCCGTCTGTCTGTCAAGACCCTTTTTCTCAGGAACGCGTCAAGCTGGAATTTACTCGTGTATCTCAGGTCTGGCCCTTGGAGCTATGAAAAAATCAAACTTCTAAGCCGGCGGAATCAAAAGATTACAGCCGTTTATGCCGCAAATTTTCGACACTCGCAAGGGAATCAAAACCTACAGCGTATACTTCCCGTGAACTCAGAATCTTGAAATTTGGTACGAAGCAACGTCTTATAGCACAGATAAAGGAAAAATTGCGAAAACCGTAAATTAGTTTAGTTACATCATTTAACGGAACCCTCGATGCGCGAGTCCGACTCGCACTTGGCCGGTTTTTCGTAACTTTCACACGTTTATGTTGCAAATTTACAGTTCAGATTATTAGATATAGGTACCTAAACTTTATCGTTTAAAAAACGAATAACTTTCAAGATTATGTTTCAAGAATTTTAGATTCCATGAAATCTACGATAATCTGAACTGTTGAAATCCAATTCAAAATAGACTTTGCGAATTTCACTTTGATTAAGACAACAGCATGTGGTATGTATGTACTTAGGAACCTGTTGTAGAGACTTAACAAACAATGTTCCTATTGTATTGATATCTCTACACATTTAGTGTTGATACATATTGTTTGCTCATCCCGTAGCTTCCTTGCAACAGATGTCAGTCGCAAGTGCTAATTGTAGTTTGAACAGTCAACGCCTCGATGTTGACCTTTGTCATATGCATGCTTGATGTGTGTCTTTGCCGACGAAGCAATAGTTGACGGAACCGGCGTATGTCAACAATGCAAGGGCTGACTTACAATACAACGTTGTACTGTACCTTGGAGGTTTACAAGGGGAGGCAATTGTAACTTATGTTAGCGCTCAGTTATCTGCATGCACGGATCAATAAGTCTTTCAATGTTGTTTACCTCCGATTTTTTTTGAAGTGAAAACTTCTTTAGCGGCGTTGTGCACTTTTTTTGGGTTGGGTAAAAAATATTAAACTCGCGTCAGGACCACGTGGCCTGATCGAAAATTCGTAAGATAGTAGAGGAGACGTGGAAGATCGACCTTCACCGATCTCATAACTCGATGAGACATATTTTTTATCAAATTGAATTTATAAACATATAAATATTATTATAATATATATAATATTAATAGATGTCAAAAACTCTTGTTTTATTTTCATTTTCTTAGTGTATTTTTGAGTTATATCGGATAAAGTTGATGGCATTTTGCTCGATATAGGTTAATGACAGTGCACGAGTGTTGTGAAATAAAATAACAGTGCGAAAACATGTTTTTTTCGGCTTGCCTCCAAAATTCCATCGGACATGTTCCGGTAAAGTAGCCATCACTTTACTTGAACATTTGACTGACTGATACCTGACGACTAACTGACTTTTTTCTACGACTACAGTGATGCAAAAATTTTACTTGACGCTGGCAATATGCACAGAGTTTGCGACGCCATTATTAAAATTGAAAAGTAAATATTGAATGGCTGAAAGGATTTTTATCCAATGCCGTAAAACGAAATTTAAAAAAAAAACATTAATTATGTCTAGATTGTCAAGTTGACAAATGACAAATTATATAAAACCAAAGTGTCACGCGTGCAAGGTCGTCTTTCCAAGAAATTAGAAAATCCATAAATCCAAAGTTTACATATTTATTTCACTTCATGTATTAAAAAGTTACTGTGCTGGACTGAGTCGTCGTTTTCAATCATTATTTTTGCTGTATAGGTTAGTATTCATGTGTAAGTGTAATGTTATTTTTTTGGACGTGTGATGAAATTCGGTTTACGTGATTTCCTGCGCGTTTGTAGTTCTAAAATGTCGAGTCAAAGAAAGTGTACATTGGTGCCAGACTGTGTACGAGGTATGAAGCAGTTGGAAAGGGAGATATTCTTGCATATTACAACATTGCCAGTGCTGAAGCTGTCAACAAATAAGGTCTCAAAGATTCAACCTCTTTGCAAAGCGTACATCCTCAAATTGGAGAAGTTCAAGGCTGTACAAAATTTAGGCGATGAAGACAAACCATTCGAAAAATGTATTTACCTGAATCCTGATAAAGTCACATCTTGGGTGGACATACCAGAGGAGCACCGCCAGAAATTTTATCAATACGAAGTCACTGAAAGTAACTTTGGTAGTAAGGAAACGCAACTGACATATGAAAACTTCAAATACTCCGATATCTTCAATGCTGTATTGCCAGAGGGCTCAGAATCAGTAAGTGGCTTTACCCAAATAGGTCATATTATACATCTCAACCTACGTGATCACTTGCTTGAATATAAATATCTCATTGGACAAGTCCTGATCGACAAAATCACTGTTTGCCGCACTGTTGTTAATAAGACGGCTATAATTAATGAAACCTTCCGCAATTTCAACATGGAGGTTGTTGCGGGCGATGAGGACTTCATAGTGACAGCTAAGGAGAATCAATGCAACTTCCAATTTGATTTTTCCAAGGTCTATTGGAATTCTCGGCTTGGTATGGAACATGAAAGGATTGTGAACAGTGTAGTTCCAGGAGATGTTTTGTTTGATGTATTTTGTGGTGTTGGTCCTTTTGCTATTCCAATCGCAAAGAAAAGGTGCAGAGTATTTGCTAATGACCTTAACCCTGAATCATTCAAATGGTTAAATAAGAATGCTGTTCTTAACAAAGTGAAGATATCCTTTTTCAAGTCTTACAATATGGACGGTAAGGATTTCATTTGCAGTACATTTAAAGAATTCCTAATAGATCTTTGTATAGGTAAAGAAAAGATAGACCCGGAAGCTAAAATTCATGTCACAATGAATTTACCTGCTATAGCAGTGGAGTTCCTGAAACACTTCAAGGGTTTGATGGATGATGCAACATTATATGATAGATTTAACATTAACATTATTGTTTACTTGTACTGCTTTGTAGTGGGTGATGACCCTGTAGAGACAGCAAAAAAAATGGCCATTGACAATATTGGATATGACATAACCCCATTTATATTGAATGTTTTTGATGTGAGAAATGTTGCACCCTCTAAGCAAATGATGAAAGTGACTTTCAAACTTACAAAAGAAGTTTTGTTTGCTAGTGACAGTGAAAAAGACCTGGAACCACCATTGAAAAGACAATGTGTAGAAAGTGTGTCAGAAAATTGATTTTAAGATCATACTGTGTTGATAGTGAGAAGTGTTGTACAAGTGGGTAATGTAAAATAACATGTTTGTTGGTTGAAAATTCATTCAATACATTCTAACTGTAACCAGTGATATTACCTCATGTTACAAGAAATTTGTGTACAAACATATATAAAATCTAAGGTGAATAGTAACATAATGTTACCTTGATCCTTTTTTGAGTACAGACAGGCAACTTTATTAAAACAGTGTTGTACAGTAATACAATGTAGAAAATAAATTAATATGTAAGCACAGTGCATAGATTTTTACATTTTGTATCTTATTGTTTGCATATATTTGTAATCATAATCTCCTTATATAATGTTTTATGATTATCAAAGTTTATTGTTAAATGAATACATTTGTTCCTCTTTATATAATTTTGTTTCTTTTTTTCTCACATTATCTTTATATTTCTTATTTTATTGAAGTGTATGTTTGTTTTAACAACTACTTAAGTATACAAACATCTACTGATTTCTGTATTTGAGATTTTTCTTTGTTGTATTGTTAGAGTTAAAGTTGCTGCAATCCTTTTTGCAGTCCCACTGCTGGGCACGGGTCTCTCCCCATTATTGGGGAGACCTGGAGCTTAATCCACCACGCTGCTCCAATGCAGGTTGGTGGAGATGCAAGTTAGTGGCCAAACAGCTGTAGGATGTTTTCAAACAAAGCCTCCGACAAGGTTTAACTACTGTTATCTATCAACAATAACCGGGACCGACAACTTAACGTGCCCTCCGAAGGACGGAAACGCGCATGAAATATACATATGTACTTCCATACTTAATATTATAAATTTGAATGTAACTCAGTGTGTCTGTCTGTCTGTTACGCTTACCCGCTTAAACTACTGAACCAATTTTAATGAAATATGGAACACAGATAAAGTGTACCTTGGGTATGGACATAGAATGGTTTTTATCCTACGGAAACATATAAAACGGGTCCACGTGGGGATGCCACTGGCTGAAGACTACTATATTATACAGTAATTAGGTACTTATATCTGTTACAACTATTATTAATCCATAATAATTAAGCCAACAATGTATTATCAAATTCTGTTAGTCATCAATTCATAATCACGCACATGAGGTACTTGAATATCTTAAAACTATCATTCAAAATAATAAAAATAACAAATTAGTTTAATTTTTCCTTAGTGCCCAAAAATTTGTTAACAGCCATCAATGGGTCAACATCAAAAAAATAAAGATCAGTTTGCATAATAGAGCAGTAAACGACTATATGTATATTATATCTGTGCACTACAAGGAGGATCTTTCACAACATTTTGTACAATGATTTTCCTTGAGCTGTGGCTTGAGATTTCATTCAATAAATACCTGAAAAAACTTTACATGACAGGAAAACCATTACTAGTACATCCTCATATACATATAGAAATGATGTCAGTATTGTTATTGCTTCTAGTGAGGCTTGTTTCTTGTGAAGTCTTATAAATATAGCACAATATTTTATATCACAGTGATTTCAATCAGTGGGCAATGTTAGTGCATTTTGTGTTATTTCGTTATTTTTAGAGTGCTACCTTTTAAAAAAAATATTTCTGATTTATTAGTAAGAGCCAAATTATGTACGAGTATTTATGATAATAGTATGTTTTTCTATTTTTCTATGATGTATAGATTTAAAGAATGATTAAAGTTGATTAATCACTTAATCTCCAGTGCAGGTCTACTGGAATAGATTTCTTTAGAAATAAGCAGTACCTTTGTACAAACTTTTCCCTTTAATATTAATTTCTCATGTATTTATTCTATGTGTACATAAACAATAAAATAAATAAATAATCCTAGATTGGTCAATCTGTTAAAGAATACACCTCTTAATTTTTTTTGTAAACAAATTCTGTTCACTTGTTTCTCTTAAACCTCTCCCAACGAGAATGATGCTGTTCTCCAATCTCTAATCCATTGATCTCTCTTGCTTCTCTTTCTCTTCTGCCCTTCTCCAATACGTAACTTTCAAATCCAAAAAAAAAATTCTTTTTGTAACAAATTCTTTTCACTTCTGTTTCTCTTAAAACTCACCCACAGTGAATGAGAGTGTTCTCCAATTTCTCTCCATTGATTACTTGCTTCTCTTTCTCTTCTGCCCTTGACCCTATTACCCGTTTTCACGTAGGAATGAAGCATTTTCCCGCGGTAAAAAATAGCCTATGTTACTCAGGGTGAATGTAGCTTTCTAATGGTGAAAGAATTTTTGAAATCGGAACAGTAGTTTTTGAGTTTATTAATTGCAAACATACAAAAATACAAATCTTTCCTCTTTATAATATTAGTATAGATAAAATATAATTTTGCAGTTATTTCACAATGTTGCAAGCAAAGCCTCGAGAGTATAAGGGACTAGATATGGAGTTGCTAGATCTGTCAGCTGTTCTAGAAGAGACAAAGCAGGTTGGTATTATTATTTTTAAACAAGATTCAATTATTTTTTTCAGTAGGATTAAAAATTAAAATATTATAAGCTAAAATGCTGAACTATGTTGTTGATTTGGGACTAAGTTTCTTTAGATATCTCACACTATCTATTGAAGTATCCGCAAGTCATAAGACTGGCTTAGAGATAATATTATATGCAGTTTTGCTGTCTTGCATATAGTGATTGGCTGCTACGTCCCACTGCCGGGCACGGGTCTCTCCCCATTATTGGCGAGACCTGGAGCATACTCCACCACGCTGCTCCAATGCGGGTTGGTGGAGATGTGGTTTAGTGGTCAACCCGCTGTCGGATGTTTTCAAACCGCCTATAAGGCCTCCGACAAGGTTTAACGACTGTTATCTATCGACAACAACCGGGACCGACGGCTTAACGTGCCCTCCGAAGCACGGAAACGCGCATGATTTTTTTTGCCACTAGCGGTCACCTATCACACACCCGACCGCGCCCGTTTGGTTAGTCGCATAGAACGCTTGTGTTCTACGATAACCGCAGGGCCATGCGCGCTTCGTGTGATATAAGTATATTATATTAATATTACTGCAGCTCATTGGCATCTACACACAACAATCTGCAGGCAACGGTTGCCTTATGTAAGTGGTCAGCAAAACATTAGAATTGCTTCGTGGCAGAAATGAATGAAACAGTAGTACTTCCCAGGTCAATCATACAAGTTATACCACATACATAATAACATGGCAAACATAACATTTTCAGGTGATAAGACAATGCTTCAAACAGTTCGATCTAAATGAAGTGTTCCTATCGTTCAACGGTGGCAAGGACTGCACTGTGCTTCTGGAGCTAACAATAGAGGTGCTCAAAGAGATATACAAGCGGGATGACATTGCAAAGGATCTCAAAGTCGTGTACATACGCACAAAGGGCCCTTTCAAAGAGATAGAAGAATTTGTGCAACATGTGAAAGAGTTTTATAAAGTCAATCTGATAATAACTGAGGGGGAAATGAAGGAGACATTGCAAAAGCTGCTGGATGAAGATAAGAATCTCAAAGCCTGCCTCTTGGGAACCAGGAGAACGGATCCGTACAGTGCACATTTGAATTTCATGCAGGTAAGAACTAATTTCATGTTGACATAGGACTTTTAAAATTGTAAATTATCACTGATTTCAATTGGTTGTATGTCTTTATGGTCCATATCCATTCTTAAATTATCAGGATTTATCTAGCTACAGACTCTCCTCCAAAGCCGCAATGCTCGGGTTGCCCGTGTCCATAGGCGACGGTGATCGCTTAACACCACGCCGCCCGTTTGCCTTTTTGTTCGATCTATTTATAAAAAATAAAAAAACATAGCATTAGGTATCCACTTCTTATATTACAAAAAAAATCTGTTGTAAATGTCTGGTATAGTAATAAGAAGTTAATATACACCTGAACATGAATGCATCTAGATATTTTCCGGAAGGAGGGCTAGCCTGTTCAGCTGGAGCAGGTCAGAGCAGACTCTGGCTCGGCCCCTATACCCATGTATGTATAATATATCAATCAAATACAACCAAATTTCTTTATTTGTGAATATAGCGCAATAGTTCTAACAAAAAAGGTCTTTAAGCAAATATTATTCAATATTTTGTTCCTTCTGTCCTTTGTACACGTGTTCTCTTTAATAACACAAGCAAGATGGCGCTGCAATGTTTTCTGAATCGCGCTGTCGATATTACCACAAAATAAAAAATATCTTTTAGAAATGAAAACCAGAAGCAGAATATTTAGATCACCATTTAATTCACAAAGTCTTTGATACAATTTACAGGTAACGATTTAAGGTTTCTAATTAATACAACAACAATTAAATAATAAGTAAGCACAGATACAGAATTTCGGTACGCAATCGGGCAGAGTAACTGTCGTTATTACGTAACTGTTGTTGTATTAATTAGAAACCTTAAATCGTTACCTGTAAATTGTATCAAAGACTTTGTGAATTAAATGGTGATCTAAATATTCTGCTTCTGGTTTTCATTTCTCGGCGCGCCGCCGCCGATACGTAATTTGTGATATTACCGTATAGGTTGGTTATGTAGTATAACAAAACATGTCGCCACGCCGAAAATTCGTGTAACCTGCCGCATTAGATGTTTCCAATCAAAATCAAGTTACATCTTAGGCAAGCGGTTTCATCACAATATTGTACACCCAATCCAATATAAATAAATAGAGAACATTTTTTTAATATTTATATTTACTTTTTAACAGAAAACTGACCCAAGCTGGCCTCAAATAGTACGAGTGTTTCCACTACTTAACTGGCAGTACCATGAAATTTGGAGCTACATCCTTGAGCATAGGATACCCTACTGCAGCCTGTATGATAAGGGGTAAGTTGGAACATACATTCTATAGGGAATATAAGCTTGGGCAGCACGCGCTTTCTTACGCTGGGGCGGAGGGAGTGGTCTTCCCGCAGCGCCGGAGATGTCACAGAGCCACTTGTTTTATTATATTATCCAAGCCTTCTAAATTATTACATAAAATTGCTAGTTAATGTGATTAATTCATTGTCAATTATCACTTTATCTAAATTGAGTAGATATTATAAATAATCGCTAGATAATATATAATATCCGGAATAATTCGGATTTATTACTTTGGCTGTAACATAGAGGCAATTGGGCGGCACGATATTACGCCGCTTTGACGAACGCGAAGAGCTCATACAATACAACGTTCGCTAATTTAGCTGAATTGCAATCCGGCTGAACGAGAGTGCGCCGCATTATAATACATCCCTATTTTAGGAAATAGCTAGCCGGTATGTTAATACGGCGGATTATACGATCCGACTGCGACATGTAGATTCATTTATTTATTTAATTATTGTATTTTATTTCTAGTTACACCTCAATAGGCAGCACGGCGGACACCCGCGCGAACCCGGAGCTGACGTTCATAGACAACCACAACCACTGCCACGCGCTCCCCGCCTGGATGCTGTCCGACGGAGCCCTGGAGCGAGCCGGCAGAGGAGCCCCCAAGCCCAAGCAGCCCAAGGGCATCCTCAAGTGCAGTAAGAGCCTCGACGATAAAGCTAAACGTGACTTGCATATACATTGAACTGTTTTAGTGCAATTTTTCATCGGCCCCACATTTCTGAACTTGGAAACTTTGTTGACAAATTATAAATACATAGCCCAAGGACATCCTTAAATATAGTAAGAGTATCAACCATAAAGCTGAAAATGATTTGCATATACAATGAATGGTTTTAGTACATAATTGTTAATCAGCCGTACATTTCTTTGAAACATTGAAAACAAATTTTTAAACTTTAACTCTTAAAACATTTGAATTTATGGCTGTTTTGATGTACCCGTTAGTAATGTAAGGCGATTTAACAGATTTTCTGACCCCTGGAGAGCCCCCAGTGAGATTTCGTGAAATTTGGTTCGACCATCCTCTGGACATTTGAAATATGTTTTACATAGAAAATTCAACAAGAATATGTACAAAGTTTCCAAGTACAAAAAAAATATCTATACAAATATAGATGTTAGAAAATAATAGATGTGTTCAAATATATGCATATTTCATAAAGGGCATGATTAGATTTAAATATTTAAGGTTTAAGGCATTGATGGGCCTATGCTTTTAGACAAGATTTTACGAATTTAAATGTATATGATGGCATCGTCTAAAACTAGATTAAATTGTCCATTAAATTCGCCTCCTATTTTCACACCTTGTTCCTACTTTTAAAATCAGAAGACCCTGACATGCCTGACAACTTTGCAAACACTATTTTTCAATAAAAGGAGTAATCACAATTTTTATATTATGCATTCCATTAGTAAGTAGCAGACTCGATATGAGCATTATCTCTTTGCTATGGACGCCATCCTTATTTTGCGTTTAATGTGTAATGTGATAAAAAGGAAATGTGAGCTCTCTTACACTTGCCTACATGTTGATGTGTAAAGGTACTAAAATAAATGGAATTATAGAAAAAAACTATGCATAACTCTTTATTTAAATTAACCTAAAGAAAAGTTGATACATTATACACATGTATTTCAGTATTTCACTGCTACTTCTGTAGCTAACAACAAAAACAAAACTGTAGTTAAATAAATATAAGGCATAGTGTATAAGAGGAGGAACATACTTGCAATTACTCGTTTTGCGACAATCAGACAATGCACTTATTGGGTGAACAACATGTTGTCAATAATTCAGGAACAGCCGAGCGGCCTGTTAGGTCATTATAGTTTTTTTTTTTTCTTTCTTTCTTCAATTATGGCATCGCAATCTCTGCATATTGCCAAGCAGCGTCAAGTATAATTTTTGCATCACGTTTTTGCCAGTTTCGGTGAAACTGGACGAGTAATAATAGGTAAAGTCAGTAAGTCGTCATTAATCAGTCAATCAAGTCAGTCAGATATTCAAGTAAAGCGATGCCTTCTTTACCAGAACGTGACCAGTGGAATTTTGGAGGCAAGCCGAAAAAACATTTTTAATACAGTTGCTCAAAAAGTGGCGTATTGCAGGGACGTATAGCGTGCGGGAAGTGGGCTATTACACACTCGTGCTTTTTCTTTACCTTTTCCGCACTCGTGCGTTCTCTTTCCCAACTGTCAAAATAATGTCTATTAAAAAGAAAAAACCAACCACGAAGTTTTAGAAGATTTTAAGATTCATGCAAATATTTCTAAAAAGAAGCTACTAATTTGTTTCAATATCAGATTTAATGACTTGATTCAATGAGTTAGGTTAGGTTTCATTTCATTTCATCTTATTAACATTTTCAATTCATATCAATAAAAAAAAATCTACTGAAGACTTGGCTGTATGGGCATAGTTCCCTTTGCCTACCCAGAATGGATGAAGAAAACAAAAAAAATCCCTGCATATAGGCATAATAGGTATTCTTTGACGGTTGGCGCCATTTTTCAAAAATGTTCTTTCCGAGTTTTTATTATTTTATTAAATTGCTTCATTTTTTCGCAACTGTATTAAAAATAGTCGTTCAGTACACGTGCGGAACCGTCATTGGAAGGAGTTCCGACTGTAGACATTTGTCGGAACTCCTTGCAATGACAGCCTTTCCACACTTGTAATGAAATATACTATTTCGCACTGTTATTTTAATTGACAACACTCGTGCACTATAATTAACCTATATCGAACAAAATGCCATCAAATTTATCCGATATAACTCAAAAATACACCTAGAAAGTAAAAATAAAACAAGAGCATAATATGTCAATTTGTCTTCCCGCCAAAACTCGTCATTATAGTTACCAACAGGAAACTATACTAACTTTCTTTTCTTTCAATAAAGGCATCGCAAACTCGGTGCATATTGCCAGCGTCAAGTATATTTTTTGCATCACTTTGCCAGTTTTGTGGAAACTGAACGAAATAGAAATCGGCAAAATCGGTAAGTCGTCAGTAATCAGTCAGTCTAGTCAATCAGATGTTCAAGTAAAGCGATGGCTACTTTACTATAATGTGTCTAAGGGAGTTTTGGAGGCAACCGGAAAATAGTATATTTCATTACAAGTGCGGAAAGGCTGTCATTGCAAGGAGCTCCGACAAATGTCTACAGTCGGAACTCCTTCCAATGACGGTTCCGCACGTGTACTGAACGACTATTTTTAATACAGTTGCGAAAAAATGAAGCAATTTAATAAAATAATAAAAACTCGGAAATAACAATTTTGAAAAATGGCGCCAACCATAAAAGAATACCTATATGCAGAGATTTTTTTGTTTTCTTCAACCATTCTGGGTAGGCAAAGGGAACTATGCCCATACAGCCAAGTCTTCAGTAGAATTTGTTTATTGATATGAAATGAAAATGTTAATGAGATGAAATGAAATGCAACCTAACCTAACTCATTTAATCAAATCATTAAATCTGATATTGAAACAAATTAGTAGCTTCTTTTTAGAAATATTTGCACGAATCATAAAAACTTCTAAAACTTGGTCGGTTTTTTTTTCTTTTTAATAGACATTATTTTGACAGTTGGGAAAGAGAACGCACGAGTGCGTAAAAGATAAAGAAAAAGCACGAGTGTGTAATAGCCCACTTCCCGCACGCTAAACGTCCCTGCAATACGTCACTTTTTGAGCAACTGTATTAAAAAATATGTTTCCGCACTGGTATTTTATTTACACAACACTCGCGCACTGTTAATAATCTATATCAAACAAAATGCCATCAACTTTATTCGATATAACTCATAAATGCACCAAAATTATAAAAATAAAATAAGAGCACAACATGAATCTGCAAAGTTCCCGCCAAAATTCCTGTAGTAACTTAACATTCAGTATCTGCTGATAACCATGGCAATGTTCTGATAGCTACAGTAACAGAAGACTATTTTATAGCTTCGTGCATACAACAGAGCTATAATAATGTGAATACAAGTATTGTGCAGCTCTGATAGTCGCAAGAAAAACATAACTTTTTCATTAATTCAAGACACTAAAGAAATTTGAAGGCGATTCTTATTATAATTATGTCTTATTACTTATCATTAGTATTCAATAGAAAGTATAAAACTGCCTTCGCGTTGTACAGAACTTGCATTGCAAACTTGGTCAGGTTACTATAGTAACTCGCTATGCAATTTGTATGGGTGGTATATCGCTTTGCTAATGACAAGTATGACATGTACTTAATTAATATAGTTTTACTATCAGTGCATCTATCGCACAGCTATCAATTGCAAGTATGTCTCTGCTTTAAGAGCCTTCATATGTAGATGTGTTGTAAATATTTTAAAATTCTATGCAATTGAAATATGTATGTAGTTACCAGTCCGAATAGAATTAGATCTAGATTAGTTCAAATATTTTAAATTATATATGTAGCTATAGGTAATAAAAGGGACTAAAAGGTATATTTTGGTCTGTGTATGTGTGCCCAAGGCATATGTGACTCAGGTAACATTGGTTTAAATTTGATGTTTGTAGTGCATTACATTTTATGCCTGAATGATCTGTCAAAATTGTCTAGATATGGAATACTCTTTTTTGAAATACTTTTACCTTTATTTGGAAGGATTTCAAAATATTTTACAATTTCTTGGGAGCTTTTAATGTGATTGTACTTACTCATTTTACTGTTCCCATATGTAAATATATTGTTTAGAGTCCAAGGCAGCTACTTAAATAATATTGATTAAACACTTAAAAGTAAACCAAATCCTGTTGTATTTTTTTTAAGAAACCTAATATTGATATTCATTGATTTTGTACTTACTATATCTAGTATAGATATGTGATATAACTTTACAAAATAAGAATCAGAATACATAAAACATATTTATTGAAAAATTATTTATTGTAATAAAAGAATCTTGTACCTGTATATGTAGAATTCAATTCCACGTCTTTTTATAAATTGCTGGTGTTATAAAATGGTTTGATAAGTTTTTTACGCTTTTTGGTGCTGTTCTTTATAACAATTATTAGAAATGTGTATCTTCTATTACAAATGCTATTATTTTTTTTAATTTAAGAAGGGTGTCCACTTTTCATAGTCAGACAAACATTAAGAAGGATGAGCACTGCCTGTCGTTTTGACTATTAAATTAACATTTTTTTTCTTTATTTCACATCACAAATAGATATTTCTTTTGAAATTCTCAAGAAATTTATTTCACACCATAGTCGTAAGCGAAATAAAAAGACTTGACGAGTAACTAAATTAGAATTAAATATTTAGTCTAACAAAAAAGTACATTATTTTTTGAAAAAAAAAACATGTTTTTAGATATGGTTGGCCAAAATAAAGTAAGTTGGTAAAATGGTTAACGAATATCAGAAAATCTTTTCGGATAGTCAGTAGACACCCTTACATTTGTAAATAAAACTATTTTATAACTAAAGTAATTCAAAACTTAGACTGCAAGACTATTGATCTACATGCTTATTGTCACAAAGATTATGCAATTGATGTTCTACTTGTGGTAGCACATATAATATTAAAAAATATATCTATTTATTTTATAAACGTTGTTTTATTTATACTTTTTTAACCTAAAATTACCTTAAAGCTATAACTATAGCTATGACAAAACAGATCACATCTATTGTCCTGAATTATTACCAAGATTGTTTGGTTTAACATGTTTGTTTAGAAACTCCTGGAACATTCGGACATCTTCAGGTTTGTCATCTGTAATCAAATTTAAATCATTAATTTTTGCCACAAGTGCTATTGTAGTAACACAGGTTTAACTGTTCCTGTAACATTTAGTTTTTTATAAATGTTATGCACCTATAATAGTGAATTGTCTTTAAGCAGTGAATAGTGAATTAAATAAAAGACACAATTTTATATTTCTAATTTCATATAGGAACATCGAAAAATTCTAACAAGCTTCTAATTCTCTGGTTTTTATCTCACAAATTTCAATTTAGCATGTAGAGGAAAATGTTCTGTGGACATTGTCTTATGTGTGCGTTATCTAAAAAGTTGTCTTAATAATTATTCACACTAGAGACAGTTCAGGTTACTATAGTAACTTGCTTGCAATAATGTAACATGCTGGTTGGTATCTATGACAACTTCCGGCATGTAGACAAATATTCCAACCCCTTCAACCTTAGTAAACAAACATTCGTGAGATAAAAGAAGTGAGTATCTAAATTATATGATTCTAAATAACGATAACAATTTTTTCAACATTTTCTGCACCAACATGAAGTGGCTACAATTAAAATTTTGTAAATATTACCTGCTTCTGGCTTCTCTGTCTCTGTCCCCTCATCGTCACTGGAGCTGTCGTTCCCGGGGTGTTTCAGATACACATCACTTATCTCTCGGCCTCCCATAACCTCCTCTATTAGTTTTTTCTTGTCTAATACTGTGTCGGATTCACCTGTTCAAGTAATTGATAAACGGAATCAACAAAGTTCTTCTCAAAGAATTAAAACTCATCTTGTTTCATGCTTTATTGCTATGTTCTCAATTACTGTCCAGATTATATATTTTAATGAATATTTCATGTTTGATTATTGATATCTATATGTCGATTATCTGATGTAGTTCTATTACAACTTGTAGTTTACTACTACTACTTTACTTTGTAGGTGGTAGAACTATTATGGTTCGCCCGGGGAAGTACCACCGCTGCACCCACTTTTGCCGTGAACCAATTCTATTGTGTTTCGGTGGAAAGGTGCAGTTGCCGGCCACAATTACATGAGGCGACCACCAGCCTCCGGAGTAGCAGCGCAACTGCATACGACCTCAGACAAGACTTACCTATCTATGCTTGCTTGAGGTTGTATGTAGATGTCTATGGGCTGAAGCGACCACTTAACACCACATGGCCTGCATGCTCGTCTGCTACTCCATTCAAATAATTTAAAAAAAACTTACAAGAATTTATGATTAATGATGTAGATAGAATTGAGAAAAAGTGAGTTACCTTTACCTGCTTTTTTCGATTCTTCCTCTTTTCTTTTCTGTTCTTCTAATTTTTCAGCTCTCATCTTTAACCAATCTGCCTTGTACTCCCTAAAAATAAGACTTATATTATTTTTGTTTATTTTATTTAATATGTCACAGAATTATAAATTATACTTGCTTTTCATACTCCTCTGCTGCTTCATCTACTAATTTGAAGAATTCATCCAGACCCTGTAAAAATAATAAACTATGTATGTGAATTGTTGTGAATGCTGTTGGCAAAGCTGTAAAAACAGCAGGAGACAGCACATTCATAACTTCAGGCTTTCAAAATGGGTCGATTCAAATCTCACCTAAAACATTACTTTGCAAAGAGAGTTTTGACAAGTATGACAAAAGAAACTCACATTTACAATAACCCGTGGGGTTTACAATGACCCATAGGGGATTGGAAAAGGAGTTAAGCCAAATTTCACAGAATCTCATCAAGAGGGAGATCATATAAAAATCTCTAAATTGACCCCATGTAATGATAGGCGCTTCATGAATCTAACATTAAGGCACAAAAATAATGTGTCAAAAATAGTTTGCTTTTTCATAGACAATTTATAAGTATACATATGTACTTACATCGCCTCACAGCACCTCAGATCACCTCACATCAAAGGGTCCCAGGTTCGAATCCCGCCGAATTTGAATGATGAGTTTAAATTTCTGTTCTCGGTCTGGGTGTTTGTGTTTCTGGGAGTGTGAATGGCACCCACGACACAGGGTAATCTACCCTATTGTGGGGCTATGAATGTGAAACGTTTGAGTGTGCAACGTTTAAACGTTAATACTTAGATCACCAATATGAGTGCAATTGTGGTGCTCTCTCCATCGCCTCCCTAAGCCTCTTATAGAATACTGACTTTGGTCGATAGACAATCTATAAAAAATACTTACATCGCCAGTGTGAGCGCTTACGCCACAGCACCTCAGATCCGCATAGAATGTGTCCAATGCGAGTGCCATAGAGCGAGTGAGGTTCCCAACATATGTGCTTCCCTCTCCATCGCCTTCTGCATCTAAAGCCTCTTGGAACGCCTCGAAGTCGCGCATCCACTCCACGGCATATGCGTTGTCTACGACATCTGTCTGGAAATAGGAAGTGCTGAGACATGAGGAAGTTAGTAGCTTAAAGTAGTTTGTAAACCTTAAATTCTGCTATGAAATAAAGTGTTTAAATCACAGACATATGGGTGAAATGTACGGGACAAGGACATGAAAACCCAGACCAGGATATCTAAATTCATCATTATTTTCGCCTCTACTGGAAATCAACCCATCCCAGAGCCTCTTGCATGGCACACCTATATGGCGACCATAACATCATGTGGTTTGTAAGCATTTACAATATAAGTCTTTAAAAATCCTTATTCCTTTAAACAGATTGGAGTAGCAATGTAGTAAAAAGGCTTTACACTTAGAAGTAATTATTCTATTATTTAATTACATTATAGAAACCAAGTTTGCGCGCCCAAATTGAAGCATGTTGATTGGTGCCATTAATGGCACCAAACGCCGGGCCGCTCCTTAAGACCTAAGGTTAAATTTTATCACAACACTTTTTAATAACAAATAAGTAATAAATGACTTCACAGTGTTTTCAATATTTTGTAGTATTTTATAGTTAATTTGGTCAAAATAAAAATATTTTATGTCACATGTGACAGCTGCAGGAATCTATTTAGTGCTTCAATTTTGACAGCACGCTTGTATGAAGACACTGTTTCTATACGTATTTATTCTAAGGCTTTACATCATTTTTGGGTTCAAAGCAAGGAAAAGAAAGATGTTTTCAAACTAACACTATAGAACAATGGGATCAGAATTTTATCTGCTTTCTGTACAGACACATAAAAAAGGCTATTTTAAGCTTGTCTCTAGCATTTTTCTATTCTAGTATCAGTAAAAACAAGAAAAAGTACCTTATTCATAACCACAATGAAGGGCAGCCTTGACTTGTACAAAATGGAGCAAGCATACAGCATATTGGACATAAAAGTAACAGGCGACACACTTCTGACAGTATCCATCACATAGACAATCACAGTTGGGCAGGATGAGGCTAACGTTTCTGTCACTATTGTGCCTGATGCTGACCAGGTGAATACTTCTATTTGTCCTGAAAAAACCAACCAAGTACAAGTCAATTCGCGCATGAAGTGAACGTGAAAGTGAACAGCAAAAAATCATGTATGTTGTATGGGAGCTCCCCTTAAATATTTATTTTATTCTATTTTTATATCTGTTGTTATAGCAGCAGCAGAAATACATTATCTGTGAAAATTTCTAATGACAAGCCATCATGGTTCATGAGATACAGCCTGATGACAGACAGTCGGACAGAGTGAAAGACCGACAGCAGAGGCTTAGTAATAGGGTCCTGTTGGCACCCTTCGAGTATGAAACCCTAAAAACAACGAAGAGTAAATTATTTTCTGAATAAAGGGTTTTGACAATATTATCCCTTTTATAACCAAAGAAGTAGAACCTCCACCGTAAAGCAATTCATTCAAAAATGGAGTGGAGTGGAGTCAAGGTATGATCACAAAAATGAATTAATTCACAAGGACTGGAACATCTCCAATGTGAAAAGATTAGGGAAGGTGGTAGAACTTATATGGTTCGATCAAGGGAGTACAACATCCGCATCCACTTCTGGCATGAAGCAATTCTGTAATGTGTTTAGGTGGAAAAGTTCAGTTGCCAGCTAGTTAGATGATTGGCAAATTAAAATTTCGAGTCGGTGTCAGCCGTCCACCGTCCGACATAATATTTCAGTCAGAACTTGCTCTAAACGCCGTATCAAATGGGCAAGTGCACTCGTACGTTTAAATGTAGCTGGGCGTAATGGAGCGATGTGAGTGTGACGACTCACGAGGCACGCCAAGTTAATGCAGGTGACGTGAGCGATTTCACTTCTTTGGTTGTTAATTGATAATTTCAAAATTTGTTATTAAATAACTATTAACTTCACTATTATTTATATATATATAAGAATAATTGCACAAAAACTCAGAACTTGCTTAAAATTGATGATTAATTTAACTCGAATTACAAACTTTTGACTACTAACAAATATTTTTATGGAGCAAAAGCCGACAGATCAACTGCATCTAACTAGCTTTGCGCGCGCGAACTTGCGCGAATGATGCTATCATCAGTTTTGAAGTAACAGTGCAACAGTGAATGCAACTTCCAGCAAAACATAGGCCTGCTTATGTATGTGTATGAGCTGCAGGGACCATTTGACACCATGTGGCCTGCACGTTCCTCTGCTACGCCAATTCAAATAAATTATGTGTGTTGGTGGAGATGAGAATTAGTGACCAACTTGCTGCTTGATGTATTCAAACAGCCCAGGCTTAAGAGGTTTCTATCAGAAATTCTATCACAGCTATCCGTAATTAATGACACAAACTAAATGTTTCACACTCTTAGCCCCACAGTAGGGTAGATATACCCCATGTCGTGGATACTAAGGACACACACAGATACAGAAACACAAACACCCAGACCGAAAACAGAAATTTAACTTAACATTCAAATTACTGCTTTGCTGGGAATCAAACTCCAGGTCCCTTCGATTGGCAGTCCGGCATGGTAACCATAGCGCCACGCGGGTCGTGACAGCTTAATGTGCTCTACAGAGCAAGGAATAGTTTACCATAAATAAGTGCAGCACCCAAATGTTCAGTGAGTTTTTTTTATAATTCATAAAATAAGATTTCATTTCAGACAAAGATTCTTAAGAACAAATAACAAACAAGAACAAACCTGGAGTGTCAATTATACAGTATTTGTGTTTCTGTCCAGCTTTCTCGATCAGATCCACCACTTGTCCAAACTTTGTAGAGAACAAGTTCAGTGCTGTTACAATGCCTCCGTTGGGCCCAAGGCCATATTGTTTCATGACTTCCTTGTAGTTCACTGTGTCTCTTATGTCTGAAATTTAGAATATTCATACCATCACAAATTTAAGTAAAAAAAACTCTCCTCTAAAGCCGGCAATGCTCAGGTGGCGCCCTTGGGGTTGTCCGTGTTCATAGGCAACAGTGATTGCTTAACACCATGCAACCCCTCTGCCTTTTTGTATGGTTTATTAATAAAAAAAATAAGTTTTTTTTTTACTGAATGGGTATTCAGGCCTTTGGACATACCTCTTATTAATTTACAGTTTTATCCCACCTTTCAAAAGACAAAGCACTTTGATACTACTTCTTTGATACTACAATCTAACAAAAAAAATATGGTACAGTACATTCCATATTTATAAAATTAAAAGTCATAAGTAGTAAGAAAATGCTCATCATGATGCAAATGCTGACATGCTAAGTGTAGTTTAATGTAGATATTTAATTTCATTGTGTACTCATAATTCTATACAAATAAAATATTATTTTGTTTTTGTTTATAGCCAAAATGTATAGTATATGAGAAGAAGTTTGTAATGTACCTAACAATTTTTGGACAATATTTATTTATTTAATGCTATGCAAATGTTACACAATAAATTAGAATAACAAGTGCGCCTTGGTAAGGCATAGCATTTTATATTAATGAAACACAAATATACTGA
This sequence comes from Pyrgus malvae, assembly GCA_911387765.1. Classification (NCBI taxonomy): domain Eukaryota; kingdom Metazoa; phylum Arthropoda; class Insecta; order Lepidoptera; family Hesperiidae; genus Pyrgus; species Pyrgus malvae. The sequence continues at coordinate 5,892,404 of OU426951.1, forward strand.
TATAAAAATATACTGATCCAACCAATTATTTCAAACAAAGTGTGAAGGAGATGTGAAAATTTGGTTCAGAGTGTCAACTTAGGGGCAGGGGGGCTGGAGTAAGGGTATACGCTTAGGGGCACTATGAAACGCAAAAAAAAAAAAAAAAAAACAAAAAAAATTTACTACATAAATCCCTGTGAGTTCTATTGAATACCCTACCTATGTTTGCTGGATAAGGTACTTCACGACAAGCAGGATCCAAGTTGATAAGGTAGGGTCTGGAACCGTTCACTACTTTTCCCGCTAAACGACGAGTAAAAGATGTTTTGCCAGCTCCCGCCATACCTGTAAACAAAGTAGCTTTAGTACCCGAGTTTTGACACAAAACTATGTTGATATCTTACTATCTCAGTGTCTTTTTAATGAAAAATATTTGTAGAATCGATCGCATTTTGTAATGTTAGCCCTGCTTAACCTTGACTTTGTATACAAAAACATAAAATCACAACACCACTAACCTAAAATAATTAGGCACACCGGCTTCTTTTTGTCATCATCCATTATATTATGTGTAAATTATATCACAGTTATTGTTTTTTATTTAACATAGACTTCAATTAATTGCTGCTATAATTATTTTAATATAGTTTTATGAAAAATTAAATGAACTATCTGCAATAATGTGTCAAGTCAAATGTAAATTATTGTCAATGTCATTTCACAATATGTCAGTGTCACTGTCAATTTTAATGTGACTGTTTTAAATATTGGATTGGATCGCAAGATCCGTCATATTGCCCCAGTATCAAATAAATGAAACATTTAAATACAATTCTTGTTTGTTTCGCTAAAACCGGGCAACATTATTCAAAATCATCAGTAAAATCATTCAAGTCAATCATAATCAGTTTAATGATAAGCTCCATTTCCAAAAGAAAAACCTAAAATGAAATATTGTACCATACGCTCACTCGCTCTACTTTTCTAGACAACTTTATTGTGGCGTTGAAGGTCCTAGCTCTTTTTAATGTTGCTCAGCTTCTAAAAAGTAAACAAAGCTTAATCTTGTTCATGTAAAAATTAAAAGTCGAGGTGTAGTAGGTATAATTATTGAAACTAATAAGTTTGTATACTTTATTTTTTACTCATGTAAATTATTTACATTATTTACAATATAAAAATGGAACATATTAATTATCTACTTCCAGATTCAAGAACATTATTGGGTACAAGTGTCCAAGTTTGGAGATCCGCTTCTGAATAATAATGCGGAGAGTGTCTGTGTAGGTGTTTGGAGGCTTGCAGGTAGATGGATCCCGCCAATGTAGACCTAAAGGACAAAGAAATCTGTTAACGAAATATACAGTTGAATGCTAATTTAGAAATCAAGTCCATTGAAGACAGCCATACTTGATGCTTTCATAACATAATTATATTGCATTATAACATGCCCAGATAAAATCTAACAATGGGAAAAAAAAGAACAAGAGTGTTGAAAATTCTTGACAAGAACTCTGTTACATCTGAAAGTTACAAGTCACATTACAAGCATGATATTTTCCTAAATATCTAAATTGAAACATTATGGTCACTGTGATATTACTCTGCTATGAAAAAGCAATTATTTCAAATGCTGTCATTGCATAAAATATAAAGATAGAAAGGTAAAAATTTTGAAAACTAGAATGTTTTGATAATTCAAAATTTTCCGTCTTAAATCCCTACTAATATTATAAATTCGAAAGTAACTCTGTCTGTCTGTCTGTCTGCTACGCTTTCCCGCTTAAACTACTGAACCAATTTTAATGAAAGGAACACAGTTAGAGGGGACCTTTGGAAAGGATATAGGATGGTTTTTATCCAACGGGAACCTATAAAACGGGTCCAAGCAGGCGAAGCCGCTGGCGGAAGGCTAGTGAATGCATAAATTAGTTTAACGTTTTTTTGACATGACTTACATGACAACAGAATATTTCAGAAAAAAATTACAATAAAATTACCTGATGCATCACACGTGAACAAAGCCGGTGACGGAACGTGGTCACGCGTGTAGTTCCAGAGACAATCTCTCAGCACTTGCACTGTCTGAAATAAAATAATTTCATGTTACTGTCAGCTATTCCCAAACAATCACTATTAGGATCAATCTTAGAGCATCAAAGTTACTGAATTCAGTAGAGACAGCATAGCGCCTCGCTTCGATACTTAATTTTTGTGCCAAAACTGGTGCGGGGGGAAGAACACACACTTTTTAATTTTGTCACACATTCACAAATATTCTTTCATCGCTACAGACGCGTACATTTCTAAATATGTCAATTTCAATTAACAACGTCATTTTCTATGCACTGACACCGACACACACACACTAGTTGTATAACTAGAAGGCACATTGTGCATGCACGTTGGGACAAGGGGTTCGCCCGTAAAGGCCACTCCTCTCTGACGGGTGTCATACCTGTCAATACCTTTATGCTCTAAGGGAGCAATACACGATTATTATTTATACAGTAGAATAAGGATTTTTGTGCTTCCAAAGAGTCATTAAGGCGTTGTTACCCATAGTAAGCATCAACATTCTGTCGGTGGACTTGTGGGCGGGTTGAAAACCTAGACTATTGGTGGTAAAACAAGATTAAATCGCCTGGAGAAGTACTATTGCTGTGCTTATTTCTGCTCTAAAGGAATGAGCAAGTTGACTGACACTAAATAATATGTAATTGAATGAAATGCGAATAGTCTTCCTATGGTAATAAAAATAAAATTTAGATAATAGAATAGTCCTTAAAAACAAAAGAGTTAAGAGTATTCATAGATTATTGTCAGTTCTACTACTGATACAGTTCTACTCTATCCATGCCTTATTATATTACTACGGTTGTTGAAGATAATCGTTGGTTAATACAGACCTCGCTGGCAGTAAGCTCGGGTGCCAGTTCCAACATATGGCTGAGCGGATGCGGCAACAATTGCCCCAATGTCATGATTGAGAGCAGTTCTGTGAGAGCGGCGAACTCTCGAGCCACCTCCGCTGACTGTGTGTGACGATCTGAGGAAATGCAAAAGTTTTTTTAAATTTAAATGGACGAACATGCAGGCCACTTGATGATAACTTGTCCCAACTAAAAACAAGCTTGATGGTCGTCACATGTAAGTCTGGCCGGCAGAAGAACAGAAGCAAAACACTTCACAGGCCTGGCTTTTGCTATGCGGCGTAGCGCAGCGCGTACCTGTTGTGTACCTTACCCTATTACCGTTGGCTTTGTAAGAATGAAGAAGTCCCACGACTTGTAGTCTATAGTAATATCCGCTCTGAGAAGGTGGAACAGTGTAGCGGCCGGTAGTGTTTCAGCAGAGCAGAGGGATGACACAACTCAGGCCGAGTTCTTGCTACGCGGCGTAGAACGTTAAATGACTGCGTACATATTGTGAAGCCTCAGGCAGGACTATTGAGTCTACGATCATTGGCTTTTCTGTATGAAGTGCAGTTAAACGATTTGTATTCAACAGTTTTTACCTAGATGCGCTCGTGTTCGGTGTAAAAGCGTAGCGACCGAAGCTCGTAGTAGAGCGGAGGCAAGACACAGTGCAGGCTATGTGGCGTAGCGTGGCGTGTATTAAGACGCAAGGTTTGTTGTTACCCCGTGCGTCTTGTATACTTTTAGTATTATACCAGTTGGTTTTGCCGAATAAAGTTACATGACATAGTCTATAGTTTTTACCTAGGCAGGCAGGCAAGGTAGCTCTTGCTACGCGGCGTAGCGGGGCGCGTATTAAGAGGAAACGCTACCGCCGTATTTCCATGCAAATTTATTCTCCTATTTTCTCCCTGGATAATGCTTCTAGAGGAATGATTTTTTGTGACAATTGCTACAGCTATGCCCCTATGTTTTGTTTTTCAATCAACTAATTAGATCAGAAAATATGACTCCAAAAATCGTAGAAAATGCCTCTTTCATACAGCCCTAATCCAACAACTGCAAAACAAATTTGAAAGGTTTTTACGACCAAATAACAACATAGGGGCATAGACTTATTCTATTTCTTGATATTTGTGAAAAAAATATTTAATAAACTCAATTTTGAAAGCGGGAAGAGGAGAATACGAAACCTCGATTTAGTAAGAAAGTTTGTAGGTATAATCGGTCTGAGCTGCATCTGTCCCTATCGCACGCGGCGGATAGCGCAGGGCGCAGCGTTATTCCAAAATACCTATTTTTCAAATTAGGCTGAACCCGCGTTTCCTTTTAAGACCCAACGTTAGTAGACTCAAGGCTATAACCGTTCTGAATGCTGTTTAAGTACAATCAAATTACACAAATTGATATCTATAGCTTTTACCTAGATGCGTCCGTAGTCTGTGTAACAGCATAACGGCCGAAGCTCGTAGCAGGGCGGAGGCAAGACACAAGGCAGGCCTTGCTCTTGCTATGTGGCGTGTATTAAGACGCAAGGTTTGTTAACCCCGTGCGTCTTGTATACTCTTAATATTATACCAGTTGGTTTTGCCGAATATAGTTACATGACATTATAGTCCATAGTGTTTACCTAGATGCGCTCGCAGTCGGTGTAACAGCGTAGCGGCCGAAGCTCGTAGCAGAGCAGAGGCAAGGCACAAGGCAGGCCTGGCTCTTGCTACGCGGCGTAGCGCAGCGCGTGCTACGGCGCAGCGTTCTACGGCGCCACGCATGTATAGCTCGCGTTCTATGCTCACTTGCTGAAAGTTAAATTTAAAAATGAATTTTAAATGTTATTATTATAAATGTTGAAGGTTTTGAATGCTAATTTCACCATGTATTGAAAATTTGAGTGAATTTTGTATGTGAATTCATGATTTCTTTGGAAAAAAACTTACGTTGTGTTTACAAACTGTTTACAGGGAAACAAACAGTTTTATTTTCGGTCTATTAATTTTCTGTATTAAGGGAAGTTAAGTTAGTTTCTTGAGACCTTTATATTTTGATAAAATGGATATACTTCTTAGAATTTTGATCATTCTTCCGACATTCAAAAGTAAAAAATAGGTGTTTATTCGCATATAATTCGTAATGTATTTAACTAATTCGTAGTCGGTGCCCACTTGAGAAAATTATACTAAATTACAAATACCAACATACCTTAGTGAAGTCTTCATCGGGCCACGGTAGTCCGTTATACATGACATCGGGGGAGACCAGCTCAACTAGCAAAAGCGATATTGAGGTAGCACCTTCAACAACGCCGCTGTTGCCGTCCTATAGCAGAAATATATTTAATTGTTTAAATACAGAATAAAGTATCCAGGGCCGGATTTAGAGGTCTGGAGGCCTTGGGGCAGCAAAGGAATGGAGGCCACTTGGCCCCAAATTATTTTCCAAATAAAATTGTTTTTTTTTTCAGTCAGTGATATTTTACTGATTGCCTGATTGGAGTGAACAAATATAGATCGATGATTTCTGTTAATATTTAATGTAATCATGTTTGTACAAAGTTCTGTAAAACACGAAAAAAATTTAAAGGAAAAAGCTGTTAACTAGTCTGAATTTTTTTTTCGGTGTCTCTATTGTGGCGGCTCTTGTTTTGTGGAGGCCCCGGGCTGTAGCCCCAGTTGCCCTCCCCTAAATCCGGCCCTGAAAGTATCTGTAACTATTTTGTGTAACAAATTCAATGGATTATGCAGTTCATACATTCAATAATAAAATCAGAAAAAAAGGATATGTATGATATCAGTGCATTTGCTAGCTTTTCTTCATGGCAAATTGTCAACCTATTTAAGTGTGTCCGGCAGTCAGAACCCAATTAAATTATTCCATTAAGGGCCCCGTTCACCATCTCCAAGTAAAATGTTCATAAGTTACGTCCCAAATAAAGTTAATTGGCAAGTAAAAGCTATAAGTGCGGGTCAGTTTATCATATGATTAGTGCTACTCGAACATCGTGAAATTGAAATTGAAGTTACGGGTGACTTTAACCGTCAATTAGCGTACTTGTAACTTTACTTGAAGGTGTTGAAAGAGGCCCTAAATCATACAGTTACACAGCATATTATGTGTAAATTGAAGTTTAATCTATGCACTAAGATCTTTAAGGCACGCAACTAAATAAAGGTAGAGTAAGAAAATGAAACAAAAACGAATGGTTCATTATCTGATTTGTGCAGACCCATGCAGACAATATGCAATCAAACACATATTAGGTACATACCACAAAAAAATTGAAGTATTTTTTTCAATACGTACATAAATGCATGCAATATGATTGAAAAATTAGGAATTAAAACAGAAGACACAGTAACAGTAACAACGAATATTTTAATTTTTGATACTATGTACCTTCAGATGTACATATGTACCTAACTATGTATATACATTGAGTGAATAACGTTTCACACTCATAGTCCCACAGTAGGGTAGATATACCCTGTGTCGTGGATACCATGGCGTGGACACACACAAAGACAACACCCAGACCGACAACAGAAATTTTAATCTTATCATTCAAATTTTTGCTTCGCCGAGAATCGAACCCGGGACCCTCCGATCGGCAGTCCGGCATGATAACCATTACGCCACAGGGGTCGTCAAACGTCAGTGAATGAATGAATCGTGAGTGAACAACTACAGTGCACAAACATTTTCATTATTACTTACGTCTTCCTGTCCAGCAACTGTGCATGGATGGTTCTGAACAAAAAACATTTCGAAAGCGCTTAGCCGTTTTCATAGGACATTTTTGAAACAACATTACAGTTTTTTCAAATTAAAGAGTTTGCTTACAAAGAGAATATTCGTGGCAATTTTTCAAATACCGTATGGGTATGGTGAAAAGGAGACATACTATTAGAAACCTAGTTAGAAAACATTACCTTGGGAACATAGACTTATATCAGTTTATATTAAAGTAAAGATCAAATTAGATGGTATATACTTTTTAATCAACACGGAGACTACATCCAAAAAGATAAAGTTCATCACCGTATTTCGACGAAATTAAATATCCACAAAAAAAAATTTGCATGTAAACGAAGAATAACCAAACAGAATTTGAATAGATCCACGAGTATACGATAAAATAACATTTAAACAAGACCGCCTGGCCGCATTTAATTTTGTTCATCACTAATCATCACTTATATTATCATTTGTTTACAACTTATTACATTGAAATTATGGAATGTACAGGTATTTTTTTTCCAATAGTTTTAAAGTCCCAAAGCTAGGCACAAGCCTCACAGAATTCAGAAGGATTTAGGTCATAGTCCAACAACCCGCATTGGAGCAGCGTAGTGGAGTAAGCTTCAGACCTTCCTAATAATGGGCAGAGACCCGTGCCCAGTAGTGGGACGCAAAAAGCTTGAAGCCAAGCCCACAATCCGCCACGCTACCAAGTGTATATTATTAAACGTTGGTACAAGTAATAAGAAAATTAATACTCACCATACAAGCCATCAACGCGCCCATAAGCAACTCGTTGTTAGTAGTGAGTATGGGTGGTATGTCGTAGTCCTGTTGCCCGTTGGTCTTCCGGACCCCCTTGCCGATGATGCCGGCGTGGAACACCGACGTGTGGCTCTGCGTCAGCTGGGTTATTGGACCCTGGGGTTGTGAAGTAAATTATATACAAATAATCAGTCTAGTATTATTAAAATCTCAAGTCACGATGACTCGGGTAAATTCCGAAATTACTAAACGGTTTATTGGACCCTGGGTTGCGAGGAAGAGGAGAAAGTGCCGTGCAACCAAAGTCATTGGTCCACTCCCTGGGCAAGGCTACAATGTTGGGCACCACTAGTTTTTTGACAAACAGTTTTCAAAAGGGTCTCAAACATGGCAGTTTCAAGAAAGCTACTCAAACATGACAGTATCTATGAGATCTCATAAACAACTCTATAAAGAAACTCACGTGTTTCTGGTTCAAGTGTATGAGAAGGTCGTCGTCAGTCCATTCCCTGGGCACGGCTACAATGTTGGGCACCACTGGTTTTTTGCCAAACGGTTCTCAAAAGGGTCTCAAAAAGGACTCAAACATGGCAGTTTCAAGAAAACTATTCAAACATGACAGTATCTACGAGATCTCTTAAACAACTCTATAAAGAAACTCACGTGTTTCTGGTTCAAGTGTATGAGAAGGTCGTCGTCAGTCCATTCCCTGGGCACGGCTACAATGTTGGGCACCACTGGTTTTTTGCCAAACGGTTCTCAAAAGGGTCTCAAAAAGGACTCAAACATGGCAGTTTCAAGAAAACTATTCAAACATGACAGTATCTACGATATCTCTTAAACAACTCTATAAAGAAACTCACGTGTTTCTGGTTCAAGTGTATGAGAAGGTCGTCGTCAGTCCATTCCCTAGGCACGGCTACAATGTTGGGCACCACTGGTTTTTTGCCAAACGGTTCTCAAAAGGGTCTCAAAAAGGACTCAAACATGGCAGTTTCAAGAAAACTATTCAAACATGACAGTATCTACGAGATCTCTTAAACAACTCTATAAAGAAACTCACGTGTTTCTGGTTCAAGTGTATGAGAAGGTCGTCGTCAGTCCATTCCCTGGGCACGGCTACAATGTTGGGCACCACTGGTTTTTTGCCAAACGGTTCTCAAAAGGGTCTCAAAAAGGACTCAAACATGGCAGTTTCAAGAAAACTATTCAAACATGACAGTATCTACGAGATCTCTTAAACAACTCTATAAAGAAACTCACGTGTTTCTGGTTCAAGTGTATGAGAAGGTCGTCGTCAGTCCATTCCCTGGGCACGGCTACTATGTTGGGCACCACTGGTTTGCTGCCAAACAGTTTGTCTTCCCTGAACATCGCAGTTTCTAGAAGATCCCTCAAGGCCACAGCTCTTGCTAATTTGCTATGGAGACACATTTTGCGAAGAAGACGACTCGCGGTTTGTACGCCGCGGATTTTCACCATTATTTCTGAGGAAAATGAGAATGAAATTAATCATATCTACTCTCTGCTCAGCTGCAACCCTTTTTGAGTCCCATTGCTGGGCACGGATCTCTCCCCATTATTGGGGAGGCCTGGAGCTTACTCCACCACGCTGCTCCAAGGCGGGTTGATGGAGATGCTAGTCAATGGCCAGCCCGCTTTCGGATGTTTTCAAACCGCCTATAAGGCCTCCGATAAGGTTTAACGACTGTTATCTAACGACAACAACCGGGACCGACGGCTTCACATGCCCTCCGAAGCACGGAAACGCGAATGAAATTTTTTGCCACTAGCGGTCACCCATTACATACCCGACTGCGCCCGTTTGGCTTAGTTCGTTTGCGTTCTACTCTAACGGCCGGGCCATTCGCGCTTCAACTATCTGCTCACTTCATTTAAAATCTAGATGAATCAAGATCTTAAAAAAACTAACAGCCGTCCAATATCAGCTATACATGTTTCGGACTAATCGCTCAGTACTGTTCAAAAAGAAAATGTGATTCTATATAAAAAAAAAATGGAGTAGCAGACGATCATGCAGGCCACGTGGTGTTAAGTGGTCGTTGCAGCCCATGGACATCTACATACAACCTCAAGCCAGCATAGGTAAGTCTTGTCTGAGGTCGGATGCAGTTGCGCTGCTACTCCGGAGGCTGGTGGTCGCCTCATGTAAGTGTGGCCGGCAACTGCACCTTTCCACCGAAACACAATAGAGTTGGTTCACGGCAGAAGTGGGTGCAGCGGTGGTACTTCCCCGGGCGAACCATTATAGTTCTACCACCTACAAATTGTTACATGTAAGGCAATATTAATAACTGACCAATTACTCCATGACCATATTTGAGCAATCTATTCATAATTAAAGGAAAAGGAACGGCAAAAGGAGTACAGGCCGTTTTCCAACCAGGTGGACTGACGACCTGAAGAAGACAGCGGGTAGTCGCTGGGTTCAGAAGGCCCAGGACCGGGAGGAGTGGCTAACGTTAGGGGAGGCCTATGTCCAGCAGTGGACAATAAAAGGCTGATGGGTGGATGGGATTCATAATTAATTTTTAAATCAAATAAATATAAATCAATACATACCCTCTTCATGCAAACATCTGAAGAAGTATTTGACAGTAGCCTGAACTACTTTAATAATGGCTTCCACACTGGGTGGCGGAGCTATTGAGCCTGTTAAGTCGATCCTGTCTAAAACCTAGAACAAGATAAAAAAAGTGGGATGTGGGCAAGGAAAACAACTGTTACTATATCCTAATTTAAATTAATATTCACAGTAAATTTAGCACAATACAAGCATGTCTAGGCCGAAATCATCTTATTATTCGGCATGTGACGATGCACAGCATCTGTGAGAGTGCGTCATACTTCCCTTTGTCTTATCCTAGCCAATGGCCGTGCTTCCCGCGTTTTCTAGCCAATCAGCGCCCTCTGTCAATTGCGTGGTCCCAGGTGATAGCCTTCTTCGGAGGGTATTTGAAAATCTACTTCATAGCGTCGTTACTTCTCGAGAAGAAAACTTTGTCACTGAAATTTTGCCCTGCTAAATTGCAAAATTAATTATTCAGGGCGAATTAATGATTCAAAGTAATTGCCGACTTACTCTCTCATACGAAATTATCGCGAAATCGTTAGTGTTCGTGAAATATAAGTGCCGATCCATAAGTGAATCGTTCGTTGCGTTAAGTAAGTACCTTCTCCCTTGCGTGGAAAAGTGCGATAAATCAACGGGCCTTGTGGATTGCAGTGCATATTTATAGTTATGAGTGAGTGAGTGCTAATAAGTTGTGTGATGGTGGTGAGTACGCAGAAACTTCCCCACCTAGGCGTCGTCGACAATCTTCGTCATTATGTTCGTCTGAGTTGGGTCGCGCAAGCTCCCAGGTAATACGAAGCATACGGGGTAAGTCCGAAAGCCACTTCATATCACGACTTAACTGTCCAAGGAAGCACACTGACATAACGTAATGTGTTATAATTTTTTTTTAACCATGTTATTCCCAGTCACGAGGCGCGCTGCCTTCTGGGTTTCGCCCGACCGGTCCGGAGCCGGGAACTGGTTCGATACAGACGTCCAACGTTTGATCTAGGTCCACAGTGGATACAGCTACTTAATCCTGAGGTTGACACTTCCCGGTTCGTCCTCAGCCGAATTAATGCGTCTGTTTAACCTAACCTAACTTAAAATAATTTTAAATATCAATCCGGTACGCGTGGAACAGATTGATTCCTACCTACCCAACATTTTAATGAATCAGAATGGAAATATGTTCGAAGCTAATATATTATGCTAATAGTTTATATAATATATATGTATACACAAAGCTCGTTCTGAAAGAAGAAAGAAATACAAAAAGGCTTTTCTGGATCAACGCGAATTATCGAATTAAAGTTTGCAACAGTTCGTTAACTGTGGTGCGTTTTCGAATACGGCTTTAATAGTTTCTAGGTTGTTTGACAACACGATTTTTTCAGCCTAACACTCAATTCCTCAAAATTAGTGAGGCTTTTTTCCAGCTTGTTTGCGGAAAACGAGCAACGAGAATATATATTTAATTGAAGGGAACGTATCCTGAGCAATCTACCCAACCAGAACTTGAGGGTGGGTCTGCGTAAGATACCCCCTAGTTCTAAGAAATTATTTGACAAGGCATAGCTTGAAACATAAAATACAATATACAGGCGGCCTTGAAAAATGGGTTCACCCCTGGTTTAACTGAGTTAAACAACAAGTTACCAAATAATCAGCCCTTTCGATCTCAAGCCAAGAATCTCCCAGCTCGCCCCTCCCCCCTTTGGCTTAATGGTTGCCGTGCCGGACTGCCGATCGAGGGTTCCGGGTTCGATGCCCGGCGAGGAGGGGATTGAAGTGACGGGTTTCAGCTTCTGTTCTCGGTCTGGATGTTTGTGTTCATGTACATACATATATGAGTGTGTCTATGGTGCCCACGACGCGGGTGTACCTGCCCTGGCGTGGGGCCGTGAGTGTGAAGCGTTGTAATTTATATAAAATACAAAAAATCATTTAAAAACGGAAGTCGTCCAAATGATCTACGACTCGCACCTAACATACACACATTTTTTAGGGAGGCCGTCTCCGAGCGTATCGGTTTCGGTGGCAGATGCTAGGGGCTCCGTAGGCCGTTCTCAAAATTATAAAGGGAATGCGTCTGCCATTTACCTCCAAACCGGTGCTTGCTCACACAGCAACACGGTTTCTTCTCCGGTTCGACACAATTCAAGCGGCCGGAATGAGATAGGAGTAGAAGAGCAGATAGGCTTGAAATACTTACATTTACATCTCCTGATTTTCTTTAGAAGAATTGAGTCATAAAATATTGACCTCTCCGCTTACATTTAAGCAAACAACGCGGAATGCCCCAGGAGTTCTGGTAATTGGTGTACAGGAGCCAAGCTCTGCAAATGATTTGCCTGCCTCTCGGACTGTCGTATCATATGCTCCTAAGACTTTTTCATCCCTTAACGGGGTAACCTAATCTATCTCTACTGAAAATATTAGGTAACAGGACGACTTTCTGACAGTCAATCCCTCGTTGACATATCACTGTCATGACGGTCCTTAATGTTCCGCAGTTACAAGTGCCATGAGCGACCTCAAGTCACTAGGGTGGAGACCACGAGAAAATAGTAACAATCTACACAAGAATTAGAAGTACCTGAGTGTCATTTGCAACACCAATAAAAACTTGAAGAAAGTTTTGACGAAGAAAATAAAGACAGTTAAGAACGGATAGATGTGTGTAATTAGGAACCCGGGATTTGACAGGTCCATATGTGTGACTGTGAAGAAGCAGATGCCAAGTGTATGCATAAGCAATATAAAGTTTATGGCTGTATGCCGTAAAGGAGTGTAGGTAGAGTGACTTTCACCCGAAATTGACTCATCTTTTCTAAACAACCCATGAGGTCAGACTTTGGCTAGACGAGCAGTCAATAGTTAATACGCAAATGGGTACCACATCAATAGAACTGACATAGCGGTTTGTAACAAACGTTCGCTATCATAGCTGCGGTTAAGTTCTTCAAATCTCGCCTTAATACTTAATACTGGTCACCCTGCCATCTAACATTACGGCCGAACAATAGCACAGTAATTTCTTACAAAGTGTATGTAATACTCTGTCCAGGACCCTTCTGAAGACCTACACATAGAACATACCAGCTAATACTTTTTTAGATCGTTGGGGAACTTCGATCTCTGAAGAAATCTCTGGCAAAAACAAAAAGGGGAAGACACGTGTTCGAATGTCAACTCTTACTTCTCTCTGTCTTGTTAATGTTTCATCATTTCGGAACTCTATAGATAGACTTAATATGTTTGCTGGTGTGCCTAAGTGAAGCAGAGCACTTTGGCTGCTGTACATTAGTTGACGGGCGCTATGCAAACCGAGAACGCTGGTCCGCCGCCACCTTGAGTGCGGGACATGGAGATCTATATTTGAATTTCGCTCTATGTTGTTTATGCGCTAAGTCTTAAAGTCTCCCACAATGGGTCTGAGGCTGAAAGATTACTACTCAGATCATCATGGGGTCAATCAACATTAAAACATATTATCAACCTGCATGGTGTCGATAGATTAACTTTTGCTAATCTTATAACTTTATACAACCAAATGGGATCTCTCTATTAAGTGTTGCCCAATGCTACCTTAAAGAAAGATTATCATACCCTTTCATTAATCTGTGATTAACCTTTGGAAAATCAATTGAAAATTAAATTTTGAATTCACATTTTTAAAACACATTTTAAAAAAAATATAATGTACATGTCTCCAAATTCTTAGCTTGTAGCTTGCAAATCCTCCAAATAATGATTGCAGATTTGAAGTATTTACTATGTAAATTAGTCTTGCTCTTCAGCTCTCGTGGGTAGGAGGTACCTACACGACCTTACCCTAGAATTTTTTCCCTAAAAAAATTTATATGTTGATAGTGGCGATTTATGTATTTTACAGCCAGCGTATGGCATGGAATCTCTTACGACATCAGGACAAAAATATGTACCCACTGTTTTGGATCCGATTTAGGTTTCAGAAACGAACTGCCGAATATCAGAATGTCTGCAACAATGATACCAATAGAAGTGCCTTTCATGCTGTCATTGGCAAATCTTTTGTTAGGTATTTGTAGTAGAAGCTAATGTATCTGCTTCTCCTCGTGCATGCTCGACATTAGCGTCTTTGTAACGGTACGAAAAAAAAAAATCAACAGAAGAAATTGTGAATATTACGATAGGGAAGATACCTTTGATATTACTTCTTTCAATATAAAGGAGGTAAAGGGAAGCTACTGCCCTTTCAGTTAAAACTGGCGGGTAATTTCAAATCAGTTAAATTTTTACTTCATAAAATAATACATAATATTTTTCCAGTTGATATTTTTCTGCCTACCTTAAACTCTCGCAGTCGCTCGGGGTTGACTGGCAGAGAGTGCCAATAATAATAATAAGTTCTTAGTCCGTCGATTCTAAAATTTTTCATCATTAGTTTCATGAAAATATATTTGAGAAACAAGATACTTGGCGCAAACCCGTTCTTGTCCTCATGAAAACGTCCGGTGTCAAAACCGAGAAAAAATAAATAAACACGCGAAAATAATAATAATAAAGATTCTTTATTGGCATAACAGGCAGTAAGTTTTGCCCTGTAACGCTTGGATTAAGGTGCTACAAATAATATTTTATTAAATAATAAGAAGTTCATACGCTCTTTATATGTATATATGCAAGCTTTTTGATTCATAATCAAATTGACAAATTTTTATTTTTAAGAAAATGGTTGAAGAATTGCGTTTGTGTAACGTATGATACAGGAAAGAAATTTTCTCTCTCGAACGGCTTTAATTGCTAATCGATCTTGTATTATTATTTATACAAATAATAAACATCTTTACCTTTCACATAGCGTCGTTTCGTGGTCACCAGGAGCTATAAACACGTCTCTCACAGATGCTGTGCATCGTCACATGCCGAATAATGATGCAAGTTTTACATAACAATAAAACTTGTATTATTTAGCAGAGACGATGCACAGCATCCATTTAAGGCCTCCTGGTGAGAGACTGCTATGAAGTAGATTTTCAAATACCCTCCGAAGAAGGCTATCACCTGGGACCACGCAATTGACAGAGGGCGCTGATTGGCTAGAAAACGCGGGAAGCACGGCCATTGGCTAGGATAAGACAAAGGGAAGTATGACGCACTCTCACAGATGCTGTGCATCGTCTCTGCTAAATAATACAAGTTTTATTGTTATGTAAAACTTGCATCATTTTCTCTTTATATTTAAATCCATGTCACGTCTTTCTTCCTTCGTCTTCCATATCCTAGCCCGTCGGACACCATCATTTAAGCCATATATCCCACATAATTATATACATAGTCGCCCTTTTTACGTACCACTGCACACTCTCAACATAGTTTTGTTTCTTTCCATCATGCTGCTCCAATAAATTTGGAAATGTCAAAAGTACATAATAAAGTAATTGATTGCTGAATAGATCTGAGACTCCAGAGATTTTTAATATCTTCTTAGAATAATTACAATTACATTATAGAAACCAAGTTCGCGCGCCCAAATTGAAGCACGTTAATTGGTGCCATTAATGGCATCAAACGCCGGGCCGCTCGGTAAGACTTAAGGTTAAATTTTATCTTAACACTTTTTAAGAACAAAAGAGATCTAATAAAATAACTTTTCACAATGTTTTCAATATTTTGTAGTATTTTATAGTTAATTTGGTCGAAAGAAAAATATTATGTTTGTCAGATGTGACAGCTGTAGGAATCTATGTAGTGCTTCAATTTTGACAGCGCGCTAGTATGAAAACACTCATTCTATACTTATTTATTCTAAGAATATCTTTTTTGTATTGGAGGGGGGAGCTTCAAAAGGTACCTGGTACCTTGGGATTGGATACCGGGTTCGCGGCGCCCCAGAACGGGCCCATCCTCGGGAGAGCAGATGTGCTCTCCTGCACCTTCCGATGCTTACGGCGGCATGCGGCCACGGACACACCGCCGTCCTACCCGAGGGTGCTGTTTGGGCGGAATCCGATCTTGGACTACCAAGTCAATTGAGATACTTTTAATGAGCTGTCAAAACGTGACATCCCCATACATTTTGTATGAGAAGATGATAAGTGACGTCACTTATCATATATAGTCAATTGACTTCATTATTATTGATTTCAGTGGTAATAAAAATCATGTATAAAAAAGAATAAACAATTATATTGCTTTCCAAGCGTGATTTAGTGCAACCTTTTTAAGGTAAGGATTTTGAATTTTTTTGTGCATAGTGTCCAAGACCCTATTTAGGCAGAATGGCGCCGACGACTCTTTGACACGCGTTCTGCGGCTCACGCAGTAGAGATTTATAGTATCGTCGCCTCGCTACAAGTTTTAAATTATTATCCTATCTTTTCCCTTGGCACAATTTTTTTTTTTAATCCTTTGTCGCTAATAACGGCGCTTATGAAGTTCATTAAAGAAATCGACTGCCGAAGTTAGATTTCCTCTCTAATGATGAATCAGTCAGACAGTCAGTCAGTGTATCAGATGAAAACTTACCTCAGCCAAGGCATGACAGGTAGGCATTTCGTAAAGCATGGAATACGTGCAGGGGCGACGCACACGCAACAATGACGCACATTCTCGCAATGCGCTGCCTATAGCGCACAGGTTGGCTTCCACTGCGAGGCCTATGGGTCTTGAACGTAGGTGTGGCACTCGGCCTGTGTTCTCCCATCTGGAATGTAACATTATACATAATTGTAATATCAAATATGAAATAGAAATGTGGTACTTTAAAACGTACCAATGTACTTGAGTTGTTGAAAATCAAAACATACTGTGTTTTGTTCTTAGAGCATCAAGGCATGACAGGTATGACACCCGTCAGAGGAGTGGCCTTTACGAGCGAACCCCTCGTCTCAACGTCCATGCACAGTGTGCCTTCTAGTTATACAACTAGTGTGTCTGTGACAGTCTGTGTGTGTCGGTGTCAGTGTTGATGCATAGAAAATGACGTTGTTAATTGAAATTGACATATTTACAATTGTATGCGTCTGTAGCGATGAAAGAATATTTGTGAATATGTGACAAAATTAAAATGTTTGCGTTCTTCCCCCGCACCAGTGCAAAAAATTATATATCGGAGCGAGGCGCTATGCCGTCTCTACTGAAGGGTGAGTCAGTAACTTTGATGCTCCAAGGTTTTGTTAGCCGATTAAATTCATCAGGTTAAAAAAATCACGCGGCATTTCTCTTTCCGCATAAACTTTAGAGTTGTACGTTCACATAATGATTACAGCAATAACGCCCGCCATATTGATCTGTCCAGAAGTGGACTTACCAGCCTTTCCCTCTCGGAAAATAGCCAGGGTAAAAAAGCAGGACTTTTAAATAAACTAATTGCATTTGTAGCAAGTTCAATGTGTGGGTAGGATGAAATCTTAGAGCATCAAGGTATGACAGATATGACACCCGTCAGAGAGGTGTGGCCTTTACGGGCGAACCCCTCGTCTCAACATCCATGCACAATGTGCCTTCTACATATACCGACACAAACAGACACACTAGTTATACAACTATACTACTAGTTATACAACTAGTGTGTCAGTCAGTAACTTTGATGCTCTAAGGATGAAATCAACATACAGAAATTATTAGAAATTACTTTTGCACAATGCCTACGCCAGTGAACATTTTTGTATCAAATGTTTAATACCATTATCATCCCTCTTCGATTAATAAAATTTACTTAACGAGATTACTTTAAACCGCTCACCTCAACAACTTGATAATATTGAGACAGAAGTGATGTAGATAAGTCTTCCGTTCCTTCGCTATCAATCCTTGCACTATAGTATTCTTGATCTGGGTATCTGATATCATGGAATCCCTGAGTCCATACTCGACACCAGTTATTATGAACTTCTGGTATCTCTCAGTATCTGTTCCTATCTCTGTTGTATCATTGGGTACATGCATGGTGATAGTTCCGGAGATGATTCTCACTAACAATGCAAGAGTCTTGTCATCTCTGGAGTACTGTAGGAAGTAACTGATTGTACTGATGAATTCTGATGGTTGGTTGTAGCCTGAAATTCAGTACTGATTATTTTCTATTACTACATTACAATTCTTAATTTTGTTGTTCAAAGATAGTTTTGTCAAGTAATATTAAGTATCTTATTATTAGAATTTTTACTTTAAAAATGAGGGTTCTGAAGGCAAATTGTCATTAAATACTTAATTTTCAGTTAACTATTTTTGAAGTGAAAACTTCTTTAGCGGCGTTGTGCACTTTTTTTGGGATGGGTAAAAAATGTTAAACTCGCGTCAGGACACATGGCCTGATCGAATATTCGTAAGACGGAGGGGTGACAGCTGATGACGGCTCGACTGTCTATACTTGTAAAATTCGTTTATATCAAGTATTTAAAATGAGATTGAACAAAGTGAATCTATTAATGAAAAAGTGACGAAGAAATAGTGAAAGAAAATGATATAAAAATACTAGATGAAAAACTACTGAAAATACTAGATTAAAAATAATACTGATAATAAAAGTAATTCGTGCGAAATTATTCCGTAACCATTCCAAAATATCATAAATGCACAAGGTTAATTTTCAAGTTTTCACTTCTGCTGGCACTACCAGAGTGTAACCCGTTTTTTTTTATATTTCAATGAAATGCAGTGCCAAGATTCCTAGGAAAAAGATGATTATTATAATCCTGAATATATAATGCAACTAACGTAAAAATGTTTTAAGAGAAAGGCACTTGAGTTCTAAAATTCTGGCAAAAATGATAAATGAAAAAAAAAATAGGTCATTAGGCTCAGAGTATTTGGTGAACATACATAAACAATCCTTTCCGACATCGCGCCAAAACCCCAACGAGAATGCTCTAAATTGTTCGTAATTTTGAAAAACCGACCAAGTGCGAGTCTGACTCACGCACAAAGGGTTCCGTACCATTATCTATAAAAAATCACGTTTATGGGAGCCTCCTTAAATATTTATTTTATTCTATTTTTATTATTTGTTGCTAAAGCTGCAACAGAAATACTTCATATGTGAAAATTTCTAATGTCTAGCCATCACGGTTCATGAGATACAGCCTGATGACAGATAGACGGAATGCACCCTTCGGGTACGGAATCTTAAAAAAATACACACAACCAAACACTCTTTACAAGTATGTAAAACTTCACTTTCATTCTTTAAAAAAATCCACTTACAAACTAATATGAGCACTCTCGCCACCGAATATTGTTCCAAAGTATTGCCAGTGAGCAGCTTTTCGCGTAAAATATGTATTTCTTCAGCTGCACTCGTCAAAAGTGGTAATGTCCGGTCAGGAAACAGACTTTCAAACTCCAGCTTTTGGAGTAGATATTCTGGAAAAGTTTAAAATAATTTTTACTATATGACATTGTAAAAGTCAAAAAGACATGGTAAAAGTTAGGAATAATTACTTAGAGCATCAATGTTACTGACTCACCCTTCAGGAGAGACGGCATAGCGCCTCGCTACGATACATAATTTTTGTGCCAAATCTGGTACGGGGAAAGAACGCACACATTTTAATTTTGTCACACATTCACAAATATTCTTTGATCGCTACAGACGCATACATTTGTAAATATGTCGATTTCAATTAACAACGTCATTTTCTATGCACCGTCAACACTGACACCGACACACACAGACACACTAGTTGTATAACTAGAAGGCACATTGTGCATGGACGTTGGGATGAGGGGTTCGCCCGTAAAGGCCACTCCTCTGACAGGTGTCATACCTTGATGCTTTAAGAATAATTACTATTATATGACATAAAAATGTAAAAAAAATGTAGTAAGGTAAAAAAACTTCTATGAATTTTTGAATATATTCCAATAAGACACTCATATTGGGTGAATTGTACAAAAATATGTAATCCACCATTTTGTTGCAGCCGCCATTCTCGATTGACTAACTACAGATGCATTACAAATTTCAGTTCAATGCGGTCTTGGACTACCAAGCCAATTGAGATACTTTTAATGAACTGTCAAAACGTCACATTCCCATACATTTTGTATGAGAAAATGATAAGTGACGTCACTTATCATATATAGTCAATTGACTTCATTATTATTGATTTAAACGGTAATATAAATCATATACAAAAAAGAATTAACAATTATATTGCTTTCAAAGCGTGATTTAGTGCAACCTTTTTAAGATAAGGATTTTGAATTTTTTGTGCATAGTGTCCAAGACCCTATTGGACACTGGAAAATGGGTCGAAATTTAGCTTGCAAGATTTGACCTAACGATACTTGCAAAAATTTGCTAGTAAAATATAATTTGTATGCTGCGAAATACGGATTGTAAATATCAATTTGCGACCCGAGTATCCCCACAACGATTCAAGAGTGTCTATGGCAGATTAAAGATAATTTATTTAACTTACCCAACAGCTGCCTACAGAAGACATTCCTTTGAGCATGTCTCAGCAACAGTCAGAAGCATTAGATATCAGATCTTAGCAGCAATAGCACTAAAGTCTACAGAACTGTGGAAACCATACTACCATTCGGGATGACACTCCCTAATTTTCTGCCTAAAATTCCTCTTAGGCCTGGCGTGCATTTATTGGCATTGGCATGGTTGAGAATTATAGGTGACAAATAGCAATATACATTAACAGCATGGCAATAAAGGGAAAACGCTTTAGGCTGCTGCATTAGCAGTCTTAAGAGGAAACGCTATCGCCGTATTCCCATACAAATGTATTCTCCTATTTTCTCCCTGGATAATGCTTCTAGAGGAATGATTTTTTGTGACAATATCTAAAGTCTGCTGAAGCTATGCCCCTATGTTTTGTTTTTTTTTTGAATCAACTAATTAGATCAGAAAAGATGACTCTTCAAAAATCGTATAAAAGGCCCCTTTCATACAGCCCTAATACAACAACTGCAAAACAAATTTGAATGGTTAATACAACGAAATAAAAACATAGAGGCATAGACTTATTCTATTTATTGATATTTGTAAAGATTTTTTTTAATAAACTCAATTTTGAAGGAGTTTTGAAGGAGGAAACATGAGAAAACGAAACCACGATTTAGTCAGAAAATTTGTAGGTATAATCGGTCTGAGGCTCTGAGCTGCATCTGTCCCTATCGCACGCGGCGGATACCACTGGGCGCAACGCGATAGCAATATTTATTCCATAATACCAATTTTTTTAATTTGGCTGAAGCCGCGTTTCCTCTTAAGGATGCTTCCGATAGATAACAAGCGTCGAAAGACAGTGTGCGCTTGCATTGAATTATCTTTTTCCTTGTCGATGACGGTAATAAGCGCCGGCTCTTTAACTAAGGTTATTGACCCTCTAGTATCGACCGGTGCATAGATTTATGTGTATAGAAAGTTCATTTATATAACTTACCCAACAGCTGCCTACAGAAGAGGTTCCTTTGAGCATGTCTCAGCAGCAGCAGGAAACAGTGGACATCAGATCTCAACAGCAATGGTACCAAGGTACCCGGACCCACACCTTCCCACGCTCCACTGTATCTCTGGTATGCACAGATTGCACATAGTCTGTCTACCACCTCGTCAGTCACTGAAATCATATTTAGGTTTTAAAAATGGCAATAAACTTTTTTAAATTAAGAGTTAATAACTCCACTGAATATTTAGTCTGTTTTAGTAGTAAGTTACAACTAAGCCAAACGGACGCGGTCGGGTGTGAGATGGGTGACCGCTAGTGGAAAAAAAAATCATGCGCGTTTCCGTGCTTCGGAGGGTATGTTAAGCCCTTTAATTAATAGATGTACTTTTTTAATTTCCATATTTTAAACACTTGATAGTTTACGTTAGTACGTTAAGCCGTCGGTCCCGGTTGTTGTCGATAGATAACAGTCGTTAAACCTTGTCGGAGGCCTTATGGGCGGTTTGAAAACATCCGACAGCGGATTGGCCACTAACCCGCATCTCCACCAACCCGCATTGGAGCAGCGTGGTGGAGTAATCTCCAGGCCTCCCCAATAATGGGGAGAGACCCGTGCCCAGCAGTGGGATGTCCCACTTTTTTATATAAAAAGGGTTGTAGCCAAGTAGTAAGTAACACCAATTTTTGGCATGGCAATATGTCTTGACAAACTGTAACAACTAGGCAGTAACATAGTTAACATGATTCAGAAATCAGTACATAACCATCTAGCTTGTATTATTAAAGAGAACGTACAAGGCATACTATTTTATTTTTTATAATAAAATAGTATGTTCCTGAATGGAATTATTTTTGTATCCACCCAAAAGGCGACTCTAGGCCACTGTACAGATAAGTTAGTGGACTGTATCACTGACGACCCGCGTGGCGTAATGGTTACCATGCCGGACTGCTGATCGGAGGGCCCCAAGTTCGATTCCCGGCAAAGCAGAAATTCAAATGACGAGTTTAAATTTCTGTTCTCAGTCTGGGTGTTTGTGTTAATTTGTGCAAAATAATTTACATAGATATTTCTTTATTTTTTGCTTAATATTTGATTTTGCATAAATTTAAACATGAATAATTTTAGTAAAATAATTCCTTACATGTGTTATCAATGTCTTGAATAAGAGCTTTCAAGACGATGTCAGATTTGGATGCCAGGGTGAGTAAGTATGGGATAACGTCGCGATTCTTGTCAGATTTGCTGTCTTCCTTTATAGCTTCCTGGAATAAATGTTTTACATTACTTCCATTAATAAGATAGCGGTGTAAAATTAAATAAACAGTACTGAAAATAAGAGCTACCGGCCCTTTATAACGCTAGAATACAACGCTGATGTTTGCTCAAAAAGTAGAATTAGTTCTGACTATGCATTAGAGAAACTCGTACCTTTTCGAACACATTATTTATTTAGGCATACCAACTAAGTACATAAAAAGTGCTTAAAATAAAACTTACAACTAAACAATTTTATATTATGCACTTAAATTATAGGTTATGCACAATGTTCATGTAATAACGATCAGACTCGCTTTACGCTTTACAAGGAGTCGGTTTACAAAGAATAAAAAGTTAAAAATAAAATAAAACAATAAAAAATATACTTAAGGAATACTACAGAGGAGGCCTTTTTTTAAAATTACCCAGAGAATCAAAGAAAAGGTCAATATCGACATTCTGAAAAACAGAGTTATATAACATTTCATGGCTCAGTTAAGAGGAGAATTATTCAGATACTAGGCTTTATTGAGATACGTACATAAAGGTTGAACATTATGCTTACTAATCTGCACCTGACCAGTGTGGTAGACCATGGCCTAAATCCCTTTCACTCGTGAGAGACCTGTGCCCAGCAGTGGGACGTAAGACGTTGAAAAAAATAACCAATCATGAGGAGTTTTTATACATCTCACCTTAACTCACGCTTTTGGAGGCATCAAAGAGTGTAACACCATGTAACACACTCGTGCCTTGACAACAAATATAGAGGCAAAATATGGCCTGAATCTCAGTCTATATTATGTCACTTCTAAAAAATGTAAATAAATTTACACTCCCCTACATACATAGGATCAGTGGCACAGATATCAGGCATTACTTATTTAAATTTATGAGACTTATTACTTACACTATTGTCTATATAATCATATATTGTATTAATTTCCTTAAATATACTGTATTAATTTTTTTATTTGAATGGAGTAGCAGACGAACATGCAGGCCAGGTAGTGTTAAGTGGTCGCCGCAGCCCATGGACATCTACATACAACCTCAAGCAAGCCTTGTAAGCAAGGTAAGTCTTGTATGAGGTTGTATGCAGTTGCGCTGCCACTCCGGAGGCTGGTAGTCGCCTCATGTAAGTGTTCCTTATCATCTTTCAATTTCTATAATAAAACAGGTTTACACACCTGAAACAAATCATTCAACGCTCGCCTGACATGCAGCAAGGCCGGTGGGTGGTTGGCGAGATGCGCGAGCACCGCGCGGGCGGCGTCCGCGCTCAGCGCCAGCGCTCGCGGCGCCACCAGCGCCGGCTCTGCGCGCCCCACCCATCCCACTGCCCACGAACACGCTCTGCACTCTGTGTGGTAACATTACGTGTTTATCTCATAATGAGTAAAGACACAGATCAACACGTAACAAGGACTTTAGATGGTAGTCTTTTTTTATTAATTTTTTTTTATTTTATTTTTGACAATTCACACTACACCATCTGATTCCAAACTAAGCAGAGCTTTTACTATGGTAATCAGAAAGCTGATAAACATACTTATATAATTTTAAATACATACTAAATTAACACCCAGACACAGAACAAATAGTCATGTTCATCACACAAATGTTTGTCCTGTGTGGGAATCGCCCACGATCTCACGTTTCGCAATCGGCTCATCACCCACTACGCCACGGAGGCTGTCAAATTGGATGTATTTATTTATTATTTTATTTATTTTTGGGACGACGTGGGAAAACACCGTCTAAATAAATTCATAACTACAAAATAAAAAAAGGAAAATATGGGCTAAATAAATAAATAACATCATACTTAATAAATAAATTAGTTATTTAGATTTAAGTCAAAAAGTTATATAGGTAGATTTAAGTGTAATTTTTTACTTCTTTTGTATGTATAATAATAGTAATTTTTTTATTTCTTTAACAATATTTGCATACCTTACTGAGGTAAATATGGTGACTTTAAATATATAAAAAAACTTCTGTATTACCCATATTTGCGCAAATAAATCACTTTTCTTTTCTTTTCTTTCATTATTTTCTTTATATGTATGAAGGTAGACATTGGTATTGCATGATTTATGCAAATACTGCATAGGCAGGATTCTATGATCAGAACATTGGAGCCAAAATCACCAATGTAAGTAAAAATTTATGTTTCTGCACATGTGACTTTAGTCAAGGTACATATTTAATTATTACAGTCCAGTTATTCAAATTTCTAAAATGCTGTGTTGACCCTCAAAATCTGATAAAGCTGTCCATAAGAAAGTAGTCCTTAAAAGTGAAACTTTCTTTCTTGATGTTTTCTCTATGTGAAGACATAATGGGATGATGATGGATGACTTTAATAGATGTTGTTTAACAACAAAATTAAAGTTATTAAAACCTATACAAGTACTTCTACAAAAAGTAATAACTTACCCAGCATCATGTCAATGCATTTCGCTCTCTCCTCACTATTCAATAAGGTCAGGTTTTGTGTGGTGATATCCAGCAACACTCTCACTGGTTCTGTACTTTGCAGTACTGAATCTGGAAGAGATAAAAATGTAGTAATATAAGCAGAGGATACATTAAAATAATTATTTAGTAGGAACAGATAATATAAAAATTCAATATTTTATTTATTTATTTTTTTTATTTATTAATAGAATACTTACGTCTAACATTACAGGTATACCTAATGCGTTAGAGTAATTAGTCATACATTACATAATGAGTTTATAATGGAATAAAATTGCGTAGTAATTAAGTCCTGTCAAATTAATAAAATTCAAATAGATGTACCTACATGTCAAATTATAAAATACATTAATTAATTATTTATACAATTATTAAAATAAAGTCACAATCGTCAAATCAATGTCAATTTGTTAACTTATACCTATATGTATATATATTGAACATCCAAATAAAAATATAATAATAAATTTGTACAATCATGTCAAACTTATCTAAATAATCAATTAAATTAAATTAAATTATAACCCCGATTAAATTAAATTAAATTATAAGTCGAAACAACAGTATAAGTGACCTTCGTAAACTCGTTCAGTGAGCAACTAAAAATATCGATCCGCTCCGCCACCACGTTGAGCGTGCGCAAGGCGCGCGTAAGCGGCGCGTCGCGCAGCAGGTTCGTGCGCGCGTGCGGCAGAGCCAGCAAAGGCGCTCGGCGCCGCCGCTCCACGCTTCGATTCGGCGCACACAGCTTCAGCTCTTGCAGTGTAGCTGAGTCGTCTATGTCACCGCGCATTACCTTGAAGAGGTACTTGGCAAGGGCTACTTCCCTCCTTGTTTCTAGCTTGCTGTACCCCACCATGCCAAGAACGAACAGGGTCGGATACAGCAAGGGGTATCCAGGATATACACCATACAGTTTTAAGTATAGGAATCGCGTAAATTTGTTCTGTATGCGCTCTATCATTACTTTATACTTGATTTCAATCGGAGCCCATATAACCGAATTACACTCCAAATGACTCTTAACCAAGGCTTCATACAGGGCCCGCAACGCTCCGACGTTAGTGAAAGAGTTCGCTTGCCGCAGCATGAAACCAAGGTTCTTGTACGCTTTCTTGCATACTTCGGTTATATGCCTCCTAAAATTGAGATCGGTAGTAAATTGAACGCCCAGATCCTTCACTTCAGTTACTCGCCGCAGCGGTTCATTCCCGACACGGTATGGGAACAGTCGGGGGGCGCGCGAGCGGGTGAATGATAGCAAAGAACATTTGGCTGTATTAAAATGCAACTTGTTCCTTTGGCTCCATTCTACCACACTATCTATGTCCCGCTGGAGTTCCGCGTGATCTGTAGTGTCTCCCACCTCATGAACCAATTTTAGGTCGTCAGCAAACAGAAGGCATGTAGACTTCTGGACGACCTCCGGCAGGTCATTTATCATAACGGCAAACAGGAGGGGTCCCAAAGTACTGCCTTGGCTGACGCCTGTTCTTGTCCAGTACTGGTCTGAATAGCGCCCGCTACAATCGACGTACTGACATCTGTCGCGCAGGCAGCTAGCAAAGAAGTGCAACGTGTGTGGCGTGTAACCCACGCTGGCTAGTTTCGTGAGCAGGACGTCATTGTCGACTGTATCGAACGCCTTCTGGAAGTCAAAGTAGGCCACATCCACCTGACCACCGGCATCCACAACTGGCGTTATTCGCGACATCAGACGTAGTAAGTTTCCCGTTGTCCCCCTACCGGGCCGGAAACCGTGCTGGGCGTCCGATAGTTGAGACCTTACCTGTAAATATATCGAGTTATGTATGGCAGACTCGAAAACTTTAGCCGGAGTACACAGAAGTGCTACTGGTCTGTAGTCACTCGGATCCGGTCCGCCTCGCCCCTTTGGAACTGGCACCACTCGAGAGAGTTTCCACCTTTCGGGAAAGATCATTGTCGCCAGGCAAGTATTAAAGATATGTAAGAGAGGTTCCTCTAAAAACAATCGACAATCTTTAAAAATGAAGGGAGGTATGCCGTCCGGTCCCACCGAGTGCTTAGACGGAAGCCGCGCTAGGGCACGTCGTACTTCGGCCAAGGACAGGCGGGCAACGTGCACGCGCGCGCCCTCATTCGCGCCCGCCGCCGCCTCAATGCTCGCCGACACATCCAGGCGCGCCGGTTCCGGGTTGTACACCGATTCAAAATATCTAGCAAAACTGTCGGCACATTCCTGGTCAGTGAGAGGAAGGCCATTTTTAATTAACCTACACTGCCTTGCGTTTCCTTTTTTCAGTCGCACAAAATTCCAAAAGGATTTCGGGTCCAAGGCCAAGTGGCCCTGCACCCGATCACGGTACCGATCATGAGCTACCGCTGTATCTGCTTTCACTGTAGCCCTACATTGTGCAAACGCTTTATAATCCTCCGGTGACTTAGTAGTCTTATATGTTTTATGAAGAGTATGCTTTTTCTTTATGTTTTTTATTATTTCTGAAGTATACCACACTGGGTAGGTATATCTCTCAGTTTCCATTTTTTTGTTTTTTTTAAGAGGTACACAGCTATCTATGACTTCACTCAAATTATTATAAAATAAATTTAAGGCTTCATTTGGATCATTGATAGCGTACATTTCGCTCCAATCGATTTCCCTGATTGAGTTATAAAGCTGGTGAAAATTAGCTTTATAAAAGTTCCACCGCTTAAACACTTCATGAAATGAATCCCGTGTGGGGGGGCAGCTGTCCTCGCCCGTCATGGCGGCGGCGGCGGCGGTGGCGACGGGGACAGCGACGGTGAGCGGCGGGTGGTATGCGTCTACCGGCTGCAGCCCCTCGTCGGCCGCCACCACCGCCACGCCAGCACGTGCACTGAGCACTAGGTCCAGCTGCCTACCACTACAGTTTGGAACTGTGTTACACTGAACGAGCTCACAAAAGGCCACTAAATACTCATAGTGGTTGAATACAACGTTATTGCTTGAATACAAATTAAAATCACCTAAAATCAGAACATTATTTTTATACTTTACACAGATTCTTTCTAATAAGTCAAACAATATAAAATATTCATTAATTTCAGACTGAGGTGGAATGTATACCACACAGCACGTAAACAGGAACCTATTTTGTTTAAATACGGATGCACAAACTAACTCGAAGGCACACTTGCTTATGTCAATATTATTGGGTATCTGTACTTGCCGCAATGAGAACTGTGGTGTTGCCGCTAGCAGTACGCCACCCAGCTTACGCCCGTCTGCGCGGTCACAACGCATCATGGAGTAGCCGGGAACAGTGATTTCAGCATCTTGTATCGAATCATTACAGCCGGTCTCGGTGATCGCGAACAAATCGGAACCTGAAGATTCCAACTTCGACAGAAATTGAGATGTTTTTGTCCTTAGTCCTCTAACGTTTTGATACAAAATGATGACCGCTCTGCTACTTTTTCTGTTGTGCGATTCTTGTCGGTCTCCGAAAAAACACCCATTCACTGTATTCAGCGTCTTTGGGCCATACATCAGGCCTATATAACTTGTCAAAATCGCTTTCCGACACGCAAATTTTAAACGATGAATATTCCCTCGCTGTTTTTGGGACAATCCTATCGACTTTTATGTAGGCGTCTTTACCGAGAATTTCACATACATAATCTCTAACATTATCTTCTGTTGTATCTTCCTGCAACCTCCAAACATGGATATTTTTTTTTCCGTTCAACTGCTTTTAAATTTGAAATAGAGGTATTATTTCCTTTATTTACCGGGCTTGTTTTTCCAGGCTTCTTGGTTATGTTACTTCCACTCTTCGCGCTTGATAGCTCCGCTTTCGACGAGCATTTCTCAGCTAACGTAGAACACCCGGCGCTATCACTATCCGTCGCAGCTCGAGCTCGATACGGGCGCCTCGGCTTGACGTTTATCCATTCGTTTTCGTCGTCTTGTGACGCGTGAGCGATTCGAGCGGGATTTTGACTTGTAACTTGTTGCGCACTAGGTGTTGTTGCCGGAATGTTTGAATTTTCCCGCTGCGGGTCCCGTGCATTACGAGTGACGTTCGACGACGGCATTCGGGTGGACTCGGCAGTCACGATGAGTTTGGAGTGACCGGCCAATGAGCAATCGCTACGAGCGCAGCCAATTGGCGAACGAGCCTGTGCGGAGATCGCCGACTCCGTCCGAACGTACGAGTCCCTTATTAGCTCTTGACATTGCTGTGCGGACCGTCTACCCTCATCTTTTTCACTATTTATATCAATCTTCATTGCACAACGATGTTCACATGCACTGATCAGTTTTTTTATTATGTTATTCTGATCCACAATTGTCTTTTCCAACGAATACACTTTGCTCTGCAAGTCTGCCACAGTCTTAGTAAGACTGTGGATCGCACTTTCGACTGAATTGGTTGCCATTACTATAGTTTCCGAATGTTTTAACGCGGAGTGTTTAGAAAACGTACTCGCGACGCGGGGGGCGGGGAGCAGCATTTTACAATATAATTGATAGTCTTCAACTGAAAGTGTATTTAAATTTGGTTGTAATATTGAACATCAAGAAACAATCAAAGCTAAAGAAGCTTTCACTTCAAAAATAAGAATTTTATCTGACTTTCAATTTTTATCTTTATCTTTGGTATATGTTTTGCTTAAGCATCTAGCTTAGAACACAAGCAATCAATGCTGCTAAACGAAAATGGGCATGGTCTAATGGTATGATGGGTAACTAATTTAATTAAATTTCTAGTGTATTTCGTTGCTTTGGAGGGCATGTTAAGCCATTGGTGCCAATTGATAAATAATTGTTTCTAAACCTCGTGAGAGGCCTTCTCTCCCATCGCAAACGCAGGCCATACTTGCTCTTTATTTACTTCTAGCAATCTACCAGTCTAGGCAAAAAGACATAATACTCAACAAAAGAGATTTTTTAGCTTTGTATTTGTTTAAAGGCCAATAAAAGAAAAGAATAATAAATAAATAGTACCCCGATGACCAAGCGTTGCTCTGATAAAAATAATTGATTTTGTTTAGACTCATTGGCTTAGTGTTACTTAACAACCAATCTACTTCAGCTCCCAATTAAAAAAATATATAGAATAAATAGATAATTACTTTACATATACTTGCAGATAGATGTCAGGAAGAGTCATATTTTTCAGTTTATGTTTAAATTGATAATTGCTGAAAAGACCGATTAAACAATATTTTCTAAAACGATACCTAGCAAGATTGATTTATTGCACACTAAATTTCATGAAAATCGTTAACGGCTCTAACGATTCAGATAATATATTTAGGTATATTCTGAGATTCAGATAATATATTTAGGTATATACAAGAATTGCTTGCTTAATAGTATTAGATATACTTACTGGGCATATTAGCCTTGTCAGTAGCAATGTCCATAATCAGTTTGATGCACCAGGGAGCTATGAAAGGCGCCCAAGCCTCCCCCAGGTTAGCCAGCTCGGGTCCAATCATGCTCACACTCTCCATTGAGCCTGTGGCGCTGGGGTCTGTCTGGTGAGAAATAGAGAGAAATTTATCTGGTCCAAATTCAGTTTCAAGTAAAAGTGATACAGTGGAATCGCTATAACTCGAACCTTGTTATGTTGAAATCCTCAGTAAGTCAAAAAAAAATTTACATTCCGTTCCACTGAACCAGCAGTATATGCGGTATCTCGAATTATTTAGACTTTGTAACTCAAACAAATTGTTATTTCCCTATTAAGTATTGATAGTACATATTTATACTCTATAACTCGAATTTCAAAAAGGGGACTCCATAAGTTGTAGTTAGTAAAATATAATGATGTCTTACTTGGAATTACCCAAAATAATAGCAATAAAATCCAAAATGAATGTTGAGGTCGGGGCTTTCTCTAATCTATTGTTTTTGCCTTATACACATGCAATGAATGAATACATTCATTCAATTCATAAAACTTTCTAAGTAACACAGCTGTGAACGTTATGTTTGTGCCTTTTTGACACAGGACAAGATTACTTTTAGTGGAGCTTGTCCGTCAGTATTTATTTTTAAGTCAAAATTTCAGCAGTTATATTGTATGTATCACGAAGTTCTTGATAAGTTGAAAACTCGTTAACTCGAAATTTTTAGCATTTCCCTTAATATTCGAGCTATCGAGATTCCACTGTACATGCAACTAGATATGGTTAATATAGCATGTAGCACCATATAACAGTGCACTATATTTCTTAAAGCTTGTAGTGCATATTATGTAGTTATACTCTACATTGCTATGAATATACTCATAACAACGAAATGCAAATGGAGTGGTGCTACACCATATCTCTCTAACTCTTAGATTCCATAATGTACCATTGACATGTTCACACTGTTGATGCCAGTTGTGTTACGTATATTTTGTTTTAAGCATGCTGCAAAATGTAACATGCTGGTTGTTTGCGGGGACCACTCCCACATTTTTATATGTGAACCCTTATAAAAATAGGATAAAAACAACATGCAAAAAATTTTTAGCCTTCAGTATGTAGTGTGTTTTATGTTTGTAGTAGTTTTGGACAACTCTAGACACACAAAGTCGCTCACACAGTAAAGTAAATACTGTGGTAAAACATACTCTGCCAAACCTAAATTCTTCAGACTTTGATAGCATACCACATACCATACCCATACAGTGATGTGAGAATGAATGGATAGAGATGACAATATCACTGCTATAGAGATACCACTATTTCTAGATATACTAGAAGTCCTTAAAAATTTTTCAAAGTAAACATCACAACAGTACAGTACATCAACTTTACATACCTCATAATCCACCTGGTTGATGTATACGTTTACAGCATCATGGAACACCATAGCAAAATATTCTAGAACAGCATCCCTCGCTGCTGGGAAAGACTTCAACAAGGTTATACCAATTTTCGTCAGCTCCGGTGCATTTTGAAAATTGCGCCTAGAAACACCGTATATAAAATTGTTAAGGTCCACTGAGAGTGCCATTGATTTATTTTGGGAAGCCATTATGCACTTGTGTAACACGTAAAATCCAGTTAGTTTAACAAGACATTATTATTATTTTCTCGTAAATATACATAAGCACAATACGCCGACCCGCGACCGCCTTCAAAGGTAAGTAGAAAGAAATGTCAAATAATGTCAATTGTCATTGTCAAATAGAAACGTCATTGATTGATGTCATTTTTTTTTCTTCAATTATGGCATCGCAAACTCTGCATATTGCCAGCGTCAAGTATAATTTTTGTATCACGTTTTTGCCAGTTTCAGTGAAACTGGACGAGTAATAATAAGTAAAGTCAGTAGGTCGTTAGTAATCTGTCAGTCAAGTCAGTCAGATATTCAAGTAAAGCGATGGCTTCTTTACCAGAACGTGACCAATGGAATTTTGGAGGCAAGCCGAAAAAACATATTTTAGCACTGATATTTGAATTCACAACACTCGTGCACTATAATTAACCTATATCGAACAAAATCCCATCAAATTTATCCGATATAACTTCAAAATAAACCAAGAAAGTAAAAATAAAACAAGAGCATGATTATGTCATTTTTCATTTCAAACAATTCGACTTCCCACCAAAACTCGACATTTTTTTATTTATTTCGTTTTATGGCATTGGATAAAAATCCTTTCAACCATTCTATATTTACTTTTCAATTTTAATAATAGCGTCTTAATAAATAGAATAAAGAAATATGAATTAAAACGTCTACATTTGATAGGGAGAAAAATTAAACGAATTTGGTTTATTGAATTATGATTTAGATTCATATACCTAGCTGTCGCTTATAATCACTGAGCCATGTTTGAACCCATGAACCCCGGAGCCCGGAACCATGTTTGAATATTATTCAAACATGGTTCCGGGGTTGTGGGCGTTGAGAGTGGGAGCTCGATCCGTCCAGCCAGCAGCTTCAGCTAGTACTAGTCATTCTATAGAAAAAGGGCGAACTGATATACATTTTCTATGAATGACGGTAATACGGACGTTTACCATATCTAAATTTCGTCTTAGACCCTTGTTTACTCGGGTTTAAGTTCTTAAACCCGAGTAAAAAAGGGTTCGATTGTGCACAAAGCTTTGTGTTAGACGCAACCCTGGCTACCTAGTTACCTACTTGATACTTCTAAATATATAGATAGAAAAGAACGAGCGGTACCGGTAAGTAATAAAAAAACCAAGAAAATGAATAAGTCCATTTGTTATAACTAGGCTTATTTATGAAAATTACTCTTAAAATCATAACATACTTACAGTTAAACATTTTTGTAAATACTCTTTTTTTTTCAACCCTATTAATCTCCCACTGTGCCCTATATATATACTACTCTGTCAAGAAAGCACCGGGAAAAGATCAATAATACACAAAATGTTTGTAAATCATCCAAATATATTTTATCACCTTCAAAGTATATGCTCCTTCAGAAACGATACACTTATGTAGGTACGCCAACGAATAATCCAATCATCAAAACATTTTTTAAACGCTGTTTCCGGAATTGAGTTCAGTTCTCGCCGCGAATTCCCTTTTATGTCTTCTACCAATTGAAAACGGGTGCCACGAAGTGGTAATTTGAGTTTAAGAAAAGGAAAGAAGTTGGCGGGAGCCATATCTGCTAAATATAGTGGTTGCTCGATGGTATTTGTTGAGTGTTTGGCCACGTTTGGCAGAGCATCAAAGGTAGGTAATGACTTTGTCATACGGGTCATACCTGTCAATGTTGATGCTCTAAGGTGTTTGGTCAAAAATTCGTTCACGATGATGGCCTTGTGCATTATCGTGATGCAAAATCCAAAAATTTTCTTTCCACAAATCTCCTTTTTTTTTTTTCCTTTTTCCGTTAAATGCCGCATAACGTTCAAATTCAAATATGTAATATTCTTTATTTACCGTTTCACCTTCCCCTTCCGGCAAGAATTCCAAGTACCTACCAAAGAGTATGTAACACCTGACGGGTACCTACTACTACCTACATAACACCGCGTTAATCAAAGAAAACAGTCAACGTGACTTTGACTTTTGATCGACTTTGGCGTGGCTTTTTCGGTTTCGGTTCAGTTGGAAGGCGCCACTCCGAAGCTTGTTTGATTGCTTGTTGAAATACTTTTCTAACTGAATGTATATTTCATAATTGAGAGGCATTATTTGTGCCATAGTCAATCACAAACTCAACTTATTTATAAATCATATCGTAACATAGTAATTCCATGATATATTTTGTAATATCCATTAGACTGCATACCAAAAGATGCGATGTTCCTGAAACTGTAATAATATTCCTAGCCACCGACTTTGATTGCAACGTTTTTCTGTATAAGCTGTTTTGTGTCTGTCTATTTCTACATTTCTACTTGTAGATTTATATGGAGAAAGCTCCAGGCCTTCCCAATAATGAATAGACCCGTAGCTATCCAGTGGGACGCAAAATGGGGTTACAGCCATATCTACATATATATTACCTGGTATGTAGTCTCAATATAATTGGGATAAACTTCCGAAAACCCCCCACCTCCGATTGAGCTGTAATTTTGCACAGGCCTTGTTTTTCGTATTTTGAGACGATTCCCCGAAGGATTTTTGGCGATTCGAGGCAGTTTTCGAGATATCAAAAAGTGGCTCTGTGACATCTCCGGCTTTTTATATATACACTCTATCTAGGGGTAGTACAGACAAGACCACGTGGATAGTGGGTGCTCTGATTCGGTTTGGGTATTTTTCGAATATAAATAATTATAATGAAAATGTGTTTCAGGGACATTGCTTAGCTCAATGACACCTACGGTCAAAAGTAGGATGGGTGGTCATTAATCAACATGTTGTGCAGTCCACTCCCAGATAACTCCCACTATATAGATATAACGCGCCTGCCGATCCAATTTTTTTTAAATTCGTTTTCTCGGAAAATATTGATATGCGCCAAAAATCCCTTTAGTTTAGGGGTTGTCTTAGAACATCGAAAGGAAGGTCTGTGCAAAGTTTCAAAGCGATCGGAGGTGGGGGGTTTTCGGAAGTGCACCCCTCAATTGTGTATTTTGTGCCACTAAGCACTATTAAACACGTAAGTATCCTTGAAACTGTAGTATTTCTACATTCTCCGACTGCATTTTATTCCAAATTGTTTAAACAAAACAACTTGTTTATACCTTTTTGGTACAGACGAACCGCGTGGCGTGGTTACCATGCCGCACTGCCACTTTGAGGGTCCCGGGTTCGATTTCCGGCGAAGCATTTTGAATGATGTTGATGAGTTTAAAATTTTTGTTCTTGGTCTGGGTGTTTCTTTCCTTGTATGTGACCATGCCACCTACGACACAGGTACCCTATTGTAGGGCTATGAGTGTGTTAATAAAATGTGTATAAAGTGTACTGTTGTAATAAGATTCCTAACGTTCTATTGGGATTCACGCTTTTTTAAATCAAAGCATCCCAATGAATTATTAATTATAGCGTGTTAATTGTAAGAACCTTTGAATGATTTTAAAGTGACAGGTCCTTTAATCTAACTTTTTATGCCTATGAAATACAACAACTAATAAAATGATCATCACGGAAATGACTCCAACAGTCATCATAATTGTAGCTTTTGTCTAGATATAACAAATAACGTTCATGGCCCGATACCGAGGCAGCGGCTGCGCGAGTGTGCGCGCATCGCGTGCGCAGTTGGTATCGATTGCCGCACCCCACGCAACAGCCCACGCGGGCTATGTGTCCATCCCCCGTTGTATATACTACTCGATCGATAGCTACATAGCATAGATACAGCGCAAAACTACACGAACGCTAGACGAAAGCATCTGTCTACGAGCTTTTGTGAGATTAATGAGGATTTTTTTTATGTTTTTTTAAATATTAATTTCACGGTATGATTTTCGTGTTGCATTCTGACTGCAACGCTATTAGGGTGCTAATGCTGGACACCGGTCTTCATAATTCCCATCCTTACTTAGGAAGGCTTGGATACGACACTGCTCTAAACATATTGACAGTGGTTGACCAGGTTGTCATCCACTTTGGTTAAACGAAAACCTAAAAACAAATATCTGTCGTGTAAGTTTTAAAGTCATTATAAAATCATTGACTTGAACTTTAACAGCAACCATTCTTTTATCTCACTGCAGAACACGTCATTCTGTAACTAGACTGGCTTGGAACCGACCGACGCTACTCCAAGCGAGTTAGTTAGTGGAGCTCTTAGAGCATTTACCCATTGGCTTGCCCTCCACTTTTGATAAACAACAAAAAACTTGCATTTGATTACGCAGATTTTAAAATAAGTAACAAAGAAAACTATGATTTGTCATCTAAGGTACTGAATATTTACTTACATATATGGTAAGACCATTATAATACATTAACACTTTCGGTGCAAGCCTTATTGTGCCCCTCTGCTGATTAGCGGTGTCTACATCATTATAGAAGCGTAGAACCTACTTCACGCCGCTTCTTCAAGGGGTTATATCCTTAGGCAAGACGAAAGCTTATGTATCTGTCTACACATTTTTTAAGATTGAGTAAATAAACACTTTTTTTGCAGCATTATGGTAGCAACCCTTTTTGCATCCCATTGATGGACACGAGCCTGTTCTTCATTAGAGTGGCTTGAAGCTTACTACTCCACAACGCTGTTCCAAACTTTTCGAGGGACTTTGAATTCACTTTTGCTAGAAAGAAAGTTTATTTATATCTATATATGCATTTTTAAAAGATTGACTAGGAAAACAATTATTTATAATCTAACTTAAGGCCTCAATTAAGTGCGTACATAGCAATTGGATTCAACCCTTTTTGCGTTCCATTGCTGGGCATGGCTCCCTATTATTAAGGAGGCCTGGAGCTAACTCCAACACGCTGCTCCAATACGAGCTACAATGGCTCTTACGGCTCCACTAAAACTGCCTTTTTTATTTGAATGGAGTAGCAGACGAGCATGCAGGCCACGTGGTGTTAAGTGGTCGCTGCAGCACATGCGACATCTGCACACAACCTCAAGCAAGCATAGTAAGTCTTGTCTGAGGTGGTATGCAGTTGCGCTGCTACTCCGGAGGCTGGTGGTCGCCTCATGTAAGTGTGGCCGGCAACTGCACCTTTCCATCGAAATACAACAGAATTGGTTCACGGCAGAAGTGGGTGCAGCGGTGGTACTTCCCCGGGCGATCCATAATAGTTCTACCACCTACAATCCTGTTCTACAACAGATTTCTCACGTAAATAGACACTGACATAGTTACGGACTGTCAAAAAATACCTACCTACATAATAATAGGCCCACCACAAGTATAAATTAGAAAAAGAAGCTAGCGCTTGGGGAGGACTCCGGGATCTCCAGTGGAACGCACCGGTGTCCTCTACGCGAAGCGCCCCAATACGGGCCTATTCTCTGGAGAGCAGATGTGCTCTCCTGCACCCTCCAATGCTAACGGCGGCATGCGGCTACGAACACACCGTCGTTTTTCCTGAGGCCGCTGGCTGAACGGATCGAGCTTCCACTCTCACCGCCCACAACCCCGGAAACCACCTTTTAGTCGCCTCTTACGATCAGGCAGAGTTATATTCCGAATCCCGAACCTACGGGGACTAACATATACTGTCTGTCTCATTTATTTTTATTTTTTAATAATATAAATTATTTCTTGGTGGACTTCGCGGATATCGTACTCTTAGCCAATAGACGATTACATCCATAAACAAATAAGTGGATGTGATATGATAATCACACCTTCACTCACACCTCAGGTTTTGGTGACTGAACGCGCTTACAGTAGTGAACGCAGCTCTCTTGTTTGCGGTTTGATGTACTTACATGCTGTACATGTATGTATGTTGTTGAAAAAATTATTGCATCGAAAATCATTTCCTCCTCCACCACCACCTCTACCTTACTTCGGTGTTTTATTTTATGGCGCAACCACTCCGGACTGCCACCCGGGGGTCCGGGGTTCGATTCACGGCGAAGCAATCACTGAAATGATGAGTTTTGGTTTCTGTTCTCGGTCTGGGTGTTTATATCTAAGACACGGGTCTATTCACCCTACTGAAGCAATAAGCTTATTTTATTTTTATAAAATTTATGTTCTATCAATACTTTACCTTTCAGTGTTCATAGTAGAGATAAGATCATGTCATACGTAAATTAAGTTACGTAATTACCTAGTTCTTTAATGCTTGTAATAAATAACTAATAAATAACTTTTCCCACTTATAGCCACACCACGCAGTAGGGTAGATATACCTACCCTGTGTCGTGAAAGAAATTTAAACTCATCATTCAAATTTCTGTTTCGCCGGGAATCGAACCTTCGATTGGCAGTCCGGCATGGTAACCATTGTGCCACGCAGGTCGTCAGCTGTAATAAAAAATAATGTAGTTTAAAAAACTAAAAAACACGCTTTTGTGAAAATAAGCTGTAATAAAAAATAATGTAGTTTAAAAAACTAAAAAACACGCTTTTGTGAAAATACGAACTAAAAAGTAAAAAATAAGAAGAAAAGGTATTGTTTTACTGTAAAAAAAGCGTGGGGCGCATGGTGTCAATAGTATCTTAAAACCGGGAAGTGGGTCATATTAAGATTCCAAGATTTTCTTACATACCTACATACTTAGCTGTTACAAGTGAAGCTAATAAAGTAAATCTCGTTGCTTACATCGACCTACCTACATACCCGTACCTGTACCTATATTACACAACAGATACCTGTCAGTCCTGTCACCCTCGTCTGGCGCCCAGTGTGGGATCTCGCAGAGAAAATCTATCTATTGTTTTAACGCAGGAAATCGCTAATGATTCTGTAGCGACAGCAAATAAGAAAACACACAATCGTAGCCCCACAATAGGGTTCCTTGTGTCGTAAGTACTATGGACACATAAAACAAATGAAAACACCCAGACCGAAAACTGAAATTGGAAATCACCATTACAATTTTCACCTCGCCGGGAATCGAACCTGTGACCCTTGATTGATAGTCCGGCATGATAACCATTGCGATACAAAAAATGAAATGAAATGAGATGAGATGAGACGAAATGAAAAAAAAATTCTTTATTCACTGTACGGTTCCTTAACAAACTCTTAGTGAACGTTATTTTTTTTGCTCTGTCTGCTCTGGGTCAGGGGTCGTCACAAAAAAAAACAATTACATATTACACAATAGTTACCTAACACTTTCATCTGGCGCCCAGCATGGGCTCTTCCACAGAACGTCTGTTTATTGTTTTTACGCAGGAAAGCGCTTGATTTAGAAGTGACAACAAATTAAAAAAAACGGCTAAAATCTAGTGTCAACGTTAGATCATACAAAACATCTCACAAAAAGCCCAACGTCGGATCTCTCACAATACATTTATACTCGTACAAGTACCTACATAGACTAGTTATAATAACACTAGCAGCCGCCCGCGACTTCGTCCACGTGGACTTTGATATTGGCTGCAACCTTTTTACGTCCCACTGCAGGGCACGGGTCTCTCCCCATTATTGGGGAGGCCTGGGGCGTACTCCACCACGATGCTCCAATGCGGGTCGGTCTCAGTCATGCTCAATAATTGGACTATTCAACACAAAAAGTATTTTTAAATTCGAATCAGTAGTTCTTGAGATTTGCGCGTTCTAGCAAACAAACTCTTCAGCTTTATATATTAGTATAGATTATTTTAACACAGGATAGCGCTAATTATTCCATCAGCAAACCCGAAAACAAAATTTTTGTAAAAATTAAGTGATAGCTGCAGCCTACAATGAAGTTGCGCTCTCCTACTACTCGTATAAGAAACTAGTTTTAAATAATACAACGAGATAAGTCAACTACCTTACATTAGAAAATTATATGATGAAGTTAATTGAAGAAGAAATAATTAGAAAGAAATACGAATGACAGACATGACGATAGATCCCTCAAGACAAGATGTCCATTGCCCAACCTCGAGTAAACTCTTGTCTTATCGCACAAACTGATTATATCTCTATGTTGTCT
The DNA here is from genome assembly GCA_911387765.1 of Pyrgus malvae. Lineage (NCBI taxonomy): Eukaryota > Metazoa > Arthropoda > Insecta > Lepidoptera > Hesperiidae > Pyrgus > Pyrgus malvae. The sequence continues at coordinate 5,932,501 of OU426951.1, forward strand.
GAAGTCGTAGTCGTATGCAGTTGCAATACTCCAGAAGCACCTGCTCAGTGTCAGTGCTAGCCTAGTGTGGTTAGCAACCTGCACCTATCCTTCTAATAACTAGGTAGCAATCGTTACTCGTCGTCTTTGTCGGAGGTTTTTTGGGCGCTGTAAAAACAAACGACAACGGATCGGCCACTGACCTGTATTGGAGCAGCGTAGTGGAATAAGATTCAAGCCTCCTCAACACGGGTCCCCGACAATCTTCGTGAACAGCAGTAGAGCGCAAAAAGGGTTGCAGCCATGGTCATCTTGTAATATCGATCATAATTTTATTGTAATTGTGCCATCTTATGTTAAAATGATACCTTATAATATACTTATTTAGCTACTTATCCATAATAAAATACCATCTATATAAATAAGGATTGACGCGATTCGATGTGCATGTAACGCATTCGATTTTATTAACTAATATAAAAAAAAACGTCTTTAATCGCGATCACGAGACTTAATAAAATTATAACAACCTTACAGTTTTTTTTTGTTTAAATTTATTGTCGTGAACTGTTTAACTTTCGATCTTTGTAAAGTGCTTGCGCAATATTTATGTTTCATTGTTTCTTTCATTAAGCTTTGCGTGTTTGATTCAACCAACATAACAATCCTTTCATCTAGGTAACTCTTTGTAATAAGATTAATAGTCAATTAAAATATAAACTATATTTCGTTGTATGCTTAATCTCTTATTGCATCAAAAAATGTTAAAAACGGAAAGAAGATCTATTCTAGATTATTAAATCAGCGGCACTTTGTTATGCCACTTTTTGATTTGTACTGCATGCAAGGGTGTAGGGGAGCATGCCATATATAGCTATAGGCGCGGAATAATAGCAATTTGCGCGTGAACAGGGTGGCGGCACTGCAGCAGGGCATTGAGCAGGGCGGCAGACGACGGCGCCCCTCGACGGCGGCGTGCGCAGGCGTGCGCCGCACCGACGCCGAGCGACTCCACGCCACCCATGGATCGATGAGATAAACGCGCAACCCCGCTTTACACGTTAAATCAATACGAGGGTCATCGATTTTAGGAGCCGCCGCCGCCGCCGCACACCAGATCCAAAGATCGCACGCGGTGGTTGCGCGCAGTATTTCTGTTTTCCGACGCTGATTTTGAAGAGTGTTAGTGGCTTTTCCAATAGTCTTTATCGTGTAATGGATTACTCGAAGTTCTTTACCGATCGATCGCATATCTGACTGATTTCGTAAGGTATTTAATCTTTGGGGCTAATAAATATAAACGTGATCACGCATTCTTTCTTGATCAAAAATTTGAATACTTTTTTTGGTTCTCTAAATTTTTAAACTCAATATTAAAAATTAATTTAATTCAAGAGTAATAAAGAAATAACAATAAATTTTGTGTCTGATATTAATTAAATGGGAGTAGTTTTGTGTCGTTGCATTTTTGTTTCACTTCTCGGTGGCCATGGCTGTTTGAAATTATGTTAGCTGCCATAGATGATATTATAAAGAAAAAAGGTGAGCCTACCATGATTTCAAATCTCACTTCATTCCATCTTCATTCATTCTCACTCATGCGTCAGTTTTCGAATCGAAAAGTTCGACGAAATCTGATTCGATCGATAGTATAATACTGGTTGCTACTTGCTAGTTTAAAAAGTACCTTCTGTATAAAGGTTGATAAGGTTGCGAGTTACAATCGAGTTAAATGTCTTTAGTAGTGGCAAACATAGCGATTTGATTGAAAGTCGAAATTAGGTTATTTTGCAGTGTAAACAAACAATGCGTAATTTGCATTTTACTAAATGTAGTGACCGTATGTGTTGCATCTAGATGGTGGACTGAAGTGTTGGTGTAGCGAAGATGACTTCGACGGACACGTACCAGTTGAAATGGCACTCCCACAGCTCGCATCTAAACGGGTCCGTAGCGGCATTGCTTCGCTCGGAACGGTTCACGGATGTGGTGCTGTGCACGCTGGATGGGTCCCAGATCCCAGCTCACAAGTTCATCCTCAGCTCATGCAGTGTCTACTTAAGTTCACTGTTCGAGGGACAGCGTACGGTTACCCGGATGGGTGGCATGATCTATGTTGTGCTACCGTCTGAAATATCTACAAAAGCCCTGAAGATCCTAGTGGAGTACATGTACAAAGGTAAGCTATAATTTTCAAATACGTTTCATTTGATTTTTCCTCAGAAACCAAGTGTTGTTGCAAAATAAAATACTATTAATAGGTACCTACTTATGCCAGGTTGACACGATAATAGTCCGCTCAGACAGAGTCATAACCTGGTGGACTTCCACCAGTATGAGACTGCTTCATATAAAGTTGCAAGGGGTCGCAGTTGTTGCAGATACTATTAAAAAAATTCGGACCATCACAAGGTGGTAGTACATCAAAGATTCAACTGGGGTGGTACCACTGCACCCATCTCTGCAGTAATGCAATTCTATAGTATTTTGGTGGAAAGGTGTAGATGCACAGGGCTTAAAGAAGGTTTAGGTTTAAGGTTAAGGTTTTAAGCTACCAGTATAAAATTACTGTACCAATTTAATCTAAAGGTAGAGCCATAGGTTAGGAATTTTTGTATTTTTCAGTACCATAATGAAATTATTTCCATAGCAAAAAAAAAGTGTGATGAGCCAGTTCCAATCCAGTAACAATGTTTGGTATCAGTGTATCATTTTCGACTTTATAAATGGACCATTTAATGGATATGCAAAATAGAACAAATGCGCAGAATAGTTCAGATGATTAAACCTACTGTTAAAAAATAACTTTAAACTATAATTGAATATTATTTTCAATGTCAAATAGGTAAGATGAAATAATTATAATCGTCTTTTCCAAATGTTAGTACAACACGATTTCCAACGCGTAAATTATAAAACGATCCAAAATACAGGCTGGTTCTTTTTTGAAAAATTGTAGGTATTATTTTTATAAAGGAATTTTAGGTGTTGATGGTTCCTCTTTTAAAGTGTACATAAAGTTTAAAGCATTTATGTGAGTTTTGGTGGGAACTTAAGATTCATGTTGTGCTCAGATTTTATTTTAATTTACATACTTCGTGTATTTTTGAGTTATAACAGATAAAGTTGATAGTGCTTTGTTTCATAATATACGTTATTAACAGTGCACAAATGTTATAAAATGAATAACAGTCCTAGACATGTTCTTGTAAAGTACTTTACTAGACATCTGACTCATGACGATTTACAGATTTTATTGATTACTAATTAGTAATTATGCCCAGTTTCAAAGAAATTGGCAAAAAGTTATGCAAAAATTATACTTGACTCTGGCAATATGCACAGAGCTTGCAATGTCAGAATTCAATGAAAAAAAAAGTGTATTATTTCAGGCCCTGTGCCCTGCAGGAGGTTCTAGGTTTGATAACATAAAGTATCCTGATTCTTAATAGAATAATATCCCGAAAGGAGTTTTGGCGGGAAGTCGAAAAAGACATATTGTGCTCTTGTTTTATTTTCATATTCTTGGTGTATTTTTGAGTTATATCGGATAAAGTTGATGGTATTTTGTTTGGTATAGGTTAATTACAGTGCACGAGTGTTTGTGAAATAGAATAACAGTGCTAAAATATGTTTTTTCTGCTTGCCTCCAAAATTCCATTGGACACGTTCTAGTAAAGTAGCCATCGCTTTACTTGAATGTTAGACTGACTAGACTGACTGATTACTGACGACTTACTTACTGACTTTGTTAATTTTGTTATTACTTCGTCCAGTTTCATTGAAACTGGCAAAAAATTTATGCAAAATTTATACTTGACGCTGGCAGTATGCACAGAGTTTGCGATGCCATAATTGAAAAAAAAAAAAAAAAAAAACCCGAAATAGAAACCACCTCTATAGAGTAAAATTCAGTATCTATTTCAGAGTACTGGTCATAAGTAAAAGAAAGTATACTTAAGAGTTTAATTTCAGTATTAAAAAAAAGTTTGGGTCTATATTATAATACGTTTATTTTTATTTACCATCTGGACTCGTGGCGGTCCTCCACAGTCCAACCAACCTTCCAGTTGAGGCATTCCCAGTGGACTATAACATGGGGTTCTTCAAGAAAGCTGTAAAAAAAGCTCTACAAAGCCAGCAATACTTAGGTAGCTCCCCTGGTATTGCCCATGTCCATAGGCGACGGTGATCGCTTAACACCACATAGCCCATCTGCCTTTTTGTTTGGATTACTTATAAAAAAATATATATTTTAAGATGTAGCAATTTAAAAGTATGACCTCATACCGCTTACCATTTAACTGTTATTCTTTTGATTATTCAAGCTCTGGTTGACTGCCATACTTACATGAGGCGACCATCAGCCTCTGGTGTAGCAGCGCAAATGTATACAATCTAAGGCAAGATTCAGGCTTGTTTGAGGTTAGATGCAGCTGTCCATGGGCTGCAGTGACCACTTAACACCACATGCCCTGCATACTCATCTGCTATTCCTATAGTAAAAAGTAGCAACGGAAGAAGAGATTAATTTGGACCTGGGAATGGATATTAAGGCCTATGGAGTAGGGAGCATTTGATTCTGATAATTTTCTCACTCACAATACATTCATTTCACTTTTTCTTAGTTGACCAGATTGAACAGAAACAAATATGATCCGATTGTACAGAAAAAAATATCTGTATCCAAGTATGGTTTGAGTATGCTCTGATTACATGTTTACAATACACACATGGGTGTACAGAGAGGGCTTCTTTTTTCGTTTATGAGAACTTTTGGGATTTTTGAATCCCTAATTCTGGACCTTGATCCAGGGGCAGAATCATAGGAAGCCTATAAAGAATAAGCTAGATATGTAAAGCTTGAAAGAAATTTGCCCTCCCACAACTAAGAACCTAAAATACCACCAGACGAAGGTTAAAGTTCCACCGGCACCATCTGGACTCGTGGCGGTCCTCCACAGTCCGCTTTGCACGCTCCTTTTTACCACAGACGTGTAGGTTATGGGACAACCTTCCAGCTGAGGCATTCCCAGTGGACTATAACATGGGGTTCTTCAAGAAAGCTGTAAAAAAAGCTCTCCTCCAAAGCCGGCAATGCTCGGGCGGCTCCCCTAGGGTTGCCCGTGTCCATATCCATAGGCGACGGTGATCGCTTAACATCACGCGGCCCGTCTGCCTTATTGTTAGGTTTAAGTATATATAAAATAAAAAATAAAAAAACTAGCGTCACGGTCGAAGTAGTCATCCGATTACAGTACGTAGGTATAGTATAGTTAGGCATAATAATTTCATACTCATAGCCCCACCGTAGAGTAGATAATATAGCCTGTGTCGTTGGCTACCATGGACACATACAAAGGCAGAAACACAAACACCCAGACCGAGACTGTTCTCGGAATTCCGGCAGTCCGTCATGGTAACCATTGCGCCACACGGCTTGTAACATAGGTTTGTACGAATGCCAACGCTCGCCAAACAACCTATGCAAACAACTATGATTTTGCACTGACTCTACGGATCACGCCACTTCAGTACTAATCAGTACCGACCAAGTATTGGATCTGCGTGCACTCAAATAAAATAATAAACTTTTAGAGCATTACATCTACCTTTTTGAAAAATGTCAGCTTATGGCTTGTGCATAAAGTGGTGTGGGAAAAACTCTCGGACATCCAGATACGCTTTTTTATTAGGTACTTTGAACGGTTTACGGAGTTCAAGTTATAGTGGACTCTTATGGACAGTATGTACAAAGGTTGCCTCTAACCTCTAAAATATTTCAGCTCACCTCGTTCCTGCTGTGCTGTCCCTTCCTCTTAATAGTATTAGTCATACTCTTAGCATCACAGCATATACTTACGTAGTTAATAAAATTAGTTAATTTGGTAAATCTATCACTTTCGTACATTGACATTGCTTATAGTTTATTATCAAAGACCATTAGTAGATAAAGTGTTGTGGTTTAGTGTTGTCGTATTTTTGTGTTGTCCATACTAACACGAATAAAGCCCGAGGAGTGACTTTTCACCAGTAAGTTCCCAAATTATCAGTAAACCATGCATTTGAATAATACTTTTATTTTATAATTTTGCAATGAATTATCGCGCTCTCAGCGACACGGCGCGGCGGCCAAATTCATAGACTAGACTAACATCAGTAACTCAGTACAGTAAGTCGTCAGTCATTAGTCAGTTACATCATTTCTGTACGCTCAGATAAAAAAAATATACGTACAGTACAGTACAGATGTGACACTATAGACGAGTCATATAAAAATATCCAGTTACTAGGATATATCGTTATCGTACGATACGTAGTAAATATTTATACTTTAGCCGACTACGCAAAGTGAATACGAAGGTCATGATAATTAATATTTCCGTAATGTTTATTTTTATTTGGACTTGCTCATAGGTTTCCGCGTCCAGGATATTTTAAACTTTTTGTTTGAGTTTTTTATTGGCCTTTTCATTTATATTAACAAAATTGAAAAAATAATATTTCGAACATCATTAAGTACTTTTCACGCACAACATACTTAGGTTAGGTTGACATTTCTTAACCGACTTTAAAAAAGTTCTCAGTTAGACCTGTAAGTTTGGCTGAACCGAATTTGATGCGGTTTCCAGAAAAGTATCAGTTACATTTTGCTAAAGGTTTTAATATGTAACCGACTTCAAAAAAGGAGTAATGTATATATTTCCGCGATTATCCTGCGTTTGGCTTAACCGTTTTTGATGAGGTTTTCAGAAAAATATTTGTTATATTCTGGAATAGGTTTAAGTACGAAACTTATATTATTTAAAGGCAATTAAAACATCCTCTAATATTAAATACTCTTTTTGTGTATCCTCAGTATCAGTACCTACCAATAGACAGTATTGAGTAGGCAGAATACACAGTATGTCACATCTGCGTTCATTACTAATTATCTATGAGAATCCCCACCTCGCTAGTCTCGCGCATGCCCCGCCACCAGGGGAGAGAGCGCGCGGGGCGGCCACGCTCACCAACGGTAAGTGCTTTAGGTCACAACCGACGGAATTTTCGTAACTAATACTTGATCTGTGGAATTTTCGTCACGCGCTCCCGTTTCAAAGACGTAAATACTTAAAAATATGCCGAGTTGTGCCGTAAAATGGTGTGGAAAGACTTCCAAAACTTCAAATTACGCTAAGGATGGGATATCATTTCACAAGTAAGTGATTTTCTACTCAAATTTATCAATTTAACAATTTTGCAAAACATTATTTCGAATATTCAATTTGTCAACCGCACCCGTCCGTTGATGTCTTTCATGTTGTCTGTTTTTTTTTTATACATTGCAACTGCAACGTTCGTTAGCACCCGTCTCTTTTGTTCTGATAGTGCTGTCCGCAGCATCGCATCGGTTCATCATCGCATCATTTAAGTAAATATTTGATAATATGAATGTGTCAAGAATAAGTTAGTTAGAATATCATTTAAGCATTATAGTGGAGCGGTTATGGATCAACATACGGACAAAGCTTGCAAACTAGCGTGATGGGTTGAATGGGTCTCAAACTGGTAGAGCGTCAAAATTGACAGGTATGACACCAGTCATCGGAGTGGCCTTTACGAACGAACCTCTCGTCCCAATGTCCATGCACAATGTGCCTTCTATTTATACAACTACTAGTGTGTCAGTGTTGACAATGCATAGAAAATGACGTTGTTTTGAAATAGACATACCTATTTAGAAATGTATGCGTCTGTAGCGATGAAAGAATATTTGTGAATGTGTGACAAAATTAAAATGTGTGCGTTCTTTCCCCGCACCAGATTTGGCACAAAAAATATGTATCGAAGCGAGGCGCTATGCCGTCTCTCCTGAAGGTTGAGTCAGTACCTTTGTTGCTCTAAGCATCCTAAGGTACACAATGTTCTAAGAAGTGTTGCCGTGGCGTGGTGCTCGAACAAACTTTGGAGCACACCCTGGTCCTATTCACATCGCGGTGAAAAGAAATCCAAAATGGCGGAAAACAAGATGGCCGCCATACAAAATTGAAAGTCGAATATCTCCTTAACGATGAGAGATACATATGTAGGAAGTGTTTGAATAAATAAATGTCATAGGGGGCATTAGTGGGCAACTTTCCGTGGATCCAAAATGGTGCCCGGTATAAAAACTGCTCCGATCAGGCAAAATTTTGCAGGTGCGTTTAAGTATTTATTCGATATTTTTAGTTCGTTTTTAGGGTTCCGTAGCCAAATGGCAAAAAAACGGAACCCTTATGGATTCATGATATCTGACTCTTTGTCCGTCCGTATGTCACAGCCACTTTTTTCCGAAACTATAAGAACTATACTGTTGAAACTCGGTACGTAGATGTATTCTGTGAACCACATTAAGATTTTCACACAAAAATAGAAAAAAGCAATAAATTTTGAGGGTTCCCCATAATTAGAACTAAAACTCAAATTTTTTTTTCATCAAACCCATACGTGTGGGGTATGGATAGGTCTTCAAAAATGATATTGAGGTTTCTAATATCATTTTTTTCTAAACTAAATAGTTTGCGCGAGAGACACTTCCAAAGTTGTAAAATGTGTGCCCCCCCCCCCTCCTGTAACTTCTAAAATAAGAGAATGATAAAACTAAAAAAAAAATATGATGTAAACTTCCATTCCATTACGATGCAAACTTCCACCAAAAATTGGTTTGAACGAGATCTAGTAAGTAGTTTTTTTTAATACGTCATAAATCGTAAACCACAATTTACCTTTCATTCAATCTTAATGCAATGATTTCTATGGATAATCAAAGGCAATGATGTATTTCTGTTGCCGCTATTGTTATACAAATACTAAAAATAGAATAAAATAAATATTTTAGGGGGCTCCCATACAATAAACGTGATTTTTTATAGATAATGGTACGGAACCCTTCGTACGTGAGTCCGACTCGCACTTGGCCGGTTTTTCGAATTCATAATTTTTCAAAATGGCTGCCATACAAGCGATTTTTGTATGAAAATCTTTGTTCGTCTCTGGCGTAGAAATGGTTGCTTGTAGAGAGGGAGTACTATCTATCTAATCACACCTTTATACGAGCAATTCTTGTATATATCTAAATATATTTATTGAATCTCAGAAACGGCTTCAAAGATTTTGATTGGGTACTAAACTTACTGTACCCAATCAAAATCTTTGTACTTTAAATCTTTGTAATTTAAGTACTGGGGTATTGATTTGGGTACTAAATTTTACCCTGGTTTCGGGGGTGATAAATCGATCCAGCAAATTTTGATTGTTAGAATTTTTTAATCCATACTAATATTATAAATTCGAAAGTAACTCTGTCTGTCTGTCTGTCTGCTACGCTTTCCCGCTTAAACTACTGAATCGATTTTAATGAAATTTGGAACACAGATAGAGTAGACCTTGTGAAAGGACCTAGGATGATTTTTATCCTACAGGAACCTTTAAAACGGGTCCACGCGGGCGAAGCCGCTGGCGGAAGACTAGTTGTATAATAATATTTTCAGTGATAATCAATTTAAATATAAACTGAAAAATACGACTCTTTCTGACATCTATTGGAGAGTATTAATCTTAGACTAAGAATAATGTACATGGTATTAATAATATTGTGGCGTAAAAGCCGTCAAACGGGAGATCTCACGAGGCTCATTGTGGAATTCCTCAAGCGTCATCAGGACCTTGTGCATTTTATAGGCTGGGTGGTAGGAAGATTAAAAGATTATATTTTATGTCGTTTTGCTTCAGCCGGTGGAGAGAGCGCCTATAGGTTTTCAAAAATTTTATACGAAAGGCACAGGTAAAATAGTAGAATAAATTAAATGCTAAGTCATATTTCAGTAATTTAAATGCATAAAAGATTTTAGTATGAATGTATACAAAACAGCGAAATAAAATAAAAACGGCATTTTGGCAAACTCGGAAGAGTTAGAATTTTTATTATTTAAAATGTATGGTTCAACGGTAACAGGGTATTCTAATAAGACCATTTTGACATCCAGGAGTAATATAAAAAAATACTGTACCCCTATAGAAGGTCTTTTTTCATTGTGGCAGTAAAATGCAAGGTGTACCCCATATCTTAATCTGACGCGCTCGGATAAATCCGAAAATCCCCTCTTGGGCTCCCCTAAAACCATCCGCCACTCCGACGTTCAAAGAAATGACAATGTCGATTTGAAAGAATTCTAAGTCTCTCTAAGTATGAAAATATCGTTCATTGAATTAAAGCTTCCTTGGCCGAATGGTTGCGTGAGCTGACTGCGGAATTAGAGTAGAGACCCGGGTTCAAACCTCAATAAAAACCATATTGTGTCTATTTTTTATTTTTATGAAAATAACTTTTATTATTAAAAGCTATTTCAGATGGCGTTGTTAAGTAACACTAAGCAAATGAGTGTTTTGTTTGAAACTAAACCAAGAAAATAAATTGTTTTTATCCGAGCAACGCTTGGTCGTCCAGGTAATTCTATTTTTGTATGTGTTGTGTGATTTTTGTGGTCCCCTTCCCCCTACGAGCTACTGTTTTCGCGCCAGATTCGATTAAATTTCTTCAAAATACAACGGTTTTTATATGGGGAACTTTGATCATTCTACTTTTATATTAATCTAACCGACCCTGCCTGCACACCCTGGAAGTGTACCCGCCAGAGCAACACTTCTTAAATGATACCTTAGGATATGTACTATCAGTGTGAGACCCATTCAACTAATTACGCCAGTTCGTAAACTTTTTTGGCTAACCGCCGTACTATTATTATTTACGACAGTTTATTTAAGAGTACTTGTTGTTTGAAATAATTTGAAATCATTTTCTTTGTTGATTAGCGTATGTTTTGTATGCAAATAGACACTTTTTAGGGTTCCATAGTCATCTAGCAACCCTTATAATTACGTCATTTCTGTCTGTTAATTTGGTTCAGGTACTTTGAAATTTATGATATTGTAATGAATCATCTTTGCAGATTCCCACAGGACGCTAAGATGAAGGAAATTTGGATTAACGCAACTAATAGAGACAATTTTTTCCCTACAAAATATAGTGTCATATGTTCCAGACATTTTACACCAGATTGCTTTGAAGTTATAAAAAATAAACGCCGTTTATTTATCTCAGCAGTGCCTACAATATATTTACCTTCTCTGACGGTATGTATTTTTGTGTATTCTACTGTTACCCGACTGCTTTAGGCGGAGGATTGTGTTTTTCAGGTGTATACTGCGTATTCTATGTTTTTTTAAATAACTTGGATGAAATGGTTGGTACACTCTGTATATGTATATATACTTACAGGTGAATCTCCATAATGTGCAAATATTGATACAGGCGAAATTAAACCGCATATTGTCGACATAAAAATATATTAAAAATCTTTTTTTTTGTTTTATGACCTTTTGAATATTTTTTTTGGGGATTGTGCACCTTAAGTAAATAAATCGCTTTAAGGTTAAGTTTCAGTAATGAAAAGAAAAGTATGAATTTCCTCAAAATAATCTAAGATTTTTATTTATTTTTTATTATTTAAACGCTTATAGGCTTATAAACTCAGCTCTGCCAACTTTATACCTACTTACCAGTACGGGTATAATAAACACAAAATTTACTATTTTAATCATTACCTATCAGAAAATATAGAGGTAAGGAGTCTATTTTTATCTGTAAATTTATGTTTTAGGTTCCGTCTACGACAACTTCTAGTATTTCAATAAAAGAAGAACCTAATATTACAGGGACTGAGACATTGTTTTCGGTATGATTTTAATTTATCAAACTAAATTAATCAGGATTAAATTTGGCACGCAGATCAATTATAATCAAAAATAGCACGCAGTCATCTTTTCATCGAAGAACATATGTTTTAGTTAAAAATAAATGTAACATTTATTTTCAGGTTCACAGTTCATCATCTTTAAAATATGATGCTGTACAACCTACAACTAGCAAGACTCGAGCAGAATGTTCAGAAACTCTGAAAAGTAAATGTAAAATAAATCCTCTTCCAGACACACTATCAGAATATGATTGCCCAACTAAAAAACGCCTTTGTAGAAGAATATTAGACCTACAAGATGCAGTATACAGAAAAAATAAAATCATAAAAAAAGAACGTGACTATAATAGACGACTGAAAAAAAGAATAAAAACATTAGAATCGTTATTAGTAAAAAAAAATTATTCATTAACCGACGAAGAAAAAGATGTATTGCACGCAGTAAGCGCCAAATGCAGCGAAGTTATTAAACGAAAAATGCTTCGAAGTAAATCAGGTACTGTAACTCCAAGCTTTATAATTATGTCAGAAAAACTTTAACGCATAGTTGAAACCATCGATATAGTATAGTAGTGGATATAATATATAATCGATGGTTAAAACACTAGGGAAGTGGTATAGCTGAGATGGTCGTCCTGGATTTATTAAAGAAGCCTTCGAAGCTTTAAAAACAAAACCGGAGCAGTCCAACCAAGACTCCACTTTACTTTTGTTTTATGTTCGACGAGATGAAAATCAAAAGTAAAAAGGAGAAAACCTATGGATATATAGACAGAGATTCTGATTGTAAAGAGGAATGTACTGATGCTAACATAGTATGGAGTTACAAGAAGAGGAAATGTTTCACGCAGCTAAGAAACTTCGAGCTGAACATTTGTTAATAAAAAAGAATATACATATAATGAAAGTTAAACTAATAAAATAATTTTAAATTTCCGAGGAAAAAGCCTTTTATCTACCTACTAAAAAACAGACACTACTGTGTTATTATTATTTTAATGTGTGTCTATGAATGTCTTTCTGAATTAAAATTTTTAAAATGTTATAATAAGTTAATCCCTACTAATAATATTATATATCCGAAAGTAACTCTGTCTGTCTGTCTGTCTGCCACGCTTTCCCGCTTAAACTACTGAACCAATTTTTATTAAATTTGGAGCACAGATAGAGTGGACCTTGGGAGAGGACATACGATGGTTTTTATCCTACGGGAACCTGTAAAACAGGTCCACGCGGGCGAAGCCGCTGGCGGAAGTCTAGTTCTTAAAAATAAGTACCCGGATGCCCGAGCGTTGCTCGGATAAAAACGATTGATTTTCTTGGTTGAAGTTCAAGCAAAACACCCTTTGGCTTAGTGTTACCACAGAATACATAATAGGGTGTTGTTACTTAACAAAGCTGAAATAGCTCCCAATAAAAATAATTGTCACAAAAAATAAAAAAAGGCATTATTATGCCTGACTGACGAAATTCTTGTAAAGCTCTTTCAAATCGACATTGTTATTTGTTTGAACGGCGGATGACGTTTGACGGCAATCTACGCCACAATATTATCAGTACTCTCCAATAGATGTCGGGAAGAGTCATATTTTTAAGTTTATATCTAAGTTGATCATCGCTGCGGTTAAAACGGCAATTTATAAAAATGAAACCTAGTTGGATCGATCTATTACCCCCAAAACCCCCTGGGGCGTTTCCGAGATTCAAATTATATACACGTAAAAGAATTGCTCGTTTAAAGGTATTAGATAGATAATAATCGAATAATCTGCCTTAGGCTGAATAATCAATCAGGACAAATTTTATCGATATTTTTTCGCATTACTTCGAATCGAATAACTAGTGTCCTCGCGATGAGTACTGCGACTTTGAAATGGCGAATCGTGTAAGGTGTTGCATTTGTTTCGCGCCCCGCACCTGTCGCCAATAATGGTGACTTCGAGCTAGAATACAATTTTCATCATGCGGTATCTGCTGGGGGTGATCTGAGGATCGAGCTGACTAATGACTGAGCGATTATCGTGGCAACCCGGCATTACTATTTTTTTTATCATGTTATCTTTTTAAAGTAGATAACTAGTTAATAATCTCTATTATAATCGTATTGCAGGCGAAACTACAGTATCAAATGAAATCCTAGATATAGTGCTAAGAGCAGGTGAAATTCTTAAAATCCGGGGTCTATGGAGACAGTCTGACGAGCCAGGCGGAGACTCCACACCAGCAGAAAGAACCTCTCAAACTACTGCTAGTGTTAATACGACACCGGCTAAAAAGCCTGATGAAGTTACAAAAATTGCTATGAAAAAAGATGACAAACTCCTCAAAGCATTTACTCCTTCAGTTCAAAATCAAGGTGGAGTTCCAAGGTGACTATTATTCTTATTAACTTCAAGTTTTATTGGTTAATATTTTTGCTCATAGGGTAAAGGGATTCTTATCTCACCATAATATCTACTGCTTCTTTTTTATTTGTGGTTAAATCTTGTAATAGACACATTTTATTTATCTGCATATTGGTCACTGGACTTAGTTGCCGTTAAATTAAGCATAAAATTATGATGAATAGAACCATTAAACATTGCTACAATAAACTTAAATTTTACAATACCATTAACGGAAAACTCATTAAAAAAAGTTTTTTTATTTACTATTTTCAGATCAATGTTCATTAACCCTCCAAAGTTGGTGTTTATAAAGACTGTAGATGGGGGGACACAAGGATCCAATCTTAGATCAAAGGGCCAAACTATTATAGTTGCCCCAGCAAGTAGTGATGGTCAGACCTTGACCACATCTACAGCTCCTGCAACAGTGGGATCAAACATTACGCTTGCCTCTACAACGTCGATAGCAGAAGATGTCTCAGATGACACGCCCGCTCCTCGTATCTTGAGGAAAACTGGTGTGGACAAAAAGTATGGGAAGAGGCAAAGGCCTGAACCAGTTGAAGAAGACCATAAAGAAGACGATGACAACGCTTCTGAGAGCTCAAGTAAGTTCCTACATAATTTTTCTTTGATGTGTATAATCATTGATGTTGCTGAAATATACATTATTTTCATAGACTTAAGGTGTAAATAAACATGTACGGACTGTTTAGGGATAGTTATTACAATCATACTAGTTCAAATCAAAACATTTGGTCGCCAAGAAATTGGGGTGGGGAGTGGGGTCACTAAGAAATTTGGAAGAAGAGGTGTCACAAATTGGCTTGTTTCGCCTTCCATCTGTCTCCTGTGACCCCGGGACCGCGCCTGTCTCAGGATGCAATAATTACTCTGTGTAACATACTATTCTGCATTGTGTATATTACTGATTTTTGTGACGTGCTGTCAAATGCTTCATGGTTTCTGATATGGTTTTAGTAAGGTTGTTCACTTATCAGCCTCATATAAGTGAACAACCTTCCTAAAAATTATAAATACAAATGCATACAATCTTAAAGTGCGTACGGTGCTTGGCAAGTGTGGACGTGATTTGAACACGAAATCAGGTTTTTTGTTTCATTTAATATTGAATTTTGGGAAACAAGGTGGTTGCCACACATGAGGCACCACATAAGGCACCACCTTGTTTCCCAAAATACGTGAATTCATTTTGATTTAAGCGAGGTGGGTTGCCTCGTGTTATTTAAATTATTCTGCCCAGGCAGCTTTGCCTGAATCTGTGCGTGGCGAGGCTGCCTCAAGTCGCACCTAACACTGTAGGACTACAGATCATAATAATATGTTTTGCATGCTCTTTGTCTGTTCAATTTTTAAAATTATACCTTTACCTTCAAACATACAAAATATCTGTTGTATGTCTGTCTATGTATCATACCTACGAATGGTTGTATAAAATCCTTCATTATTCTTTTTGAATAAAATTATATGTTCTAACTTTTTTTTTTATTTATAAATAAATAATGTTCTAACTTCAGTGTTGTACTGTATTGCAAGACCTATTTTTTCTTACTACTTCTTAGATATTATTTGATGTTAGTTTTTAAATGTGTCGACACTCATTTCATACAAATTAGCATGAATTAGCTTATAAATCAATTAGGACACCTTGAAAATATTCAAAATTTGACGTCATTCAGTGAACTCTCATTATACCAAAAAAGTGCCTATGGATCCAATCATATAACTGGGATCATTTTGATTTTTCCCTTATGTATTTGGAAAACAGAATCTTAAAATTACCATTTGCCTTTACTTTACTATCACATATTTTATTGAAGTTATAATTCTTTTGGCGCGTTTGGATGAGAGTGAATTAGTGAGATGCGCGCGTTACCTACCTATCGTTTACGGCAGCACTCCGGTAGTTATATACACACAGATACGCATACCATAATTATAACGAGAGTAAATTATAAATGTCCCTGATAACTAAAGTACCTACACGCGGACGAAGTCGCGAGCAAAAGCTAGTTGTATATAGATATATTTCTAAGAACTTATAATTTTTCTAATAAAATGATTTATTATTTATTACTTTAAATAATAATAATATTTAATAATTTTGTGAAACGAATCAAATAATTTTATACCTCTGTTTTTATGTTATAAATCATTATTCGGAATTTAATAGAAAACAACATCCGGCATTGTACTTCAACATACTGGTAAGTATTTTAATTCAAGTGATAATTATTAACTTTGAAAGTATTGATTAAAAAGAAATTAAAATTAATTATTATCAAGTTAAGTAATAAATAATAAAATATTCGATAAGAAACATTTATTTTAAATTAATAATGCATGTATTTTACAATGACGACTTGTAATCTAGGTATATTAATATTTTGCGAATCCAAAGTTAGTTCATTCAAAAAAATCATGAATACTATCAAATCAAATTCTTTTAATGACATTTTAAGGAATGTTTAATAATTTAAATGTTATTAATGTATGATTTTTTTCATTTTAGTTCATACGATGCCGATGACTAATGCAGAAATTTGTCGGCGTTACCGAATGCGCAAAAAATCTAAACTGGAAGGAAATATATCTGCAGCAGCACCCAAGCGACTTTATGAACAACGACAGCAAACATGTAATATGGATTCAAACCAAGCTGCAACTCCTGAGCCTCTATCAGAATCTGTTAATATTACAGTGGATCAAGGTGATGAAAATTTACACGATGTCTTTTTGTCTCCTGTTATTCACAGTAATTTAAATTTAATAACTGTCCAAGCTGAAGTACATGTTCAAGATTTTTCTGCATTTAATAATAATCATCATTCTACAATGAATGCTGATCCAGTCATATCAACGAAGTACAATCAACGATTTCAAGCTCAGAGAACAAATCAACAATTAATCGATGCCTCACAGATATAATCAATAAAATATAAGTTCGGCCAGTGGGCGTAGAACGTACACCAGCATATTTACCCTTTAAGGGGTAACGCATAAAATCGGACACCTTTTGCGTTCTAAATCAGATAAGGGAATTTCTACGTTCAGCAAAAGACAAAGATCCATTAAACGTGCCGGGCATATACATGATACCTTGTGACTGTGGAAAGAGTTATATTGGGGAAACTCGACGCAATATCGCAACCAGGGTAAGCGAGCACATACGCTGTGTGAAGAATTTGGACAGCAAAGGTTCGGCAGTCGCTGAACATGCCCACGACACGGGTACGTCGCATTTCAACCAGTATGGTATATGCAAATAGTACTGGCGAGGGAAAAGTTCCTTGTAACCCATAAAGTACGCGAAGTAATTGAAATTAGTCGTCGCCCCAACTACAATCGAGACAGTGGTTGGACTGTATCCTCAGCCTGGAAACTGATTCTTCATACCACGTCAGACCTCAGTGCAGCATATACTCTGGAGAGCGACACAGTCAGCGTTGTATGCGCCCCGTCTGGTAACACCATAAACGCGCCCGCGGTTGACAACGACGCAGACGCACGACAAGATCCGGAGACTACCGACACCACCACCTCCCTCCCCCGCAGCCCGCAGTCTTCGCCGAGGCCACCTAGCGACCGCACGCGATGGCTCATGATGAAGGACCTCGGTACGGTCCGAAACATGTCGGGCGCCCCCGAAGTGATCCGCGAGGTAAGCCGGGACTTAAATATACCTATACATATAAACAAACTTATGATTGTTCAGAAGCTATAAGTCATCCCGAAATTTAAACAAAACTCAGAAATTTGCGAGTCCATATGCAATAACGAAACCAAATCAGAATATCATGCACGCAAAAGTCCTAAATGTAAATCAATTTGGAAATGTCTCAAGCATACAAAACATGGTCCGTAATGCACAAAATTTTAATCTAAATAATGAAATGAATTCGGGACGACACATTTTGCAATCACAATTAGCAGGTCCTTCATGTGCTGATTCAAACAAGTTTATGGAACTGAGTAAAAATTTGAGATTGGTCTGGATTTTTTGGATAAAGATACAATTACCAATGGAATGCAAACACAGGATCTAAAATTTGCAAATGAAATGCAAATTGAAAATGTGGAATGTCAGCCTGAAAAAAAATTGAAAATTTTGGTACAATTTCAAAAAACCAAAAGACAATCCCAATCAGCCAGATTATATTTAATAGGAATATGGAAGAGATAAGAAAAGCAAATCTTCGTAAGTATGAAATTATCGACCACTGAGAAATACCATTGACAATTTCGGTATTATTCTAAAGTCTGAAAGAAAAAAAAGTCTAAAGCGTATCACAATAAGCCAGATCCTTTAACTTATCTGATGTCACAACTATGCGAGATAACGTGTCTGCAACATTATCTGCTCCTTTCACATACTCAGTCTTGTAATCATATTCACCTAAAATTAATCTAAATTTTATGAGACGTATACTAGGGCTATTGATGTTATAAATGAGTAGACTAATGACCTATGGTTAGTTCTGATTGTAAAAGTTTTACCAAATAAATAAGGTCTAAAATAACGTACGGACCACACTTTCGACAACAATTCTTTTTCTAGTGTAGAGTAGTTCAATTCAGATTTGTTTAAAGCTCGACTAACATATGCTGTAGGTACATTATTTTTGTTACATAGCATTGATATCGTCTGTCGAGGACGGAGCGCACCTCCAGGCAGACATTAACAACGTGTATGCTTGGGGAGTGCTCAACGGCCTCCAGCTCAACATAAATAAATGTGCGATCGTATCCTACACACGCCGGCATCAGCCATTGCACATTCAGTATAGTATCGCCGCTCATCCCCTAAAGCGTTTTACTACGGGTTTATTCCCGGTCGTCCCCAACCTGTTGTCCCCACTGCGTACGAGTGAGAAAAAAAAGTTACATTCGTCGCCAGTGGTGACGATTGGAACTTGTTATTTCTCACTCGTTCCGCTATAAACCGAGAGTCAAAATAAATGGGAATTTCAATAAGAGATTTTACGGATTGTTAAAATGCTTTAATTACGACTTTCTGAGCAAGACTGAACAATGATTTTGATTGAAAATAATTTGAAAAGACTCGGGTAATTAGCACAGTATTAACGAATTTACAATAATTGGTGCGTATCGCAGACAACAGGGTGGGGACGACCGGGAATAAACCCATTGGGTTTCTTCGTCCCCACCCTTTTTTTTTTGTTGCTATCGGGGGGGGGGGGGGGGCCTGCAAAAGGTACCCGGCACCTTGGGAGAGAGTACCGGGTTATGTGGGATTTGACCGCACTAAAACCAGGTGGCTGCCACTGCGCTTGGGGGTAGGACTCCGAGATCTCACCGGACCGAACGCACCGGTGTCCTCCACGCGCGACGCCCAGTACGGGCCCATCTTCGGGAGAGCAGATGTGCCCTCCTGCACCTTCCGATGCTTACGGCGACATGCGGCCACGCACACATCGCCGCCCTTCCCGGGGCTGCTGGTTGGATCCGTTGGACGGATCGAGCTCCCACTCACACTGTCCACAACCCCGGAAGCCCCCTTTTAGTCGCCTCTTACGATCAGGCAGGGGATACCGTAGCTCTATTCTTAATCCCGAAGCTACAGGGACTTTCGTCCCCATTGGGTACGAGTAGGAAGGGTGGTGAGGGTGAGTCATTACTAGGTTTAATGACTATTAATGGTGGTATTCTATTCCAGTTTTCAAGATGGGTAAGACAAATGCGGAAATGTGTAAAAACTATTACAATAGAAAGAAAGCTGCCAAGGAAGCTGAAAAAATTCGACAAGGCTTGTCAGTAAAAAAACCAATAAAAAAGACAGGAGCAGAACGAGCTCGTGCTTTTAGGCTGCGAAAAAAAATGCTTTCGAAAGTAAACCAATCATCCGTGACTGAAATTTTATCTATCCCGTCAACATCAAATTCACGAATAAGGACTTTTGAACCATCATATCAGTTAGCTACCACCAGTGCTAGTACAAATCGATCAGATGTCTCAACGGTGTCCAGTACTGATATTGCTGATCATGATGGTGATAATTTATACGATTCATTTTTAACAACATCCGAACTTTTAAGAACCATGAATTCTTATGTACCTACTATTCATCATGAACGTAGAAAAAAGAACGGACGGAGTACTGTCACTGAACAACAGATTGAAGCACCGTCATGGCGGCAGGTTTTTATGTGTGCATATTTTCGGAGTTGACAGCTGAAGAAACTCCATATTTTTTTAAATTGTTATTTAAATATGAATAAATACAAGACTTGCGTTTTATTTCGTCTACAATAATTTATTTCATAATCATGTAAATAATATAAAAGGTTGTAAATTAGGTAATGTAAGTAAAAATGAAACGAATTTGGTTATTAACCATTTTTATTGCAAATAGAAAATTAAAATTAGATAAAAAATATTGGTCTATTAATATTCGTATTTAGCCTTGAATAACTTATTATATTATTATTTTTTAGAACAAACAAAAAAATTTTTAATTATATTAGCGTCTACCGTTTAGTAACAATTTCATTAAAAAAAACTTGTTTCACTTTTTTGATACTGAATAGCAATTTCATATGTAATTGGTTAGTGCAAAAAACTGTCATTAGTCATTACAATGCATGGAAAAAGTTATTTTTAGTTATTTTTCCAAAAAGTTATTTTTATTATATATTGGAATAAGGTTAGGAAAAGGTAGCTTTAATAGAAGCATAAAGATTTGAACATTTTCGATTTTGTATAAATAAGTTTCAAAAATCATTGTTTTCATAATTAAAAAAAATGGAAATGATAGTCTTACCTATTAATAAAGTAGTAAATAAAACATAAAAACAACGTTACTCAGAAATTTTAATGTTTATGGAACTTAAATGTAGTTTATGGAACTTAACTGTAGTAAAAAAAAAACAGTCTGTCTGTAGTGTTTATTAATCTTAATATATATAAATCTCACAATGTTTGTCCTCAATGGACTCCTAAACCACTTAACCGATTATAATAAAATTCGCACACCATGTGCAGTTCGATCCAACTTGAGAGATAGGATAGTTTAAATCTCAATTTACAGTCGCAATATTATTTTATTTCTGATATTTTAAGGCAGGACAACTCCGTCCGTCAGCCGGATTCGCTCTGTTAGTAACTGTCAAAAATTGATTCTTAGCGCCATTGACCAGAAGTTTGACATTGTCTGAATAACACTACATCTGTCACTATTTGTTTTATAATTTTTATTTGGCAGTAACATAAAAACTCTGAGATGATAAAGAAACTAATCCTCTTTCTATATAATATTTAAGGCAGGACAACGTCTGCGGGGTCCACTAGTAGTACATAAGAATTATTCATGGTTGTTAAAAGTTTTATGGATATTAAAGTTATTAAATTTTATTAGCCATAAGTAAAATAGATTTTTTTGCTTAGCGTTTTCATAACCCTAATAATAATTTGAATAACCCATGCTAAAACTTGTCTCTATACTTTTAAGAACTTTACATCATAATTATTTTTTCTGGTCATCATTATTAACTGATCCATGCGGGTTGGTGGAGGCTACATTGCATAAATAACCTTAAAGTTAAGAAAATTTTACGATTTTATCTTAAAAGTAAGATAATTTTTTCGAAGGGTAGAAGATGTTTAATTTTCTTTTTTTACAATTCGTCTCGAATTTCTGAAATCAAAGGTGAATAGCGTTACTTTCTTTCTAGCCAGGTTATTTCATACCTTATTTGAAAAATATAGATCATAATTATTATTATTAAGAAATGTAAAGGTTAATTATTTATGAAAAGAATGTCATCTATATTATTTACAAAAATGAATGCATCGTGCATATGAATGATGCGCACCATTTTTATTGGTCTAATCTAATAGATGGCGCTGTTGTCTTCGATATCAAGATTTTTATATAAATAACCAACGAAAAATTTAAAAACATTGAACCTGAAAAAGTGAATATGAGCAGCTTCAAAGCTGTAACTCATATTTCAGTCATATACGTGACCTAGTTACCTACATTTGTCACATACAACGCCATTATTATACATATATGTACAGTGTCGTACACCAGCTGTTTTAGGAAATGGCTAGCCGTAAATGTAAAGCATAATTTAACTATACATTTAAATGTATAGTTAATTATATCCATCCATATATATATACCTTCCTCAGGATCACGCTATCTATTAGTGAAAACCGTACAAAAATCCGTTCGGTAGTTTTTAAGATTAGCGCGTCGGAACAGACAAATGTGACTTCATTTTATAATAAGTAGAAATTACACCAGTGACTTTGTTTGTGGAATTCCAATAGTGAAAGATTTTTGACAATGGTGTAGAATGGTATAGATATACTTTTTGTTATTTTGGTGATTGTCAATTTTTTCTTGGGTCGGCCCTTTGCAATAATTTAATAAGTAACATTTTATTTTGTAAAATGTAAAATATTGAAAAATACAAGCTGATTTCGTTCATTTTTATTAAGCTCCTCCTCCAGGTTGGTTCTGAGTTACGGTTTTGTTACTATTTTGAAGCTCAAGTAGTAAAATAATCTGATTCCAATATTACGTTATTAGATCATTCAATACTGGAACTGTATTATCGGAGATTTTATTCCGAGATTCCGGCATTACGATATTCGGAGGTTCCAATTTAACACACACAGGCACAACGTGCATGTGCATACTAACTGTTCTACTTATACTACTTCTGGTAAAATGTCACTGAAGAGTGAGAATAATTCGTTTCTATCAACGGCAATTCTATGTTGTCGATACTGTGAATATTTTCTATTAATTTAATAAAACTGCGATATAATCTACAGCCAATAGGCATGATGACAGATTTTTAAATACCTTTCCTTATTGTAGGTACACCTCTCCTAGTTTCGAAAAAAAGATTATTTCAGCAATAAACTTAAGTTTTAACGTACCTAATTAATGTATTTTCTGCTATGTAATTTGAATTAAGCGCGAAAACGCTCGAAGGTGTCATGGCGTCGGCTTGCTCGTCAAACTTCAAGCAACACGATGACTTTTACTGAGACGTGACGTCATTCCTTTTGATTGGCGTTTCAGACAACATGGCCGATTACTGTATTTAATACTTTTATTTTATTGAAAATCTTATTAATCTTAATGTTTATACTAAAACGGGGTCGTATTTTAGAACTTTTTAGCATATATTTTTCTGTAAAACCATTTATTCTCTGATTCTTTAATAGTGTCATCATGCCCATTGGTACCATGAAAGATTTGCTGTTCGATAATTAAAGATCGATTACTGAAAACGTGCGTGCTGACATTAGGTACTCAACAAATGCAATTTTTATGGAACGGCAGCCGGTCAGACTTCATGCACGTGTGTTTTGTATAGTCTACTTGTGGTTCACAGACAATACAGTCGCATTAATGAATGTGTTGCGCATGAAAGGTTTTTAATAAACAACCTATAAGGCGACATAACATTCAGCCTTATCTGATTATATCTATCTTTTGCAGAGAAATCATGTACTCGAGAGGATGCAACGATGGAAGTGACCATCAAAGACGAACCTGTCGAGTGGGATACGAAGAGCATCGAGGACGCAGACCAGTCCATCGCGGAGATGTTCCACAGCGAGATGAGCGTCAAGGCGGAGCCCTCGGAGGATGGGGACAGCGAGGACGACACCTTGGTATGTAACAATTTAAAAAAAATCTTACAGGTAAATAGGATATGACGCCTGGTTTTTGGCGGGAAGTCGGAAAACACATGTGCTCTTGTTTTATTTTCATTTTCTTGGTGTATTTAAGAGTGATATCGGATAAAGTTGATGGCGTTTTGTTCGATATAGATTAATTAACGTGCACGAGTGTTGTGAAATAAAATAACTTTGCGGAAACATGTTTTTTCAGCTTGCCTCCAAAAATCCATAGGACAGGACACGTTCTGTCAAGTCCCTGTAGCTTCGGGATTAAGAATAGAGCTACGGTATCCCCTGCCTGATCGTAAGAGGCGACTAAAAGGGGGCTTCCGGGGATGCGGACGGTGAGAGTGGGAGCTTGACCCGTCCAGCCAGCAGCCCCGGGAGGGACGGCGGTGTATGCGTGGCCGCATGCCGCCGTGAACACCTGAAGGTGCAGGAGAGCACATCTGCTCTCCCGAAGATGGGCCCGTTATGGGGCGCCGCGCGTGGAGGACACCGGTGCGTTCCTATGGAGATCCCGGAGTCCTCACAAACGTAGAGGCAGGCCACCGAGGGGGTTTTAGTGCGGTCAAATCCCACATAACCCGGTATCCTCTCCCAAGGTGTCGGGTACCTTTTGAAGGTTTCCCCCCGATACCAAAAAAAAAGAAAAAAAAAGGGACACGTTCTGTCAAAGTAGCCATCGCTTTACTTGAACATCTGAATAACTGACTGATAACTTACGGACTTACTGAGTTTTAACACGCTTTTATTAACTTGATATGTATGTATGTATGTATGTAACGGAATGTTTTAACTTCATTTTCACTTACTTCTAGGGGTCTTATTAACTTGAAAATTTGCACAGGGGTCAAGGGCCGATGACAATACAATAATATAAGAATAAAAATCCAACAAAAAAATTAAAAATAAATAATGTAGTTTAAAAAACTAAAAAACACGTTTTTGTGAAAATACGAACTAAAAAGTAAAAAAATAAGAAGAAAATGTATTTTACTGTAAAAAAAAGCGTGGGGTGGTTTTTAAGATACTATTGACACCATGCACCCCACGCTTTTTTTAAGATACTATTGACACCATACACCCCACGCCTTTTTTTACAGTAAAATACATTTTCTTCTTATTTTTTTACTTTTTAGTTCGTATTTTCACAAAAGCGTGTTTTTTAGTTTTTTAAACTACATTATTTATTTCTATGACCACAATATTATACTTGACGCTGGCAATATGCACAGAGCTTGCCATTATTGAAAAAATGAATGATATGACGCCTATTGATATGTTTTGTCTGAACGTATGTAGTTGCGCTGCTTTGGCTGCCAGCAACTGCAACAAAAACAATGGAATTTCTGTCCAAGTTCTAAGGAAGTTTCAACTTCTAGGTATAAGCTGGCCCCAGCTTGACATGCAAACTTACAACAAGAGCGTCACAGAAAGGGTCTTGGAGGTCTTAGCTTTCTTCCCCTCAACGGGGATTTAATCCGGTATTGGACTACCAAGTCAATTAAGATACGTTTCCACTGATAAATAAAATTATAGTGATGGCGATAGGTGTTAGTGACAATATTAACAATTTAGGATCACAAATGTTATTCATTGTTGCAGATATACAGTCCTCTGGCATGCGAGCTGTGCGCGGAGGTGTTCACCGTACCCGCCGCTTGGGTGCGCCACGTTCAAGGACACTCGAATTCGGACCAAAATTCGCGCAAGAGGAAATTGCGATCTGGCGTATGTATTGCTTATATTATTTTTTCCTATGTTGTTTTAAATGGTCTTCGACTACTTTCACCTTTAAATCCTTGATTACTCCTTTGGCTTCCACTATTTTTAACATAGAGTGTCTTGACCATATAATGTAATCTTGAAATATAATAATATTCATAATTTCTAGATACAGAAATCCTTTAAAATTTTATATATCCCAAATTATATCCCAGACTAGTATGCTTTTATATATTTAATTCATTCAACATATTACCTAGATATGTGCGTAAAACCTATAAAAATACCATCATAGGCCAAGAGCTTAAAAAAAACTTAAAACAATACTTTATTAATAAAATGTTTAAATAAAACTAAGTTTAGTTTAAAATTATTATTATTAAACTTTTTACTGCGGATTACAATTACTTAGAGAGTATTTTTTAAGTCTTAGTTTTTAAACTTTAAAATAACTGTTGCGTCTGATGTGAGTCCTAATTATTTATTTCTATCACATAGGAAAAAGTTCTCATCATCATAATATCTGTATTCCTATAGAGCGGTGATGACGACTCCATGGCACTCCTTCGGTGCGATCTTTGCCAAAAGCATTTCCTGAACCCAGCCGAATGGGTTAGACACATTCAAAACACTCACACTGAGACAGGTAAGGTTTATAACGTTTTAGTTAAATCAAATTATAGTTCCTTTACTTCACATATACAGGTTTACCAAATTTAAGGGCGTGGATGGATGTTCGTTCACTTTGTATTTGTATGCGCTACCTAAGAAGCTGGTGAAGTTTCCGCCCAGAATTACATAAGGCGATCATCTGGAGTGAGTTTAGTGACTCAAACACACACTTAAGCTATAAAAATGTACATAGGTATGCGTGCTTGGGTATGATGCGGCGTGCAAATAAAAGTCTTTGTCTTTGAAGGTTTTGTTAAGACATAAACAGCTGATTTAAGAAAAAATAGGTTTAAATTAAATGACAATACTTAGTCTCTATTAATATGTTATTAATTTAGGATTTTTTAAATTAATACTAATTTAAATTTAAGAGTAAATAATAATTAGTATTTATTTCACTAACATAGCTGAATACTGATTGTTATGTACGTGGCTGATTCTCGACAAACGCGGCAACAAACTTGACCGTTCTCGCTTATTAACAAAAAACGCTTGGCCGTGACTATATTTTCATTTTCCTAACACCACCCTTGCTGCACTCATGATAATCACTTCAGTTATGTTCTGTCAAAGTATTCGATCTATGCGATGCTTTGCTTATCTGTATTCAGCACCATTAATTTAAAAAAATAAAAATAAAAACGAAAAAAATCACATCCCATTTTTTTTTTTAAAACTGGCGGTATGAGCAAAGCATTGCACGCAAATTGTTTGATCAACGAAAATGTTCCCTGTCTAAATGTTGGTTCGTTGTCGGTTGTCTAGAATTGGCCAATGCAAACAACAGTGCCCCACCAAAACGTCACAATCGTTTCACAGAGGGCGTCCAGAACAAGACGTGCCCGAATTGCCACAAGGTATTCCCGTCGCACGCGTCCCTGCTCATACATATGCGAACGCACACAGGTAATTGTAACTTTGAATAGAATAGAATAGAAATAGAATAAGGGCCTCGTTCACCATCTCCAAGTAAAGTGTTGATTAGTTACGTCCCAAGTAAAGTTAATTGGCAAGTAAAAGCTATGAGTATGGGTCAGTTTATCATATATATGGTTAGTGCTAGTCGAACATCGTGAAATTGAAATTGAAGTTACAGGTGACTTTAACTGACAATTAGCGTACTTGTCACTTTACTTGTAGGTAGTGAGAGGCCTGAAGTTACTCAAAGAGCAGAATTTATTTTTGGAGTTTATTTTTTCTGTTTGCTTTTTTCCCCTAGCCCATATAATGCCTTAGCGCACCCAAAGCGGATGACGGTTAGCTGATTACCGTGTAATGACTGACTTCAAGTGTATTTTGTTCAATTTTGATCAATATCTGCCTTTTTCGGTATATTAAAAAAACTTTTTTTTAATTTCTTAGTTACCAATGTTTATTTTAATATTTTTTCTTATTGGTAATTAGATAAATATTGTTATCTTCCTGTACATTCACGACTGTCAAGTGAAGGTCATGTCTCGCCAAAAGAAATACAGACAATCCTGAGATCTAAAAGCGAGTGTTAGGGACTCCTAACACTCCTAACTTAGGAGAAATGGATGGATTTATTTTGCGATTTTGAATTTTTCCCAGGCGAGAGGCCGTTCATCTGCGGGCTGTGCAACAAGGGCTTCAGCGTGAAGTCGAACCTGGTGCGTCACCTGCGCACGCTGCACGACCAGCAGGACAGCTCGCGCGACGACGAGCCCGGCCCCAGCGACGTCAAGCGCGAGGCCTGAGGCAGGGGAGGGGGGGCAGGTATGTCACGTATGTGCTACTCGCTTCACGCTCGCGGCAGGTAGGGTTGCCATCTCTAAAATTTGTCAACCAGGACAAGACGCGTTAAAACCCCGGATTTTAGAGCCCAAAACCCGGACATGTCAGCAGCGGGGGGACAGTGAATTTAGCGAGTCGGTTCGTCGGTTGACCGCGGCGTGCAGGCACAGTGCGTGTGTCGCGGGCGGCCCAACACTTTATTCTTTTTTAAACCCGGACTACCAATGAAGTCCGGCCCGGACGCTCCCCGGACGCCCTCTAAACTAGGACAAATCCGGGGAAACCCGGACGGATGGCAACCCTAGTGGCAGGGCTTTTTAACGCTACCTTTACACTTTTAGTTAGTCTTTCTGCTTGAAAGAGATGCTTGTGCTCATGGACAAAAAGGCATGCGTGTAAAATATAGAGACACGCCAATCGCCAATTTTATTTAGACTAATGTAATAAGGTATAAAGCCAAAGAGTTTGTTTGTTTGAACGCGTTAATCTTGGGAATTACTGGTTCGAATTGAAATTTTTTTTTGAATAGTCCTTGGGGAAGGTTATAGGCTATATAACATCATACTATGACTAATACCAAAGTTTACACGGACGAAGTCGCGGGCGGCCGCTATATTTTATAAAATAGGATTGGCAGTACTCTAGTTCTGAAAGCACAAATATGGCACGAATACATTTTTTTCTATTCGAAAGGCTTTAGAAAGAAAGAAAAAAAGAAAAAACATTTATTTCGGCATTGCAACAATAAACAAGCTTAATAAAAATAAAACTGCAGACGATGAAATGGGTATGTCATGGATGACCATAACTTACTTAGGTGTTTTTTCGGCTTGCCTCCAAAATTCCATTGGTCACGTTCTAGTAAAGTAGCCATCGCTTTACTTGAATGTCTGATTGATTTGACTGACTTATTACTAACGACTTACCGACTTTACTTATTATTTATGACTCGTCTAGTTTCACCGAAACTGGCAAAAACTTGATGCAAAACTATACTTGACGCTGGCAATATGCAGAGTTACGATGCCATAATTGAAGAAAAGGAGTTTTGGCGGGAAGTCGAAAAAGACATGTTGTGCTCTTGTTTTATTTTCATTTTCTTGGTGTATTTTTGAGTTATATCGGATAAAGTTGATGGCATTTTGTTTGATATAGGTTAATTACAGTGCACGAGTGTTTGTGAAATAGAATAACAGTGCTAAAATATGTTTTTTCTGCTTGCTTTCAAAATTCCATCGGACACGTTCTAGTAAAGTAGCCATCGCTTTACTTGAATGTTGGACTGACTAGACTGACTGATTACTGACGACTTACTTACTGACTGATTACTGACGACTTACTTACTGACTTTGTTATTACTTCGTCCAGTTTCATCGAAACTGGCAAAAAATTGATGCAAAAATTATACTTGACGCTGGCAGTATGCACAGAGTTTGCGATGCCATAATTGAAAAAAAAATTGAAGAAAAAAAAGTAACGATCGTTGTGTGTAGGGCGCGGGCGCGGCGTGCGCGGCGGGCGCGCGGGGCGCGGGCGGCGCGGCGCGCTATCGCGGCGCGCGGTGGACGAGGCGGCGGCGGCGCTCAAGAAGCAGAGCTACTCGCTGTTCCTCAAGCAGCGCGCCGTGCTCTTCTCCGCCAAGAAGTGGAAGTAGCCGCCGGCACGCTCCAAGCGATGGGTGCACTGACTGCGTGATTGCTGTGGGATGATCCGTTGTACGAAAATGTTAGTTGTTAAGTAAGCGCGTGGTAGAGATGTTCCGTTTACAGGGTTCACTGCAAGGGTCATGGACGCACAAAAAACCAAAATGCATTTTTTTTAAAAGATTGCAGTAAATCGCGCTTGGAAAGCAGGATAGTTTTAAATAATAAACCCGATTTTATTATCTTTTAAATAACTCGCAACTCATTTCCTCATACTATATTATATATGTCATGTTTTGATTTGGTAGTCCAAGACCGGATTTTATAACACCGTCAGTCAGACACAAAACTAAAATAATAATGCAAAACATATACACCGTGTTCATGACGGTATATA
The DNA here is from genome assembly GCA_911387765.1 of Pyrgus malvae. NCBI lineage: Eukaryota > Metazoa > Arthropoda > Insecta > Lepidoptera > Hesperiidae > Pyrgus > Pyrgus malvae. The sequence continues at coordinate 5,962,526 of OU426951.1, forward strand.
ATTAGAAAACATAATCGTTAAAGAAAGTATGCATTTTAAGAGCTTACTTCTGAAGTAATTGACCATTTAAGGTTTGAAAAAAAAAAAAAAAAATATAATTGATAATAAAATTGTGCACATAGTGAAAAAATGTACATCGTAATAGTCTAAATAACATGCCGAAGTTAAAGTATAACTTCACGAATACTGAGTGTATATAAAAAATACAAATATGTATTCATGAAATCTTATTGGTTTTACAAAATGTTTATTATTCAACTAAAACTATAAATATATTTTGTGTATCCGGAAAGGTGAAAGATAAGAAACAAATATTTTTTACACTGAGGACATTGTTTTAATATCTCTAATCTAATACTGTGTGCAAAGCTACTCATATATGCTCAAGAACGCGTACTAACCATAGTAGGTGCAAATTATCTTGTCAATCTTTTAGTCACACCACCCAAATTACTATAGTTCCCTAAAACCATTGTTGAGAGAAACTCGTGCTCAGCCAACTATTGACTATTAACCAACCTATAGTATCTGATTACTACTGATTCAAAGCTGCTATGTAACATACTGAGACAAAATACACATGGTTACACAGACACACTCCCACCGCATTTGTGAGATAAAAAAAGAGATTTGATTATAAACAAATACACGGATAGCTATAACAACCAGTAAAAATGTAATTTAATCCAAAATAAATAAAAAATTCCACAACGGATCATCTTTACTCTGAGAGTCGGGCTTGTTGTATCTACAATGATTATTTGACTTAAAAGAACTGTCATTAACAAAACAGCCCATCGCTTGGAACTGCGCTAAACGGCGGAAGCTGCCTTCCAGTTGGAGTTGTCTACGACCACCCGGCGACCACCGACGGTTGAAACACGCGTAAGTTAAGTTTATCCTTCAGTTACTTATGAATTTATTCTCTTGGTCATATTAAAGAAAAGAAATTTAGGGCTAATTTTAATAATTTTTGTAAGTAATTTTATTGACTGAGTTGAAATTAATGTATTACCACAAATGGGTAATTTTGTGATCAGAATTGATTAACATTATATTATTATTAATATCTCCTATTGACTAACATAATTTCTTAGTGAAAAATTGTGTTATTTTGCGTTGATCTCAAGTTGAAAATGCGCAAATTATTATGAATGAATATTATTGTATAATTTAAAGGCATTCAGTGCCACAAGAAATCATTTTTTATTGAATTTCGAATGTTAAAAATTAAAGATTCTCATAGCTCATACTAAAGATATTAAATATGACAATTTTTTTTTAATTTAGGCAAGCATAGGGCCTAGTATATTTCCAAATATTATTATTATTATTTAAAAAAACAAAAACATGTTACAAAATTTGCTTTCACTTTTGTAAGTAGTACTCATGATTAATATAGTGAATGCCAAAAAATTTTTTTCTAGTTCAATACTTGGATTTTTTGTATACTTGCCATAATATTGTGTTATACCTCGATTTTATTATATAAACTAAATAATATCCACTAAGAGCAACATAGAGCTACGTGGCATACACTGTTGCTCTAAAAAGATCCATAATAGTATCACTACAAGTTTGACGTAGTTTAAAATCAGTGTTGAGAATAGATAATCAGTTTCTTTTATAATATACCATTTATATATAAATGTATGTAGTAGTACTCGGTAGGTAAAAAAATACATTTGTATGATTTACTAAAATGTACTATGTATCCAGTAATATAAATAAATACATTTGTACAATTAATTTGCCATATTTTTATTATTATGTTACCATTTCATTGTTTTAGTCTTAATAATTTTCTGCTTACTCACAAATCATTCAGTATTTGTACTAACTTTCATGTAGCTGTAAGATAAGACATGTAAGATAATATGTTATTTATTATTAACTCTTAACTAACATTCATAAAATATAATATGTAGATTCATAATAATGCTTTTCTTATAATCGATGTTGTATAGATTTTTTTTTCTATAATTTCTTGATGTAATAAAATGACAATTAATTTGTACAAAATTCGAAAATGGTTCAAAACTTCGATTACAAAGAAAAGGTATTATTGCGACTTTCCATTGCATTTAACTGTGTAATAAATATATGTTACTTACATTTTAGATTATGTGTGTTGTAATTAAATTAGATATAAGCTTGTGGTTTCAACCGTCGTTCTAATATACTAACAAATCCTTGGTTTTTGTCACGTTAATTTGGACATATCGTTAACAAATGTTTGATTTAACACATGATGCTAAAAAATGGGATTTCATGTTGGTTTCACTAACCAGTCTGTAGATCCTAGTTTTAATCTAACTCCTAACCCAGCATGTCCATACAATGGTAAAGAAACAAATTTCTATTTGAATGGCATGCTTGCTATTTCAGTGTTGAATAGTATTCAGGTAGAATTACATTACATAAAAATATATTATCTAAAGCGGTGGCGTTGAAGCGTTTGCGTGAGCATGAAACTACTGTTAACGAAATTGCTTTTAACATTTAGTTTTATTGATTAATATCGAGTGCATCATGTTTTAAATACTAGTCGCAAGTGGTGGCGTAGACACTCACTTACCTGCCCACCCTCCTGTTTTAATTCTAGGTTTACTATGAGGTCTATGAGTGACTTATTTTTTTATAATCTAGTCGTATGTTTTTAATATTTCGACGATGTAGTTTAGGTTAGTTGGGATTATTCATTTAGTTTTTTAATTCTTTTGTACAAGACTTATACTTAGTAAAAACGTAAGGAATATTTTAATTCTTCAGTAGGAAGGTTTGAGTGTATTAAGTAGTGTCGTACATTGTTAAGACAAACAAATGTTGTGCAGTTGAAGAGAGAATTGCGTTTGTTCATATTGAAATACTTGTTTTATGTAACATTAAAAGCTTCATTATAACTATCCTCTACCATTAATTTATATTTCACTCAAACAATAAACTCTCATGAATCAGCACAAAAAGAGCCACAGCACTACATGCAGTATTATTAATATTATTATTATGGACAAATTTGAATTCAAATTGTGTATGTGCGTATGCAGCGAAACCATGGTGCTGCATTTAAAGACTACAGAATGCCTCTTTAGAATTTCCAACAAAACTGTTAAAATGTTAGCCTTTTTCAGTTTAGCACGAGATGGTCAGATAATTCTGGTGGGCTTCTCATTTGCCATAAAAGCAGATTTTTTATCCAAAACTTATGACATCTTTTTTAATTTCTTCCAATCAAAAGAATTACAACTGAAAAAAGGTTTTGCTACTTAACTTAATATATAAGACCCCTGAAATTTATCCATTAAGTTTAACATATCTCTCCACTGCATCCAATCATTTACTTTAGTGTACAAAATTTTGTTTTAGGTTTCCCTATTTATAGTAAAATTTACGAGCTTTAAGTTCATTCCATTTTATTGAATAAGACTTTCTTGTTTTCATTTGTGTATGTCTGTAGAAGCGCAGAAAGATATTTACTAATAATATAATTTATTTTAATACTCATGTGTAACATGAACATGATTTGGACATTATTGTAATATTTTATATGATAGAATGTGGAATAAAAGTAAAAATACACAATTTGTTTTCATTGTAGATTGACAGTGCCTGTTTGTTTATGGAGATATAAAAATAAAAGAAAAAGGAATTGGAAAATACATTTTTATTGGATAAAGCTTGGCTCAAAATCAGTTCTTTATATTATTTGTTAAATACACCAAGTGTATAAAAGTTACATGATAATTATGATAGTGGATGCGGACCATTTGAGTTAAACAGACGATGACATAAAAATAATATAATCTAACTATCTTCCTCCTCGATCTTCGGCGCCAGGTAGTAGCGGATGTGGCCGATGTCTGGAATGCGATACTCTACAACTAATGGCACGTCCGCCGACATTGACAGTTGCACCTGAAAAGTTATTAAACATGGCTGGTAGAACATTCATGGTTGGACTGGGGAAGTGACACATGTGCAATTCAATAGAACCTTGGACACTGCACAAAAAATTTTCAAAACGCATACCTTAAAAAGGTTGCACAAAACTAAGCTTGGAAAGCAGGATAATTGTTAGATTTTTATAGCCTTTTAAATTAACAAAAATTTTGTCGATTGACTCAAATGATTTGTGACGTCACTTATCATTTTCTCGTACAAAATGTATGAAGATGTCACGTTTTGACAGCTCATTAAACATACATATACACAGTGTGAATCGTCACAACTTTACCTTGTAGGAATTGATGCACAGTAACTTACTATAACCAACTAACCCATTAACTAACTAACAAGGCATGCTACGTAAGTTAACGCTAAAAGGGTTGGGATGAACCTTGGGCCCTAGCAATGGACTGCGCGATCGAATTGAGTGTGTCTTCTGTGAGGCACCTATAACATGAAAAATGAAATTTATTTATGAGGACAATTACCTGCGGACTCAAGGAAGTGGCTTTTGTGAAGTAGTTTAAGTACTGGCAGGCAAATGTGAGTGTAACAGGCTCATCCATCTCTATAACTACTGCTTCTTCTTCCTTGTCTATGGATGCAGTTTGGGCAAGCTTAATGTTTGCTGAACCGATGTCGCCTGATGCAGAGAATTTAACACCTGCAAAAAATATATTTTTCAAAACTTCATATCAAGCTAAGTGTAATTAATTATAAACCTTTATTACCAAAACAATATATTGAGCCCATAAAAAGTTATTGGTTTTATACCTGGGCATGGGCAATAAAACACTTCAAGTCCCAAGTTAAAGTGATAGTGAATAGAATGCATTCTTTGCTACAAGACTTGCTAACAGCATTGAATCATAAGAATTAAGTCACCATGAGTTGTCTTCAACACCACTCCATTGTAAAGCTGGTGATTTAAATTTATATATCAAGAGATTTGAGGATATTCTCAAATGTAAGTAAAAGCAAATTGTGCTCAAAGGGCCTAATAGTTGCAAATTGTATAATTGTAACTGTAAAGTTGAAGCGCGCATGGCCTGGCGGCTAGCGTAGAACGCAATTGATCTATGCAGCTGAGCCAAACGGGCGCGGTCGGGTGTGAGATGGGTGACCGCTAGTGGCAAAAAAATTTCATGCGCGTTTCCGTGCTTCGGAGGGCACGTTAAGCCGTCGGTCCCGGTTGTTGTCGATAGATAACAGTCGTCAAACCTTGTCGGAGGCCTTATGGGCGGTTTGAAAACATCCGACAGTGGGTTGGCCACTAACCCGCATCTCCACCAACCCGCATTGGAGCAGCGTGGTGGAGTAAGCTCCAGGCCTCCCCAATAAGGGGGAGAGACCCGTGCCCAGCAGTGGGACGCAAAAAGGGTTGCAGCCAAACTGTAAATATCAATAAACACAACATACCTTCTTTTGTACAGGAGATGACCATGGATTCACCGAACTGCGAAAGATCCCGGCATATGCGTGCGAACTCCGCACTTGGCATACGAATGGTGCAGCTGTATTCAGTCTCTGGGATACCTGCAGTTGTAGATTTAAATACTAATTAATACAGGCTTTTTAAATTGATTTTTTTCCAAAAACATAGTTATACATACCAAAATATAACTACATTATCTATGGGGAAAAAATTAAGTGAAGATAAAAGTCATTCATGTAATTTTGAACAATCATTTTTTTTTTATTAGTATGCCGGTAAAACTAGCATACCTACAACTACACAAGCTCCTAGGAATTTATTGGCCATACTATTACCATATCTGACAAGTAATAACTAGAGAGAGTAGGATTACCATTAAAGTATTTGAAAAGTCCCTACAAAAGGGCGTACATTTTGATAAGTCCTGACTTTTAGACACATACTGCAACTGCAATTTGTTTTACTTACCAAACAAACGCATTGTTTGTTTTGTAATCTATACTAATAAAGCTGATGAGTTTGTTAGAACACGCTAATCTCAGGAACTACTGGTTCGAAAAGGAAAATTATTTTTGTGTTGGATAATCCATTTATCGAGTAAGGCTTTAGGCTATATAACATCATGCTATATCTAATACCAAAGTCTACGAGGACGAAGTCGGGGGCGGCCGCTAGTTTTTAATAACTTCACTATCTCCAGACTGTCTGTTATTGTTTAAGATGATAACAGAAAACTTTAAGTCAGTAAACTAGGATAAACATATTTTATTTTTAATTGTATGCAAAATGAATAAACAAATGAAAGATTGCAAGAAAAGATTTATTGGTTTATCATTTCATTAGGTTGATAAGACTTTATATTTTGTTTTTAGGTAAATAAGAAATGAATAAAGATCAGACTTATTAGATATTGTTTTATATGTAGTTTTATCTTATTTTTGATCTATTTACAAAGTCCAGACAGGAGTTTTTTTACTGCCAGTCTGATTCTCTCTCGGTAACAATATATTGGCCGCAACCCTTTTTGCGTCCCACTGCTGAGCACGGGTCTCTCCCCATTATTGGGAAGGCCTGGAGCTTACTCCACCACGCTGCCCCAATGCGGGTTGGTGGAGATGCGGGTTAGTGGCCAACCCGCTGTCGGATGTTTTCAAACCGCCTATAAGGCCTCCGACAAGGTTTAACGACTGTTATCTATCGACAACAACCGGGACCGACGGCTTAACGTGCCCTCCGAAGCACGGAAACGCGCATGAATTTTTTTTGCCACTAGCGGTCACCCATCTCACACCAGACCGCGCCCGTTTGGCTTAGTTGCATAGATCGTTTGCGTTCTATGCTAACCGCCGGGCCATGCGCGCTTCTACAATATATATTTTACACAAAATAACATGTATATTACGAATTTGTCTAACATATGGATGAAATATATAATAATGATAGCTTCTGTTTTTATATTTTACTAGACTTCCGCCAGCGGCTTCGCCCGCTAGGACCCGTTTAATGGGTGTTCGTAGGATAAAAAATAGTCTATGTGCTATTCTAGGCTATATCTCTAACTTTTTTCCATACGACGTAAGGCAATATACTGCTATATTAAAATCATAGGAGTTTAGCCAGTTGCTTCAACCACGTTGATCCCTTATTACCAGTTTTCATGTAGGAATGAAGCATTTTCCCCGCGGTAAAAAGTAGCCTATGTTACTCAGGGTGAATATAGCTTTCTAATGGTGAAAGAATTTTTGAAATCAGAACAGTAGTTTTTGAGTTTATTCATTACAAATATACAAATATAAAAATCTTTCCTCTTTATTATGTTAGTATTTTATATAATATGTATTAAAAATTATTTTAAAATTGTAATATAGTTTCATTTCATTGCCAAAACAATTTTTACTACACATTATGCAGTATGCTTAATTATATTTGAACTAGATAATTGGGTATGAGGTATAAGGGAATGGAAACCTACTCACCTAAATGTTCTAGATCCAAGTTCATAAGTTTCATCTCATAGTCTGAAACCTTTTCTTGATTGGGGCTCTCGAAAACAAATGTGACAGTGTCAGCATTGTCCTGTGCCTTCATAGTCACAGTGTCTTTGTCACCAGCACATTTTAGGATCTTTGTCATACTGGAATGGAAATACAACATTTAACATAACACATTACAATTGACAGTTACTAGACAGCTGGTAAGCAGCGAAGGCAAAGTGGTAAGGACTGTGGTGTCCAACGTGGGAGATGCAAGGTTCAAATCCTTGGTCTGTGACAAACATTATTTGTAATGGCTGCTCCACTGTGATGGAAAATATTGTGATATTTCATTAATTACAATCTGCCTAAGAGAAACCCATTATTTCTCAAAGGTATGATGTCTGCCAATCTGCACTAGGTCAGCATGTTGGACTACAGCCTAAATCCCTCTCACTTGTTAGAGGAGACCTGTGCCTAGAATTGGGACATAAATTGTTTGAAAAATAAAACAACTGGTATAATGAAATAGATTGATTGCTAAAAGCTGCAAAATGTAACACGTTCACATTTGCGAGTAAATCCAAAAAACAACAACACTTTAGTAGCCAGGTGTTGAAACATGGAAATGCATTTTTGGGAGCAGTAAGTACTTGCTAGCTTCCGATAATTGGCTTATTATGGTTTGAAATCTCCAGTTTAATACTGAGCCTACCACAATATGTTACTATTGTGCTTTATATGCTCTAAAATTCCACTATGCACTAAATATATTGTTACATCCAATAATTTCTATTTAGTGCATATTGAGATTTCAATTATTTATGTAAGGAATACATGCTTACCTTCCTAGATTCATGCCCATGGAAATATTTCTATCACACCTATATTTGTCAAAGCCATCCGCTCGGAGTGTAAGGGATACCAGAGACACATGTGAATTGTCCATAGCCTAAAACAAATGACCGAAGTGTATTATTGACAGAGTTTTAACAATATTTTTTATATATAAGGTATTATTAGCCAACCAAGAAAATAAAGTTTTAACTCATTATGGGTAACTAACAAATACTTAGTTTGTTTTCTGTGTATATTTCATTTACCTACCTGTAATTGAATTCCATTATCATCACAGTCAAATGTGGCTTGTGTTAGAAGATCCTTGATGGCTTCCAGGACTTTCTTCAGGATTGAGCTACGTAAAAGGCGTGCTTCAAACATTTTGACCTAAAATGCATTGTAATGTCAGAATCATATAAAACGTAGGTGTGATACATTATGTGTTTAGAACGATGAGCTTGTAAGAAATATACATATAAAACGTGAATTTATAACATAACACAAAGTAAAACGGGGTAAGTTAGCCATCATTGCTACAATGATTTGAATTAGTTGGTTAGGCACTATAACTGAGGCGTCGGAAATATACGATACGTGATTGAAATATTGCAGAAAGAAAGACATATACACTTACGTTATATTTAACAACTTCGATTTGGTTTTGAAGATGAAATCACAGCAATAAAGCCAATATATAAGGATTGATGTTGATGACCTTTTGATGCAACTGACAGCAAGCCGGGCGGCAGCGGGAAAAAACGACGCAAATGGCGCGAAAATTGTAATAAGAACGTCAAAAATTGTCAAAGTGTCAAGAGCACACACAAGTCATCATTTCTTTTCATTATTCAATAATGGCATCGCAAACTCTGTGTATATTGCCAATGTCAAGTATAATTTTTGCATCACTTAGTAGTCATTCATACAAGAAAATCGGTAGGTACGTCGTCAAGTATCAGTCAGTCTGTCTAGTCTAGTCAGCCTGCAGCCAGATGTTCAAGTAAATTGGCTACTTTACCAGAACGTGTCCGATATGTGTCCGTCCGATGGAGTTTTGGAGGCAAGCCGAAGATGTTTTCGCACTAGGGATGGCGATTCTTTCCGAAAAAGATCGATTTTTGAATCGATTCGAATCGTGACCTAATGAATCGATTCACAAAAAAATCGAGGTCTAAAAGATCGATTTCAAAAAAATCGATCTTTTTTTAACAGACTTCAAAAAAGGAGGTGGTCACTCAATTCGACCGTATATATGCTTTTTTTATGTTTGTTCGCGGATAACTTTGTCGTTTATGAACCGATTTTGATGATTATTTTTTGTTCGAAAGCTTATACTTTCGAGGAGGTGGTATTGTCACCAAGTCAAGATCTGATGATGGGATCTCAAGGAAATCGAGGGGAACTCTCAAATTTTATAGCCCCACATAATAATGCGGAAATATCGGTAATTATGTTTAAACAATACAGAATTATTAAATTAAAAGCACTAAAAAGAGTGAAATTATATAACTTCATAACAAAAACAAAACCGCCTTTAAACCGTAAAAAATAATATTGTTCAGTACTTCGCATTTAATACAAGTAAAATATTGTAATTAAACGATGTCTTATTATTAGTAAAATCAGGGAATTCAAAAATAAAAATTATTTCTATTACCATATCAGATCAGGTATAAAACAAGAAATTTATTTTCTAAATGTATTGGTTACATTTAAAAGTTTATAAAATAGATAATAAAATATAGCTTATAGTTCCAAATGCTTAATATCTAAGCTTTTTAATAACAATAGTCTGTTAAGTCTACTGGGATCCATGAGGTTTCGCTCATCACTTGTGATATTTCCGGCAATTGAAAAAGTCGCTCAGAAGGAACAGATGATCCTACGATACTCATATACAAACGTAATGTTTTTTCTATCAAAGAGAGTCTAAGGAAACTAAGCACACAGCCATCTAGCGAGTTTTTGAGTAATTAATCCTTTAACAGGCAACACTCTTATAATACGGGTACATTCAACTAATTGTAAATAATTTTATGGTTTATACCAAATCAGAAAATATCGAATTTCGATTTTCAAGGGTGAAATATCGATTCACTGAATCGATTCAGTACTACATATCGATCTAAAATATCGATCTTTTTGGACTGAAAAATCGATTCTTCGATTAATCGATCTCAGATCGCCATCCCTATTTCGCAGTGTGCACTGTCTTGTCACTCTCATTAACCAAACAAAATGCCATTAACTTATATTATTACAAGAAAACGAAAATAAAACAAGCGCACAATAATAACTGTGCCCCTTCACCTTCGGACTTCCGAAAACCCCACAAACAAGAGTCTTGTTCAGAAACATCTAATGTAGCCAATGCTATAAAATTCTTTGATAAATATTAGATTACCTAATTGAAAAACAACAAAATATACATAAGTACATTTCTCAACTAAGCCGTCCCGTCCCCAGTGAGACCTAAAAACTAAAAAGGGTTCGAGCATGTTTACGATACTTCTTAGTACCTATTGGATTTTTAATGAGATGTACTTGCTATGATCAATGATCATGTTAATCTAAATAGCCGGGAAAAAGCATGAAAAGGTTAAAAAAACTACTATCAGACGTACGAATTATTGAAAGAATTTGCTCTCAATTTCTGACCGTTGAGAAGTTCTACCATACCATTGATCATCAGCCCAGCAACACAGACTTTAGAATGATGATTACTACAACTATCTGTTTTGCTTTAGAAATTACCTATATAAAAATTGTATGCCTATAAAAATTGCCCTCGATTTCTCTAGGATACCATCATCAGACTTGGTGACAATGGGACCACTGCGAGTTATTTGGAACCTTTTGAAGAAACAAAAGAATTTCGAAAATCAGAACCGAACCTCAGAATCACAGAGTACACGTGTATTACTGAAACTCAGAATAGAACACTGCATCTCTTCCAAAAAAGTCGGTAAAAAATCTTTGCAAGAAATAAATATTGGTGAAATTGGTTGTTGCAGGTAGGTACGTAATGTTCTTATCCATATTATTCCTAATTCGATTTGAAATTGACAAGTTATACCCTTGCCTTGGTTGTACCATCGGGAATGGTTTTATCATCTGCCTGTGCTGTGGCAGAATTTCTAACAGTTTCATTTAAACGGCCGGCGGCCGGCGCTCCGCTGTCTCATTTATGCAGCACGTATAGTAGGTCTATCCATATTCAAACAAATTATTTAGGGTACATAGGTACTTACTTCAAATTCACAAAAAAGTGTTTTGGTTTATTAAGAAAATTCATTTCATGAAGCGCGCATGGCCCGGCGGTTAGCGTAGAACGTATACGATCTATGCAACTAAGCCAAACGGGCGCGGTCGGGTGTGAGATTGGTGATCGCTAGAGCCAAAAAATTTCATACCTACGCGTTTCCGTGCTTCGGAGGGCGCGTTAAGCCGTCGGTCCCGGTTTTTGTCGATAGATCATTACATTCATAGACAAAGTCATTCGTTAAACCTTGTCGGAGGCCTTAAGGGCGGATTGGAAACATCCGACAGGGGGTTGGCCTCTAACCTGCATCTCCACCAACCCGCATTGGTGGAGCTAGACATGGTCGGATTATTAGGTAAAAACGATACCTAATCCTAGTATTTAATACCTAATCCATTTACCTAATCCGAATATTTATTCAGTAGAGCCGCTGGCCTGTTATCGATATTATGTATCGTATGTGGATTGGGTAAGAAATATTCGGCATGGAGTATGGACGTTCCGTTTCTGTTATATTGAGGAATGGTGGATTATATTAATTTCATTTTTTTTATGAACAAAAGGTACTTTAACGTGAATACTTTTGTTTTTAACGTTTAATAAAGGTAGTGATCAAAATTACCCTTCATACTTAAAAAGTCTGCCTGGTGTGCTGGGTGGAAGACGAACCACTGATCAAAATGACGTCTATTATACATACTCACAGGCTTAGGACTGTCATCTTGTGTTGATCATTCACACAAAAGGCGTATTTAATAATTTTGATCAACTTTGTACAATGATTGAGATGGGTAGGTACTTTTTTACCATTTTTTTTATTGAATTTTATATTTTTAACTTTTTTTTTTTACTTGAAATTTAAACTGGTGTTCTATGAATAGAAACCAGAGCATTATTATATTAACATGCATTTGACCCATATTATTATTATGAGTTTCTGATTTTAACACATTTATTTTCAATAAAAAAGACCTCAATGTTTTGTTATTTTTCTTCGAGAGTATTTAAAAAACCTAACCTAACCTAACGACGACTACATTCGTTACGACATAAATCGCTAGAGCCCACACTAACTAGTCCAGTGGTATTTTACATAGAGGGCGCTGGCAGCAGTGGTAATTAAACTTGAAACTTAACTCCCACATTTTAAGGTACAAAATAATAATATGTTCTGTGTGGACTGTGTACGAATATTTTGTGCCATAATACCTAATCCTCGACGCTTTGCATACCTAATCCATATACCTGTTCTAATATTTATGCATGCATCACGTCTAATTGGGGCACCGTGGTGGATAGTGGATTATCGGGCTTCCCCAATAATGGGAAGAGACGGAGGTCGGAGACCCGTGCCGTGCAGTGGGACGCAAAAACGGGTTGCAGCCAAGGAAATTCATTAAACGGAACAGTAGATATAAGTCTGTGAGAAATGCAATAACAGTTTTTAATTATCTAATTAAAATTCTTATAACCAATAACAAAACTAAAAAAACCTTAAAACAAAGATTTCAGTTTACACTTACATAATATGTAACATTATAATATCAAAACAAGTTTTTTAACAAGATAGTTGAACAACTTGATCTTGAGCAGAATAAGAAGGCAATGTTAGATTGTATTTTTCCACTATTTTTGGAGGCAAAAATCTGCCACCAAGAACATGCTTTGCATCACCAAGAATCTCAGGTTTGGCACACAGTTTAGGAGCTGATAAAGAAATGAGTAGAGTTGGTTTGAGAGCACGTTCTGGTCCAGGACCCTTCTCTACATCCCATCCGCTAGGAATGTCAACACTGAAATGAAGCATTGCAATTATTAAAAATATAAAATAAATTAAATATTTTGAGCTACCATTGCTACACATCTACTGTCAAGACATTATTTTTGTTTAAGTGAAAACTAGTGGTTGCTGGCCATAGCAACCAAGCCTGTAGAGTAGCAGTACGACTGAAGATCTCAAAGTATACTTACTACAGAATGAGTGATTAAATATGGAAATCAATGGGTAGCAATTATACCAGGTGACCTGTACAAAAGCTTAGCAATAGGCTTTTATAACTCAGACAAATTAAAATGACACCAGCTTATCAATATTACAATGGCACCTACTCTGTATGCATCCATCTGTTTTTGGTATCATTTTTGGCATATTCAGACCTTTTTTTTTCATAAATATATAAAGACTAGCGCCTGCCCGCGACTTCGTCCATGTGGACTTTGGTATTAGTCATAGCACCATGTAAACATAGCCTTCCTCAACTAATTGACTATTCAACACAAAAATAATTTTTCGATTCAAACCAGTAGTTCCTCAGATTAGGATGTTCAAACAAACAAACTCTTCAGCTTTATAATATATTAATATAGATTAGCATTGTCATTGATAACATTAAGCTACTAAATAAATAATATTGGTAGAATTTCATCATTCTTACTAAAAATGAGGCACAAAAATTCAAGAAGTTTTACATATGGGCATACAGAGTAGTCACTCAGGTGTCATGATTATTCATCATAGTAAAGAATGATTTGATAGAAACCATAGACTTTACATATAGCCCAAGGGTGGTTTGATGGAAACCTATTTGATGTGCATATCAAATTTAAAGGTTGATGGGGAAATTTTATAGAACACAGCCTGTATTGTATACACTTATACAACACGGGTATATCATTAAGATCAACAGTAACTACCTGCACACTGGCAAACCAGCATCAATTAAGACATCCAGAGCCGGCTTTAACTCCTCCCTTACTGGTGGTTTAAAACTGAACCCAAACAATGCATCAACCAAAACCTTATATTTATTTTTCAGTTCATTTGGAGGGGGTAATGTGTCAACAACATTCACCCCAAAGCTCTGGCACTGATGAAGCAAGTTTTCATATAAAGGTTTGGGTGTACGTTTAGGGTAATGGACAGCCACAGAGTAGCCAAATAATGCCATATGACGAGCTGCTACAAGCCCATCCCCACCATTATTGCCTGGTCCACATACAATAAGTGCAGAGTCATGTCTGAAAAAAACAAACAACAGAATTAGTATAACAGACTTCTGGGACATTATAATATTAAAAAATAGTCTGTTGCAAGTAGGGTTGTCACCTTTTTTTTGCAATTAAAGTACATTGGTTATTATAGGTAAGAAAAATAAAGTACACAGTATCAAAATAAAGTATATAATATATATTTTTTTAAAGACATATTTCTTATCGCTTTTAGCAGTTGGATCAATTTTCACCTTTGCTGTCTATTTTTAAATTAAAGTAACTAAGTAATTAATTTGTTATCAAATTTAGTGATGCTCGGTTTCTTTCGTCTCGCCATTTACTGTTTGACGTGGCAGGAATTACCAATAAAAAAGAAATAACTTCGTTCATTTAAATAATAAATACTTACGACTAAACTTTTTGAAGTCTCAAAGAAATCAGATCATATGAAATAAAGTATTTTCATGTACTTTATTATTCTCATAAATTATATAGAGTACAAACCTGAAATAATGTACAATACTTTATTATAAAGTACGGGTGGCAACCCTAGTTGCAAGTATCATTATTACTGTAAACTTTGATTAGTTATTAGTACTATGCAGGTAGTTCGTTATTAATTAGTATGCAATACAATCCTACATGAACAATTCTTACGTATGAGGTGGATAGGTTCGAGCAACAGCCGTAGCAACGCTAAGGCCGGCCAACTCCATCAGCTGGTCGACGCTGAATTTGTACTCATTAAACAAATCCTGGTCAAGCGCCGCAGCATCCTTTTGCGACAAGTAGTGCATTTTCATGCTACTGCATGGATTCGCCATTGCACTATTTCCTATTAGGTTCGTTAGACGAAACTGCAACAAGATTATTTTTAATATCTTTGGCTAAGCTGATGCTGTTGTTATTGTGAAAAAAAAACTGCTGATTGAAAAACCGGCTTTTAGTATACACACCAGGATAGCGCTTCTTAAAAACCTTTGTATTAGCATTTATTGCACTTACAAAATAATGTTTTTGCTTCTATGAGCTTGTTTTTGATGTATTCTTTGCTTAATATTTCTGTGTTTTCATTATATTCATTTATTTGGATAAAATGATAAAGTTGAGATTTTCAGTATATACTATGTACTCTCATAGATTAGTGTACTCTGTGTAGGGATGTTAAAAAATAATCGATTTTTATTTAAATCGATTATTATTTTCTTATAACCGATTTTTTATAATCGATTTTTGTAGTATTATTAATCGATTTTTAAGAAATCGATTATATAAATTACGCTTTTTAATCGATTTTCATAAATAGCGCCATCTATGCGATGGCTGAAAAATATTTGAAGTTTTGCAATTTCATAAACAGTGCCATCTATGAGTATGCGGCGAATATTATTTACAAGTTAAATAAATAAAAAGCGGTGCCAGGCCGTGTCAAAAAAATGGTGGGTCATTGGAACCACCAGGTGACCTATGTAGAACGATATAGGAGCATAAAATAAAAGGATAAGATTCAGCACTATGCCGTCACTTGTAAGCTGTCCAACTGAGTGCAGGTGAGAATTCAAAGGTACAGGTAGAGTGAGTACATTTTGGTCATATATTTTTGTACGGCATTCTTACCATCGATAGATCCATGAAAAATAATAAGAAAACGCGCAGTGCCGTAAAAAAAATGGTGCGCCACAAAGTCGGAACTATTTTTTGATTTTCCGACAATTTCCAGGGTAAAATTGGTCATTTTATTTTGTACGGCATCAGTTTCTTCATACTGTTTCAATACTGCTTCTAATCCATTATTCCGCAACGCCGTACAAAAATCATGCGACAAGGGGAAAAAAGCTAGGGTTGCAACCCCCTCTCTTTCTGTGGTCCAGGGGGTGATTTGAAAAAGTACGGCTTCGGTTCCAAAACATTATCTAGCACTCAAAAATACTATTAAAAATAATGCCGTCAAAAAATGATTGTTCATTTTAATGTATATCAATAATTATCTTAATTTTATCGTATCCTTGATTTAAAAACCTGTAAAATCATTTGATCCTGTACGGGATTTTTTTTAACATGTTATTGTAAAATACTATTGTTATATAGTATTGCCGTTCAAAAGAAACTGTTCTAAAAAAATTCATTTTAAAAAATCGATTTTTTAAAATGAAAATCGATTAATGACAAATCGATTAAAATTGGATGAAGAAAAATCGATTTATATTTAATCGATTCTTTTCCACTATTCTCACATCCCTAACTCTGTGGTTGAGATTTTTTTTTTATTCGTTTTACGGCATTGGATAAAAATCCTTTCAGCCATTCAATATTTTCTTCTCATTTTTAATAATGGCGTCGCAAACTCTGTGCATATTGCCAGCGTCAAGTACAACCTTTGCATCACTTAGTAATCGTAGAAAAAATCAGTCAGTCGTCAGGTTTCAGTCAGTCTAGTCAGTCAAATGTTCAAGTAAAGTGATGGCTACTTTACCAGAACATGTCCGATGGAGTCTTGGAGGCAAGCCGAAAAAACATGTTTTCGCACTGTCATTTTATTTCACAACACTCGTGCACTGTCATTAACCTATATCGAGCAAAATGCCATCAACTTTATCCGATATAACTCAAAAATACACTGAGAAAATGAAAACAAAACAAGAGCACAACTTGTTCCTTCAGACTTCCCGCCAAAACTCCCCATAAAGTTTTTTTTTTTTATATATATATGGCAACGTGCCTGTGGCACATCATGCCAATGACAAAACGGGGAAACATTCGGGATAAAAATTAAGTACGGATCGGATGAAATTTGGAAAACAATCAATCAGGAGAGTAAGAATAGGATAGGAAATAATAAAACATAACTAATATGACACAAACTATTAAGTAATGTAATTGTTTATTAAATACATAAATATTTCTATTATATTAACGGTATCAGATAAGTATGTTATTAGATAGTATAAATGCAGATAGTATTTTATATATTTTAACATTATTATTAATCAACAAACAAGGAACTGAAGATGGGAATGGAACTTTTAAGGATAAAAGGGATTCAAAAAAGGAGGAACGATCATGTAACGGACAGGAGAATAAAATGTGATTTAAATCTCCCACCTCAGCGCCACAAGCACATTTTGAGCTGTCTATTAAGCCTAGTCTTGCCAGATGATTTGGTGAACATGTATGACCTAATCGCATTCTAATGATAATGCTTGTAGTTTTTTTATTTAAAATAATTTTGGAAAACCAAGGTTTTACAGGTATTGTAGGTTGAACCCCAAAATAATATCTGCCTTTATCTTTACTACTTATACTCCATAAATTATTCCAAGACTTATTCAAATATTTGAGGGGTAGAGACTTCAGATCTGGACAGAATATTTTATATGGAACCTGATCTCCTTCTAGAACAGCCTCATTAGCTAAAAAATCAGCTTTTTCGTTACCACATATACCACTATGGCTAGGAATCCAAGAAAAGAAGATAGAATAGTTTTTTAAGGTGCAAATACGAACTAGATGTTTTATTTGAAAAATAATCGGATGAAAGGGACGGCTATAAAAGGAAAATTTACTAAGAGCTTGGAGGGCGCTTAGGGAATCTGTTAAAACTATTGATTTTTTGAGTTTCATTAACAAAATATACTCGACTGCTTTGAGAATTCCTAGGCATTCTCCTGAAAATATTGATGATTCCGGAGGAAGTTTTACTTTTTGGACTATATTGTATTGTAAATGAAAAATACCTACTCCTACACAATTAATATTTTGACGATCAAGCTTTGAAGCATCCGTATATATTTGATGAAAATGAGACCAGTTTTTATTCATAACGTAATTAAACTTAGTATTAGCAGAGGGATCGTTCTTTTGAATGCCTAGATCATAAATTATATTAGGAGAGGTAATAACGGATTCATAACTGTATTCAAATAATGGAAGTGTCGCAGACCTGTGCAAAGGAGATGAAAGTGATAAATATTTCTGATAACTTATAACTAGACATGGAGGAGATTTATGAGACCAATATGAAGAGCTGTTTACCATTTCAAATAGAGACTTCAACTTAGACAATAATGGATGATTAGAAAATTGTAAAGCTCGAAATAAATATCTATCAGACAACAACTGTCGTCTTAAATGAAGAGGAGGTTCGCAACATTCTACTTGTAATGCATTTATGGGGCTAGATTTCATTGCGCCAGAAATTATCCGTAACGACTTTGATTGTATATAGTCAAGTTTTTTTAAACCTAATTTATTGCAAGGCTCTAATAAAAAAGTCGCATAATCCAAAACGCTTCTAATTATTGAATTATATATTAATTTTAAAGAAAGTGGGTGGGACCCCCACCAAACACCTGTAAGGCATCTGAGAATATTTAATAATTTTTCGCATTTATTAGAAATATATTCACAGTGCAAATCACCCGACAATTTAGAGTCAAGGATAATTCCTAAAAATTTAACATTAGTTCTTGGGGGAATCAAGACTCTGTCAAAGAATAAATATATCGGAGGAGGAGATCGCATTCGAGTAAATAATACAACGGAACTTTTTGGGATGGATAATTGTAAGCCATTTTTGTCTAACCATTTTTTTAATAAGAATAAAGCAGTAGATAATGAGGCGCAGGCTTTATCTATATTTTGGTTTGAAGAGTACAAAAGCAAGTCATCTGCATATTGTAGAATATTTACTGAATTACACAATGAAGACTTTAAATCATAGGTATATATATTATATAGTAATGGACTTAAAACCGAACCTTGAGGCAAACCTTTCCAAACAGTTCTAGATAATTTCTCAGAGTTAACGGATAAAACTATAAACCTCTCAGATATTAGGTTTATTATAAAGGTTATAAATTTAACCGAAATATTTAACTTGCTAAGTTTCTCAGCTAAAACTATCGGTAGTACATTATCGTATGCACCATTTACGTCTAAGAAAGCTGAAATTACAGATTCATTTCTCGAAAATGCTATTCTGATATCAGTTGTGAATAAACTTATACTATCTATAGTGCTCTTTCCTTTCCTAAAACCAAATTGACTTTCGCATAGCAAACCGTTGGATTCCAAGTACCACTCTAACCGATTTTTTACTAAATGTTCAACAATTTTAACGATAACAGAGGAAAGAGCTATAGGACGATAAGAAGAAGAGTCTGACGGATTTTTGGAAGGCTTCAATATAGGAGCGATCTCTTGAGTTCTCCAAGATTGAGGAATATTTCCTGTATCCAGGACAGAATTAATAATATCAAGAAAACCAACAAGAGAATTATCAGATAATTGAGTCACAAAAGAGTACACAACATTATCTAACCCCGGACAAGAATCTTTTACATTATTCAAAATACCTTTCAGTTCTAATAGTGAGAACGGAGAATCAAGACAACTATATTTTAAAATCAAAGAAGGCGATGAAAAACTTAACGCTGTTTTGTAAGGAGCGGTTGCTGGAGCTAAATTATCCAAAAATTGATTTGCTAATGATGCAGAAAGAAAGGTTGGCGTTGATGAAGTAAAACCTGACCTAAATCGCCTGATATTTTGCCAGATGATAGTCGGGGATGTATCTGGGGATAAAGAAGAACAGAATTTTGTCCAGCTATCCCTTTTTTTCTTTTTAAATAATGATTTCGAATAATTGATAGATGTTATTAACAGAACAAAATTTTTCTCATTTATATTCTCATTATATGTTTTCTCTGCTGATTTTCTATCTTCTATTGCTTTTTTGCACTCTGAATCCCACCAAGGAGGAGAAGGAATACTGACTCTGTCATTACGTTTAAGAGGGAAAACTGAATCAGCTACATTTATGATTATTTTAGCTAGCATTTCGGCCCTATATGTAAAATCTAAAAAGTTTTGGTCTGAGATTTTTAAATATTGAAACTTTTCTTCTACAAGATTGCGAAATAGTTCCCATTTTTCATCGGTAGCTTGAGAAATATTGTGTCTATAACGACAAGGTTTTTTAGTAGTAGCTTTATCTTTAGTGGGAAATGTTATTAAAATTGGAAAATGGTCACTGCCAAACGTAGAAGTTAATATAGACCAAATCAAAGAGGGTGCTAAGGAAGCTGAGCATAGAGACAAATCAATTACACTTTTACTTTCACATGGGCCTGTACGTCGAGTAGGAGAACCAGTATTTAAAATGCAAAAATTATTTTCATCAATGATATCTAATAAATGTTCACCCCAAGAATTAGTTATAGAACTACCCCAAGTTTGATTTTGGCAATTGAAGTCCCCCATTATTAGAGCTGGTTGAGCAATATTTTTAAAGAAACTATTTATCTCATTTAATATTAGGGAATCAGGCCGAGGAATATAAAGAGACACGTAACAAATATTATTAATGCATACTCCTACAATAGAAAAATTATGATTATGAGAAGGGAATGAAATAATCGAAAAGTCGTAATTATTTTTTATTAAGATGGCAACACCTCCATACCCGTCAGGGCGATCTTCGCGAACAACATTGTATCCTGAAACTTTGAAATTGAAACCTGGCTTGAGCCAGGTTTCAGATAGACAAACTAAAAAGGGTTTGTAAGAGTTTAATAAGAAACATAATTCATGTTTCTTATTGATCAAACTGCGACAGTTCCACTGGAGAACCTTGGACAGTTGATCCTGATCCATTATTGATGATATTCAAAATTTGAGTTATTAAATTTAAAGCAGCGTTGGACGGTAAATGAATGTTAAATTGTGACATAGTGCTAATCAGAGGGCTGATTTTGTAATTCTGACAGAAATTATTTCATTCATTTTGATTGAAATAATTTCTTTCAGAATAACGAAATCAGCCCACTATTGGCTGATTTTTAATTCTGACAGATATTATTTCAATCAAAGTAAATGAAATCATTTCTTTCAAAGTCACATCAGAAATTAATAAGGGCTGTTGTAAAGAATCAGACTGAGTATTTAACATTGTACCATTCATTTCAGAAAAATTGGGGGATTTTATTATTTCATTGTGGGCTTGACGATCATAGCTTTTACCCAATTTAACTCTATCTCGAGGCTTAATAGATATATTATTATTCTTTTTATATGACACTCTGTGATTTAATTCTCTGTGAGATACACTGGGTCCCACATTTGAATTCTCAGAACTTGTTCTATTCGGAGTGGAGATTAAAACATTTGCATAGGATTTTGATACAGGAGGGTGTAATTTAGTGGCTTCTAAATATGAAATATTTTTGTGTGACATAGTGTGTTTTATTTCCCTTTGCCTATTGAATTCGGGACATGACTTATCTGTTGCAAAATGAATACCGTTACACATTAAGCACTGAGAATTTTCTGGGTCCACTGAACATGTATCACCTGTATGTTCATTACCACATCTAAAACACCTGGGTTTAGATCTACACTGTGTTTTAGTGTGACCATATCGGCAGCAATTATAACATTGGATTGTTGGGTAAATATATATTTCAACTGGTAAGGAATTGAAACAAATAAAAACTCTCTTGGGCAAAGTTTGCCCATCAAAGGTAAATACGACAGATTGTGTGGGTTTCCATACAGGTGATCCATGTTCAATGACTTTATAATTGACACGTCTAAGCTTTAAAATTGGACCACATCCTAAAGGTAATTTAACAGTCTCTAGTATCTCCTCTGGAGACCACTCTGCAGGGATACCCCTAACAATTCCTAATCTGGTTACATTAAATGAGGGAATAAAAGCTTTGAAATTATTAGATTGTAGACAATCATTGTTAATAAAAGCATTGGCATCGAAGTGACTACTAAAAGCAAGAGTTATGCGGTTTCTACCTATACGCTTAAGGCTCCCATCTATGATATTTGAAATTCTATTATTTTTCAAGAATCGTCCAAATGAAAGTGGATGTAGGGTTGTGGAATCATCTAACGAATTTTGGCTTCTTTGTACATGTACAACATAAGGGAAAGCATCAGATTCTATGTAAAGCTTCCTACTTATTTGTTGAGGTTGAACATTATCAGAACTGTCAGAAATAGTGGTTGTGGGCTGGGTAAGAGAAACATCTTCCATATTTTGATCAGGTGTACCCAGTTTTGTCTCAGAACATTGGCAACCAATATCAGGCTGACTACCTAGATGTTTCCTTCTTTTTTTATCGCAAGAAATGCAAATATTTTTTTTAATATTACGTTTACGATTAGTTTGAGTTCCATACTCATCTAATTGCATGTCAACAGGAGACTCTTCATAATCAATTGTAATAAAATTCGAAGCCGGGGGGATCGTGCCCCCAGGATCCGGTGGTTCATTCATTACTTAACTAAAATAACATTAAAGAACTTACCTAAACTGAATATCTACACTAAATTGATATATATACAAATTATATACAATAAATATACACCAAAGTACTCAACTGATTGAGGTAATATTAAAAATTTGCAAAAGAAAAACTTAAGACACCAAAAAACTAGACCGCCCTTTTTCACAGTTTCCCGCCGTTTTTTCCCCCATAAAGTTGAGAGAGAAGACAAGAGATTTTTTAAATATTTTTGACATTAACATTTTGACATTTTTGACATAGTTAGAATCAGTCAGATTGACGTTTGTTTCTTTTTCTTTCGATAATGGCACACATCGCATTTACTTATTTTGCCAGCGTAAAGTAAGCCCATTTCGTTGAAATCGATTCACTTCTTCGCCTTTTTCATATTGACCGTGCATATAGGCCAAAGCTTTTGATTCAATATTAAAATCATGCTCCCTTTACTATTAAAACACAAAAAACATCTTGTGAGTTTAAAACATACGTAAAAGGCATAAGAATAAATAATAATTATACATCTTAGACTAAGAAGAATAATGTACAAATAATAATAATACTTACATACGTTATGCTGTAAAACTGGGGGATTCGTTCCTCATTGAGCGTGACATGTTTTGACATTTTTTATGACATTGACAAATAGTTCAACCGTCACAAAAATGGCTGCGCTTAGAGTGTTTAGTCGTAATTTACCGTATTTACGACAACAATTTTCTGCATTACTGGGAAATACATCGCCATCAGTGAAGTTCATTTGTGTTGTAGTGATAATAGGGTATATATTATCATTTTCCGATGATGTGGTGAACATTTTGAGTGTTACTCCGGGGTATTTGTTGCCACCTTCTTTTCAACTATGGTCTACTTTCACGTTCTGGTTTCTAGAGATACATTTATGGGAAGTGATCATAGACATAATAACCGTGGGACTATGTGGAAAGCTGATAGAGCCCCTATGGGGGCAAATAGAAATGATGAAGTTCTTTTTCCTGACTAATTTCGGTGTTGCCTTTCTCACAACATTTTACTATCTGGTGATTTACGCTTGGACACAGGATACCTCTCTGCTATTCGACATTCATGTCCATGGATTGGCAGGCTACCTTGCTGCTGTTTGTGTGGCTGTGAAGCAAATTATGCCAGATCACCTTTTATTCAAGACTCCACTAGGTAAGATAATGATTTGTGCCAGATTAAATTTTAGTGTGGGATACACTTGTTTGACTGCAGCTGAACTATTGGCTATATTATCCTCTCTTTTTATTTGTGTCTCTTTATCTATTTAATTCAGTTTACAATTAATTAGTTTTGACCAAGGTGTAGGCCAATCATGATCTAAGTAAACTTAACTTTACCTAGTACATTCATTATAACATAACACATAATCCAGTTATCTAGTAAAACAGCTAAGTCATATAACTATTTACAATAATTAATGTTAAAAAAGAAAAACTTTATGGTAGATCTTTCTAAGATAGAATGTAATGTTAAGCGCTCACAGTTTTTTGAACTGCACTAAAAATATCAATGACACACTGAAAATTAGTGGCTGAGGTTTGCCTTAGTAAAGCTATAGGGAATATGCATCAATAAATAATAATGTTTCACACTCATAGCCCCACAGTAGGGTAGATATACCCTGTGTCGTGGGTACCATGGACACACAAAGACAGAAACACAAACACTCAGACTAGAACAGATATTTAAACTCATCATTCAAATTTCTATTTCGCCCGGAATCAAACCGGGACCCTGCGTTTGGCAGTCCAGCATGGTAACCATTGCACCAAATGGGTCTGCATGCATTTTTATAGTATCAATTGGTCCCATTTGGCAAAGTGGTCAAGTGTTCTTAAAGGGCACCACTAAGGATGGAAATGTGAGCCAAAATTAGACATCACAGTTTAGAGTTGAAAGCGACCCATACTAAGGAGGCTAGACAAATGATGTCAAAGCACTTGAACACAGTAACAAATACTATGGGAAAAATAAGTGCTTTGCATTAAAAACTGTGTTAATTGTATCTAAAATAAAATAGTATCTGTTGACCTGTGTGGAGTTAGATTCCCGACAAAACAAAAAATTTGAATGTTGACTTTGAAATGTTCTCGTTTTGGGTGTTTGTGTTTCTGTCTTTTGATTGTGTCCTTGTTACCCACAATGCAGCGTAGATCTACCCTAGTGGTGCTATGAGTGTGTAGCGATATTTATTATTATTTATTTATCAATAACCATGCTTAGGAGATTACTCTTAAGAGATGGTGGTATCTACAGTTATCTGTATCCATTTTTTTTCATTCAAGTAGTTGATTTCTTTTAAAATGTTTTCCATAATAATTTTATCTTTTGTAGGTAAATTTACAAACAGATCTTTGTCACTACTCATACTGGTGACAGCAATAATATTATGGGCTGTTGGAGCGTTAGAAGGCACATACCCATGTATGTGGGGAAGTGGTACCATCCTCTCCTGGGTTTATCTGCGATTCTGGCAACGGCACAGCAATGGATCAAGAGGCGACATGGCTGATAATTTTAGTTTTGATAAGTTAGTAGAAACTAAATTATTATCATTTACTGTGGATTTGAAATTATCAAGATAATTATTATTATAACTCATCTAATAATAATTATCTGATAATATCCATGCTTTTTCATAATTTTTCTTTTTAATTTTTGGAATACCTGTGTTAAAATGATTATTATCTCTTAAAATGAAAAGTGAAAATACATAGAGTAATAATACAGTATCATAAGTCAACACAATTTTCTTGCTTTCTAATTGACATACAGAAGTTGCCTTCCAATTATTATTCTGCAATGAAATAAGTAGAGCTATATTAGCTAACAAGCAAATGAATCATGATTTTTATTAAATATTACATGGATAAAACAGCTATCTTATCAGGCGATGTGTGATTGGGTATTGAATGCTGTTATGTATTGTGTTTAGCAAGTGTCAAATATTGATTTTCTAAAGCTAACAGAGGCAAAATGAGCATAACAATATGCAGATGTCTGCAAGTCGATTTTGTAAATTTGTATGAGAAAATCTACTATTTGCACACACTTTAAGGCATACAAGACACAGTAATAAAACATTGAAATAAAAACTGCCTGACAGATTTTGTAGGGGTCAGTGTGGTAGACCATGTTTCAATTTCAATGCCCCTAATTTTGACAGAGTCATTTGTTCGCGCCAATTAAGTCATTTCACCTCCCTCCCCTTCACCCTCCCTCTCTTCCCCGCAAGCGCACTATTACATAATATGGATCAGGAAGATCTATCAACTCAGTCTGCCTTCGTCCCGCCGCCGACGCGCACGCCGCCGACGCGCATGCAAGTCCTCTCGTGACAAGTGACAACCGCACCGCAAGCAACCTAACACGTGGTCATCAGACTCGTCCGCATCGCCGCCATCACCGCTGTCAATAGTTGTGATTTAACTGACTCAAAGTGTATGGTGCAAGGCACCTATAATAGTGTGAGTGTGAAAGACAACATCAGTTCCCGGGCAAGAGAAGGCTTCATCAGTACACGAGCATACCATCAGCCCCTGGGATACACCAAGTAAGTGCGTTTGTTCCCTTTATCAATCCTTCTCGTTATCCACCTTTAATTCAAACCGCAACTTACAGTCCACAATTCCTACACCCGCAGTGGGGGACCACCCTCCTTTCCACCCTTTATTCCACCACCATTTTTGGTCATATCGAACCGGAGGTCCCCCCCTTTACCCAACAATTCTTCATTTCACCTCCCTCCCCTTCACCCTCCCTCTCTTCCCCGCAAGCGCACTATTACATAATATGGATCAGGAAGATCTATCAACTCAGTCTGCCTTCGTCCCGCCGCCGACGCGCACGCCGCCGACGCGCATGCAAGTCCTCTCGTGACAAGTGACAACCGCACCGCAAGCAACCTAACACGTGGTCATCAGACTCGTCCGCATCGCCGCCATCACCGCTGTCAATAGTTGTGATTTAACTGACTTATAGTGAAGAATAGGTACCTATAATAGTGCAGTGTGAAGGACAACACCAGTTCCCGGGCAAGAGAAGAAGAGAGAAGCCAGGTCAGTGCGTTTGCTCCCTTTATCAATCCTTCTCGTTTTCCACCATTAATTCAAACCGCAACATACAGTCCACAATTCCTACACCCGCAGTGGGGGACCACCCTCCTTTCCACCCTTTATTCCACCACCATTTTTGGTCATATCGAACCGGAGGTCCCACCCCTTTCTCCAACAATTCCGGTCCTTGTCGATCCGGATTTCCTCCATTTTTTTGGTCCAGTCGAGCCGCATTTCGAGCCAATAGTTTGGTCACATCACCCGGGTTAATTATTTAATCTCATAAATACGCATACATATGTATTTCATGTAATATATTATAAGTGCCTATTCATATTTATTTTTGCAAATAAGTATTATATCTACGATTATTTTATATCCCGCATATTAATAACGCACCGCTCACGTAGGTATATTATTATTTTTGCAAAGCGCATTCGCACCATTCGCACCATTATTTACCTATATTTGTAATCGAAATTACACCTCATAGGTACGCATTCTATTTTTCATTAATTGAAGTCCGCCATATTGTAACTGGAACCGACGCGACCGGCGATCGTTGTTTCGCTAGTAACTACCTACGTAATCATTCATTCATTACGCCATACATAATTTTTATAATCTTAACTGTTTTAACTGATTTATCTTGTTCACGACAAAATGTCTACTAAAGGTAAAATTGTATCTGAAACGGTTTCAAATGACGAAATTAGTTTGAAAATATTAATTGCAAAACGAAATGCTATTTACGAACGTTTACAACAAATTTATGATTTATCTATAAGTGCATCAAGTTCGTCAGACGAACAGGACGCATTTCTTGACACGGCATCTGACCTTGAATACTTGCGTACCGAGTTCAAGGACACGTTAGAATCTTATAATGTTACAAATTTAAAATTAAATCCAAACGCGCAAGTAGATTTCGGATCGTGGAAATCTTTTCATGATCTATATAGTCGTATTAAAAGTCAAGTGTCCAAATTAAACGCTCCATATTCATCTTCAAGTAAATTACAGAATAGTTTGCCTACAAAAATTACACCATCGCTTCCGCCCATAGAATTACTTTCTTTTAATGGTGACATACGACACTGGTCTATGTTCTACCAACAATTTAAAACATTAGTTCATGATAATCAGCAATTAACAGATGCTGAACGCGTTTATTATCTTGTTAGTAAACTTAGTGATAAGGCATTATCAATCTGCTCAGGCTTAATGCCTACAGCGGAAAACTATTCTGTGATATGGAACGCGCTCATACGTAGATATAACGACGAGCGTGCGCTCGCGACTACCTACGTCAGTCAGCTGTTAGAACTGAAGAACGTAAACACTAACACATCCGCTGGTTATCAAATATTTATGGATAAATTTGATGCTTCTATTAACGCTCTTAAGCAACTTAATATTGATGACATATCTGATTTTCTATTTCTAAATATCGCGCTTAGAAAATTAGATAACGATACCGTAAAGTCGTTCGAAATGTCATGTCGCAACGTAAACATACCGAAATATTCCGCTTTGGTTCAGTTTTTACATGACCAGAATAGGGCTTTGTGCCATACAATAAATACTTCGCATAATATGTCTAACAATAATAAAATTAAAGGTAATTTGGTTCCCGCTCCCGCCAAGAATATAAGTAAAACTTTTATTAATACAGATTCGTCTCGGTCATGTATTTTCTGTAAATCGGGTGATCACGAACACCTATTTGTCTGTCCGCATTTTTTAAAAATAAATGCACAGGACAGGTACAATTTTGTAAAACGAAATAAATGTTGCACTAATTGTTTAAGTAATAAACACGCCACTCCTTTTTGTAAGTCACAGCGTAGATGTAGGTATTGCTCCCGCTCGCACCATACGCTACTTCATTTTGTTAGTAGTAGGAATAAGGTCGATCAGCCTTCGGTACAACAAGGTCCAGGAGAAAAAAATGCATCCACGTCATGTAACGTTTCGCGCGATTGTGGTAATGCGCCGCACCGCACTACATTATTGGGAACTGCGAAGATTAAAGTTTGTACTAAATACGGACACCAATATTTGTTGCGTTGTTTAGTGGACCCTGGCTCGCAATGTGATTACATCACGAAACAGTGTTGCAAACGTTTGTACCTACCGATCTCCAATAAAACACCAGTTAGGGAGGCGCAAGGAATCGGTGGGGTGTCGCAGAAGATTTTAGGTGTTACTTCTTTGCAGTTTAGCTCCCGCTTTGATGAAAATAAACTTTATCATATTGAACCGCTAGTTGTTCCCGCTATAACTGGACAATTACCCGAGTCGTTAATAGACGTTTCGAAAATTAATTATATAAACAATTTACGTTTAGCTGACGATCAATTCCATACACCAGGTGACATTGACGTTTTATTAGGGGTTAATACTTATTTACAAATTTTGTTAACTGATAAAATAATTAATTCGCAATCGCCGAGTGCCATAGAAACGTCACTAGGATACATAATAATGGGAGACGCAGATATCGACTTTCCTACATGCATGCCGCGTTCTTTAGTTTCTTATCCTACTCGTATTGATAATAGTCAAACGTCGCTCACGCATTTGCTCGAAAAATTTTGGAAGTTAGAGGAGCTGCCGCAAAAAACTTATTTAAGTCCTGATGAACAGGAATGTGAGAATATTTATACTTCCACTACTCGTCGCAATTTGAACGGACGATATGTTGTCGCCCTGCCCTTCAAGGACACGCCTGATAAGTTAGGTGATTCTTTTATAACCGCTAAAAAACGCTTCTCGCTCCTAGAGAGACGTTTTAATAAATGTCCCGATCTTCGCTCCCGCTACAATGAAGTTATTCAAGAATACATCAACAAGGGTTATTTATCATTGGTTGCTTCAAATAATTCTACGGAACCTTGCTTTTATCTCCCGCACCACCCTGTCATACGTAATGATAAAAGTACAACTAAATTGCGAATAGTACTCGACGCAAGCGCTAAGTCAGATAATGACATTTCATTAAATGATATTTTACATAGTGGGCAAAATTTACAGTCTGATATTTTTAATATTTTAATAAACGTACGAGTTTATCGCATCGCCTTTTTTGCCGACGTTAGGCAAATGTATTTATGCATTGAAGTACAAAAATCGCACCGCGCGTTTCAACGCATTCTTTATCGCTTTTCTAATGAGGAAGACATACAAACATACGAATTTAATCGTGTGACTTTTGGTTTACGCTCTTCTCCTTTTCTTGCGCTACGCACACTACGTCAGTTGGCTTCCGAGGAGAGGGAGTCCTATCCTTTGGCTGCTTCGGTGGTCGAACGAGATATTTATATGGACGATATCGCGTCCTGCGCGCCCTGCGTCAACAGCGCCGTTGACGTAGCCACTGAACTAATTCAAATGTTTCAGCGTGGAGGATTTGAATTGGTTAAGTGGACTAGTAACAGTTCAGAGCTTTTACAGCACATCCCCGCAACGCACCGTCAGCTTGACGAGGTCTCATTCGACGACCAAAGTATTTTTAAGGTATTGGGTCTTCGTTGGCACCCCGCAACTGATTGTTTTTCTTTTCTAGTTTCGCCGCCGCCGCTCGCTTGTACCAAGCGTTCTATTTTGTCCGCAACCGCTCGCTTGTATGATGTTCTGGGGCTCGTGGGTCCAGTAATTCTTTTTTCTAAGCTTCTCATTAAAACCTTATGGGTTCTCAAACTTGACTGGGACCAGGCTCCGCCCGCTCACGTTGTCACTGCATGGCAACAATATATTTCAGAGTTACCTTTGATATCGAAATTAAGGTTTCCTCGCCATATGGGTATAAATAAAAATTCCCAAGTCTCGCTAGTCGCGTTCGCCGACGCCAGTGAAAAGGCGTATGGCTGCGTGATTTATTCGCACATCGTTAATGATGATGACTCACCAGTGGTAACGCTGATTTGTTCTAAGTCAAGAGTATCTCCGCTAAAAACTATTTCGTTAGCTCGGCTCGAGTTATGCGCCTTAGTATTACTCGCTAATTTACTGCGTACCGTACATGACACG
This sequence comes from Pyrgus malvae, assembly GCA_911387765.1. Lineage (NCBI taxonomy): Eukaryota > Metazoa > Arthropoda > Insecta > Lepidoptera > Hesperiidae > Pyrgus > Pyrgus malvae. The sequence goes on from OU426951.1 coordinate 5,993,380, forward strand.
CTATCCGCTAGGCATCCTGTTGGTAACATTTATGCATTTTCGGATTCTGAGGTCGCCCTTTGTTGGGCCCGCTCCTCACCCCACAGGTTTAACACATTTGTGGCTAACCGCATTTCGCAAATACAGTCTTCTTTATCTCCTGATAATTTATTTCACGTGGCTGGTTTTGAAAATCCCGCCGATTATATTTCTCGCGGTTTATTGCCGTCACAAATAATAAATTGTGATCTGTGGCTACACGGTCCCGCTTGGTTGTCCTCACCGAGGAGTGAGTGGCCAATACAATCATCTTCACTATCTACCACCGATCTACCGGAACAAAAAACTGTAACATGTACCGTTAGTAATAGTCCGGAGCATCCATTTATCACTCTTAGTTTAAAATTTTCAAAATGGAATAAATATCTCAGATCCGTAGCTTATGTACTAAAATTTATAAAAAAATTACCGCGTAATAAAACTATAACCGCTTCTGACTTAGAATACGCAGAGAAAACTATTATTAAAGTGGTACAATCTAACGCTTTCGCGGAGGATTTGACTAAAATTCAAAAGGGGCGTCCTTGCTCTTCTGCCTTACGCAAGTTAACTCCGTTTATCGCAGACGATCTGCTTCATGTGGGTGGACGTCTTCAATATTCGTCTTTACCAGAGTCGCAAAAACATCCAATATTATTACCAAAAGGTGGACATATAATAGATCTTTTAATAGATTATTATCACTATAAAAACTTTCACGCTGGGCCGCAATATTTACTCGCCGCGTTGCGTGAGAAGTATTGGATATTATCTGCACGACGCATAGTACGCTATCGCGTCCATAAATGCAATGTTTGTTTTAGACATAAACCTAAAGCAGCGCACCCGATGATGTCCGCGCTGCCTGCTTGCCGACTCGAGCAGTGCAACGCATTCACTCACACGGGGGTAGACTACGCTGGCCCTCTTAACATCACGTTGACACGTAGGCGCGGCGTTCGCAGTCAAAAAGCATACTTATGCTTATTTATATGTCTCGTCACTAAAGCAGTTCATTTAGAGCTGGCCTCGGATCTAAGTTCTGCCAGCTTCTTAGACGCATTCAAGAGGTTTATATCTCGTAGAGGTCCATGCAAGTTTATCTATAGTGATAACGCTACTAATTTTATTGCTTCGCGTTCATACTTGAAGGAACTTCATTCCTTTTTACGTTCAGACGAATATTACAAAGTATTTAATCAGGTCCTTTCTGATAACCGCATCACATGGAAACTTAACCCTCCAAACGCTCCGCATTTTGGTGGGCTTTGGGAGTCAAATATAAAGATAGTAAAGTATCATTTATTTCGCGTCATAGGTAAGCAAATCCTCACGTACGAGGAATTGCTTACTGTCCTCACTCAGGTCGAACGCATATTAAATTCACGACCGCTTTACGTGTTAAGTAGCGATCCGGCGGAACCTACTGCACTTACGCCCGCGCATTTCCTCGCTGTTAATCCACTTGGATGTTTACCCGCCGCTGATCTTAGTAAGGAACGCATTAATCTTTTATCACGTTTTTCATTGCTTGATTCGATAGTTCAGTCATTCTGGAAGCGCTTCAGATCAGAATACTTACATACACTACAAGCAAGAGAAAAGTGGAATAAACATTCTATTAATTCCATTTCTGTAGGAACCGTTGTTCTTATCGATATGGATAACGCTCCGCCTCTTCAGTGGCCGCTAGGCGTCGTCACTGAACTGTTTCCTGGTAGGGATGGTGTGGTGCGCGTTGCACAAGTGAAGACTAAGAGCTCCACTTTGCAGCGGCCCATTGTTAGACTTTGCCCTCTACCAACACAATAATATTGTAGTTTATATTTTATAAGTTATAGTTTAAGTATAAATTCTCATCCCGCTATTATAATATTTTTATTAATTTACTAATTATATTCATCGCATCGCCTCTGTTCACCGCATATATAGTTTTTTCTATATGATATTAACTCCGCTGTATATATTTATGTTTATTTTTTATTATTTTTTTTTTTTTAATTCGCTATTTGAGGAGACCTCAAGGCCGGGGGGATGTTCGCGCCAATTAAGTCATTTCACCTCCCTCCCCTTCACCCTCCCTCTCTTCCCCGCAAGCGCACTATTACATAATATGGATCAGGAAGATCTATCAACTCAGTCTGCCTTCGTCCCGCCGCCGACGCGCACGCCGCCGACGCGCATGCAAGTCCTCTCGTGACAAGTGACAACCGCACCGCAAGCAACCTAACACGTGGTCATCAGACTCGTCCGCATCGCCGCCATCACCGCTGTCAATAGTTGTGATTTAACTGACTTATAGTGAAGAATAGGTACCTATAATAGTGCAGTGTGAAGGACAACACCAGTTCCCGGGCAAGAGAAGAAGAGAGAAGCCAGGTCAGTGCGTTTGCTCCCTTTATCAATCCTTCTCGTTTTCCACCATTAATTCAAACCGCAACATACAGTCCACAATTCCTACACCCGCAGTGGGGGACCACCCTCCTTTCCACCCTTTATTCCACCACCATTTTTGGTCATATCGAACCGGAGGTCCCACCCCTTTCTCCAACAATTCCGGTCCTTGTCGATCCGGATTTCCTCCATCATTAATGTCATTAAAGATAAATATTAGGAAGAAACTCCTAGTTCAACTAATTCTAATTTTCGTTTGAAATGTCATCATTTAATTACTTATTTTTTATTTCCAGTTTCTTTCCAACGGTCCTCCAACCAGTAGTCCGGGGGATCCTAGGACCCCCACACCGTTGCCTGGTGCGGATGGGCTTGTGCTCGCAGAGCCCCCGACGGGTACACCTTGCGCTCAGCCCCCGAGGAGTCACCATATCCATGCCCGGAGTAGAACCACAGGATATGGAGAGACGGCGGTAAATCACTACAAATTTTATATCCAGAATGTGCACAGTATGAGCAAATGCAAAAACATAATTAATAGGTTGGATTCCATGTTTACGACATTACAACACATTTTTATCAGGGGCTATTTATTTTATTTTATTTTATTTAATAGGTTCACCAACAGTTTTAACATGGTTTAAAATACTTATCACTAACATAATGTGTTTTGCTACATGAAAAACCAATTACAGGTAAACACAGCTTACTCCAAAAATAAAATAATGCGTAGGCAATTGCGCACTTTGAAATAAGTACAATTGTGTATAAAAGTGGTAAAAAATATTTTTTAAGTACTAATACGTGGCAGTTTACCCTAAAACTAAAGACTTAATTTTTGCGATATTATGAAAGCTAATATCCAAATCCTCAAACTGATTATAAAGTTTACAAATGCGAGGTATAGGCGAGTTAGCACCTAGAATAGTTCTTCTCGGTGGTGGAGCCAATGGAGTTATTCTATGCCGGGGATATCTGCGAGGTACTCTAAAACATATTCTCTGTAATAGTTGTGGGCAATCAGTGTGGTTTCTGACAAGTTTAAAAAGAAATTTAAGGTCAAGAAAGTCTTTGCGTTTTTCTAGTGTATCCAACTTAAACTCTGCTAGTCTGTCATTATAAGATGTGTTTTTTCGTGCAAATTTAGTACCTCGAGCTAGATGCCAGAGAAATCTTTTCTGAATACGCTCCATTCTCAAAACATGTACTGCAAAATGAGGTCGCCAGGCAGTGCAACAATACTCAAGAATGCTGCGCACCAGAGAATAAAAAAGATTTTTTTTGGTTTTAAGGTTTCTAAACACTTTACCTTGTCGTATTATAAATCCTAGCATATTAGACGCCTTTTTAACAACATTGTCTATGTGAGGTACAAAAGACAATTTACTATCAATTATGATGCCCAGATCTTTAATTGTGGATACTTCTTGTACTATTTTTTGGGATATGCGATAAAAAGTTGGAATGATGTTTTTTTTGCGAGTAAATTTGATATGAAAACACTTTTTAGTATTCAAAATCATTTCATTATTCTGACACCATTCGACTAGTCTGTCTAAATCTTTCTGTAGCAGAGTTGCATCATCAAAAGATTCAATACACTTAATTAGTTTAAGATCGTCAGCATATAAAAATGGCTATTCCCTTAGCTATCAAAGCACACTGCAGTATTGAATATTTTTTCAGCTGCTCATATACTCTTTAATAGAATTTAAATAAATAACACACAATTAGGGGCCATCCATTAATTACGTTACATGAAAAATGTGATTTTTTTACCTTGTCCTTGTTCCAGTCAGTCACAATTGAAAACCTTCCCCCTACCAAGTGTGACATCACACATTCATCTATTTTGCATCTAGAAATTATTAAATTAATGAAAAATAATTTCAAATCTATGGATTTTGAATATTTATCCTGAAAATTTAAATTTTGAAGTATGACATCACTAATTTAAAGCCCCTCCCACCCATCGTCATACAATGTCACACTTATTCGACACCTTCCCTTCCCTCCCCCTCAACGTGTGACGTAATTTATGGATGGCCCCTTATGCATATGCCCAAATGCTTTTAGGAATTTAAAATAATTTTGTGTGTATACTTTCCAGCCAAATCGCGCTCAAGGCTTTGAGCGAGAGATTGTCGGAGCAAACGCGACAGAAAAACCTAACAACCAAGGTGAACATGGAGGCGGTGAGGAAGATGCAGTCGCACGTGATCCCGCAGTTCCCGCCGGAGGTGCCGGAGGCGGCGCCCCCCGCACCGGCGGAGGCCACGCTCGTCGACATCTCGGCGGAGCCCCCGCCCACCACTAAGACTTCATGATCCAAGACGTAGCAAGTGTTCACAGAACCAGAGTAGGAATCAATCTGTCATAGCGCCAAAGTTTGTAAGTTGATGTTCAGTTACTTCTCAGTACGTAAATATGACCGGTACTTATTGTTGTTTTCAGTTTTGTTTTGGCATTTAAAAGTTGTGTGTGTGGCTTAGACTACACACACAACATGGAAGCATTGTTAAGTAATAGTTTCATCAACAGGAGGATTGTCAAGCCATTTGACTACATATACTTAGTCTTAGTATTTCTTTGTAGAAGGTTATGTTAAAGTTGCATGTCATTTTGTTCGAATACCTATTATGTTACCCATATTTTGATAAAAAGTACCATTAATATTGTTTACCATAACTATCTCCTAAGAAAAGAATCTATCTATATCTATAATTAATATTTTTTTCAATTGTCATTCATGTTTATTTGTCTTGTTGATGATATTTTTACTTTAATCCTCTTCTTAATAAAAAAATAATAAATTGATCTATGAACTTATGTCTTCTTTTACCATAGATGAAGGTATTAACAAGAATAAGACAAAATATATTTTAGTTTAGAGAGGTGTAGCACGGTTTTTATTTTTTAAAGAATTAGTGTTTTCTGGTTAGCGCAAGTCACCAAGTTGGGCTTATATGTTCACACAGATTTTTTAATCACCAGATAAGTTTATTAGTTAGCTAACATTATTCTAAAGAAGATGGTTATCTTTTTCACATATCCTATGAATAATTATGACAGCACCAAGGTTTATTTGACTAGTAATATTATCTATCTACTAATATGGAAAAATTATTTCTGAATTTTGAAAAAATAGTTCATTTTCACAATGGCACAAACCAGAATGTTTTTTGTCTTTCGGTACCGAAGTCTTATTCTTTCCCTAATTTGTTTGTATAAGAGAGAGAAGGTATGCAGATTTTAACAATTCAAGCGTTCGAAAAGACGGAGATATGCGTTTACTGCCACCGGTGGCCGTCTGATCCCCTAATGGTTAAATTGTATATTATCAATTTTCATAAAATTTAAAAGGAAGCAATAACTGTATACTTTTGATTTCAGATTGAGTGCTCAATCTTGATTGACATAAATACTAATAATATGTTCTGGTAAAATTTCACAATTTATAATTATCATCTACTGCAAGCTTTGGCCTTATGTCTTCAAGTTAAATTTGAGTTTCTCAGTATTAGTTTTGTAATGTATAATCACTTTAATAACATTTAGTGCTGTTAAATTGGATGATAATCCATTTGTTAATATATTTTTATTTACTACTGTAATTGTCCATATTAAATAATGTTAATGGGCAACATTCTAACACAATTTAATAGGGTATGAAATGACAATGTAAAAAAATCTGTATAATATTTTTGGGAAAAAGGAATAGGAAAATTTACAAAATTTTGATCATCACAAGGCTTGACTGTAACGATTTATTTTGGACAGACTGGCAGTTAGGCGTTCTTATTTTTTAGATTTTCAGTAGTAATCATCATGTTTCTCAATCACAAGCTTGGGAATGCCTTTCAAAAAATATCCTTTATGCGGCGTTTACAGTCAGCCCATACCGCGTTTACATTTTTGTCAGTTTGGTCCTGCTTTGACATTCTTAATATAACAGGTATGTACAGTACTCACAACATTTTTTTTTTCTCGGAACTTCGTGCAAGAAGCTGCGCAGTAACCAAAAAAAAATACATACAGCCGAATACAGTACCTCCTCCTTTTGGAAGTCGGTAAAAATTGCTCTATACCAAAAAACTTCTCCGCACAGCAGCAATGCAGTCATTTGTTTCATGCACCTTACTTCTGAGGGACAAATATTGGTTGTGATAACTGTAATTTTGAATGATAAATAGGAAGACAAAACAATCTCTGGTTCACACTGGCATAATGTAAGTGGTCAATGAGATAATTTTTGTCATTGTTGATTTGTGGTGGGTTTTGTATCTAATACACTTAAACAAGCAATTCTTGTATGTACCTAAATATATATTTTGAATCTCGGAAATGGCTCCAACGATTTTGGTGAAATTTAGTTCCCTGGTTTCGGGGTTGATAAATCGATCCAACTAGGTTTTATTATTAGAAGTTTTAAATTATTAAAAAATATTTTCTGCGATAACCAACATCGATTGGCGAGTATTAACCATATTGTGGCGTTGAATCTAACGCCATGCGCCAATCTGACGTTCAAAGAAATGACAATGACGATTTGAAAGAGCTGTATAAAAATTTAGTTCATTGAATTAAAGCTTCCTTGGCCGAACAGTTCCGAGGGCTGACTGTGAAAACCATATTGCGTTTATTATTCATTTTTAGTGTTTTTTTTATTCGGAGCTATTTCAGATGATGTTGTTAAGTAACACTTAGCAAATGAGTGTTCTGTTTGAAAATAACCTAAGAATATAAATATTTTTTAACCGAGTAACGCTTGTTTGTCTAGGTACTTTGTATTTGTTTGGAGTGATTATTGAGCTTAAATAATAAAGTTGCATTGTTATTTAGGTGTCCAATACAGTTTTGGCGGGAACTAGAGAAATATCTTGTTTTATTTTCATTTTCGTGAAAGGTTTTTTAAGTTGTATCAAATTGATGTTACTTTGTTTGTTATCGACAGTGCTTGTGTGTTGCGAAATAAATTACCAGTTGGAAAATAGGTAGTTTCGGTTCCAAAACTCCATCAAGACATGTTTTGGTAAACAAGCTTTATTTTTAGTCAGGTTTATGACTGGCTTGACTGACTGAGTACTGACAACTTACTGATTTTGACTATAATGTTTCCCCATGTTAGTTAGGGTAGTTATGATTTTAAATGTTTTGTTACTGGTAATTTGTACAGATCATGCTGCCATTATTGAAAGAGATAAGTGTCTAATATTGTTTTTTTGTAGTTTAACTTAAATCATCTAGCTTTTGTTAGGAATTGTGCACGCATATTAATAAAATATTTAATCTGAATAACAGGCCTAAGTTATTAGCATTTTAAAATCGAGATTGTTATCATTTTTATGTATCTAAGTCAGCATTTAAGTAATATCGATTTTAAAATTTCTGAAATGGAACTGTGAACCTATATGTTCTATTAGTATTTTCCTCATTAATAGGGCCTGATGGCGTATTTTCCAGTATGATGTATGTTTAACCATTGTGTGTAATATAAAAAATATTTTTGCAAAATATGCATTTGTTGATGGTGTCCAGTTAATAGAGTTAATGAGAGGGACAATGTTGTAAATATATTATAATAATTATTATTGATATTGATTAGTGTTAAATAAATAATACCCAATCACCTTAGTATGTTATTTTATTACATTGTTTCATTTATTACATTTTTCAGTCAACTTAACATAATCAATAAATCGTACTACATACATACAATTCATCATTTTTGATATACCACAGTTATTATGTTTTTAATCTCTACCTTCATGGGTTGAGCACATTCTCTTATTTACACAAAAAACGGAATAAATCGCTAACACAGGATAGTCTTTATAAATATTAACAAATCATACAAATATGCTTTATTGTACACCAAATAAAAAAACCGGCCAAGTGCGAGTCGGACTCACGCACGAAGGGTTCCGTACCATTATAAAAAATCACGTTTATTGTATGGAAGCCCGCTTAAATATTTATTTTATTCTATTTTTAGTATTTGTATGACAATAGCGGCAACAGAAATACATCACTGCCTTTGATTATCCATAGAAATCATTGCATTAAGATTGAATGAAAGGTAAATTGTGGTTTACGATTTATGACGTATTAAAAAAAACTACTTACTAGATCTCGGTCAAACCAATTTTCGGTGGAAGTTTGCATCAAATGTATATCATATATTTTTTTAGTTTTATCATTCTCTTATTTTAGAAAGAAGAAGTTACGGGGGGGGGGGGGGGGGGGTTGGGGGACACACATTTTACCACTTTGGAAATGTCAATGAGTTTCAACAGTATAGTTCTTATAGATTCGGAAAAAAGTGGCTGTGACATACGGACGGACGGGCAGACAGACAGACAGACAGACAGACATCACGAATCTATAAGGGTTCCGTTTTTTTGCCATTTGGCTACGAAACCCTAAAAAGAAACACAAAACTAGGTTATTGGAAATAGTAAAAGGCAAGGTTATTAGAAACAACAGGCGGCCTTATCGCTGATAGCGATCTCTTCCAGACTGCCTTTGGGTACAGGAAGTTCCGTTATAAAATCGGACACCACTGCACAATAGAAATAAAGTTGTAGAAATTAAGTTAACAACACAACCACATTTCACATACATACATACATATTATACGTAGGTATATACATACAAATAATTACACACAACATAAATATATAAGTACAATAGAATCATTTATCAACTGAACCAAGGAAAATTTGTGAATCCCCATTAGTGACTGATGCAATGAACAGAAAGCAAACATAAATATAGTGTAACTATAAAAGTAAATGCTTTATATATGTATACTTCTATACTAATACTATAAAGAGGAAAGATTTGTATTTTTGTATGTTTATAATGAATAAACTCAAAAACTACTGTTCCGATTTCAAAAATTCTTTCACCATTAGAAAGCTACATTCACCCTGAGTAACAGGCTACTTTTTACCGCGGGACAATGCTTCATTTCTACGTGAAAACGGGTAATAGGGTCAACGCGGTTGAAGCAACTGGCTAAACGCCCACGATTTTAATATAGCAATGAAGCCTGGAATAGCACATAGGCTATTTTTTTATCCTACGGGGATCCATTAAACGGGTCCACGCGGGCGAAGCCGCTGGCGGAAGGCTAGTGCACAAAAAATGTTCGGTAGTTACCCTTTCGGCTTTCCAATGCTGGGTATGAGTCTTCATAATAATTGAGGTACGGAGCTCACTAACATGCAACTCAAATACTGTATACTTCGGATTTTGATTAGTGGTCAACTAATAAACTGTTGGCATATTATAAAACCTCATGATTGGTTTATGTTGGATGCGAACGATTGTTTTAAACACCTTTACTTTCTAGAGGCTTTAATTCTATAAAATATTGGTACAAAACATTTTAATTACACTGCCTTTCACAATTTCTGAGATATTCAACAAATAGGTAAACTGAGAAAATAAAAATTCACAGCAGAAATGATAACACAATATACTCTCAGTTAAGATGCAACTATTAAGAGGTATATTTTGACAGATTGGCTGCAACCCTTTTTGCATCCCACTGCTGGGCGCGGGTCCCTCCCCATTAATGAGGAGGCCTGGAACTTACTCCACCACGCTGCTCCAATGCGGGTTGGTGAAGTTGCGGGTTAGTGGCCAACCCGCTGTCTGATGTTTTCAAATGTCCCATAGGGCCTTCGACAAGGTTTAACTACTGTTATCTATCGACAACAACCGGGACCGACGGCTTAACGTGCCCTCCGAAGCACGGAAACGCGCATGAAATGTTTTGCCACTACCGGTCACCCATCTCACACCTGACCACGTCCGTTTGGTTTAGTTGCATAGGTCGTTTGCGTTTTACGCTAACCGCCTGGCCATGCGCGCTTCATCTGACAACTCATGCGCTTCATTTTGACAGATTACCAGGTTTAAAACTACACCAAAACATAAACTACCTTGTGAATTGTGAATTGTCTACCACACAATCACATTTAATGCATATGGATACGGAAGGCTCTATAAAATGCTGAAAATTTACACTCGTAACAAAGTAATTGAAGGCTACACAAACTTAAATTTTTTAAATTATATCAAACATTGAATTGCAATTTTCGATATCTACAGCTATAAGTCAGAATGTCATAGTAGCATTGAAAACGAAATTTAAATGTTCTGTTCTTTTGATATATAATGAGGATGCCATATTTACTATAAGCCTTTTAAAATGTTTCGAAGCCCAATAGAACAAAGTCAATTGGACTGATGACCTAAAGACAGTAGAAAATGATTATTTTCAGAGACATGATAGTTAGAGGACTGAATCCTGCTGTAAATTTTCTAGCTTTGAGGGGTGATTCACTGTGATTCTCTGCCATAATTTATGTTAGATTATTCTAGCTGATTCTGCCAGTTTTACAATATTCCTGCAACTTTGATTAGCATATTGTAATGTTCTACCTACCTGTTTCAAAAATATATTAAAAACCAGATATTCCATAGTTTTGTGTATACATAGCTTTCTTATCGATTGCACTGCACTTTGTCTTCCTTGTGATTGCTCATTTCCATCACTACACTTTTTCTATTATAGAAATTAAATACATAAACTTCAGCACTTTCACTAAACCAATACATGTTTGAGATGAACATCCATACAGTGGTCAGAATTAGAGATGTCAGTTCTCCTTGTCTCTGTGCCATCTGTATTGGTACTTGTTGCACCATCGCCTGGTCTGGGGCCGCTATCTGTAGTAGTGGTGTTGGTTCTGCGGCCACTGCACAGGTACTCCAGGCTGCTGGTAGCCCTCCGGCCAGCGTGGAGAGTCATTCAGTCCACTTACGGGACCCATCGCTACCGTTGGCATTGGAGACACGCCCGCCACATTTGTCGTCATTGTACTACCTGGAATTTTTTAATAAGAATAACCAACTGTATTCTACATAATATACAACCAATAAAAAACATGATAAGGTTGATTTTGGTAAAAAAATGTCAAGCAGGTCATCAATTATTATGATCTTTGTCATCATATCTTTCTAATTTAATCAAATTTAATAATTTACTTTTTAGTGAATAATATAATAATTCTGTGAATATTTGAAGAGACTATCTGTTGCTGTTATTAATATCGAGCATAAACGAGAAAAAAAATTTCACGTTTATTGTATGGGAGTCTAATTTAATGTCTATTTTATTCTGTAAATGATTATTCTATTGCTAAAAATCAACTGTCCATCACTGTTCATAAGATACAGCCTGCATAGCCGCATGCCGCTGTAAGCATCTGAAGGTGCAGGAGAGCACATTAGCTGTAGGGCGGCTGCACGCTGAGGCTGTGCAGCACGGCCACCGCCGAGTGTGACACTGACCTGGTGGGGCGTACGGCGCGGCGTAGTAGGGCGGCGGCACGCTGAGGCTGTGCAGCACGGCCACCGCCGAGTGTGACACTGACCTGGTGGGGCGTACGGCGCGGCGTAGTAGGGCGGCGGCACGCTGAGGCTGTGCAGCACGGCCACCGCCGAGTGTGACACTGACCTGGTGGGGCGTACGGCGCGGCGTAGTAGGGCGGCGGCACGCTGAGGCTGTGCAGCACGGCCACCGCCGAGTGTGACACTGACCTGGTGGGGCGTACGGCGCGGCGTAGTAGAGCGGCGGCACGCTGAGGCTGTGCAGCACGGCCACCGCCGAGTGTGACACTGACCTGGTGGGGCGTACGGCGCGGCGTAGTAGGGCGGCGGCACGCTGAGGCTGTGCAGCACGGCCACCGCCGAGTGTGACACTGACCTGGTGGGGCGTACGGCGCGGCGTAGTAGAGCGGCGGCACGCTGAGGCTGTGCAGCACGGCCACCGCCGAGTGTGACACTGACCTGGTGGGGCGTACGGCGCGGCGTAGTAGGGCGGCGGCACGCTGAGGCTGTGCAGCACGGCCACCGCCGAGTGTGACACTGACCTGGTGGGGCGTACGGCGCGGCGTAGTAGGGCGGCGGCACGCTGAGGCTGTGCAGCACGGCCACCGCCGAGTGTGACACTGACCTGGTGGGGCGTACGGCGCGGCCTGCGGCGCGGGCGGCGCGTAGGGCGCGGCGGGCGCGGCGTAGTAGGGCGGCGGCACGCTGAGGCTGTGCAGCACGGCCACCGCCGAGTGTGACACTGACCTGGTGGGGCGTACGGCGCGGCCTGCGGCGCGGGCGGCGCGTAGGGCGCGGCGGGCGCGGCGTAGTAGGGCGGCGGCACGCTGAGGCTGTGCAGCACGGCCACCGCCGAGTGTGACACTGACCTGGTGGGGCGTACGGCGCGGCGTAGTAGGGCGGCGGCACGCTGAGGCTGTACAGCACGGCCACCGCCGAGTGTGACACTGACCTGGTGGGGCGTACGGCGCGGCCTGCGGCGCGGGCGGCGCGCAGGGCGCGGCGGGCGCGGCGTAGTAGGGCGGCGGCACGCTGAGGCTGTGCAGCACGGCCACCTCCGAGTGTGACACTGACCTGGTGGGGCGTACGGCGCGGCCTGCGGCGCGGGCGGCGCGTAGGGCGCGGCGGGCGCGGCGTAGTAGGGCGGCGGCACGCTGAGGCTGTGCAGCACGGCCACCTCCGAGTGTGACACTGACCTGGTGGGGCGTACGGCGCGGCCTGCGGCGCGGGCGGCGCGTAGGGCGCGGCGGGCGCGGCGTAGTAGGGCGGCGGCACGCTGAGGCTGTGCAGCACGGCCACCGCCGAGTGTGACACTGACCTGGTGGGGCGTACGGCGCGGCCTGCGGCGCGGGCGGCGCGTAGGGCGCGGCGGGCGCGGCGTAGTAGGGCGGCGGCACGCTGAGGCTGTGCAGCACGGCCACCGCCGAGTGTGACACTGACCTGGTGGGGCGTACGGCGCGGCCTGCGGCGCGGGCGGCGCGTAGGGCGCGGCGGGCGCGGCGTAGTAGGGCGGCGGCACGCTGAGGCTGTGCAGCACGGCCACCTCCGAGTGTGACACTGACCTGGTGGGGCGTACGGCGCGGCCTGCGGCGCGGGCGGCGCGTAGGGCGCGGCGGGCGCGGCGTAGTAGGGCGGCGGCACGCTGAGGCTGTGCAGCACGGCCACCGCCGAGTGTGACACTGACCGGGTGGGGCGTACGGCGCGGCGTAGTAGGGCGGCGGCACGCTGAGGCTGTGCAGCACGGCCACCGCCGAGTGTGACACTGACCTGGTGGGGCGTACGGCGCGGCGTAGTAGGGCGGCGGCACGCTGAGGCTGTGCAGCACGGCCACCGCCGAGTGTGACACTGACCTGGTGGGGCGTACGGCGCGGCCTGCGGCGCGGGCGGCGCGTAGGGCGCGGCGGGCGCGGCGTAGTAGGGCGGCGGCACGCTGAGGCTGTGCAGCACGGCCACCTCCGAGTGTGACACTGACCTGGTGGGGCGTACGGCGCGGCCTGCGGCGCGGGCGGCGCGTAGGGCGCGGCGGGCGCGGCGTAGTAGGGCGGCGGCACGCTGAGGCTGTGCAGCACGGCCACCGCCGAGTGTGACACTGACCTGGTGGGGCGTACGGCGCGGCCTGCGGCGCGGGCGGCGCGTAGGGCGCGGCGGGCGCGGCGTAGTAGGGCGGCGGCACGCTGAGGCTGTGCAGCACGGCCACCTCCGAGTGTGACACTGACCTGGTGGGGCGTACGGCGCGGCCTGCGGCGCGGGCGGCGCGTAGGGCGCGGCGGGCGCGGCGTAGTAGGGCGGCGGCACGCTGAGGCTGTGCAGCACGGCCACCGCCGAGTGTGACACTGACCTGGTGGGGCGTACGGCGCGGCCTGCGGCGCGGGCGGCGCGTAGGGCGCGGCGGGCGCGGCGTAGTAGGGCGGCGGCACGCTGAGGCTGTGCAGCACGGCCACCGCCGAGTGTGACACTGACCTGGTGGGGCGTACGGCGCGGCCTGCGGCGCGGGCGGCGCGTAGGGCGCGGCGGGCGCGGCGTAGTAGGGCGGCGGCACGCTGAGGCTGTGCAGCACGGCCACCGCCGAGTGTGACACTGACCTGGTGGGGCGTACGGCGCGGCCTGCGGCGCGGGCGGCGCGTAGGGCGCGGCGGGCGCGGCGTAGTAGGGCGGCGGCACGCTGAGGCTGTGCAGCACGGCCACCGCCGAGTGTGACACTGACCTGGTGGGGCGTACGGCGCGGCCTGCGGCGCGGGCGGCGCGTAGGGCGCGGCGGGCGCGGCGTAGTAGGGCGGCGGCACGCTGAGGCTGTGCAGCACGGCCACCGCCGAGTGTGACACTGACCTGGTGGGGCGTACGGCGCGGCCTGCGGCGCGGGCGGCGCGTAGGGCGCGGCGGGCGCGGCGTAGTAGGGCGGCGGCACGCTGAGGCTGTGCAGCACGGCCACCGCCGAGTGTGACACTGACCTGGTGGGGCGTACGGCGCGGCCTGCGGCGCGGGCGGCGCGTAGGGCGCGGCGGGCGCGGCGTAGTAGGGCGGCGGCACGCTGAGGCTGTGCAGCACGGCCACCGCCGAGTGTGACACTGACCTGGTGGGGCGTACGGCGCGGCCTGCGGCGCGGGCGGCGCGTAGGGCGCGGCGGGCGCGGCGTAGTAGGGCGGCGGCACGCTGAGGCTGTGCAGCACGGCCACCGCCGAGTGTGACACTGACCTGGTGGGGCGTACGGCGCGGCCTGCGGCGCGGGCGGCGCGTAGGGCGCGGCGGGCGCGGCGTAGTAGGGCGGCGGCACGCTGAGGCTGTGCAGCACGGCCACCGCCGAGTGTGACACTGACCTGGTGGGGCGTACGGCGCGGCCTGCGGCGCGGGCGGCGCGTAGGGCGCGGCGGGCGCGGCGTAGTAGGGCGGCGGCACGCTGAGGCTGTGCAGCACGGCCACCGACGACACCGGCGGCAGCGCCGGCGGCGGCACCGGCTGCGGGCTCTGCGGAGGACACACACTGTTAGGGAACTGTTGCTTCTTTATGTGAAACATCTAAATCACTGGGCCTTGTCAGACTACTGACACCTTTTTTTTGTTTGTGAATTGAAAAAAATTAAAAAGGAAAATTTAATTTTTCTGTGCATAGTGTCCAAGACCTCTTTTTATTGAAAACAGCAGCAGCAGAAGTGGGTGAAGCATTGGTACCTCACTGGATGAACCATCAAAATTCTCCACCTACAAATATTTTTCCATACCTATTTCCTTTCATACATAATCCTTTTATGCATGCATTATCTTTGCAAAATAATTAAAAAAATTCATTTCTGCCGGACATTTCATCCCATTCTTAATTAAAGGTGTATACACATGCATGGGCGTACCCAGGGGGGGGCAGGGGGGGCAGCTGCCCCCCCCCCTGGATCAAGGTCCAGATACGGGGATTCAAAAATCCCAAAAGATCTCCTAAACGAAAAAAGAAATCTATAAAGAGTACGCTAGATAATATGCTACCTCCTGCTGTTTCCTTTGTATATTTAATATTTTGTATGCGTGTCTTCGTGTATAGACCAGGGTCGATATTTTGAAAATAGTAAAAAGTGAAAAAAAATTATAGTAAGATGAAACCCATTGGAAAAGGTAGAGAATATAACAAAAATGTAAGGAAAAAAATTACGAAACACATTAGTATACAATATAACATAAAATCTTATATTTTTCGAGTAATTTAAGTATAAATTTTAGTAAATTGCCCAAAATTGTACATAATGTTTCAAAAAAAATTCGGATTCGTGTCTTCATTAGTTGTATTTTCTGAGAACATTTACTGTAATATTGTATATTATTATTAAAAAATTAAAAATAAATAATGTACTTTAAAAAACTAAAAAACACGCTTTTTGAAAATACGAAATAAAAAATACGAAGAAAATGTATTTTACTGTAAAAAAAGCGTGGGGTGGTTTTTAAGATGCTATTGACACCACGCAACCCACGTTTTTTTTTACAGTAAAATACATTTTCTTCTTATTTTTTACTTTTTAGTTCGTATTTTCACAAAAGCGTTTTTTTAGTATTTTGAAGTACATTATTTATTTTTATTTTTTAGTTGGATTATTTTTTCATATTATTGCATTGTCATCGGCCCTGTGCAAATTTTCAAGTTAATCAGATGTTTAGTTCCGTTACATACATACATACAGGTCAAGCTAATATTAGCGTGTTGAAAATATAAAACTTTATATTTGTTTCATTAAGTACCTTAGGCCGCGAACTTATCAGCCGCCCCTCATTTTTTTTTATCCTGATAATCGTAGGGCTTTTACATAAAGTTATGAGATTATTGTATTGTCATCGGCCCTTGAACCCTGTGCAAATTTTTAAGTTAATCAGACTCCTAGAAGTAAGTAACAATGAAGTTAAAAGATTCCGTTACATACATTGTATACATACATACAGGTCAAGCTAATAAAAGCGTATTAAAAAAGCAGATAATTTGACGTGAGAATTTTCCATTAAAAACTATAACGGTATATTGGTCTATAACGTGAAAGGCAAATATACGCGCGGTACCCAGCTTGAAAAAATTTGCCCCCCCCTGACCAAGAACCTAAACCCCCCCCCCCCGACCAAATTTTTGCCCCCTCTTGCCAAGACTTTGCCCCCCCTGGCTTAGACTTTGCCCCCCCCCCCCCTGGCCAAGATTTTGCCCCCCCCTGGCCAAGAACCTGGGTACGCCCATGTACACATGCACCTTATTTCTCAGTGTGCGTTACCTAAGGATAATCAGTTAATCATATCTGAGCATGACTAGAGAGACTCACAACCATGCTTATCCCGATTTCGTAAGATATTGCTATATTAAATTCTGAAATATTACTCAAATCAATAACCGCGACAATTTAGTGGGGAATTTTAATTAAAATGCTCTTGCAATTTACATACTGGATAGTAATTGTAGTAAGAATGTGACTCCGGCTGGTCATGTATGGGCACTGTGATGAGATTAGTCCTGGGCCGAGGCCTCTCCGCTGCGAGGGCTAGTGAGTGTGCCCGTGGATCACCCGCTCCTACTGTAGGTGCTGATGCTCCCACCTGTAGAAAAAGTATATAATAACTATCCTATATATGTGAACCTACCCCACTTCGCTCAGGTGATTGGAGTTTATATGATTACACTAATTTATCCCACAAGACAGTAAATTAAAAAAAAAACTATCCATATATCCATGTCCTGTCCCAAGGTTTACTCTATTTGTGCACCAAATTTCATTAAAATAGATTCAGTAGTTTAGGCATGAAAACATAACAAACGCAGACAGAGTTACTTTCGCAATTATTAGTATGGATGAATGGATATTGGTCACTACCTAGCTCTCATTGATCAATGACTTCAGGCGTCAAGTAGGTATAATTTTTGCATCACTTAGTAGTCATAGAAAAAATCAGTAAGTCGTCAGGTATCGGTCGGTCTTATTAATTTTTTTCAGTTTTTTTGTTTTTCATCAGTCTTATTAATTATAAGGTATCTATACCAGAACATGTCCGATGGAGTTTTAGAGGAAAAACATGTTTTCACACTGTTATTTTATTACACAACACTTGTGCACTATCATTAACCTATATCAAACAAAATGCCATCAACTTTATCCAATGTAACTCAAAAATACACCAAGAAAATGAAAATAAAACAAGAGCTCAACTTGTCCCTTCAGACTTCCCGCCAAAACTCCCATTAAACTTCAGTGAAGACATAGACAATGTAGTAGATACAAAAATTACCACAGACAATATATAAATAGTGAATTGCTTAAATTAACAAAATCCATATACTGTAACCCTCTCCCCATAATTGGGAGACACCATTTTGTTACAATGTGCGTTCGTAGAGACAGGGGTTAGTGGCCAGCATGCTATAAGGTCTTTTAAAACTGCCCATAAGGCATGCAACAAGGTTTAATGAAAATGTCATCTATCTAAAAAAAGCTACTTACTGATAGCGGCTTCACAATAGCAACATTGTTAGGTGCATCAGACTCCTGCTTGCTTTCTGCACCCTGGGACACATGTCTGTGGTTTATGTGCGCCTGCAAATCTCTCTGCAAACAAAAACAAACAAAAAATTATATAGCTGATCATTTCTTACACCTAACCTTGGTTTGATGCAGTCTAATGTATTTCAATAATTTTTGTTAGTATAAATTGTTTCTTATTTTATTAATACATTTGTGTAGAAAAGTCTAATAGAAAGGTAATGATAAGAAAAGTGTGGAATGGTTGGTGTGAAGAGATATAAAACTATGTTTCAATATTATTGAAAAGGACGCTTAACAATGTACCTAAGGAGTCAACACTGTAATCTATAGGTACTAATATAATAAAGAGGAAAGATTTCATTGTTTGTTTGCATTGAATAGGCTCCGAAACTACTGGACCGAGTCGAAATTTTTTTTATCATTAAAATCCTACATTATCAGTGATGAACAAAGGCTACAGAAAATTTTCAAAAAACTTAGGGATCCATATGAAAATTTCCATATTGTTAATCAATTTGTGAGAAAAGTACCAAAAAAATCATTATATTGTGTACTCTGTGGAAATTTTATTAATAATAGTATGAATCAATGTATTACAGATATATAGAGAACAACAAAATCTACAAACGAGTCTGCGATAACATACGTCTAATTATTACAGTTGTGTCACAATAACTATTTTTCCATGTTAAAATATGTGATAGTCACGACGGAACAAAGCGATGTAGGGGACTCCAAAGGGGATAAAGTAGGGAACAATAGGTTGGGTCCCATGAAACATATGGAGAATATTTATTTCATGCAACCAATCCCTTTTAAAGCCTAAGCCGTAAGCTGCGGGGAATAGCTATGTGCAATAAATATTAAATGATGCTACTTAGTGTAATAAAAGTGTTTTTCAAAACTCTTCATTAGGGTGGAAAAGTACAGGTTAGTCATTACACTTATCATTACATGCCTAGAGGGTGAAAATAATATTTTTTACCTGTGAAAGATAAGTCCTCCTGCATCCTGTGTTGCCATAACGAGTTCCTGAATGTGTGCACATAAATACTGTTCCTAATCCTGTTTGTTCTACTCTCAACACCTGAAATATAAAGTGGGATATTGGTTACCATGCACTGCCAATCTAGGGTTGCTGGATCGAATCCCGGCAAAGCAGAAATCGGAATGATGAGTTTTAATTTTTGTTGTTAGTCTGGGTGTTTTTGTGTGTCCATGGTATCCATAACACAGAGAATCCTAGTGTGGGGCTATGAGTGTGTAGCATTATTTAATACTAGGTATATTCTATTCTATCATCCTTAGATGTTACAGGTTGAAGATAGTTTTTTCATTTGGAAGGCTTGCGTGGGTACATGGATCCAATACGTAGATACCCTTTCGAGACACTTTGATGTTGTTATGTGGTTACATGTGGCGGATACCATCCTCGTCCATATCATATAAAAAGTTATATGACCCGAAGATGGTCCCGCCATGTGCACAGGAGCTATTGCAGGAATAAGGGAAACTAATATTGGGTCTATGGGGGTGAAATAACGAGGGACAGGTAAATGGGCTGTGAGAACCTATGGGACACCTGCCATTCAGACTAGTAAATAATCTAAAATGAGGCAGGTGGTGACTCACTACTCACTGAATGGGCCCCTATAATCGGCGTAAATGCCTGGGAGCAACATAGGCGTGAGCAGCTAGGGGTGTTGAGAGGAGTTGCACCAATTTCACCATCACTGGGAGATAAATCCAACCCGGAGTGGGGTTCCTCGCTTTTACGCCAATTACTTAGTTACACTGCGTTTCAAATTACTTTGAAGTGACAACGTCTAAAAAATCTATGAACGCTGGCTGCACGCATGAAAAAGATTGACTAATTGTATTGTTATGCTTGCAACCTTACATTGAGGCTTGAGCGTTCGGCTTGTGCCGTTCGTCGACTATTTAAAATGAAGTGAAAAGTTAATGTGGTTTTCATTGCTTTGTTATGATGTTGTCACTTTAAACTATCTTCCGTAAGCCGACTTTGCAGACAACAGATCCTTTATTATTATAATCATTTAATTTAATCCATTAAATAAAACTGTAATGATATACTCATCAGAACCTAGAGAAACTGCTTTTGGAGTACCTCAAGGGAGTATTCTCGGACCACTCCTATTTTTGATTTATATAAATGATTTTCCATGTGCAATAAGGGAGCCTATGGTTTTGTTTGCGGATGACAGTACTGGAATATTTATTGACGACAATACACCATCTTACGAAAACGATATTAATAATGCTTTACAAAATCTAGTACAGTGGCTGAATAACAATAACCTTAAAATAAATTTAGATAAAACATGTTACATGAAATTTATTAACAAGAACATGAAACCAAAAGATTTGAATATCTGCTATGAAGGTAAATCGATTTGCGAGGTCAAATCTACGAAGTTTTTGGGAATTCATATAGATCATAACCTCAGATGGAAAACTCATTTAGAATATATTATTAAGAAATTAAATAAGTTTTCATTTGCTTTACATATGCTATCCAAGGTAGTAAATATTAACGCATGCCTTACAGCATATCACGCATTTGTGGGAAGTACTTTAAGATTTGGCATTATGTTCTGGGGAAACGCTGCAGGGGTTTGTAATGCTTTCAAAGCACAAAAGAAGTGTGTTAGATCCATATGCAAATTGAAGACTACGGAATCATGCAAGCCTCACTTCCAACGTTTGAATATCTTAACGCTCCCTTTGTTATATATTCTCGAAGTAGCCTTAATGGTAAGAAAAAATATTGAAAGTTATGAGACATTTTCATTAAATCGCCACAAGAAAAAACTTCAAAATGTATATTCGAGAACAAAATTGTATCACAATAGTATATTTAGTATGGGACCTAGGATTTATAACTCTTTGCCTAGTGATATTAAATGTTCGAATTCAGAATTTAAACCCATGTTAAAACGCTATCTAATAAAAAAAGCTTACTATTCTGTTAACGAATTTTTAAACGATAAATCACGATTGATATAAATAAATTTGATTATTAGTATTTTAAACCTGACATTTAAAATATTACAACAATGTTTAAATTAAATATAATTTATTTATTAATAATTTGACATGAAAAATTTGGGAATTGTAATTTTATTGACCTAGTATTATATAATGACTCGAAATTAATTATAGACTATTTAATAAATTTTTATTGTATATTTTGCATGCCTCAACAGGCAGAACTTGGCAGATCAATATGTACCAATTTTGTAACCATTTAGTACCCATGTTCGTGCAAATAAAGAATTTGACTTTGACTTTGACTTTAATTAGATATTACATTATAAAGCTACATTTTAGAAAACATTATTTATTAAGTTTACCTTTTCTCTACATCTAGGGCAGTGAGTGTGATCAGATCTTGCACATGATAAACAAAATACATGTTTGCATGGTATCTGTAACAAAAATATTATAATTATTTTTAAGGTTTTTTTTTTAACAAAGCTTTTATTATTTCCTGTAGTATTAAGTGTGTAATGCACAAATAGTAAAGCAGCACTCATTTGTTTCAAGCCATCAACAAGGCCTTTCTTCAACATGCATTGGTAACACCAGCATTTTTTTATTGCGATTTTTTTATGACGAGCGTGAAGGCTAGGTGGTGTTAAGTGGTCGCTGCAGCTAATGGACATCTGCACACAACTCCAAGCAAGCTTGAACTAGTCTTGAAGTAATATGCAGTTGAGCTGCCACTATGGAGGCTGATGGTTGCCTCATGTAAGTCTGGCCAGAAATTGCATCTTTCCACTGGTACACTAGCAGCTGCCCGCAACTTCGTCTGCGTGGACTTTGACATTAGTCATAGCATGATGTTATATAACCTAAAATCTTCCCCGATAAATGGACTGTCCAATACAAAAAGAATTTCTCAATTAGAACCAGTAGTTCCTGAGATTAGTACGTTCAAACAAATAAACACAAAATCTTTAGCTTTAAATATAATTAAATATAGATTTAACACTTAAATTTGTTTTCCTATGTTCTTACATTCATGAGATATTCTAAACCTTGTTCTCTGTAAACATAGGTAGCAAAATAAAATGTGAATATTCTTACCATTCGTCCGTAAATAAGGATAGGTTTTGAGCAAATATCACAACAGTATATCATGGGGTTTAGGACTTTTTCCCCGATCAGGGTGGCTCGGTGGCTCCAGTCCAAACGCAGCATTGGCTCTGGTGGACCTCTCTGGAGGGTTGTGAATACAGGAGCTTCTAGTTGTGATATGTCTGAAGGAACTTCAACTGGAAACAATTTTTATACTTTATTTATTAACATTCTTAACCTTCTTTATGAATGGTCTTGATCTTTTGATAATTTTGCCAATGTCAAGTGAATATTTGTATCCAGTTTTTGTCATTTTTGGTTAAACCAGGTGATTTAATAATCATCAATGTCAAATCAGGTATTAGTAATCAGCTAGTCAAGTCAGTCAGATATCCCAGTTAAGCAATGGCTGCTGCACTAGAATGTGGGAACAATCAAGTTTTGGAGACAACGGGAAGAAACATGTTTTCACACTTTTGACTTTAGAACACTTGTGCACTGTAATTAGCTTATATCGAACAAAATGCCACATATCCAATATAACTTAAGAATACATTAAGAAAGTAAAAATAAAACAAGAGATATAAAAATAATATAAATAATAGAGATATAATATATGCAGGTATGAATTCTGTGGTTTCAGAACCTATATTAAAAATCCTGCTCAAATATTTACTTTTTGCACATTAATAGTGTAAAATTGGGAATTGTGGACACAAATTAGTTTTAATAATCATTATCTAGAGATGTGAACCCTGATGTAGAGAGTTTGTACAAGGCAATTCCTAGTCTTTTCTTTTTATACTTATTATTATATCTCTAATCTATGTATAAAAATAAAATGTTGCAAAAAAAGTTATGGAATGATCTTAAATAGCTCTTAATCTCTGTTAGTGAAACCAGTATTTTTTATTCCCTTTTTAAATATCAGACTCATTCAATAGACTTCAATGAACTAGGTCCTTAAAAACAAATAGAATTTTGCAGGAACATTTTGAATAAAATTTGTAAAGATTTCTTTGGCTCACATCAATTTAATCTGCACAAACTACAGGTTTTAATTCCTACTACAAAAATGAAATATAAATAAAAAATAATTATAATGCATCATGTTACTGAATGTTTTGGAAAGAAAATATTAGGAAAATGAAACAGATAAAGAAAAGAGAAAACAGATTCAACTGTTGACATTTTCCTATCAGTTTATCAATAACCTATTGACAGATGAAATTAGGTGTTATTGCATGCGCACAAGATAAATAAACTTACGTTTCGCAGGTTCTGCTTGCTCGCTCTCTTCTTTTGTTTCTTCCGGGGCTGCCTCCTCTGCCTCTTGGGAGGTTTCCTCCACGGAACAATCCTCTTCGTCGGATGACATAACCTTGGGCACCTTTTTACCCCGGCCTCTACCCCGACCACGGCCGCGCCCTCGCCCCCGTCCACGACCTCTCCCACGCGCATTTCTCTTCTCACTATTCATTTAAACTGTTGATAAATACCCGAGCTGTTGTCAAATCAATCTAACCTTAACGTTTCACGTAGGTATAATGTACATTGACAGAACAGAACACACGTACGCTAAAAAGTAACGGTCATTTTGTACAAATCGCTAAAGTGTACTTTTAAAAGATTGTTCGCATTTCATATACAAAAAGTTTACAGCAATAACGGAAATTCCAGGAATCCTGCAATATTAAGCGTTTAGAATAGAAAATAGACAGATTAAAAATTGTTTTATTTTATGATACAGTCAAATCAAATGACAGCTAACTGTCGATGTATTTTTTTTTCATTTATGGCATCGCAAACTCTGTGCATACTGCCAGCGTCAAGTATAATTTTTGCATCAATTTTTTGCCCGTTTCAATGAAACTGGACGAAGTAATAACAAAGTCAGTAAATCGTCAGTAATCAGTCAGTCTAGTCAGTCCAAAATTCAAGTAAAGCGATGGCTACTTTACTAGAACGTGTCCGACTGAATTTTGGAGGCAAGCAGATAAAACATATTTTAGCACTGTTATTTTATTTCACAAACACTGTAATTAACCTATATCAAACAAAATGCCATCAACTTTATCCGATATAACTCAAAAATACACAAATAAAATGAAAATAAAACAAGAGCACATGTCTTTTTCGACTTCCCGCCAAAACTCCAATGTCTATTTTATACTATGATTTTAAAATATATTTTTTTCTTCAATTATGGCATCGCAACGCTATAAACGAAAAAAAAAACTGCATATTTTAAAATCATAGTATAAAATAGACATTGGAATACGTAGCATCTACTACTATGTTTGTGACATTGGAGTTTAGAGAAAGAACGGAGAGGCGAGCATTCGGGAAGGCCTATCTAGCAGGGGACTTCCAAAGGTTGATGAATGGGATCCATCCATCATCTTTTAACATCATTTATAATTCATAATTTAATATATTTTACGGTCAAGGCTTCATACATATTATGGATATTATAATTTTACTAATCTTATAATAATATGCTATCGAATAGGGATAGAGGGTGGTAATAAATCACTATAAAATAAACGCTAATTTTCTTTCGGTGTTGTATAATGTTCAGATATTTATTTCGTTTACTCTAATTCAGAATTCATAGGGTCAATGTCAATAGCCTTCTAATGTTTTGGTCAAGATTTTAAAGTATAAAAGTTGTTTTAAATATTTAGGTACTTATTTTGTTTTTTCTTAGAATTTTTATCATAACAAGGAAAATTCGAACGTTTAATTAGAGGATCTTGGCAAAGGTATATTGTGTGAATCGTACTTACGTCATGTCAACGAGATTCTAATTCTGTTTTTTTAAGTTTTATTAAATCTATTTAAAATTTAAACACTAATTGACACGAAGTAAATAATGTTAACAGTACCTGAAGTTTTCAATACATAGTAACAAACTGAAAAATCTTAATCGGAAAATCTAATTTAACCGTTTGTTTAATTAACAAAACTCTGGCAAAGTGGAACTGTTTACGAAATGACAAAAATGATTGATTTACGATGTCGGTATATTTTGCTAACTGCTATGAATTAGAACAAACAATTTCTTCTTTAGTATTTTAATTTAGTGTTTTAATGACGCGCGCCGGGTACCTTTTGAAGGGGAAGCAGGAAAAAAAGTAGGTATCTCTAATTAGTATGTGGTCAGGGCCAAATATTATGTAGGTTGTTGCATTATATACGTCTATGATAAAATTTGGGTGACTCTCTGGTTTCAAAACGATGGTTAATTTTACCGAGGAGCAAGTACATTGCTGCTTCAAATTTTCTGTTAAATAAAAACTATCTAATTAATTGCAAAGAATTAACAAAACCTTACAAAGCATGCATAAAATTCTTGCAAATGTGCAAATGACATGATGTACTGACATCAAATACCGATTGTTTGATGATTGGATACGGTGATATAAATAATACATACGAATGCTTGTGCTAATGATGTTACTGATCCCGCATATCAATTAGTTTAAGTTTACACACGTAATTTAAATTAAAGGAAAAATCTCGATCCTCAGTGTCAATAGTTACATTTTTATGAGTTCATGTATGAGATCTTTGACCTTTTGTTTCTTTCGACCGATCGCCCGTTTCATTGTATTATGATAGATCCTGTTGGTGGTAGCTGCATTTTAGTAAAGGTAAATATTTTTATTTTTTAAAAATATATATTAAGAAGGATAAAAAATTTTGGGCATGACAATGTAGTGGGTTCATCAGAATTGGCCTAAGTAATGTGGCTTCACGACAGAAATAGTTGCGTCGGTTGTAATTTTCCAGTCAAATTAGGTAAGCTCTATTACCTTTTTTGTATCGAGGAAGAAACCTTCAAAAGGTACCCAACACCTTGAGAGAGATACCTCTCCTAATCCACTAAAAACCTCTCGATGGCCTGCCTCAGCACTTGAGGAGGACTCTGGGATCTCCAGAGGAACCAAAACGGGCCCATCATTCGTAGAGCTTTGGTGCTCTCCTACAACTTCCAGCGCTTGCTATGGCATGGTCGCTAAATGGAAACGGGCCGTTCAAGAAATTTGAACTTGTTTTAGATCAGAGGCACGTCCCGGGTTTGAACCTAGACCCAGGTCTTTACAACTAGGCTATCAGTTGTCATTGCAGATAAAGTATACATTGTATATAGAGCTATTATCTGCAGATATAAATGTTTTGACCTACGTGTGTTGTTGGCCTATCTACCTACACTTTAAAGATACGGCCTTTGTTGAAGGTAGAATTTATTATCACTGGTTCTTTTTATTCAAGCAGATTAGCTTATGCAAGGTACTATCATTCAGTTTCAATGCAATCAACTCTTATCAATTTTTTTTAGATATTAACTAACTAAACTATATGTAACAATTAACAAAATAACAACAAACTAACTAAATAGTATATAACTAAGTATTTAGAATATAACTAAGTATGTAGTAATGTTAACGTTGTTGTGTTATGGGCCGGCGCGGCACTAGTCATAATTTTGTATGATTGACTTTCTGGTTCGGTTCTTCAAGAGATTATTATCATCATCGATATGTTTATATTAGTTCCTTCAGAAAAATCTTAAAGAGGTGCGTCCAGGATTTGATCCTACAACCCTAAATAACTGGCTCGACTTATTTGTATTATTAGGCATTATTCAGTACAATGTTTGCACTGAACTCTTTGGCTGCAACACTTTTTGCGTCCCACAGCTGGGCACGATTGTTGGTGACAGTAGTCTTATTCTAGTGCCACATGATTTCCACCTGAACTTTTGTCTTTTACCCTAAAATTTTTGTATTTGAATAAAATAATATTTGAAGATTTACGATTTAGATCGGCAAAAACTGCCGCTTTTGAACAAATTTTTAAACAAATTCTCTATTTAATAGTAGAATAGAGTTATCTAAGAATTTCTGTTTTGTCTTCACCACTGCCCCCAAAGGAATCCTATTGTAGTCATAGTACATGTTATCTGCTGAATATATGTAGAGCATTTTAGCCAGATATAATTGTTATGTAAGCGATGCAGCTAGCGGAGTGAGGTCGGCGAGACTCAACGCGGTCACGGTCGGTTGTCGCTCCCCGTGAGAGGATCAAGTACCTAGATACGATGTTTCTTGTGGAATATGATAGGTGATGTTTACGAGTTGTGAGGACACTAAGACATGTACTTGTAAGTGTTGAAGTAGATGTTGTTTTGTTTGCGCGCACTTAAAAGCGACACGTGGTTGACTTGTTTTGTAATTTTTTTCTTTGTGTTTTTTTGAATCTATGATGGGTGTAATGTGTTTTACGAATAAAGTTAATAACTAAATAAATATAAAAATAAATACATAAATCCCTACTAATATTATAAATTCGAAAGTAACTTTGTCTGTCTGTCTGTTCGGCGCTTTCCCGCTTAAAACGAATTTTAATGAAATGAATGGAACACAGTTAGAGTGTACCTTGGGAAAGGACATAGGATGGTTTTTATCCTACGGGAACCTATAAAACGGGTCCACGCGGGCGAAGCCGCTGGCCGAAGACTAGTAAATAGATAAATAACGTTTAGACTCATAGCTCCACAGTAAGGTAGATATACCCTGTGTCGTGAGTACCAAGGACACATTATTATTATTATTTGGTTTGGTGGGGACGGGTGATTACTGCTGATAACTCACCTATTTTGACTAAGTATTATTATTTTGCCAGGTTTCAATGAAACGGATATGTAAGTATTCGATTCTAATGTTTTTACTGGACCTGCATATGGACAGAGTGTGATAATGCCATTAGGTACCTATGAAGACAAGTAGACGTTAATCGAACCTTTTCTTGCATAACCCGAATTCAATTTATATGAAGAAGCAAGTGTGCAAGCTGAAGCGGCAATGGGCAGACCATATAGTTAGGAGGACTGAAAACCGGAGGGAAGAAAGGTCCTCGAATGGCGACCACGTCTCGGCAAAAGGAGCACAGGCCGCCCTCCAACCAGGTGGACTGACGACCTGAAGAAGATAGCGGGAAACCGCTGGATTCAGAGGGCGCAGGACCAGACGGAGTGGCGAACATTAGGGGAGGCCTATGTCCAGCTGTGGACTTTAAAAGGCTGATGGATGGATGATGGATGGAAGAAACAAGGAAGACGTATTTTAATTTCGTTGGTTGTACTCCAGTTTAATTAGTTTTTTATCTGTGCTTCCTTTAGCTTGATTTCACGAATGTAAGCGAAGTATCGTTCCATTTCCATAGATTTGTCTAATTGACCTCGGTATAAAAATAGCCCCAATCTTCTTTGGTCTGAACAGTGCAGTCATTAGGTAGGTATCTACTCTGTGAAGAATAGGGTCTTTCTTTGGCCACAACATAAATAAGTCTATTTTATTGGTCCCTCCAAAATTAGGGCCCAAATTTTATCGCTTTTTTATTTACAACACTAGAAATTTAAGATACAGTACAAACAAGTTCTTTTGTGTTGAAGAGTAGATATGGTTGTGTTTTTTTTAAATTGTGTCACATTTTATTTCTATTTTCTTGACGCGTAGTGTAGTGATTACTAAGTAATCTGTGACATAGATTGGCGTTATTGTTTCATTCTGGTCAGTAACCAAGAAATAGATGAGTTACTAGGCCTACATTATTAGAAGCGAGCATCTGTTCGCAAAAAAGCGTTTCGCAATCAGGAACCGATATCAGGCGGGTCAGGCACAAAAATAAATTTGGCAAGCATTTCCCACTTCCTTGAACCGTACGCTTTTCCCGCTGACGTCCATCGCGGTTTTCTTTGAAAATAGAACATACGTTGCGCATAATGGCCGACGATTTTTTGGCCATTATTTCTAATCGGGTTCATTTACACGTGTTTCACAGACTGCTCGTTTCTTTGGATGAGGATTATAATTATGGATATTTTGTTGTAGTTTAAGATTAGATACCTATATTTAAAGAGAAAATAGATATAAGTTATGTTTGCATCACAGTCTTATTTGCATTTATCCATACCATTAACAGGGTTTTAATTATAATTCAGCGTTTTGCTTTTTTTAGGGTTCCGTACCTCGAAAGGAAAAAACGGAACCTTTATAGGATCATTTTGTTGTTCGTCCGTATGTCAGTCAAGACTACTCAAGACACCTTTTCTCAGGAACGCATAAAGGTATCAAGCTGGAATTTATATCAAATACTCAGGTCTACCGTCCCTTAGAGCTGTGAAAAATATCAAGCTTGTAAGCCAACGCAAACGCTACATCGTGTGTCTAATTTAAATTATAATAAATACTATAAAATAAATAAAAAAGGCTTTATATTTGCAGGCCCAAGCGCGATTTCCCTTTGTTCTCGTTTTCAAGTTTTTATTGTTATGTGTTTGTTCTAATTTGTGCTGATTTCTATCAGCTGCCAATAAACATACAAAAACTTGTTGTAATAAAAACAGAATATTTTTTTTCTAATATCATAGCATCGCAAACTCTGTGCGTATTGCCAGCGTCAAGTATAATTTTTGCATCACTATTTTGACAGTTTCGTTGAAACTGGACGAGTATGACGTCAGTAATCAGCCAGCAAGTTTGATATCAAGTAAAAAATTATTGAGGAATTTAGGAAACAAGCCATATATTTGCACTGTTATTTCATTTCACAACACTCGTGCACTGTAGTTAACCGATATTGAAATAAACGTTATCTACTTTATCCAATACTAGCTGTGCCCCGCGGTTTCACCCGCGTTAGAAAGAGAAGTGAACCAAACTTTACAGGATTACTCGTTGGACCAATCTGAAGATTCTCCGAGAATTTCATTGAAATCGGTCCAGCCGTTTCGGAGTCTATAAGGAACATACATACACACTTTCTCTTTTATAGATATGAATAACTCAAAAATACGCTAAGAAAATAAAAATAACACAAAAGCACAATCCTTTTCGACTTCCCGCCAAAACCCCAGCCAGAATGCTCTAAATTATTCGTAGTTTTGAAAAATGACGTGAGTCTTTTCTCTATTGCCATAGAGGGCCCTAGTGTAGCTGTAGTCACGTTACCTAGCGATGCAATGAACAGCGCCTGACTGTCTACGGAGCTCTAGTTCGCGACCGCTGACTACATGCCACACTATATTATTTATATTATGAATAATTTAATTTTTATTTAATATTTTTTTTACTTGTAGCGACCTTGATAGTATGTAATATAGTTTGTTCGTGATTCAAAAATGGCGCTAGTCTGCGTTTTCCTCGCATAGAGGTTGCTTATACGCAATGCCGAGCAGCGACCTGTAACAGCGCCTGACTGTCTACGGAACCCTGAACTCGTTCGCGACCGCTGACTTCATGCTGCACCAGTCGTATTATCTGGCTTCTGGTTTTTTATAACTTGTAGATTTACCTGTATCTTAAGTATTAGTAAAATGTTGTTACAACTTTTTTACCAATTACTTTTATATATATTATTATGTACTTTATGAATGATAAATGTACGCCTTAATAAAGAAACAAGACAAAAAGACATCAATGTTCTTTTAAAATATCTGAATAGGTACTCATTTTGCTCTCTGTCATCAAATCACACAATCCTAAGAGAACAAAACAGTGTAGGCTTCTTGTTTTATATAATATCATTGAGTGTAGGTATGTGTTGTATGCATAGATTTTCTATATATACTCAAAGTCATAAAAATCTATGGTAAAATTTACACATACACGCTAAGCACATAAAAAACAAACCTTATTTAACTTCTGACGGCGTGCGTCACATGTAATGTAACAGATAACAAAGTCAACAGTTCACATCCAATATTTATTTATTAATTACTTATTAATTTTATCAATATGCACTTCTTTATGAAGATGATAATATTATTATTAAAATAGAATAAGAAAACGCAGTCTATTACAAGATTTTATTTTCTTCACTTTTCAGATGATATATACTTTTCGGTAGGTACGTAGGTAGATAGTCCCTATAACTTCGGGATTTATTCTTAAAAGAGCTACGGTATCCCCTGCCTGATCGTAAGAGGAGACTAAAAGTTGGCTTCCGGAGTTGCTGGAGGTGAGAGTGGGAGCTTGCTCGCCCGTCCAGCCAGCAGCCCCAAGAAGTACAGCGGTGTGTGCGGCCGCATGCAGCCGTAATAATCTGAAGCTGAAGCTGCAGGAGATAGCCGAAGATAGCGTTCTAGGGCGGGTTTCATAAAAAAGGTATATAAATTAACGCAATTTACAAAATTAATGTGTCACAATTTTTAGAGGGCATAATTTAATAGTAAAAAATAAAGAAGCACGTAGGTACATTGTGTCTAATTTGTTATCTTTCAGTATCTCAAACAAGAGAAAACTGTAATCGGATTAAAGTCAAGACGAAGTCAAGACTCAAAATATCAAGATTTTTTTAAAGGAAGTAGGTACCACATACGACAGGTATAATTGACATTCAACTGTGGTTCAATTCATCGAAATAACTGGACGAGCACCGTGGTAAACTCCTCGAGAATCATAAGCATGGTGCTTTTCGAAGATACATAAAATTTGAATAGGCAGTTTGTTTGTGAAGAATTTATACAAGACAACCCACATATTCCTTACTAGCGGCCGCCGGCGACTTATATATATATTATATATATATATATAAAATAAAATATATATATTTAAAAATGTGTGATCTTAAAGTAGGTTAGATTTGACTTGGCCAGTTTTTATCAGAATTAAAATAACTTTATAGAATGACTAATGTAATGAAAACTGGCCAAGTCAAACCTAACCTTTAAGATCTCACATTTTTAAAAAAACAGCAATTATTATAGGTATCCAATAAAACAAAGAAATAGAGATTAATACTTGTTCATAATGTTATTTTGTTCCTATAAATACATATTTGGATTTTGCATAGAGCTTGGCACTCATTTAGATCTCCATTCTTTTTTAGGCAAAGCCCACAGCCAAGCATAAATTTTGTATTGAACTTGGCTCTCCTTTTTTACGTTTATGTTTTTGATGGGATTCATTATTCACTATTCAATAATAGCATCGCAAACTCTGTGGATATTGCCACGGTTAAGTATAATTTTTGCATCACTTAGTAGTCATAGAAAAGTCAGTAAGTCGTTAGTTATATATAAGTCAGTCAGTCAGATGTTCAAGTAAAGCAGTGGCTACTTTACCAGAACATGTCCGATGGAGTTTTGGAGGCA
This sequence comes from Pyrgus malvae, assembly GCA_911387765.1. Classification (NCBI taxonomy): domain Eukaryota; kingdom Metazoa; phylum Arthropoda; class Insecta; order Lepidoptera; family Hesperiidae; genus Pyrgus; species Pyrgus malvae. The sequence goes on from OU426951.1 coordinate 6,025,954, forward strand.
AGCCGAAAAAACATGTTTTCGCACTATTGGGGCAAGATTTGGAGAGTATGTTGGGTGACGCATAGGTCCCAGTCGCAGCTCTTCTAGAGCTAGAGCAATTTAGTCTCGGTTGTTTAATTAAATGGCAAGCTTTTCCATCATTGTTTGCAATTGTTGGCAATACAAATCTGCAGTTATCGTCTGGCCTGTTCTTAAGAAGCTGTAGTAGATAACACCAGCACTGGTCCACCAAACACTAACCAGAATCTTCTTTTTGGTCTGTTTTCGCTTAGGGCAAAGTTTTGCCGGTTTTCTAGAGGTACGTTATTACCGACTTCCAAAAGAAGGAGGTACTGTATTCGGCTGTATGTATTTTTTTTTTTTATATATGTTCACCGATTACTCCGCCGTTTGTGGACCGATTTTCAAAATTCTTTTTTTGTTCGTATGCTTATACTCCCGAGGTGGTCCCATTGTCACCAAATCAGGATCTGATGATGGGATCCCAGGGAAATCGAGGGGAACTCTCAAATTTTATAGGCACACACATTGATTTTCTTATACTTTCTGAAGCATTAAAGATATTTGTGCATAGTAATCATCATCTCATGTTGCTGAGCTGATGATGGAAGGTACTGCAACAGTGAGGAGTTGAAAGCAAATTCTTTCAATAAATAGTTTTTTATTCCAAATCTTACATTCCTGAGGTGGTCCAACTGTCACCAAGTCAAAGTCTGATGAGGGGATCCCAGAGAAATCGAAGGGAACATTCAAATTTTATAGCACAACAAATGATTTTCATATTTTTGCTAAAGCAATACATGCATTTTTGTATAATTATCATCATATCATGTTGCTGAGCTGATGATGGAAGGTACTACGAAGGTTAGGAGTTGAGAGCAAATTCGTTCAATAAATGGTTTTTTGTTCGATATCTTACATTTCTGAGGTGGTCCAACTGTCACCAAGTCAAGGTCTGATGATGGTATCTCAGAGAAATCGAAGGGAACATTCAAATTTTATAGCACAACAAATGATTTTAATATTTTAACTAAAGCAAAACAGGTATTTGTGTATAATTATCATCATATCATGTTGCTGAGCTGATGATGGAAGGTACTATGATGGTTAGGAGTTGAGAGCAAATTCTTTCAAAAAATGGTTTTTTGTTGGAAATCTTACATTCCTGAGGTGGTCCAACTGTCACCATGGCAAAATCTGATGATGTGATACTAGGGAAATCGAGGGAAACACTGAAACTTAAAAGGCACACACATTCTTTTAGTCATATTTTTTAACATAATACAAATATTTATGTCCGGTAATTATCACCTCATGTTGCTAAGCTGATGATTGAAGGTACAACTCCTCAACGGTTAGGAGCTGAGAGCAAAAACTTTCATTAATTTATACGTTCAGGTGGACTGATAGTAGTATTCTTTCAGGCTATTAGATAAACATGATTATAAAAGATATCTCTTTAACGTTTAGAAGTTAAGTGAAAAGAAATCCCATTATGCTTAGGTATATACATATGTGCAGAATTATTAAAATTACTAAAAAGAGTGAAATAAATTAAGTTTTTAACAAAAAAATGTAACCGACTTCAAACGGTAAAAAATAAAATTGTTCAGTACCTACTTCTTCTTGCTTATGGTAATGACTCTTAAAACTATTTATGAAGTCGGGCCCTTAGTAAAATGTCCTGTCTTAGTAAATATAGTGTACCTTTCGTTCTGAATGGGCACCGACTCCAATATAGTTTTAACAGTCAATACCATAAGCAAGAAGAAATAGGTACTGTCCCACTGTCTGTACTGTCGGTGCCCATTTAGAACGATAAATTAACAAACAATATTAATAAACAATTTTATTAAATGATTCTTTTATTAAATTTTTTTACTACTTAGTCTGAAGGTTTTGAAAGAAACACAAATACTTATTGGTGTACATGTACAATAAAGAGTATAAATAAATAAATAAATAAATAAATAAACGAATGGTACGACATTTTAGTAAGGGCCCGACTCCAAAAATAGTTTTAAGAGTCATTACCATAAGCAAGAAGAAGTAGGTACTGAACAATTTTATTTTTTACCGTTTGAAGTCGGTTACATTTTTTTGTTAAAAACTTAATTTTTGTGGTGATCGCTTCCGATTAGAAACAAATGAAATACGAATTTTAAAACAATATTTTTCTGGGCTTATTTCGAAATAAATTTGAATTTGGAATTCCTAATCAAACGCAAGATATTTGATTGCCATTATTGAGTATCGCCATTTTCATAATAATATTATGTAAGGACCTTATATAATAACGTCAACAGGTCATAATGTGGATCACAAACTGTCATGTCCAAATTCAGTCAGTTTACAAACAATTAGGACAATTATCGTGGTGTTAATAACCTTAGATTAATACGTTAAATACGGACAACCTTCACAATGTTAAAACTACTTTTTTTTACATTGAGTTCAATTTTATTTAGCCTTTGATAGACTAAGTGCAAAATAGGGCAGTTAGTCATAAGATAAAATGTGCTATTCAATAGTACTACGTGCATTTTTTCCTTTTAAGTCTTTTACCATTAAAGGCTGAGAAGAAATATCTACCTTCAGTTTGAAACTGTGTCTAATTGTAGAAGTGCATGAATGGAACTGTTTGGCTGTTCAATTTCAGTAATAAATTATATATAGTATTTGCTATACTTACATAACAAAAACCGGTTCTATCTGGCAAACAAGGCTGAATCAATAAAGACCTCTGTTCACTAAATAACCTTTAAAAATACGTAGAAAATGAAATTTTCAGTCGTTTGAACTAGAGGTCAATAACAATGCATACCAAATAGTTTAATCAGTAATTATTGAAGTAAAAACTTCTTTAGCGGCATTGTGCACTTCTTCTGGGATGGGTAAAAAATGTTAAACTCGCGTCAGGACACGTAGCCTGATCGAATATTCGTAAGACGGAGGGGTGACAGCTGATGACGGCTCGACTGTCTATACTTGTAAAATTCGTTTATATCAAGTATATAAATATGGATATTGAACAAAGTGCATCTATTCATGAAAAAAGTGACGAAGAAATAGTGAAAGAAAATGAGTGAGTACTTTATAAAAATACTAGGTGAAAACCTACTGAAAATACTACATGAAAAATAATACTGATAATAAAAGCAATTCGTCATTCCCTAACCATTCCGGTTTTCACTTCTGCCGCCACTACCGAAATGCAACCCGTTGCTAGGTATGCAGTATTAAACATCACACACAAAAAATATTTACTCGTATTAGAGAAACTAGATTCTAGAGTCTAGAACTTCAATGAAATGCAACTTCTTGTTATAGGATTGGCGGGAAGATGTAAATTATAAAGTGTAAAAACTGGGTACAAATATTCACTTGATATTTGCAACATGCACAAATGCGATGACAACAACGAAATAAATAAATAAACTTCTAACAATTTTTGACATTTACTTTCCTAGTTCTTCTTTAATTTAGTGGTTGAAAATTTTTCTATTTTTGCCGATGAGCAAGTAGGGTTCAGGAAAAATAAATCAATTAATACAGCAGTATTTAACTTTTTACAAAAAGTAATGATTAGCTTAGATAATAAAAGGCAGGTTACGGGACTCTATATGAATATGACGAGGGCATTTGATTTTGTTGATCATAAACTATTAATTGATAAACTGGAAAAATATGGAGTGAGAGATAATGCACTAAAACTTATAAATTCATATTTAACTAACAGATATCAACTTACAGAAATTACAAAAATTAATAATATGACAAATACACAGGAAAAATACTACTCTCATCCCAGGGCAGTACTATACGGAGTGCCTCAGGGAAGTATTTTAGGTCCATTACTTTTTCTTATTTATATAAATGATTTTCCTAGAATCATAAAACAGCCAATGATACTCTTTGCTGACGATAGTACAGTTGTATTTACAAACGATGACACAAGTAATTATGAAACCGAAATAAAGAATGCTCTCGAATTATTAGTAGACTGGCTAAATAACAATAATCTAAAAATTAATCTTGATAAAACTAATATAATGATTTTCAAAAATAGAGTATCATATGGTCAACCTGTAAATATAAACTATAAAGGAAAGATAGTATCTGAAACAGATGTAACAAAAATTTTAAGCCTATATATAGATAATAAATTAACATGGCAGTCCCATTTGGAACATGTTTGCAAATATAAATAAATTTGCATTTGCATTTAAAACTATCAAAAATAGTGAACAAAACAGCTGTCCTTAGTGCATATCATGCATATGTTGGTGCGACTATTAGATACGGACTCATATTCTGGGGTAATGCAACGGGAATTGAAACGGTATTTAAGGCTCAAAAGAAATGTATTCGTTCTATATGTCAAAAAATCAAATAGACTCTTGTAAACCGCACTTTAAAGAATTAAAAATAATGACGCTTCCCTCCCTATACATATATGAAATATCCCTACTGGTAAAAAAAGATTTAAATAACCATGAAACTCTAAAATCAAAAAGGCATACTAAAAATTGTGTTCAATTGCATCAAAAACAAAACAATATAACAAAAGCGTCTTTTGCATGGGACCAAAAATATAAAAATATATAATAACTTACCTGAATCCCTCAAGTCTAAAACAATTTGTGATTTTAAACGAGCACTTAAAACGTTCTTGTTTACAAAAGCGTACTATTCGGTATCTGAATTTTAAAACGACGAACTTTAACTTCGTGAGGGATTTCGGGTTTACGGGACTAAAAACCTGCGAGGTTTTTTTTCCGCCGGCTTTTTTTCCTCTCAGTGTATAAAAACCCAGTAAATTGGGTGCTCAAAGCCGATGGCCCGGATAAAAATATAACTCGTATTGAACATAAAAACCTTTTATAATTATAGCAGAATTGATAAAACATCGCAATAAAAACCGCAAAATATGGGTTAAAATAAAATCAACGTTGTCTTCAATTATAATAAATTTAGTTATAAGTAATTTTAGTTGTACTGCTAACGTATGTTTTAATTCTGTCCTCCAAATTTGCATACCTCGCTGAGGTAAATATGGCGAACTAATAAATGTACATAAAACAACTTTTGTAATACCCATATTTGTGCAAATAAATTATTTTCATATTCATTTTCATTTTCATTTCATTTCATTGTTTTTTCTTTGGCATTGTAGCGTGGTCTTCTTTAATTTTGGCATTGTCTCCTGTCGAGGACTCCGGATTTCCATTAGTATTTTCGTTCACTCACAATTTGTTCTTGCTTCCCAATACGGTAAGTAAGAACTCTCACTGTACGAAAAACACTGTTAGTACGTATCATAGTTTATATTTTGGACCCGAAATACGGTACGGAAATTGAAAGCCCTTCTGAATTGAGACTGCATTTGTATGTTCGGGTCTTTTACTACGGTTCGGATCAATAACGAATGTAATTTAATGTAAAATCTTATTCGTAATTCTACCGTCGAAAAGGCACAGTTTAGTAGTCAGTGACAAAGCTTAATTACATAAAGTGGATGTACCTACTTAGAGTTTATTTAAAAATATCAGCTTAATTTGACTTAAGTTCAATCAACTTTTTTTAACCCATTTTTCGAAATAAAAAATAGATAGGTATGTCATGTGACTCGGATAGTGCGTAACCTACGCAAAATTTAAGGAGAGTCGTTGTAAACAATTAAAAATAAATAATATTTATTGCAATAATGGTACGAGTATCTACTCTTGCCGTGCTGTGAAATCCAAGTAAAACCGGCTTTGTTTATGTTTGTCGTGATGAAACGGGTTTAATGTTCGTTTGAATAATAATAAATACTTAAATAAAACAATAATGATTATTGTGATTATGTAATTATATAATGTAAAATCCATACTTTTAATATTAAAAATTCGAAAGTAACTCTATTTGTCTGTTACGCTTACAGAATCAATTTTAATGAGCACAGATAGAGTGGACCTTGGGAGAGGATATAGAATGGTTTTAATCCTCCGGGAACCTTTAAAACGGGTCCACGCGGTCGAAGTCGCTGGCTAAACTCCTATGATTTTAATATAGCAAAATCGTATAACGTTGTGTGGAAGAAAGTTAAAGATATAGCCTGGAATAACATATATGCTATTTTTAGGGTTCCGTAGCCAAAATGGCAAAAAAAGGAACCCTTATAGATTCGTCATGTCTGTCTGTGTGTCTGTCTGTCCGTCCGTATGTCACAGCCACTTCATTCCAAAACTATTAGGACTTCAAAGTTGAAACTTATGGTAGGTAGATGTAATCTCTGAACCACTTTACGATTTGTATATGTTACGCTCAAAGATCGAAAACGCTCATTGAGCGGAAAAATAGCTCACAACGCGTTGTGGTCACAGTAAAACATCCACATAGCGAAATTCGTGTTATGGCTCTAATGAAAACGCGCACGACGCGTTGTGGCAATCAAAGAAAGACCAAATAGCGAAATTCGTGTCGTGGCTTACATGATATTCGATCTTCTCAACGCGTTGTGGCAATGAAAAAAGCCATGACGCGTATGGAATACTATTTGATTACGACGCACACTACTTTCCGATATGGATCCTACTAGGCCTAGGCTGGAAACGTTTTGGTAGATGTCCTTAAGAAATATTTTTCATTTTATAAAATCACAGCATAACGTGTTTCTCATTATCAAATATATTAAGTATATAATTATATAAATAAAAATGAAACGATATTTATTATTTACTTTATATTTAAAAAATCAACGTATTAAGTAATAAATCACTGAACACAAAATATTCATATCGTTTGTAAATTACTCATAATTCACTTCAACCAACTTTTCAGTATCACCAATCTTTATTATCATATCGTTTAATACGTCGATACTGCTTCGACGATTGAGACTCCATTTCTTTTTAAGAAGTTGAGACTGTTTTGTTTCATAAAGTAACATTTCATATTTTTCTGTAGTCATGATAAAACTGCGATCAGTGCTTGTTTCCACAAACTCACGTAATTTATCGTAAAACAATTCTTTTTTAATCGTCATAATTAGCGCTGACATAAAAATTCACTCTCATAAACAGAAAATAAATGAATAAAACTGATGTTTCAATGCGTCTTTGCACCCGAGCCGACGACGACGACACGAAATTACAACCTGTCCGTCGTGATATGGTTAACACAATGAATGCTCAGAACGCGTCATGGCTTTTCTTCATTGCCACAATGCGTTGAGATCGAATAGCATGTAAGCCACGACACGAATTTCGCTATTTGATCTTACTTTGATTGCCACAACGCGTCGTGCGCGTTTTCATTAGAGCCATAACACGAATTTCGCTATGTGGATGTTTTACTGTGACCACAACGCGTTGTGAGCTATTTTTCCGCTCAATGAGCGTTTTTGATCTTTGAGCGTAACATATACAAAAATAAAAATAAAAATATTAATAAGGGGAGCTCTCCATACATGGAACTCAAACAAAAAATTTTTTTTCATCAAACCTATTCTTGTAGGGTGTCTATAGTCTAGAATAATTTTTTCTCCAAGTTAATCGTTTGAAAGATAGACACTTCCAAAGTGGTAAAATGTGTGTGTCCCCCTCTAACTTTTAAAGTAAGAAAGTGAAAAATCTATCAAAAATATATGTTGTAGGTCTCAATAAAAACTTTTAACGAAAATTGGTTCGAACGAGATATAGTACGCAGATTTTGAAATATAGTTATTTTTGCTGACGAAAAATAATAATGCTTGCTACTACGGAACCCTTCATGGGCGAGTCCAACTCGCACTTGGCCACTTTTTTATCCTACGGGACCCATAAAACGGGTCCACGCGAGCGAAGCCTCTGGCGGAAGGGTAGTACTTAATAAATCTTGTGTACGTACATTTTTTTTTGTATCGGGGGAAACTTTCAAAAGGTACTTCAAAAGGTAGTAGAACTATTATCGTTCGCCCGGGGAAGTGAACCAATTGTATTGTGTTTCGGTGGAAAGGTGCAGTTGCCGGCCATACTTACATGAGGCGACCACCAGCCTCCGGAGTAGCAGCGCAACTGCATAAAACCTCAGACAAGACTTACCTTTGCTTGCTTGAGGTTGTATGTAGATGTCCATGGACTGCAGCTACCACTTAACACCACGTGGCCTGCACTCTACTGCTACTCCATTCAAATAAAAAAAAAGTTCCTGTAGGTTCGGGATTAAGAAGCTGTGCAGTAATTCTATTGCGTTTCAGCGGAGAGGTGCGGTTGCCGACCGGACTACCATCCTTCTAAATAACAGCGCAAATGCAAACGACCTAAGTCAAGACTCCGGCTTGCTTGGGGAGCACAGAATCCATGGCCATGGCTGCAACCCTTTTTGCGTCCCACTGTTGGGCACGGGTCTCTTCTTATTATTTGGGAGGCCTGGAGCTTACCACCACGCTGCTCAAATGCGGGTTGGTGGAGATGCGGGTTAGTGGCCAACCCGCTGTCGGATGTTTTCAAACCGCCCATAAGGCCTCCGACAAGGTTTAACGACTGTTATCTATCGACAACAACCGGGACCGACGGTTTAGCGTGCCCTCCGAAGCACATGAAATTTTTTGCCACTAGCGGTCACCCATCTCACACCCGACCGCTATCGTTAGCGTTCTACCACATTTCTACGCTAACCGCCGGGCCATGCGCGCTTCCTAACCGCCGGGCCATCCGCGCTTCTCTCTTAACATCACAAAACAAAGCAAGAAATGGCTATATTTCTAGCCAAAGGGCTCTGTGGCTAGTAAAAAGAGTGTTTCACTTTTGTAGCGTTTGCGGCAAATATGTGCCTAACTGTTTTACCAGTTTTTCTAGCCAACATAGAACCAAGTTTCTAGAAAATTCTACAAAGAAGCATGGCGCACTTAGAAAACAAACACAGTTTATCTTAAAATTTCCATGTTAGATGCGACAGGAGCGGTTTGAATTTTAAACTAAGGGAATAGGTTACCGGCCCACTTCTAAAGGACGCTGAATACATACGCCACAAGGAAAACTGTGATGTACTCTAAACTCTATGGATTTTTCCAATGCAGAATTATGAAAAACCGCTCAAGTGCGAGTCGGACTCACGCAAAAATCACGTTTATTGTATGGGAGTCCCCTTAAATATTTATTTTATTCTATTTTTAGTATTTGTTAAAGCGGCAACAGAGATACATCATCTGTGAAAATTTCTAATGTCTAGCCATCTCGGTTCATGAGATACAGCGTGATGACAGACAGACAGACAGACAGACGAACGGACAGCGGAGACTTAGTAATAGGGTCCCTATATAGGAACCCTAAAAAGTTCAGCTTAGTTTTTATATCTTTTCGCTTATCAACAGGTGTTGCTTTACAACTTAAAAGGCGACGTAAGAGTTTATCATTTATCTTCTTTGAAATTATCTTCAAGCTTTTAGTTTGAAAGTTACAAATTTCATAACCGGACAAATTTAAGGAATTTTATTCGTACTACTATTTTGGTTTATGTTTGTTGACTTTCCTAAACGCTGAATACTTCAATTAACTCCTATGTTCATAAAAATATACTTCGCAACATGACAACAAAGTTAAAAACATTAAGGAATATGTAAATCATACAAGTTCATAGTTTATCGCCTCGGCAAATTTTTGGGAAATGAAGATTTTTGCTTGATTTTAACAGATAATCTAAATACTTCAAAGTAATTTTCATGAGGCTTGCTTTAAATTGTCAAATTCTAAATACAAATTTATTTCAATCCCTTGAGCATGAAGTAGCAACAATTTTCTTTAGCTGGGTTTTATTTTTAGAAATTTTAAATTATAAAAAGATATTTACAGCGATAATCAACTTAAATCTTAGAGCATCAATACCTTAATACTTTAAGACTTAAATATAAACTGAAAAATACGACTCTTCCTGACATCTATTGGCGAGTATTAATAATATTGTGGCGTAGAACGCCGTCAAACGCCATCCGTCAATCCGACGTTCAAAGAGATGACAATGTCAATGTTCAATTGAATTCAAGTTTCCTTGGCTGAATGATTACGTGGGCTGGCTGCGGAACTAGAGGCTCGGGTTCAAACCTTAATCAAAACCATATTGCGTTTTTTTTTTTAAAAAATATTGGGAGCTATTTCAGATGGCGTTATTAAGGAACACTAAGCAAAACTGTTATTATCTTAACTGTTATTAAATCTAGGCACGGTAGAAATGAAAAATAAATATGAACACTCTAGGCACGCTTCATGGACTGCTCCGACTACCACAGGGGTCTAACTGGAAATCAGCGCTGCAGTCCCTTGCAGACTGTGGCATTATGCTGAGTAAGATACCTTTTCGCGGCTTACTGCAGCACAGTTTAACCATACATCTATACTTAACAATAAAGTTGTTACCAACCTAATGCATGTAATTGTATCGTACTTTTCTGTGTATGTGTTAAATGTATGTGTTATATTTTTTTCTATGTGTGTGTTCTGTGGTGTAGGTAGACTTAGTCGCCAATAAAGTTTCTTTCTTTCTTCTTTCTTTCTTTCAAAAGAGCGTTTCGTTTCAAATTAAACCAAGTCGGTCGGACGCCCGGTCGTCCAAGTACTATACATAAGTGTTAGCCATGTAGGTACTTTATACTACAAAAAATGATAAAATATGGTTTTTCTGTGTCAAAATATTTTTCCCAACGCAAACGTACCCTAGGTCTTGCGTCAGGAGTCAGGAGCTAGCAACAAAACAGTAGAAATGATAAACATTAAGATAAACGTTCGCTAATCGGGTTTGCTGGACAGATTGACCTATTGTCTTATGCAATTTCTGACGCAACATAGTACTTCGTTTGCACTAGCGCCTTTTAATTACCCTTGCAATAAAGACGTCGGTTTCACTAGCGCCGACCGTCGAGTACTGAAACTATTTAACATTACACCCACGGATACAATTCGTTTGAAATTTGGAAGGTTTTCATTATGCTGCTCGAAAATTGAAGAAGTTTAGGGCTAGTGTCTTGGAAATTTGGAACCAATGAAGGGCTTATATCCAAGGTCTGTTGGAGCTATTACAAAACAAAGCTTGGAAACATGTTATGATATTGCTGTAGCTAAGTATCCAAGAACACCTGAAGGTGCAGGAGAGCACATCAGCTCTCCCGAAGATGGGCCCGTTCTGGGGCGCCGCGCGTGGAAGACACTGGTGCGTGCTAATGGAGATCCAGGAGTCCTCCCCAAGCGCAGAGGCAGGCCACCGAAGGGGTTTTAGTGCGGTACTAATAATCCCACATAACCCGGTATCCTCTCCCAAGGGGCTGGGTACCCTTTGAAGGATTCCCCCGATACCAAAAAAAGGTATCCAAAGCTAAGATATTCGTAATCGACCAATAACAGATTCTAGCGCTACCAGAATGAAAAGTGTTTTCCAATGTCTTTTATTGTTAATTTTTAATCTTGATGTCTTATCCTAGTATTTTGTGTCCTTTAGCCACTACCTAATATCTACCTATCTATTTCTTACTAACGACACAGAACTATCGATCAGGACAATTTATTAGCTTTAATGTTTACCTGTTCAATGTGAAACAACTGCATAAACATTCTGACTTATTTGAGCCAATATTATCGACCGGTACTTGAATCTATAACAGCATAATCCTTTTATATCCACTTTTATCTGGTTAAAAACCTTGGCCCGAATTAGACCGACTTTCTTCATGAATAAATTTATCTTCACGCCTCAACTTCGTCGTGACTTTTAAAGTAAAATTGTAGGCATAAATATTGTAATAATCTACATGCATCATGTGATCGTGATTATTTTGATAATCACATTGTCTTCAGGCAACATTCCACTAGTTTACGCCTAGGTTATCTTTTTAGGATTGAGGTGTTATTTATTTAGGTACTTGTAATATTAAAGGCTTATAGTTTTGCAGGCGCTCCTTGTATTGTGCCTATAGTAAGTATACGTAAGGATTTAAAGGTAAGAGTGAAAAGTCATGGATTGTATTGGTCGATGGAAAGTCCTGGTCTGTTACCGTTAACCTTGTTTAAAGGCTCAAAGTCGCTCAGCAAGCGATGGAGAGGACTATGCTTCTCTATGCATCCAGAATCCGAAACTGTGAAATCCGTAGATGAAAACGACGCTCTCAAAATCTGCAAGGTAAAGCGGTGTTGGGCAGGCCATATTGTTAGGAGGACTGGCAGCCGATGTGGAAGAATGTTTCTCGAATAGGGACCACGTCTAGGCAAAATATCACAGGACACCCTCCAACTACAGGTGGACGTACGACCAGAAGTAGACACGGGTTAAATGACGAATATTAGGGAAGGACTACATATGTCCAGCAGTGGACTTTTAAAGGCTGTTAGATATTCTAGTTTACACTGAGTGAACACATAACACTACGTAGCCTGCATGCATGTTATGCTGGTTCTTGGAAAGTTCTGTACAAAATTTTATATACTTAAAGATCGTCAGGTCGATTCTGATCTTTTTAGTGTAAATAAAATACACTTTTTAAGAATTTACCCTGTACGATATAGGTGAGTTGACTTGTATTTTTTGCTTGATTTCGTTGATGAGAACGAACATGTTTCTTATAGGTTTTAATGTCTATGTCAAGTCTATGTGCATTAAAACCTGGTATTTAAATATGCATTACAATATAGATTCTAGTGTATTCTTTCAGATTTTGTACAGATTCTTGAAAGACATACAGTCTATCTTTTCTGTTGTAAAACGGGATTTAATATAAGAATGACAAACGAGCACATATCGGCAACGAGGTCAAAACTTTAGGCATTTCCATAATCAGCATAAGTAGTGCAAACGATTTGCTGTTCGATCGCCATCCGAAATCGATATCGGCGACATTGACCTACTCTCACGTATTAATATTAATGTCGTTCGCTTTTGTTAAGGTTTTGCAGGTATTTATCGCGAATTTTTCTTCTCGCTTCTTATTGTCTCTGCTTTGTTTCTAATGTAGTTTATTAATGATGTTATTTCAGGAAAATGTATAATAGTAATAATAACGTTTCGTACTCATAGCCCAACAATATGGTAAAATATACCCTGCGTCGAAGGTGCCATGGACACATATAAAGTCACACACACAAACACCCAGACCGAGAACAGAAAATTTCAAATTTCTGCTTCGCCGGCGACCCTCCAATCGCCTGTCCGTCAATGTAACCAGTACGCCACTCGGGTCGTCATATATGTCGCGTCACATGGTCGTATGCGAGAGAATGTGAGCGTTTTCAGAAGGTTTAATTTAATTCGCTGAAAATTAAACTATTTAGAATAAGAATAGCCATGGTAATGTTGAAGTAACGACCTTATCAATCAAAAGACGAAATTATAAAAAAAAAACGTCAAACAGAGCCCAATTTTAGTCTATTTCTTCTGAGCATACTCACGTCATGTCCGTTGCTAGTTGCTATCCATTTTTTCTTCCTTAATAATTTTCACGTCTCATATTTTGCAAATGTTTTTTTAATAAGATAGATAAAAATCAAAATGTTTTGAGGATTTTTTAACACGCTTATATTAGCTTGACCTGTATGTATGTATGTATGTATGTAACGGAATCTTTTAACTTCATTTTCACCTACTTCTAAGTGTTTGATTAACTTGAAAATTTGCACAGGGGTCAAGAGCCGATGACAATGCAATAATATGAAAAAAAAAACCAAGTAAAAAATTAAAAATAAATAATGTACCTACTTTAAAAAACTAAAAAGACTCTTTTGTTAAAATACGAACTAAAAAGTAAAAAATAAGAAGAAAATGTATTTTACTGTATAAAAAAGCGTGGGGTGGTTATTAAGATACTATTGACACCATGCACCCCACGCACACACACAGTAAAATACATTTTCTTCTTACTTTTTAGTTCGTATTTTCACAAAAGCGTGTTTTTTAGTTTTTAAAACTACATTATTTATCTATTTTGATGTTCAATAGTGACGGTGTCCAATGTCTTAACTAACCATTCGGTCGTAGGTACATTAAGTAAATGTACCTACAGAACAATCACCTACCGTTTATTATGAGTTGCTTTTATATATTTCGTTAGTGCCATTATTGTTTACAACTAGCCGCTTCATGAAAATTTATTACAAGAAAAAAAAAGAAAATGTATTTTACTGTATAAAAAAGCGTGGGGTGGTTATTAAGATGCTATTGACACCATGCACCCCACGCTTTTTTATACATTAAAATACATTTTCTTCTTATTTTTTAGTTCGTATTTTCACAAAAGCGTGTTTTTTAGTTTTTTAAACTACATTATCTATTTTGATGTTCAATAGTGACGATGTCCAATGTCTTAACTAACCATTTGGTCGTTATACTTAATGTATGTGTATCTATGAAAAATTTAAAATTAGATTTTTAAAATTCTGTTGTCTGAATCTTGTCTGATGTTGTTGTTAGTTGCTACATCGGCTGATGTTTGCCTCATATATTCTGGCTGGCAAAACTGGCTGGTGGTCCTTCTCTGTTCAGACCATGAAATTTCTACCACCTATAATATGTTCATCTCTTAATAATCCTTTTATATCCACTTTTATCTGGTTAAAAACCTTGGCCCGAATTAGACCGACTTTCTTCATGAATAAATTTATCTTCACGCCTCAACTTCGTCGTGACTTTTAAAGTAAAATTGTAGGCATAAATATCGTAATAATCTACATGCATCATGTGATCGTGATTATTTTGATAATCACATTGTCTTCAGGCAACATTCCACTAGTTATTCCACTAGTACGCCTAGGTTATCTTTTTAGGATTGAGGTGTTATTTATTTAGGTACTTGTAATATTAAAGGCTTATAGTTTTGCAGGCGCTCCTTGTATTGTGCCTATAGTAAGTATACGTAAGGATTTAAAGGTAAGAGTGAAAAGTCATGGATTGTATTGGTCGATGGAAAGTCCTGGTCTTTTACCGTTAACCTTGTTTAAAGGCTCAAAGTCGCTCAGCAAGCGATGGAGAGGACTATGCTTCTCTATGCATCCAGAATCCGAAACTGTGAAATCCGTAGATGAAAACGACGCTCTCAAAATCTGCAAGGTAAAGCGGTGTTGGGCAGGTCATATTGTTAGGAGGACTGGCAGCCGATGTGGAAGAATGTTTCTCGAATAGGGACCACGTCTAGGCAAAATATCACAGGACACCCTCCAACTACAGGTGGACGTACGACCAGAAGTAGACACGGGTTAAATGACGAATATTAGGGAAGGACTACATATGTCCAGCAGTGGACTTTTAAAGGCTGTTAGATATTCTAGTTTACACTGAGTGAACACATAACACTACGTAGCCTGCATGCATGTTATGCTGGTTCTTGGAAAGTTCTGTACAAAATTTTATATACTTAAAGATCGTCAGGTCGATTCTGATCTTTTTGGCCGCAACCCTTTTTGCGTCCCACTGCTGGGCACGGGTCTCTCCCCATTATTGGGGAGGCCTGGAGCTTACTCCACCACGCTGCTCCAATGCGGGTTGTTTTAGAATACGTTTAATTCATGGGAACTTATAATGTTGTTGGCGTCTGATCTTTTCAGTGTAAATAAAATACACTTTTTAAGAATTTACCCTGTACGATATAGGTGAGTTGACTTGTATTTTTTGCTTGATTTCGTTGATGAGAACGAACATATTTCTTATAGGTTTTAATGTCTATGTGCATTAAAACCTAGTATTTAAATATGCATTACGATATAGATTCTAGTGTATTCTTTCAGATTTTGTACAGATTCAATGGTTAAGACCCATACGTGCTCCTAAAACAGGTTCTTGAAAGACATACAGTCTATCTTTTCTGTTGTGAAACGGGATTTATTATAAGAATGATAAACGAGCACATATCGGCAACGAGGTCAAAACTTTAGGCATTTCCATAATCAGCATAAGTAGTGCAAACGATTTGCTGTTCGATCGCCATCCGAAATCGATATCGGCGACATTGACCTTCTTATTTTTTAGTTCGTATTTTCACAAAAGCGTGTTTTTTTTAGTTGTTTAAACTACATTATTTATCTATTTTTATGTTTAATATTGACGGTGTCCAATGTCTTAACTAACCATTTGGTCGTTACTTAATGTACCTACAGAACAATTACCTACCGTTGATTATGAGTTGCTTTTATATATTTCGTTAGTGCCAATATTGTTTACAACTAGCCGCTTCATGAAACTTTATTACAATGAAAATAACGATTCTATGAAAAATTAAAAAATAGATTTTTAAAATTCTGTTGTCTGAATCTTGTCTGATGTTGTTGCTAGTTGCTAAATCGGCTGATGAATATTTCTGGCTGGCAACACTGGCTGGTGGTCCTTCTCTGTTCAGACCATGAAATTTCTACCACCTATAATATGTTCATCTCTTCGGAAGATCGAGTGACAGGCGTTGTTTACACACGCCATAAAGCTGCTTACAATGATTGATGGCTGCTTGGATCACATTCAGTCTAAAACTAAAGCTCCTTGACCTGCTAACCGAATGACGTGTGACATTCGGCTCATTCGGTACATTTGGTCCACAGAGTAATGCGACTGTCGGTTAGTCGTCAGCTAATCCAATAGAAAAATCAAATTCTTCGGGAATCATTGTTTGGACTTAGGCGTTCATCGACGAGCCCGCACCCTGCAGCTGGCGTTGATTGCAAGCGATACCTACGCAGTAAAGCGAAATGAGTGAGGTCGGGTTAAGTTGGGTGACCGCTAGTGACAATTTTACATTAGACGGAGAGTATTTAAGTGGGCATGTTAAGCAGTCGGTCACGTTAGTTATCAGTAGGTATATATAGAAATCGTTAAATCACGTCGAACAAAAGGCTTTATGGGCGGTTTGAAAATATCCTGCAGCAGGTTGTCCACTAACCCGAATATTATGTATGGCAGTTAAACTCATTCAAGGTTCCTTGACGGATGCTTGTAATGTAACCACCTTGCTCTAGGGTTCGGTCTACAGGGATTGCTGTGGTATTGGCACAGTCGTGAACACCAATTTGAATTTTACGTGAAACCATAAATTTAGCATTCCATTTTTACGCTGTTTCTAGAGGCGATAGTTTTTATTGTTTATTTCAATTTATTTGAGTAACCAGAGTGTAATGTGTGTGTGTAAATTGTAAATTTGAATGTGAGTATGTGCGTGTGGTGTGTGTGTAAGTGAGTTTGATGGTACAGTTCAACATTTTCATTGTATTTTGGTGTCAATTTCTACTACTCATCCAATTTTCTCATATTATATTGTTGTTCAGAGAAGATATCAAGATACCTATCAAGTATTTGGATGCTCCGCGTATGCCCAGCAGACGGCAGCCAAAGAGAGACGAAAAGAGAGAGAGAGAGAGGTGGATATTTTGAAACCTAAAAAATAAAAACGAAACCAAAAGAAACGTCAAAGAATGTTCTCGCTATTATGCCTATTGTCTTTCTGTACAGATTACTTCCCCGAACCGTACAGATTCTGCTATCTAGAAGATACTGTTTGTTTACGTTTTCAAAATGTAAAAAGAAATTTATTTATATATATTTATAAGTTATTCTACAACAGTCCGAATATAAACAGTCATGAACAAAAAATAATTCCAGAATTTTCCAACATTCGACGCGCAAAAAAACTAGTTGGAAGCTCATTAGTACGTCATTAATAGTCATTATATTATCATATGCACGTAATTTAGCGGGTTCGACAACTCATAATGAATTCGTCTGTAGTGAATGGCTTCCGGCACGCCCCTGTCGTGGGATAATGATGGAATTTGATAAGTTACAAGTGTTGCAACTTAACGGGAAAATTTCTGCTAATATTTTCCTTATAATTGGATCTTCGGCCATGATAAGGAGAAGATACTAGTGACTAGAGAAGCCGCGAATAGTTGTAATGGCGAGTAGTCGGTTAGCGATTAATCCATATCTGTAAATACGCTGGAGGGCCAGTCAACGGGCATTCTACTATCGTAAAAGGTTGTAGAATAGAATCAAAAATGTGTGTTTGTAGGTGGTAGAACTATTATGGTTCGCCCGGGGAAGTACCACCGCTGCACCCACTTCTGCCGTGAACCAACTCTATTGTGTTTCGGTGGAAAGGTGCAGTTGTCGGCCACACTTACATGAGGCGACAACCAGCCTCCGGAGTAGCAGCTCAACTGCATACGACGTCAGACAAGACTTACCTATGCTTGCTTGCTATGTAGATGTCCATGGGCTGCAGCGACCACTTAACACCACGTGGCCTGCATGCTCGTCTGCTACTCCATTCAAATAAAAAAAATGTCTAACCAAACGACTAGGCAACGCCGGCATTGCAAGAGACCTTTTTTACAACTTTCTTGCATAACCCCATATCATAGAAAGTCTACTGGAATGCCTCAGCTGAAAGGTAGTCCCACAGTTTATAACATCTCTCAACATCTCTAATCTAATATAATTGAGATATTTTTCACACTATTTTAAAATATATTTTTAAACATTGACGATACGGAAGCCAGGTTTCTTGAGAAATGTGTCTGTTTTTTTTTGGCAATTTCTAAAATTTATCGCATACTTTAAGACAAACTTCAAGGATAGTACACGCTAAAATCATATTCATATTCATTTATTTATTGCAATCCATGTTATTGGGAATAGATGGTACATTTTATGTTTCCCTGTGTATACATGGACCCTGTTAGGCACAGCAATGTGGAAAGAAGAGAGGAGAGCAGGGTAGGTATTCTTACTATGATTTTATTTTTATATTTTCAATGAGATAGCTGTGTTTTGTCAGTATGATATAAATGTCAAATAATAGAAAATTTATCCTTAAGCCAATAAATAGATAAAATAAATCATTTCAGCGCCATTGCAGAATATGTCGTTA
Source organism: Pyrgus malvae (assembly GCA_911387765.1). NCBI lineage: Eukaryota > Metazoa > Arthropoda > Insecta > Lepidoptera > Hesperiidae > Pyrgus > Pyrgus malvae. The sequence continues at coordinate 6,044,801 of OU426951.1, forward strand.
TGGAGGTTGTAGCGACCTTCCGCTACTCATCAAGAGATGGCGCCACGGGTATTCCTGAATCACGCTATCGATGTTTTCGGAATATCCTACCATATATACAAGCTCCGAATTGAATCAGTTGGAGCGCGGCCGCTCCCCGGGCATGATCACCTCGCCCGGCGGGAGATCTCCCTGTGCCAAACTGGTGACCCCGGACAAGAATACGTCCCTTCTGACCTTTATCAGTCGCACCTTCACTCCCTGGATGGACTGCAGCATCACTTCACCAGCTCGTCAGGTTCATCGCAGCGCACCATGCACACGCTTCCTGTTCCTGATCAAGCTGCCTCCTGCGACGTCGTGGACGGCTCGAGTACCCACTCTACTCGCCTCCACATTCCAACCTACCCTCACATCTCGACTCACCGAAGATAGAGGGCATCTCCACACTTCGCTACACCCTCACATCCCGACTCACCGTGGACAGAGGGCGACACAAGGTCTGCACCCTCACATCTCGACTCACCGCAGATAGAGGGCATTTAAGGCGCTTGTAAGCGAAGATTACTCAAGCATGGATAGAAGTTATCGACCTCCGGTTTGAGCAGGAGGTGATGTAGCGACCTTCCGCTACTCATCAAGAGATGGCGCCACGGGTATTCCTGAATCACGCTATCGATGTTTTCGGAATATCCTACCATATATACAAGCTCCGAATTGAATCAGTTGGAGCGCGGCCGCTCCCCGGGCATGATCACCTCGCCCGGCGGGAGATCTCCCTGTGCCAAAAGGTTAAGCGTTGGTGTTTCTTACGAAATACGATTGTTGTGGGGTGTAAATATGAATAAATGTGTTTTTATTTTCTTAGCAAGTTTGTTTCATTAAAATGATTATTATTTTTTGATGATTTAAGCCTAATTTTTCACTTCATAGAAACCTACTTACCATACATATAAACCTTTAAAACGTGAATCGATCATACGATTAGGGGATGGTCCAAAGGGCTACACGTCCGTGATAGAGAAATTTCTGGAAGATTTAGTCGTGAATATAGTTCCTGAATCAATCTTGTCTAAGCCGCATTAAGACAATTGGATGCCCTAATAATACCGGGCCAATGTATTTAAGGCCAGGAGATAGATTTTTACTTACGAAGACAGAGATATGCGGGGCAATTATTATGAAAGAGATCATGGATTAGGTTTCTTCTTTGATGTCCCCTAGATGTGATGCCCTTATAGCCTAATCCAGCATAGAATCTAAACCAGAATACATTGACCGCTAAGATACGATGACATGAGACAATCCTTTAAAATTTAATATAAGACTTGAGATAGCTCATTGACGGATGCCGCCCTTAAAAATCACGCATACGATTACTGTGTAAATGTGAATTGCATTGCACCCCTTATTTCTGTCTGAATAAGAATGAATTCTCTTAATGAAGCCGCCAAATTATTCACAGTTTGGGTTAAGTCTTCCGGGCTGAGGTCATTGTCTAGTGACGATGCAGTACTGACGTGGCGTCACACCCACACTGCGGTCATTAGACTACTAACGCTTCAATAGTTCACATCCTCATAGCTACTGGCATGTTAAGGTTAACAAGTTCTGCACTTTATAATAAGAATCTAAATTATAAATTCGATTTTCAAATAGTTCTAAAATCTAAGCCAAAACAACTTCAACAGATAAACACTTCGTTATCTTGGTCGCAGGAATGTGATGCAATAGGTCGTTGTGAAAATATTAGAATAATACCGGTATATTGTAATGATAGCCTGGAAAAATTTATGACAGCTTGAAATCTCTAAAGTTTTTTTCTCAAATCTAGTTTTTTCATGTTCATATGACTTAAGTGTATGTTGGTAGGGAGTTTTGGCGGGGAATCGGAAAAGACATAATTTGTTCTTGTTTTATTTCAATTTTCTTGTTACATTTTTGAGTTATATCGGATAAAGATGATGGCATTTTGTTTGATATAGATTAATGGCAGGATACTGGAATATTCTTAAATTAAATTAACCCTCGGCATGCCTGGTAGGGTCTGCCAGACCCACAGCGGCATGTAAATCATTGGTGTTCACTTAAATTTGAATTTTGCGTGCTACCGCTCTCAGTAGCTGGCTATTACGAACTTCTCTACATCCTCCACCAGCTTTCTCAGTCCGCAGCGAGCTTTCCACGTAGAAGGACATTTGTAAAGTGCGGGCGGGTCTTTTAGACCCCACCAGGCATACGGTGTGACTTTATTATGTAAGTATTATTTTATTTATTTTGTTTCTATTATTGATATTTCTGTTCTAAAACATACTTATTGATGTATAATATTACAAAATACCTTGTCACATAAGTAATATTTTATTTTCTTTCTTATAATTATTGATATGTGTGTGCTAATTTTTTTAATTTTTTTTAGATTCATCACGGAAAAGCTACTGCACGTCAAGGAAACAGCTTATGTTGTGCTAGAAAATAATAAGATGGATGATAAGATATTTAATTCTAGTGGAGAGAACTCTAATCATATCTTTCAAGAGATCGAAGAAGTTGATTATGAGCAATTTGGGAACATTTTCATTTTCTCAAATGATAGATATTGAAGTTCATTGGATCCAAACATGGATGTACCTTTATCCATACTATCGTCATCACACTGACAATCGACATTACTATATGTTTTGGAAATGCAAACAGATCTAATATGTTCGAATCAAGAAAAAGTAACCGTCACGATTATCTCCGCAAACGGACAATATTGGTGAAAAAAATGGCGAAAACATTAAAGAAATCCACTCCTTGAATTACTTGCAGATGCCGCAATTGTCCAGTCAAAAAAATCGCATAACGCAGTACATTTGTGAGACATGCAAAAGCAAAATTTTTCTAGATCATTAATTTTTTCAATGCGCAAAATGCGATGAAACTAAACCCCAAGAAAATCTTGATACGAGTGAAGAAGACTGATTATTTTATAATAATGTATAAGCGTATATTTATGCCTTACGTGCCATAAAGTCTGATTTCAGATATCTTACCTTTTGGTACAAATTACATGTTATCAAAAATTTAATGACTATTTTGTTGTTGAAAAATGAGTTTAGTTTAATTAAGAATATTTTAATAAAAATGATTCGATGAATATCTGTTTTTATAATTTTTTTAAATTATTTATCCCCTTCCGAGTCATTGTAAAGCAAAATTAATAAAAACATATAGAAGAAAGTAAAAAATATGTCCAATTGAAAATCTGGGTCTGAGAGACCCACCAGGCATAGCTCGTAACTTTTTACCACCAGGCATGCCGAGAGTTAATTATAAAAACAGTGCAAAATATGATTACAGCTTGCCTCCTAAACTTTGTCATACGAAACATCTAGTAAATAATACACCAATAAAATGAAAATCTTCTACGACGGCAACCCTATCATAGAGCGAGTAAGGTAAACGTCCCGGAAAGCTATTATTAAAATGTGACCATAGTTTTTACGTCAATATTACGTTGTAAAACGATTTCAGTATTAATTGCATCACAGGCTAAGTACTACCAAGTTAACCAAGCACTTACCAAGTGCTAGGCTTGCTTATTAGGTACTAGCTGTTCCCCGCGGTTTCACCCGCGTTAGAGAGGATCATTAGCATAAAGTGAAGTCCCTTTTGAAGTGCCGCTGGACCGACTTTTTTGTAGGACTATTTAAGATAAACATTTCCATCCTACATTACCATATGTGTAACTCTAGCGGTTTTGGCAGCGCACGCCAGAATAGCTCGCAGATAGTAGATTTTTTTCCTACTTAATTGACACTGATCATCATATTTTAGACAATTTACACAATATCTTCATAAATTGTAGCCTATGTGTTATTCTGATGTATAAGCTATATTATAGTAAAGTTTCATTAAAATCAATTCAGTAGTTTTTACGTGAAAGAGTAACAAACATCCAAATTTACCAACTTTCACGTTAATAATATTAGTAGCATACGCGCTCCTTATTATAAATGGATCGTCTTATAAAATACTTAAAGTCAATTAATACTTACCAAGTTTTTACTTGCATACAAATGCAATACTTACAAAAAAGCCATGAGTCTAAATTACCACGACTCACACTTGCATCTAAGCACCTAAAAACTGGATTTTTAAAATAAATCGGCAATATAAGTAATTGCAATTAATTGTAATATATGACTAATGTATGAGTGACTAAGAAATTCAAAAAGAAAATGCGTTAATCATCTTAACGCTATAAGTAAAAAGCAATTTTATTTCATCATCTAAACTCTCATGCGGTTGAAGAGCAAAACCCACGTCATACCTATGTGATTCATTTTCTGATGTAATTTCTAAAGCAATAAACAATTAGGAAAGTATTTATTGTATTATGTTTAATTTTATGACGTGTAAATTTTTAATATTATGACAAGATAACGAAAATCACGATCGATGATTAATTTTAATGAGGTGAGGGCCTTGTCACGCTGTTGTATCATAATTTGAGGATTATTTCAATTTCAAGCATTTTTAATATGTATAGGTAAGGTTTTAGACTTACGCCTAGGTATAACGCGTCAGCACCTCAGTAACGCCACTGACAGACAACACAAGTTCAGACAACCAACTGTGTAGATCGACGCGACGGCCGTGCCATAGCAGGAAAACACGCATCATTTTCCAGTAGCGGTCACCCATTTTACTGCCTATCACGACCACTATCACTGCACCGCTGTGGCCAAATACATTGGTACCATAGCTGTAGCAAAGGAAACATTTTATGCCTGTATTTGTTTTTTCCTTACCATAGCAATATGAATATCAAATGATATCACGTTTAATTAAATAAAACGTTTTTAACACATGTTATATGCTATATCAAAAAACTATCTATAAACTAACTCATATGTATATATATAAGGACCATTCCGGACGCCCGAAATATCGGCCACATGACCGAAAGCAAATACCTACTATGGGATTGGAACTTTAATCATTGATATTTTTGAAGAACTGGTCGGTTAGTTAAACTACTTAAAAAGTCTGAAATAAAATTATTTTATTGATTTGAAAATTTGGTCAACCACGTGGCGAGAGTCTCGATCCACGCGGAAATGGGGCAAGCGCTCGGTCGGTCGGTACATTTTCGTGGGTTGGTCCGTCGGTTGTCGCGCCATGTATGCCTGCGGTCGCGACATCCGAGTATCATGTTTACCTTTTGTTGCTCTTAAATTGACGAATTAAGGTAATGTAATATACAGGAAATGTCTATCTGTATTCTTTATATAAGGTATATTATATTATTATGTTAATATATTATTATATATATAGGTATTATAAACTTAGATATCGACGCACAGCCGAAACTACTGTACCTAGAAACTTGAAATTTGGTACAGGGGTTCCTTTTATGATGTAAGTAAGCACTAAGAAAGGAATTTTATAAATTTAACCCTAAGGAGATGAAAGAGGGGGGGTATATTTCATATTTATCGCCTTAGCCGTATGTAAATTGGTATATAGGATTCTTGGAAATTCTTCTTCTTCTTAAAAATGATCTGCGTAGGCAAAGAAAACTCAGGAATAGAAGTATGGGTTTCAATTGGGAAACATGGAATCTACGGACTATATTCACTTTATGCTAACGATCCTTTATAATATAACGCCGGTGAAACCGCAGGCACAGCTAGTAAATTTATAAAATTAAGTTGCAAAGAGCGTGCCCGCCGCTCGCCACCTTCTGATAAGTGACCGCTAGAGATTGTCATCTACTCACCTCACCTACACCCTTAAAGCATCAAAGGTACCCGGGTGTCATACCTGTCAGTACCTATGATGCTCTAAGCCTACCTACACCTCAAGCAAGACTGTGTTGCTCGTGTGTCATCGGCTTTTCATGTCTTCGTATTGTTTGGGCTTTGTTCTATATTCCTTTTTACTTGCACTGCAGACTCGTGCTCTAAATAAATATATTGTGTAGTTTTAATATCATTTAAAGACATATTCCTAACTGTAAGAAATCACCGTGGTTGAATTTGTATTGGTCCTGTAACTAATACCTTAAAACGAGGAATTCTTTCTTAAAAGTGCAGTCTAGTATAAATACTCTGAGGGTAACAGTTTGTAAATCTAAAAGAGAAATAAATCCTTGAAATAGTTAAAAGGTGTATTATTACTAACAATGCCTACCTATACATAATGTATATAATTTGAATCTCGGAAACGGGTCCCACGATTTTAGTATACAGTAAATTTAGTATGCAGAGGGTGTCAGGGGCGAAATTTTGATCTAGCTAGATTTCCTATTTAGAACAGGTCGTATTTTCGTGTTGCAATGAAAAACTAAGGTAGTAAATCGGGCGGTCCGGAAACCAGAAGAGCCCAGTTCGAGACCTATCCGGTTATTTTTCTTTTTGTAAGCTCTTTTTTGAGACAAGACCAAGAAAATCAATTTTTTTATCCGAGCAAAGCTCGGTTATCCGGGCACTAAAACTATAAGCAATAGTCCAAATCCGTCCGTGGACCAAATCACACTACAATTTTTAGATTCAGATCGAACTATTCAGAAGTAGTAAGTATTATCGCTTTAGCTATTGCATCATTGTTTACGCATTTATCTTCGCTGCGCTGCTTTATTTAAAATGAGTTGCGCTGCTTGCTATGCTCCTATTGTGAATGAAGAAGGCTTGCAGTGTATAACAGATAACTGCAATAATATCTATCATGCTCACTGTGTGGACATGAACAATCACAATAAATCCTGGGTTTGTCCGGAATGTTGCAGCTTTGCGCACATTACTTATCGTAAACATTCCTCTAACATCGAAGGTGCACAACTGAAGGAAAGCGCAGAACCCTACATAGAGGATCCTCGAATTCTTATTCGAGAAATTTCGTCACTGAAGCATTTGCTTGAACTTTCTTTATCCATTATAAAAAGTCATGAGACCAAAATGAACACTTACATGGCGCAAGTAGACTCGCTGCAAAATAAGCTAGCACATTACGAAGTCACCAATGCAACAATCACAGCTGAATTAAGGCGATATTCTGTCATATTAGAGAAACTCGGCGGAGAAATGGGTAATACACAGGATCTACTCAGTAAAAATCGAATGACGAGAAGCGCCACGGTTCAAGATTTGCTCAACAAAGAACATCAAAATTCAGATGGTGCTACTGTTCCCCCCGTTCCCCAACGCCCTGAATCTCGTGACAAGCCTCAACAACCTTATTCCAAGCAGGTTAAAAGGCCGGAAACTGTCACCGCTGCCAAATCAAAACCAGTAGAACGCTCTGAAAAAGTAAATGAGTTGCAGAGGACGGAATCCGAGCCAGAGGTACTACCGTGGAAAGTAGTGCAAACCAAAAACCGACGACCAACCTCAATGTGTGGTACAGCTGGCCCAACCGTTACATCCTTAAAGGCAGTAGAGCCTCGTAAATACCTCCACGTATGGAATATGGAATCGAGCGCTGATGATATTAAGGAATATCTGCGTCAAATCTGCCCTAATGGTACCTGCACTGTAGAGGAGCTTAAGGCCAAAGGTGATTACAAATCATACAAGGTGGGTGTTCCCGTAGTCTACTATGAAACATGCTATTCAGCTAATATATGGCCGATGAATGCCAGGATTAAAGCTTGGGTCTCCCTTAAAAAACCAAATACGAGTAACTTGCGACCAGCTTTTAAAGGCAATCAGTCCTTTCGTGGCCTGCCGAACTCGCAATAACGTTGCTGCTAAAGAGATTATGGTATTATACCAAAATGTAAGAGGCCTAAAAACGAAGCTCAAGACATGGCGCAACAATTTAGCCATTTTGGAGCATCAGTTAGTGGCAGTCACTGAAACATTTCTTGACAATTCTGTTAATGATGCTGAGCTGGTAATCGGAGACTGGACCGTGATAAGACGTGACAGAGGTTCGCCTTGTGGTGGCGTTCTGCTAGCTGCACGCGGCGATATAGTGATGCATCGACGCCGAGATCTTGAGACAAAATCCGGTGAAGACCTATGGGTAGATTTTACCTGGCATGGGCGTCCTTTTCATATTTGTGTTGTGTATATCAAGCCTAGTGCATCTGACCATGACTTTATGCAGTGGTTCTGTGCAGTTGAAAACATAATAGATAGTTTAAAAGGGCAAGTAATTATACTAGGTGACATAAATTTGAACAGTGCATCGATAAATATAAATTACTATTATTCTTATTTTATATCTTTTTGTAATTTAACTGAGAAAATTTTTATTTTCAACGTTCATAATAGTAAATTAGATATTGTGCTAGTTCGAGAGAGCGCGATTATCCGCGACGTAGTTGTTACCAGTACAGACGGCTTAGTTTCAATTGATTTGTATCACCCAGCCTTAAACATAGAGTTAGCGGTCAACACAGCTTATTGTGCAGAAACTATACCTTCCAGTAATATCAAAACGGCCCACGACTGGAATTTTAAAAAATGCGATTACGACAAACTCTTTCGACTTCTCACTTCCACCTCTTGGGACAAGGTTCTTGAAGCGAAAGATACGCTCAATGCAGTTCAAAATTTTTATGACATAATTTATAACTTGTTTGATATTTGTATGCCTAAAAAAGGTGGTAGGGATAAAAATTGCCGTCGCTACCCAGTTTGGTTTACTGCGGATATTATTAAAGACGTAAAACGCAAACTAAAATTGCACAGGGACTGGAAACATGACAAATCTGATAAAACATATAGAGATTTTCATGATCTTAGAACATCGCTGAAGTCTAGAGTAGCTCTTGCTTACAATTCATATATAAAGCAAACTGAGGAGAGCATCCAAACTAACCCTCGCAGATTTTGGCGTTTTATAAGTAACTTCCGATCCAGAGGTGGATTCGAGCCGACGGTATCTTACCAGGGTGAATTATTCTCTGGAGTATCTGCTGCTGAAGCATTTGCTCGTTTTTTTGCCAGCGTATTTTCACCTGACATACCCTGCTTAAATCCAGCTATGACTAGTATGGAGGAAGCCAGTTGCAATAGCAATTACGTCAATATATTCCGATTTACTACCGCTGACGTTGCTTATGGTATAAATAAATTAAAAAACAACGACTCGCTAGGACCCGACAATATTCCTTCAATGCTTTTTAAACGTGCAAAAAAATATATTTGTACACCACTCTGTCATATTTTTAATCTGTCTTTACAAACTGGAGTATATCCCCCACAATGGAAAACAACAAGAGTGACGCCTATTCCTAAAACATCCAATAAGACTGCGGTTGAACACTATCGCCCAATAGCTATATTGTCCTCTCCGGCTAAAATATACGAAAATGTTTTACATCGATTTATTTATTCGCAGGTAGAAGCATATTTATCAAATGCACAGCATGGCTTTAGAGCCAAACGATCAGTTAACACTAATCTTTTGACTATTGTTAACTACATTTCGCTACGTTTGGATCGCAATCGCCAAGTAGACGTTCTCTATTTCGATTTTAAAAAGGCATTCGATCGAGTAGATAATGATATTCTGCTTAAAAAGCTGAGTGTCATCGGCTTCTCTGCAGGCCTTTTACAGCTACTAGCAGACTATCTACGCGACCGGCAACAGTTTGTTAAATTAGGCATCTATGAATCCATGCCTTACAATACACGCTCCGGTGTAAGCCAGGGATCAATTCTTGGTCCTTTGCTCTTCCTCATAATGGTTAATGATCTTCCAACCGTCGTAAACTATGCTAAGTGTCTTCTGTACGCAGACGACCTTAAGCTTTACACCGAAATACAATCGGAAGCTGACTGTTTGGCTCTCCAGGGGGATGTTAAGGCGGTATATGAATGGAGCATCCAAAATAAAATAGAATTTAACCTGTCCAAATGTAGCGTCATGACTTTCGGACGTATGTGGAATCCTTTAAAATTTAACTACAGTATTGGCAATACCAGCATGCCTAGAACCTCTACCATGAAGGATTTGGGTGTAACATTTGATCCAAAGTTGACTTTTCATGATCATATGCTGTCTGTAGCAAAGGAGTCTTATCAGCGGCTAGGTTTCGTACTAAGGAACGCTCGAGGGTTCAAAACAGAACACGTCGTACGCCTTCTGTACAATTCGCTAGTACGTAGTAAGCTAGAGTCTAGCTCTTGTGTTTGGAACCCTCACGAATCTTCTTATGAACTCATACTTGAAAAAGTTCAAAAAGCGTTTCTTAGGTTCCTCTACAAACGAAACTATGGACATTATCCATTCATGTATCCCACGGCATTTCTACTGGGAAGCCTTAACTATAATTCTCTTAAGACCAGAAGAGCAAATGACCAATTATTGACGGCTGTTAAGATTTTTTGTGGCAAGATAGATGCACCTGATCTGCACAATGAGTTGGCCCGACTATATGCTCCGGACAATTATTGTCGATCCCGGAAACATGATCTGTTGGTCGTGCCTTTTAGCCGTACTGTAGCGCATTCTAAATCTCCCATAGCCCGTATGCTCGCTGGTATTTGCGCTCTCTCTGTAGCCTATCCTGATTTTGACCTGTTTGCAGATGACTGGAGGAAAATTATGACTGTGTGCCTTAGGTTCACTGAAAATAATGCTATTTAAATATTTACGATATTTTTTTTTTCTTCCATTGACATTAAAAAAAAAATATCTATAAATTGAATGCAATGAAATTGATAAATTTAATTTTTGTTTTGAATTATTAATCAATTATTTTCATTTTATGTGTAATTAATGTAAAGTAATCATTTTATGTTATTGTGTTTAATCTATAAAAGTAATATTTAAAACTGTGTTAGTGTAAGTGGTCTGTACAAGACCGTTCTAATTAACAATAAATAATAAATAAATAAAATAAATAAATGTAGGTTATCGTTGCTTTATGCTACAACTATTTTCTTCAACAAATATCGAAATATGTTTTTTTTTATTTGAATGGTGTAGCAGACGAGCATGCAGGCCACGTGGTGTTAAATGGTCGCTGCAGCCCATGAACATCTACATTCAACCTCAAGCAAGCATAGGTAAGTCTTGTCTGAGGTCGTATGCAGTTTCGCTGCTACTCCGGAGGCTGGTCGTCACCTCATGTAAGTGTGGCCGGCAACTGCACCTTTCCACCGAAACACAATAGAATTGGTTCACTGCAGAAGTAGGTGCAGCGGTGGTACTTCCCCCAGGCGAACCATCTACCAACTACCAAAGAAAGTAATGTAGTTTTAGAGAAAGAGTTTAAATGTATTCCGAAACAGAAATTACTTAGAATTCTGTTTGAGACTATCGTGGTTGTTCACTATATCTGAATTGTTACTTACGGGATATATACCACGATTCACTTTGCTTACTTACTACTTAGAATATATTATAATTATGAATTTATATATTAAGAAACTAAAATGATCATCGGCATTAATGTATCAGAGAAGGTTATCATCGTAAGTCGTAAAATTAATTGGGAAGAACAATTTTGTGGATACAATAAAACGCGGAAACGTAGATGGCGAGGACGTGGACAGTTCCTGGCTCAAGTGCTCACGGAACGAAAAAACATTTCGACGCCATTTCTCTTCTTAATGTGCTTCCGTATGTTTTTACTCGATTGAGCTTGGTAATAATTTAATGTGATTCATGGGCAACTTTCCATTGAGGTTTTTTTAATATTTTATTTTCACGGTGTAGCAGACGAGCTCATTATGTGGTTTTAAGTGGTCATGACATGACCCATGGACATCTCCTATACGCAACCTCAAGTCCTGCCCTAAATGGTATGCTGTGGCGTTGCGATTCCGGAGGTTAATGGTCGCTTTATCTAATTCTGACCGAAAACCGCTCCTTTTAACGGAAACAAAATTGCTTCATGGTAGAAAGAAGTCCGGTCAGGCTGCGATGAGGCGAGGTGACCATCAGATCTTCAGAGTAGCAGCGCAACTCCATTCGCATACGACCACAGGCAAAAATCAAAAGCTTGCCTCTGGTTGTGTGTAGGCCTTGGGCTGCAGCGACCAATTAACAGCACGTGGCTTGCATGCTCATCTGCTACTCCACTTAAATAAATAAAAATACAGTGATGGTACTTCCTAACTCTGTAGCTCTACCAACTCTTTTAATTTTTCATCAATGTCTCCACCGACTCTATCGTACTCATTATCTTTATTTGTATTTCGTTTAACGATCTTCGAATGAATATGTTTGTTCGATACAAATATAGGTACTGGTAATTGAATTTCACAAATTTGTTTGTTGATTTCGTATTTGAACAGGAAGACGCTATAAAATCTACCTTGTGGCCTTGAAGTTCCATTAGTTTAGGTATGTAGACTGACTAGTGAACTAGTAGAACCCTTAATATTGTGTTTACATTCTGCTCTTTAACAAGCCAAATAATACCTAGTACCATAATATATTATGCTGAGGTAGATCAGGTTCGAGAATGTGGTAACTAATGGAGTTTATCTCCACCAACCCGCATTGGAGCAGCGTGGTGGAGTAAGCTCCAGGCCTCGCCAATAATGGGGAGAGACCCGTGCCCAGCAGAGGGACGCAAAAAGGGCTGCAGCCAATGGAGTTAATTCTAATACTTCGGGTTTTCCGGGATTTCGTTGGGCTTCTTTTTCAAAGAAAGCAATAGAAATCCATCATGCTGACAGACTTTTTTGGGACGTTTCTCCCATTTATTGAGGAGACTAAGAGCTTAGTCACCACGCTGCTCCATGGGGATTGGTGAAGAACATGCAGACTTCATAGTATTAAAAAGGCAATTCAGCTTATCGACATTAACATCAAAAGCAGGTAATGTAGATAGTTTGCTTTTTGACGCCAGCAGCCAACGTACACATAAATGTACGGGAGAATTGGGTGTGAGCGACTTCGTCGTTTGAGTCATTTTCTTTGCATGCCACTGTCTGTGCGTCCGTAGCAGGTGGGGTATCTGATGTGATGCGTAAACTAACAAAAGTGAATTGACAGAAGCAACTATTCTATCGCTATCACATTACGCTTAAAGGTTCGGAGCCGGCATCGGTGCGAAGTCAGGCGGTCGCATTTTTGCCACTGTAACATACGTTGACCTACTTTCCGACATTGTTCGGCGCACAAGCCCACGGCGCCTAGCCAAATCTATTTCGATATTTATCTACGTGGCCACAGTCGTGCAGACCGCCTTCCCCCAGATTCTGCAATGTTTACAAATCAACGTCTCGTACCTCAATTTACGGTGCGTGAGCCAAAAATGCGTGAATTGCGATACTATCGGCTGATGGTCACGCTGTTTCTGAAGCGCGTGTGATGCTTATGAAAGTATTTGTAGAATTTGTTTTTGAAGACTTTTTTTGCATGGACACAGAGACAGAAACAGAAACACCCAGACCGAGAATAGAAATTTAAACTCTTCATTATACTTTCTGCTTGGCCGGGAATTGAACCCGGCGACCCTTCTATTGGCAGTCTGGCATGGTAACCATTGTGCCACGCGACGCGGTCGTCAAAATTTATAGTACTCTGTATTGCTCTTTTGTGGTTTTAGCATAATTAAACTTACAATAATATTGTTAAACGAATTACCGATTAGTTTCAGTCTTAGAACTAGTCAACGCATGCAGTCATCCTTCGTTCCTGAATATTTTTTTTCAAACTGGGTACCGCGCCTTAAAATCTTCAACGTCCACACTCTCTCAACCCTTTTTATGTCCCACTGCTGGACACAGGTCTCCTCTCACAAGTGAGAGGGATTTTAGGCCATAGTCCACCACGCTGGCCAAGTGCGGGTTGGTGGACGTCATGCTTTCGAGAAATTATGAATTTCTCTCAGGCATGCACGGCGATGGAGAACATCGTAATCAATTAAATATCACGATATTTTCCATCACCGTGGAGCAGCGATAAATGCGCACATTACAAATTACTTTGTAAGAGGTGCGCGCCGAGGATTTGAACCCGGGATCGGTCGCGTCGAAGACCGCGTTATTTTCCACTCAGCCATCGCTGCTTCAACGTCCACACAAAATATTAAATATATACAACGGAAACAGCAGGAGGTAGGCGAGGTAGCATATCTAGCTTATTCTTTACAGGTTTTTCGTTAGGTAGATCTTTTGGGATGCTTGGATCCCTGAATCTGTACTTTGATCCAGGGGAGGGAGCAGCTCCACCCCCCTTCCCCCTTCGGTACGCCTATGCTGTCATATTTTTTAAGGTAATAATACTTATCATAATTTTTAATCTTGATAGTCTTCTGTAGATATCCATCCATCCATCAGCCTTTTAAAGTCCACTGCTGGACATAGGCCTCCCCTAATGTTCGCCACTCCGTCCGGTCCTGCGCCCTCTGAATCCAGCGGTTTTCAATGTAGATATGTAGATATCGAATGGGTAATATTCTCATTCCTATGATAATGTACCTATTATTTAACCATTTCTCTATAACCGACCAGGTTCTTTTGCCCCTAAACATAAAATAAAACAAAAAATGCTATTATATTACATGTAAATGGCAAATAATCGATTTATCATTCAAATGGGTATAATAACCTTGTTAGTAGATGTAAAATACGTCGTCGTAAGTAAACAAAAGGCAATAAAAGTCTAGAATAATCCACTTCTGTCATTAGAATGGGTCTAGGTCTCATCTTTTATAGATAATGCCCTAGTTTAATCTATGTAATGGTTTCACAGGGGATATATAATAGGCACTTACTTATATTTTATTTAATGCTGAAAAGGGATTCTAAGGTGATTATATTTTTTTCTTTTAGTAATAGAAACGTGAGCAGCGATGGCCGAGTAGGAGCAGCGATGGCCGAGTGGTAAAAAACCGCGGTCTTCGACGCGAGCGATCTCGGGTTCAAATCCTCGGCGCGCACCTCTGACAAAGATATTTGTAATGTGCGCATTTATCACTGCTCCACGGTGATGGAAAATATCGTGATATTTAATTGATTTCGATGTTCTCCATCGCCGTGCATGCCTGAGAGAAATTCATAATTTCTCGAAAGCATGACGTCCACCAATTCGCACTTGGCCAGCGTGGTGGACTATGGCCTAAAACCCTCTCACTTGTGAGAAGGAGACCTGTGCCCAGCAGTGGGACATAAAAAAGTGAGAGCCGAGGATATGAACCCGGGATCGGTCGCGTTGAAGACCGCGGTTTTGGCCACTCGGCCATCGCTGCTCTCTCCATAAATACTTCAAACCCATAATTTGTCTTCGTCGTGATAAGGACATTTAATGAGCTCTAAGTTTTTGATGTTAAAACTATCGTTTAGTTACTTATTCATATTTATAGACAAACAGTAGATAATTACGTAAGAAATAGACACAAGTTTAATGGAAATTTTTGTAATAAATTTTTAATGAAAATTATTTTTCTCGGGTAAAAAGTAGCCTGTCACACGCCGCACATCGCGCGTCTTAGCGACATTTAGGTAGTCACGAAATGGCGATACAGCATCCTAAATTCAAACGCGAAGTGGAATCCCACTGTACACCGCTCAGTCGCTTCTAAAAAGAAACTAAAGAACCGATGCCCAAAGAAGCTGCTGCTTTGCCGTTACTAATGTTGCATAAACCTATAACACAGAAGATAGAAGAAACAGTGTTAGTTATTCAATTAAGTATCTAAGTAGTACCGATTACCGAAAGCACAAGTACAACACACGCATTAAGAGTGACGTCACCAGGCGTCGCAACAATTAAATGCATTTGTCTATATATATGTAGCTTAATACATAAAATTACTCTAAAGGATATTAAAACTGGTTTTGGAAAATATATGTATATGAACTGAATTAGAATAAAAGGTCCATGAAACATTATCTTTATTAGGTACTGTTAATGCTCAGTGGCTCTTTGTTATCCAAGATAGTGCTGTGCGTGGACTAAATTCCGTCGAAAGTAGCACTTGATCCGGCTAAGCGGATAATCCATTGTAATCTCAAGTTCAGTAGGCAGGAGGAATCGGGCTGTCTTTGTGATAAGCTTTTGCTATAGGTACGATAAAAGATGGCGTCACAGTCCTTCTGAAAAAATATGAAATTATTTAAATAAATGAAAGGAATTTTGGTATAGAATTGGGTGATTTGGGTGTGCTATTTGACGTTTTTTTTTTCAATAATAAGTTGTCAGCAATCAGTCAGTGAAGTTAGTCAGATATTCAAGTAAAGCGATGGCTACTTTATTCAGAACGTGCCCGATGGAATTTTGGAGACAAGCTGAAAAAACATATTTTAGAACTGTTTTTCTATTTCACAACACTCGTTCACTGTATTTAATATATATCGAACAAAATGACATCAACTTTATCCGATATAACTCATATAACTCAAAAATACTCCAAGAAAATGAAAATAAAACAAAGACCACATTATCCGACCTGAGTTTCCGACTTCCCGCCAAAACTTCCTATGATGTTTGTCATTGTAGAGACTTTTGTTTTTCCAAGGATTTTGAAGTTTTGGGTTATTCCCAGTGGTCAGATTGGTAGTCGGTCCAACGGGATTTTTGTGTGGTTTTTACTACAAGTATAAATTAAGTTTTTAACAAAAAAATAGAACCGACTTAAAACGGTAAAAAATAAAATTGTTCAGTACCTACTTCTTCTTGCTTATGGTAATGACTAATGACTCTTAAAACTATTTTTGGAGTCGGGCCCTTACTAAAATGTCGTACCTACTATTCGTACTAAATGGGCACCGACAGTACAGACAGTGGGACATTACCTACTTCTTCTTGCTTATGGTAATGACTGTTAAAACTATATTGGAGTCGGTGCCCATTCAGAACGAAAGGTACACTATATTTACTAAGACAGGACATTTTTGATTTTACTAAGGGCCCGACTCCAAAAATAGTTTTAAGAGTCATTAGTCATTACCATAAGCAAGAAGAAGTAGGTACTGAACAATTTTATTTTTTACCGTTTGAAGTCGGTTCTATTTTTTTTGTTAAAAACTTAATTTATTTCACTCTTTTTAGTAATTTTTATAATTCTGCACATATGTATAAGCATAATTGGAAATTTTTTTCAGTTAATTTCTAAACGTTAGAGAGATACCTTTTATAATCATGTTTATCTAATAGCCATCTTATACCCTGAAAGAATACTACTATCAGTCCACCTGAACGTATAAATTAATGAAAGAATTTGCTCTCAGCTCCTAACCGTTGAGGAGTTGTACCTTCAATCATCAGCTTAGCAACATGAGGTGATAATTACCGGACATAAATATTTGTATTATGTTAAAAAATATGACTAAAAGAATGTGTGTGCTTATTAAGTTTCAATGTTTCCCTCGATTTCCCTAGTATCACATCATCAGATTTTGCCATGGTGACAGTTGGACCACCTCAAGAATGTAAGATTTCCAACAAAAAACCATTTACTGAAAGAATTTGCTCTCAACTCCTAACCGTCATAGTACCTTCCATCATCAGCTCAGCAACATGATATGATGATAATTATACACAATTACACAAATACCTGTTTTGCTTTAGTAAATATCATTTGTTGTGCTATAAAATTTGAATGTTCCCTTCGATTTCTCTGGGATACCATCATCAGACTTTGACTTGGTGACAGTTGGACCACCTCAGGAATGTAAGATATCGAACAAAAAACCATTTATTGAAAGAATTTGCTCTCAACTCCTAACCTTCGTAGTACCTTCCATCATCAGCTCAGCAACATGATATGATGATAATTATACAAAATGCCTGTTTTGCTTTAGTAAAAATATGAAAATCATTTGTTGTACTATAAAATTTGAATGTTCCCTTCGATTTCTCTGGGATCCCCTCATCAGACTTGGACTAGGTGACAGTTTGACCACCTCAGGAATGTAAGATTAGGAATAAAAAACTATTTATTGAAAGAATTTGCTTTCAACTCCTCACTGTTGCAGTACCTTCCATCATCAGCTCAGCAACATGAGATGATGATTACTATGCACACATATCTCTTATGCTTCAGAAAGTATAAGAAAATCAATGTGTGTGCCTATAAAATTTGAGAGTTCCCCTCGATTTCCCTGGGATCCCATTATCAGATCCTGATTTGGTGACAATGGGACCACCTCGGGAGTATAAGCATACGAACAAAAAAAGAATTTTGAAAATCGGTCCACAAACGGCGGAGTAATCGGTGAACATATATAAAAAAAATACATACAGCCGAATACAGTACCTCCTCTTTTTTATTTTTTTTATTTTTTTATTTATTTATTTATATTACAAAAAACTCCCCTGGCATGACCAGAGCCCTTAATTACTAATCATAATAATATACAACTAATTTTATCAACACAATAAATTCCATAATGTTTATATGTCACGAAAATCAGTGATAATTAAATTCATTCCATCGTATAACAATAATAAAAAGAGGTCCGTGAATATGTAGTAGACCGTATGCAGTTCCTTTTAGAGATAATTTTGCGACTTTGCGAGTCCAGAGGAAGATTAAGGTTAGATTTAGAGCGTGCGAGGACGCATGCAGCACAGAAGTACAGTCAAAGTGTTAGTTGCCATGCAGAGGCATTTGAAAGGCTTCTTAGCGAGTATCGTGGTCTTGATCAGAAAGTCACCAGGCTTCAAGATGCCACAGAAACGGTACGGTTAATGATCGCGCATGATTCATCTGAACCACTGGACAACATTCGGCGGGATGTCAGTGCGATCAAGATCGCTACCGCTCCGATCATGGAATTAGGTCGGGAAATAAAACAGCTGAGAGAATCCGCGATACATACAAACCCAGCAGCTACGCTTGAATTGCGGCGGGATATTAATGCTCTCAAAGAAGTCTGCGCAGCCGGCACTCCCTCTGCCATTAATGAACTCACTCGAGAAATCCGCTCGCTTCATGTAGTGAGTTCAGATTCAGCACAGTCGGACAAAAGCGAACGCCTAGCAAACGAAATAAGTGCTTTGAAAGGTGTAATGGCTAGCTATGCTGAAGCATTGAAAGAAATACCTCAAAGAAGTCGCTTTACTCCTCTTCAAACCCGGCCTATGATAAATGCGCTAGCGTCTGAAGCAACACCACCAATCGCAAGTTTGATCGTATCCTCCCGTGACCCTCGACATACCGCAGACGATGTTCTAGATGCCGTAGAAAAGGCAGCAGATGTGCGGCGACAACACCTTCGAATAGATAAATGCAAGAAGGTGCAAAAAGGTAGGGTAATTTTAGGTTGCGCAGACAAGGACGAAGCGGCTGAGCTAAAAGCTCGCCTTCGATCAAGTGAGCTTACGGTAGAAGAGGTTTCTAACCGAAATCCGCTGGTTGAGATCCGCGATGTTCTCGAGGCAAACAGTGACGCAGAAGTGCTGGAGTCCATTTGGGGGCAAAATAAACACCTGCTATCTGGACTGAAACGAGAGATGGAAACGGCAAAGGTGAAATTCCGACGCCGGGCTCGCAACCAACTCGAGCGTCACATAGTTGTTGAAGTATCCCCGCGACTGTGGCGACGGCTGGTGGACGCTGGAAGGTTATATATAGGCCTACAGCGCCGACCAGTTTTTGACAGGTCGCCGCTCGTCCAATGCTCCAGTTGCCTTGGATATGGACATACTCGTAGATTCTGTGAGAGACGTGAGGAACCGTCTACATGCGGATATTGCGGTGAAGGGCACAGTCGTGCGCAATGTGAAAAGCGCGCAAATGGGGTTCCACCGCAATGTTGCAATTGCGCGCGCCATAAATTGTCAGTCACTGAATGCACACACGAGGCGTTCAGTAATGAATGTCCAATACGTCGAAAATGGGACGCTATAGCGCGTTCTCGCGTAGCTTACTGCTAAAGGCCCTCTAAATTTAAATAGGAGCAAGTTAAGATTCATTCAAGCCAACTTACAGAAATCAAAGCTTGCAACAATAGAAATTATAACAGCCGCAATTAAAACCAAGGTGGACTTCCTTATATTGCAGGAGCCTTATGTGGGTGCAACTGGCGAAATGACTTGTCAGAGACCGTTGCAGGTTGTTCAAGCGCCAGTGGGAACTGTGCCTAATAAGGCCGCGATAGTCGTAATAAACCCAAAAATCAATATAATAGTAGATCCTAGGCTCCTCACTCCAAATATAGTCGCTCTAACGGCTGTGACTGATGAAGGTAGACTGAGTGTGGTGTCCGTCTATTTGGAACCGAGTATTCCTCTGGACCCGTACCTTCCTCGAATCAGAGAGGTTGTTGAGCGACTGGGAGCAACAAAATTGATACTGTGAGGAGACGTCAATGCGTGGAGTCCGTGGTGGGGTTCTAAGCGCGAAGACGAAAGGGGAGCGACTATCTCTGCTCTTTTGGACGAACTTGAACTACATGTGCTCAATGAAGGGGACATACCGACTTTTGAAGTATACCGAGGCGATAGACTTTACTCCAGTCGGGTGGACGTGACTGCCTGTTCTGTATCTCTTCTTAGCCACATCGTAGACTGGTCTGTTAACAGAGAGCTTTCCTGTTCTGACCACAATGCAATCACGTTCACCTTAGATGGGATGGTCTCCGTCGAGGCTCCTCCAAAGAACACACGCATTTATAATACAAAAAAAGCCAACTGGAGGGAGTTTTCGAGGAAGCTAAAGTTGGAGTTCGATCATCGGACACTAAGAGCAATCGATGTTGAGAAAATCGATAACGTAGATAGCGTGGAACTTGCAGCCAACAAGTACACGGAAGCGGTTATTGAGGCGTGTGATCAAAAGGCTGCAGCAAATCCACCATGGTGGTCTCCAGATCTTGAAAATCTAAAAAGTAACTTCAAAACTAAAAAAAGGTGCATTGCAAAAGCTGCGCCAAGGCGAAGAGAGTTTGTTGTTGAAGCATATTTAGAGGCGCGGAAGGTGTATGTTGACGCTGCAAGAGATGCACAAGCTGAATCTTGGAAGAGTTTTTGTACAGCTTCCAAGCATAAGAGCATGTGGGATGGTGTAAACCGTGTGCTCCGACGCACGGAGCGGCGCTCGCCCGACACTCTCCTCAAGGATGACCACGGAAGGGTGCGCTCCCCAAAAGACTCGGCAGAAATATTGGCGTCTAAGATGTTTCCGAACGATGATGCGTCTAACGACCTTCATGAACACAGGGAAGTGCGTAAAACTGCGGATACACCAACTGGCATTCCCAATGATATTCCCTTTACAAACCGGGAGCTTTGTGACGCAGTCGCACGGATGAAGCCTGGGAAAGCTCCGGGCTCAGATGGCTTAACTGGGGATATATGTGCACGTGCGGTTCAAAACGACCAAGGACTGTTCCTGTCACTAACAAATGCATGTCTCAAACTGGGTTGCTTCCCAAAGGTATGGAAGAAGACAATGGTGTGCGTTATAGCAAAGCCCGGTAAAAAGGATAAGAGCAACCCTCGGTCGTATCGCCCCATAGGCCTACTAGCAATGCTTGGAAAGTTGCTCGAGAGGATGATGGTCAGTAGGATACGCTGGCATCTCTTTCACACCCTAAGCCCACGGCAGTACGGATTTATGCCTCAGCGTGGTACTGAAGACTCTCTCTATGACGTTGTGGCTACAATAAAAACAGGACTGGACAGCAAAAAAACCATCTTGATGATTTCACTGGACATAGAGGGAGCCTTTGATTACGCGTGGTGGCCGGCAATAAAGCGGGGGCTCCGTGAGAGAGGATGCCCGCAAAACCTCCTCCTTTTGGAAGTCGGTAAAAAATACTCTAGCACTAATTCTGAATACTATTCGATGGGTGGAAAAGGCAAATAGATATTTTGGCAAAGCTTAAACGTAAAACGTTAAAAGTACTTTTTTAAACACAAACTTCCGCGGTTAATAGTGCTCTGGTCTGCCAAGTTGAGATTTACCCACAAAAACCATTTAGTAATCAATCAATTCTGGGATCGGTTCTGGGCGGTTTCACAGGTGTTTTCGATAAATCAGAGTTGATTAATGTTGCTCTATTATTGAAGAAGACGCCTCGTAAATACGTTCATGCGTAAGCACAGCAACATAGAGTGAATTACCACTGTTATAAGTATTTCTTAGCGTCCATTTAAGTGCTTGAGTTGGAACCGTGCCCAGTTCATTTGAGTTTACGTCAAATTCATTTGCAGGCACCTCCTGTTAGCTCATAAAAATAAGTCGGGATATATCCATACTTGCTGTATCTCCGTTGGTCTGCGTAATATTTGACAATGAAAATATTTTGGGGACAGGACCTTGTTATTTATAGCGAGTCGCTCGAACCCTTTCTGTTTGCGATAAAATGGCTGAGGAAGGGTGACTAAGGTTGTTATTTTAAACTAAGCAATCCCTTATCTATTTGCTCATTATTTTAATAGTGGTGAGTAGAAATTTACTCAGGGATAGCTTCCACGATGACGTTAAAGCTTTACAATACTTGGCGCGGAAAAAAGTTTACCAGTGAATACTGAATGTCTTATATTGGTAAAATACATACATAACAAATACTGTCGTCAGGTATAGCTGGACGTCACAGTTTGAAGAGTTTTTTTTTGAAGATTTTTAATGCTTATTTAATGAGGTACTACAGGTATTAAAGGTTTCAGTTCAGGCAATCTAATTGGAAAATACAAAGGGCGTAAAACAAATTTAAGCAACAGACAGTGCCAGGAGTCAAAGACTTCACTACATACGACATCAAATGCAATTGGAGCTTGCTATCCATCTTCAGAATGTAGACATCCACGGGCTGCAGGGATATCTGCATAATCATTTGCTTAATTTCTTTCAAAAAAATTTAACATTTCCATACTAATATTGATCAGATAAACCAGATTGCAACCAGTTCAAATCCAGCGCAGTTTATTTCGTCACGTGTTAATTGATGTGGTCAATTGTTCGTAATTGACCTCTTCAATCCATCGCCCCTGCACTCTATATTTGCATATCCGCATCGAATTAATTCTATTGTGGATTGAATAGGCTTTATCAATAAATGTCATTGCCGTAGGTATTTAGATTTTGATTTAATTTAATTACTATCCTCTCCCAAGGTGCCGGGTACATTTTGAAGGTTTCCCTCCCCCCGATGCAAAAAAAGTTATAATGCGGCTATATTATTTGCGATCTTTTTTTTTCACCTTATGCTAGTCATTCCATCCAAAACAAATAACATTTTCTGTGAAATTACTCGTTGGAGAAAGCTATGAAAATATCGCACGTTTTTTAAACAACACTATTATAGGTAAAAGTCTCCTGCAGCGGTGCACAGTGCCAAAGCTTCGTGAAGATCTATTTCTGTATTCTGACCATTTTGGTAACAAACAATCAATAAAACTTAAATAATAAAAGCGAGCAATGTTGAAAAGTTGACAAAATCAAATATTGACGAAGTTGTATTTTGGCCTCATGTAACATTCACTGAAGAGATATGGCATGACGATTCACTCAAGCTATTTCATTGGTGTTCAAAAGGTACCTGGCACCTTGAGGGAGATACCGGGTTATGTGAGATTTTCACTGCACTAAAACCCACTGCCTGCCGCCCGGTGGCCTGCCACAGCGTTTAGGTAGAACTTGAGAATCTCCAGAGAACTGAGAAAACTTGCTGAGAAACCCCGCAATTAAAGGTTGAGATGAGTTGAGGCCTTTCAAACTCATGAGAATATTGACTTCATGTAATAATTCTTTTAGCCGTTATATCAGGGAGACAGCTAGATTAATAACATGATTTCTAGTGATTGATAGGGTTGATATGTTATTCTACTAGATTACCACAATAGATACAATACAACTAAGCAGTAAAAAAGAGTCAACGGGACATAGGCTATTTCATCGTCATGACGCACATGCCGGTCAAAGCTCCTGACGTCTGTCCATCTAGCTAGGTACAGTCGCGTCGGATAGGAACATTTAATACATATCAGTAATAGGCAAATACCTAGTGCTTTCCGCGAGAGAATCAGAAACGATGAGAGCGATGAATTTTAAGCACAGTGACCCTGTGGCTGGTGTAGAAGAAAAGCATCTATACAGCAAGGCAAAATGGATGCGGTCGGTAGTAAGATGGATGACCGCAGTGGAAGATAAATTAATGCGCGTGTCTGAGCTTCAGATGGAACACGAATACTCAGTCTAGGTTGTTGTTTAAATATAGCCGTCGTTTAACTTATGGGTGATTTGTAAACATTCAACGCCGATTTGGACCGTTTCCCACCAAACCACGTAGTACTTCGTGGTTGATTAAGATTTCCAGTTACGGTAGGAGGCCAGTAGTCTATAAAACAATGTTCAATCTTCTCTTTCTACATCTATGGTCAAATGGTATAAGCCGTTGTATTGCAATAAGTAGGTACAACACCTACTGGAGGAGAATGGTCAATAATTGACGAAAACTTATTGGTATAAGGTGGTGATACACGTCACCCTCTAACCCGGAAAACTGATCCCTTCAGCTTCATAACATTAAGTTATAGATGAACTTACTATTATTTTTACGGTATACACATTCCGCCCGCGCCGTTGAGCTGAGCAGCCGTAAGATTTTTCAGGTAAAAGCCAAAGAACAAGACTTTTCCGTCAACGTTTTGTTGCCAAAATTTGAAATAAACTACAAACGTTTTCGTAAAAAGTTGATGCTTTGAATTCTGAGAAAGAACAGGCCTTGGACAGAGTTATTCTAATCAGGATAATATTAGTAGTGATGTCAAAGCAGGTGAAAGTACTGGACGGCTTCCAATTCCTTTAACTATTATTGGTACTATTTTCATCCGGCAGCATCATGAGACAGTTATGGTGAAACGCGCGTATTATCCATATTGAAACTTTTTTTCTCAGTATTGGCGATTTCAAATTCAACTTTTGCCCGATTTTTCAAATCAAATAAAATTAGTTCAAATAATAATAATATGCTAATACTAGTAGTATTTGTGTGAAAGTCTAACAACAGACAGACAGAGAGACAAACATTTCAAAATATATTTTTTTGGGTTCTGTTACTTATAAAATGACCCCTAGAAGTATTTTTAAAATTTATTTGCAATGTACAGAATTGACCCTGCTTACCGTTTCATTATAAGTACTTTATCTATACTTATAACATAGCAGAGTCGCGCAGTGGAAGCGTGCTGGGCCCATAACCTGATGAAATGATACAAAAGCCAGTATAACTAAGTAACAGTTTATTAAGAGATTTTATAATTATAATTTATAACACACACTTCACGCAAGATGGACGACGTCGAGAAGGGAAGGGGAGAGCTCCTGTACGAATGAATTAGCACCGGAGTGCTGATTCATTGCGCAGAGTCAGCGTGCACGCGTTCATTCATTTCATAATTCTTGAAATTGACGTAACTTTTTTGTTTGTGAACCGATTCAAATAAAACAAACCCTAAATGTTAATCCAAAAAAATACCAATACATCAGTGAAAACCGCATCCTTCTACGTTAAGCCGTTCCTGAGATTAGCGCGCACAAACGAACAGATAAACAGATAAACAGACAAACAGATAAACAGACAAACAGACAAACAGACAAACAGACAATAATTCTAAAAATCATTGTTTTGGGTTCTATTACGCTAATAAATAGCCCTAGTGACAGGTTTTTTTCAAATATCTTCAATGTACAGAAACCGACTTGTTACAGATTTATTATATGTATAGATATAGATAGATATGTAGGTAATAAAACCAGTCAGTTAAATCAGTTAGTTTAGCTAGAGTTAATGAGAACGTATATGATGGCATTTTTAGAGGTTACCCAAATAAAAGCAATGTTTGTGCACTATTATTCTATTTCACAATAGGTACCCTGTTATCTTAATGCCTATCTCGTTTTACCAGTACTGTTATTACTCGTATGTTACAAGGATCATAATAAAATCAACTTTGTCCTCTAACTATTCACAAAAAACACAAGAATCTAACTATTCAATAAATCAGTTCGGTCCTGCCTGCGATAAATTATACAGGTGAAATGTGAAAGTGTTATTAATTTGCACAAATGATCACTTTAAACCATATGTCATGCGTAACCGACACACGGCCTTTTCAACATGCACCCTTACACATTCCACGAAAGCAATTATTATCCTTCACTTTAGAAATAAAGGCGCGGATACATAAGAAGCTAAGCTAAATAAATGCAGCGCTCCAATGAAGCTACATACACCGTAAGTTGCATGAAGAGCGTATAGTACGCCCTTGCGATCATTTTAGGACGCGCTAGCGATCGTAGCTAAACAAAACGGGTTGGATTGGATGTGAAATATATCCGGTCGGAGGGTTTGTGAAGCCATGAGTGCCGACTGTTTGTCAACTTCTATCGATTGATAGGTCGTCAAACCTTGTCGAAAGGCCGGTTTGTTACATTCAACAATAGATGTATTGTATCTGCATCAAATCGCATTGAAGTGGCTTGGTGGTGTAAGCTCCAGGTCTACTACGGTATGAGATCCATGCCTAGCAGTGGGACACAAAAATAATATTGTGAACGCGTCAGCATTCGGTACCATTGGCTTAAAATCTAGCATATCTTTCAGTGTGAGTCCGATCCTTATTCAATAATAATACGCGACGCATCCTTCGGTAATAAAAAGTAGGTCAGGCAGGTTGGCAGTTGATTCATGAATATGCAAGGTGGTCAGACAAGTTTTTTATAGCGTCATCAGGGCGTAAATATAATAGCGTCGCTCACACTTGTTATGAATGAAGTACCTCAGATATTTACGGCAAGGCAAAGTTTCTTCAACGGAGCAGTCTATTTATTGTTGCGACATAGTAGCATAAAATATCTTTATCAAAAAGCCTTTGTCAATTTTTTCTGATCTTACCTTATAATTCATGATTTAATGGTGTTTTGTCAAAGGCCAGTGTTTTTTTTTAATTAAACGAAGTAGCAGGCTTTCAAGGGATCGCTGCCACTCATGGTCATCTACAGACAGCTTCAAGCATGGCTCGAGCCTTATTTGTGGACGTATGCAGTTGCGCTGCTACAGTGGATGAAGATAATCGCCTCATGTCTGTCTGGATTAAAGGATTGCTTCACGACATGGGTCCAGCAGCGGTTGTATTTCCCGGCCAAAACTTTCAAGTAGTACCATTTTAGCAAAGGGAGATATAACGCTCGGGAGCGGCCGCGCTCCGCCTGACTCAATTCGGCATTTTTATATGTATATGATCGGATATTCAGAAAACTTCGATAGCGTGTGTTCGCGCCAATTAACTCATTCTTCATTCATGAACCACCTTCATCCTCCCTCTCTTTCCCGCAAGCGCACTATTATATAATATTGTCACCATTCGCACCTGAACGAATGTATATGACCTTACGATCAGATATACCGTAGCTCCATTCTTAATCCCAAAGCTACAGGGACTACGTTGAGGGTTAACATCGTAATTTAATATTACAGTGGTTTCCCTAACTTAGTCAGCGGTGTGCGCTTGAACCATACTTACTTACTTACGTACTTCCGTATAGGAGATTGGGGTAAGCCACGACTCGTCTTTCGCTGTTAGGCCTATCTGCTGCCAGCATACAGACCATACAGACGGAATAATAATGAGAGTTGCGCAATTTTGTAGATATCGCCTCAAGAATCGATTTACGTTGAAAAATGTTGTTGAGAATTCTTCCTTTCACTGCAAATGTACTCGATACCTTCGTCGGCATTCCACTATCCCGGTTAAGGAAACCTTGTTTAGTATAAAGGCGTTGCTCCATTAAAACTTGTCTAAGAGTCTAGTTCAGGAAGAGAGCACATTCAAGATTATATCTGCCTGATGAATTGAAATATGCTGTTGAGAATTTTTTCTTGTACATGTACTAGATACCTTCGTTGATGTTCCATTGAAACTGGCCTTCGCTCAAGATATTCAACGATAGAGAGGAGACTGTTGATCTATCAATCCTCTACCTTTTTTTCTATCATACTTTTAAGAAGTACGTGGAATTTATGCCGCTATAAAACCCTCTTTTGGTGAAATGAACTAGCGCGTGGAGGACGCGTCTTCCAATGGCGCCTGAAACGGGTCCATCATGGGCGAGCTTCAGGACCTTAAGACGACGTGAGTCCACGCTCATACAATCCTCTATCAAACGCATGATATGATGATATCATATCATGAAAAAAGGTTAATTGGCAACATTGGTTCGCTACTAGTACGATACAGCCCATCTATCATCTTTAACTGTTCGCGACAGCTTTACCCTTAGTGGTTTCTACACCCAACCTAAAGCAAGACTAAATTTTATCGGAACCGCCTGAGATCGTGTGCAGTTGCATTATTCTCTTAAGGCTAAATGATGGCCTCTTATAAATTTGATTGACATCCGCTCCTTTCCATCAAAACTATGACTACCTGCGTGGCGCAATGGTTACCATGCCGGACTGCCAATCGAAAGGTCCCGGGTTCGATTCCCGGCGAAACAAAAATTTGAATGATAAGATTAAATTTCTGTTCTCGGTCTGGGTGTTTGTATTTCTGTCATTGTGTCTGTGTATCTACCCTACTGTGGGGCTATGAGTGTGAAACGTTATTATTTTACAAAATTGTTTCGTGTCAGATATGGTTGCAGCATTAGTACATCCCTGGTCGAAGTAAGGTGATACTTACTAGTTTGTGAGTTCTATCACCTGACTTCGTTCCAAAGTTTATCTCTTAGTGGGTGACATGCATGCATGCATTTTAAACACCCATTTAAAAGAGTGCGCGGAATGAAGTCGCAGCGTAGATACTTCTCGTGAATCTCGTGATTGAGATTACCATTTAAACTGGCGCAAACTGGTTTCAAATGTCAACCATCCGTGACAAACTTGGACTTTGAGATCCTTCTAAAGTGCGCTATAAGCAATGTGAGTTGCAATATTTTCAAGATTTTTTGTCGCCTTATTCTATGGAAGTTCCTATGGTCTACGGAATATTTGCAAATTAAACAGTTTAAACGAATTTTAAATGAATAAATGAAATCCACTGCTATGGGTTATCGTAGCTGTTACCTATCATAGAGAATTTTTCTAGTGACCGAGACTTGCGATAGGAATAATCATGGATGTTAATTTAACCTTAAAAAAGTGAGTTAGTAATGGTATTAATCACATATAACCCTGTAACTCTCCTAAGGACTAGCTATCTTCTTAAGGTTTTCCCCTTGATAACAAAAGAAAAGGTAATTGTATGTACATTGTACACATTTGTTGTTTCCGGAATGGCCCCATAGCGTTCCCATAGCGCCATAGTCGTTCACGTAAAACAAGGGGTCAGCAATTAATAAACATTTAGCAAGATGCATCTATATTTTCTTTGATTTTATTCTTAACTGGTAACCCTGACAAACTCCAAGGCTGGGCCCGTTATGCAAATCTGCGACATGAAGTACGTAGGCAATAAATCAATATAATGTATTCAAATACCAACTCTGTGCAGTAAACTAAATATCTGTAATTGCACTGCCATTAATAAATGCATAGCGGTTGATGAAAGCAAAGGTTTAGACTATAGAACGGATATTAAATAGATATAGTATCGAGTATCCACGAAGCAATAAGGATCCATTGCGCCTCACGGAAGTTACTTCAGTCAGCTTCACTGCATTGTAATTAACTAAAAACTGGACTAGTTTCAAAATTCTTTTACAAATGAAAAGCTCATATACCTCCATCTGTTAGACATTAAAGGTCCACTGCTGGACATAGGCCTCGTTTAACATTCGCCTCTCCAACTCTGAATCTGCGCCCTCTGAATCCAGGAAGAATAACGAGTTTGAAAAGAAAATCTAACCATAACGGTACGAAGACGAACATATGAATAATAATTGTTCGCTGAGTCTGGTTTTGTTTAAGTCTATACCTAGTATTATTACTCTACAAACACAAAAAAAAATAAGACAAAGGTTTTATTTTTCTTAAATATCACCTATTTACTTAAATATTAGGTACTTACCATACTTTACGAAAGATTTAAAGCTATTTAAGAGATAAATTGCGATTGAGATTGATTTTAAGATAATAAATCTAGAGAAAGTTGACTTATCTCTCGTTGATGTTTATGATTTATAAGGAGTTTATGCACCTTCACCTATAAAATAATAATTATGCACACAAAGTTTGTAAGTTATTTTATTATGTACTAGTGGCCGCCCGCGACTTCGTTATTAGTCATAGCATGATGTTATATAGCTTAAAGCCCTCGGGTGGCTCCCATGGGGTTGCCCGTGTCCATAGGCGACGGTGATCGCTTAACACCACGCGGCCCGTCTGCCTTTTTGTACGGTTTATTTATAACAAAAGCCTTTCCTTCTTCCTTCAGATAAATGGACTATCCAACACAAAAAAGTTCTATTGGAACCAGTAGTTCCTGAGATTAGTGCGTTCAAACACACTTACAAACGAACGAACGAACAAACTCTTCAACTTTATGTATAGATTAAAATATTGATTAATTATTGTACACTTGTGGGAACTGTACGAAAAAGCGTGAACCCTATTTCGCCAGCTCATCTTAGGTTGTTGTTTTTTCTATGTATTATCTATTTTTCTTTTCATTTATAAGTTTCATGTTATCATTTAAGGCACTATAAATTATAAAACTTCAATACATTAACTGGAGTTTTCGATAAATCAAGAACGATACTTCCAAACACTGATCGATAATTTCTTGAAATGGACGTAACTTTTTAATTTGCGAACCGATTTAAATAAAACAAACACTAAATGTTAATCCAAAAATTTATTTCTGTATTGAAATGCAGAAAGATAAAATATTGTAACTATTCAACTTTTAACTTCTATTTCGACTTCTTATCATCATCTCAATCCTTCCGAGTTTTATCATCAAAATAAATAGATGCATAGGCTCCTTTACTAGACGATTCTGTACCATTGATGTAAGAGAGCAGTGTCGCTGCGATATCTGACCTTAAATAAATCTATTTAATGGCCAATTGTATTGAAATAGTTTATGTTTGCCTATATATGCGTATTCTCGTCATTATTATTTGTAAATATACTGAAGGGTCGTCTCCTAGATTTTTCCATTATTGACGTAAACATTATTTTCTTGCTCACGTCACAAGACAAACAACGAATGTTTGTCTTACGACTACTCATTACTTGAGAATTACTGTTTTATTTTAATTATTATATGTAAATCCAATTTTGTCTCATACAGTCAGATTGTTCAAATTAATAACAATAATTATAAAGATAAGTCATCTGTTTTTGGATACTTACATCTGGGTTGGGGTTTCCTTTAAGTATTACTTTTTTGGGGATATTAGTGAAACTAATCTTGGCACTTTATATTGAAATATAAATAAAAAGATATACTTATAGTAAGTATTACACTGTTTTCCGATACAGTGGTACAACGATAAAACCACGCACTTTACGATTTCTCAGAGGTGCGCGCTGGGTATTCAACACAAGACTGCCGCGTCGGAAACCGATGTCGTTACCAATTGGCTACATCTGCTTGTAGTGCTTGTAGTGCTTTATTCCAACCTTTTTTATCTCCTACTGCTGGGCACAGGTCTCCTTTCATTTGAGGGATGAATACAAGGATTTAGGCCGTATGGTGGAAATAATGCCCTCGAGAAATTATGAGTTTCTCTCAGCCATGCACGGTGATCCAGGGCCGGATTTAGAGGTCTGTAGGCCTCAGGGTAGCAAGGGAGTGGAGGCTCCTTGGCCACAAATTATTTTCCAAATAAAATGGATATTTTTTTTCAGCCGTGTTTCCAATAAACAATTTATTTTGAAACCAAGTACAGATTCTTTTATTATTTAACAAAAATATAAATATAATCGGAAACAAGAAGGAAAAGTTGTTTACTAGTGTGTACTAGTCTGAATTTGAATATTTTTTTCCGAATTCTCTTTTGTGGAGGCCCCGGGGCTGTAGCCCCGGTTGCCCTCCCCTAAATCTGGCCCTTCGGTGATGGAGAACATAGTAATTAATTAAACGTCACAATATTTTCCATTACCGTGGAACAGCGATGAGTGGTGCGTACTGAAGGGTGCTCCACGAATTTCTTTGTTAGAGTCAGACTTGCGCGCCGATGATTTGAACCTGGTATTTCCGTGTCGGAGAACGCGGTATTTACCGCTGGGCCATCGCTGCTTGCTGTGCTTATTTAAGTCGGATAGTTTCCCTTATCTACCAATTTGAAACACGCAGATTTTTCCATTGAATCCTCGTTCAATTCAAGTCTCATTACCCTTTAATAAAATATCTTCCGTCATCGTGCTAATGTTGCGCTTCAATAAATAAAGGAAATTGATCTTTTTTAGCTCAGTTGAATTGTAATGATTGACTTCCATATTTTTGTGTTCTTTCACAAGGTTGTTTATCACGTGACAAGAAAAACGTCGTTATTTTATGTACCTATCTAAACTTCTTTTTGAATCTCTGGGGCCGTTCAAGTATTAGTAAGCAGACTTATTACAATAATATATTATTATATTTCTTCGCTTTATTCTCGATATGATAATATTACAAAGGTAGTTTCCCTATCCTACAAGGCAAGTTCGCACTATTTTAAAGAAACTTTTTTGTCTTTACAAAAAAGAAAAAACTCCCGGTGACATAATGATAGTACATCATGTTGACATTAGCTCATTCCTTTTTCGTGCGAGGCAAAGAACGCACCCTCTAACGCCGTATTATGCTAAAAAGAAGCGCAAAGGAGAAGTTCAAATCTATTACAGACGGAAATGAAAAGGAGAATAATACCGCCGGATAACTATTTCTCCACTTTTGCTATCTGACGATGAAGATACGAAGACCGTGGATGGATTTAGTAACAAGGTGTTACTATTTTTATTTGGAATATAGTTCTGGAATGCTTTGGGATTAGCTGCGGGCTTCTAACTTAGACATATACCAGAACTATGACTGTCGTATATGCATTGGGGTTGACTGCGGGTCTTCAACAATGACATTTGACAGAATAAAATTTGTTTTTTAAAACAAATTACACATAATGCTGCTGTTTATTAAACGTAAACGTATATGCATTGGGGTTGACTGCGGGTCTTCAACAATGACATTTAGCAGAATAAAATATATAACACATAATGCTGCTGCCGCTGCTGGTTATTAAACTTAAACGTTTATGCATTGGGGTTGACTGCGAGTCTTCAACAATGACATTTAGCAGAATAAAATATGTATTCTAAAACAGATTACACATAATACTGCTGGTTATTAAACGTAAAACTAAAAATAGTTTCCCTAATTTTTACTTCAAACAAAAATATTCACGTCCTATAATACTCATATATTTTTAGGAATAATATATTGTATCATACCAACCACCGATTCTATTGATGACACTCAAATGGAGACGAATAATTTCGTTTCTGACGTGATGGAACCCGTACGATGTGAAGCATTGCCAGAGTCCCGTCATCAAAACACGACTTATACGGATGATCATGTAAATCTGGAATTGTTGTTGGTCCTCGGGGAATCCACATCCGATACTCCGGATTACGGTGATATTATTCATATCACGGTTATGGCTTCCATTACTAAGAAGGTAATATCTTATACCTAATAATAGCCGCTTATAACAAAGCTCAAAGCTTAATGCACAAATATTTGCTACAGTACCAGATGTGTGACAAAACAGATATGAAATATGCGCTGTTTCACAGTAACATCGTCATAGCTATTACAGCTTATAACAAAGGGATGGATCTCTTGTTAAAATGCAATGATAAAATACATGCAATGAAGCACTTCAGTACTGGCTATCGCTTACTTTAAGATTCTCTCTATTCTATCTTCTATTCTCCACCATCCGCATTGGAGCAGTGAGGTGGAGTAAGTTCCAAGCCTCCCGAATAATAGGGAGAGACCCGTGCCCGCAGTAGGACGCGAAAAGGGTTGCAGCCACACAAATTTGGTCAAATCTGTTTTAAATGTCATACAAGAATCCGACAGGGATGAAACACGAAAGCTGATGAAGCCATCGAAAAATTTCAAAATATTTGAAAGCCTTTCAAATAAAAAATTAAACAACAAAAAGCCTAGAGGCGCATTCGTCCTGGTTATTTTCAGGTTATATATTATGCAATATATACATATACTTTTTAGTCGGCCTCCTCGGTTCTCGGTGAACAGGGCGGGGCGCGGAGTGTACAGGAGGCCAACAGTAACGACGACGACAGCAAAAACAACGCGTCGCAGTGTTTCACAAAGTCGCAGTCGCGAGCTGCAAACCACGTGCTTCAGCACACCACTAGAGCAGGTACATGCCGGTCGACTTTACGATTGTCTAATTTATTAAAAATTATTGATTGCGAACTACCAACAATATTGTGGTTCGAGTGTGTTAACCTTCCATACTCCAGCTTTACAATCATATGTATCCGCAAACATTTTTGCTCATAAAAAAATTACAACATGATTTATGATTTTTGTATTCTTAACAGTATAAGTGCTATTTCTGAATAATATAATGAAACAGAAAAACAATTTATATCTATTTTTTCTCATTAACAAGCCTGACGGCAGTAAGCGCTTTGTTTTAACTTAGATGCCCTTTAATAAGTTCATAAAACACTTTAAAATGCAAGATTATAGTTTACTCCAGCAGGTTATCATCTAGCCACTATACATTTGAAAAATGTATTTTTTTCTCATGACTATACGGATATCAGAACACAAGTAATTAAAGATTTCAATTTGAATCTAATGAGGCAGTGAAATTAATAACAACTATCAGTTAAATTCAGTACCCTTTGGCTTATTTTCTCCGTTTAGCGCCTTGCGTTTACAAATCGTCTCCGATACTCTACATCTCATCTCCGATAACGAAGCTTACTTCTTCTGTCATGATGATATAATATTCTTTTTATTGAAGAGAGATACAATACTTCCAAACTGCCGATCGTGGAGTCCCGGATTCGATTCCGAGCGAAGTAGAAATTTGAATGATGAGTTTAAATTTTCTGTTCTTGGTCTGAGTGTTTGTGTTTCTGTCCTTGTGTGTGTCCGTGGCACCCATGACACAGGACAGTCTGAGTGTTATTTTTATTAAAAAAAAAATATGTAAGGAACAGATTAATTCAATACTTAGGTTGTGTAGTCAATTTGAGCAAAAGTAATATTTTGCCACAACATACATTTATGTAAGGATTCGATTAACACTTTAAATATAGCTATGTTCACATGTATCGAAAAACGTATAGAAAAATTGCAATGTAAGTTAAGAAATTTGCTAAACTGCCGACGTGCACGATTTGAGAGTTTGCACAGCTTAAAGCAGTTTTAATAGCTGCCTGTCCAGCAGCTAAGTATGGAGTCCTTAAAGAATTAAACTGCTAGTTAACAAACGTCCATTACATTATTTAAGCTTTATCTGAAATTTATGATCGAATTTTACACCGACGCATCTCAAACCGGATGGGGAAATGTATGTAAAAATGATCGGTAAAAATATGAAAGTTTGAGCCACATTAATTATTTAGAGTTACTAGCTTATTTTTGAGTCTAAAATCATTCGTTAACGAGTTAACTAATTGTGCAATATAACTTGGTGTCGATAATACAACTATCATAAGTTATATTACGATGGCAGGTGTTCAATACCCCATCTTAATAATTTAACCGAGAACTCTGGAATTGTGAACATTGCTCTCTTTGGATATTTAGGTCGTATGTAAATATACAGTACTGATTCCGCTTCCAGAATTCATAGCCCTGGATTCCAGTCTTACAAACCTCACAAGTATTGGATGTTCTGTTTCTGAAACCCAGTAAAGATTGACTTCGATATAACTTCAGGATACACTCTCTTCTCAAGAAGTTACGTTATGTGTTGCGGGGCTCTCCTGCAGTCTATTATCCGACGCGGCGACCCTCTGACTCAGTTTCTCTGATGCTATCATCATTCTTTAATAGAGCTATAATATAATACTCCAAGAACTTGGTGGACTTTTTTGTAAGTTTGAAGTAATATACCACTTCAATAGTTTTCTGTCCACGTAAAAGCTTAATATTAACTTTTTTTTATCGCAACAGCTTAATAACAGCTGTTAATGTGGCACTTTAAACTCGCATTGCTATTAGCTCAAGTGGGTATATGAAACATTTCCTACGTGCTGTCTACTGTCTACCCACATATGCATTAAAAATCCCAAGACCAAATTACTCTAGTACTTGTAACCCTAATAGTTTTGAATCTAGTTGGAACATGGTTCTATTTAGAAAACATTACGAGAAAAATAGTTGTTCTCTTAGCTATTTGCACAGCACGCAGATTGCTTAAGTTTTCTCTTATAGAAATTGAAAATATTCAGTTGTCACAAGAGTAGAATCAAGATTAATATTATATGTGTTAAAACTAACGCTCCCGGTAGGGAGCAACCAATTCTGTTTTTGCCATATCATTTTACCTGTGTTTTTAGGGACAATTAACTTAAACATAAACTGAAAAATATGATTTTTCCTGACATTTGCTGGCTAGTTGTAATACTATTATATGATACATATATTTTAATTGCGAGCTATATCAGTAGATGGCGTTGTTGAGCAACACTAAGCCAAAGAGTTTCTTCAGAAACTCACTCGAAAATTGATTTTATCTGAGCAACGATTGGTCTGCCGGATACTTTTAATGAAAATAACAATATATGTCCTGATACAGCTTTTTCAGATTATATTTTTATAACTAAAAATATAAGACTTGTCTAGAGCCACCTGCCACCCTCCCAACCCATAATTAGATGTTAATCTAAGTTTTATTGGATAGCAGAGCAGATATTAGTAAATTTATTGCACACAGTACGCGTCACGCGTCTACTTCTGCTGCAAACTGCTGAGACCATACACAGGGCCGCAGGTTGGACAAACTCTTTACATACTTTTGTATATACCAAATAATATAACAGAACCGTTTTGGCGGTCTGTTTGTTTACCAAATAAATTATAAAACATAGTTTATTTTGTTGATTATTTATTATTTAAACTTTAAATATGATTTCAATCAACACTTATTATTATTAGGCTTAAAGTTTTACAACTTAAAAACATCATAAAAATAGTGAAAAGAAAACAATAAACATACTTGTTTTATTTTGTTAATACAAAACTTTTCTCTCTTAACATCTACCTTTGTAATATTATCATATCGAGAATAAAGCGAAGAAATATAATATATGATCAAACGAACTTACCCGAAGTGAAGTTCGATCATTATTATATGAGTCGCTTTATTCGAAGATATGATCTCCCACCCACCCAGGGCTACCCAGGTGGAAAAGTTTTGTAGACGCGTTTTACTTTCTCTAAAAAAAATGAGCTAATGTCAACATGATGTACTATCATTATGTCACCGGGAGTTTTTTCTTTTTTGTAAAGACAAAAAAGTTTCTTTAAAATAGTGCGAACTTGCCTTGTAGGATAGGGAAACTACCTTTGTAATATTATCATATCTTCGAATAAAGCGACTCATATAATAATGATCGAACTTCACTTCGGGTAAGTTCGTTTGATCATATATTATAATGACATAATTATAATTTTATTTTTTTTATTTAAAATAATAAAACGGTAGATTATATAGATATTATAATTATAATGTTATTTATAATTTTAAAAATAAGAATATAGATTTAGGATAGATATGAGATTTTATTGATAAGTAAGTATTCAACATAGAGTAAGGGACAAAAATATTATAATCTTACGAACATAACAAACTTATTTTAAATTTTTGGTACACATATCAAATTCAAATTAACAGTCTTCGGTCCATGAAACCCGAATCCATGATTCTAAGTTTTCGATGACATTGGATTGCTTGGAATGCTGCTCAGTGTTGTGAGTCTGCTCACTTTCATCCATCGATATAATATAAGTAGGCTTTCATCCGATTTAACTAATACGCTACTTTAAAAATATTTGTGTTTCAGTCTAGATAGTTTTAGTTATAACTAGCGGCCGCCCGCGACTTCGTCTGTGTGAACTTTAGTTTTAGATTTTTTTCTAAAATAATAGTAACTTAAGTAACTCCTTATTACATCAGCTCATCATCAGCCAGTGAAAGTCCCATCAAAATCGATCCAGCCGTTTCAGAGATTACCTGGAACAAACAGACAGACAGACATAAATTGTAAAAAATGTTAGTTTGGTATATGTACCGTATTGCATATTGATCATATGCATATAGTAATAAATAATGTAGTTTAAAAAACTAAAAAACACGCTTTTGTGAAAATACGAACTAAAAACTAAAAAAATAAGAAGAAAATGTATTTTACTGTACAAAAAAGCGTGGGGTGCATGGTGTCAATAGTATCTTAAAAATCACCCCACGCTTTTTTGTACAGTAAAATACATTTTCTTCTTATTTTTTTAGTTTTTAGTTCGTATTTTCACAAAAGCGTGTTTTTTAGTTTTTTAAACTACATTATTTATTTTTAATTTTTTAGTAGGATTTTTATACTCATATTATTGCATTGTCATCGGCCCTTGACCCCTGTGTAAATTTTCAAGTAAATCAGACGCTTAGACGTGTTAAAAATATAAAACTATATATTTGTTTCATTACCTTAGGCCACGAATTTATCAGCCGCCCGTCGTATATTTTTTTGTTATCCTGATGATCCTAGTTAGGACTTTAATATAAAGTTATGAGATTATTGTATTGTCATCGACCCTCGACCCCTGTGCAAATTTTCAAGTTAATCAGACCCCTACAAGTAAGTGAAAATGGAGTTCAAAGATTCCATTACATACATACATACATACATACATACATACATACAGGTCAAGTTAATAAAAGCGTGTTAAAAAGCGGTAAGTTTTTTCGTTCACTTGTTTAATATTACAAACAGACACTCCAATTTTGTTTATTTGTATAGATACCCTACTGTATGTATAACCCTACCATCAGCCAAAAATGCTTTGTCTTTAGTTATTGAACTTAGAATACGTGGTCTCCTGATTTGAATAATCAAAATCGAAACCTTCAAATAGTTTTTGCCTCATCTTGATCAGGTAGGTTTAAGCATCATAGTCCCTGTAGCTTCGGGATTAAGAATAGAGCTACGGTATCCCTGTACGGTATCCCTGCCTGATCGTAAGAGGCGACTAAAAGGGGGCTTCCGGGGATGCGGACGGTGAGAGTGGGAGCTTGACCCGTCCAGCTAGCAGCCCCGGGAGGGACGGCGGTGTATGCGTGGCCGCATGCCGCCGTGAACACCTGAAGGTGCAGGAGAGCACATCTGCTCTCCCGAAGATGGGCCCGTTGTAGGGCGCCGCGCGTGGAGGACACCGGTGCGTTCCTATGGAGATCCCGGAGTCCTCACAAACGCAGAGGCAGGCCACCGAGGGGGTTTTAGTGCGGTCAAATCCCACATAACCCGGTATCCTCTCCCAAGGTGTCGGGTACCTTTTGAAGGTTTCCCCCCCGATACCAAAAAAAAATATGTTTGAGCATCATATAAAGCATCAGTCAAACGGCAAACTAAATTTGACCGATTGATGCAGCAAATTTTGCTCGCGATAGACTCAGTCATCAATCAACACTGGTCATTAATCAACGATGGATCAGTCATGTATCGATTGAAAATTATCGTTTTGTCAAACGGCATCTGCACAATTGAAAGTACCGTATTCGTTCAATGATTGATTGGTTATTTGGGACCCTAGAAAGAAAAAAAAATACCTCATTCGCAATGACAACTTTACTTACCGGCCAAGCGCAAGTCGGACTCGCGCACGTAGGGTTCCGTACCATTATAAAAAAAAAATCTATTTTTTGTTATAGCGGCAACAGAAATACATCAACTGTCAAAATATCTATCGCTATAATATATAAATATCGCGGTTCAAGAGATACAGCTCATTATCTAAAAAAACACGTTTATTGTATGGGAGCCCCATTAAATATTAATTTTTTAGTAAATATTTGCTGTTATATCGGCAACAAAATACCTGTAAAACAGCCTGATGACAGACAGATGGACAGATGGATGGACAGCGGAGCCTTATTAATAGCATAGAAAAAGCATAGAAAGAAGAAATAGCATAGAAAAAAGCTCTTTGTATTGTGGTAATGTAATAGGGTCCCGTTGGCAACCCTCAAGTACGAGATCCTAAAAATACGCAAACATATCAGCAGTATGATATTTTACTTATACTAAGAATAATGTTCAATTAAACAGATTCACAAGATTAAAGTGTGTCAAAATAGCATGGAAAGGAGTCTCTTGGGCCTAAAATTAAGCGATAAGGTAAGAAATAAAGATATAAGAAACATAACCAAGGCAAAGGACATAGTAAAAAAAAAAAAAAATATCGTAATGTCCCAAAAATGGAAATGGGCTGGACACGTACAACGATCATCAGAGCGCAAATGGTCCAAAATTATTATTACAAATTGGTATCCTCTACATAAGAAAAGAAGAAAAGGAAGGCCATTCAAAAGATGGTGCGATGATATTGTTGCCACGGCAGGGGTTACTTGGAACAGACTGGCAAGAGATAGAGCGAAATGGGGGGATATGGAGGAGGCTTTTACCGCTAGAGCGGTCCTTACAATTAATTAATAAATTAATAAAATTATATTCATACGAACTAACAAATAGGATAAGTAATACTAACACCACCAACATTGTATATATTATAAATTTAGTATTGTAAGGAATAAATAAAGCTTATTATTATTATTATTATATAAGAATAATGTACTATATTTTAGTTTGAAAATTGTCCCACGCCTGTCTTGATGTTAAATGCTGTAAAACGTCAAGATGGCAAGGGACTTGACGTGTTAATATGAGGACAAATTGTGCCACATTTCAAGGGGTAATTTTTTGAGTGACTAACATATCTACTTGTTAGGGTTCCGTACCTCGAAAGGAAAAAAACGGAACCCTTATAGGATCACTTTGTTGTCCGTCTGTTTGTCTGTCAAGACCATTTTTCTCAAGAAACACGTGGAGTTATTAAAGTGGAATTTATTATTAAAACTCAGGTCTACTGTCCCTTAGAGCTGTGTTAAAATCAAACTTCTAAGCCAGCGTAATCAAAAGATACAGCCGTCAAATTTTCGACACTTGCAAGGGCGTCAAAACCTGCCGGGTACTTCTTGAGAACTCAGAATCTTGAAATTTAAAAATACGAAGCGACGTCTTATAGCAGAGATAAAGGAAAAATTACGAAAACCGTAAATTTTTAGTTAGGTACATCATATATTTAAAATATTTTAAGGAACCCTCGGTGCGCGAGTCGGACTCGCACTTGGCCGGTTTTCTTAAATATGCTTCATCCTTCGACGGTTTTACAACAATGTCCATGAAGAAAATTAAATTTAACGGAAAAAACAAGGAAATTTAAATAACATGGTTATTGTAGCGTACAAATGAATCTACATTCGATGGCACTGGCTCGGTCACTCGATGTGCGCAGGCGGCACGTCCGCTCTCACCCCCGGTTCGCACGGTACTAACGCTGCAAGCCCCGCCACACCATGAGCACGAGACAGTGTTTATAGCTATTTCAATAGTTATAGTTTACTACAAACACTACAGTTATAATACAAAACATAATAGTAACCAACGGACAGTCCAAAGATTTATTTGCACTTGTATTGTTTTGTTTTCGATAAATAGGTTACCAGTATCAAGTTTGCATTGACGCAAATTCTCAGCAAATAAATTTTATCTGAGGCGTAATACGAATAGCATTAAAAAGGTAACACAGTGACAGCCACACACTATCATCGAACGAAGATAGAACGTATTTTTTTTAACCTTTTTTATGTCCCACTGCTGGGCATAGGTCTGCTATCACAGGTGAGAGGAATTTAGGCCAGAGTGCACCACGCTGGCCAAGAGCGCATTGGTTGACATCATGTCTGAGAGACATTGAGTTTCTCTCAGGTATGCACGGTGATGGAAAACATCTTAATTAATTCAAAATCACAATATTTTTCCATCATCGTGGAGCATCGAAAACATAATTATTTTATTTTGATAACGTTACGAGTACTATATTTTGGTATTTTATAACATAAAAAATAGTGTTGTAGGTGGTAGAACTATTATGGTTCGCCCGGGGAAGTACCACCGCTGCACCCACTTCTGCCGTGAACCAATTATATTGTGATTCCGTGGAAAGGTGCAGTTGCCGGCCACACTTACATGAGGCGACCACCAGCTTCCGCAGTAGCAGCGCAACTGCATACGACCTCAGACAAGACTTACCTATACTTGCTTGAGATTGTATGTAGATGTCCATGGGCTGCAGCGACCACTTAACATCACGTGGCCTGCATGCTCGTCTGCTACTCCGTTCAAATAAAAAAAATTTAAGAAAAAATCAAGCAAACAAACGTTTATGTTGCTTATCATCATGCTGAGTAATATTTTTGCAATATGTTTAATTCTACTAAAATTTGTAAAAGAGCGCCGAACTGAAAATCTGACTATATGCATGATACGTCATTGTGTGATTATAAAAGAAGGCCCTGTATTATTAATGTGTGCAAACAAACTATTTTGTTAAAAAGACAAATAAATTGGCTGCAACACTTTTTGCGTCCCTCTGCTGGCCACGGGTCTCTGCCAATTATTGGGGAGGCCTGGAGCTTATAACCCACTCCACCACGCTGCTCCAATGCGGGTTGGTGGAGATGCGGGTTAGTAGTCAACCCGCTGTCAGATGTTTCCAAACCGCCCATAAGGTCTCCGACAAGGTTTAACGACTGTTATCTGTCGACAACAACCGGGACCGACGGCTTAGCGTGCCCTTCTAAGCACGGAAACGCGCATGAATTTTTTTTCCACTAGCGATCACCTATCTCACACCCGACCGCGCCCGTTTCGCTTAGTTGCATAGATCGCTTGCGTTCTACGTTAACCGCCGAGCCATACGCGCGACAAATAAATAATTATTATTGTTAAAAAATATTATTACAGAGAGAGAGAGAGAGAGAGATTTAAAAACATTACCTAATATTTTAGCGATTGTCATATCTTTTTAGCGATAGTGTACGTGTAGCGCTAATCTGTACAGTCGCCAGCGTGGCTCTTATATAACTCCACGTCAGCGTAAGCCTGAAACATACTATCGGATATGATCTATGAATTCATTTATAAGCATTGTGGATAATCGCACTTTTTATATTCGACGAACATTCGTTGTGAATTGAATCAGTTAAATATTTGAATAAAGCGATTTCTGCCTTTATTAGAAGACTGGGGTTTTCACAAAATAACATTTTGTTTACTATTATTATCTGTCTGTTTTTTCTGGCTAATCTTTGAAACGGCTAGACTGATTTTGACGGGACTTTCATTGGTAGGTAGCTGATGTATTAAGGAGTAACTTGGGCTACTTCTATTTTTTTTTTAAAAATGATTGTCCATGAGGATGAAATGGCGGGCGGCCGCTAGTAACAATTAAAATGGCCGAAACTTCCATAGATTTTCCTTCTACAGAGTTATCTAAAAACTTATCTAACTAATAAACATAAATTGTTTTCTACAGGCCTTAATTACGTGTGACCGATATTTTTTTTCCTTATTGTAGGGAAGGGGTTGATAAGATGAATCATTTACTTTTATTCAGGGTAATTTTTGTTGAACAATTCTTTCACCTATGACTCAGCGTTACAAATTCTGTGACATGTGTTGCTACTGTACTGAGTCACCCCTATTATTAATTTTTACGACGTGAAAGTAGTAATGCACCTGCTGTTCAAAATGATAACAAATTTATTATTTTTTCTCTTTATTTTATTTTTGGTCGTTCTTACTGGTAGTAAAATGTAAATATATTTCATTGAGTAAGCAGATAGTTATAGTTTTTCATATACAGTTTATTTTCCCAAATAAACTGTAAACAGCTGTCAATTTTTTTTCGTCAAAAATAATTTTTGAAACACTTTTTTGCCAGTTTCATTGAAACTGGACGAGTAACAAAAGGTTAAGCCAGTCAACTCAGTAGGCTTTCAAATGAATATGACTAATGAAGCGATGGCTACTAAGTATACCAGAACGTGATCGATGAAATTCTGGAGGCAAAAATGAAAATTATTACACTCGTGCACTGTAATTAACCTATACCGAACAAAATACCATCAACTTCCTGTGATATACCTCAAAAATACACCAAGAAATTGAAAATAAAACAAAAGCACAACACAATACGTCTTCCACTTCTTGCACAAAACTCTGTCAAGCATTGGTTCCTCGCGCCTGTATTTTTTTTCTGCTTAATAATAAAATCGCTAACTCTGTGCATATTGTCAGTGTCAAGTATAATTTTTGCATCAGTTGTTTGCCAGTTTCGTGGAAAATGAATAAAGCAGTACAAAAAATCAGTAAGTCGTCAGTAATCAATGGCTTCTTTACGAGGATGTGTTGGAGGCAACTGGAAAAAACATGTTTCCGCACTGTTATTTTATTTCAAAACACTTGAGCCGATGCTCATCATATCAACCTACATCGAACAAAATGCCATCAAATATATCCGATATAACTCAAAAATACACTAAGATTTTGAAAAAAAAACATAACATGAATCCATATTGCCGCTCAAAACAGTCTGTATTATATTTATAACAATTCATCTGTCTCTAGGTATTTGTTTTATTCTTATTTTTTGTTTGACAGTAAGATTAAAACTTTTAATGAAGAAACAAATCCTCTTTCAATAATTTTATGGCAGGACGCTAGTCTAGATATAAAAAACATGACAGTATAAGTTTACACTATTACACTATTATTGGCTTACGGCAGAAAGAACCCTTTTTTTAAATAAATTAACAGTTCTAATGGCTTTTTAAGCATTACCCATCTCAACATTCGCATTGGAGTGCCACACGTGCCCAGCAGTGGGACGCAAAAAGAGTGGCAGCCAAGTGTTAACTGCTTTATCCTGTTCTGTATTGTCCTCACTAATATTAAATATTTTAAAAAAATCTACATGTCCTGTTGTTTTTAAAATTGAATTAAAAACGTAAATTTACTACGTAATAGTACCTACGTATGAGTCACATTTACCATTAAAGTATATCTATAGTAGTTTATCCATGAGTCACTTCTAATTTATAAACTAG
Source organism: Pyrgus malvae (assembly GCA_911387765.1). NCBI lineage: Eukaryota > Metazoa > Arthropoda > Insecta > Lepidoptera > Hesperiidae > Pyrgus > Pyrgus malvae. The sequence continues at coordinate 6,089,775 of OU426951.1, forward strand.
GTAATTTATAGCGACATTTCTAGCTTCTGAAGGCAAATGAGTCCACTTTGTTATAAGTTTAGTGGTTATTGCCAAATTAGACAGTGTTATTGCAAACAGTCGACTTTTATTTTAAGAATATTAAGTAGTACTCGTAGACAACATTAATTTTAGCTCTGAGGCACATTGCTAATAGCAAGTGAATCGGATTAAGAATGTATCGTATGAAATCGATTTTAAATGGCTAATGGTAAAATTGGCTAGTGGCTTTGAATCCATTTTCGTAGAAACCTCACATTAAAAAAATGTTTTATACCTATTTATCACTTGGGGTACGGACTCTACGGTGCATCTGCAGAGTTAAGAGTAGTCGAGTCAAGGTCGATATTTCTAAATGGTAAAATTTTCTATGTTGCTGCTGGACCCATTTCTTCCGTGAAGCAATTCTTTTGTGATTTGGTGGATCGGGCGATTGCCGACAAAGGTATGAGGGGACCATAGGCCTTTGAAATATCGGCATCATCGGCTCAGGCAAGATGCGGCTTGCTTAAGGTTGTGTCTAGATGTCTATGGGGACTATAGAGGCTTAAAACCACGTGGCATCCAGAATGTCTGATACTCTATTAAAAAAGGACATTTGAGGTTCAATAACCCTCTCCTATCCTGAGTGGTAGACAATGACTTACTTTTTTCTAAACTTGAGACTTTTCTCAAACCTTTTTTTTAAAGGTCAAGTGTGAAGGACAAGGACATTAAAACAGTGTTATTAATTAAGCCAATTCAAAGTTAGAACCACAGTTAGAACTAAATATAACCTAAACCTTGCTCTCGGAACGAATAATCGATGGTTTTTCCAACCCCAAACTAAAAGAACATGGCCAGCCATAACGTCCCAAAATAAACGAACACGCATCAAGTTCATGAACAGCTACTGATGTGAATTAATATATCATAATTAATCTTCGATCAAGTCTTGGGAAAGTTATATTTGTAGCTAAATTCGATACATGAAATTGTATCGAGTATTTATTTAGAGTTCCTCCGAATCCTACAATTAGGGCATGAATTTGGCATAACAAAGGTTTTGTTGGTAGGTATGGAAAAACAAAAACATATAATTTTGTTATGCAAATTTTTTTTAGCATTACAATTAGGGAAGCTTAATGCCTATACCCTCCGCTCCACGAAAAAAACAATACTTAACACCCCCCTGATTCGAAGGCTGTATCTGCCCTAATGTATGCACCTGTACCCTGAAGTTAGTCTCGATAAGCATAGAACCAACCCTTAGCGTGGAACTCAGACTCTCACATCACTGGTTTCTTAGGGTTCCGTAGCCAAATGGCAAAAAACGGAACCCTTATGGATTCGTGATGTCTGTCTGTCTGTCTGTCTGTCTGACCGTCCGTATGTCACAGTCACAGCCACTTTTTTCCGAAACTATAAGAATTATACTGTTGAAACTCGGGACGTAGATGTATTCTGTGAACCACATTAAGATTTTCACACAAAAATAGGAAAAAGCATTAAATTTGAGGGTTCCCCATACTTAGAACTGAAACTCAAATATTTTTTTATCAAACCCATACGTTTGGGGTATCTATGGATAGGTCTTCAAAAATGATATTGAGGTTTCTAATATCATTTTTTTCTAAACTGAATAGTTTGCGCGAGAGACACTTCCAAAGTGGTAAAATGTGTGTCCCCCCCCTGTAGCTTCTAAAATAAGAGAATGATAAAACTAAAAAAATATATGATGTAAATTACCATGCAAACTTCCACCGAAAATTGGTTTGAACGAGATCTAGTAAGTAGTTTTTTTTCATACGTCATAAATCGTAAACCACAATTTACATTTCATTCAATCTTAATGCAATGATTTCTATGGCTAATCAAAGGCAATGATGTATTTCTATTGCCGCTATTGTTATACAAATACTAAAAATAAATATTTAAGGGGGCTCTCATACAATAAACGTGATTTTTTATAGATAATGGTACGGAACCCTTCGTGCGTGAGTCCGACTCGCACTTGGCCGGTTTTTTTAACCTTCAGATAAAAGTTTAAAAGTGGTAAATTCTTTGTTACAAATTCTTTTCGTAAAAACCTCTACTAAAAAGCCTTTTACAGAGCTCTAGAATCGTGAGAGTTTAGAAATGGAAAAATAAAGCAAAGGTTAGTCATTTAAATTAATTTTAAGTCCCTGATATTATTTTTCTCCCCTTATCACTTTACTATACACTACATAAAAACATCAGGAGACGATTTCTTCTATGTCTTCGACGTGTCATTCTTATCACTAGGTAATAACTAACTTGTAACTACATAGTTTAAACTGAACTGTTGAATTTCAATACTAACCAGAAAAACAGGTAACAACGTAGCCATGGCACCGCGTGTCACTAGTCAGCTGTTGCAGCCAAAATATCGAACTGCGCAGCGAACCGCGTTCTAATGACTCGGCTAAATATACACTGACGATATGCTGAAAAATTATTTTCCCACTTTAGTACTTGGCTACAGCCCATTTTATACTTATTTCATGTTGTAATTAGACAGTAATTATATCATTATAATGAGCATAACGTAAGGTTGGATGCAGTGTTTTTATGTCTTCCAGACGTCACGAGGAAAATCCTCTTTATTGGGGTGGTCTCGCACATGCTATATCACGCGGTCCATTGTATATATGAATGAGAAAACGAGTTAAAAACTAGTTAATAGGTAGTCAGAACTATTATCATGGCCTCGCCTCTGCGCTGGGGAGGACGCCGGGATCTCCAGTGGAACGCACCGGTGTCCCCCACGTGCGGCACCCAATACGGCCCATCTTCGGGAGAGAAAACGTGCTCTCCTATGATCAGGACACCTAAGCACGCTGCATCGTGCTGGCCCTGTGCAGATTGACGGTAGTCGTATGTTTTGGGACATATAGGGTTCCCGGGTTCAGTTCAATGAGGCAATCATCAGCTTCCGGAGTTATAGCAAAAACTTAATTTTTCTTGAAGTTTAGAGTAATATTATTGGTTTCAGATGGCCTGCATGTATTTACACTTAAAAATACACAGCTACTTGAGCACCATACAAATTAAGGTGATTATCGGTCTACACTCTGAGGGCTTTAGATAAATTTTCAAGGCTATTGGTAAATACTCCCCTAAAACATACTAGGTATTGTCGTCATTGCAGCTTATTCACATTATACATATGATGTGGAATGACGTGTGAATATCCCGAAGTCTTTCATTAAAAGCTCTTGGCATTAACAGAGCGTAGGTTATTAATACCAATTGCTTTTACGCAAGCTTCTTGAGCATTTCCTCGATATGTGAATGGCTGGTTGGCTGGGAACTGTATTACGTTTGACTCCTACGCGCAGGTATGATTGGGGAAAATCCTTATAGTAGAAAGTCTTAAGCTGAGCACAGGTCTCTACTCAGAATGACAGGGATTTAGGTCTTAGTCCATCGCACTGGCCAACTGCGGGTTGGTAGACATGCTGTTGGGCCCCTGTAGCTTCGGGATTAAGAATAGAGCTATGGTATCCCTTGCCTGATCGTAATTGGTGACTAAAAGGGGGCTTCTGGGATTGCGGACGGTGAGAATGGGAGCCTGAGGGTGCAGGAGAGCGCATTGGCTCTCCTGAAGATGGGCCCGTTTTGGGGCGCCCGTGCTTTACAATGGAGATCCCGGAGTTCTCCCCAAGTGCAGAGGCAGGCCACCGAGGGGGTTTTTTGTGCGGTACAAATCCCACATTACCCAGTATCCTCTCCCAAGGTGCTAGGTACCTTTTGAAGGTTTCCCCCTGATACAAAAAAAGACATCCTATTGAGGCATGTTGTATAACTCTAGCATACACGGTTATGGAAAAGATCGTGATGAAATATTACAATCATTGAGGAACGAAGGATGACTGCATGCACTGTGAACGATTCTGATGCTCTAAGTTTACAATGTTTCACCCAGCAGGAAGTTTTGATAAAAACACAAACAATTTACTGTCTCAAGTGTGGATTTTGCTCGCTTTTTACTTTAAAATCTTCGGATGCTGATGATTGCGTTATCTTTAGTACCCAACAACACCACTATACCATTAGACCGCAGCGGTGGTATTTCTAAGTTCTATTACCCCGTACAACGTTATAATATATTCCATGTACATATATGTAAACATGATAGGGCAGCGATAAATATATAATGAAGGTAGTTCCGAACAACACAATGGTAATCACGGCCGAGACAGTGAAATAGCGAAGAATTATGGCGTTCTCTTACGTACGAACTGGGGCTAAAAGCGGTTCCAGTGTAGCCACGAATTAATTTGCATATAGGACTTCAGATTTAGTTTTTGACAACTTTTATTGTAGTGATCAGCAATGGTAGTGAGAACGCTAAAATTTCCAAACTTTAATGTGCTTTATTTCTCAAAAATCACGTCGTGCACGCCGTTGTACAATTTGAACGTAATGTAGATTTAAGTCTCGTTACAAGGGGCCCCAGTAGATTTTCTGCCTTAAAAGCAGATATTACTCGAATCATCACGTAGGTATTTAAAAAAATGTACATAAGGAAAAATCTTATTGCAGAGCCATCTGCTGAATCCACTTAAGAATTCAAATCATATAGGGTATCAACGTACACAATCATTTCCATTTTAATCATTCTCGCTTAGATAAATCTTTGAAAACAGTGTGTAAGTAAATTTTGCAGGCAGCAGAACTGTACCAGGGAATACTCCCCGGGCGAACCATTACAGGGCGTGACCAGCTGTGGTATACTGTGGGACCCACTTCTGGCGTAAAACTCTTCTATTGTATTTCGGTGGAAATGTGCAGTCAGGCCGGATGAGATCATTCTTCGAGTGATGAGCCTTCGAAGTAGCAGCGCAACTGCATACGACTACGAGAAAGACTTGACTTGCCTAAGGTTTTGTGTAGATGTCCATGGGCTGCAGCATGGGATACGACAAAATTTTAATTCCAAAATCCACATTGTAAGATTGTCCGTGTTTCTCGCTATAAGATGTATTGTTACTACTTAGCTTTCGGCATAAATAGACGTCGTTGTGGGCCGAAAGTGGGGCAAGTTCCCTAAGCGAGAGAAAGTCTAAAGCATGGCAGTTTTAAAGAGATAAATAGGAGCTAGAGGAATCCTAAGAAAATATTTCAAAAGGTATTTAAATGATTTCTTCGTTTTAGAATGATCTGTGTGGCTGGCCTATATGCAATGTGGTTTACCAAAACACACAGGCACACCGGTAGATGAAGCTCCAGGCATATTCGTCCTCCATGGGGAGAGACCCGTGCCCAGCGGTAGGACGCAAAATGGATTGTACTTTATCTATTACTAGCGGCCGCCCGCGATTTCGTCCGCGTGGACTTTGTCATGTTTAGTCATAGCATGATTCAAATTCAAATTCAAATTTCTTTATTTGTGAATATAGGTTAGTAGTTCTTTAAAAAATAGCATTAATTTTAGATCCGCTATATTCGACCCTCTTGGGTATACAAATATTATTCTTATAAAAATTTAACTAAATTAATTGATGTTATATAGAGCCTTCCACAATAAATGGACTATTCCACAAAAATATTTTTTAACAAATAAACAAATTCTTCAGCTTTATATATTAGTATGGATTATAACTTTTTACGATGCAATGTCTAGTTAAAAGAACAAACAAATACCGAAACACATTTTAACAATTTAACGCATTTTTTCTAGGTCTAACACGTTAATTTAAACACGTTGGCCTATTTTTAAAATAACCCTCAGTCAAACAATTAGATTCTTTGCCCCAAAAATGTCATGGCCAGTTCTCCTAATTGTACGAGAAAATTCACTTTCTCACAAATATTTATCTTCCAATACACGCAGGATTCCACTGAAATTGGTTTTGGGTCAGTTTATAAACAATACAAAACAAAACAGACGTTACAGTGAAACTAGTACTTATTTCACGCGTGCACTATTTACGAGAACTTTGAACATGTATAATCTTGTATGATTTTGCGTTTTTTAGACACAAAATATTAATTGCCGTACCTAATGAAAATTTTTAAAGCAAGTAGATTAATTCATTTATTTATAAAAAAAAAACATCGAGTACCTAATCAATTCCCTGTAGTTATTATAGGTACAGTCACAGCAGCAATCTGTTTAGTTTAAGGTCTTAGATATAAGATTTAGTTACGGGTACCATTACAGTCTTACATTTTGACTAAGAGGTGCAGTTCATGAAGTAAGCGCTGGTAAAGCCTGCTCTAACATATAGATTCTGGAACTTGGCTCTACAAGAGATCACATATTATTTTATCTTTTTTTACAAGGTAAGCCATATGCATTCGTCTCAGCAACATGTGAAAATTGAGAATTTATATGAAAATGTTTTGGTATGTATGTAGGTATGTATTTTACCAAATGATATTAGGTCCTTATATATGAAATTGCCGATACTGGCAAATTTAAAATCAAATATCTTGCGTTTGATTAGGAATTGCAAATTCAAATTTATTTCGAAACAAAGCCATAAAAATATTGTTTTAAAATTCGTATTTCATTTGCTTTCACATCATTTGTTTGAGCTTCAACATTGCTATAACAACAACTATGGACAAATTGAAATTCGTGGTATTTACGAATACGAGTTCCACTTTAACATGAGTGCAATGTAATTCAAGGTATGTATATCACATCAGTACTTTGAACGTGTGTGTTTTACTAACATGTGAAAAGTCCGTCATATATTTTTTTTCTTCAATTATGGCATCGCAAACTCTGCATACTACCCAGCGTCAAGTATAATTTTTGCATCATGTTGTTGCCAGTTTTGGTGAAACTGGACGAGTAATATTAATATGTAGGTGGTAGAACTATAATTATTGTTCGCTCGGGGAAGTACCACCGCTGCACCCACTTCTGCCGTGAACCAATTGTATTGTGTTTCGGTGGAAAGGTGCAGTTGCCGGCCACACTTACATGAGGCGACCACCAGCCTCCGGAGTAGTAGCGCAACTGCATACGATCTCAGACAAGACTTACCTATGCTCGCTTGAGGTTGTATGTAGATGTCCATGGGCTGCAGCGAACACTTAACACCATGTGGCCTGCATGCTCGTCTGCTACTCCATTCCAATAAAAAAAAAAAGTAAAGTCAGTAAGTCGTCAGCAATCAGTCAGTCAAGTTAGTCAGACATTCAAGTAAAACGATGGCTTCTTTATTAGAACGAGACCAATGGAATTTTAGAGGCAAGCTGAAAAAATCATTTTTTCGCACTGTTATTACAATACTGTTATTTCACAACAATCGTGCACTGTAATTAACCCATATCGAACAAAATGCCATCAAATTTATCCGATATAACTCAAAAATACACCTAGAAAATGAAAATAAAACAAGAGCACAATATGTCATTTTCGACTTCCCGCCAAAACATTCAGTTATATTGTAGGTAGCGGCGCGAAAATCTCCAGCTCTAGACGTTTTGACACTGACATAATATTTATCTAATGTATTTCAAACCTACCATCTAAGCCTACCATTAGGCCTTATCATAAATCAAAATTTCGCTGATGAAATGCATTTGTATGTTACTAACATACGAACATGCAGTTTTTTAATGTAAGTTTATTATGAAATCCTTTTCATCTTGTTTATTTTATCAGACCATTAGATCATAAAAATTCTGTTAAAACAGCGTTACATAATACTACATGATATTAATTTCAATTCGATGCAGCAGTCGTAAAACGATCAAGACTGGCTTCTAAATCAAAATTTAATTTACTTACAAGCAAGGCAGCTGTGTCGCTATTTATGGCCATAGTTAATTAATCTATTAAACTATAATGTAGTGGAAGTAAACCCGTTTGGAATTTTACTTTAAATAAATAATAGGAAACTAAATTCGAAGATTATGTTTCGGAACTTGCTTCACTGCAGATGATGTGCCAGCATTCATTCGCTTATTTGGTTTTCGAATATAGCATTGGTTTTTAAACGGTTTTATTTAGCTTGCTCTATTTATGTGTTTTATTGATGATATATTATAATGGATGGGATTCTGTCTTCTCATCCTCATCCAGAGCGTAAATGGCCAGCTGCCGACCGCGCTGCCGGCCAACGCGTGGACTTTCAACAAAGAAGACAGCCCTTCTAATATAAGTTATATTATATAACTGTATAGGAATGATTTGGATTCAGGATGGAGTGACGAGCATTAGGAGGAGCATGTCTAGCAGTAGGACTTCCGTAGGATGTTGTGTTTTGGTGAAAATAGTTAAAACAATTATTCAGTTTCATTAATACAGTAGGAAATGAAAATATCCATGGACTTAAAACTACGCCTGGTTTGGTTTGCCCCCGAAAGCATGAATAGCACATAGTAGATAACTATATATTTTTGCCCATCTTTTGACTGAGCTATGATTTTATAACAGCATACTGACATGGCAGTATTTGTGCAGAAAAGTAATGAAACTCAATTGTTGGTCATGACGAAATATTTGGAACGTCGAAAGCAGATCCATATTTGGATGATGTGGCCGACGATAAACGTATTCGTCTAGCTTTATATCTTATTCGCTTGCAGTATGACAGGAAAAAAGTGTCACTACGGTAAAATTAAAATGAGTTTTAGCTACATAATAATTATGTCCTTCAAATGCGACAAGACGCTATGACGTCAATAGAAACAAGTTACTTTTCTCGCGAATAAGACGCAATTTTTTAGACAGTTTTTACATTTTTAGTACCGGTGACATCCAAACTAAACAATTTATCAATGTAAAAACTGTTATGAGTAGGTAATGTTAAGTTCAAACACGAATGTCCATATAATTTTTTTAAACAGTATGCATGTAAACTTTGTCATGTTTTTCACAGTAGATGAAAACTATAGCTATCGAATAGAATTTAAAGTGTCGCACAAGTTATTCTGCGCAGATCGGATCATCTTTGCATGAAGTAGGTACTCAAAGCAAGAAACTGAGGCCATTGGCTGCTTAAGCTTTAACAACAACGTTTTTAAATTTACAAGCAGGTGTTTATTTGAATTATACATCGAGGTATCCACAAAGTAACTAGCTATCTACGTAAGACGTACTTACAATGCAATTTACTGAAAATGGCGTAATGGTAGTGATATCAAGCCTATCATTAAGCATTTTTATTTAAATTGAGTCGCAGACGAGCATCCACGACCCGCGTGGTGCAATTGTTATTATGTCGGACTGCTAATCGAAGGGTCCCGGGTTCGATTCCCGGCGAAACAGAAATTTGAATGATGAGTTTAAATTTCTGTTCTCGGTCTGGGTGTTTGTGTTTCTGTCTTTGTGTGTGTCCATGGTACCCACGACACAGGGTATTAATTACCTTACTATGGGGCTATGAGTGTGTAACGTTAATTTATTTATTTATCCAGCCCATAGACATACCTTAAGGTACACTGAACATTTAGCAAACCTAAATCTTGATTATGGTCGTATGCAGTTTTGCTGCTGCTCCGAACTATATCTATATAGTATATATAGTGTCTCACACGATCAACTATCACGTGTGCCCATTATCGACCCATAGCCATTCTGTTATCTCAAATATATACTTGGTGTATTTTTTAAAAGAGTGCTGCTGGGAGTGTTTTTCTGCCGCCTTTTTTTCTCACAGCTCAACATCTAGCCCAAACGGGTACCTAAAGGCGATGACCGGGAACAAATGACATTCATTAAGCGAATATTTTGTATTCCTAATATGAAATAAATATTATTTTCTTTTTTTCTTTTTCTTATGCGAAGGTCGCCTCACTCGCCTTATATACAATAAGTGTGATCGTGTTAATAAATCGCTCTATGGCTGAGAAAAACATGTTGTAATATAATTACCCAAAATTACTCCAAAGACATGTGAAATCCAACATTGACCAGCAAGATTTTAAGAGTGTCATCTTTTGACAGAAGTAGTGGTAAGATTTTATACTTCGGTACATAGGGCGATTATCCAAAAGTAACGCTCTGACACAAATGCATTTGCGCGTTACGACGGGCGCGAGTGGCGTGTGGACGTCTTTTATGCACATATCTAATACTTTTAAACGAGCAATTCTTGTATGTATCTAAATATATTTTTGGAATCTCGGAAACGGCTCCAAAGATTTTGATGAAATTTAGTACACTGGTTGCGGGGATGATAAATCGATCCACAAATTTTTATTGATAAAATTTGGCGTTTTTTTAAATGTTTATGCAGTTAAATATAAAATTACTCTTACCGACATCTATTGGAAAATAATAATAATATTGTGGCGTAGAAAGCCATCAAAATGGTCAACATTTGACAATCCACCCTTCAAACAAATGACAATGTCAATAATTATGAAAGACCTCTATAAAAATTTCGTCAAGGGAATTAAAGCTTTCTTGGTCGAATGGTTACGAAAGCAGACTACGTAGCTAGCGACCCGGGTTCAAATCTCAAGTAGGCAAGTTGCGTTTTTTTTAATTGGGAGCTAGGTATTTCAAAAGAATTTGTCTAAGTCAATGAATGCTTTGCTTAAAAATAAACCAAGTAAATAAATTGTTTTTATCCGAGCAACGCTCGGGCGTCCAGGTACTATTGTCTAATGTGTGCTTCACATATAATACACACAAACACATACACAGAAATGTGAATGTGTCGCACGTGCCAGCTTTCAGTAGGCAATTGTTTTCCGAGACGATGTTATCAGTGCTACCGAATGTTATTTCATTAGAAATTCAAGCGTTGGAATCGATTAATAATGTATTAACATTAATTTAGTTGTTTTTATCCTACGTTTGTTTTTGTCTCGAAGTGCGCAGTAGTCGTTGATTATTTAATTAATGACGAATCGATAAATAAACCGCACCACTAGACTGATTTATTGACTTTTTTATCGATGTATATTATTAATTTGTTCAGTCATGCGTTTCTCTTTATTGTCAACATATCACCGAGTCACTGACTTCCAGACAGGTACTAGAATGTAGTGATAGGTAGATATGAGACCCTGAAGCTTTGGAATTAAGAATAGAGCTACGGTATCCCCTGCCTGATCGTAAGAGCCGACTAAATGGGGGCTTCCGGGGTTGCGGGCGGTGAGAGTGGGAGCTCGATCCGTCCATCCAGCCCAGGGGAGGATGGCGGTGTGTGCGTGGCCGCATGCCGCCGCAAGCATCAGAAGGTTTAGAAGAGCATATCTGCTCTCCCGAGGATGGGCCCGTTCTAAGGCACCGCGCATGGAGGACACCGGTGCGTTTCACTGGAGATCCCGACGCCCTTCCCAAGCGCAGAGGCAGACCACCGAGGGGGTTTTAGTGCGGTACAAATCCCACATAACCCGGTATCCTCTCCTAAGGTGCAGGGTATCTTTTGAAGGTTTCCCCCCTGACATAAAAAAGGTACATATGTATTTGCTCGTATCATTGTACTTATATAACGGTGTAACCTTATTTGCGTTCCATTTATGGTCACGGGTATCTCTGCTTTACTGTGGAAACCTGGAGGAGATATATTCAAGCTACTCCTAAATTACCCAACACGTTTGGCGGCAGCCTTTTTGCGTCTCTCTGCTGGACACGGGTCATTCTCCATTATTGGGGAGGCTTTTAACTTACTGTACCACGCTGCTGCATTGTGGGGCGACTGCTATTTGTCGATATTGAACCGCGATAGCAGAGACACTGGTCTCTTGAGGGAGGTCCCCGATTAAGCTTTATCGTGCAAAGACTAAAAAAGTTAAGTACATATGTATTTATCACTACTCCACGATGAGGGTAATCATTGTTATATTTCATTATGAAGTACATAAGACCAAACCAAAACCAAACTAATAAAGTAACATAAAAAAAAACATCTCAAATGCAAGACTTTCCTCCGCGTCTAATATTGCCTAAATTAATTGCTTGCGTTTTGCTACCGTTACCTACACTGGCCGCAAGACTATGCGATGCGATTATTTAGTTTCGTGATTTGCAGTGAATTGCATTTGTCCTGTCTAATGTATTAAGCATTAATGTATGAAGCGCGCATGGCCCGGCGGTTAGCGTAGAACGCTATCCAACTATGCAACTATGCAACTAAGCCAAACGGGCGCGGTCGGGTGTGAGATGGGTGACCGCTAGTGGCAAAAAAAATCATGCGCGTTTTCCTGCTTCGGAGGGCACGTTAAGCCGTCGGTCCCGGTTGTTATCGATAGATAACAGTCGTTAAACCTTGTCGGAGGCCTTATGGGCGGTTTGAAAACATCCGACAGCGGGTTGGCCACCAACCCGCATCTCCACCAACCCGTATTGGAGCAGCGTGGTGGAGTAAGCTTCAGGCCTTCCCAATAATGGGGAGAGACCCGTGCCCAGCAGTGGGAGGCAAAAAGGGTTGCGGCCAATGTATTAGTGTCGATGAGAACTGAAAATTGACTACAATAATGATGACTAAAACAGTTTCTCGTAGATTATAAACATATTAAACCTACACTCTCTGTTCTTTGAAATCTCGTTGAATCTTCTACAGCGTTGTAAGTTTCTTGTTTTACGAAAAGTGAGTCAAACATTATAGTGGTGATTGACTTGCTATGCTAGTCAGCGGTGATTTCATAAAAGTTATGAGAAAATTCGCGATCATGCATATTTCCGACGGTTGTGGTAAGTTGGTAACCTCTCGTATGATGTTTGATAGCCAAAAACATCTTACCAATTCCAACTAAAATTCTGCTTGCACAGTCTCTTCTTCTCCCAATCCTTGACTACGCTGATGTATGCTATCTGGACATTACCACGGAGCAATTAAATAAACTTGAGCGTCTCCAAAACTTATGTATACGTTTTATATTTGGACTCCGAAAATATGACCACATATCTGAATATCGCACTAAACTCAAGTGGCTCCCAATCAGACTTCGCCGAAATTCACATATTCTATCTCTTCTCTACTGCATCTTATTCAATCCAAATGCTCCTCCTTACCTTAAGCAACGCTTTCAATTCCTTCATTCTACTCACAACCTATCACTTCGATCCTCAGACAACCTTCTTTTAAGTATCCCTGCTCACTCCTCATCTTTTTACCAAAACTCCTTCACTGCTACTGCAGTTCGCCTTTGGAACTCCCTCCCTAAATCCATCCGTCTATCTAGTTCCCTCAACTCTTTTAAGTGCCAAGTCAAGGCGCATTACCTGCGAACTTGACTTGGTTTCTTCGTTATTATTATATCTAACGCTCGCCTGTACACCCTACCTCTATCTTAATTTCTTTCTTTTACTCCTTACCTCGATGGTTGTCTGGAAGAAATCGCTGCTTAGCGATAAGGCCGCCATTTGTACATATATTATCATCAAAATCTGTAATACTTCTTTGTTTCAAGTGGTGTACAATAAAGTGTAAATAAATAAATAAATAAATAGCCCATGCGGAATGACTGTCGAAAGCTCGAAGATTTGGCAAGTACCCAAGTTCAACTCCTAACTGAAAGTACCCATGCGCAGAATGACTTAGCGATTTAAAAATTAAAATAAAATGATTAAAAGAAGTCTAGACGTGTTTTTGAACGGAAAACCAACGTTTTATGGAAAGCCGCAGAAAGGAAGTATTTTCATAATCATGGAACAACGTTTGTTTACAGATCACGTAGTGTTATGTGGTCGATGCAGTCCATGACCGTTCATGTGTGTAGATGTCCGTATATCTACACACAATTTTGGCCAGACACCGCAAATCTAATACCTTTAAACGAACAATTCTTGTATATACCTAAATACATATTATATATTCTGAATCTCGGAACGGCTCAAATGATTTTCATAATTTTTTTGTGTTTTCGGGGGCAATAAATCGATCTAGCTAGGTTTAATTTTGAGCAGATATCGTTTATTCCGTCAATAATAATCAATCAATCAATCAATCAATTCATTTATTTGTTGAATAAGGGTTACAAAAGATGTTATGTTACATTAAGTTCTCTTATTCTGCCATTGATAGGCTTACAAATATTGTATTACTCCTAAAATTACGAGTACTCACTAAAATTTAAAATGCAGAGAAAAAAAATTTTTTTTAGAAGGAATTTAATTATGTCAACAATAATTTTAGTTATCCTGTGTGTCAATAATTAGTATCAGATAATAATTTAAAATAATCATTGTAAGAGCTTTAATAGGGTTTTAAAATCTGTCGGTGAGAAAATCGCTTATAGTGTAGTAGCATTTTTGTATAAGAAATTTGCTTAGTTTAACTCTGAATAAATTGGTATCCTCTATGTCCCGTATTTCCTTTGGCAATTTAATCATATCTATCGGCGAGTATATTATTATGTAATTCTATTTTTTATTGGTCGTTGAAGTAGATGGCGTTGTTATGTAAGCCAAGAGTTTCTGAATAAAATCAATTGTTTTTATCCGAGCACCGCTCGGTCATCCGCTACTTTCCAAACATAACAGAATCGCTTCACTGAGTGCAGCTGTGGTAGTTGCCTATGAAAGCTATAACACTTATAAATAGATGGATGGATGTTCATGCGATTTGTGCTTTCCATTTTAAATCCCACAACCGGGCACAGGGTCTTCCTTTGGTTCGAAGCAGAGGCCATATTCTTACTACATTGTCTTCGGGTTGCTAGGACTCTTAAGTATGCATTTGCACGGTAATTGAAAATATCGTAATGTTTACTTAAAGAGTATAAAATATTAAAATCCAGACTAGTTCCTAATCCAGACGAAGGAAGGCGACACGGCATCTATTTTCAGTTTTTATTGATTTCAGGTCTATAAATACATCACCGGCTTGTTGTTAGTTAGTTCAAGGTGATTTTAATCAAGCAACGTACATAGTCAATAAACTTGGATCAATGGATACATGGTGTAGAAGTTAAGTGCGGTTGTTGATTTTAGTGGGGTGCCATAACTTCAATCATAAAATCCACTCTGTGCTACAAAAAAAAAACAGCGGGGGACAGCTAAGCTTTCTTGATTTCCATTTCTCCTTAATCTAAAATGTATAAAAAGCATTCAAACATTGCTTAATTTCAGGAAAACCATCTCTTTTTACCTACACATTCACTTTCTTAAACTTGTCCATAAATGTATCGTGAGTGTCTTTATTCATTGTAGTATAGAAACGGTTCAACTCACTTGGTTTTTTGGGATCGCTCGACTAGTTTCGGACCATTCCGTGGTCCTTAATCCCGCAATAAAATGAGCTCCCGCCCGCTCGCCGCGAAGTCGCCCGTCGTCACTTCTTTTAACTTCACTAAAATATTGGTATGTCACAAGAGATGATTGTTTACCACGAAGTAAATATTCTTGGGAGATTACAAACGGAATTTAGAGTCATTCGATGTTTTGTCCCTTTTGGGATTTTTTAGGAACCGTAATTTTTTTTTATAGGTTCTAAAATTCTAGTTTTTGAGATAGGGCTGTTGTTGTTGGGGTACCGCAACACGACAATATTTTCCTTTACACGCTTTTATTAGCTTGACCTGTATGTATGTAACGGAATCTTTTAACTTCATTTTCACTTACTTCTAGGAGTCTGATTAACTTGAAAATTTGCACAGGGGTCAAGGGCCGATGACAATGCAATAATCTCATAACTTTATATTAAAGTCCTAACTAGGATCATCAGGATAAAAAAATATAAGAGGGGCGGCTGATAAGTTCGTGGCCTAAGGTACTTAATGAAACAAATATAGGTAAAGTTTTATATTTTTAACACGTCTAAGCGTCTGATTAACCTGAAAATTTGCACAGGGGTCAAGGGCCGATGACAATGGAATAATATAAGAATAATAAATCCAACTAAAAAATTAAAAATAAATAATATAGTTTAAAAAACACGCTTTTGTGAAAATGAGCAAACTGTAAAAAGCGTGGGGTGGTTTTTAAGATACTATTGACACCATGCACCCCACGCTTTTTTATTTTACAGTAAAATACATTTTCTTCTTATTTTTACTTTTTAGGTCGTATTTTCACAAAAGCGTGTTTTTTAGTTTTTTAAACTACATTATTTATTTTCGCATTGCTTTACCCGTCATTACTTTTAACCGAAAGACACAATTAGGATAATTTAAAGTTTAATAGTAGTTGTAATCTGTTAGCTGCAAAAGCCACGATGTCTCGAAGCTCATTATTATCTCAGTACAATCAATATATTACAGTCAGTGTACAATAAATAACACATACTACAGACAATTTTTTAGCATTTAAAAAATAGCACAACGTTACCCTCACTGTATCAGTATCACTCGCTGCGATCAGATCTATTATTATCTTGACACACATAATCATTTTCATTGAAAGCATTTCCTTCAGCAAAGCATGTGTTACCTTGATACGCATGTGTTGTGATAACGAGATCTATTTCTACCGCGAGAGAATGACCCGACGTTGGCCGGCATCCAAGTTCTCATCTACGTGTAGAACTATCAGACCGAGATGTCATTGCTTCCAGGAAACAGCTATTTGTATTTAATAAAACATTTTTATGAACTGTATTTTTCCAAAGTCTGACGTGTGAATTTTGAGACTATCTGCTACTTAATAGAAATGGAATGGTTTGAACTTTTGGTTGGAAGCCAGCGTAGTTTTTGTGATTATTTTAAATAGTACGACTCGACTTGTTCTTCGCCATTATTGATCTGTCATTTACAAAAATTTACCACAAACATATTTTTATTATCATTCAAATTAAAATCTCGGGTATGTATGTCGACTGCTGAAAACATACACTACCTACCGCATTTTCACATTCCGTGTTCTATGCAACGTCATACCTAATTTGAAATTTCTTGCCTATTTCACAAACATCTAAGTACTGTTCTACGAGCTCATAATCTACAATAATGTTGTTTGGTTAATCGATACCTCTATTTATTGTTAAACCAACCAAAATCGATACATACTAAAAGTACTCCTGTTATCAACTCCAGATTTAGAGCAAATATTCGATCAATTAATGATTATCGGTAACCTTTTACTTTAATATCACTTTTACCTTACTCTTTAATTAAATTTTAGTAGATAGATAATAGATACAGATGTATGTATGTCGCAGTCGGATCGTATAATCCGCCGTATAACATTACAGCTAGCCGGTTCCTAAAACAGGACCGTTCTGTATTGTGGCGGGTCCACGATTAGCCGGATTGTTATTGCGATACGTTCTACAATATGGCGGTTCACGTTTAGCCTCATATTATATAAAATTGCTAGTTAATGTGATTAATTCATTGTCAATTATCACTTTATCTAAATTGAGTAGATATTATAAATAATGGCTAGATAATATATAATATCCGGATTTATTACTTTGGCTGTAACATATAGACAATTGGGTGGCACGATATTACGCCGCTTTGACGAACGCGAGGAGCTCTTACAATACAACGTTCGCTAATTTAGCTGAATTGCAATCCAGCTGAACGAGAGTGCGCCGCATTACAATACAGCCCTGTTTTAGGAAATAGCTAGCCGGAATGTAATACGGCGGAATATACAATCCGACTGCGACATGTACACAATGTTCTTGAAAGGTCTTATAGGTAGGTACGTGATTATGTTTACCTACTACGTAAGTGTTTTATGTCAATACCCAGATACGATTTTGTTATCTGCTTTTACTGATTAACCTACTTTTAAAGAGTAAGATATACTTTGTATAATATGCACGAGTCACATGACGAAATTTGAGTATGATGCTTTATCTTGAGCCGTTCAAAATTATACGTTAACCACGGCAAAAACAAAATAGTTTTAAGAATTATTTCCATTCGCAAGAAAAAAGTATCATACGAGTACATATAGTATGCAACATACTTAATAAAAACTTATGAATTTTTATAGTCGGTTTGTCCAATTTTAATTTATGTAGTCATAAGAATAAAGATAAAGGTTATGGTCGCCGTCGTCAAACTGAATTCCTTTAAACATTGAAGTCAGAAAGCAAAGGGTCCATCGTCGAACAAATAGACGACAAAGTGGATGCTTAGTTCACATAAGCATTGCAAATGCTGTAGTTTAAGATATACTTTTATATTTAAAAGATGTATTTATTCGAATAAATGACTTTTTGGTAGTCTGTTTTTTTGGTAGCTATCGTACATTGAAAATATTTATCTACCACAGATTTTTACTGCGTAATATTTTCGGTCAGACTACGTCGCAGAAAGCTGTAGCATTCTGTGAGATATTTAAAAACAACTTTCAAAGGTCAAAGCTTTGGATAAGCCAGACCGAAGGAAAACTATTTTCAAGTACGTTCTGAAGCGAAACATACGCTCTTCTTGTTTATCTCCGATCGGCTATAAAAGCACGTGGAATCTGTTGCTATACTTACATATAAATCTAAATTCGATTTTCCATATCTGTAGTTGGGATTCCATAAACAAATGGTTCCGAGAATCATAAAGTATCAAATAAATAAATCTGAAATACAACACCGCTTTATCCTAAATTAAAATAAGTCATGCAATACTTCTTGATGGTCTTTCTTCGAAATATAAACACTTTATTTAATTATAAAGCTTATAAAACATATTGTATGTTATGTGGTACGATTCTCTTAATATTCTTTATCAACCTAGTGGAGTAATTATATTGAGTAGGTATTTCCCCTATTTACTCTATGGTAGGTATAAAGAAAGTTTTATTTTCTACTTTTTCAGGTATTACCCAAGCAAAAATTAAAACATGCATAATTACGGATGTCTTGGCATGGAAGCATTATCTGGCATACTTCGACAATGTGCGATGATATTGATTGAATAACCTTAGAGAAACGCGACTGAACAAGGAAGGCTATGGACCACTTCAATCCTAGACGGATTGGTCCATTACTATTATTTGAATTTTTTTTAAGTTGGATAAAGTGGCTGTGATGGATGTGCGATCAATCGCTTGGCAGCTGAAATTGTGTGAGTCGAACACTTGAGATATATGATAATTAGTATGAGAGTTAAAGGTCATGAAGGAATTTATACAAATGCATGCAAAATGTACACTGTTCAAAACTAAGTTCCTCAAACTAAATGCGTTGCAAACTTGATGCATTTAATAATTACAAAAAAAAATACCCTTAGTTGTCTGTTACCACTGCCTTTTGGCATCCAACCTCAGGCAAGATTATCTAAGATCGTGATTTCTACTTTAGAGGTCAATACCCATCTAAACTAATATAATATGTATTATAAAGAGGAAAGATTTATATTTTTGTATGTTTGTTGAAATGAATGTTGAATAAACTCAAAAACTACTGTTCCGATTTAAAAAAATTCTTTCACCATTAGAAAGCTACATTCACTCTGAGTAATATAGGCGCGGGAAAATGATTCATTCCTACGTGAAAACGGGTAATAGGGTCAACGCGGTTGAAGCAACTGGCTAAACGTCTATGTATTTAATATAGCAATGAAGCCTGGAACAGCACATAGGCTATTTTTTATCCTACGGGGACCCATTAAAAGGGTCCACGCGGGCGAAGCCGCTGGCGGAAGGCTAGTGTTATATAAGTGTACAAACATCAAACATACAAATCATCGGCTTTATAGTAGAAATGGGTACTGCAATACTTTCCAGGTTGGTACTATGTAGGTACAATCTTTTAAGGTGCCAGAATCAGCGTTGCTCTGTGTCAATAATTGAGGTATCGGTCTAGAGCATAGGTTATCATGTATGAACTGCACGTGACTCTGTTTGCAGTGTTTGCATTGTAAACAAATGAAATACCGAGACGCCCCGATAATTTTGTACTTATACTATAAAAACTGCATAACAAGTAACCTATGAACTAGAAATATCAGGGGAAACAAGATATTATTATAAATAAGAATAGGGGCCAAGAAAAAGGTGCAGTAATCGCACTCCTTTAGTTGCATCTTGAATATTACCTCTGTAATATTGGCTGCTTCCCCTTTTTGCGTTCGTCTGCTAGACCAATGCCCAAACTCACCTTATAATTGGGGAGCTTATTCTGTTTACACTACAACGCTGCTCCAATGCGGGTTGGTGGTCAAGCGGATTAGACGCTCTCGCTGTTGACTGTTTTTTAACCGCCCTTAAGGCCTCCGATCAGTAACGACTGTTATCTAATAGACACTAACGATCTCCCATTTATATCCAATCGCGTCCGTTTCACTAAACTTCGTACATAGATTGCTTGCGTCCTACGATCTACGATCGAATGCGTGCTTCATATACAAGTACCTGGACGACCGAGCGTTGCTCGGATAAAAACAATTTATTTTCTTGGTTTAGTTTCAAACGAAACACTGATTTGCTTAGTGTTACTTAACAACGCCATCTGAAATAGCTCCTAATAAAAATAGTTATTTTCATAAAAATGAAAAATACACAATATGGTTTTGATTGAGGTTTGAACCCGGGTCTCTAGTTCCGCAGTCAACTCACGCAACCATTCGACCACGAAAACTTTAATTCAATGGACGAAATTTTAATAGAGCTCTTTCAAACTGACATTGTCATTTCTTTGAACGTCGGATTGGCGTATGGTAATAGGGGAGCCCAAGAAGGGATTTACGGATTTACTCGAGCGCGTCAGATTAAGATATGGGGTACACCTTGCATCCTGTTCAGTGCTGCCACGATTAAAAAAGACCTTCTATGTAGGTACAGTTTTTTTTCTTACTTCTGGATGTCAAAATGGTCAGATTAGAAAACCCCGTTACCGTTGAGCCATGAATTTTAAATAATAAAAATTCGAACTCTTCAAGAGTTTGCCAAAATGCCGTTTTTTTTTATTTCGCTGTTTTGTATACATTCATACTAAAATCTTCAGATTACTGAAATATGACTTACCATGCAATTAAGTTACTGAAACATGACTTAGCATGCATTTAATTTATTCTACTATTTTACCTGGACCTTTCGTATAAAATTTTTGAAAACCTATAGGCGCTCTCTCCACCGGATAAACGCAAAACGTCATGAAGTATAATAATATTAAATAATATAATATTTTAATCTTACTACCACCCAACCTATAAAAAGCACAAGGTGATGACGCTTGAGGAAATCCACAATGAGCCTTGTGGGCTCCCCAGTTTGACAGCGTTTACGCCACAATATTATTAATACTCTCCAATAGATGTCAGGAAGAGTCGTATTTTTCAGTTTATATATAAATTGATTTTCATTGAAAATATTTTTATACAGCTAAAAATTTCCATCAATAAAAATTTTGTGGATCGATTTATCATCCCCGAATCCAGGGTACTAAATTTCATCAAAATCTTTGGAGCCGTTTCCGAGATTAAAAAAATATATTTAGATACATACAAGAATTGCTCGTTTAAAGGTATTCGATTAGATATGCAAAATCCAGAAAGTTTACAAGATGAAAAATAGTAGATAGATGCTAGATACTACCCAACAAACAAATACGTCGTATAAGTCTTGACTTGTACGACCTAAAGTTGGATAGCAGTCTTACAATGGTAATGATATAACTACCAGGTCCTATATACGTTTTTAATGTAACTAATTAGTCGTGCGTCGAATAGGTCATAGTAAACTGGTCTTAGCAACGTTTGGGTGACTAAACTATATGACGTTATATTACATCTTAGCTAAAACGTTTGTACGACAACGCAATAGTCATACTAACGTTATAGTCCGATAAATGTTTTGAACTGACCAAATTATGTCTTTGGAAAACATTTATTTGACATTTATATAACGTGCATATTGTATAGACGTTTTCACAGAGACGTTTATATAACAATCACTATCTTGTTTTACAGCGGTCAATTAAATACTCTTAAATGACTTGGTTGTTTATTGACGACTCAAATATAACCTTTATATTACATGATGTCCGTTTAATGTCATGTCCTGACTTTAATCAAACTTGCAGTCGCATTTAAATCAGGTTTTGACTTTATAATGACTAGGCGGCCATATTTACGAACTTTTGATGTAATTTTGTTACGGAAATGGAATCAAAAAAATCGTGGAGACGTTAACGAGAATTAGATTAACGAGAATTTTGGTGAATATTCACAATATGAAAAGTGTTTTTTATGTTTCTTGAGGAACCCTAATAGCTAGCTGTCATGGCGACCATTATCATCACCATCGGGTCGTATAGAGGTAAGTTTGCGACAAAAGCAACATGTCGGACATTTTTAGAAAAAAAACTATTTTTATTAATAAAAATCTATTGATTTTAACTCAAAATTACGAGGGGGCATGAAAATCTTAATAGTATTCACATAGGTATATTATCATAAAACTTCAGTTCCCAGTCGAACTAAATAGCATGAGAGACAGATAAAGTAAGTAAGATATGAAAATGACATAAACTCAGCTAGCATTTATTTCCTTGTAATTATTTATTTTACACTAAAATCTTGAAACGAAACCACAAACATAATACGAATAAGTCTTACAGGTATTGTCTCTTGACTCAAATAAAACGTTTTAGTCATTCAGTAACACCTGTACGACCACAATACAACAAAGCGACGAAAGTTATGGTTATCCCATAACATTTGTACGACTTTTGAATGACGTTAACGAAGTTGGCTCGAGACTTCTGTATGACCATTATACTACCATTGAGGTCGTATAACTGGGGCCATTTTCGCGTTTAGTAAACGTTATTATAAAGTTAGTATGACTTAACTATTGCGATGTATGGTATTCAGATAACGTTTACTAAACCTTTATACGGCGATAAATTGTTACTTGGGTAGTCACTCTAATGACATTTTCCGTAAATATGGCAGATGAGTAATGTCATATTATTATGTATTTATGTGAACTTTACTTAGCATGACTCTAGTTACTGAGTTATTGTTCTTTATTCAGGTGTAAGCCACTTCTTGTACAGAATTCGAACAATGAAGATTATTGAACCAACATCGCCAATAGGAAACTTTATGAAACTTCTGTTACGATGTCTTCTAGAGATGATTCTAATTTTGGGGTCAAGCGCAACAATTGATCTTTAAGCTGTTAATTAACGAACTGGCACGAAGGACGAACAAAATGTGGGCGATAATAAGTATAGGTGTTCTATGCCACAAAGTCCGTTTGGCTAAAAATGTTGTGCGGCGTGCACATGTATTTGTTTTAGTGTGCGTAAACACGAGAGCGCTCAGTGTTAAGTAACATCAGTGTGGAGGAAAAGGGAATATCTCCCGCCAGGTGATGTCACTGGCGTCACTGCCTGGGGACCGCGGTCCGAATACTAACTTCGGACCGTTTGTATTATATTCTAAGAATGTAAGAAACTTCGATAGCGTGATTTAAGATACGTCTTCTGATTGACCAGTTCAGTATGACGTGGTGAGATGTAGTACTCTATTGTTTACAATGTTCGCTGCTTGCGTCGTCTTGCTTGTTCAGCATTTCATGTGCGGCACGCGCTGATATTACTGTAGGGCGTATCTAGGTATCGCGCCGCTACAATCAGTATGACAACTGAACGTGAGTTGTGTGAATAAGATCATATTTTTATAAGATTTTTTTTATGACAGAGATGTTCAGAATTGCTAACGCTTCAAAACCTGCCGAACACAAGCACGCTTCTTAGTACACACACATGACTTCTATAATCAAAACCGATGGACTTCGTGAAATAGATTATCAGTACGCAAGTGTTTTAGTTAAATTTATATCTCCGTTAATTTAAGGTAGCTTGAGAAAGGTTGAATACTGAATCTCCGAAGAATCAATCTCTGAATCAAGAATTATTGTAATATTTGCATACCTCATAAAGGTAAATTTGGCGAACCAAATGTATAAAAACACCTTTTGTAAACACCCTTAATATTTGTGCAAATAAAAGTCTTTGTCCTAATTTGGCGACATCTTAAAGTAGTTATTTGTCGGTATAGTTTTTATCATTATTACCAACAATACAGGCTATGAATTATAACTATGGCACTTTCATATTTAGGTGTTCAATATTAAATAAAAACAGTATATTGTTTAGTGTTCATTCTCACGCGTATACTATTCAGCGCAGTTTTCTTGGCACGGAAAAACTGCTCTGATATGAGAAAAATGTAAATGGCACCATATTCACCTCGGTTACTATTTCACGAGTACAATGGCTTACCGTAATCCATAGCTGAGATATTTTAAAAAGAAGTTTGCAGATCTCGGTTTATGTGGAATTTATACTGCACTGCCCGGTTGCCTGAAGCGCGCATGGTCCGGCGGTTAGCGTAGAATGCAAACGATCTATGCAACTAAGCCAAACGGGCGCGGTCGGGTGTGAGATGGGTGACCGCTAGTGGCAAAAATTTCATGCGCGTATCCGTGCTTCGGAGGGCACGTTAAACCGTCGGTCCCGGTTGTTGTCGATAGATGACAGTCGATAAACCTTGTCGGAGGCCTTATGGGCGGTTTGAAAACATCTGACAGCGGGTTAGCCACTAATCCGCATCTCCACCAACCCGCATTAGAGCAGCGTGGTGGAGTAAGCTCCAGGCCTCCCCAACAATGGGGAGAGACCCGTGCCCAGCAGTGGGACGCAAAAAAAGGGTTTCAGCAGCCAGCCCAAAGTTGCCTGCTTCAGTTTAAGATACTGGGAACTATAGTAGAATGCATTGTTTTCCTCCTTGCACGGCGACGTCCTAAACGGGTCCATATTGGTGAAGGTCACACCTTCGGGTGCTTACGACACCGTGTGGCCTCGCAAACACCGTCGATCTTCCTAGAACTGCTGACAGAACGCTTCAAGCTTCCACTTTGACCATTACTTACTATCAGAAAGAGATACCGTAGCTCATTTTGGGGCACAGACTCACAACAGGGGCACAGATTGTTTTCCCTAAGATTTATTTATTTATTTATTTAATACACATACATGTAATATACAGGCTTAACCTAAAAGATTACTTGTGCTTAGAAAGTGTCGACATACATTTGCAAATTTGCTTAGCCTATCAAAAAATATGTCAGTGTCAGGTCTCTGAGCAAGCAACCTATTGATCAGTATGGGAGCAGCACAGTGGGGTGCAGCAGCAGTACGACGCGTGCGAACCAGATGCTCTACAAAGAGTCGAGCTTGCCTTCTCCCACCATAGTCACCGCGCATGTGATGCGTGGGTACTTGCAGCTTGCAATTGGAAAGAGCTAAAGGATTGTCAATTTTATTATGAAATAACTGGTAATAATGCAGCAGAAGAAACAACTTCCTCCTCAACTCCAAGGTATCAAGCCCAACCATACCATTTACATAAAGTGATGGATACAGAAATGGGTAATACCCGTACCTTTGCTTATACACAAAGCGACAAAATTTTCTTTGCACACGTTCCATCATGATAGAATATTTCTTTTCACGTGATATGTGACGTTCGTTGTCACGTGAGCTGTAGTGGTTTGAAACACAAACTAAGGTTCACAGAAAGACTGCATTTTGACGTGATAACGTCTTTAAAATCGTTTTAGTCGGGTGACATGTTCAGAAACTTGTGTCACACCAAAACCTCACGAGCGCGATCGCAGGTATAACGAGAGAGAGACGTACCGATCTCCCGTGTCATCTCGAGCGCTGCCAGTCATTCCGTGAAACTTGTCACGCGGAATCCTCACGAGCGGAGGCTGGCATAGCGTTCGAGTGAGTGGACCGATCTTCCGTCTCTCTCACTCTAGCGGCATACAAACGAATGGAGATTTTCTCGTGCGGACGTTATCACGTAAACATCTCGATCGTAAACCTACTTTACAAACAATTTTTTTAAATACATTCTATAATCTCTAAGCTTGCATAATCTGTTAATTAGAAATTGTATGTAGGTGGGCGAACAAGCGTGGGCGACTGAACGTAGGCGGTTGAGAAAAGTTTTTAATTTTCCTGTCTCCTGCAGCTTTATTAGTTAAGCAGGTTACTCTTTATTGTTGCAGTTTTATTTTAAAATACCCCAAAATCATATATCTTGCTAGGCTTATACATATATTTAATTTCGTTATGGTTCCCCATAATTTCCTAACTGCATGCATGTATAACCCCTTTTGCGTCCCTTAGACATGGATCTCTTCCCATAAATATCAAGGCTTAAAGCTTACTCCATTGTGCTTTATTGTTGCAGTTTTACTTTAAAATACCCCAAAATCATATATCTTGTTAGGCTTATACCTACATATATTTAATTTCGTTATGGTTCCTCATAATTTGCTAACTGCATTTATAACCCCTTTTGCGTCCCCTAGACATAAATCTCTTCCCATAAATATAAAGGTTTAAAGCTTACTCTATTGTGTTTCCGATACGGATTGGATGCGGGATCCGGTCTCCAATAATGTTTATCAACAATGTAACACCTCAATGGAGCAAGAGGAGCATTAAATTTACCATTAGCGGTCACCCATCTACCGCGCCTTACCACAGATTACTAAATAGTTACTTCCACAGAGTTCCATATAACCCGCACCCCCCAGGTTACTTCGTAAGGTTTGATTTGACATTGATTATAACTACAAATCGCTTCATTTTACACTCGCGGCCGAGATAATAATGCGCTGCTATAACTCATAAGTTAACCGTTATACGCTCATAAACGGGCATTTTCCTACCTCAGTGCCTTAAGTCGAAAGTTTTCGAGCAGTGTGTATTGCCAGTGATGACCTACGGCGCTGAGACGTGGTCTTTTACAGTTGGCCTTTTCCATAGGCTCAAGGTCGCCGCGCGCGATGGAGAGGACTATGCTTGGTATTTCTCTACGCGATAAAATTCTTAGCGATGAAATCCGTAGACGAACAAAAGTTACCGACATAGCTTCAAAATTTGCAAGCTGAAGTGGTAATGGGCAGGCCATATAGTTAGAAGAACTGACAACCGATGGGGAAGAAAGGTTCTCGAATGGCGACCACGTCTCGGCAAAAGGAGTACAGGCCGCCCTCCAACCAGGTGGACTGATGACCTAAAGAAGACAGCGGGAAATCGCTGGATTCAGAAGGCGCAGGACCGGGAGGAGTGGCGAACGTTAGGAGAGGCCTACGTCCAGCAATGGACTACAAAAGGCTGAAAAGAAGAAGAAGAAGATAAATAAGAAGATTTTCACCAATACAAACCCGCATCTAGCCCGCATTGGTGTTACAGATCCATGCCCAGCTGTGAGGCATAAAGAAGACAGGAGCCAAATATAATTTTCCTTATTCCTTATCTCTATATGTAGGGCATAATTCTGGAACGCATGCTCCAATCAGTATCATGGTCAGTGCGTCCAATGAAGGACAAACCCATAAAATGCCCTGGTTTATGTCGGTATCGCCAGACAAGCAATTTGTATTCTCGCTTCATTCATTGTTAGCGTCAAACAATTTATAGTTATTGTTAGCTTACAAATGAGCCTGATTATCAAAAGCTTTAGTGTGATTGTTATGTTCATTAGTTGTTATTTATTTAAGTATCATATTTTATTCATTTAGTCTTTGGATTTAAAGTTAAACGAAGATCAAGCACAATGTTTTGACATTCTCATATTAAGTTTTTATTAAATTATGTTAACTTTGGCAAGTAATGATAAAACTAATTTTTACCAATATCGTGTGTAATAATCACAAATTTAAAAGATATTCTGTACCATCCACTAACAAAATATTGCACACGTACTAGGAAGCATAAATACGATAACCATCCTGAAGTATTATAAATTATCGCAATCATAATGTAGTCAAACAGATAACCTCCAGTTTTTGAAGTTAGTCAAAATGTAATTTATCGCATCGCGTCCTTTTGTTTCATTTTCGCTCACGCACGTAGCTTATGACAGTATACGAAATGTCTCTATTATATATAATTATGCAGAATGTATCTACTGGCTCTTTACTACCAAATTTCATTAATGGAGTATAAATAATACACTTATGCTCAAAGAAGATAAATTTGGCTTGTACAACTTACTATCAACGCAAGGAAAGGAATTTGCCTACTGACCCATTATCATTAAGTAAGCCCGGCAAATTCCATTAATAGATTGATAATTAATTCAACGCGCAATTCCTTTATATTAACTGTCAATACTGCTGGTCCAGCCAAGTGGTCCATTTGACCCGCAAGTTACAAACTTTGTGCTGGCTAGTCTATGTTCAAACGTGATAAATTTGGCTTGTACGATTTACTATCAACGGAAGGAAAGGAATTTGCCTACTGACCCATTATCATTAAGCAAGCTCGCCAAATTTTATAAATAGATTGATAAATAATTAATTCAACACGCAATTCCTTTGTACTGTCAACACCCACAGCCCAGCCAAGTGGTCT
Source organism: Pyrgus malvae (assembly GCA_911387765.1). Lineage (NCBI taxonomy): Eukaryota > Metazoa > Arthropoda > Insecta > Lepidoptera > Hesperiidae > Pyrgus > Pyrgus malvae. The sequence continues at coordinate 6,117,992 of OU426951.1, forward strand.
ATTTGACTGCAAGTAACAAACTTTTTGCAAGTTAGTGTATGTTCAAAGAAAATGCATTTGAAAGCTTGGTTGAAAGGTTTGGTTTGTAATTTTATGTAAGTTGGTGTCTTTAGGTACAGATCGATTGATTGGGCTAAAGGTTGTATACCTTTTTCGAGATTTATTTAATTCTGTTATATAAATTTTACTTTATTTACGTCATTATTAAAATCTTGTTCAAGCACTCAAGCATGTATTGCCCACATTCCCGTTCACGGTTTCCATACTAAACGTGGCGGTACTAGCTATTAAATTTAATTCAATAATAAAATAATGGTGAAACGACGATGATTACGGTCATCATCGTGATAATATTGTAAGAATTTTTTGTTCAAAATGCAAAAAAATATTTAAAGCGACGTAAAAGATACAAACATTTTTTTATGATTAAACCGAACAGACGGAACAGGCAGACGGGCCACCCGAGCATTTCTTCACAATTGTCAAACAAAAGAGACACATTCAATAGAATATTAACAAGGCTGTCGACGACGTACATACGTCATGCATCAAATAAATGTTAAAATGGAAGCAATTTTTATATTAAAATCGCTAGTTTCCTCTGCCTTGGCCAACTTTAAACATAGACAAGCCGTCGACCACGCCACCCGCGTCAGTAAACAGTAATAGCGTGATAGCTCGGATAATTACAAACTCTAAGAATAGACTCATTCTAACTTCTCTGTTGACTTACTAATAAAGGACAAAGTGATGTTATAGGTAGTATATGAGCCCGGGATGCTAACTTTGCAGTTACTAAAGCGTAATGGGGACCTATTGGATTATGAAAATTAGGTCCTAACGAAAAACAGTTTATGTTAAGTGTAAGCGGTTAGGTCTCTGCGGTATTCAAATTTGCTTCTACGAGTATGTAGATATAAAATGCTTAAATACCTATTATTTGCACATTAGTACAAAGACACAGAAATTTTCGATATCTAGTCGACAGCAAAATAAAAAAAACTCTTTAAATTTTGGTGATCTGGTTATAAAAGCTGGGCTTTGGAATGAATGGGTCGCATAACTCGCACATCATTATTCGCCATACAACATCGAAGGGTATGTTGCCCTAACTTTGTGACCTCTAAGCCGACCTACGTTCCTTAGCTTTTTATCATTTTGCGAGTTACACTTCTTCAAGTACGATTCGAGTACCTACCGCCTTCAAATTTCGTGGCATCGTATCCATTCTTCAAGCTTCGTTGTTGTGTGCTCGAGTGTTTGAAAGTGGTGTCAAGTGCCCTAGCGAAGTGCTCTCGAGTACACTTTACTCAAATGTCCAATTTTCGCTGCACGATATTTGCCATGCGATGACGACTTTAGTTTTACGTTTTGAGAGGAATATCTAGGCATATCACAACCGTCCTACAACTACATAACTGTAACTGTAAAGCAATTTTAGATTGGCTGCAACCCTTTTTGCGTCCCATTACTGGGCAGGCATGGGTCTCTCCCCATTATTGGGGGACCTGGAGATTATTCCCCTACGCTGCTCTAATGCGGATTGGTGGAGATTAGGAGAGAGAGTTTAATGCTCAACCCGCTGTCGGATGTCTTGAAACCGGCCATAAAGCAAGGTTTAACGACTGTTATCTATCGAAAACAACCGGGACCGGCGACTTATCGTGCCCTCCGAAGCACGGAACCGTGCATGAATTTTTTTTTCACTAGCGGTCACCCATCTCATCCGACCGCGTCCGTTTGGCTTAGTTGCAAAGATCGTTTGCGTTCTACGCTAACCTCCAGGCCATACGCGCTTCAATTGTAGTTTATGGGAATAATAAATAACGCTAGACATTCATAGCCCCACAGTAGTGTTCCCTGTGTCGTCGAAGATAACCATCGAACTAATATGAGGTCACTATCACTATCTGCAGTAGCAGGACTGCGCGACTGCGGGACATATGTAGCAGGGCAGCAGCATGTCCCCAAAGAAGACTTCAACGTGGGGATAGGTGTAGTTCACGCAGCTTAAAATAACACCACACCCCTTTCTCAGCGGGGTAGTTGTCGTAATGGTCGTAGGCGAGAAACAGTTTAAAACTACGTGGCTGCGTTTCCATCTCCTACTTCATTTCATTAAAAAATGTCATCAAACTTTCACATTAATAACAGAAATAACATCGAATGGAAATTTAATATAGAGAATAAGGAAACCCTGATGCTAATACAATGATAACCGTAAAATTTATTTGTCCGTCGTATATTTCTCATTGCACCACATAAACTGAGCTACGACCATTTCATAAATATCATGCATCCGTTCTGTATGTAATTTATATGGCATCATGCCGTAGGCTATTCCTGTAGAAAACAGAAACATAGTATAATAATAATAATAATAATAATCTTTATTTCCACAAAAGCATATAAGTATGTTTTATTGCTTGTAATGGCGGAATTGGCAGCTGTTGCTAAATTTCTCCTATAGTTTGGTGTACTTGGAAATAATTTGTAGGAGTAAATTTTACACAAAAATTTAAACAAATAATTTTTTGTGTAAAATTTACTCGATGCCTAGAATAGACTTGTGTAAAAATATAAAAATACTTTATAAGGTTAAAGTTATTATTATTAAAATTAAGGCAGTATCCGATAAGGGATACTCTGGTTCAAACGCTGGCGCATCCCTGACTAAGAAATTTTTTATGACGTTTTTCGTCGCCATGCATTTGAGTGAGTTGATCGTTTTACAAAATTTCGCAAAGGCATATCTTGTCCGCTAATAGGTGAATACGCACTTGGCAAGATTGGTGGACTATGTACTAAATCTCACTCATTCTAAGAGGAGACCTGTGCTCTGCAATTTATAGCCCCACGCATTATCTGTGTTCGTAAACACCCAGAGTTTAGTCTCATAGACATTATATAAACGTCTGTTTCCCCAGGAATGAAACCGGGGAACCTTGTTCGGCAGTTCGGTAAGGAAATTCGCTATGATCTAAAAATACAAAGACAGCATAATTGTGGCAAGACGAAACAATCCCTAAAACAGACAAATCGTACTTTCTTGGCATTTTGCCAAAAAAACAATAAAAAACCCAAACAAAAAGATTCACCAAATGCTCCAGCGATAAGTAACAGGTTGATTAATTGCAGTTTTAATTTGGTAAAATTGTCTGGTGCACGCTGTTTTTGTTTTGGTCTGCGATGCCAAAACTCTCAAGAAATTGGCCGTTGTCTATAATTAGTTGTTGTTCACGCTTCATGCCATATGCAAAAATAATTTCACGTTTCTCATTTATATTATAACGTAATAAATTTTTTAATACAGTTGCTCAAAAAGTGACGTATTGCAGGGACGTTTAGCGTGCGGGATGTGGGCTATTACACACTCGTGCTTTTTCTTTACCTTTTCCGCACTCGTGCGTTCTCTTTCCCAACTGTCAAAATAATGTCTATTAAAAAGAAAAAAAACCAACCACGAAGTTTTAGAAGTTTTTATAATTCATGCAAATATTTCTAAAAAGAAGCTACTAATTTGTTTCAATATCAGATGTCATGATTTGATTCAATGAGTTAGGTTAGGTTTCATTTCATTAACATTTTCATTTCATATTAATAAAAAAAATCTACTGAAGACTTGGATGTATGGGCATAGTTCCCTTTGCCTACCCAGAATGGGCGAAGAAATCCAAAAAAGTCTCTGCATATAGGTATTCTTTTACGAGTTTTGGCGGGAAGTCTGAAGGAACAAGTTGTGCTCTTGTTTTATTTTCATTTTCTTGGTGTATTTTTGAGTTATATCGGATAAAGTGATAGTGCACGAGTGTTGTGAAATACAATAACAGTGCGAAAACATGTTTTTTCGGCTTGCCTCCAAAACTCCTTCGGACATGTTCTCGTAAAGTAGCCATCGCTTTACTTGAACATCTGACTGACTAGACTGACTGATACCTGACGACTTACTGATTTATTCTATGACGCAGAAATTATACTTGACACTGGCAATATGCACAGTAGTGCATGCAATTATCGAAATTTTTCGATAAACGATACTCCGATTTTTATCGATTTTTTTGTCGATAAAAACCGATAATTTCCGGTTTTGTATTACGTTATTATAACAAGAAAAATACTTGAATTCTTTGTTCAACATTTATGTAAGACTCTTAAATTTCCTAAAAATCGACATTATTTCTACAAGGATATTGTTTTACGTTAAACTGTGGTTTTATATGAACTAAAACTACAAATTAAAATAACGAATCAAGTTTTATTTAAAACATTTATTTGAAAACAAAACATAAAATTTTTCCTGTGAAACAAATAAATAATGTAGTTAAAAGAACTAAAAAACACGCTTTTGTGAAAATACGAACTAAAATAAAGCGTGGTTTTTAAGATACTATTGACACTATGCACCCCACGCTTTGTTTTTACAGTAAAATACATTTTCTTCTTATTTTTTACTTTTTAGTTCGTATTTTCACAAAAGCGTGTTTTTTAGTTTCTTAAACTACATTATTTATTTTTAAATTTTTTAGTTGGATTTTTATTCTTGACGATGCGGCGCGCTCTCGTTCGGAAGCCAGGGAGCAATGAACTCACACTAGGGTTTCGGTCCCGGGATACTGTTCCCAGGAATATTTTCATTCCCGATCCCGGGAAAATAGGGTCGGGAATCCCGGGAATTATAATATTTGTGGCATCGTCTGATTGAATCATTTGGCACGCCAGGGCCAAATTATTTGCAGACGAATTGCACGCGGCAATAATAAATGCTCATAAAAAAGTACGAATACCGACTTCCCCACTAGTGCGGTTAAACAAAGATTTTTTACTTTTTTTTATATGTAAACCGAATAAAAAGGCTGACGGGCCGCGTGGTGTTAAGCGATCACCGTCGCCTATGGACACGGGCAACCCCAGGGGAGCCACCCGAGCATTGCCGGCTTTGGAGGAGAGCTCTTTTTACAGCTTTCTTGAAGAACCCCATGTTATAGTCTACTGGGAATGCCTCAGCTGGAAGGTTGTCCCATAACCTGCACGTCCGTGGTAAAAAGGAGCGTGCAAAGCGGACTGTGGAGAACCGCCACGACTCCAGATGGTGCCGGTGGAAGTTTAACCTTCGCCTGGTGGTATAATCATGGAATGGTGATGTAGGCATGAGTTTGAAAAGTTCCTCGGAGCACTCACCATAGTAAAGTCGGTAGAACACGCAGAGCGAGCCTATGGTTCTTCGCAAGCTGAGCGGTTCTAGCCTGTCAGTCAATCTTGGGTCGTTGACGATTCGGACTGCGCGCTTTTCAACGGAGTCAAATGGGTGTAGCTGGTATTTTGGTGCTCCTGCCCAGAGGTGAGAGCAGTACTCCATGTGGGGTCTGACCTGTACCTTGTACAGTGTCAGGAGTTACCCCGCAGTGAAGTACTGCCTCGCCCTATTGAGGACACCAAGTTATTTGGACGCCAATTTGGCTTTGTGCTCCAAATTACTCCGGTACTGCACTTTACTCGTAATGTCAACTCCCAAGATACCAACACTTTCACCGACGGTGAGCGCGGTACCCTGGAACTTGGGCGCTATAACAAATGGGTTTTTTAGCGGTAAAAGCGCAAACTTGTGTCTTCGTGAGGTTAAACTCGACAAGGTTAAGTCGACCCCATTCCGAGACCCGCTCCAGAGAGTTCTCGACTTCAGACACAAGTTTGATTCTGCTTTCCTCCACTTGTGACCGAGAGGCATTGGCTCGACAGGTGTATAGTGTGTCCACCGTACTATCATCTGCATAGCAATGTATACTGCGTGATTGTTCCAGCATGTCATTGATATGCAGAATGAATAGTGTAGGAGACAGTACTGAGCCTTGGGGAACACCGGCGTTAATGGGCTTCATATCTGAGCAGCATCCGTCAACAACGACCTTAATCTGCCGCTCAGACAGAAACTTTGCCACCCATTTACATAGCCTCAGGGGAAGACCGTAAGATGGAAGCTTCGCGAGAAGGGCCCTGTGCTAGACCCGGTCAAAGGCCTTTGCAATATCCAGGCTGGCTGCCAGAGCCTCCCCGTTGCCCTCGATGGCTTCAGCCCGTCGGTGTGTGAGGTATACCAAGAGATCACCGGCCGACCGGCCCTGGAGAAAGCCATACTGACGATCGCTGATCAACCGGTGCTTCTCAAGATACCTAAGGAGCTGCGTGTTTATAACACGCTCCATCACCTTAGAGAGCAGGGAGGTTATCGCAATGGGCCTGTAATTGGACGGGTCACTGCGGTCACCCTTTTTCGGTATTGGGTGTACTAGGGCTACCTTCCACGAAGACGGTACTTTACTAGTGGTGTAGGAAAGCGAGAATAGGCGCGTTAAAACGGGAGCCAACTCGGGTGCGCACGTCTTTAATACGATGGCAGGGATATCATCCGGCCCGCTCGACTTCTTGACATCGAGGGTTAGCAGAGCTCGTCTGACGGCCTTTTGAGTGAAACGCACGTCCTTCATCGAGCTCTCACACTGCTTGATGGTCAGCGGTGTGGCACCTCTGTCGTCCAGAGTCGAGTTTGAGGCAAACAGGGTACCCAGGAGATCGGCTTTCCCTTTTGCCGTGTGAGCCAGAGTATCGTCCGGTTTGCGTAAATATGGTAGAGACGACCGACAGAAGTTACCTTCGACAGCCTTGGCAAGCGACCAAAAAGCTCGACTCCCGCAAGGGTAGCTTGATAGACGCTGGCCAATTCTGCCGACGTGTCTAAACTTCGCCTTGGCTATTTGCTTCTTTGTCGAACGGGAGGCAGCGTTGATTTTTTTCCGAAGCTTAGACGTTTCGGGGTCCTTACGCGCGTGCGCATCAGCCCAGGTTTTAAAAGCTTTTTGCTTAAGTCTAGAAGCCTTAGCGCAAGAACCATTAAACCAGGGCTTGTTTCGCCCGTCAATGGATACTACAGAGTTGGGAATAAAACCAATCATGCCCTGTCGTATCACATCGGCTATCGATTCCGCACACGTGCTAGGATCACCCGAGGTGAAGCACAGCTGCCTCCAGGGGTAGGAAGCCACGATTCCCGGAGTCCATCCCAGTCCGCTAACCCGTAATGCCAGACTTGACACTTCCCATTGGGTCGAGAACCTTCTGGGGGCGGCAATGGTACGGCAGAACTTACCAGGCAATGGTCAGAAGTCCCAAGTGGGGCCCCAACCGTCACCCGGTAGTCGGATGGATGGGTGGTCAGCAGTAGGTCCAGCAGAGACGCAGTATGGGTCTCAATATCTGGTACCCTGGTGAAACTCTGTACCACCTGCGTCAACCCATATGCCAAGGAGAAATTATAAGCGGCCCTGCCAGCAAAGTCGGTGGTTATTGATCCCAGCCATTCGGTGTGGTGGGCGTTGAAGTCACCCAGAACCACCAGCTCAGCCGAAGGACACAGTTCCAGCACTCTGTCGGACGCCTTTTGGACGTGCTCAAATAATCGAGTCGTCTCCGCGTCTCCGCTATAGGACCTATAGAGGCACGCATATATTCGGGTTCTAGCGCCAGCGTCTACACGTGCCCAAAGCACCGATAGGTTAGTTCCTTGTGAACTTTATGAAACCACGATGAAGCACACGCCTAATCTGGAAGTTTTGTACATAGCTCTTTTGAGTACCCAGCCTACTTCTACTGACAGCGGCGCGAATTTCAAAACATGTCTCGCTCGCGGGAGCGATGATGGGTCATTGGATTTTTTTTTATTAATTTATCGTTTATCGGTATTTTTTATCAAAATTTTCGATAATTATCGCTGAAAAATATGAGACGATTATCGATAAATTACCGATTATCGAATACCGGTTTGCATGCGCTAATGCACAGAGTGCGAGGCCATTATTTAATAATGAAACGAAAATATTGATTGGCTGCAAGGATATTATCAAATGCCGTAAAATGAATGAAAAAAAATTCGTTGCGCCATTTTTCAAAAATGTTCTTTGCGAGTTTTTATTATTTTATTAAATTGCTTAATTTTTTCGCAACTGTATTAAAAATAGTCGTTCAGTACACGTGCGGAACCGTCATTGGAAGGAGTTCCGACTGTCAACCCTCACCTTCGGCTGCGCCTCGGCTCGGGTAGACATTTGTCGGAACTCCTTGCAATGACAGCCTTTCCGCACTTGTAATGAAATATACTATTCTTAACCTATAAGAATGATAATAGAAGTTCGTGCGAAATAAGAACTCTCGAAGAATGTCTCGGCCGTTTAACCATTTTGCAAATGTTAAGTAAATATTTGGATCAATTTTTGGTCCGCTTCGTTGAAACCAGGCGATATGATATTAGTCAAAGTCAAATCAGTGATCAGTCAATAAAGTCAAGTCAGACATCCCATTAAAGTTGTGGCTACTTTTTACTAGAACGGTCCGGTATGTTTTGGAGGCAAAACATAATTCACAACATTCACGCACTTAAACTAATTAACAATCGAACAAAATGCCATCAACTTTATCCGATATAATTCAAAAATACACCAAAATACTGTATACCGTGAAACCTTACATCTTTGCCCACATTTTTGATTCTTTTTTAATTAAAAAAATAAGTATACGTTCTTTATTGATGGATATTGAAGTTTTAAATGACGCTCTATGAAACGAACAAACTCTCAAAACCAGGTGACATAATTTCTAACAGATGCTGAGAAAATAACAAAAACACACGCGTGCAAAGTTATCTCCACTTTCTTACATTTTTGCCCATCCTAAATTTCTCAGCAACTATAAGCTCTATGACTTTGATTTTAAGATATATTGTTAGGAAATGTGCAAAATTGTATACCATTACTATTTCAAATAAATAGAACCCTATTTTAAGTTTTATTTGTGGTGGGCAATGTTATCATCACATTTAGTCACACTTTCATACTAAGGGATTTGAGGTGCTAGGGCTGTGTATCAGATGACAGGAAAATAATGAACTGATTTTGAAGCAATTTTTATTTGACTTATTAAGTAGGTATAGTTTTTCAAGTTCGCCCGTGTATTTTTATTATCTAATTATAATCTAATCTCATTTGTGTGGTATTCTTTTTTACCGACTTCCAAAAGGAGGAGGTACTGTATTCGGCTGTATGTATTTTTTTTTTATATATGTTCACCGATTACTCCGCCATTTGTGGACTGATTTTCAAAATTCTTTTTTTGTTCGTATGCTTATACTCCCGAGGTGGTCCCATTGTCACCAAATCAGGATCTGATGATGGGATCCCAGGAAAATCGAGGGCAACTCTCAAATTTTATAGGCACACACATTGATTTTCTTATACTTTCTGAAGCATAAGAGATATTTGTGCATAGTAATCATCATCTCATGTTGCTGAGCTGATGATGGAAGGTACTGCAACAGTGAGGAGTTGAAAGCAGATTCTTTCAATAAATAGTTTTTTATTCCAAATCTTACAGTCCTGAGGTGGTCCAACTGTCACCAAGTCAAAGTCTGATGAGGGGATCCCAGAGAAATCGAAGGGAACATTCAAATTTTATAGCACAACAAATGATTTTCATATTTTTACTAAAGCAAAACAGGCATTTTTGTATAATTATCATCATATCATGTTGCTCAGTTGATGATGGAAGGTACTACGATTGTTAGGAGTTGAGAGAAAATTCTTTCAATAAATGGTTTTTTGTTCGATATCTTACATTCCTGAGGTGGTCCAACTGTCACCAAGTCAAAGTCTGATGATGGTATCCCAGAGAAATCGAAGGGAACATTCAAATTTTTTAGCACAACAAATGATTTTTACTAAAGCAAAACAGGTATTTGTGTATAATTATCATCATATCATGTTGCTGAGCTGATGATGGAAGTGGAAGGTACTATGACGGTTAGGAGTTGAGAACAAACTCTTTCAATAAATGGTTTTTTGTTGGATATCGTACATTCTTGAGGTGGTCCAACTGTCACCATGGCAAAATCTGATGATGTGATACTAGGGAAATCGAGGGAAACACTGAAACTTAATAGCACACACATTCTTTTAGTCATATGTTTTAACATAATACAAATATTTATGTCCGGTAATTATCACCTCATGTTGCTAAGCTGATGATCGAAGGTACAACTCCTCAACGGTTAGGAGCTGAGAGCAAATTCTTTCATTAATTTATACGTTCAAGTGCACTGATAGTAGTATTCTTTCAGGCTATAAGACGGCTATTAGATAAACATGATTATAAAAAGTATCTCTTTAACGTTTAGAAGTTAAGTGAAAAAAATCCAATTACGCTTATACATGTGTGCAGAATTATTAAAATTACTAAAAAGAGTGAAATAAATAAAGTTTTTAACAAAAAAAATAGAACCGACTTCAAACGGTAAAAAATAAAATTGTTCAGTACCTACTTCTTCTTTCTTATGGTAATGACTCTTAAAACTATTTTTGGAGTCGGGCCCTTAGTAAAATCAAAAATGTCCTGTCTTAGTAAATATAGTGTACCTTTCGTTCTGAATGGGCACCGACTCCAATATAGTTTTAGCAGTCGTTACCATAAGCAAGAAGAAGTAGGTAATTTCCCACTGTCTGTACTGTTGGTGCTCATTTAGAACGACAAAATACGACGAAAAGAAGAAATAGTACGACATTTTAGTAAGGGCTCGACTCCAAAGATAGTTTTAAGAGTCATTACCATAAGCAAGAAGAAGTAGGTACTGAACAATTTTATTTTTTACCGTTTGAAGTCGGTTCTATTTTTTTTTGTTAAAAACTTTATTTATCTTGAGGTGTCTTCGGCTTTTTTATTAGATAAGACCATCCTGCAAATAAATAGAAAAAAACCCCAGGTTAGTACTTCCAGAAAATTACCTGCAAACTAATTTGCAGCATAAATTTTAATTAATCATTTAAGCCTATTCAATGCAAACAAACAAATCGTTCCTCTTTATATATTATTACTTTATATCATAAAACATACCTACATAAACCAGTATTTAGTTTTCAGAACAGAAGTTAATAGTAGCTATGCCACCTAGTTATTTTTATACCGTTTTTTATAAATATGTATGTATGTATATTTTTATGTTACTATTATATATATATCAGTCAGTTATATATATAGTTAGATATAAGTATATATAGTCAGTTATATATATATATACATATATCAGTCAAAAATAAAAAGTTACATTATAATGACACCGCAACATTGCAGGGCGCATCAGATCTGTCTATAGATAGGTGCCTACATATTTCTTTGTTTTTTAATAGTGCCAACCCTAAGCACATTTTTGACCTGGGCAATGTTGTCAACCTCAGTCTACAAAATTGCTTACAAGATTGCCCACACAATTTTCTCACTAAATAAGACGAATGTAAGAAAAATACCATGATTAAAAGCAGCAACAATTAATACTCTACACGTAAATAATAATGAATCTTACCTGCACAACGTTTCTTGGCAATGACGGACGCAAATCTCCAATAACGTTTTTGCACCACCTTCGACAGTGTCACTTTTGACGGCAGCTGACACTAAACTAAATGAAGTTAGCTGCGATTGTAGTAATCAGTGTTGCCAAACAGATATTCTAGTTTCCTCTAGACGTCACACAAAGTTGCCATTTATTAAAATGAAAATTCTATTGGTAGTTTTAGTTAATTTTCGTGTTCTGGCAAAGATGTCCCCCAAGGGCAAAGTAGTAAGGTTTCACGGTATATATAAATAAAATTGTTAACATTAACTCAAAAATACACCAAAAATCTAAGTATACGAATAAATAAAATCGGAGTATCTGTTTGTAATATTAAAATAACCGCTTTTTACTACATGCATATGAATGTATATACGTTACATATACCAAAACACCATTTTTTACAATTTTTATCTATCTGTCTGTCTGTCTGTCTGTCTATCTGTCAGTCTGTTTGTTCCCGCTAATCTCTGAAACGACTGGACTGATTTTGATGGGAATTTCACTGACAGGTAGCTGATGTAATAAAGAGTAACCTAGGCTACTTTTATTAAAAAAATCTAAAACTAAAGTCCACGCGGACGATGTCGCGTGCGGCCGCTAGTATGAAAATAAAACAAGAACATATTATTTGTTATCCAACTTCCCGGCAAAAACCTGAACTGCACTTTCTAATAAGACAATACAATAAATGATGCAACATGCAAAACAATATTTTTAACTAATCATGTCTAGCGACATTGACGAAAGCTGGTGCAGCATGGATGCAACATGTTATTGTCCAATCACGTCCTTTGACGTCCTTTGGCGCGCCTCGTAGGTATTTTAATGAACATTATTAACTAGCCTTCCGCCAGCGGCTTCGCCCGCGTGGGCCAGTTTTATAGGTTCCCGTAGGATAAAATCCATCCTATGTCCTTTCCCAAGGTCCATTCTATCTGTGTACCAAATTTCATTAAAATTAGTTCAGTAGTTTAAGCGGGAAAGCGTAGCAGACAGACAGACAGAGTTACTTTCGAATTTATAATATTAGTAGGGATTAGAAATTTACTGTGGAAGTTCCAAAACTTTCATAGACACTGAAATACCAGTCAATAACACAAACAAAACATAATTTATTATTTATATAAATTTCTCTAATCTCATCCCTTTTTAGGTAATGTGGAAGACACCTTTAAAAGATGTGTCGATACTTTGATAGCGATCCAGTATGTGGATGTGTGTGGGATTTCCAGTAGAACGCACTGGTGCTCTTCATTATTCTTGTGCGGGCCCATTGCTAGCGTTGCCAGGCGTCCGGATAAAGTCGGACACAGTTTGGCTTTTCCAATTTCTGGGCCTGGGTGGACTAACTGGATAGTGTCCGGCTTGTCCGGGTTCGTGCGTCGCATGCTTCCATTATCACCGCTAATGGTAGTAAAGTAATTAAAATTTATCTGATTTTTAAATTTAATGGACTAGTATGGCCACACAACACACCTTCGACGCTCCTTTCCTTAACGCTAGTTTCCATGCTAGTTCTACCAACTATGAAAATGATCTAGATTTATCAAGTTTCTTAGCTTGTAATATTGAAATACTAAATTCTAAACAGAGGTGGGTGTCCGGTCTTTTAACCCATATGTTTGGCTTAGGTGAGTGGGCGGTCGGGCTTATTAGTTTTATTAAGGCAACCCTACCTATAGCAATCTATACTTATTGTTCTCTTTATTTGATAGGTCTGAATAGGTATGCAATGTATGGAGATATTGCACTTAAACTTAACTGTTATACATACAATGAAACTGTCATAGGACATAATTAAAGAATATGCTTTGGCTTTATTAACTTTTTATGTTTCTGTCAAATATATGTGGCAAGAAAGAACTAAGTGTAATTTTAGCGTTTGAGGACGCTATAAACAATAAATGTGTCATTTTATTTGCATAAACGTTTGTATTTTTTGTTCATAAAGGAGAAACCTTAAGCAAAAGGCAAAAATACATGTGCTTTATTATAATATGTGTGTTTGTAAACATTACGATTACGTCCTTAGTTACAATTTACTTAATAGCACAATATTTGATTAATATAAACATTAATAAAATCATAACAATAATCATAATATGCAACTGTTCATAATAGCGTCATTTCATTGTTATTTTCTTTGTAACTGTATGTATTAAATATGTAGGTCAATTTTGGCATTAACATGTTTTGTTAAAAATTGTAACCATATTATTTTTAATAGTAACCTTTTGTCTCGAATGGGGACAGTATTGACAGGTGCATCCTACTTTCTGAATAATATGCTACGTGAATATACTATAGTTGTAATTGTCATTAATATCCTTAACTTTAAACAAATATATACTTAGTGGGTTGAAGGAAAAAAAAGCAATTAAATAAATAATGTAGTTTAAAAACTAAAAAACACGCTTTTGTGAAAATACGAACTACAAAGAAAAAAAAATAAGAAGAAAATGTATTTTACTGTAAAAAGAAGCTTTTTTTAGAAGAAGATTTATTTTTGATTTTTTTTTCTTCATATTATTGCATTGTCATCGGCCCTTGACCCCTGTGCAAATTTTCAAGTAAATCAGACGCTTAGATTGGTGAAAATGAAGTTAAAAGATTCCGTGTGCCCATTCAGAACGACAGGTACGACGGACCCGACTCCAAAAATATCCTCTCCCAAGGTGCTGGGTACCTTTTGAAAGTCCCCCCCCCCCCTATTTCTAGGGACACTCTAGCTCGTCTTGCCATGACCATGTGGTGGGCATGGTCCTACGTTGATTACTATTAGTTATTGAAATCAAAACAGAATAGGTCCCCTGGGTAATTTTCTTTGTCATTTTACTGGTCGTAAATCGGGTATAATACGTCAATTTATAACCTAACTTCGTAAGTATGAGTACCTACGTATGCGTACAGCGTAATATAGTGATGCACCAAAGTTATCAAATCGTACCCAATTCAATCGTAATCAATCTATTTTTGTTTAGCTCTTACCGGACCAATTAATCGGCCGATATAATGTGTGTAGAGAATTCTAAATTAGTAGTATTCTAATTAGTATCTACTTCAAAATTACTCCCATTTCTTCCGTAAAGCTTCTATACTGTGTCGGTGGAAAACTGCAATTGCCGTCCAGACTTACAACGGAGACGACTATCAGCCCCCGGAGTAGCAACTTACTTGCTTATCTGCTAGCCTAAAACTAACGCCGAAAAACCCACCGAATGTACCAAAATCAAATAATAGGAGCATCTCTAGCGTAATGCAATATTGAAAACAAATCACGCCCGTCAGAGGAAGTACGTGTAGGCGGGCGACCGGCAGCCAAATGTTTATCAACAAATGCATGTATAATGTATCTACTATTAAATCTATGTACCGTGTAATACGACCGTAAGTAATTTATGAACATACAAATAAAATAGTGTATAGAATCGGTACACGTTCCTATCTTATTCTGTTGTAAGAGAGGTGTAAACAATAACATGTTTTGCTCAGTTTTTAGAAGCTTTTTTTAGTTGTGATTATTTCAGTTCGATGATATTTTTTATACGAAGGTCAAGTGTCTTTAGGTATGCATAAACTCACATCATCACACTTCATTACACGGTTGAATACACAGAATAGTTCTTACTTCCTAAACGCGAATTAATCAATGTTTCTTCTGGAGTTGCCTCAGAGATGTCTTGAGCGGCTTTTAGGTGCATCATTATATGTTATAGACATTAGTAGATTTTTATATATTTTATTTGAAGATATAGACTCATAATTTTGTACCATAAGTAGCTATTATAAGAATATGTGTAAAATGGTAAAGAGGCATGTTTACAGTGAAGCGAGGCCGTACACGGGCTAGTGCGTAACGGTGCTGTAAAAATTATAAAATGCATTTCTATGGCAGCAGCCTTTCACGTTTTCCTTTCCATTACTGAATACGGTCACTACATGTTACTCTATTTGTGATGGGGAAGGCCAAAAGTTTTCTCCACAATGCTGATACTATCCTTAGCAATCGGTCAACTGGCCCATAAGAAACCTGGCAAAGTTTATCTTACGACAGCTACCTATACAGGGTGTCTCATTTAAATCGGTCAGTATGGGAAAGTCTGAAACTATAAGACATACGAAGATCTGTTCTTAGGAACCATGTCATCGATTTTAATAATTAGAAAAACTGCATTCATACATTTAAAAAAAACCTGTACTCGACTCGGGAATCGAACCCGGTTGTTTTGAAAAATAAACGTTCACTGTTTCTGTTTAAATATCGATTGTGTAGGTCTTAAGCAATAAATATCTCTATGAAACATGATGTCTAAAATGAATAAAATGCATTGTTTTCACATACTTTAATTTATTTTAGTAGGTGTTCGAAGTGACCGTTACAATATTCAACTAGTTCAGGCATGTAAAATTGTCTCTAATGGTCTATTGTACCTCTTTGCTGGTGTCGCAACTTGTTACATACACCGCTTTACATATCATATGACATTAAACCTTTCCGGAAGTTTTGTTATCTGCGATAATATTATCTATTTAAGACTGCAATTGTTTACTTCTACGTATTAATCAAACACTAACAATCAATTGAAAAGCCTACTAAAAATAAGTATGTAGATAGAGACGTGATAAACCTCATTTGAAAATGGAACGTCTTGGTGTGTCTGGCCGAATAGCAAAAAAAAAAGAAAGAAAAAAGATTGGAGTGTCAAAGTTTTGGCGGGAACTTAACATTCTGCTTAGGTATTTTTGTGTGTATCGCTGTGTGGTTGGAAAAATGCGTTTTACAAACACTGAGAAGTTGGATTTATTGGAAGCTTATTTTTAAAATAAATAATGTAGTTTAAAAAACTAAAAAACACGCTTTTGTGTAAATACGAACTAAAAAGTACAAAATAAGAAGAAAATGTATTTTACTGTAAAAAAAGCGTGGGTTGCATGGTGTTAATTAATAGTATCTTGAAAAGCACCCCACGCTCATACTCATGTTTAAAATTTATGATGGACGTTTGGATAGATTCAAGTACCTTGCAAACTTATAAGATCTTTTAGAGGCCCTAGGAGAAATGTCAGCAAAAGCAAGAGAACCACTTTATTTTCAACAGGATGGAGCACCGGCTCACAATAGTGGCATAGCTACATACTTTTTAAATGAGAACTTCCCCAAAAATGGATTGGTACAAATGGCCCTATCAAATGGCCCGCGAGGTCGCCCGATTTAACGCCTCTAGACTAATTTTTGTGGGGTTACGTTAAGGATGAAGTGTATAAAACAAGCTATGACACCGTTGAAGACCTAAAAGCAGCCATAGAGTCAATTTTAACGCAAATTCACCACATGAAGATACATAATGCAATAGTAAGATAAGATAAGAGAGAAAAAGAAACGGTGGTCACTTCGAACACCTACTAAAATAAATTAAAGTATGTGAAAACAATGCATTTTATTCATTTTAGACATCATGTTTCATAGAGACATTTACTGCTTAAGACCTACACAATCGATATTTGAATAGAAATAGTGTACGTTTATTTTTCAAAACCACCGGGTTCGATTCCCGAGTCGAGTACAGGTTTTTTTTTAAATGTATGAATGCAGTTTTTCTAACTATTAAAATCGATGACATGGTTCCTAAGAACAGATCTTCGTATGTCTTATAGTTTCAGACTTTCCCATACTGACCGATTTAAATGAGACACCCTATATAATTCGCGCTGTGGCGCGCTGACACTACTTGAAAAATGCATTTTTATGTCGCGAAGGTTGGCGACGTCACGCTTAATGCAGGTCCATCCATCAACCCATCAGCCTTTTTAAAGTCCACAGCTGGACTTAGGTCTCCCCTAATATTTCCCACTCCGTACGATATCCTACGCTTTCTGAATCCAGCGGCTTTTCACTGTAATTTTTAGGTCGTCAGTCCACGTGGTTTGAGCGGGGCCTGTAGTCCTTTTATCGCATCAGTTGTCGGTCATCCTAACTATGTACTCGTATATGGCCTGCCCATTGCCATGTCTGCTTGCAAATTTTGACAGATATGTCGTAAGTTTTCGGGGGGGAAACCTTCAAAAGGTACCCGGCACCTTGGGAGAGGGTACCGGGTTATGTGGGATTTGACCGCACTAAAACCCCCTCGGTGGCTGCCGCTGCGCTTGGGGAGGACTCCGGGATCTCCGGCGGAACGCACCGGTGTCCTCCACGCGCGACGCCTTCCGATGCTCACGGCGACATGCGGCCACGCACACATCGCCGCCCTACCCGGGGCTGCATTGGATGGATCGAGCTCCCACTCACACCGTCCACAACCCCGGAAGCCCCCTTTTAGTCGCCTCTTACGATCAGGCAGGGGATACTGTAGCTCTATTCTTAATCCCGAAGCTACAGGGACACGTAGAGAAATAGCTAACGTAGCTTTTTCCATAGCTCGCTTAGTGACCTTAAACCAATGGAAAAGCATTATAATGACATAATAATAGTACAGGTATTCACAGATAATCCACACTCGTAACTGTATGTGTTACACTTGCCAGCTTACATTTATACAAACCCTACTGACACCTTAACGTAGGGTACATTACATGGCTGCAACCCTTTTTACGTCCCACTGCTGGGCACGAGTCTCTCCCCATTATTGGGGAGGCCTGGACCTTACTCCACCACGCTGCTCTAAGTGGGTAGGTGGAGATGCAGGTTACTGGCCAACCCGCTGTCGGATATTTTCAAACCCATAAGGCCTCCGACAAGGTTTAACGACTATTATCTATCGACAACAACCGGGACCGACGGCTTAACGTACCCTCTGAAGCACGGAAACGCGCATGAAATTTTTTGCCATTAGCCGTCTCCCATCTCACAGCCGACCGTGCCCGTTTGGCTTAGTCACATAGATCGCTTGCGTTCCACGCTAACCGCCGGACCATGTGCGCTTCGGTACATTACATAGTGCACAATATAGGGCACATACATACACCGTGCACATGAGGTTAAAATAACACTATTTATTTTCTCTGTGGGTTGGCACTGACGGAGACGTGTCCGATTTCTGACCATGGTCAACATAGAGATGACTTTTTTTAGGATACTGGGTTATGTGGGATTTGACCGCACTAAAACCCCCTCGGTGGCCTGCCTCTGCGTTTGTAAGGACTCCAGGATCTCCATAGGAACGCACCGGTGTCCTCCACGCGCGGCGCCCCAGAATGGTCCCATCTTCGGAAGAGCAGATGTGCTCTCCTGCACCTTTAGGTTCACGGCAGCATTCATCCTCATGTCTCTCCCGGGGCTGCTAGCTAGACGGGTCAAGCTCCCACTCTCACCGTCCGCATTCCCGGAAGCCCCCTTTTAGTCGCGTCTTACGATCAGGCAGGGGATACCGTAGCTCTATTCTTAATCCCGAAGCTACAGGGACTAACATAGAGATGACCTAAGTACCTACATAACTTACCATCTATACCCTATGTAAATACATATGAGTACAACAAAAAATTCTTATGATTGATCGCAGGTCACTTTTTAAGTGCATTTAACAATATTTCTCTCGCAGTCTATAAATAAATAATTGGTTAGCACAGTATAGAGGCATATTATGGCGGCGCGGCGGCCGCACTCGATGGCCTGGCCTGACAAGGTCGCTCATTTCAGCTGAAGCGAGGCCGCGTGTACGTGCGGCCTAGTGTGTAAGATCAACGTAAAAATTATGTAAAGGGAATATTAAATAAATAAATAACGTTACACACTCCTAGCCCCACAGTAGGGTAAATTATACCATGTGTCGTGGGTACCGTGGAAACATACAAAAACAGAAACACAAACACCCAGACCGAGAACAGATATTTAAACTCATCATTCAAATTTCTGTTTCGTGTTGAATCGAACCCGGGACCTTCCGATTGGCAGTCCGGCATGATAAGCATTGTGCCACACGGGTCGTCAGTAAAGTAAAAAAGCTGTTGTTTATTGTTGTTTAAATAGGCATTATTGGTCATGGTAATGATGATCAAGCAGGCACTGAAATGCGTACGTGCGGTGGGAAACGCATGCCCTGTAATCAGTTGTTTGGGTGCGACGAGCGAGTAGGGCCGCCATGAATTCGCTATTTGGATCAGGTTAACGACTCTTACGTACTTTTATGCCGGTTTTCTTGTACTTGAGTTGAGATAGTTGTTGAGCATTATTATCCCTAATGTAGCGCCGCGACACCTACAGGTAATATGAGCGCGCGCCGCACATGAAATGCTCACTATGCAAGACGACGCAAGCAGCGAACATTGTAAACAATAGAGTACTATGTCACACGTGTCATACTGAACTGGCCAGTCAGAAGACGTATCCTGAATCATGCTATCGAAGTTTCTTAGATTCTCAGTATATATACAAATGGTTCGAAATTCAGACCTCGGTCCCCAGGCAGTGACATCGCCTGGCGAGAGATCTCCCTTTTTCCTCCTCACTACTAAAATTTATATTATAAATTCGAAAGTAACTCTGTCTGTCTGTCTGTCTGCTATGCTTTCTTACTTACTTCTGAAATAGTTTTAATGAAATTTGGAACACAAATAGGTCCTTGGGAAAGGACATAGGATGATTTTTATCCTACGGGAACCTAAAAAACGGGTTCACGCGGACGAAGCCGCTGGCGGAAGCGGAAGGCTACTTTAAGTTTGTTTGTTTGCTACTGTTTGACACGTTTACATCTCCAGCAATAATAACATTTTGTAATGATACTATGAGTTATAAAGGAAATCTGTACATTACCTACTTACCTTTATAAAATATCAGAAACAGCTAGCTAATTATTTGTTATATCTTCTTTTATTTTTTTCCTACTTTTGATTTGATCATAACTCCAGTAAGATTTAAATTGAATTATTGTTATGACTTAAATTAACTTTCTTTTTCTTCTATTATTTAGTTTTTAATTACTCTGCTTAACTGGTTTTGTAAAACATTATTCATAGATATATTTTTTTCTTATGAATACTTCAAAAAAAAATGCTTGAACCGTTTATCAGAAAGTGTCCCAGAAACATTAATTCTTTTGGCGATTATACTGCGTCCACTGATAGCTGGCATCAACTAATTGCTTTTGTAATTTCTTATCTATATTTCTATATCTGTTTAGAAATGAGGAAAAATGTAGGTGTCCAGAATATTACGAAAGCATCTATCCGGCATTTTGTAGTTATTTTCCAAGTGCTCCAGTTTCGTTCTTAAATAGTGGAGAAGATTCATTAATGTGGGTTAATGGAGGCAAATGATTTGTAGGCGTATTACTCGTATTTTTAAAATGTAATGACAATTATTGGATAACGTCTTAGTAGAAGTGTGTTAAAACGTACTTATTTTTAAAGTGAAAACTTCTTTAGCGGCGTTGTGCACTTTTTATGGGATGGGTTAAAAATGTTAAACTCGCGTGGCCTGATCGAAAATTCGTAAGACGGAGGGGTGACAGCTGATGACGGCTCGACTGTCTATACTTGTAAAATTCGTTTATATCAAGTATTTAAAATATGTACATTGAACAAAGTGCATCTATTAATGAAAAAAGTGACGAAGAAATAGTGAAAGAAAATTAGTGAGTACTTTATAAGAATACTAGATGAAAACCTACTGAAAATACTAGATGAAAAATAATACTGATAATAAATGCAATTCGTGCGAAATTATTCCCTAACCATTCCAAAATATCAAAAATGCACAATGTTAATGTTCAAGTTTTCACTTCTGCCGGCACAGCCGGAGTGCAACCCGTTGTTTTTTTTCGGAACGCTAGTTGATGTTAGTGTTTCAGTGACGCTTTGCAGATGAAAAAAGATGATTTGCCGGGTGACAGAACCTAGTCCCTACGGTATCTCCTCGGGTACAAACAATCTGCATAGGTCGAAGTACCCTGGGTTGATGCAGCCGGAACCTTTTGTTCAAATAATAATAAAAATACGGTATCCCCTGCCTGATTGTAAGTGGCAACTAAAAGAGAGCGTCCGCGCGTCCGATGTTGCGGGCGGTAAGAGTGGGAGAGTCCAGACCAGGAGTGGATTTAGACATGATGCCGCCCTTGGACCCGATTGATAAGCTGCCTTTTTCGGCTATGTTGTGAGGGAATTGTAATAATTTCATTATAAACATTTTTATTTTTCTTCCTGTATTTGGCTCTCGCAAAATCATTTTTTAATTCAAATTCTGTTTCTTTAAAGAGAATCTTTTCTCTTTAATGAAACAAAATCACCACCAACCCGCATTGGAGCAGCGTGGTGGAGTAAGCTCCAGGCCTCCCCAGTAATGAGGAGAGACCCGTGTCGAGCAGTGGGACGTAAAAAGCCAAAGAGGTTGCAGCCAAAGAGAATATTTTATAATGTACTAGCTGACCCCGCGAACTCCGTATCGCGTTTAAATATTAAATAATAATAATAATGGATAGCATATAAACCTTCTCCGTGAAAAAATACATATACATACCAATTTTCATAATAATCGGTCGAATAGTTTCTGAGTTTTGCGATGTCATATATATATACAAACATCCTCTTTTATATGTATAGATTTCGGATCATCTCTGAATATTTTTGCGCTTAAAATTATGAAATCCCAATAATTTTGCCGCCTTAGGCCCGGTTCAAATGGGCCCGAAGAAATCCGCCACTGGTCCAGAGTCCAGATAGCAGCCCTGGGAAGGACGGCGGTCACCGCCGGGCGGTGTATACGTGGCCGCCTGTCGCCGTTAGCATCGGAAGCAAGTGCAAGGTTTAAGATTTTATGAGTTTGAAGACATCCGATAGCAGGCACGTCTTCCTTGTCTACACTATACCACATTGAAGCAGCGTAAGTGCCCGTTTCCGTGCTTCGGAGGGCACGTTAAGCCGTCGGTCCCTGTTGTTATCGATAGACAACAGTCGTTACACCTTGTCGGAGGCCTTATGGGCGGTTTGAAAACATCCGACAGCGGGCTGGCCACGAACCCGCATTGGAGCAGCGCGGCAGCGTGGTGGAGTAAAGACAAAGACAAAGACATTTATTTGCACAAATATGGGTGTTTAGTGTTTACAAAGTTGTATAAATATATTAAGTTCGCCATATTTACCTTCATGAGGTATGCAAATATACAATGATAAAAATATAAAAGGAAAAAACTAAACTATTATACAATTACGAAATGTACAATGACATCTAAGCTCCAGGCCTCCCGAATAATTTCTTTCAGCTTTCTTTCCAGCAGTGGGACGCAAAAAGGGTTGCAGCCAATGTTGCTATATCACCAGCCTTTTCCAAATATTATAAGGAGACAAGTTTTTCAATTTAGTTTCAGTGAAAAGGCCAAATGGCTTAGAATCCGACCCTTGTAACAAAAGGGTTTGGTAGAGCCTCCTAATTAAACACAGTTATTCTTTGCGTTCATGAATATTTTTATTTTTTACAATTGTAATTATAATTTCTTATCGGATTATATTCCGAACAAAGAAATTATTTCAATAACAAAGCATGACCAACAATTTTTATAGCATAAACCTACATATAGATACTTAAAAATTTTATAGGGGTCTCGACTGAACAATGCTCGAGAAATTATAACAATGACGAAATCGAATTAAACATTAACTTTCGAAATATAACAATTAAACGAGTTCCAGTTCACTTCGTTATAATGGTACAAAGAAATCCTTTTGTCCCATATTTTTGTAAACACCGGCCCCGATCTCATTCACCTGCAAGGGGTGAGGTGAGGGTCGTTGCCCCTCGGAGCCGTTGACCTCGTCAGCTGCTCTCGTTTGACCCAGATACGAGCTGACATCGTATTACATAAAACTTCCACTCATTAGTAGTACACGTGTCCACTTAGGCTGACTGGAGGCACAGGAGTTGGAGGCGCGTTAGTGTTTAATGAATATACCGATGTTAAACTTGAGAAAATAACAGTCACCTCACCCTAGGAGGGACTCCTGTATGGTACACACACTGTCTTACGGACCATACTAATAGGTGTTTACTCTGTACTTATTTTGAATGTACTATTTTTTTTCAACCTTTTTTTTGTCCCACTGCTGGGCGCAGTTCTCCTCTCACAAGTGAAAGGGATTTAGACCATAGTCCACCACGCTGGCCAAGTGCGGATTGGTGGACGTCAAGCTTTCGAGAAATTATTTATTTATTTATTTAAAACTTTATTGAACCCATAAAATGTAGTACAATAGGCGAGCTTAATGCCAAGTGGCATTATTTACCAGCTTACCCAAGGGAGTGCAGAGAAATTTAAAGGCGGTTAAGGAAGAGACAAGAGAAGAGAAATAGATATAATATGAGTGATAAAATTGTATGTAGATAAATAAAAAAGTAAATATATATTGCATAAAAATAAGCACATATATCCATAAATACATATATTTGTATATATTTGTATAAAAATGAAATTGAATAGAAGTAGGATTAAAAATTATAACAAATTTTATATTCTTTGAGAAATTATGAATTTCTCTCAGGCATGTACTGTACTGTGAAGTGCGCATGGCCCGGCGGTTAGCGTAGAACGCAAACGATCTATGCAACTAAGCCAAAAGGGCGCGGTCGGGTGTGAGATGGGTGACCGCTAGTGGCAAAAAAATAATTCATGCGCGTTTCCGTGCTTCGGAGGGCACGTTAAGCCGTCGGTCCCGGTTGTTGTCGATAGATAACAGTCGTTAAACCTTGTCGGAGGCCTTATGGGCGGTTTAAAAACATCCGACAGCGGGTTGGCCACTAATCCGCATCTCCACCAACCCGCATTGGAGCAGCGTGGTGGAGTAAGCTCCAGGCCTTCCCAATAATGGGGAGAGACCCGTGCCCAGCAGTGGGACGCAAAAAGGGTTGCGGCCATGTACTGTACTGTAATGTACTATTACTTAAACTGTATGGCGGCCTGCACTATGCTAGCCATTATCTGTGGTTTTATATTAATCTGTGGTCTTCTTAAAATGTAATTGTGACGTTTGGTGGGAAATGAGAATATAGAGATGATTGATTGTAAAAGCGGGATAGTGTTAAGGTTAGTGATAAATTATTATTTAAGAGATATGAGAGCTTGTTGTGAACTATTAAATTGTACAAATTGATTAAAATACACTTTTATTTGATACCACTTCTGAGAACTCGTTATACACGCAAAGACAAAGACGTCGAGAAGAAAGCAGCACATACACCCACCAAAAAACAGAAGATTACACTTATCATTAAAACATATCCTTACAAGGAAACGAACTTTGGCCCCTCGATCCACAGTCCAGCGTGGTAACCATGGTGCCATACGGGTCGTCTAAGGGACATAGAACGAGGGCGCTTATGTTCTCACGGAAACCTTCGCTTTAAATGGTTACTGCAGCCTTGCTCGTGTCGTCTTCAGTGGTATGCAATCGCTGCTATGCACTTACACACGTAGCACAAAACTGGGTATTGTGTGTTTTACATACAATGGCTGGTCGCAACCCCTTTTGCGTTCAGCTGCTGGGCCCCGTGCTCTCTCCCATTTATTGGGTAGGCTTGGAGCTTACTCCATTAAGATGTTCCAATGCGAGTTAGTGGCCAACCTGCTGTTGGATTCCAAACCGCAAATAAGGCCTCAGACCTGACATCGGCGCAATTTTTCAAGTACTCACTTCTTTCTCAAAATTGCTGTTGAATTGTTGGAGAGAAAGAGACAGACGTCGGTAACTGAAGGACGGGAGATTATCGTCGTCTCCGTTTTCAGTTCCCGGAGAAGAAGCAGGTAGCAGTGTACCAACGTTTAGTATCGGCGGAGAGTCGCGACGAATACATGCTCCTACAACAATTAATGAAATGAAATGAAAATTAAATATTCTTTATTCACTGTACGGTTCATTTACAAACTCTTAGTGAACGTTATTTTTTTTTTGTTCTGTCTGCTCTGGGTGCGCTTAGGCAATGCTGAGCTGAAGAAAAGAGCAGACGGAGAAAAACTTCAGCCCTGTTTTAAAATATGAGGTATACAATAATAAGCTTTCTTACAGAGTAGCTATGGGCAGATAAGGAACATACGTGACAGCTACCGCATGTGTCAATGTCGTCCCACAGCTATCTGTTAACATTGGCAGTTTGATTGATTTAAATCTATTACATCAGTTATAGAAACAGCCTTGTGGGAATACAGCTCAATCCCAAGCTTTTTTATCAATTAAATAGTCCTTAAGATCGTAATAAGCCTACTTAATAATAATTATAATACTTAATAATTATAAATGACTGCTATCTATTGGCAACATACGGTATCGGTACTTATCATGCCCTCCGAACCACGGAAACGCTTGTGAAATTTGCCACTGGCGGCCACCCCTCTTTAACCCGATCGCACCATTTTCGCTTGGCTGCAACCCTTTTTTTGCGTCCCACTGCTGGGTACGGGTCTCGCCCCAATATTGGGAGGCCCGGAGCTTACCCCACCACGCTACTCCAAAGCGGGTTGGTGGAGATGCGGGTTAGTGGCCAACCCGCCCGGTTTAACGACCATTATCTATCGACAACCGGAACTGACGGTTTAACGTGCCCTCCGAAGCACGGAAACCTGCTTATTTTCGCTTAGCTGCCTTTTCTGCTTCGCCAATCGCAGGGCATTGTAAAGAGAAAGTACTACATACTCATAATGTCTAAAAAGTTAATAACTCTTAGGGCCTCGTTCACCATCTCCAAGTAAAGTGTTGATTAGTTACGTCTTGGCAAGTAAAAGCTATTAGTACGGGTCAGTTTGTCATATTTACGGGTGACTAACCGAAAATTAGCATACTTGTCACTTTACTAGAAGGTGGTGAAAGAGGCCCTAAATTTAATTTATATTCTAGGCCATACGTTTATGTTACTCGTGTAAAGGTAATAAGGTTTTGAGTCTGCTGTGAAAAGAGGATGATGACTAAATTAGTCGTGTATCTAATCAAAAACTCATTTTATGTGTTTATGACTAGGTATAAAATACTTATCAATAGCCTTATTTCTTTTATTTAATTTGATGATGTCACGATTACGAATAACAGGTGAATATAGAATAATATAAATCTGGGTCAGGTCTTAAAAGAAACGTAGACTTTAGCGTTATAGTAAGTAGCTGTGTAGTTGATTTAGAACTTCCTCTACGGGCAACAGTGATATAATATTTAATTTTGGTATTGATTGATAATATGATCTAAAGAAAGTTGAAGTCTTGTGATTATACTGTCATTGTCAATACGCACTCACAGAAGTAAGCATTGCGAGTATTCTTTAGTACCTATAAAAATATATCAATTCTCTCTTCTTCTTCTCAAGTTGTCTTAAAGACAGAAATACAAATACCCAGGCGGAGAAAAGAAATTCTACAGTATTCTCTGTCTCTTTGGTAATCGAACCTAGTATCCTTAGTCGACATACAGGCATGTTAATCACTGCGCTATATGAGTCTTTTTATTAAAATGTCAGTGAGGAGGTCTTTATTAGTTTCAAATTCAATGTTACTTTCAATGAGTGAGTCATAGGTCTTTGGCCGCTCAGATTCCTTCGTTCACCTTCACCTCCTGCGAGGAATGACATTCGTTTAATTAAATAATATTATTTATTAGTCATGACTGTCATGAGATACCATTACGTTGTAAGCGTCTTGTACATTGTATAGTGAAAAAACAGAAAAAACGTGAAACGCAACGGGTGCTTGGAAGATCTGAAGTATCTTAATTATTTACAAAAATATTATGCCTAAAATTATTATAAAAAGTAGTAAATAAGGGTCAATAAAAAATTTAAATGGTAATAAATAAGTGCGTTCACTATCTATCTATTCCTTGTATATATGTATATGTGGGATTTGTACCGCACTAAAACCCCCTCGGTTGCCTGCCTCTGCGCTTGGGGAGGAGTCCGGGATCTCCAGTGGAACGTACTGGTGTCATCCGCGCGCGGCGCCCAGTGCGGGCCCAAGAATGTGCTCTCCTGCACCTTGCGATATTTCCTGTTAATATACGTGCCGCTCTTTAATCAGCCAAAAGACGTTGTTGTGGGTTTGTGGGGTGTTCACCTACTTCCCTCTGTTACCAGCTTGGGTGCTACGAAAACATCTTTTTGTTTATATCCTAGTTTTGCCTGCGGCTATTTCGCGTATTTTTAGTTTTTAGTGCTTTGCAATGCCGCTTACTGATTCAAGTTATGTGGAGCTACCTTCATCAGCTTTCAGAGGAACAGCACAACAGTATACAGCCTCAGGCAAGTCTTTCTTGAGGTTGGACGTAGGTGTTGATGAGTAACAGCGACCATTTAACACCACCTTAATGGCTTGCCTCGTGTGCTACTTATTTGAAACCTTTAAAATTGATTGCTTCCTATTTATTTTTAAGAAACCTTTAAAATAAGAAGCAATCGAGCCAAGTATTGCTGCTTGCTAGTTACACCTATACGATGCTACTGAGCATCAGCTTCCAGAGAGCATCACAACTGCATACGACCTCAATTGTGTTCGCTTGTCCGTGTGACCTCGAAGTGAATCTTGCTTCATATGTTACCTATCATCAGCTATCAGAGGGGCATTGCAACTGAATACAACCTCAGACTTCAATAAATATTGCTTGAGATTGGATGTATGAGCTCGAGTCCATGGGCAGCAGCGAGCATTTAACACCAAATTACCTTCGTAAAAGTTACAAAGTTCCTTTGCTGCTTATTTAAAATAAAACTTCGCCGGCAATCAGTCTGCGCTCTGTTTATCCACGTGTCACTCATCAATGTCAGTCAGATACAAGACGTAGCTGTGTGCTTGTCGGGTGTTCACCTACTTCCCTCTGTTATCAGCCTGAGTTATATCGTTAAGATACATGTCTTTTACACGACTTCACCGTGATATTTAGTTATAAATAAATTAAGTATCAAACTGTCACGTATGACGTACATCATCTCGTGTTAAGCGCTGCTGCTGCTTCGTGTACCAATGACATCCACGCAAAAGCTCGAATAGTTAGTTGTGCCTACACGCTTAGCTAAAACTTTCAGTTTTGCTTGCTATTTAGCCTAATACCTACAAATTTGCGTATTCTAATTACTGCTCATTCAATTAAGAATATTTATTTGATATGTAAAT
Source organism: Pyrgus malvae (assembly GCA_911387765.1). Taxonomy (NCBI): domain Eukaryota; kingdom Metazoa; phylum Arthropoda; class Insecta; order Lepidoptera; family Hesperiidae; genus Pyrgus; species Pyrgus malvae. The sequence goes on from OU426951.1 coordinate 6,146,486, forward strand.
TATATTTTTAATACGAAAATACTGCAATATTTTCGTGAATCCCCAAAGTATGCTTTGCGCAGCAAAATTAAGTATAACGGCTGTAGAGGAACGTACTCCTCCATGAGCGGCGCCAAAAAATGGGAGAACGATGCAGCGATGGCATCTCCTGCAGAGTCCTGCACCTACCCATGCTTGCGACTTTTAATTCGTTTATAGAAATACTAGTGTAAAGCTCTTTTATGAATGCGGTCAATATAAAAATAACGCCTATAAGAAATACATAAAAATCTTTCACTCAGAATCAGAAATAAAGTTCTTATAACTAAATAGTCATCACCTCTGATATCTACTCAGCAAACATTTTTCAAATATGCAAGCGAAGTGTACATACGTGATCTCATTTATCTAATCTCAACGAAACGCGAGCCCAAAACTGTGCTAATGGTCTCTCGTTCGAATCATATTGGGAGTGATGACCGGAAGCGGAAACAAGAGCGATTAATAAAAGCGGTAGCAATCAGGAACAGCAAGAGCATGAGTTTTGATGTAAAACTCACATTTCATGAATAAAATCAGATATCTTTACCAGCGTTTATTCTTCAATATGTTCTTCTTCTTAATCGCTTCTACATTTCTGAAGGTCGTGTCCGTGAAAGTCCTTCGTGACTTGCTGTATTACTCGCTTTTCTGTCCGGTTTTCAGCTCTTTCTAGGCAGTTGTTATTGGGAGACCAGTCCATCCATCAGCCTTTTACTGTCCACTGCTGGACATAGGCCTCCCCTAATGTTCGCCACTCCTCCCGGTCCTGGGCCTTCTGAATCCAGCGACTACCCGCTGTCTTCTTCAGGTCGTCAGTCCACCTGGTTGGAGGGCGGCATGTACTCCTTTTGCCGAGACGTGGTCTCCATTCAATGACCTTTCTTTCCCATCGGTTGTCGGCCTGCCCATTACCACTTCAGCTTGCAGATTTTGAGAGCTATGTCGGTAACCTTAGTTCTTCTACGGATTTCATCATTACGAATTCTGTCGCGTAGAGAAATACCAAGCATAGCCCTCTCCATCGCTCGCTGAGCGACCTTGAGCTTGTGGAAAAGGCTAACTGTAAAAGACCACGTCTCAGCGCCGTAGGTCATCACTGGCAACACACACTGCTCGAAAACTTTCGACTTCAGGCACTGAGGTATTTTGGACGAGAAGACACTTTGTAATTTCCCGAACGCTGCCCAACCGAGTTGGATTCTACGAGTTACCTCTCTCTCGAAGCTGGACTTACCCATACGGATCGCTTGTCCCAGGTAGATGTACTCGTCGACAACTTCGAGAGTAGCGCCATCAACAACAACCGGTATAGGTGTGACATGGACGTTAGACATGATCTTCGTCTTGTCCATGTTCATCTTAAGACCCACCCTTTGTGAGGCGCTATGGAGGTCACCTAGCATAGTGCTGAGCTCTTCCAGGTTCTCCGCCAAGATTACTATGTCATCGGCAAATCGAAGGTGTGTGAGGTGTTCGCCATTGATGTTAATACCCAGCCCGTTCCACTCCATCAGCTTGAACACGTCTTCCAGTGCAGCGGTAAACAGCTTCGGGGATATAACATCCCCTTGTCGTACTCCGCGCTGCACTGGAATAGGTCCAGTGCTTCCGTCGTGGACTCGGACTGTCATGGTTGCGGCTTTTTACAAACACTTCAACACCTCGATGTACCGATAGTCAATCTGGCATCGCTGGAGAGACTCTAGCACTGCCCAGGTCTCGATAGAATCGAAGGCTTTCTCATAGTCCACATACGCAATACATAGCGGCAGATTATACTCCTCGGTCTTTTGTATAACCTGTCGCAGCGTGTGTATGTGGTCCATGGTACTATAGCCTTTTCGGAATCCGGCTTGTTCGGGAGGCTGGAAGTCGTCTAGCCTGCGCGCAATGCGATTAGTAAGAACCCTTGAGAACAGCTTATAGACGTGGCTCAAAAGCGCGATGGGTCTGTAGTTCTTTAAAAGGGCTTTGTCACCCTTTTTGTAGAACAGTACCGCCACGCTTCTGCTCCACGCCTCCGGGACAGTTCCGTTACTGATGACGGTATCGAACAGTTTTTGGAGCGCCACTAGGAGGGGTTTCCCTCCAGCTTTCAGCAGCTCAGATGTGATACCGTCATCGCCCGGTGCTTTGTTGTTTTTAAGCTGATTAAGGGCCCTTCTAATTTCGTACAGGCTGACGTCCGGGATATCTTCGGTATAGTGTCGGGTCAATTTGGCTCTCTTATCGTTCACCACATTGGTGACGGGAGCTTTTGAGGAGCTGTACAACCGTCCGTAGTACCTCTCAATTTCTCTCTGAACTTCAGGCTTAGACGAAACTATAGCGCCAGACTCCGTCTTCAATCTTGTCAACTGGCTTTGCCTAATACTCAGATCCCTTGAGAACACTTTAGTGCCTTGGTTCCGCTCTATAGTGTTTTTGACGCGCTTTGTGTTATGAGCACGCAGATCGCGTCGTCTGCTGCAAGAGATCTGTTTATTAAGCTGCCTGTATTTCAACATTGAAGACGGAGACCGGATGCATAGTTCACGCCTTTCCTTTATAAGACCGAGGATGTGTTCAGAGAGCACTTGAGGTCTACCACTGGAGGGAGCCTTAAAGAACTTGGACCTCACCTCGTGGACGGTTTGTACCATCCTGGTGTTGTATTCGTCCACAGACTCGCATTGTTCCAGGCCCGCGAAACGATTTCGCAACTCGAGCTGAAAGTTCTCGGAGCCCTCAATTTGGACAGGTGTTGGCCGGAGCGTAGACTTCTTTAGGCGTGACCGTTCCAGCTTGATGTTGATATTTAATGTGCCTCGTACCATTCGGTGATCACTTCCGGTTTTGAACCTGTTGATCACAGAGACATCATTAAATATGTGCCGTTTGTCTGCCAAAATGAAGTCTATCTCGCTTTTCGTGGAACCATTAGGGCTTATCCAAGTCCACTTGCGCTGTGGCTTCTTCTTGAAGAAGGAGTTCATCATGAAGAGGCTCTCCTTCTCCATGAAGTTAGCAAGCAAGTGGCCTCGGTGGTTCCGTTGTCCAAACCCAAAGGGCCCTACTCTCTGCTCGTCGCCATCTCGCGTGCCCAGTCTTGCATTGAAATCCCCCATCACCACCGTGAAATGAGTTTTAGAGGCATGTATGGCTCTACTGACGTCCTCATACATAGCCTCAACCTCATCGTCTGGGTGTGTCGCGGTCGGTGCGTATACCTGTATGACCTTCAGCGAATACCGTTTTGATATTCTGAGTATAAGGTACGCTACCCTTGCTGACACACTTTCGACTTTCGTCACGTTGTTGACGAGGGACCTGTGGACGAGAAACCCGACACCACCTTGGGACAGATGTTCGCCCTCCCGGTGATAGAATAACTTACCGGATTTAAGGATTACCGTGTCCTCCCCCTCTCTTCGGACTTCGGATAATCCTATGACACTCCAGCGTAACTTATCTATCTCTGCTTCCAGCTCATGTATCTTCTCGTCGGTTCTCAGTGTCCTGGTGTTGTATGTTGCCAGGTGCAGAAGTCGTTTTCTTTTGTGACAGCCGAATCTCTGCCGGAGATTCTTAGCACCCCCTGCCCCGCCGTTACCATGGCCGCTGTCGTAACCAGGGATAGCGGGGCCGCCGGGGACTGGGGGCCGAGGTTTATTTGTGACTGCCATAAGGGGGTTTATTGCCATAGTTACCACGCTGGCATTGCGGGTTGGTGACCGCAGTGGATGTTGTTTTACGCAGGAAGACGCTGCTGCCCGTCTCCTGGAATGTCCCTTGGTCGCCTCCTACGACCTCCTGGGAAGAATCGGAGTGGTGCTATTCTAACGCCGGCAACCACACGGAGACCAGTAATAGATGTAATTTGGTCACACCAACGGTTGGGTGATACGGTTGGGTTCAATATGTTATTAAAACTTTAAGTACCTAAGCATTTCGGATACCTTTTATTACTTCCATCTATTCATTAGCCTTTTATAGTCCACTGCTGGTCACAAGCCTCTCCTTACGAACGCCACTCCATCCGTTCCTGCCTTTTGAACCTAACGGCTTACGGCTGTCTTCTTTAATTCTTCAGTCCACCTGGTTGGTGAGCGGCCTGTGACCCTTTTGTGGACTTTTCATTGCTAAGTACTATTTCATTGAGTGTAAAAAGTGTTAAGGCAACCCAAGAAATGTTTGATTGAGAAGTTTGTAATTCTGTTTTCTCACCGCTTCTAGCAGTTCCCTCAATCAATGAAGATGACGCTCAGAATACTGATCTAACTGGTTTATGAAGCATTTGCAAAAGAATTTAGAGCCTTAAGTGAAAATATATAATATAAATTATACAATTACATAATTATTTACAAAACTAAATTCTTACAAAGAATTTGTCAACTTCAGTGTTTTACTCTAGAACCACGTCAAATGGCATGCGACGCCACAGCTATTCTACAGTAGGTTTTTGAATTTACTTTTTATAATGTAATGCGTAGATTTTAGATGTACACACTGACTCGCTTACCCTTGTCATTTGCACTTCTGACTCAGTCATTCTTGTTTTCGTATTTTGTAATGTCATTTGAACGAACACTGTGTACTTAGTGAAGCGATGTGATTCGCTACTTTTTTTTGCAAAGAGTCAGTCATAGTAGAAGTTTTTAGCAATAAGTTTTTGTACAAAGGTTGTACTGTACAACTAGTACTTTATTACTTACTCGTAATTAAAAGTAGAGGCCAAAAACATTTTATTGACCAACGAAAAAACGGAGGAGGTTCTTTTGTCGACGCTTTTTATGTTTAATCTAATCACGCTATAAACATATATAGTATTTATTTTAATTTTCCTTTAAGTTTTTTTTCTTGTTTTAAAAGCTGTCCAACACTAAAGTTTCCAAATATACAAAAGTTGAATACCCTTAACATAATTATAATCAAGGTAAAAGTTGTCCCGCAGCCCCGCTGACTTGTTTTGCTGTCCAAATAGGTATTTAACTCGAATTCGACATAGAACTTGCCAGTCTGTATTAATTATTTTGAGCTTTATAATTCTACGCTCATTTTGTATTACATACTAGTTTTGTGAAACCAAGTTATTCTGGTACATTAATTGTAACTTTTAATTTATCTGTGGCACATTGTGGCAATGTCTCTTGCGTTCAGAAACTGTAAATAGGTTATGTTAATTGATATATTTTGTGTAATAAATAAAATAACAATTTTATCACGATTGGTCTAAAAGGAGTGTATATTTATAGAACTTATGTATATATGTATTTTTGTTAAATTCTTAGTAAATTTTGGCTCTATTGACCATCATAAAATTCATAAAGCAATTTGTGTTATGACGTAATGAGGGTCTAAGATCCATAGATCAACAGCGTATCAGCAGGATCCAAATGGGTGCAGCGGCAGTACTTCCCGGGTCGAACCTGCAAGTTCCACCTCTACGTTCGAATTTTTCTACAATACCTCGACTGCAAGGGAAATCTTAATTGTATATTATTATAGTACATTTCTTGTGTTCGTGTGTATGCCACAGGACTCCTCCTGAACGAGTGGACGGATAATAATTAAACCTTTTGTGTGGCCCTTAGTAAAATGGAGTACCTTTCGCTATGAATGAGCACCGACTCCAAAACAGTTTTTAGAGTCACTACCATTAGCAAAGAAAAGTATAAAATGCGAAGTACTGAACAGCATTATTTTTTACCGTATGAAGGCGGTTTTTGTTTTTGTTAAAAAGTTATTCCCATATAATGTTCCCCTCTGTCTTGTGAGGTAGACATCTATCTAATACCTTCAAACGAGCAATTCTTGTATATATACCTAAACATATATTTTGAACCTCGGAAACGGCACCACCGATTTTGATGAAATTTATTACCCTGGTTTTGGGTAAGTACTTTTAGGTTTTATTTATAGAAATTTTAAAATATTACAAATTATTTTCAGCGATAATCAAAACTAAATATAAACTGAAAAATACGACTCTTCCTGACATCTATTGGAGAGTATTAATAATACTGTGGCGTAGAACGCCGTCAAACGCCATCCGCCAGTCCGACGTTCTAAGAAATGACAATGTCGATTGAAAGAGCTCTATAAAAAATTCGTTCATTGAATGAAAACTTCTTTGGCCGAATGGTTACGTGGGCTGACTGCGGAACTAGAAATCCGGGCATAAGAATTATGACCCGGGTTCAAACCTCAATCAAAACCATATTGCGTTTTTTTATTTCTTTATTGTGAGCTATTTCAGATGGCGTTGTTAAGCAACACCAAGCAAATGAGTGTTTCGTTTGAAATTAAACCAAGAAAATAAATTGTTTTTATCCGAGCAACACTGGGTCGTCCAGGTACTGTTATGTTATCTACAAAGTGTTAGGTACTACAAGATATTACTTCAGTTACATAACGTTTCACACTTGATTTGCTTTTATCATGTTTACATTTTTGTTCAAGGTCGACTGGTCTCTGTTCACTTCTAATCTATAGTTTTACGTTTCATGGCTAATTTTTATTATTGTGCTATCAAGTCCGCTTATCGGAGGTAATAGATTACGTCAATTACGTGGAGCACATAATTTGCCTAATTGTAATGTACCTAAGGGGAATCTTCAATACACTATGAAAGGAACTTATTTTCAATGAAAAAATAATGTAATTTAAAAAACTAAAAAACACGCTTTTGTGAAAATACGAACTAAAAAGTAAAAAATAAGAAGAAAATGTATTTTTTAATACAGTTGCTCAAAAAGTGAATGTCTATTAAAAAGAAAAAAAAAACCAACTACGAAGTTTTAGAAATTTTTATGATTCATGCAAATATTTCTAAAAAGAAGCTACGAATTTGTTTCAATATCAGATTTAATGATTTGATTCAATGAGTTAGGTTAGGTTGCATTTCATTTCATCTCATTAACATTTTCATTTCATATCAATAAAAAAATTCTACTGAAGACTTGGCTGTACGGGCATAGTTCCCTTTGCCTACCCAGAATGGGTGAAGAAAACAAAAAAAAATCTCTGCATATAGGTATTCTTTTACGGTTGGCGCCATTTTTCAAAAATGTTCTTTGCGAGTTTTTATTATTTTATTAAATTGCTTCATTTTTTCGCAACTGTATTAAAAATAGTCGTTCAGTCACCATACAAGCAGCCACACCACGAAACCACAAAAGCGAGGGGTGTCGCTTTTTTTACAGTTTTTAGTTCGTATTTTCACAAAAACGTGTTTTTTTAGTTTTTTAAACCCAATTTATTTTAAAGTTTTAGTTGGGTTTTTTTCATATTATTGCATTATCATCGGCCCTTGACCCTTGTGCAAATTTTCAAGTTAATCAGACGCTTACAAGTAGGTGAAAATGAAGTTAAAAGATTCCGTTACATACGCACATACAGGTCAAGCTAATTTAAGCAGACGAGAAAGACCCGTATGCATGTTTTTTTGAATCCACCTACAAAGCTCTTTTCTAAACACTTCCAAGATTAGCGCTTAGCGCCGTGTTTGGTCTTTTCTGATACCTTACTTAAGGTTCCGTCTTAGAATAATTACAATTAAATTATAGAAACCAAGTTCGCGCGCCCAAATTGAAGCATGTTTATTGGTGCCATTAATGGCACCAAACGCCGGGCCGCTCCGTAAGACTTAAGGTTCAATTTTATCAAAACACTTTTTAAAAACAAAAGACATCTAATAAAATAACTTTTCAGTGTTTTCAATATATTGTAGTATTTTTTAATTAATTTGGTGATAAATTAAGTTTTTAACAAAAAAATAGAACCGACTTCAAACGGTAAAAAATAAAATTATTCAGTACCTACTTCTTCTTGCTTATGGTAATGACTCTTAAAACTATCTTTGGAGTCGGGCCCTTACTAAAATGTCGTACTATTCGTTCTAAATGGGCACCGACAGTACAGACAGTGGGAAATTACCTACTTCTTCTTGCTTATGGTAATGACTACTAAAACTATATTGGAGTCGGTGCCCATTCAGAACGAAAGATACACTATATTTACTAAGACAGGATATTTTTGATTTTACTGAGGGCCCGACTCCAAAAATAGTTTTAAGAGTCATTACCATAAGCAAGAAGAAGTAGGTACTGAACAATTTTATTTTTTACCGTTTGAAGTCGGTTCTATTTTTTTGTTAAAAACTTAATTTATTTCACTCTTTTTAGTAATTTTAAGAATTCTACACAATATGTACATATAAGCATAATTGGAATTTTTACACTTAACTTCTAAACGTTAAAGAGATACTTTTTATAATCATGTTTATCTAATAGCCATCTTATAGCCTGAAAGAATACTACTATCAGTCCACTTGAACGTATAAATTAATGAAAGAATTTGCTCTCAGCTCCTAACCATTGAGGAGTTGTACCTTCAATCATCAGCTTAGCAACATGAGGTGATAATTACCGGACATAAATATTTGTATTATGTTAAAACATATGATTAAAATAATGTGTGTGCCTATTAAGTTTCAGTGTTTCCCTCAATTTCCCTAGTATCACATCATCAGATTTTGCCATGGTGACAGTTGGACCACCTCAGGAATGTAAGATTTCCAACAAAAAAACATTTATTGAAAGAGTTTGCTCTCAACTCCTAACCGTCATATTACCTTCCATCATCAGCTCAGTAACATGATATGATGATAATTAAACACAAAATATACCTGTTTTGCTTTAGTAAAAATATGAAAATCATTTGTTGTGCTATAAAATTTGAATGTTCCCTTCGATTTCTCTGGGATACCATCATCAGACTTTGACTTGGTGACAGTTGGAACACCTCAGGAATGTAAGATATCGAACAAAAGACCATTTATTGAAAGAATTTTCTCTCAACTCCTAACCTTCGTAGTATTTCCATCATCAGCTGAGCAACATGATATGATGATAATTAAACACAAATACCTGTTTTGCTTTAGTAAAAATATGAAAATCATTTGTTGTGCTATAAAATTTGAATGTTCCCTTCGATTTCTCTGGGATACCATCATCAGACTTTGACTTGGTGACAGTTGGACCACCTCAGAAATGTAAGATATCGAACAAAAGACCATTTATTGAAAGAAATTTCTCTCAACTCCTAACCTTCGTAGTATCTTCCATCATCAGCTGAGCAACATGATATGATGATAATTATACAAAAATGCCTGTTTTGCTTTAGTAAAAATATGAAAATCATTTGTTGTGCTATAAAATTTGCATGTTCCCTTCAATTTCTCCGGGATCCCCACATCAGACTTTGACTTGGTGACAGTTGGACCACCTCTGGAATGTAAGATTTGGAATAAAAAACTATTTATTGAAAGAATTTGCTTTCAACTCCTCACTGTTGCAGTACCTTCCATTCCATCATCAGCTCAGCAACATGAGATGATAATTACTATGCACAAATATCTCTTATGCTTCAGAAAGTATAAGAAAATCAATGTGTGTGCCTATAAAATTTGAGAGTTCCCCTCGATTTCCCTGGGATCCCATCATCAGATCCTGATTTGGTGACAATGGGACCACCTCGGGAGTATAAGCATACGAACAAAAAAAGAATTTCGAAAATCGGTCCACAAACGGCGGAGTAATCGGTGAACATATATAAAAAAAAAATACATACAGCCAAATACAGTACCTCCTCCTTTTGGAAGTCGGTAAAAAATAAAAATATTTTGTTAGTTACATGTCGTATCTGTGTGAATCTATTTAGTGCTTCAATTTTGACAGTGCGATTGTATGAAGACACTCATTCTATATTATTCTAAGGGTTCCGTTAATTTATTTTAAAGCTTTTAAAACGGTGTAAGGTACGGGGCTATTTAGAACACAATATCTTTCTTTTACTTTCACACATTCGTATAAGGTACATAGGTAGCACTAGCAGTGTTGGATTTACCAAAAAGCTAAATGAATAGGTGAAGGAGGGCGGCAGATTTTGGCCCAATTTTTTTTGTTTTACAAAATTAGTACAACCTAAAATTGCGTAAAATATACTTTCATTTCAATATGAACTTGTTAAATAAATAAATAACGATTCACACTCATATCCCTACAGTAGGGTAGATATACCCTGTGGGTACCGGACACACACAAAGACAGAAAAGCCAGAAAAACAAACACCCAGACCGAGAACAGAAATTCTCGCAATGGCGCAATAGCGGCAATAGTTACCATGACGTACTGCCACTCGAGGGTTCCCGGGTTCGATTCCCGGCGAAACAGATATTTGAATGATGAGTTTAAATTTCTGTTCTCTGTCTGGGTGTTTGTGTTTCGATCTTTGTATGTATCCATGGTACCCACGACACAAGTGTGTGTGTGTGTGAAGCGTATTTTTTTATTTTATTTTTTTATAAGCGCTTTCAAACAAACAAACCCTTCAGCTTTAAAATATTAACATATAGAATCTGCGTTGCCCAAATCATGCTCGAGCATTTCCTGAGGTCGTCTCATTAAATGAAATATTTTACTAGGTTAGGTTTAAAGAAGTTTATTCTCAAAAAAGACATGTTTGTCACTTACATGAGAACATAGTTTACATATGAAATGTTAAATACAAAAAGATCGTTGTCGCACTATACAAATTATTGCACAAAACAAAACTTAACAAAAACAAAACAGAACAAAAACTTAACGTTTTACAAGCGCTATTATTAAATTACGAGTACATTACACTATTATTCTGTAATAATCAGGGTTTACCTACTTTAGCGTCTGTCTATTACGAAGAATGTACTGAACAAGTTCTTTTTTAAATGCATTAAATGAATTAATGTTTTTTATGACTAATGGTAGTCTATTATACATTTTTGCTCCTTCAAATGTAATCATCGTCTTGCCATAATTTGTTCGAGATTTGGGTAGTACGAGAAAACTAGCGCGGCGAGTGATTCGACTAGTGATGTCTTTTTGTTTAGTGAACGTTATGTTAGTGTGGATATTCTTGTTTAAAGTTTTTCGAATAAAAATGCAAATGCTATATAGATAAAGTTCTCTAACTGTCATTATATTTGTATCATTGTATATTTTTTTGGAAGGAGTTAAGTAGTGATAATTAAAAATTAATTTTATTATTTTATTTTGTGATATTTGGAGTTCATCTATTCTTGTTTTTACCGAGCAACCCCAGACTTCGATTAGGTAAGTTAGATGGGGTTTAACCAACGTGTTGTATATGGTATATCGTAGTTTATGAGGTAAGCACTTTACAATATTTTTTAGTGAGCCAATGAGTGTTGTTAATTTTTTTTTAATATGATCTATATGCATTTTCCATGATAAGTGAGAATCCATATGTAGGCCAAGATATTTTTCGTTGGTTTTTTGTTGTAGAGGGATATTGTTAATAGTGAGGGGTTCGTGTAACGGTATGGGTTTGTTTTTGGCTTTAAAAAGTGTGAAACAGGTTTTAGATATATTGATGGTTAGTAGGTTGTATTGAAACCAATCGTAAAGGACGTTTAAGTCACCTTGAGCTTGAGAAATTAGAGTGTGTATTGACGTACCAAAATAAAACAAGCAAGTGTCATCAGCATATAGTGTTATGTGGCCGTACAGTCCTATGTCTTGTATATTATTGATGTATATCAAGAAAAGTAAAGGCCCTAAGATTGAGCCTTGAGGGATTCCGCAGGTAACTGGCATAGGGCCACTCTGGTAAGTATCTATTTTAACTATTTGTGATCTTTTAGTAAGGTAAGATTTAAACATCTGTAAAGCTGTACCAGTAATTCCGATGATTTCTAATTTCTTTATAAGTAGTTCGTGGCTAACAGTATCAAAAGCCTTTTTTAGATCAATGAAAACACCAAGAACTATATTTTTTTTATCAATATTTTGTTTAATTTTATTTACAAGATCTATCGTGGCTGTGACTGTGTTACTTCTGGGTCTGAAACCATATTGATGCTTGGAAATGTAGCTAATGGAATCTAAATAATTTTGTAATCGTGTGTATAAGAGTTTTTCGAGTATTTTAGACATTACTGGTAACACAGAAATAGGTCGATAGTTACCTGGTTCTGATTTTGAGCCCGATTTATATATTGGTGTAACCCTAGCGATTTTTAAACTATCTGGAAATATACCATCTTGAAAAAGTTTATTGAAGCAATTTTTCAAAATTTTTGATATTGAGTTTTTGATACATTTTATTGATTTTGTATTTATCCCATCAAGGCCAACGCTGCAGTTGGGGTCGAGGTTATTGATAATATTTAAAATTTCTTGTTCAGTACATAGTTCGAGAGATGACAATTGTGATTTTTGGTTATTGATTGGTGCTGGCAATGCTAGACTATGGTTATCATGAAATTTTTTCTGAATTTGTGATGCCAGAAGTTTTCCTATTGTCGCAAAATATTTATTAAAAGTGTCACATATTTGATAAGGGTCTGTTATTTCAATAGAATCTATTAGGAGCTTTGGTGGAGTGTTATTTTGTTTTATTTTGTTAATCGCTAATGTATTCACTAAATTCCACATCTTTCTTGGGTTTTTGCTGCATCCTATAAATTCTTTAAAAAAATACGAGTCTTTTTTGTCCTGAATAAGTTTGGATACTTCATTGCGTTTCTTATAAAATTCTTCCTTCAAGTTATCACTAAGCATTGACCACATCATAAATTATGTGTGATAATATGTCGTGACCAGAAAATCATTTCTCGAAATACCTAGTCAACTTCTTGAAATGGTCAAGACAATTTGAGATGTCGTAAAATGACTACATTATTGTACCGAAGCATGTTTACCACAGTATCTACAATAATTTAAATATTTGTTTGTTTTCTAAAAATAATAAGTAAGTACTGCTTTTCACTTTTATACGGGATAGCGCTAATGCCGCTAACAGACGAAGCGTTAAGAAGGGCACACCGCAACCGCAAAACCGCAAACACTAGCAATAGGTACTTAAGCCTAGTACCTATAGTATATTTAGTTATGTAATGTGAAAGTGTTTAATAGTATATTGCATGGAGCATAAGAAAATAAAAGAAAAGAAAAAAATATTTATTTCACCTGATACCAAATTGTAAAGTAGTTTGTATGTACATACATATTCACTTATCCTCCAGAGCAGCTGGTGTGGTGGCGACTGATGCTGAAATCCGGAAGCTGCAGAAATATGTAGCTCTTAACCGGGACTACATATTTCTTCCTTTCGGAGTCGAAACGATGGGACCGTGGGGTCCTGATACAAAGGTATTTTACAAGCATTTATCCAGACGGTTAATTGAGTGTACCCATGACCCGCGAGCTGGCTCTTACCTCGGTCAAAGAATAAGTTTAGCTATCCAGCGGGGTAATGTAGCCAGCGTCCTGGGTACACTGCCCAAGGACAGTATTTGGATGCTGCCTTTTATATTTAATGTGTAAATTTTCATTTTTTTTTTGTTTTTAACATATATTTTTTTTCATAATGTAAATTTAGATATGGTTTAATTTTAATTTAATATTTAGTGTCTTTTGTATATTTTTGTCATGCATTGAATATAATAATATGAGAAATATTAACATACAAAAATACGAAACTTTTCTCTTTATAATCTTAATATACATACATTACACGTAAGTATATGTACTGTATAGTTAGCATAACATATTTGTTCATTTAGCTTATTATATTTTTTATATAACAATCTGAATAAACTTGCTTAGTTAGTGTTTGTAGTATTTTCCTTTGCTGTGTTTGGTTTCTGATAATCGTATTTATTTTTCTTCCTGTTTAGACAAATCAGGCGATGGAAAATCAATTAAATTGTGTTATCACGCATTCCGGTTGTTACTGGTTTGTAAAACTACGTCTAATTTATTTAACAGGAGCGATTAAATTCGAGTCTTTGCCGTTATTACACTTATACCCGATACGATGTTGATAAAAATAGCATGCTTAGCATTTAATACCAAAAGTATCGGTACCAAAAGTTGCGATAACGAACGGTATCCATCATGGGGGTTCCTCGTTCAAATCCCGCCTCGAGTAAGAAAGAGAAATTGTACCTAGAAGGTGGACCTTCTCCAACCATAAGAAAGGTTGAAAGAATGATGAGAAACCCACATTAAACCCAAGTAAACTGAATTATCAAGATACACCTGAGCCACCATTATAAAAACCTAATTCATTATAACATTTCCCCAGTAGGTGATAATTTTACTTCAAACTTTTTTTACTTTAATTTTAAGCGATCTCACATTGATTTTAAGCAAAACTAAAAAGTGTAGACCTAACCTAACCTTTTTTTTGTTATCGGGGGGGAAACCTTCAAAAGGTACCCGGAACCTAGGGAGAGCAAACGTAGTTATGTGGGATTTGTACCGTACTAAAACCCCCTCGGTGACCTGCCTCTGTGCTCGGAGAGGACTCCGTCCGGGATCTTCAGTGGAACGCGCCGGTGACCTCCGCGCGCGGCGTCAGCACGGGCCCATCTTCGGGAGAGCAGATGCGCTCTCCTGCACCCTCAGGCGCTCACGGCGACATTTGGCCACGCACACTTTTGCTAACCTCCAACTTAAAATTATCAACGTTTTTTGCTTGTATGGCTACTCATTCAGTAAAAGAAGAACAATTGTAGAATAAAATAATTAAATTAGGAGTATATACATGTGTAAGCCAACGTTACCTTCTTACTATCAAATATTCAAAACGTACAAATTGTGCAAAATAGAAATTTTAATAACAAATTTAGAGCAATTGTAATCACTAAATACTCGACACAGCACGCAAATTTAGCAAAATGAATGTGCAGTGCCACGGCTATGTAAATGGATTACGTTATGGACAAATTATTCACAATGTTTCTACTAAGAGCACCGGTCCACTTGAAAATTTGGATTATTAGCTAACAACTCGGCAAGTAAACAGTTATCTAATAATAAGTATCGAAATAAGGGACAGGAAAGAAAAAAGGCATTTTTATTTATTTATTTAGATCAGTAGGAGTATTACAAAACACTTCAAAGGAAGAGAATATCTACAGGGTTTATTTCTAAACGAAATTTCTTCCAGCAGAACCTTAATTCAAGTATGTAACCACAAAGTTAATTACATGAATTTATTTACCACAAATTTATTTACCTGATCTCGAGTACACAATAATATGTATTTATAGACCTCCTAAGAGTAATATCCAGTTGTTTTTCTATAAACTCGACATAATTTTGCAAAAACTTACTAGGAAATCTCGAAAACTTAGAAAAAAAATTGTACTTCTAGGTGACTTTAATATAGACTTGTTAAGTGAAAGCAGTAGCACCAAAGAGTTTGTGGAGTTGTTAAATACCTACAAAATGCATTTTACTATAACAGAGCCAACACGGGTAACTTGCCACTCTCAAACATGCATTGACAATATAATAACTAATCTAAAGTCCTTTACAACACAAGTATTACACAATGGATTATCAGATCACTCAGGGCAGGTCATAAAAATCCCATGTAAATTAAACTTTGATATAAAACATTGGTACGTGTACAAAAGGGAAGTAGATAAAAATTTGCCTATTTTATTAAAGTACATGTCTCAAGTTAGTTTTGCAGAAGTATATAAAAAAACAGAAGCTAGCGCTGCCTACATGACTTTTCTTAATATTTTTAAAACCATATTTGATTGTTGCATACCCATTAAAAGGGTAAGGGTGACTGTTTCTAAAAAGTCTAATTGGAAATCAAAAGGCATTAGAAGGTCAAGTAAGAAAAAGAGACAGCTTTATTTGAACTTAATAAAGAATAGGTCGAGTAGGTCTGAGTCTTACTATAAATCATATAAGAAAATTTTAAAATCGGTAATAAGATATTCTAAAAGGCTGTCTAATTCTAGATACTTAAGTAATAGCTCTAATAAAACTAAAGCTACATGGGGACTCATTAAATACTTAACCAAACCATGCAACCAACTAAGAGAAACAATAAAAGATATAAAAATCGGTACATTAAAAATTACGGACCCTTTAGAGATAGCACAGCAGTTCAATAATCTCTACATAACACAAAATATTAATAACTCATTTGAAGATACATATGTCCCTCAGTTTGATAGTTCTTGTAAAAGTATGTATCTGAAACCTGTTGATGAATGGGAAGTAATTACTATAGTTAAGCAACTAAAAAATAAAAAAAGTTGTGGTTACGATGGCATCTCCACACAAGTAATTAAGTCTTGTATAAATGAAATTGTCAAACCTCTCGTGTATATTATCAACATAATGCTGGAAACCGGTAGCTTTCCAGATGATCTTAAGGTTACATTAATTAAACCCCTTCACAAAAAAGGTCCTAAAGATATAATTAATAATTACAGACCAATAGCGTTATTGCCTAGCTTCTCAAAGATTTTCGAAAAAGTAATTTTTAGTAGACTAGTTAACTATATGAACAAAAATAACATACTTAGTGATTTTCAATTTGGATTCAGGCAAAATAGATCTACCTCTTGCGCTATTTACAGGATGCTTAAACAGGTTTGGAGTCATATTAATAATAAAGTAAAATGTGCTGCTCTGTTTGTTGATATGACCAGGGCGTTTGACTGTGTTGTGCATAACATACTTTTACGACAGTTGGAAAGAATAGGTGTTCGCGGTATTGCATACAAGTTATTACAGTCTTACCTAAATAATAGAAAGCAAGCGACGGTACTAACAACATTTAACAAATTGAACAATACATTAGAAGAGGTACAATCAAAATTCGCAATTAGTAAAATTGGTGTCCCTCAAGGTAGTGTTCTTGGTCCACTGTTATTTTTAATGTATATAAATGAACTACCCGCCATAGCTAAATACCCATGTGTAATGTTCGCTGATGATGCTACAATTTTATTTTGTAACGATAGTATTTCAGTTGAGGATTATAGGCATGAAATAAGAAGTACACTATTAACTATAAAAACTTGGCTAGACACAATGAACCTCACGGTCAATTTAAACAAAACTAAAATTATGCAATTTAAAAATTATAAACAGAATTTAGAAAATCTAAATATACAACTAGATTCAGTTGAAATAGAAGAAGTAGAGCAAACTAATTTCTTAGGAGTGTCCTTAGACACTCACTTAAACTGGAAAAGTCACATTGATAAAATTAATAATAAAATATCTGCCAATTGTTATGCGCTTTCAGTATTAGTGGATGCGTCAACTCTTGAAGTAGCTAAAAGTTTTTATTATGCAAATATTTACCCCCTTCTAACTTATGGCATTATATACTGGGGAAACTCTGTCAATGTTAGTAGAACATTTATATTGCAAAAACGCAGTCTTAGAATAATGTATGGTAAAGCGAGCGATGAATCTATTCGATCTTTGTTTTCCGAAGAGAAATTTCTTACATTAACTAGTCTATACATATTGGAGATTTGTACTTTCGTTTTTAATAACATAAATTCATTTGAAAAGCAAATAAACATGCGCATAAGAGATGTACCCACGAGGCAGAAAGATAGTGACGCTTTATATTTACCTCAAGTGAAATGTCAGATTTTCAAAAATAGTACATACATATTTGCTATTAGAATATTCAATAAATTACCCAGACATTTCAAACAATTATCAGGTAATAAATTTAAAAGAGAACTAAAGCAATGGCTTATAAAAAAAGTTTACTATAGTATAAACGAGTTTTTTGATGACGTGCATTAAAATGGTTTGGGGAGCTTCCGCGTAAAATATTAATTCTAAACAATGCCTGAGAGTTTTTTTTCCGCCGGCTTTTTTTCTCTCATTGACCCAGTGGTGGGTAGGCATCAAAAGCCGATGATCCGTTAAGAATA
This sequence comes from Pyrgus malvae, assembly GCA_911387765.1. Taxonomy (NCBI): domain Eukaryota; kingdom Metazoa; phylum Arthropoda; class Insecta; order Lepidoptera; family Hesperiidae; genus Pyrgus; species Pyrgus malvae. The sequence goes on from OU426951.1 coordinate 6,164,265, forward strand.
TTCTTAGCGGATCTTAAAATAAAACTATTTTATACTTTAATTTTAATTAGTAATAAGTATAATATTGTATGCCAGAGCATGGTAGACTGTTTAAACTCCTATAATAATTTTAAACATCTAACTGTATGTATGTAAACAGTCAACAATAAAGTATTTTCATTTCATTTCATTTCATTTCATTTCATGAAAATACGAAATTGCGAGCGTTACAGGCTCGCAATTTCGAATATGTTTACCCAGTAGTGAGATATTTCTGTACTTACAGTTGGTTGAAATTGAAATACTATATTCATGAGTTTTAGACTGTACCTCAGTGCTTGAAGTTGAAAGTTTTTGGAGCAGTGTGTGGCCAGTGATCTACGACGCGGTAATTATGGATGGATACGGATGGCGGATGGTAATTTACGGTCAGCCTTTTCCGCAGGCTGAAAGTCATCAGCAAGCGATGGAGAGGGCTACGCTTGGTATTCTTCTATGCGACAAAATCAGGAATTATGAAATCCGTAGACGAACGAAAGTTACTGACAAATAGCTCTCAAATCTGTGCAAGTTGATTAAGAAACAAAGAGCTGCGCTTGGAGGACAGAAGGCAGAAGAATCAATCAAACTGCCAATGTTAACAGATAGTTGTGGAATTTGACACATGCGGTAGCTGTCACGTATGTTCCTTATCTGCCCATAGCTACTCTGTAAGAAAGCTTATTATTGTTTTGGCGGGGTCAAAAGTTCAAACACAATTCGTTTAGTACAACGTTTATTTCGCTCTTATTTTCCACTATAAAACTTAAAACATCAATATTTTCGCTATTACTTCTTATAATTTCTGCTTAAACCTTAGAATATCAAAACATTGCTTTCCAATCCTTCAGAATTGTCTTTTCGCCATTCGAATATCGAATTCATTCGCATTACTTTTTAAATACATAACTTTTTAAATCAGACAATGCTTCTTTAAATAAATATGGACCAAAGCAAAATACATTTATCGTAATGAATTACAAATAATAATAAAATATAATATAGATATATTAATGTTAGTCTTACAATTGTATACCTCATATTTTAAAACAGGGCTGAAGTTTTTCTCTGTCTGTTCTTTTCTTCAGTTCAGCATTGCCTAAGCGCACCCAGAGCAGACAGAACAAAAAAATAACGTTCACTAAGAGTTTGTAAATGAACCGTACAGTGATTAGTGATTATAGAATATTTCATATTTCATTTCATTTCAAGGGGCCTTCCTTTGGAAATTAAGGAGTTTTCTCCAAGCGCTGAGGCACGCCACGGAGAGAGTTTTAGTGCAGTCGAAATCTGACATAACCCGGTATCTCTCCCAAGGTACCATTTGAATACCAAGGGTACCCAGGGTAGCTTTTAAAGGTTTCTACCCGATACAAAAAAGGCCGCCCACTAATCAGGTGGACTGACGATCTAAAGAAGACAGAAGAAATAATTGTACACTCGGTAGGTACACAACTATGGTACACAACGTAGTTATCCCCTCTTAACTACATTAAGTGGAAAACAAGCTTAACCACGTAATTGTTGTTAGATTAACTAACTATAGATTAACTGACGTAAATACTATCGGTTTACAATGACAGGGCAACAACATGCCTCGGATAAGCGGGTCATGGATTGTAAACAACATGCCAGCGTCAGGGTTGCCAGATTGTTCTAGAAATGAATAACTAATAACGTTTTCTAACGCCGGAAATGTTTTAGCGATAGATCTTTTGAAAATGACCAGATGACCACGGATATCAAAAAAACACCCATGCTTGGACTGATCGACAATATTGTAATGGGTACCCCGCAATAGCTCACTGTAATAATTAGTTTCACTGTGCTCCTGTATGCTATATAGGCTGCACCTGCAGAAGCTAAAAAAAAAATTACCTGTAAGTAATCGCCAATTGGTTATTAATTTGTGTACATGGCTAGGCTATATTATGTATATACATTTATGTTCTGCTTTGAAGGGCGCTGTATTTGAAATACTTTCATACAGGAACGTAATAATATGACTTTATTTTACATTTACACGTCACGTATCGAGCCAAGACCTTAAACATTTTAAATATTGGGGTATAGATAGATATTCACGATACAATTTGCAAAAAGTTTAACGTCTGTTATGTATTGTATCGATAATAACCAGGACCGGCGGCTCTATTTGCATCTTATTGAAATGAAATGAAATAGTTTATTAACATTCTGGGTAATAATATACACTTGAGGTTTGTCATTGTTGTACGGCCATCGGCTTACCGTCATCCGCTTTGGGTGCGCTTTAGACTTACGAGATATGGGCTAGGAGAAAAAAGCGGGCGGAAAAAAACTCCAGGCCATAATTGTATATTTTTATAAGAAATCAACATTTCCCAAACAATTTCTTACAAAGTCTATTTAAAAATCTTACATTATATTCTTTGTTTTCACATAACTTCCCCAAGCAGTATATTTTGTCAGTTATCCGTACTTATTATTTACATTATACAATAAAGTATCATGAATCATGACTATTCATGACTGTTGATTTACAGACAAGCAAGTAATGAATGACATAACATTAACGTTAACAACAAACAGTAATCAATATTCTAGTTAAAGTAAACATATTGGTGATCAACAAGATATTATGTAAGGGCATTATATGTCATGTCCTCAAAGTGTAAAACACAGACTACTGTTGTTTGTCTTTCTGTTGTGTACTTTCTTAAGTACATTGAATAGGATATAGGACACGTTCATAATTCTGTCAAAACGTCGTACATAGTCGTACATAAGTCTGTGTTTTGTCTTTTTTAATAAAGAGGATGTGGGAAAATGCACTTTTGGCTGTCTTATCTTATCACTAAAAAACGTCTTAACACTCAAAGACATCAAGTCTTTCAGACAACCAAATAATCATGATATCATCATTACATCATCATCATAATGATCATGATTTACAGCATTCACTAACCAACTACTAACTAAAGGTGAAACAATTTTAATTGCAAAGATTTTCCTTCAGTCCTGACAGCTGTCGACGTCGATGCCCCCGACTGCTTTAGTTTGTTTTTTAATAATTTTTTCTTTGCCTAGACCCTGCGTGATAATTTGCGTTAACGTTATCATGATTACCTCATCTGCGCTGTAATCTACCTACAGCTTCGAGGTCTACATTGGATGATTATCATCTTATTATCATTGCAATCAATCCATCACAGATACTACTAATGATAACGTCTTCTCAGAAACAGTAGAACAGTTATTGTTGATCAATTGGGAACGGAGTAACCAATCTTCTGAGCTCTTTATAGCTTTTATAAGACTTCATACTTGGGGTTGACAAAACTTTTAGAACCACTATACTTAAAGTATAGACTATACCTTATTTTATAACACCATTGATTATGTGGTGCAATGCTTATAATGCTGGACTGCCGATCGGAGGGTCCCGGGTTCGACTCCCAGCGAAGCAGAAATTTGAATGATGAGTTTAAATTTCTGCTTCGCTGGGAGTCGAACCCGGGACCCTTTGAATGATGAGTTTAAATTTCTGTTCTCGGTCCGGGTGCTTGTATTTCTGTCTTTGTATGTGTCCATGGTACCCACGACACAGGATATATCTACCCTGGCTGGCTGCAATATTTTTTGCGTCCCACTGCAGGGCACGGGAAAGCTCCACATGGAGCAGCGTGGTGGAATAAGCACTAATGCGAGTTTGCTATATACCCTACTGTGGGGCTATAAGTGTGAAACGTTTTTTAATTTTATTTATTTTTAAAAGATAACATCGCATTACGATGTTCTTTTCAATTGTCCATAATGGCCAAGCCACACTAGCTACTTTTAACCTCGGCGATCGAATCGCGCGTTTTAGCGACTTCAAGTATGCTGCATCGCCATCGCAATTTCGTGACTTCCTTAACTTGAGCGCAGTAGCGCTCTACTAGCTTTTCAAGCGTTTGGTCGCTGCGTTTAGCGGCTAATTTGCCGATCGATATCAAACGTTATACTTAAATAATAATTATTAAAAAGTGTTTCATGACAACTATTGTCCCCTAAACCCACACTAAGCGAGCGCAGTAGAAATCCTCCATAAATTAATGAAGAGCCTACATAATAATACAAATATGATATACATATATATCTTTAGGAGATGGTAGTTATACAAAAGTAGCATAGCATTTTACTTATTTAATTTCAAATAACAATAATACATAGTCGCCGTGCACGCATCTTAAGTGTGACCGATAAAGTCCATGCAAGATAAAAATTACCATTATTATCCATCGATTCTTAGACACGATTGAAGCAATAAATAAATAAATTTTCAACAATTTTATAATAAAACGTCTTAAAGAGCTGTGAAACCGCCCGCCGCATCTTCAAGAACGTTAACAAAGATAAATCTAAAACAAAGAAATTTAAAGTAAAAAAGAAGTTTACATGTCTGGGGAGTAAAAATGTACTAATAAATCTTTAGGTACGATAATAGAGATAAATATATCCGCAATATTGCTGTTTACATTCATTTACACAAGAATCTTGAAACGTTCTAAAGAGCTCTTAAAACACCGCATAATCAAGAAACCTGTCATGTGACCTTTTAAACAAAAAGAAAGTTATGTAACACGCGCTCCAGTCTGAGGTCAATCAATAATAGACAAACTCTTTAGCTGACTAAAAGAACTTCACCAACCTTAATCATAAATTAATTTTGATGTAGGCCTTACATTTTATAATGATATTACATGGGCGTACCCAGGTTTTTGGTCAGCGTCAGTTCTTGATGGGGGATTGAGTACCGCGCAAGTACTGCGCGTAAATTTGCCTTCCACGTTACATAGGAAGACACGCACACAAAATATTAAATATATAAAAGAAACAGCAGGACCTGCCCCCCCCCCCCTCGGTAGGCCCATGTGCTATTACATTATAAAAATTTCAGAAAAAAACATATGGTAAAAGAAACCGAAGAAAATGTATTATGTTTCAAATATTTTTTATTTCGTATTATTTACTATACAATTTTGTTCTCACTAAAATGCTAGCACAGGATTTTTTAAACAAACTTTTACATTAATTTACGCTAATTTTTACAGCGTATAAATCGACCTCAATAACAATGGTTGACATTTCACACTCGATCACACTTCCGTCCGCTTAATTTTCGTAAAAAGGGATTCAAAATTTTTACTAACAGTATTAATATACGAATTAAGTTTCCTAATTTTAAGTATAAACACTATCCTCACTTTATTACTATTATTTAGGTCATAACACTCATAACAATAAAAATAATACCGACTGGTACAATCACGGAGTAAGTAACGAATAACGCGTTTGTAGGTGGTAGAACTATTATGGTTCGCCCGGGGAAGTACCACCGCTGCACCCACTTCTGCCGTGAACTAACTCTATTGTGTTTCGGTGGAAAGGTGCCGGCCACACTTACATGAGGCGACCACCAGCCTCTGGAGTAGCAGCGCAACTGCATACGACCTCAGACTTACCTATGCTTGCTTGTATGTAGATGTCCATGGGCTGCAGCGACCACTTAACACCACGTGGCCTGCATGCTCGTCTGCTACTCCATTCAAATTTAAAAAAAATAAAACGCACACCTCTGTGGTTACAATGGAGTATCTAAAGCTCGTAATAATAGAGAATAATAAATTCTTACGTTAAATTGCAGGCTTGTTATTGAGTCTACTGTAATAAAAGGTTATTTATGAAAACTAATCTAAAATACCACCGTATAGCAATAATAAGTATACAATGTTTGATATAGATATAATTTCTGTTATGGCAGCTGTTTTGTATGTTCTTCAAATAACTTACTGATAACTGATAAGCTATGTATTATGTCATCGCTTGTTTTTGTTATTATTGTGATTTATCATTGCGGTTTTATCAGTAGAAACCAGGAATTAAATTGGAATTTCAATGAGCAGTGAGGTTATTTGAATTTTAATTCATTTCTAAAAAGAAATTTGTAGGACATTCAATTATCTTATGTATAAAATTGTTGTGCCACTGTGTTTGTAATTAAACTCCTTCGAAATGGCTCGGCCGTTTTTCGTGAAATCTTCTGTGCATATCGGTTAGGTCTGCGAATAGGACAACATCTATTTTTCATCCCCCTAAATGATAAGGATGACCTACCCCAAACATTTAAACGCGGTACGGAGTTCGCGGGGTCAGCTAGTAAATCTATAAATACTTCTGATTATTCCATTTGTAAAACAAACTAGAAATAAGGATTTGTTGCGTTCAATATTTTTCTCGGTAAATTTTCACTGCGTGGTTCCTTAGCCGCGCTAAGATTCAATAGTGTTTCGAAATCTTCCAAAACATTTTCCTGCAACTAACTCTCTGCTCTCACAGTTTCTTCTTTATCAGGAAGCCCAGCGTTAGAATTTTCTAAAACTTTGAATTCCATATTTTCATTCTTAATTTTTGTGGGTATTTGTCTGAGGAAGCGAGCTCCAGTGTATCTGTCACTAGCGGCACTTCAATGTTAATCTTAATTTATTTGTCTAATTCAGGGAAAGAGGAGCTGGTGGATTAATTGACTTGTAGTTTGTATTTTATCAATTTTCGTTCTAATCATATTTTATTTATTAAATTTAAGAAATTGTTCATCCGCTCCCGCTCTAATGCTCTTGTTGCATCTTCCTGTGGATCCCTGTGGAGCTGGCATATTACTCGTACACACTGGTACGGAGACATTTTAATCTTCCTTCAATTTTTAATAACCATATACAATTACATACAATTAGCAAGAGAAGAGGCATGATTAAAAAAAACAGGAAGAAATAATGAATTGCGAAAACCTTAATAAATGGCGATAAAATAATTTTCTATGGACAATAAGGAGACCATTCCTCCAGAGAGCTGGCCTGGCTGTAATGAAAAGCTACTACATTTAAACTTTTATTAGTGTTTATACCATACGTTTAGGTAATTTAAAAAATAACTACGGTTTTACTTCTATGATTAACCTTTTTTTATAATATATCTAACTTGCCTATTGCCATAATAAAAAATTGTATAACTACTTTTATATACATTGTTACTATATAGATTATTTGAGGGGATGAAGGATCTCGTCTTCTACGAGTCAAGACAAAACCTACAGATAACCTATAGATACATAGTATGTACCTAAGTTTTCAAAAAACATTTGAAGAGGTGAACTATGCGGCGCTTAACATTATTAAATGCGTAAAAAATATTACCCATACCATTATTTGTTTTATTCATATATATTTTTACAACCAATGTGAAAAAATCTTTTACCTTCAATATTCCTTTGGAGTTCTGGGTCTGGTAAAGGTGTTTGTATTTTTTTAGAAATGCAACAACCTCAAGCTAGCATCAAATTCATCATCATCGTTTTTAGTCCTTCGAGCCAGGTATAAACTATTCATTAAGAAATTCAACGACATCTACAATATAAGCTACTACTGTATAAACTACTCACGCGCAAATATAATGCGTAATAAATTACCTAAAATATTATTTATATTTTATTAATTTTAACCTGTCGATAAACTCTTAATTGCTTTCATTTGACGCATCGGATATGTTTAACATGCGCCATCACATTACCTACATGTGTTACGTTGTCAAATACGCTTACAATGATTATTTTTTAAACATAAACAAAAAAATATTAAATACTAACAATACTTATCTTCGCTACCTCTCTAAACGTAAGATTCAAAATAGCAACAAAGTTACTTATACATATTCCATCGCGGAGTGTTTTTATTGTACGTGCCGTGAAACGAATATAATTGACTCAAAAATAATTATAATAGCATTGAATAGCGAATCAATAAGAGATGCTTTGCTGTTTTTGGCCTTCAACTTGCTAGCTGCTACTACATAATAATCTTCTTCACGGATACTCTTCATTTGTTCACACTCATATGAGTATTTGAGAATTCAATGTCGGTATTTGCGAACAATTTTTTTCCTTCGTTTTTTACCATAACAATTATTTTAAAAGTGCTGCACTTGCATATGTGATTTATTGACCAGTGAAAAAAAAATCTAATTTCCAATTCTGCTATGCGTTCCAAGTAGGACTAGATTCCCTAGATCACCATATCAGTAAGTGTGTAATAATTATGTGAACTGTTTGTTACAGACGATTTATATTTCAAATATCCTTCGGCAATGAGATTATGCACGTTTTTGCTGTATTCTCGATTTCTAAAAATTTAAACTCCTTACATCACTAGTCAGAGTGGAGCCCGATTTCTAGCGTTTCATACTACGACATTAGATTTTCACACTATTAAAATAAATAAAAAAATCATTAAATTCATTCAGTTAATTGGTTCTGTTTGGCTATAGATATTCAAATAGCTGATTAACCTTGACCGTTTTTTATGATGTATATTGCAGGAATATAAACATAGTACCATGGGCGTACTAAGGGGGGGGGGGGGCAAGAGGAGGCAGCTGCCCCCGCTGGATCAAGGTCCAGATTCAGGGATCCAAGAATCGCAAAAGATCTCCCAAACGAAAAAAGAAACCAATAAAGAATAAGCTACCTCCTGAAATGTAACGTGGAAACCATAGAAATCGAAATTGTATATTCCAATATCTTTGGTGGAAACCAAATTTACGCGTGGTACCCAGTTTGAAAAAAATTTGCCCCTTTGACTAAGAACCTAAAAACCAAGAATCAAGAACTGATGATTCCCGATCAAGAACCTGGGTACGCCCATGCATAAGTAGTAAAAATATGGCAAGTTTTTTATTCAGTTAAATCCCACAAATATTTCCCACAAATTTGTTTGTTTTTATCGTGCTTAGGGACACTACATTCAATGTGTTTTCTGAAACTTATCTTCGTCTTATCTTTGACGACTACGAAATAATAGATTGAATATTGTATAATATATATAGGTATATACTTTTTAATTTTTTAATATTATTAAATATTTTAACATACGGTAGAACTATCATGTTTCTATGGGGTATCTACGGATGTACCCATTTCTGCCGTTTGGTTTTCAGTTAAAAGATGCGGTTATTGGTTTAAATGGTGCGACGGCTACGTATACAAAAGTGGTGTCGCATTTTCAAAAAACGCCCGCGTAACTTATTGGACCTTCTTCAATGGAAGGCAAAACAAGCAATTTGGGACACCTCTTTCACCAAATTTCTTGGCGACCCCCCCCCCCCTACCCCCAAACTGAAGGCTGCGACCGCGCCTACTAACAGCCGTATTCAAGAAGCAAATGCTAAGCCAAGAGCTCTACCTATTTGACGTGTGTTCGTTATGTTAAGCCATCGATTGATGTCGAGTTTGACCGTTGACAAACGCATACGAGTAGATAGTAGCAGGCCTTACTCCTCAAGTATCGTCTACGAATTCGTTAAGATGACTCATTCAGAACCATTCAGAACGAAAGGTACGACATTTTACTAAAGGCCCGACTCCAAATCGTCTTAAGAGTCATAACCATAATCAAGAAGAGGTACTGATCAATTTACAGTTGGAGCACCTCGAGAATGTAAGTTTTCGTACAAAAAACAATTTACTGAAAGAATTAGCTCTCAACTCCTAACCGGTACCAGTACCTTCCATCATCAGCTCAGAAACATGAGATGATGATTAGGTACTATCCACAAATATCTCATAATCAAAGTATAAGAAAATTAATATAACTATAAGATTTCAGAGTTCCCCTCGATTTCCCCTCGATCCGAGATCCCATCATCAGATACTGACTTGGTGACAATGGGACCACCTCAAGAGTATAAGCATATGAACAAAAAAGAATTTTCCAAGAAGAAAAGAAAATCGGTCCACAAACGGCGGAGTAATGGTGAACATACTTAAAAAAGTACATACAGCTGAATATAGTATACAGGATACCCGGATCGTACCTTTTGGAAGTCGGTAAAAAACACTAGTGGAACTTTCCACAGCTGTATCGAATATATTACGTATGATTATCTATGAGATTAGTTTAAACAAATCATCATAGCTGTGTTTTGTCTTCCATTAACTTGTGGGTTTGTTAGTGATTTCGCGAAAGCAGACCGACTTTGTTCAGAACGAGAATAGGGACAGAACTGGCACTGCAAGGTTATTTCTTAAGATTAGTTTTTCAATAGTCTAGTAAAGGATCGAATATGTTGATTTCAAAGTGATATTTTGGTATAATTGTCTATCTACCTACGTATATCTATACTATCGTAGAGCGTCAAAATTGACAGGTATGACACCCGTCAGAGGGTGAGTCAGTACCTTTGTTGCTCTAAGTATACCTATACTAATATTATAAAGAGGAAAGATTTGTATTTTTGTATGTTTGTAACTTAAAGCATCAAGGTATGAGGTATGACACCCGTCAGAGAAGTGGCCTTTACGGGCGAACCCCTCGTCCCAACGTGCATGCACAATGTGCCTTCTAGTTATACAACTAGTGTATCTGTGTGTGTCGGTGTCAGTGTTGACGGTGCATCGAAAATGACGTTGTTAATTGAAATTGGCATATTTAGAAATGTATGCGTTTGTAGTGATGCAAGAATATTTGTGAATGTGTGACAAAATTAAAATGTGTGCGTTCTTTCCCCGCACCAGATTCGGCACAAAAATTATGTATCGAAGCGAGGCGCTATGCCGTCTCTCCTGAAGGGTGAGTCAGTCAGAACTTTGATGCTCTAAGATTTGTAATGAATAAACTCAAAAACTACTGTTCCGATTTCAAAAATTCTTTCACCATTAGAAAGCTAATTTTACCCTGAGTAACATAGGCTACTTAACGCGTGAAAATGGTTCATTCCTACGTGAAAACGGGTAATAGGGTCAACGCATTTGAAGCAACTGGCTAAACGCCTATGATTTTAATATAGCAACGAAGCATGGAATAGCACATAGGCAATTTTTTATCCTACGGGGACCCATTAAACGGGTCCATGCTGGCGAAGCCGCTGGTGGTAGTCTTACATACTTAACTATACGAAGTCGCGTTGGATGTCTCGTATTGCTTTCATTTAAGGTTCAAATTCGGTAGTACAATGTATGCTAAGATCAGAATTTGATTCTTCACTATTTTGGGTTCTCGTTTGTTTACTTATGTAACGATGGTGACATCATGTTCTAGCTAATGTGGCCAAACTTGTTATTATATTAATATGCGCCGCGTTGTTGAACTGTTCCACTAAATCCAACTGTTTTTGTCGGAAGCGGTTTATTTTGTAGGTATAATCATACGATGTTATTGTCGTTTTATTATACGATAATACCGTGATAGGTTTCAGGTTTGAGAGTAATACCTCCTCCCTCGTGACACTCGTAAAAGTTATAGGTCAGAGTAGGTAGTTTGTTTGTCTATTTTGCCATTTTGTTTCGATGTAAACTCAGATTTTTGGGTTATAGTTACTAACGACGATACTTAGTATATTTTTTATTTAAAGTTAGTCGTGGGGGTTTTGGCGTGAAGTCGAAAAAGACATATTGTGCTCTTGTTTTATTTTCATTTTCTTGGTGTATTTTTGAGTTATACGGATAAAATTGATGGCATTTTGTTTGATATAGGTTAATTAAAGTGCACGAGTGTTTGTGAAATAGAATAACAGTGCTAAAATGCTTGCCTCCAAAATTCCATCGGACACGTTCTAGTAAAGTAGCCATCGCTTTACTTGAATGTTGGACTGACTAGACTGACTGATTACTGAAGACTTACTTACTGACTTTGTCATTACTTCGTCCAGTTTCATTGAAACTGGTAAAAAATTGATGCAAAATTTATACTTGACGCTGGCAGTAAGCACAAAGTTTGCGATGCCATAATTGAAAAAAAAAATTAGTCGTAGACGCACATAGAGTCCACGTGGTTTTTAAAAGTCGCTGCAGCCCAAGCCCAAGGATGTCTTTAGCCCACACAGCGGTTTGCTAGCCTCAAACTTGGCTGAGGTCAAGCGCAGATGTACTGGTATTCCGGAGACAGGCAGCATTCAGAAAGTACATCTCGTTAAATGATCGTTACCAAACCCTTGTGGTAGCTCTAATTCTTTATCATGTACGAGGTATCAACAAAGGGATATTACCTACGATAATTTTATACAAATACAAACCTTCTTTAACATTCAAAAGCAAAAAATACTTACAGGGACTATAAGAAGATAACAAAAAAAGGTGTTTTGATCCCTGTTTGAACATGTTCGCCGTATCACTATAGAGGTTGTTGACCCCAGATCGATTCTCCCCTCACAAAATGCTGATATTCGGCAATCTGAATTTCATATGAGCTTGGCCTTGGCTTTTGAAGAAGCATACAGGTGAATGTCGCCTAGTATTTGCAATGATTCCATCATTGGCACCATGAAAAATATGACACGAATAGTTTCAATATAAGGATGTCCATCGTGCTTCGCGATATTTCATTTCATTTTTCTAGAAGACCGTACAAAATTTAAACAAACAATTTTCTTAAACAAATAATGCTAAAGAAAATCAGGAACGAAATTGTGTGTTTAAAACATACATAATTGAATAGCATGCTTCGTATGAACAAGTAAGAGATAGCTAGTTAGATATTATACCTACTTACTGTATTAAAACCACAAAATACCCAGGTAGATTACATAGGTACAAAGGAAAATAAACAATATCAAGTACTAGCCTTTCGCCAGCGGCTTCGCTCGCGTGGATCCGTTTTATAGCTATAGGTTCTCGTAGGATAAAAAATATCCTATATCCTTTCCCAAGTTCCACTCTATCTGTGTTCCAAATTTCATTAAAATTGGTTCAGTAGTTTAAACGGGAAAGCGTAGCAGATAGACAGACAGACAGAGTTACTTTCGAATTTATAATATTAGTAGGAATAATTCATATTGTTCCTAACAGCATTGCAGATATTTGATAACTATAATAATTATGTACAATCTTATCTTCTGAGCATTATTATAATAAACTAAACTCCAAATTGAAATAAAATCTTATAATTTATATTCTTGAAGATTGTAATCGAAAGAATAATTAAAATCAATTTCTTGCATTTCTACTCGTCTAACTTTCGTTTACTTTGTTCTTTCATTTCCATCTATGTCTATGATATGAATATGCCTTTGTACGTGTCAAAGTGCCGTGCTGTACCGTACCTTGCCGTAACTATTACATGCTAGGCAGGCGCTCCTCCCTGTATTGTGCTATTACCAAGCTCTCACCGAATGTCAAGTTATGTGTTGCCTTACTTGCCTTGCACAATGCCATTTTATCCCTAGAGTTATCATAGGTCAATGGGGCTGCGCCATATTAATTATGACTCCTGTTTTTAGAGTGAATTTCGTATGGGAGATAGTTTTGTACTGGCAATATTGTGTTTACCGTTAAGGTTTAATTTTTGAAAAAACATAACGAGATCTAGTTGATTCCGTACTGTTTAATTTCTCTATGGTTGATTCAATTCAGTTTTATGTCTCCACGGTTATAGACTTTATCCGACATCAACTACCTAAGTTTGCCAGGTTATAACAATGCAACCGATTAAAAAAATTCAACATTATGTGGCTAAGAAAATATTTTTAAAAGGAATTGATAATGTACAACGTGTTCGTGAGTTCATTTTTCAGATCATAAAATTGGACACTTCATTATCAAACTAAATTCCTGGCAGCAATTTACCAACTTGAACAATAACTTAAAAACTAAGCTCTTAAAACCAACACTTTACGAGCTTCAGAAGCATCGAATAAAATTTATATAGGTACTATATATGTACTCAGGAACACGGTGTAAATTAAAAATTGTAAGGACGCAAGATAAACGTCCACATTTGTTGGTTTATCTTTGCAAGTTTTGCTGCGGTCTGCGGTCGCAAGTGACCCAATTCTATAATTGATTAGCGACCATAATTAAAACGACACAGCTCATTTTACATAATTGCAAACGATTCATTGTTTATTTACATTATATGCGAGCTAATCGACTTTATTATTGCGGTTGTTGACCTCAAAATATCTAATTATACCTACGTAAAAGTGCATAGCCTCTATGTTTACAGCCATAAAAGCGAAAATCGTCAGAAAACTTTGCACTTTTGATGTAGCTTTATTTTGTTATCGATGTCATTTTTTGCATAGAAAGATTTTTTTAGCATTGAAGTCTGTTCATCTGCAACCCATTTCTAAAAAATATATTTTTAGGTATCTAAAATTGTACCTCGTACCTACATATATTGTTAACTTAAAATCTTCTTCTTTTCAGCCTTTTGTAGTCGACGATTTCCCGCTGTCTTCTTTAGGTCATCAGTGGGTTGGAAGGCGGCCTGTACTCCTTTTGCCGAGATGTGGTCGCCATTCGAGAACTTTCTTCCCCCCATCGGTTGTCGGTTCTTCTTAACTTAAAATAAAGAAGTTAATTTATATCCAAGCCCGGTACTAGAGACTTGATTTCTCTTTGAAAAACTACTTCTATCACAGCTTGGCTTGCATTGTTATGTTTTTTGCGTATGGTCCTTCTAACAAACCAATCTATTAAAACCGCGCCAACAAATCTATTAAAATTATTGAAGCGCGCATGGCCGAGCGGTTAGCGTGGATCGCAATGGATTTATGCAACTAAGCCAAACGGGCGCGGTCGGGTGTGAGATGGGTGACCGCTAGTGGCAAAAATTTCACGCGCGTTTCCGTGCTTCGGAGGGCACGTTAAGTCATCGGTCCCGGTTGTTGTCGATAGATAACAGTCGTTAAACCTTGTCGAAGGCCTTATGGGCGGTTTGAAAACATCAGATAGCGGGTTGGCCATTAACCCGCATCTCCACCAACCTGCATTTGAGCATTGTGGGGGCCTCCACTATAATGGGGAGAGACCCGTGCCCAGCAGTGGGACGTAAAAAGAGTTGGAATCAATCTATTAAAAACGAGAAACCGAAGCTTTTCCTCTTCTATATCTGAATAATTTTTTGTCAGTATGTATTCAGAATATACCCTTTGAAGTTTTAAAATAAATTCTGTGTTATTGAGATTATTACAATGGAATTAAACATTCCTACATGTCTTACTAAAACCTTCACAAATACAATTCCGAGCTGAGATACAAAACTGAACCAATCTTAAAATTGTTGTTGGGCCTAAATTAAAAAACAAAAACAAGAATATGAATTTTGCCATCCTTTAAAATCTTAGTTTTATCGCCTCGTGTTTCTGTATGACACCTGAAAATATTGTAATGTTTGCATCAGCGAGGTTGTCGGCATTGCCTTACCAAGCCTCATCAAATGTATAAAACATCGACACAGCAGCGCAAAAAGTATAAATCTGCAATTCTAATATGTTTTTCCGTAACCTTGGTTCTTGTGACCGCACACAATACACCATAGGCCGATAAAATGGCACACCTTTCTTGAGAAACCTATAGGTGTTGTGTTGAATGTGGTCTCATTGTTGTAAATCTAATAATCTAAGCGCTTGAGATAGGAAGTCTTCATTTTAATATTGATTTGCTTTGATGTGCTAGACACTATGTACCAAAAGAGTCTAACTTCTTCCGCGTGTACCCGTTTTATTGGTTCCCGTAAGATAAAAACCATCCTATGTCATTTCCCAAGGTTCTCTCTATCTGTGTTCCATATTTCATTAAAATTGTAGTTTAGTAGTAAGTAGTAAGTAGTTTAAGCGGGAAAGCCAGACAGTCAGAGTTACTTTCGAATTTATAATATTAGTAAGGATTAGGTACAAAGAAGAAGATGAAGAAGAGATGAAGTTTTTCATATTCAATCTTTTGAAGTCTACCTACCTATATATAGGAATCGGACAATACTCTTCAATTTTCGTAAAATGTGAAATGAAGAATAAATAGAAAAGTATTTATTACAGAAATATAAGTTTCAAAAATATATAAAAAGCAACAAAAAATATTTTTTTAAACATTGAGAACAAATAGATAAAGATATTGTAAATGATATCACTTTGTTGACCGAGGATGTACTCGTAGGTAGGTAGGTAGTACCCATTTCTGCCGTGAAGTAGAGCCGTGTAATAGGTATGCGATTGGTCAAGCTTACATGAGGTCACCACTTAACACTAAATAAATTAAAAAGCGAAAGTCAATGCGATTGAGGCAGATGCGCATATTGTTGATTGATACTATTGTGCTTTATAATTTTCTCCCAAAATTGTATTTCTTTGTTGTACGTTTTAGATTTAAATCTATGTTTACCCTTTCCCTTATTACTGGTCTACAAGCAAACCTTCACAATAGTATTTAAATCTATGATAACATATTATTCGAAAATAGCTATGTGGATGCTATTAACTTTCTAGGCCATCAAGGGCCATCGGAATATTTTAATAGCAACGTATAAATACTTATGAGATCTTTTTTCCAAGGTGTGAAGGTGGCGGTCACGTGACTGTTTGTGGCAGTCGACCACTAGATAGAAAGGTGTGTCAGAAATTTGGTCAGAATAGTAGAAATAACGGTTTCCGTTAATTAATTATTAGTTTGATTACAATTAGAAAGCATAATATTTTTTTTAAATTAAACTAAAATAATATAAAAATTAAGATAAATATAATTAAATCTAAATTTTAATCTCAAATAAATTTATACAATAAATAGGTACCTACAATCATCAAAAACTAAAATATTTCAAAACTAATTTATATAAAAAAGCCTCATCCAGATTGCTGCCATGAGGATGAGTGCCCAGAATACTGGCAGCATTACCTCGCTGAATAGCTAAGCTAATAACTAATTCCCTTAATTGGAAAAGATCATATGAAACGCAAAAATCTTGCTTGTTAACAAAATTTAAAGACACTTTATGACACATTACTTTTCTTCTTCTTCACACATTTTTTTCTTTATCCATACTTACATACCTTCATCCTGTTATCGTCTGATTCAGTCTTAATTGAAACCCATGTTAGCAATCATATTTATTCAATTCATAATTTTTAGAAAAATCTTAAGAAAGAAACTTATAGCAAAACATGCAATAAGTATACCTGTACGTTTCTGCAACAACCGTTCATCTTTTATCATAACGTAGCACCCTACTGTGCTAGCCAATAATAAATTTTGAGTACCGTTATAGAGAAGCCATGAGATTTTTTTAAGATTTTTAAATGGTTTCTTGTCTTGTTAATTTTGAAATTAATTTCTATATAATAATATGTGTAATTTCAAGTAGTGTAGCTTTGTAAGAGTATACATACCAACTGCAAAAATACTACAAGAAAGTTGTCAGATATCAATCAGTGAAGTTATTAAGACACTCGAATAAAGTGTTGGCTACTTTACCAGAACGTGTCTGATGGACGCAAATGACGACGATGGAAGCAAAAAATTTAAAGTTTTTTTTAAATAATACTTAGTTAAAAATAATTTTAACCTGAAAATTTTATAAATAAAAGCGTGTTACGTTTTCATGGAACATTAAAGAACATTTAGCATATAACATCGTCATATCTACATCAAGACGGATCAAACAAGTTCAAACTCGATGGGTTTGCGTCGTTTAATTATGGAGTTCATTGGTCACCTTGCAGCTCCATCATCAAAGCCTGGTTACCATCTAGTCTCACAGTACATCAAGACGAATTAAACGAGCCCAAACTCGATGGGGTTGCGTCGTTTAATTATGAAGTTCATACGGCCATCTTCCAGCTCCATCATCAGATCAGCTCTATATCTATATCGTAATAATATTGCATTGTCATCCGGTTCATACATGCATGCAAATTTCAGCTCAATCAGACAAATGAAGGTGGATCAAATTCAACTTGCAAGATTCGATTACAGAGAACGGGACAGGTGAAACTAAATAAAAGTAAAAGCCATGTTTTTTCAGGGTTCTTTATTTATTATTATTATTATATTACTATAATTTATATTTATAATTTGAAGCGCGCATGGCCCGACGATTAGCGTAGAACGCAACGATCTATGCAACTGCCAAATGGGTGCGGTCGGGTGAGATGAGTGACCGCTAGTGGCAAAAAAATTTCATGAGCGTTTCCGTGCTTCGGAGAGCACGTTAAGCCGTCGGTCCCGGTTGTTGTCGATATATAACAGTCGTTAAACCTTGGCGGAGGCCTTATGGGCGGTTTGAAAACATCCGACAGCAGGTTGGCCACTAACCCGCATCTCCACCAACCCACATTGGAGCAGCGTGGTGGATTAAGCTCCAGGCCTCCCCAGTAATGGGGAGAGCCGTGCCCAGCAGTGGGACGCATAAAGGGTTGCAGCCATAGCTTTAATTTATATATATATTGTAAAAAATGCTATACTTAATATTCATAAGATATAACTAAAAATACACAAAGAAAATGACAGTAAAACAAGATATCGAAAATTAAGGGGTCTACAAATTTTCAACTCGATCCTTGCTTTGGAGTTGTTGCTGTGGTGAAGATATCTATGGGATAGATCGACAAAAAAATCAAGTGACAATGTTTTGACCACACGGTATACGTTTATAGTACAGTGACAAATATCCTGACGAGATTCTAATACTTCGAGCGCGATGTGCTTGAATGTATTCAAAGCGATATAAATGTATTTTTGTCGGGGTGTTTATTTCTTCCTTTTACCGTTATTTAACTCTTTGTTGACGTTGACGACCCGCCTGTCGCAATGGTTACCATGCCCGACTGCCAATCGAAGGGTCCCGGGTTTGATTCCCGGCGAAACAGAAATTTGAATGATGAGTTTAAATTTCTGTTCTCGGTCTGGGTGTTTGTATTTCAAAGAAATTTTCAAAGAACTTTGAAATTAATAATAACTTATAAGAAAAAAAATACACATGTTGTTACCTACTCTGTTAAATTTTCAATGAGAAAAATATTTAAAAAAACATAATTGGATCACTTATTGAAATCAATACAATAATGTCTATTACTTAATTAAGCAAAATAGGTCTGATTTATTCAATAAACAATTAAAATAAAAATAAAAACATTATTCATTGCGTTCCGTTCGATAGCAATTATTGCCTCTGGAATAAAATGAGCTTATTATATAATGGCTACTGCAGGTTTCACGTGCTTCATTAAATAATGAAAACGTACATCAATATATGTATTTGCCACTGCCTTAATTAATTGTATTAAATGGTTTTCTGTTGGTGATTGATCAAATTGATGAATAACAATGCAACTAAATATGTCACTATTTACAAAAGTACGCAAAATCTTATTAATCAACAGAGTTTTAGTCAGTGATGGCTTGGTGCAAAACTTTTGTGTTTTGTCAATTGTTTGCCGAATTTCTAATTCTGCTACTCTACAAATCCGAACAGCATCTTTTGATGGGTAAACGAGACCCCCTTCATCCTTGAAAGTGACAAACTCAAATGTATGATCTATGTAAGGTATTGGTAATGTCAACGCATCGCTACATTCTTCGCATTTGATAATTTTTCCGAGTGCTCTTACCACGTATCCAGCGATATATGTTATAATTTGCTCACTAAATTCAGTCAATTGAGGTAATGTACTGCAATAATTATCGAAATCACGGATACTACTTATATTATTTTCTCTACTGTCTGCTTCGTCATCAGCAAGTGAGGCTCGGGTTGTGGTCAAATTTATTGTTTGTACCGCAGAAGAACAATTTAGTACTGAAATTTGTTCTAATTCACCACAATCTCCTTCATTGCTATTTTTGATTTCAACGTGACTTAACATTTTCTTATAGAAAGACTCAAATTGTCTAGATGTAGGGTTATTGTTGCAACCGCCATGAGCCCGTATGTTGCAAAAGAACAATTCTAGGTGATCTTGACTAAATCGGTACATCGACATAAACTTCATTCTATCCTCTTCTATCATCCTTTGAAACAGTACTTTCGTGCTTTTTATACACACTATCAAACCGACGAAACCTGTTTTTCTACCACTTTTAACCAATAAGCCCCCTTGTGTAGTCCGTAATCCATTGATGTAATTTTCCGTCTTATCCAGAAATTCCATTATTCTTGTCTTGTTCTTCATGTTAAGAGGTTGTTTAAAACCAAATTGTTTTAAGTTTCTAGAGTTGAGTACGTCAAACAGATCATTAAATATGGTTATAAATTCCGCTGTAGCGAAAGATTCTTTAAAATCAGGATGTTTTAATTTTTCCCTACAAAAATCTAGAGATTTTGCAACACTTTTACTGAGAAGTTGGGTGGCCAACTTAACCTTCACCTTTTGATTATGAAAATTGTTGTGGCAGTTTCGTAACCTGTTTGCTAAATGGAAATATTCTGTAGTTTGAAGTTTGTTTAAATGTTCAAGATATACCCATGAAACATATTTACCATTGCCATCTACAATATTTCCATAAGACTGAAGACAACTCCTCACTAACTTCATCATGTGACAAGCGTCTAAAAAAACCGCAATTGCTT
Organism: Pyrgus malvae; assembly: GCA_911387765.1. Lineage (NCBI taxonomy): Eukaryota > Metazoa > Arthropoda > Insecta > Lepidoptera > Hesperiidae > Pyrgus > Pyrgus malvae. Next base: position 6,184,628 of record OU426951.1, read on the forward strand.
GTTTTGTAATTGGATGTTCAAACGTTGTATTCATCTGTTCGTTCGGTTCTAATTTGCAATCCAATATTTTAGCCATTGTTAAATTCGAAGGACATCCGTCAAAGGTAAGGCCGCATACGACTATATTTGTTTCGTTTAAATGCCTCAAGCATTGCACCACTAGGTCAGCTTTTTGTTGACCAGTTGCTCCATCAATCAAGAAGTATCCAACAGGAACCTATAACGTAAAAGAAAAACATTAAACTGTAGGTAATGTGAACTAAACCAAAAATCTCATTTAACACAACAAATCGAGTCACCCACCTTCCAGTTAGCATTTATTCCAGTGACTAAAAACACCAGTGCTTCTTTAGCTTCAGGAGCTTCATCAGTATCCAAAGCACTACCAAAATCTACATAACCGTGGAACTGTTTTCCGTCCCATTCAATTTTTTTCTTGATTGCCATTTCATCGATCATAAGACAACAATATAAGGGAAGTTTCGATTTATTGGCTATTAATTTCAAAGCTTTCAATGATTCGGTGGTAAATCCAGGTCTGCCATTTATACATTTATACCACTTTTCAATCGTATGAGGGTGTGGTAAACACAAATTAAAAACTTTTCTGACGTAGTTATACGCTTTGCTTGAATAGTAATACAAAGTTAGTGCAAAACTCCGAAGTGCCGGTGAATACTTCGATGTACTGACTAGGTTTGTGTTTGCCTTCTGTCTATAGTAAAGTTCTTTAGATGTGACTTTAGTTGTACTTAGTAAATACGCTTGTTCATCGTTAATAAAAGACATATTTTTTAAGCACTTTAATAAAGTTACTAGAGTTAGTATCTTTAGGCCTTTACGACGTTTCTGTTCCCTTAATCTTTTAATTTGATTATTTTGCTGTTTAATTTTTTGTTGAGCAAGACTCAGTTTGTGTACTAATTTTCTTTTTTTGGGCGAAAATAACGATGTATCTTCATTTGACGTAGATTGTTGGTGAATGTCCTGTAACACGAAGTAACTATTAAATAATCCTCATAATATCAGCTTCAAGATGTCCACTTTTGCCGACTAATTACATTTAGAATGATACTATTATCGATACGAGTAGGTATATAATAGTATATATATTATATGGTACGATACATAGATTCTTGCAAGATAACCGTGATAATATTAAAGGACCTACCTTTTCTAATTTTCTTTTTGGCGTGCTACATGGTGAAGGTTCGTGTGTTGTAAGATTTTGGTCTATATTCTGTACAAACAAAAAAATAAATTAAAAATATTTTCAATAATTCCTGGAAAGGAAAAGCAAATGAATAATAAAATGTATTGCTATATTGCAGCATGTTTTATTCACTGGCATCGTTCTTGAATCCTAAAATTCTAACACAAAACCAGGAACTGATTCGATGAGATGAATACTTTTACTCCCGCTTTCAAAAATATGAATACCTACTTAGTTCTGATATCGACAACATCTACTGATTACTATAAAACTAGAGCATTTTAGGTTTTAGAAACATATACCAGTGAATTCGAGCTTAAAATCAATCCACCTACTTCAGCATTAGTTAATGTTTTTAATACATCAATAGTAGGTATTGCGTTTGTAGTCAGGCGTCGAAATTTTTTTGTTTTCGTAAAGCTGTCTTCATTAAAATGTACAGAGCAAATTCGACTATATTGTGTTGGGAACCAATTTTTTTGTCCCGTCGCATCAATCCATTTCTCTTTTACTTTGGGATCACTCGGAAATCTGTAATTAGAATTACAAAGACAAAGACAAAGACATTTATTTGCACAAATATGGGTGTTTACAAAGTTGTTTATATATATTTAGTTCGCCATATTTACCTTCATGAGGTATGCAAATATACAATGATAAAAATATAAAAGGAAAAAACTAAACTATAATACAATTACGAAATATACATTTACATCTATTTTACTATTATTTTTATTTATCCCATATTGCGCCTTTTATAAATAAAAATAAAAATATTTATTTATTTATATTTCGGATCGGTTCCGATCGTCAGCTTTGGGTACCCATATCACAGGGTGTTTGTACAATGAGAGGAAAAAAAGCCGGCGGAAAAAAAACCTCCCAGGTTTTTGTGGAATTCCTTTATGCCGTTTTATCGTTTATGAAATCAGTGACTGAGTAATACGCCTTTTTCAGTAAATACGTTTTAAGTCCTTTTTTAAATTCGTTGCCCGTTTTAATTTTGAGGAATTCCGGTAGACTGTTATATATTTTTGGTCCCATGCAAAAGACACTGTTATGATATTGTTTTGTTTTGGAAGCGATTGAACATAATTTACTGTTATGTCTTTTCGATTTAAGGGTTTCATATTTTGTGATTTCTGTTTTGACCATTAAAGAGATCTCGTAAATGTATAAGGAAGGGAGCGTCATTATTTTTAAGTTTTGAAAATGTGGCCTACAAGTATCCGTTTGTTGTAATTGACATATTGCTCGAATGCATTTTTTTTGAGCCTTAAACACGGTTTGAATTCCAGTCGCGTTTCCCCAGAATATTATACCGTATCTTAATGTTGCACCTACGTACGTATGGTAGGTATTTAGAACCGCCGTTTTGCTTACAACTTTGGCCAATTTATATAAAGCAAAAGAAAACTTATTTAATTGTTTACAAACGTGTTCTTTGTGTGACTGCCACGTTAATCTGCTATCTATGTATAGTCCTAAAAATTTTGTTGTTTCTATTTCAGATATCAACTTTCCTTTATAGTTAATATTTACTGGTTGTCCGTATGATATTCTTTTTTTAAATGTCATTATGTTTGTTTACCTATTATTAATTACATTCTAAACAAAATCACAAAATAGAAACATTGCAGTAGGTAATAAAAATAATTTAGGTACCTACACGAATGAATGCCTAACACGAACATTAAATAAATAAAATAAATAAATATCTTTGGACAATTCACACAACACCATCTGATTCCAAAGTAAGCAGAGCTTGTACTATGGTAATCAGAAAGATGATAACTTATAGAACTAACTTAAGAAATAATTTAAGAAACATACTTAATTATATAATTCTAAATACATACTTAAATAGATAAATTAACACCCAGACACAGAACAAATAGTTTACACAAACAATTGTCCTGGGTGGGAATCGAACCCACGACCTCACGCTTCGCAGTCGGCTCATCGCCCACTACGCCACGGAATCTCTCAACACGTCTTGTTTCACAGAAAAATGAGAATAGCCACCGTACCACGAAGCTGAGTGACAAGTGAAAATATCGATCATTTTAAAGTTCATTGTGTGTTTTAACAGACAAGCCCTACTATACAGCCAACAGCTTTGTAACCAAAAGCTGTAACTATTATAAATTATGCGATCCACACTCAGTTACATAGTTTTCATTTTAAAACCACAATGAACACTGAGAATCATCTGAGAATGAACATAAAATAATTGATTTTGCAATAAAAACAAACAATTTAGTAACAAAATCACTAACCGATGAAAGGAAACGTTTCCATTATCTCGTCCCACTTTTTGTGTGTAGTTTTTACAGCTCAATACGGCACAATGAGGCATTTTTTAGTTTTTTGTTTGACGTTCGTCATCAAGAACGTTCGAGCGCGGACTGAATGAAATGGCGCTTGAACGAAGTGAATATCACTCCCTTTTTACACGCGAAGTAGGTACATGAACTTGCGTTCGATCAAACATTTCTGAGACAGACAGAACCGTCCTAAAATATTGTTGTACTGAATACGCAGGGCATCCATTGCCTTTTTGTTACAATTTACCCATGGCCCGTATAGAATCTCTGACAATTGCTTTGAAAAGCGTAACTTCCTTAGAGCAGCGCGCAAATCTTCGAGCCAACATATTCCCTCTAACGGTTAATGCCCTCCGTTCCCTTTCAATTTCAATATTGTCCTTAAAGTCGTCAACGTGAAAATGTCCCGAATATTTAAATTTATGAATTCTGATTACTCCTTGACCGTTTAGAGTTATGGGGGAATCCAAGCTGCTCAATTTTTTTGCCGGCAGGCAACTCCAAAGACCATTTACTCACATTATAAAAAGGATAGTGAACTTTATCTTGGAATTGAAAAATCGATCGTACATGAAGTAAATACATAATAATATGTATTTATTTAGGGCAAATGAACACAGGACGTCTGGAATCAAAGGGCCAAGGACCGGACAGAATGACGAAAATAGAGGAGATACGCTGAGACACAAAATAGTTTAATTTGTGGCTGAGTTGAGACAATGAAATGGGCCTATGTGTAGGTATAATAATATGGATAGGTTTTTGCATCTTGAAGCATTTCTAAGTTACCTAAAAGAAAATTGAAATGTCTTGCCACAAGCGTAGAGTCCTTCGCGATTGTGACCAAAATCGTTTTAGTGATGTCTGTAAATCTGCTAACAATAGGTAAAATGAGCTTATTATTCCCTTACATTGGTTAGAATCAGGTGCGTTTAGTGTACGTGACCGAGCGGAGCGTAGCCAGGCAGGACGAGGGAACAAAGAAACAAAAATTTTGATACGACGCACAGGATCAGGATACTCCCTTGCGATCCCTTTTGTACATCAGAATCGTAAAACTAGGCATTGGTTTCAACTTTTCATGCAAAAGAGGATTTTACTCTAACGGTAGAAGGTTTGTATTAATTTGACAAAGGGCAAATTTGGGGAGCGTCTAATAAATTTTCAAAGACTATTCACAGCTACCGACGCGGCGACGTTGTTATCGAAGGGACGAGTTGCGCAATAGAAAGTCAATGTTGTACTATAGCATAGCAATACTGATTACGCATTATCTGATTGTTTCATTGATAGGTCATGTACATCTTTAAGTATAATGTGGTTGATTGACTACACGACTACACATTACACTTATAAGTATTAAGCTGCTATCAAATTGTGAATCAACTAGGTACTATTGAGTCCATAAGTCTAGTCTCAGTGCATACTCAGTGTACTCTCAATGTCCTATAGATTTTGTATCGATCTTTTCTATGTCACCCCCAGGTATAGGAGTTAGGCTCCTGACGTCTTGATAATTACCTAAGTACATAATATATTTGCTATAGGTACCTACTGTACAAGAATCTTTGCTGTCTAGTATCTTGACTGCTAGTGTCTTGAAATTTGGTCACATTTCACTATCTACTTGAGAATATTAAAACGTACGTGGGTACCTATTTTATTTGTTAGTAATAGGTAAATCAGTAAAATACAAACATTGTTCAAAATTATTTTTCGTAACTCTATAGTCTGTATCGTACTAGAGAAACAACACGTAGACTTTCTAACTAATACTGAGATATACGTCACCATCTTGAGTTTGTTAAAGAAAAGTTGGAGTTGTATCAGCAATATCACTTGCTGATTAATTGAATGCATTATTAAATAGTCATAAATTATAACACTATACGATAATTACTTAGCCATTTCATTAGACATACGAGTAAGAAAAAATAAGTAGTTATAAACGTTCAAAAGACTGCTGTAAGTTGTAAGTAACAAACAATAAAGGGACGAAAGGATAATGATACGCTCGAAACTAAGAGCATACTAGAGAAGGTAGGAACCTGTCTTGAAGAAGTTGGAACAGTCTTTAGGACACGTATGAATGTGCGTACTACATATTCGTCAACACATCATAATTATGAGAAAATTTTCTAGGCATTTCTGTTTTTAAATCTGGTCATTGTTACTCAATCACTGTCATTTGCCAGCTAACAATATTTTTTTCTGATTAGTAACGGTGTATTTATAATGCTCGTGGAATAGTTCTCAAGCAATGTGGAGAAACAAAATATAAAAGCAAAGTAAAAAGCATGTTGACGATTCAATAGCCAAGTCCCTAATGCGTGTACTGTTGAGTTGACTACCTGTGGGGACCCGCAATAGGCCACCTGTATGTAAACGCTTGCTTGGTAAAAAAAAAATATAATATATTAAAGGTATAATAATATGTTGTTAATAAAAGTTAAATAATATGTAGATGTTAATATGTTGTTCGTTCATGAAAAACGTGGAACTGTGTGTTTTCTAGAGCACATAGTTCAACGTTATTTAAACTCTTCGTATCACCGCGTAATGGACTTATCTAATTGGATTTCGGTTCCACATTGCACTATACACTGGTTGCGCAAGCTTCAAGATTATGTAGATTTTATATAAGACCTGACAACGGTCAGTTAAGTGTAATATGTATTTTCGGTGACTAATTCAAAGCCGAAAAAGACAGACGGATAATCGGCGAATAGATAGGGTTTCTCAAATTGTAAGAACCCCTTGATTAGTCCTCGTATCGTTTCAGACAATTCCTGGCATAGCACTAAATTCAATTTCGCAGAAATTGAAAGTGACACCAAAGGGATCCCCATCAGTCCTCACGCCAAATTACAGACGAGTAGTCAAATCGTTTGGCTTCTGTCAATTTATTGCGCAAGAATATCTTCCTACACTTTTCGGACTTGTACTCGTACATTATGTCCTGTGCATTTTCTTTGTATTGCGGGGGGGGGGGTACCTTCAAAAGATACCCGACATCTTGGGAGAGGATACCGGGTTATGAGGGATTTGTACCGTACTAACCCTCGGTGCCTCTGCACTTGGGGAGGACTCCGGGATCTCCAGTGGAACGTTCCGGTGTCCTCCAGAACGGGCCCATCTTCGGGAAGATTTTACTTTTCATATAAAAAAGGATCCTTACTATATTAGTCAAACCTGTTTAAATAATCGCCGTAATGAATTGATACCTGCTCAGTTAGCAACGCATCATGTAGTCAGAAACGGGTTATTTTAAACCTTTTTGCATTTCAATGGCTTGCTTAAAAATAGCTGTTTAGATTAATGACAAACTGGTCAGTTTGTACCCTAGACTGTGTTTTATTTTTTACTCCTGTATCGGTGGAACATAGATTTTGTTTATTGTATCCTCTAAATTCAAAAACTTATAGTAGGTACTCGTAGTTAGTCCCTGTAGCTTCGGGATTAAGAATAGAGCTACGGTATCCCCTGCCTGATCGTAAGAGGCGACTAAAAGGGGACTTCCGGGGTTGCGGACGGGGAGAGTCGGAGCTCGATCCGTCCAGCCAGCAGCCCCGGGAAGGACGGTGGTGTGTGCGTGTGGCCGCATGCCGCCGTAAACATCGGAAGGTGCAGGAGAGCACATCTGCTCTCCCGAAGGTGGGCCCGTGGGGCGTCGTGCGTGGAGGACACCGGTGCGTTCCTATGGAGATCCTGGAGTCCTCACAAGCGCAGAGGCAGGCCACCGAGGGGGTTTTAGTGCGGTCAAATCCCACATAAGCCGGTATCCTCTCCCTAGGTGCCGGGTACCTTTTGAAGGTTTCCCCCCCGACACCAAAAAAAAAAAAAAAGGTACTCGTAGTTATGGATGAATGTAAGAAAGGATGGATGGAGCAGCGAACTTAAAGCGTGGAGCTGTACCTAGTGCTTATCTATATAGCTGTATCTATTCCATTAGAATCGCTTGTGATACTTAGTTTAATGGACAGCTGACGTAAAAAAATACATAGGGCATAAGAATAAATAATGCATAGGGCCTTTATTACGTACTCGTACTGCTCGTACCACAATATGTACAAGTAAGGAAATTTAGACTACACCTACCCACGGACGAGTATATTACTCGTCCGTGCACCTACCTACTTACCTATCTAAGATTATAGTTCGTTTAGATAGATACCTACCTACTCCTTGCAGTGTCGCATCGCTTAGTCAAGCTTAATCAGTTATCGGACATGTTTTTAATAGATAAACATCTTTGTTGTTCTCGAAATCACCTGATAGATACGATGTTTACCAACTGTTTACCTAACAGATGATCTGACTGCTATTAGCTTAAGATGTAGGTACTACAATGTGTACAGTGTATTCACACTATATATATATTCCACAAGATAATAAAAATATATCCAATAATATTATGCAGCAATGTTGTGGGACAAGATAACCACAGCTAGTTTGGAATAGGCCCCGATATGCGGCTAAATCGAAGGCATACATGGACGCTTTAATTCTGTTGGTTGAGTTTATGTTATTGTCGGTCACGTAGGCAACAGAGCGAGTATTACGATGTAAGAAAGGGAGAGGCTATGATAGAGAGACGTGATTAAATGAGGGAGCGAGAGATAGATATGGCGTGACAACAAAGATGGCGTCGCCGGGTGCCGGTCGAACCGGTTGCCCGTACCACGTGGGTATTGCGTTGCGTCGTACCACTTCTTCGTACCGTAGCGCTCCCGTACATTGTTTGTCAACAAACGCCTTGTGAAGGTCATTCATAGAAGGGTTGAAGACAAAGGAGTTATTGCATAACGTCACATACAAACTAAAGAATCTCGTAAGAAAACGGTACAGACAGTGCTTGTTAGCGCAGGAAATACGAATGGGGCTTCAAAGGATTTAAAGTTTATTTTCAGGGAGCGGATTGTTAGGTATCAATGGATGTAGGTAAGTAACCGTAGAAAATAGTACTTACCTATGTAAATAAAACTACCTATCTAGGTATCAATAATTTGTCCAATATTAAGTCCTACCCACAGTCACTCTTACCTCCTCTTACCCATGAACGTAGAAAAAACAGATATTTAAATCTCTGAGAAAAAACACTCGTTTTTTGTACGTCCATACTCTTACCCAAAGACATTAAAAGAGATAATATCAACTTGCTAATTTTTATAGTTTAGAATAATCGTATAAGACAACAAATAATTTCGTAGGTATCATTATACCTACCTACGAAATTATTTGTTGTCTTATACAATTACATAATCAAGAAGTTAATGATTATTTGCTAGAAGAGTTTACAAGTTCACTTCTACGGATCAACTTTATAACATTTTGTTATGATTACCATTTTACATGTGATCCGTATAGTGACAAGATTCAGGAAGATAATCTTATCGATAAGGATTGTTATGAAAACAACAATGAGCATGTTTACAATAACTAAAAGCTGCGTCTACGTGTCTCTGTGGCTATAGGTAGGCGCTTACGTGTAGCTATTCTACGGCAATTTGTGTCTGGGATGATGCAATGAATCGTGAATGATAGACTACGTTTGGCAGATGGTTTCTAGCGTCAAACCAATAGGTTAAGATTTAATTATATTATGTCCAACTAAAAGAAAACATCTGGTGTGTACACTCATGGGATGGTATAAAATACCATAATATCCATCCCTATAGCTTCGGTATAACGACTACGAGAAAAAACTTAGGAGACAAAAAATGTAAACATGTCAGCGGTGCGAGTGAGTACGCATGCGCGGGCGAGAGAACACTACGACGCACACGAAGCGGGGAGAGACGCGGGGGGCGGGAACGCGCCTGGCGAGTGGCGAGCCGGCAACCGAGCGACTGCTCAACATCAGTTGGATTTCAGAACATCGAACGGGCGGGCGTGTGTAGGATGGATCGCTAACGACACCAGTATTTTTTTCATTCCGCCTTCTAACAGTGTTTGTTTAATACCTTCCGGCACAATTTCCGTGAATCCTTCTCGACCGGTGGTGCTTCATAGTTTTTGATTTTGGCGTTTATTTTCTACTGTCTTGTTTCGGAGCGCCGTTCCGATTTCACGTCGAGAAGGCGACCGCACAAGTTTGAAAGCGGCTTTTCAAGAGTAGTACTACCTACTCGTATTATTTTATTATCGCTGTAACAACGCATCAAGCAAACATCAAGATGGTGAAGAAGATCTCCGAAGAAAGTGTAGATAGCGGTAAGTCTAAGTTTTGTTGTACTTTTATCAAGCTTGTAAATTGAACGCAGTTCGTGTACTTGGCGCATTATTTTTATCGAGTCATCTGATTCTCGCGACCGGCTTTTTGTGTCGCCAACATCAGAATTGTTAATTGTTGACTATTAGTTGAAAAGTGAATTGTTATATATTCGTTTACATGAGTAACAAAAAAGATTAATTTCAAGATTTTGATCATGTAGTTTAGTTTAAATATCCGTTGTAGCGTAGGTAGGGTATTTAGAAAACTATTTAGCTTTATATAACTGCTCAATTTTCTCTTCTTTTTATAAACATTTTAAATCGAATCAAGTGAATTTCAGGAATGATGAAAATTCGAAATTATTTGGAAATGTGACTGATACAGAAAAGCTGCTGACGAAAAAGTCCTTGATTATGATCTGTTAGCCGGCGTTTGTTGACTAGAATCTAGTCAATGTGAATGATACATATGTACCTACCTATCTACTATATACAACTTTAAAATCGATAAATAAGCAGGCCTTGCCTTTTATTTTTGTCACAATTTATATAAAAAATCATCTGTATTTTAGTCATGAATTGGAAACGATGTACAGCTCTATGGTTAGTTTGTCATTAACTTAAAAAAACATTGCCTTTTGTGAGATATATTGGTAGGTTGTAATATGTATCAAAATACATAGTAGGTGACAAGATTTCAGAATAAACTTTGATAAATAAATTCTAGACTTTTACTAATCTACATGTGTCGACATTATTCATTTGTCATTCCTAATAATTCTATCCAATTGGCACTGACCATCCTTAATACCACAAAGTGCTTTTATGTTCATAATTTATAACCGAAGAATAACGTGACATCTATTATTTCCGAGAAACTCAATTAACTATGTATAACGATCTTGGACAAAACAGCTTTGTTTGGCAAATAGTTTAACCGTATTATTTCTCTTACATGCTCACCATAAGTTCATTTCTCGATTGCGCTAGTCAGTGTTAGGTACTTATGTCAAACAAAGTATCATCATAATAATATGGTGATATAAAAAACGATTAAACTATACTTTCTTATCTAGATGATTTACTTTAAATGTAAGAAGAATATCGAATTGCTTTCGTCAATGCATCCCTTCAAAATCGAATATAACAATTAGATAACTGTATTTTGACATAGGTATTTTTGCAGCATTGTAGGATATTTTTTTCTTTTGTTGTAAATAGCGTAAGGTCATCAAGTCATGTACTAATGTAAAAAAAATCAAATAAATATGATTAAAAAAATTACATAAACATACCCACTTTTCTATTAATAAGGACTTAAGCAATATAATCAACTGAATTCGTAACGATGAAATCCGTAGACGAACGAAAGAACGACATAGCTCTCAAAATTTGCAAGCTGAAGTGGCAATGGGCAGGCCATATAGTTAGAAGAACCGACAACCGATGGGGAAGAGAGGTTCTCGAATGGCGACCACGTCTCGGCAAAAGGGGTACAGGCCGCCCTCCAACCAGGTGGACTGATGACCTAAAGAAAACCGCGGGAAACCACTGAATTCAGAAGGCGCAGGACCGGGAGGAGTGGCGAACATTAGGGGAGGCCTACGTCCAGCAGTGGACTACAAAAGGCTGAAAAGAACAAGAAGAAGCAATATGCTCTCAAACCAAAAGATGAAAATAAACGCTGAGATAATAACACCATTAGGTCAGTTGGATGGAGGTCGATGATCGTCAACGGCTAATTTTAGAAATTTGTGGGAGTTACTCTGTTATGTCACTTACAGCTGAAGTTTTTGAAGAGCTTTGTGGTTAATATATAAAACACTGAAGAACTCAATAAAACGTTATTTTATTTATAACAAACGTACTTTTTGTAACGTTAATATTCGCAATGTTATAATAACGAAAATAATAACAATAAATGAAAGAAGTTCAAACAGTTGACAGAATGAAGCAGAAAAGATGTTGTAACATAAAAAAACGTTTTAGTAATATATCATTGGCAGTATTGCCACGATGAAAAAAATGCAAGTTTGAATTAAGTTTGTTTTTATGTGACAATAAACGACGGAAAATTAAAGAAGACCGGAAAAGTGTTGCTAAATTGTAGTAAATGTTAGAATGGATTAATTATCTCAATCATTTGTTACAAAACTTCAGTAGGTGTTACAGTAATAAAGTAATCGGTTTCCTCCAGGACCCAGGTAGATACCTACCTACTTAAAATAAAAAAAGTAATTGATGAAAAACTGAAAAATATACCACGATTTACGTGATTTCATGTTTACCACCATAAGGTATTACGAAGGTAATGTTTGAAAAATTAATTTGGTAAAGAATGCGTGGCTAATTGAATGCAATTTCATTATTCTCCTCGGTAACAATTCAACATGGCCGCTGAAGCGAGACGCCCCACAGCGTTCATTGTCAAGGTCACCTCATAACACCAAACTGCGCAACTAGCAACATACTCCAATCCAACATAGAATATTTGTGTACTAAGAAGCGGTAATGAGAGAAAATAAGCACTTAGATATTGAAACAGATAATTTTAGGAGTTAACCGAGCTTAAAACAAATAAACCATGCTTTTAAAAACTAAGTTACAATATTGGTACCTATGTAGAAGATATGGAATTTCTTATATTTAAAGACATCTTAATTAATGACTATCTTGTTTGATTAAATCTGTTGTTAAACGTAAGTAATTTCATCCAGAATTCTAAAGCAACGGCAAAATGTCCAAATAATGCCATTGTTAAATCACTTTAATCTTCATTGATTATTCAACCGTTATTATTTATTTTATCAAAGGAAAACGAGCTAACCTTGACCGTGGCGACTTAATGATTCATCGTGATTTAAAGCAAATGTTCCAAACCACACCTTTTGCTATTGCGTTGTAATTCTCTTCATGGTAATTCTAATCGATTTCTCACGTATTTTACCAATTATTGAACTAAGCTACTACTACTTTAACTTCTCTGAATTATATAGCATTTTAACAATTTGTTTATTGTTTTTGTAGTCTTCTGTTATAATTTTCCCAAAAACAACTATGTAGTTTTTTCCTATATACCAACGAGAAAGTAATTTACCTGAACAAGTATGGCCGGATTTGTTGCGTTTAAATAATCTTGATTAACATGCGACTTAATCAGTGACCAGTGAAAGCGGTTCAGTGGACAGCAGAATTAGTTTGAAACGCCCTGATAGAGGTTTCACTGTGATAATATCTAGTTAACTCGGTGCCAGGCAATGTTGGCAATTTATTCACTGGCTGCTCCACTTGTATCCGAGTCGACTTTGATCTCTGAAAATAGCAATTGTGACGGCTTGCGGGTCTAATAATCAGTGAAATTTGCCACGTTGTAAATTAATAGGCGGTCACGTTAGACCGATACAGATATGCCGTACAGATTACGTTAAGGGCATTTGCATTCAATTAGAAAGTGGCTCGTTTCTTTGCAGCTCCAGGGTAGACAAAAGTATTGGGTCCGTGATCGGCAAACAAGAGAGTGCAATCGTGGTCAAGCGTTAATGCCAACCAGATTAGAAAGTAGAAACCTCTAAACAGAGGGCGCATTTGGTGGCGACATTTTCAGCATTAACATTTGTCTCGACAGGTATCAGTTTTGTAGATACAAAACGAATAAACGCTAATCTCAGGAATACACAATCATAAATTAGCGTGTTAAGTAACTTAATAATGCTCACATATCAGTCAACAATTTGTTTTCAATGCTTCTCTTCATTACATCATCTAATTAGAAGATTCATTAGTGTTTGTGCATTTTATATGTGGTTATAGTGGGTTTTTCATTATTCCGAAGACAATTGATACAAAGTATATAATATACAAAGATATTATGCAAAGAAGTGCCAAAATTAACTAGAGATTCATTTCGGCCATTTTGCTAGTTGAAAAGTTCGCGGCTGTTTTTTGTTCGAGTTTACGCAACATGCCGACAACGTACCTATGAGTAATAAGCCGGCACTGCCACGTGGTGCCACGACTGCGAAGTCCATGCGTTTCGATCAGTCGTTTGGCTGCTTTGTTAAGATCGTCAATAACTCCCAATTGATACAGCTGGAACATTCCGCTTAAGGTCACCTCGAAATCGCGTGATACCTACAATGATTCTTCGATCACATGTTAATTGATTGGCTCTTATTGACTTCTTAGTCTTCTGACGCTAATTTCAATAATACATAATTACTTACTGACATTTAAGAAAGTCCTGCTACAATATTCTGTCATTACAACTTAGTTCGAAGCTACGGTTTCAAGTAAATAATATTTATACTATCAGCAATGTATTTGTATGGATTTGAATATTACTACCGGCGTCTAAATTTATTTGTGACAATGTACAGGTATAGTATTTCTTGAAACAACGGCTTGTGCGACATTTCCCGATTAAAAGCGCTTTTAATTCGTTCGAGGCGAAACGTGGGTGATGTTCTTTATGAGACTTTAAATATGGGTTTGCGTATCAACAGTGACTCACACTGAATCGGTTATCATTGTTTGGTTTCCCTACGGTTTCTTTGTTTTTACCTACTTCCGAATGCGTTGCTTGCACGGCATAGGTACAATGCCTCGTTAATGTTTGAACATGGTTTATTAATATTTATATCTAGTCTAGCGCAAAACAGGAAACCTCTATATTAAAACGAGTGATTGTGTGAGTGGGTGTGCCTCTGGTACAATTGTTTCAATCGCTAGCTTACTGCGCATTTGCTGTTGCTGTTGAATATCCTGTGTTTTGTTTACCAGGCCTTACCATTTACACCCATTGTCGGATATATTCGATTTAGGTTCCTATTTCTTTTAGGAGATAGCATCAAATTGGATTGCAAGGTTTTAGAGCTGGTATTTCCTTAGAAAACAAAGCTACACTTAATATTATAACGCTGAAGAGTTAGTTTGTTTCTTTGAACGCGCAAGTCTCTGAAACTACTGGTTCGAATTTAAAAATTCTTTTTGTGTTGGATAGTCCATTAGTGCAAAAACGGGGAAAATTATTCATATTTGAGGGCTTCCGTTGCGAGCGCTGCGTAAACGGTTCAAATTACCAAAAAATATATATATGAAAGAATTTTTCCTCCTTAAATGATCTAAAAAAACGTCCGCGACAGTATACATATACTGTCATCAATGACATGAGTCAATCTTAAAATATAGACATCTATATTTTAAGATTGACTCATTAGAAATAAAAGTATGGGTTTCATTTCGGACATATAAAATTATTCACGTCATGCTAATGATTCGTAATGATCCTCTCTAACACGGGTGAAACCCCGGGGCACAGCTAGTGGAATATAAAGTTTTAGCTTTATAAACGCTTTCGATCATTCTATTATATTGTTTATTGTGGATTGTTGTTTGCGATCTTACAGCGTATCAAATGGAATTAATCCATTATTTCACGGTGAATAAATGTTGCTCAAGCTCTAATGATTTAGTTTGGGAAAAACATTACTATCAAATAATATATTGTAACGTTTAATAGTTACAAAACGGGTAATTTTTGATAGTCCAGTATTTTTTAAATAGAAACTACCTACCTAAATGAAAAACAAATATGTACTTTACAAGGTATTGTCTTGTCATACGTAGGTACTTAATTGAAACGTAATTTGTGTTCTTAATTTTATGATCATTATAATTTTCGACCAGCAAAAAGAACAGTTACTGTTAACAAGAAGAGTAGGTAGATACTTTGCTTGAAGAAATAGATAAATGCTGATAATATAAAATTTATAGGTGGTAGAACCAACTTTCATATATCGAACAGGGGAATAGTCCCCTGGTCGTTCTATGAAACCACCACCACCGGTCGGTCGGTGATAGTATCGATACACCCAATATAGCGGTGCAGCGGTGAAACAATTGGTAGCGAAGTGCAGTTGTTAGCCAGACTTCTGTGTCGAGCATTCGGCGAAAAAACATGTCTTTATATGACAACAAACTACGAGTAGGTATGCAATACGTTTTACATAGTAGCACAGATAAACCTAATACCAGCTAACAGCAGTTTTTTTGTTCGGTTTATGTATTTTAAAAAATAAAGACTACATTCGATCATTGTTGATCTCAGTACAGTTCTCTACATTTTTGCATTTAAATCTCTTGTGACTTACTGGTTGTGATTCTGTCACGAAGTCTTACAATAAGGAAGCAATGAATAATGATAATATTATTATGGCACACATACAGCCTGAGTTCCACGTTAAGTCTTTATGTATAACCTGAGAGCATCAAGGTATTGACACAGGTATGACACCCGTATATAACCCATGGTATATGTATCACTTGGTACCTACTGGTATTTGGTCATTGCAGTACTTTCTACGCATTGTTACAATATAACTATGGGTCAATATACCTCGGGGTTTGTTGACTTATATTTGTGCGATTAAATATAATCATTTGTATCTATAACAAAAAAAATACAGTTTTTCAGTTCTAAAGCTAGTCTGCAGCAATGGTATTATCCTCCCTGGATTGCTACCATTTGTATTTTACTCTTATTTAATTTTAATCATTATTTGGCATATTGCAAAAGCGCTTTTGCCTATTGAATTAGAAAATACAAAATTGATTCTTGACATTCCTGACTGTGACATAAGAAAACAGCTGTGACGTGTGACGGACGGGGGCTTCGAGCTTATTGTTTGTTGATCGCGAGCGTCGAGTTTATTTATTTTCATTGAAATGGAAGTACTTTGTGCTGAATGTATTAACGTTGAATTGATAGTCGATTGCATCCCATTCGTTCTCTTCTAACCAAGTGTCGGAGTTCGAATGATCGCGTAACGTGGGCGCGTACGCAGCGGTGGGTGCGGCCATGTAGGTCGATGAACCGGCTTTGTTTGCCAACTCAGCTTGCATAGTCACGTCGCACGTCAGAATAATATTACATTCGAAGACAATTCCAACTCCAACTTCGAGCCTAGCTTCGTAACTTCAAAACATTGGCGTTTTAAGGAATATAATGGCGTATAACATTCGAATTCAAACACCGAAGGTGAAAACGTTACAACAATGGGTTGGCACCGAAAGCAAAGTGAGAGCTAACAACACGGGTCAGTTATTGTTTCCAATGCAATATGTAATGCGCTCTAGAGTTCATACACCGACGTGAAACAACATCCGCACCGCATAATTAATAGCACATTAGAAAAAGTCGTACTACTGCACCTAGATCGTAACTACTGCACCTCGTACATTTCTATTACAGTTTATTCCTATGATATTAGTTTTTTACTGCACATAATTATCATTATTAGCAATATCATTTCTCATTTCACATAGGCAGGTTCCTTTTGCTTTACAGTTTTTATTTAGGTATTTCGTAAACGTATTTCAGATTTTGGTCAAAATCAGCACGCATTTCGTAAATGCAGATATTAATTTCACGACGTAACTTAGAGCCGTGTTCAACGTCATTACAAAGAGGTAGAGGGAATTTTAACGAGAACATTTTTGCAAGAAAATATGTAAAACGCAAGCTTGTCATCCACTTTGCAAATGGGAAAACTGAAGAATCTTACATAAGCATAGCATCTTTATTGTCTGTAGAGACTATGTCGCTTTAGACACATATGGGTACGGTGAAAGCTGTATGTATTCGTTTACCAGAAACATAGTTTACTTTGCGAGACCCTGTCACTGACGAGATAAGATAAACTGAGGTCATGCTGATGTTATTTTTCAAGTTACCGTTCCTGTTTTGCTAATTATAACATTAATTAACGTGAATGCTACATGTTTTTATGCGTCAAATGGTTAATGGTTAAATGTATAATTTGCGAGGGTATCAAACTCTGTATTTTGCTTATGCAGGCAACTGTAATTTCATTCGAAGTGTTCGTGCGTATTAGAAATTATTGAAATTTACTATTCGAGCAACAAAAATATGCATGCGTTAGAAATCTTATAGGTGGTAAAACTTACAGTAGTCGCCCTCAAATGGCGATTATATTTATGTATCCGCTATATTTCATCAGTTCTATTGTTCTGAACACAAATGTTTTGACAAAAACCTAGTACTTATGTCTTGAGGATGGTATTAGACAGAACTAGTGTTCTGTTTTTAGGCTTGACGAACATTTTCATGGCCTGCAATGACCACATAATACCATAGTACATATTACCATCCAACTTGGATGCAGATTGTGCCAAGTGTCCCTCAGTCTAAAACAAATCAAAAACTCTTTACAGTAAAAATGCTGTTGTTGATAATGGTGTTAAATACTTTTTTCCTTTGTTGCAGGCGTCGGCCGTGGCAGCAGTCAGTCGGGCAGCGAGCGAGAGTGCGACGAGTTGCCGCTAGGGCCCGAGGCATCCGCGCCGGTGCCAATACCCGACAGCGAGGAGCTCCAGCGCCGTAAGGAAGAGGCGCGCCGGAAGCGCAGGAGGAAGAAGCGCTCCGGCAGCTCCGTGGTCACATCGTGTTTCCAGGGTCAGTATTCTTACAAGTCAAATCAGTAGCGAATTCAACGTAAAACCCAGTATTGTCCGAACTGTCCGATGTAGTGTAGTTTAGTGGAGGCTCGTAACTAATACATGTTATGGAGCCTACGGTAACTAAGATAACAATGACAATAGTCCAGCTTATTTACTTCCAGGTACAACTAAAGAAAATGGTCAAAAAGTCTATGAAAAGAAAGTAGAAGATCAGATGCGCTTCAGTATTGAAGCGGTCGTTAAATCATTGTTTCAAAATCGTGTTGATGTTAATAATATTCTGTAACATAAACACTTGAAAAGCTCATTAGTTTAGAATTAGACCAAAACTAATAAAGAATACGCAACTTACAAAAATACACCAATAGACTAAGTTGTTTATTATTGAAATTGTTAAAAAAGTATAGAATATTGCAATAATAAGGACAAGTTCCATTTTATAAAAATATATTACGATGCCAGGATCCTTCTTTTTGTAACCGATATTTGCATCTATAGCAATTTGTATCGGCACTACCGACATGACACTAACCCTTCATATCTGTCCATCGATAGTACATAAAAGGTTATGTCTCGCTCAAGGCGGAACTAGTCAAGAGTAACTTAGTAACAATAATAAGTTTTTAGGCCTTGCCTGAATTATAGGTAGTATTATCATTATCACTTTGTTCTCAAAATGTACATGTAATGGCTTATCACATAAAATATTTCTATTTTTGTACGGATTGGGGTCGATTTACCCTTATCAGATATTCCAATGAAACATGATAATAGCTAGAAGTAATTCACAACGAGAATTTTGTTAATATTTACAGAATAGACTTCGCCCTTCTTAGGATCGATTGAATTTGTTTATTCACATCGTTAATCTTACCCAATTCCTGGTTCGTGTACGTTTAAATTTGAGGTTGTTATTGGTGAATCCTCAAGCACGATTAAATACTTGTTCGTTTTGTACGTTATTGCGTAATGAAATGTTTATAACGATGCGTGATTAAAATCTAAACAAATTGAATATTTTGAACCTGAATTAGAACTGAATTTCACTGTTAGGCAACTATCGTCAATATTTATATGTTTTCAATAGATTTGCTAAGTTGTTGCACTAATCATCAAATTTTGAATTCAATGTTTGTATTTATGAACAATTCGCAGTTTTGTATGGCAATAGTTTGCTAGAAACGATCACACATACTAGTGATTGCGTAGATGAATAGTAGAATAGAATGTGACATAAATTCAGTTTTACGATACACTTCTAAATTTATTTTCACTGAAATTCTTGCAGAAGTGCCTAACCTTTTTTAATTATTTTTGATTATCTAGTATTCCCTCCTTGTTATCTTAATTATGCGTTTATTGTTCTTGTATATTGTATTTGAACATTGTAAAAGGTAAATTCGTTAAACAATTGTACAGTTTCTCAAAGTTACCAACCTTTTTCATTGTCCACAGACCTATATAAGCTGACAGGAGAGGTATTGGGCGAGGGCGCGTATGCCTCGGTGCAAACGTGCGTCAACATATACACGGGGCAAGAGTTTGCAGTGAAGATCATAGACAAAGTGCCGGGGCACGCCCGCGCCCGGGTGTTCCGCGAGGTGGAGACCTTCCACTACTGCCAGGGACACCCAAATATAATCCAGCTCATTGAATTCTTTGAGGACACCGACAAGTTCTATCTTGTCTTCGAAAAGGTGAGCTGGACTATCTTTTTCTAATTTAAATGAAGTAAAGACGAGTATGCAAATGTTAATTAGTCGCTGTAGCTCATGGACATCTTCACACAACTTCGAGCAAGCCTGAGTCTTCCTAAGGTTGTATACAGTTGCCATGCCACTCCGGAGGCTGATGGTAGCCTTGTGTAGTGTAATTCCACAGGAAACTGAACTTTTCCATCATCACAATAGAATTGATTCACGGCAGATATGAGTGCAGCGAGTTACTTCCCCGGTTGTACCATGAAAATTGTATCGTCTTACCTACCTTAGACTACTTACTTCTCACAATGAGGGAAAACACTATGAATCAGTAATTCCCAACTAGAAACTACATCCAAAAGTATAGATACGTTTAAGGTTAGTTAAGTTTAAGGGAAATTAACTTTCAAATTTATCACCCACTGCTGTTAAATTTGATAGATGTGTATGGCTTCCTTTAAAATGCTAGACAAGACGACTACTGTTGACATCATGCCCGTATTAAGAATAGATTAGCTTAGCAACAGTTTACAGAGCTGAATCATCCTAAAGTCCTCGTTCGTTGCACAAATGTTGCATCACCTACATCCGTCGCGTGACAGGTCGAATCGTCTTCATACTGTGGTTTCTTGCATAAACACTACACGATATACATACGTAAATGTGACCACAAGCTTTACCAATCCTATAGTTACCTATATAGTTGAACAACCTCTCGCAACCTTCCAGTCTATTTACAATTTATAATCCTAAAATACTTATACCTATTCCTTTTTTTCTCGGTTTCATTAAGAAACTTCTCGCATCGCATATTTCGAATGCTGATTCTCTCAAGCATGACAATATTACCATAAAATTATTGCTCAAATTAAAATTAACCAAAAATACGCTTCTCTTTGGAACCGCGTCTTTGTTTACACCTTGCTGTTGATTACTAAAGAATAATAATAATATAGTAATGATGAAAAGTATAATAATAATATGGAAATTTAGCGTTTTTTTGGTTATAAGTAATTAGTATTACTATACTCAAAGTTCATTCACTATTCAAAAAGCTTCGATCGGTATTCTTCACATTACATTGGTCACGCCTTTACGCTTCGTTGTTGAAAGCAAAATATATATTCCATTGTGGCATTATTACTCATACTGTATTGTCATTGTTATTTAGTAAATAGATTTCACTTATTTCTATGTTAATTACATTGTTGCATAATTTCATTGAAATTCGCAATATAGTTCGATACACTTATGTTTATAATCCGAAGTTTAAATATAAAATTTTATACAATGATGCGCGTAAAAAGTAATTCTTGTAAAATACTAATGGAATGTATGTTTAATAATAAAATTCTGCTATTTACCAGTCAATTGCGAATAACTTACGGTTACTTATGATATGATTCAATACCTACATACGTGACTTTTTGTAGTTTCAACCGCAACCTACCTACTGTTTATCAACTATGATGTGGATTTTAATGATTTACCTTATTCTTGCGATGTAATAATGGAAGGTAGGTACCTACTTTTATGGTTGTTTGTAAACACGGTTCAAGGCTGGGGGCGCGGTTGATTATCGCATGTTTATTTGTCATGAGGAAATGGTGAATGAACCACCAGATATTTATAAGCCATTTAAAATTTTAGGCATAATTGATATTACTCGAAAAGTTTTCCATATACAGTCCATTTTTAGGCATTGTGTTAAGTAGCAAACAAATTAAATATTGCCTCTGTCATAAAAATGTGAATTGTGAATTTCGTCGTATGCTCATGGATGTATTCAAATACTGTTTGATTTTTTCGTTTCTGTGCAAAAGTACCTGTACAGGTAGTAGAGAACGAGTTTATAAAGTGAAATGAATGTAGGTAATCTATACCTATTTCGAGCGATTCCTGAATGTGATGTGAACATTTGTGATTGTTTGTTTGTTTACTAGTTACAAAATTTCTAAAAAACTGGATTGTGGTGCATTACACTGTATCATTGTTTGACGAGCATCGATACGACATTGAGCCGACAGAAATGTTGAAACAACAAAATGATCGTGTGTCTTGAACGGATACAAACATCCACGAAGATGACGTGACGTTAACGTACTGTGAATGTAAACAAGTGCCGATCCTTTAGCTGTTATATTACAGAACAGTGTCAAACATTTGATTTAGCTAAACACAAAAATAAACATCATTGAGGTGTTTATATATAATATCAATATGTAATAGGAAATTTTACTGTTCCCTTTGAATGCGATCGTTGATCTTTCTGGAATATTCTGGATACAATGTCAGGTCCCAGGATATTATAAAAAAGTATACTCTGTGATAGATACTATAAAACAATTAAAGACGAAAATGATCAGAAATCAAAGGTTTGATTAGCATTACTTAGGTAAGATGATAATATAAGTACTTACCTACTATGAAAAAATTACAAAAAACAATAATACAACTTGAATGCTTACAAATAAAACTGAAAAATCCACCTAAAACATGTACAAATATAATCCACAAAGTACCTATTAACACAATTCCGCAGACTATGGAAAGGAAGAAAGACAAGGGCATAAGCGTGTCCAATACAATAAAATCACAACTTAAAAGAGAAGTTCGCAGGTTGAAAAAAGGGTTTTGATTTTCAGATAGCACTTTTTGATGTCATTCATATTGTTTTATCAAGTACGGAACTCAATATATAATGTGGTTTCGCTTGTTCCAGATCAACGGCGGCCAGCTCCTCTCGCGCATCCAGGAGCATCATTACTTCTCGGAGCCGCAAGCCGCGCAAATAGTGCGCGAGATCGCGAATGCCCTTCACTTCTTACATGGAAAGGGCGTCGCACACCGGGACCTGAAACCCGAAAATATTCTCTGCGTGAACAGGGATAGCTTGTGCCCCGTCAAGATCTGCGATTTCGATCTTGGCAGCGGCATCAGCTTCACCTCGAGCCTCGCGAGCCCACTGGCTACCCCGCAACTTATGACGCCGGTTAGTATCTTTGAATTTATTACCATCTTCTTCATCTTGAGGAATCAAATGAAGCTCGGCACGCAATTAGCTTATCTGTTTATATCATTCTTTTTTCTCTTCACCATTATATTGCATCCAAAACTAATTTGCTCTTTGATATTCCAATGATTTTTTCTGTATGTGTTTTCTTTATTACTTTCCTTTTTTCGTTATCAAAATAGGTAGAATGTAAACGTGTTTTGGTGTCCACCCATACTGTCATAAGTGTCATAACTATAGGTATTGAAATATTTACTCTAATTGAATCTTTCAGATTTGTTTATAGTATTGTGTTTGCATTTTAAATTTCAATGCAATCACTTTTGGTACTAGCTACTGGTAGTACTGGTACGCATGTCGAATCAAAGAAAAAATACAATTTTATCAATTAAATGAACTTGCTTCAAAATTCAACTACCTACGAGTGTGGTATTGTTTTATAAAATATGCAGAAATGCTGCCAATCCTGACTGCAAACTTAAATACATAATATAATGAGGCCGAACAATCGAAAGAGTAGGAGGAAATACCAGAATACTAAACGAAACGAAATACAATATATTTAAATTGTTAATTCTTTGGCATGTACCTGATAATTTTTACTAACTAGTTTCTTTATTTAAGTGATGTGATCAGTAGGAAAATGATAATAGTACGTTACTTGAATCTAAACGCTTATTGTATTGTGTGACTAATTTCTTCCATAATGAATATTTATGTGAGTCTAATTCAATATTTTTGTTAGATACAAATGCAGTTAAGGAAAATGACATACACAGTCATAGTTTAGCGATACAATAAATAACATTTTGTTACGAGTAATAGTGTTGTTCCAAATTGAATAGCTTTTTGTGTGGTAATTATAGAAAAGTTTATTTTTTTCTATGCCGCACGTGTAGTGATTATTTGCAACGTGATCATAACTCCAAAGATACTTTATGCTTCTGTCCAGATTCAAAACATTTGTTATAAATACTTTGTCTAATTCAATAAACTTTTGAGGTGTATAAAATTTCTTTTGTTACGCAAGCAATTCAAACTTATTGATAAATTTTCAATTTACTGGGTTTTTGCGTAGACAATAGCACTATAAGTAATTCAAGCATATATTATTAAAAGTCGCACATTTTATACTTGAAGTTCAAACAATGGTTGTATTGAATGAGACCCAAGGTCAGAATTTTAACAGGTGACATATTTTATTTGGAAGGTAGGTATTTAAACAGAGTTTCGACTGAAAATTTAATCAACTGTTGCTATTTGCCTTATCCTGGTTCTGCTATTATTAGCATTGTGATAAGGTCACGTAATTAACAACCGAAACGCTAAGGCACTGATAAAGCGTTAGATTTTTAATTTGGCAAGATTTTGTGGAAAAAAAACAAGGTCATATATATGACTCTTGATACAATTTAATTTTATATTGCTCGAATGATCAATTACGAAAATTCGATTTCGTCTCACACGATCAGCTGTCACGGTGCCCATTATCGACCCATAGCCATTCTGTTATCTCCATTATATGTATGTATTGGGAGGAGGAGGAGCTTTTTTCCGCCGTCTTTTTTCTCTCAGCTCAACATGAAAAAATACATTCAATAAACGAATATTTTGTATTCCTAATATTAGATAAATTAATATTTTTCTTGCCTTATTTCTTTTTTTCTAATGTCTACTTAGCGTTTAGCGCTAATAGGTTTTTAATTTTTTAGAAGTTGATAGGTACATAATTAGTTTGAAGGCCTCCTAAAATGTAACTAGGTAATAGCCCGGTGAATTACTCTTGGAATTTAGGCTTCCTCTTGTCGTCTTTATTTTATTCTGGTCTGGTTATATTCTTCTGCTAATTATTCAGTTATCTTTTTTCCCCATGTAGTCTTTGCAGAAAAAGGATGTATGTACAAAATGGCCACAACTTTTCTTTTTCTCAATATATTCATACTTCATACCAGTCACTAGACTCGTCATTCAAGGTATAAAAAGAACTATTAATTCTACAAAGTCTTAGACCAAAGAAACGTTATCCTCCTGTCAACCTTCAATAAACGTTTTTCATTTCATTTCAACCTTTCATAGTCTTGCGTTTTCTCATCTAATCTCTTTTTGAAACTAACAAAACTAATAATCATTTTGTTTTGTCCACAGGTGGGCAGCGCAGAATTTATGGCGCCCGAGGTGGTGTCTCTGTTCGCCGGATCGGCCGCGACGCACTACGACAAGCGGTGTGATCTGTGGTCGCTGGGCGTCATCGCGTACATCCTGCTGTGCGGGTACCCGCCGTTCCGCGCGGACTGCGGCGCTGACTGCGGCTGGGAGCGCGGCGAGAACTGCCGCGCTTGCCAGGACCTCCTCTTCACCTCCATACAGGTTTGTTGAGGAAATCACTATTGTACTAAATTCTCTAAGATTCCTTTGTTTCTAACGGGCAAGTCACACTTTTTTAGCATCGGCCATCGGCGATTTCGTTGCAGCGATTCAGCATCCGAAATGTGCGATTCCGATGCTGCGTTCGCAATAAACAAAACGCGATGCAGCAACCGCCAACCGCCGATGCTAAAAGTAAAAACTAGCTAGTGGCCTAGTGGGGCCGAAAATTCATTCTACATTCACATGTGTCCACAAAGAAGTCGACCTAAAAGCTATACTGTCTCAAGAAATTAGATTTTAGAATACACAACTAATTGCTTACATTGAATATTTAACGTCTGTTAATGAAACCTAAAGCGGAGCATTCACGTGAAAAAATGAGTAATGATTTTTCTAGTGTGACATGAATCCATGGTCATGTTTTTTTTTCAATATGGTTGAGGTTAAGGGTTAATAAGTTTTTTAAATGGTTAAGGGTAGCGTAATTACCAAAACTACTCCGCATTGGCATAAAATAGTGGAACAAGTTCCAGAGTTTTCTAATATTTTTACATATTATAAATTAGACCCATTCTAGCTATGGGATACAAAAAGGGTTGCAGTAAATTCCCAAAACTGTCGAACCCGCGCAAATTTCTGACGTATCTTTCTTGTTGGCAGGAGGGTCGTTACACGTTCCCAGAGGAGGAGTGGTCGCACATCTCGTCCGAGGCGAAGGGGTTGATCCGTCAGCTGTTGGTGCGGGAGGCCTCTCACAGGCTGAGTGCTGAACGCGTGTTGCAGCATCCCTGGCTGCGACGTGCGGACGCCACGGCACACTACCCGCCACTGCAGACGCCCATCAATATCAAACGGTGAGTGTTCTGTACTGGATGTAGATCGGTGCGACCCATCATTATTGTACCTAACTCTGACTAGGTTTTGCGCCGGAGCAGTTTATGTCTGGCACTGGCAACACTGGCATCACTGCCATGTGTCATGATTGCGGCGCGGGGATGCCACGGTATATTTCTATCATAGAGTTATAATATACTAGTATATTATAAGTCTATGATTTCTTTCACAATATTGACACCTTTCTTTTTGTAATATAGTAATATTAGAGGGTTAGTATGACGCGCTGTCATTGCTTGGAAGCAATCTTTTGTATAGCAAACGCGTTTCGTCGGATCTTGGTCTGATTCTGAATTTAGCGCATGTATAACTTATCGGTCTGCAACCTTCTTGTGTAAGATATTTCCACTACATGTTTTATTTTTAATTTAATTGTTTTATGCAAGGTAATACCAAAACGTAACTATGAATTCTCTTTTGTCCACAGCAACATGTCAGCGCGCAATTTATCCAACTTCGCGGAATCCGCGATGGCGGTGAACCGGGTGATCCAGCAGCACTTCTCCATGAACTACTCGTACATGGAGCGGCCGCCGACGGCGCTGCGCTGCAGCAAGTCTTGTCACCCGAGCCCGGACGTGGAGCGCGAGGCCATCCTCGAGGACGAGCTGGAGCGCGGCCTCGGCCTCGGCCGCGTGGTCATCGACCACTGCGGCGACGACTACTGCGCCCCCCTCGGCCTCTCCCCTCCCACCGAATCGCAGCTGCTGCGGCGTCGCCTCCAGACCGACAAACCCCTCCCGGTCCACTAGACGCCGTCCCCCGGACCACCCAGATTCCACTTCAGTGCGTGAATGAATCTTAGCTGTAGATCAGAAATGCTTCTACCGTCTTTAGATTACGCGGCGGCCGCATATGATCGTATTGGAGTCGAATGGACTGTAGATGGTCACCGGAGTTCCGAACACCCGCCGATTTGCGACGCAACATTGCGCGGCAGTGCCTCACTTGGCCCTCACTGTGACGTCCGGTCGCTCAAACTAACGTTAGATCTGTCGAAATTCCCCGTGCCCGTGAGATAGGTCTACGGTGTGTGCGGTCGTCGTGACGCCGCGACTAGTTTGTGCCTCGGGCCCCGCCCGACACATTCCACCGAGCGCCGCAGTACAATGGACCCACCTTGGTTTCGAGGCCCTTAGGGCCAAATTTAACCTGCGACTTGCTAAAGTCTCAATCGCTCGCCGATATTTCAGTTTAATGCCCGTTATTATTTTAATTCCTTTCTTTGCAGATTACATAAGTTTTCATTTGATTTTGATATGTTCTCGTAAGCGATCGCATATGATCACATCGCAATTTAAATTGGCAATGTTTTTTTGTTTGATTGAACGATTGAAAAGTTAGGAAGTCGCAGGTTGCATGTTGAAAGCACCGTTAGAAATGGTGGCAGCGAGTTGGTTAACACCGGCGAGACTCTGTGCCAATGGATAATATTCCTCCAGTGATAGAGATCCGGTCGCAATACTGTGAACGGTACATATAGCTGATACAGTTTTATTTGAGCCTTTTAAAGATATATTTTTATGGATAAATAAAAACGACTGAATAGTTTTTATCGATATGTAGAGTATTTGTGAGTTTATGTTGAGGCGGTGTCCGCGCCGCCGCAGACCGGTATCGGTCGATAAAATCGTATTATATTGAGATAGTTGTGCTGATCTACATACTTTATATCGACTACATAATTATTATAAAATAATTATTTTTGGATTTATGAAATCCGTTATTTGAAATTGAGCTTATTTGTGTGATTGCCTTTTGTTCGTGGCCTATCTATCCTTTGCAGTAAGACAAGCGGGCAGTCGACATTTTGTTGGGGCCTTTAACTAAATCATGAACGTTGAAAAAACAATACGTTCATGAACTAAATATATTGACACTGACGACGAATTATTTGATTAATGCGTTAAAATAGAAAACAAGCTTGTGTCATTTCAAACGTTCCAGTTATCAGCATAACCGAAAATAACATCGGAGTAATGCTTCAGCGTCGTCGGTGTTGCTACTTATCGGAACGTATGAAAAGGCACAAAGTAATTATCAATTTGACCTGAAGGTTAGATTCGTCGCGCCGGGTGCATTTGCCCGCTCAAAGTGTGGACTGTCCGCAACAAAAACAAAAGAATGTTGTTACTTTTGATAGCGTTTTCGTATACTAGTCTGTTTATGTGATTGTTTTTGCATTTTTACCAACGATGGAAAAACCGCGTCTCATTAATTAAGAATGAAGCTATGTTTTTTACGATTGTTAAGGGCAATATGTGACATTTTTTTCCGTGAGGTTCAAGTGTATGTAGTTGCGCATAACGATAGTAAGTTACGAGTTAAGAATAAGATTCGCTTTGTATTTGTGTACTGTCGAGGGGCACTAGTGAACTGATTGTATGAAATGTCATATATTTCTGACCTGAACTGTGTTGGTTAAGTGTTGCATGGGGTTCCATGGAACTGCCATAATATTGTGATCAGTTTGAATACTTTTATATTGCTGAAAGAATGAAATGTTGAGGTAATGTTAAGTGTAGACCTGCTAGAGTGTAACCTGCGTAGGACGTTGATTGGAGGGAACGATCAGCGCCACCGCTTTTGGCCGTTAAATAATGTATTTCACAAATTTTATAAAATATTTTTTCATTATTGTAAAATTTAATATTACATATTATTACTTTTATAACCCGGTGGCTTTTATCCAATCAATTCTAAATTACTTACGCAAAAATTTGTTAAAATTTTGTTTTCGACTAAATCATTGAAATACAGATGTTTGAATTTTTATGAATTTGTTTTATTTTACTTTTTAGTACATACTTACCAAAATATAATCAAAATACTTACCCATTAAACTTTAACACAATATGATGGTATCGATCATATTATGCATGATGAGTAATGACTGTGCAAAATTGATTGCATTGTTGCTCATCAAGTCGTCATACTCATCACATCATAAGCATGCTTTCCTTCTTTTTGGTCATCAAATCACACTTATTATTAGTGGGTCAGGTACAAACAATGGAGTATTGGCTGAACCCTTTTTGCGTGCTACTGCTTCGTACGGGTTTCTCCATTATTGGAGAGGCCTAGATGCCTTTTACTTATACCTGCCCTACACGTTGCGAGAAATCGTTCAGAGATCGGCCGATTTTTCTCTGAACAGAGAAATCGGAAGCCCCTAGTGCCTCCACACGTCACCGATATCTGATTCGATCGTCAGTTTTCCGCAGAAGTTCGCACAATAAACATGTTATCAAGATGAAAAATGATGATCTCGCTCTTGCGTTATTTATTAATTTATTAATTTAAACATTAGTGTGAGGCATTTGGTACAATATTTGGAGGTCTTAATGCATAATACGAGTTCAAATAAATGCTACCTTTTCAGGCTTCACACATCATAATTGTAAACTTACAAAATAGAATATTAAAACAGTTATGTGAGAAACTTAATATTTATCATTAAATGTCAATAATACAATTATATATAATATTGTTATATAACGATGACCCCTGTGGCGCAATGGTTATCATGCCAGACTGCCGATCAGAGGGTCCCGGGTTCGATTCCCGGCGAAGCAGAAATTTGAATGATTTAAAAAGTTAAAAATAATTATATTTTTTGAAACAATTATTGTTTAAGTCTAAAATAATCGTAACTTTTCAATTTATCAGGTAGTTGGTTGTATATTCTAATTGTCATACATAATAAAACTATTTCCAGATGTCAAAGATAACTTGGTATGATGTATGTATGTACATATAATAAAACCGTTTTGCATTCCAACAAAACGGTTATTATGTGTGTGAAAAAACACACAGCATTTGTTGAAGAAGCGTCTAAAGATTTATCCTATAAAGCCAGAAAATATTGTACTTTACCTCATTATTCCTTGGTCTGTATGTACCTGTCTCTTTCACACAGCAGCGCGCGGCCATTTTCCAAGATGCCAAGCCTGACATTTGTCAATGTCAAATCATAGTCGGTTCACCAGCAAGCTCCTTGCTCAAATGCTGTGTGTTTTTTCACACACATAATAACCGTTTTGTTGGAATGCAAAACGGTTTTATTATATGTGTTTCCAAAACACACAGCATTTGTTGAAGACCTGTTTGTGATCTGCTGGGGGAAGTATACAATTAAATGCTATGTTGAAAAATAATCATTCAATCTTCAATTTCAATCAATCAATCTTGTTTCAAACATTTTGAAATATTTAGAGTAATAAAATTAATGAACATATTACTATGTTAACAAAAAGCTGACAAACTAAAGAACAACAATAACAACTTTCTGCCAATAATCTGAATTCAACAGAAAATATATTTATAAAGCTTCTGCCTTTTAATAGTATTTTTAGGAAAAGGATTGCAAATAATAATGAAAACACTAAAAGTGAGATCAATTGATTTGATTTGAGTGAATTGATCACACTACAATATTAAGGCTCTGTGCCTTAAAGGCATTAAGTTTTTGGACATTAATTAAGTGTAGTGTACTGTAGCATATTATTTACTTTTACGTGTAGCACCTGCTACTCTGCTACAACCTATTTTTAAGAGTTTCAGAACTCCTCCAATTATTCTCCTCAGAATCTCATCAGTTGGTCTATTTTCTAAGCAACTCCTATACACAATAGCAGACATACTGTACACTACCAGGAACTGCATTTATGCCAGCTGCTTTAAAAAATGTTTCTGATCCAACCAGCTATCATAATGGGAATAGCTGTTCTTTTATTAAAATAAACAGACTAATTAGATCAGGTTTACTGAACCAAAACTTTGCTTCAGCAACCATCCTGACTGTCAACTGTTAGTATTATCTGTTTTAGATACAAACTTGCCAATGCATGATCTGATTATTGCTTAGCTTTCTTTTTATTTACCTTCTGATAATTTTAATAGGTTAAAATCATGAATTCTACAACTAGATCTTATAAAATATTACCTTATAGCTATATCAAATAGCCACCTTGAGACCACTTAAGCCAATTAAAGATCAGCTGTGTTTCCAGTTTGCATCATTCTATCCTCAGATAGGAGCTAAAAAGCTTTACTAGATACAGCTTTCAAAACTTAGTACACATTTTTTTTATTGCTGTGCTTGATGCTGTAGATCTACGTTAAATGTAGAAGTATTTTTCTATAAGTAAACTTGTCTTCCTAAATATAGTAATTATAACCAAAAAACTAGTTATCTCAATGCTCCCTGGCATTCATTCTAGGCAACATTATTGTGCACACAATACCCAATATCTGATTGAGCTTAATACAAGTAAAAATTTAATAAAATGAATAAAAAGATGTTGAATCTCACCAACTCTTCTTTGGAAAAACCATCTCTGCTGAGGTCTAGTGAGCTATCTGATCTGCCCACCCCAACTCTCCGTGCTGGAATATACAGCTTTTCCACCTGAGGTCTGGGGGCCTCCCAGTAATGAGGTTTATCAGGTTCTTGTTCAAATTTATTATTGGATATAGCTCTTCTAGAGCTCTCGTCTTTGAATCTGTTAGAACCTCGGAATCAGATTTGGTGGTGGGTTTTACCTACCCGAGCTTGTAGTTCCAATAACGACTGAATGCGTCGTAAAAAATTGGCTGACCCATCTCTGCAGTCCAGCGTTACATAGTGGTGTATGACCACGCTTGCCCAATCGTAAAAAATTGGCTGACCTATATCTGGAGTCCAGCGTTACATAGCGGTCTATGACCACGCTTGCCCGACAAGCTTAATAATCAACTTCAGGTACGCCCCAACTTTTGCAAACGGCCTCCGAGGCTGGGGGCAATATATGCCATTCCGGCATATGTAGGTCTGTTTCGAGATTGGCGGTCGGCTATGCCGTTGTATCTCCCCGAGAGGTACGCCGCCCAGAGCATGATATTCAAACGCTCTGTCAATTCCAATAGCTTCCATGTCAGGTTAAGCAGGGCTCGTGTGATCGGGCAAATCCCTGTACATTCAGAAAGATAATTCCAAATATCAGCTAAGAGTGTCCTGTTGTCTTACTGCACTATTACATGTAAGTTCTCCAGGAACCTTTACTGACGACTTATGGCACCATAATAAAATATTGTGAACAACTCTTTGAGGTTCATGTACCAGGTGCCCTGCCCCTGTGGTGTACTAACCATGTGCCTGACATGTATTTGCTATTCATGTGAGCACTCCAGCTCGCATCCGATGCGTCTGTAGTGAGTGGCTCACTTCTTGTGCAGAACCACCGAGCTGTGGTATATGGCGTTCCGCCACCAAGATAATCTATCTTGCTGCACTAAAAGAGGAATCTTCCTCTTTACTGGAATTGATTAAGGCCTCTTAGAAGCTCTGCATATGTATTCGCCATTCATGTGAGCACTCCAGCTCGCATCCGATGCGTCTGTAGTGAGTGGCTCAGTTCTTGTGCAGAACCACCGAGCTGTGGTATATGGCGTTCCGCCACCAAGATAATCTATCTTGCTGCACTAAAAGAGGAATCCTCTTTACTGGAATTGATTAAGTCCTCTTAGAAGCTCTGTATATGGCAACAATGCAGTCACTCTTTTGGTGTGGTTAAACTTGCAAAATCAAGTAACCCTAGTAAGTACATCAATGTACTTCAAACTATTAAAATAGTTGATTTTTTCAACTTTATAAAGCCATGGTACAACCTTCAGCATTCTATACCAGGACATGGGTTGGGGTTAATACTGACATCTGCTAGTTAGCATTCCAGTAACTCTTAACTAAGGTCCCCGAGGCCTGGTAACTCAATTTTGTCTGATATTTGTTTACCAGGCAGGATGTAACATTCTTACATAGACCATAAGTCTTATGCCACTTATGCATAAAGTCTCACGAGACCCATCTGGACAGTGGCAAGGATTATGCGGGCAAGAAATTACAATATTGTAATAAATTTGCAGAAATCTATGGAATAGTTCTGCGATTGGCAGGTAAATATGCCTGTTGTACTGTTGGAGTAAGTTCCAGGCTACCCCAATACTTAGGGAGAGAACCACACCCAGCAATGCAATGGGATGCAAAAAAGGGGTTGCAGCCAGGATACATCCAATTGAGATCCTAGATGAAAATCTTAGATTCTTAGCAGAATCTTACTTAGATCCCCTCAGTTTGAGTATGGGATGCATGTCTCCATTTTGCTTTTCTTATATAGAAAGCCTATGTTTACAACTGGTGACATTTTTAATATAAGAACTCTTGACCCCTTGTTTGGGAATTTTTTCAATACATTGGGACTAGTTTTGCATTGGGATTCTCATTTTAAATGGTATTTGGCCATGTGTTTCTAATAAACATGTACATACATTCTTGGATTTCTCAAAATTGGTCATGTTTATAATATTAAGGTAATGAATACAAAAAATAAATAAATAAACACCTAGGTATTTAAAATAAGTTGTGTTGCCACCAATCCCGTCATTCCTATGTGTGTTATATATGCAGCCCCCCTTGAAAACATGTAATACCAAATTTACATGTTACATTACATGCACAGTGTAAAGTTATTTGTATTGATTAAAAATATCTATAGGGAAATTTCTGAAAGTTAGGATTATTTCCAAATGCCTGATTGTTACTTGATTGAATTTTGTGATCAAATTAATCACTCTTTTTATAAATAGTAACAGTCTGATGAAATATATGATTTGTAACCAAAGGACTATTCAGGATAATATTTAGGTTGGTTAAGGCACTCTGTGCCACCACATGACTGCATAACAAGCTACAAAGCCTGAAAATTGAAAATATACTTAGCACTTGGGAGGTTTTCTCTTAACAATAGGGCTTAAGATAGTACTCCTAACAATAAGGAGTCTAACAATAAGGTTATTAATTTCTTTTATAATACCTTTTTCTGACCTTCCACAAATCATCTGAACACTTTTAAGTAGGTGTGTTCCAGGCCCAAATAGTTCTGTCACCTTACTAAATAAGGAGGTAGACTTAAGTTCACCTGACTTTCTACCTGCCCAGTTATGTAGCTCCTGCAGACCCTGTTTTAACACTACTGGTGTAATTCTACATAGGTCAATATGGCTAAGGTCAGAAGGTCTTTGGTTTTGTTGAAGTAATATAACTTCTCATTAATTTTAGGGGCCACAAAGCCATAAGTGGTTTCATTTCTTTGTTTATGACTAATAATGGGTATATTATATTAAATATAATACAGAATTCGTCTATATACCAAAATTTTATAATTTGGCTAAAGTGAAATTGTCACTACTATTACGAGGATTCACTAATCTCCAAGACAAAGCTACTAGGTAGACTGAGAGTGCATATCTCCTTAGAATCATCTTTTTGATTTGATTTAGTGTTGTATGTGTTTATTTCTCTGTTGTAGCTAGCGATATAACAGGGAATCAATTCGCGGGTCACTAGACCCGTACTTGTTTACCTACGCCTTTTATTGGGATTCGGCGAGGCTTAACCCTCCACAGGCTCCACATCTTCCGAAGATGAGGAAACATCTGCGTATCGACCTTGAGGTCGGGGTCGAGATGGCCGTTCTCCATCCGAAGCAACGGCAATTTGCTAACACTATCATCACTAATCTTACCTTGTTCAGAATAAGCACTCAACACAAAAAACTGCGACACATTGCTAACACTCATCGTTAGTCTTACCTTGTGCAGATTTCGCACTTATCTTAGAACAAAACTGTAACAAATCACTAAACTTTTTGAAAAGTGAACTTTATAACAAAAAATAACTCTGATAAATATCAGTTTAACTTAAAAACAAACAATATTTGCTGTTTTTTGTTTGATGGAAAAAATTTACCGGCTTACACGAGGAAATCTTTAAATGCTATGATTTGACATTGACAAATGTCAGGCTTGGCATCTTGGAAAATGGCCGCGCGCTGCTGTGTGAAAGAGACAGGTACATACAGACCAAGGAATAATGAGGTAAAGTACAATATTTTCTGGCTTTATAGGATAAATCTTTAGACGCTTCTTCAACAAATGCTGTGTGTTTTGGAAACACATATAATTTGTGACTATTTAAAGTGCGCAATTTGCGGGTGTAGATTTCACTTGGATGCTAGGATAGTAGGGGTCTAATTACGTGCTTATGGAAAAAAAATCGAGGAGCATACATATTATTGCATAAAGCGATCCCGAAGCCGCCCGAACTGCCGACGAACGATTTCTCTGATGAAATTTCATACTGCCGACGACGTACGATAAATTGAAACGAATCGGAACGATTTCCATCCACACAGTGCGAGAAGTCTGAAGAAACAGGTTTATCGCAACGTGTAGCCCATAGATAATACACTTATATACAGGGTGTAGCCTGTAGGGCAGGCATTTACTCCACCACGTCCAATGCGGATTAATTAGTGGAGAGCAAAGGTGGAGAGAGAATAGGAAAGATAGTTTTTTTTCTTTTCAATTATGGCATCGCAAACTGTGCATACTGCCAGCGTCAAGTATAATTTTTGCATCAATTTTTTGCCAGTTTCAATGAAACTGGACGAAGTAATTAACAAAATAAGTAAGTAAGTCGTCAGTAATCAGTCAGTCTAGTCAGTCCAACATTCAAGTAAAGCGATGGCTACTTTACTAGAACGTGTCCGATGGAATTTTGGAGGCAAGCAGAAAAAACATATTTTAGCACTGTTATTCTATTTCACAAACACTCGTGCACTGTAATTAACCTATATCAAACAAAATGCCATCAACTTTATCCGATATAACTCAAAAATACACCAAGAAAATGAAAACAAAACAAGAGCACAATATGTCCTTTTCGACTCCCCGCCAAAACTCCGGAAAGATAGTGGCTCCCAGTATATTCATATTAATCTATGCCCTCCATTTATAGATGGGCGATACGCATCGATACTATCGCGTATCGATACAATGCTATGCGATATATCGATATTTTGAATCGATACACCGCTATACGATCATGATGCACACATGCACAGCGATCGTATGTAATTATTATTTATTCTTATGGCTCTACCATAAGAATAAATAATAATTTATTATTAATAAATAACAATTTATTCTTGTGGTAGAGCGTCAAAATTGACAGGTATGACAACCCGTCACAGGATGAGTATCGTATCCATGTCGTATCGTGTGTATCGATACGAGACGTTGCGATATATCGTTGAATCGGTATGTCATGTTGCTATTCGTATCGATACGGTGTATTGATTCAAATTAATTATTATATTTTATTATTGATTTTTATTTTATTATTTAGATTATAGATTACCCTTACACCACAGTGACAAGATAATATATCCAATCCTTAGAGTATCACAGATACTGACAGGTATAACACCCGTCAGAGGAGTGCCCTACGGACAAACCCCTCGTCAAAACGTGCATGCACAATGTGCCTCAGTGTTGTCGGTGCATAGAAAATGACGTTGTTAATTGAAATTGACATATTTAGAAACATAGACCAATAATCCTCAGTACATTATTCTTAGTCAAGTTTAGAAACATTATTCTTAGTTTAAGTTTAGAAATATGCATATATTTCAAATAATGTCAAAATATGTCACACATTCACAAATATTCTTTCATCGCTACCCTATACTAAGTATAATGTATGGTCTAACGACGCGACGCATACATTTCTAAATGTCAATTTCAATTTTTTTTCAACGGAATTTTGGAGGCAAGCCGATAAAACATATTTTCGCACTATTATTTTAATTCACAGCACTCGTGTACTAAAATTAACCTATATCGAAACAAAATGTCATAAAATTTATCCGATATAACTCAAAAATACACCAAGAAAGTAAAATTAAAACAAGAGCACAACATGTATTTTTCGACTTTCCGCACAAAACTCCAATTTCAATTAACATCGTTATTTTCTATGCACCGTCAACACTGACACCGACACACACAGACACACTACGTCCCATGGGACGAGGCTCTATGGGACGAGGGGTTCGCCCGTAAAGGCCACTCCTCCCTCTGACGGGTGTCATACCTTGATGCTCTAAGGCCCGCACACAACCAACCTGCACTGCCCTCATATATTTTTCACTTTGTAATGTCTCTCTAGCTCTAGACAACGTTTTAAAACGTTATTCTTATTCTAATACAATGCAAATTCTATTCAACAAAGCAAATCAATCAATTTTGTGCAAGTTTACATTAAAATAATTTGATAGCAGCTGAGGATAGCAGAAACAAAACTCACTTGACATGTCAAGTCAAAAATCAATCACATCTGTCGTCTAGAGGGCGCTTTTAATCGCTCGGCCACGTAAGTCAGGGTCGTATTTTTCACCATTTCATTAATTTCTTACGTTATTTTTACCTTCTGTGTTAATATGTGAGAATGGTATAAGAAATCTAACGTAATTATATAGTTTTGTGTGCCTCCATTCCATCCTAAGAGCGGTAAGTCGTTGAGTGCGTTCGTCCTTCCGTCATTCTTCGTGAATTAGCATTAATTAAACATCCTAGACGATATCAGCATTATTATCATAATACAAACAATGCTCGATATCGTCAGGTTCGGTAGTGATCGAAAAATATGTTTGTAAATTCACCGAATTAATGATTTCAGATTGTCAAGCCATGTCAAACTTACCAAGCAATCCGTTCAACAATGTCCCAGGACAGCCTCAAAACGCCAACTCAGGGCCACAATACCAATATGGACAAGCTCCTCCGAACTATCCGCCCGCAGGATTAAAACAAGATGCCAATTCGAACAGCCCTGTGCCTATGGGAGGATACAATACAGCTCTGGCTAATCATTTCAACCAAAGCGCAAACAGTTCGCCTGCCTTTAACCAACCCGGAATGCTGCCACCATCTACAAATTTGCGTCCATCGCCTATTCACCCACCAATAAAGCCCAATCCTACTCAAGTTTCCATGCAAAACATTCCTCAAATCTCTTCTAGCCCTCAAACAGTGTCTACTGTTTCTTCATCTTCCCCTTACCCTCCAGGATATCAGCAACGTCAAATTAATGATAATGCTCCACCCCTTGTTCCTTCTAGTCAAATTGTTAATGGACCATCAGGCCCTATGTTAACTCCTGGTATGGGAGCTAATCAATTTCCTGTATCTTCAAGTTCTTTAAATCCTACATCCTTGCCCAACAAACCATCAGTGACTGGTCCTGGCTCAATGAATCCTCCCTTTAGTCAAAGACCTAATTTTCCACCAACATCTATGCCTCCTGGTACTATGACAAGTCAACCTAATGTTCCTTTCAATGGGCCCTCAACTGGTCAGCCTGGAAATAACAATATGATGCCACTTGCTGGAGGAATGGGTCTGGGAACAAATCTAGGTCCACCAACATCTGGTCCACCAATAGGATCACAGAGAGTTATCAATGGACCTGGAATAGTCCCTGTATCTGGACAAGGGATGGCGCCACCAGTTTCAAGGCCCGGAATGGGTCCACCAGTGTCTGGACTAGGAATGGGTCCACCAACATCAGGAATGAGGATAGGTCCTCCAGTATCTGTACCAGGTATGGGGCCACAAGTCTCAGGGCCAGGAATGGGTCCACCTATATCTGGGCCTGGAATGGGTCCACCTATATCTGGGCCTGGAATGGGTCCACCTATATCTGGGCCAGGAATGGGTCCACCTATATCTGGGCTAGGAATGGGTCCACCCATATCTGGACCAGGCATGGGTCCACCAAAAGGCCCTTTAAATGGCCCACCAATAAGCCAAGGATATGTAAATCAAAGCAATGGCCCTCCAATTAATGCTCCTCCAACAGGCCCTGGATTCCAATATAATACCATGGCACCACCACCACCAGCAGGAGGAATACAAAATCAGCCAATGATGCAGCAGGGACCACAAAATTTACCGCCAATGGGGCAGCCAACTATGCCTCCAGGAGCCCCCACAAGTGGACCAAAAACGAACATGCAGAACAGGTATCCACCAATGCAACAACCAGGGTTTCAGAATCAACCTATACCAGGCAACAAACAGTATCCTCAACAATATGGCCCTCAGCAATTAACACAGCAAATGGGACAACTCAGTGTGACAAAGCAGGGATTTGACCAGCTGTGGGGGCATCATATGGTAGACCTGCTGCAGTGTAAGCACATCTTGCCCGAGTACCCAGAAGACCCTCCAGAAATCAAGCTCGCCCACTTTCCAGATGCAACAAATTGTAGCAATGAGTGAGTAATAGTTATTTGTGTCACTACTTAAGGCCTTGTTCACCATCTCCAAGTAAAGTGTTGATTAATGATGTCCCTAGTAAAGTTAATTGATAAGTAAAAGCTGTGAGTACGGGTCAGTTTATCATATGATTTTTATTATTATTTTATCATATGAGTGCTTCTTGAATATCGTGAAATTGAAATTGAAGTTAGGGGTGACTTTAACCGACAATAGCATACTTGTCACTTTACTTGAAGGTGGTGAAAGTGGCCTTTAGCTTAGAATTTAATTTAGATAAGGATTATTTAGTCAACAAACCACTAATCTTTTGTTTTTGTTTTGGATTATGGAGTGTTTGTATTATTGTTCAGAATGGATGAGCAGACTTTCATTTGCTTTTATATGATAATGCTTTACAGAAGCTATTCTATGGATATTATAATTTATTTATATGAAAGGAGAGTATTGTATGATTATAAGATGTTGCATAGATATCTTAGTTGAGATTACAATATTCTATAATTTCAAGTTAATTCACGATATAGGTTTTGATTTATTAATGACTATTTACTCTTATAAATATCTCTTTTATTTTTTAAATTAATATCTTTTAGCAGTAAATAATAATAACTGAAATAAATGATGTAATAAATATGAAAAGAACATCTAAATAAAATAAAATCTATACCAATTTTATGAAGTTCACAATAGTCCTTTTAGTCATGTGTAAACTATTCTTCAAGTTTGCAAATTACTTTTCTTATAAATAAAAGGAAGAACACCAACACAGTTCCTTGCATAAATTGATTTTTAAGGCCATTTTATACTGATAACAAATTTATTTCCTTGTTGGTCATACTACTTTTTCAGTACAATTATTGGTTTTTAGAATAGTATCTTATTTCATAAATTCACATAAAGAAATAAAAATGATAACGGATACATCAGGGAACTGTTAAAATAATGAATATTTCAGTTATCTTCAGAGCATAAAAGTAGTTTGTAGGTTTTGGAAAAGACAGAAAGTGGCAAAAAATGTTTATGGTTATGAACAGTATATAACAATGCTTTAAATCAATAAAGTCATACATGCTATTCACAGCGTCATTGGTTTATTTAAGCAAGTGTTTAAACATTAATAACATTTTGCTGTTTGTGTTTGTAAATATTTTTTGGCTTCTGAATCTGTAGTTTTTAGTGATTGCTTGTTTTATATATCTTAACACCTTTAAACAAGCAATTCTTGTATATATATACTACTAGCTTTCCGTCCACGGATTCACCCGCATTTAATAATATTTCTCCTCATAAGAATGAGATATTTTAGCTGGTTAAAAAGTAGCCTTAATTTTTGGTTAAATTGCTACTAGAGATAATATAGAGCAATAATAATAAAGGGAAAATAGTAATCGATTTTCCACCAACCAGTATTGGAGTAGCATGGTGGAGTAAGCTCCAGGCCTCCCCAATATTGGGGAGCAACCACAGGTCTCTCTCATCTCTCTGGGCCCGGCCAGCAGTGGGATGCAAAAGGTTGCAGCCAATAAGCGATTTCTTAAGACTTCTGCTAGGCTACCCAGAAATCTTCATTCAAACTCTGATATACAAGTACTCTCTCTGTTTCAAAAAAAAAAAAAAAAGTAATTGTAGAGATAAACCATAAGTTAATAAGTTGTTAAATTTTTCTGAATTGCACATTAAATTATTTTATTAAACTAAAGCCATCAACTGTTTTGGGCCAAGGTCAAGGCCCAGTTGACAGTGTTGCTCAATCTTTGCGACTGATATTGCGGTAGAGTAGACGCACCAATTGATAACGTCGCGACTTTTACTGGTGTCATAATAGAAGAGAGTTCCATTAGGAATATCATTAACTAACCTTCCGCCAGCGGCTTCGCCCGCGTGGACCCGTTTAATGGATCCCCGTTGGATAAAAAATAGCCTATGTGCTTCTTTGCTATATTAAAATAATAGGCGTTTAGTCAGTTGCTTCAACCGCGTTGACCCTATTACCCGTTTTCACGTAGAAATGAGTTTTTCCTGCGGTAAAAAGTAGCCTACGTTACACAGGGTGAATGTAGCTTTCTAATGGTGAAAGAATTTTTGAAATTGGAACAGTAGTTTATTCATTACAAACATACAAAAATACAAATCTTTCCTCTTTATAATATTAGTATAGATATATGAAGCTGAGCAGAATAGGTGCGGTTATATGGATCACCACTTGTGGAGAATGTCATGTACATCGGAGGGCAAGTTGAGGCCCTAAATAGTTGTTATTTTTTACTGACAGTACTTTCTAATCGCAAATATGATTTATTGTATATTTCAGAAATAAACATTTTAATATCAGGCACATTAGTATGTATAAGTTTATGTGTCTGATCCTATTTGACAGTAATTTACATTACCTAATTAGGTATTTAGGTAGTTCAATTTATTAGCAAAACTTTTGGTTACACTATCTATGATATCAATAAGTCGTATTGATTAGAATGGGTTACCAGTATAAGCCAATAACTAGGTAGGTATATCTTGGTGATGGTTTCACTCTTAATCTTATCCTACCGAAAAGTATTGAATGACTAGTAGATTTCTTTTGAAAATTTTGTTCCTATTCCTTACAGTATTATTATTGATGAAGGTCATTATAATTTATGTTTTAAAATACTTATTTTTAACACGCTTATAAAATTAAAAATAAATAATGTGGTTTAAAAAACTAAAAAACACGCTTTTGTGAAAATACTAGCTATAAAAGTAAAAAATAAGAAGAAAATGTATTTTACTGTAAAAAAAACGTGGGGTGCATGGTGTCACTAGTATCTTAAAACGGCAAAGGGGTAGCAGATGAGCAGCGATGGCCGAGTGGTATGAATCCGCGGTCGACCGCGGTCGACGCGATCGACCCCGGGTTCAAATCCTCGGCGCGCACCTCTGACAAAGAAATTTGTAATGTGCGCATTTATCGCTGCTCCACGGTGATGGAAAAAATCGTGATATTTAATTGATTACGATGTTCTCCATCGCCGTGCATGCTTGAGAGGAATTCATAATTTCTCGAAAGCATGACGTCCACCAATCCGCACTTGGCCAGCGTGGTGGACTATGGCCTAAATCCCCCTCACTAGTGTGAGGAGATCTGTGCCCAGCAGTGGGACATAAAAAAAAAGGTTGAAAAAAAAGGGGTTGCGGGCCGCGGGCCCCGGGAAGTGCGACGGTATGTGTGTGCGTGGCGTTACGCAGTCGCAAGCACAAGAAAGGGCAGGAGAGAAGTGTTGCTCTCCGGATGATGGCCTAATTTGGGGCGCTTATTTGGAGATCCCGGAGTTCTCCCCAAGCGCTGAGGTAAGCTACACAGGGGATCGTAGTGCAGTAAAAATCTCACATAACCCCAGTATCTCTCTCAAGGTATCTGTAGAGATACCTTTTGACCCCCGATACAAAAAAGACCTTTTTAATTGAACATAAACATTTAAATCGATCGCAATATTGTTTTTGACAGAATTTGCTTGTCTTAGAGCGCTGATTGTACTCATAATATTGTCCGAATGCTATGTGATAGCGGTTGGTATTATCTAATAGCTATCTACAATGGATAATCCATATGAATGGTTATTGGATTACCAGTGGCATTATGGTTATAATAGACTTTTACTTTATACACACCTAACCTTTTTCTTTTTTTCCACGCTTTACATTAGCTTCACTTGTATGTTTGTAACCGACTCCTTTGGGTGCGATTTTGACCCATTTTAAACGGCCAGATTTTATTCAAACTTTGTAGATTTATCGAGGACCCATGACAATACACAATGATAAAAAATGTAGGTAGGTATCTGCTGACTTTATTGTGAGCCGAGTAGTTAAGAAATACCCTCCAACAAGGCGGTCCCTAGTTCAAACCCTGACTAATATTTTTTTTATGAGCTTATCGCTGCGTGAATGAAAGTTTCATTATAAAACCATTAAAATATTTAATTATGATGGCTCGAGAGCTACATAAAAATCTCAAATGCATGTTACGTCCATCAAACGCATGTTACGCCAAGTATGCTTATATACATAAATATATAGACATATACATATACTAAAGCCTAAATAACAGATTGAGGGAATCTGTGCCCAGAAGTGGGACAAAAAAGAATTGAAAAA
Source organism: Pyrgus malvae (assembly GCA_911387765.1). Classification (NCBI taxonomy): domain Eukaryota; kingdom Metazoa; phylum Arthropoda; class Insecta; order Lepidoptera; family Hesperiidae; genus Pyrgus; species Pyrgus malvae. The sequence goes on from OU426951.1 coordinate 6,228,128, forward strand.
AATGAAGCACATTAAAAAGAGCCTGGGCTAGGTTTTCAATAAAAAATAAGATAATATCAAAATAAATAAAATGAGGCTCACTTGTAATTGTAATAGAGTTATAGCCACAGACTTATAGTAAATATAAGTCTGTGGTTATAGCTTATGGTTATAGACTAGAGCGCAAGTTAGGGAGTGTCAAATTGTAGGAATAGCAGCACATTTTAAATTGTTTGGAATCCGTTTCATGTACATTATAAAAAATATATGTAACTTATGTATGTAGTTATTATTTATAACTAGCGGCCGTCCGCAACTTCGTCCGCATAGGCTTTAGTTTTAGATTTTTTTCTAATATAAAAGTAGCCTAAGTTACTTCTTATTATATCAGCTACTTGCCAGTGAAAGTCCCGTCAAAATCGGTTTCAGAGATTAGCCGGAACAAACAGACAGACAGACAAAAATTGTACAAAATGATATATGTACCGTATATACATTCATATGTGTGTAGTAAAAATCGGTTATTTTAATATTACAAACAGACACTCAAATTTTATTTATTTGTATAGATGTATAGTTTACTGAGACTACTGGGAAATGTATAAATAAGACAGCAATTCTCTCTTTCTTGCAGAATATTCAGGTGTACAGTAAATCGAATACCAGATACCAGTTCTTTGCTGCAGAAGTCCAGGCTACCCCTCGGTCTCCTGATTCACCCATTCAAGGATCTCAATGTGAGTATTTACTTTTAATAATGTTCCTTTTACTGCTACCCTATTGAATATTTATATTAAAAAATTTACATCCCTATACTTAACTTTTTTAGAAATGTCATAGTAAATAAACACAAAAAATATAAAACTACATTCACAACACATTTTTGGTTGAAATGGTTAGATTAGTTTATTATTAAAAACTGTTATATTTAGTTCACGAACTCCCTTATTATTTATCTAATACCTTTAAACGAGCAATTCTTGTATATATCTAAATATATTTTTTGAATCTCGGAAACGGCTCCAAATATTTTGATGAAATTTAGTACACTGGTTGCGGGGAAAATAAATCGATCCACAAATTTTTATTGATAGATTTTGTCGTTTTTTTTAATGTTTATGCAGTTAAATATAAAATTACTCTTACCAACATCTATTGGAAAATATTAATAATTTTGTGGCGTAGAAATCCGTCAAATGGTCAACATTTGACAATCCACCCTTCAAACAAATGATAATGTCGATATGAAAGACCTCTATAAATATTTCGTCAAGGGAATTAAAGCTTTCTTGGTCGAATGGTTACGAAAGCCGACTACGGAACTAGAGACCCGGGTTTAAATCTCTAGTAGACAAGTTGCGTTTTTTATTTTTTTGTGACAATTTTTTTTTTAATTGGGAGCTAGGTATTTCAAAAAGATTTGTAAAGTAACACTAAGTCAATGAATGCTTTGCTTAAAAATAAACCAAGTAAATAAATTGTTTTTATCCGAGCAACGCTCGGGCGTCCAGGTACTTAATTTTATAATAGGTAACAAAAATTCATCTATAAAAATATACAGTGAAATAATAAATCCACAAAATTTTAATAATTTAAAAGTGCCGACTAAAATGTTTGCTTGGACGTAATCTAGGATCATTTGTTTTCCACATCCAATTTAAAAAATGGACAATTCTTTATGTCTGTAAAGTTGTGATGTCTATTGTCAGATCAGATTTTATTTTTATTTATGTGTTAAATTTCTATCTATATATTTCAGTGTTAATTTTTTTTGTCTGCATCTTTATAGCATGTTATGTTCTCCCTTAAGTGGTTTTGCATTATTTGCTTGTAGGTATATGCTGTGTCATAACATAATAACTTATAGTATGTTTTATAATGTAAAACCGTTAGTCAACTTAAAAAATAAATAAAATAAATTAAGTTCTCTGAGGAAATATGTAAATTATGACATTATTCGTGATTTAAACCTAAATCTTTATAATTTTTAAAGCTTTCACTACAACTGCTACGGCTCTGTTTATTTTTATTGCCTTTTTGTTGTTTAATACAATATTAAGACAGGTACATTGGGTGTTAATAATTTAGGCTCCCAATAACAATCGCATGGGTTTCCTCGATAAAATCAGCTTAACACCTAATCTTAAAGCGTAATAGCGTATACAATTTTCCGATACTATACCCGTGAACGCTAAAATTGTTAAGAGTTGATAAAGTCATTTTTATCTACTTGGACTACATGCGTCCTTTACTGTTGAGGCATTAACCGAGCCGAACAACATTCATACACAATGTGCTATCGACGATTTGTACTTCAATTTATTATTGACGCAGTATATACATAGTACAAATAATGCAACAATGCTTGTTGGATTCTTTATTGTAGATTAAATCCTAATAAAATTTCTTATTTGGTAAACGATATCAAGCAGTGCACAAGATATTACCTATATTCATCTATTCATCAACCTTTAAAAGGCCACTTCTGGGCATAGGCCTGCCCTAATATTCGCTACTCGTCCGGTCCTGAGCCCTCTAAATCCAGCAGCTTTCCGCTGTTTCAGGTCGTCAGTCAGATATTAAATATTTAGTTTAATTATTTCCTATAAAACAGTTTACAATTCCAACCTTCTATTCCTACTAAACTCAGAGCCAGTTTGTAATACATTATTTAATTTAACCAAAAACAGTTTTTCAAAGGTTTTAAAAATATAGTCTTCATTTGCTAACCCCAGCGGTCACATTCACACGCGATCACAGAGTTCATCCATATATGTACGTGAGGCCATGACTTCGGGAGAGGATATACCTAGATTCAATATACCTGCTCGTACTAAGAGCTGATTGTCTCAAGTTCATTTGTAGAAATACTCGTATAATATATTTATATATGATATTTTATATTAGGGGCTTTTGGCTGGCACTGCTAGGTTGGGCACGGATCTCGTGTTAGCACCGAGGGAGGCCTTGATATTATCTTCAACTTTGCTTTCATGTAGATCCCAACTGGACAAACCCGACCCAAGGGTTTATCTTGCCCTCGGACATTAACACATAAACTCTCATTAAAACCATCAGCCCATCACCCATATTATTTACCGGACGTGTTTTGCCTTGCTGGATAGATCAACTTAAAAGGATTGAAATCAGTTTATCAGATAAATATTACATTGAAATCAAAGAAATTTTCATAATATTTTCGCAAATATTATCAAAATGAACAATGCGCGAATTAGATACGCAGTTAAACATAATTATGTGTACAAAATTCTAATTGCTCATGAGTCGATGACTCACTCTATTGTAGTTAATGTATGAGTAGTCTTGTCATGTCTCACATATAACTCATAACAAGTATTTCATTTTTTATTTTATTCGAAAATATATTAAAACCTCAAAAGTAATTAAGAATAATAATGTGCATAAAGGATAAAATTATCGCCGATATGAGCATTTCAATTTTGTAACCATCATCAAGTACAATCCTTTCTGAATGCGGGACTATATAATATCATAAGACTCTATCTACCACCGTTATGAAGTTTTATGAGCCTACATCGAATATCCGTATAAAATTGGGGTTCTTGTAACAAAAGATTGCATCTATTTGCATCTATATATGGCATAAAAAAGTAGGCCCGTAGGACCCGTGAAATGGGCGACCGTCAGTGTCTTTCTTGCCTGTTTCAGTGCTTCGTAGGGCACATAAATTGATAGGTCGCAGTTGCAACCTTGTCCGATGTCTTTGTTTATTTATTTACGGGCTACCAAAATAATAAACAGATGCAAACGTGGACACTTTTGTCTTGTGTCGGACACAAGTACCAATATTTGACTTGTATAGAACCAGTATGAAATCGGCCACACCCCGCGCAAACGTGTGTCCAGTCGCTTCTACTTGTCACATAGTCGTTGCCATTGGGTGTCTGAAACTGGAAACTAAAAGTCGTCAATATTCTACCACCTACAAACGTTTTCTTTTGTTGCAGCATTTACCAGTAATACAATGTTCATCGATAGTGCGGTGTCGCGCGTGTCGGACGTATATCAACCCGTTCGTGTACTTCGTTGACGCCAAGCGATGGAAGTGCAACCTTTGCTTCCGGGTCAACGAATGTAAGTGACTAATAGTTTTTTTATATACAGTTTTTTACTAGAATTCTCTGTGTCGTAGAAAGATACACATAGACGGAAACAAAAATACCTAGACAAAACAGAAATTTAATCTTATGATTTATGAATCAAATTTCTGCCTCGTTGAGAATCGAACCCATGCTAGACCTCGTTGGTCGCCTTTGCATTCTTTAGTCGGTCATCTGCTCAATCAAATTTAAAATAAGAACGAATATAAGACGATGAGAAAACCTCTCAAAATCATAATCTTTATGCCTTAAAGGAGATGTTTCAAAATGTATGGACCTTTGGTCAGGTATTTGTACACCGTATTAATAAATTGCAAATATAGTATAGAGCTGTTTTATATTAAGCGTTTTGTTATAAACGACTGGGATTTTTGGTACAAAACAAGAAATTCAAGTAAGAATTGCAACACAATATACTTGAAAAACATAATGGCGGTAATATGTCATTTTGACAATTGAAATTTTTAATCTGTGACAAACAGTTAACAGTGAAATCAGTTGTTCCGCCATATTGAAAAATGTTGAAAATAGTTGATTTAAATTGATTTTGTACCGAAAAAGTACATGTTTTAACAAATTTTAAGTATTTTTTTCGAAGTCTTGAATTTTTTCTCGAATTTTTGAGAAGAATACCTAGCCAAGATTGAAACATCTCCTTTCTTCTCATTTGCAAAAAAATAAAAAAAAGTATTTGAGTAGATCCACGAGTTCACGATGAATTTTAACATTCATCAACAACAACAACATAAAAGTTTTAGCTTTGTATGACGACACTTCATTTTTCACGATTTGTGGAAATAAAAATAATGATTTTCCTTCTCTTACAGTGCCTGAAGAATTCCAATACGACCCAGTAAGCCAATCGTACGGTGACCCCACAAGGAGGCCAGAGATCAAATCGGCAACTATAGAGTTCATAGCACCGGCGGAGTACATGCTGCGGCCGCCGCAACCCGCCGTGTACCTGTTCTTGTTCGACGTGTCGCAGATTGCGAGGGAATCTGGTTACTTACAGGTAATATCGGTTGCAACCCTTTTTGCGTCCCATTGATGGGCCTGGGCCTCTAGTAATTGAGCAGACCTGGAGCTTTTTCCACTATACTGCTCCAATGCCAGTGGAGCCATCTCTAGTGGCCAGTTGGCGACCAAAGAGTTTATAGCGGAATACATGCTGCGGCCGCCGTGAACCTGTTACTGTTCGCAGATTGCCAGGGTCTCTGGTTAGTAACAGGTACTATACAATCAACGAATCTATGTCTTTCTGAAGTTCGCTGCAAGTGGCTGCTCAGAACACAGAATTTATAAATAAATAAATAATGCTTCACACTCATAGCCCCACAGTAGGGTATATATACCCTGTGTCGTGGGTACCATGGACACACACAAAGACAGAAACACAAACACCTAGACCGAGAGCAGAAATTTTAAATTCATAATTAAAATTTCTGCTTCGCTGCGATCGAACCCGGGACCCTCCGATCAGCAGTCCGGCATGGTAATCATGACGCCACGCGGGTCGTTATTGTTTATTAAATAAATAGCTGTAATCCGCACCAGATGTTGCTTATTGGCTGAATGGCCACCCATTCTACTTTGGACCGCATTCGACATTGTTTAGCTTTGTAGGTGGTAGAACTATATTATCGTTTGCCTGGGGAAGTACCACCGCTGCACCCACTTCTGCCGTGAACCAATTCTATTGTGTTTCGGTGGAAAGGTGCAGTTGCCAGCCAGACTTACATGAGGCGACCATCAGCCTCCGGAGTAGCAGCGCAACTGCATACGACCGCAGACAAGACTTACCTATGCTCGCTTGAGGTTGTATGTAGATGTCTACTCCATTCAAATAAAAAAAAATAATATGAAAAAGCTTTTCTTGTTTTAACATTCCACTTTTTTTTGCAGGTGGTGTGTGAAACTCTAAAGAACAGTTTAGACCAACTGCCCGGCGATGCCAGAACTCAGCTGGGCTTCATATGTTATGACGCGCACGTTCACTACTACCTCATGAGCGATGGCCTCACAAGACCCAAGGAAATGACTGTTTTAGATATTGATGGTAAGTAAATCAGCTAATAAGTTGTATTCTTCAAATCACACAACCCTAGCAGGCTTATGACACTCTATATAAACCGCCCGAATGTCTCTTTGACCTACATAAAAACACAACGTGCGGAGTTTTGGCGGGAAGTCGAAAAAGACATATTGTGCTCTTGTTTTATTTTCATTTTCTTGGTGTATTTTTGAGTTATATCGGATAAAGTTGTTGGCATTTTGTTTGATATAGGTTAATTACAGTGCACGAGTGTTTGTGAAATAGAATAACAGTGCTAAAATATGTTTTTTCTGCTTGCCTCCAAAATTCCATCGGACATGTTCTAGTAAAGTAGCCATCGCTTTACTTGAATGTCTGACTGACTAGACTGACTGATTACTGACGACTTACTGACTTTGTTATTACTTCGTCCAGTTTCATTGAAACTGGCAAAAAATTGATGCAAAAATTATACTTGACGCTGGCAGTATGCACAGAGTTTGCGATGCCATAATTGAAAAAAAAAAAACACAACGTGCTTACTACTCGGTCAAATTAACGTGACACCTGGGAGGCTATTCTATGTATGTATATGCATCCGTCTAAAAGTTCTAACATTTTAGGAATAATTTTTGGCATATTTAGACAGTTTTTTTTTTCATGTATTTATAAGATTAGCATTTTCATTGATGACATTACGCCACTGAAAAAATAATGCTGCTAGAATTTCGTCAGTCTTACTTAAAAATGAGGCACTCGAGAGCAATGTGGTGGAATAAGTTTCAGTACTTTCAAACTATGGGAATAGACCCGTTCCCAGTAGTGGGACGTAAAAATAGTTGCAACCAGGTAGATTTTCAAAGAAGCGCGCATGGCCCGGCGGTTAGCGTAGAATGCAAACGATTTATGCAACTAAGCCATACGGGCGCGGTCGAGTGTGAGATGGGTGACCGCTAGTGGCAAAAAAAATCATGAGCGTTTTCATGATTCAGAGGGCACGTTAAGCCGTCGGTCCCGGTTGTTGTCGATAGATAACAGTCGTTAAACCTTATCGGAGGCCTTATGGGTGGTTTGAAAACATCGTAGTTTACTCACATATTTGACAGCCTCCGTGGCGTAGTGGCTGATGAGCCGACTGCGAAGCGTGAGATCGTGGGTTCGATTCCCACCTAGGACAAATATTTATGTGATGAACATGACTATTTGTTCTATGTCTGGGTGTTAATTTATCCATTTAAGTATGTATTTAGAATTACATATATTTAAAGTATGTTTATCAGCTTTCTGATTATCATAGTACAAGCTCTGCTTAGTTTGGAATCAGATGGTGTTGTGTGAATTGTGCAAAGATATTTATTTATTTATTATACATCTTTTCATTCCAGACATTTTCCTGCCATCCCCGGAGTCTCTGCTAGTAAATTTAGGTGAATACAAGGAAATGATCAAGGAATTATTGACGGTGTTGCCGCAGAGGTATTCCACGCCGGGCGTGCCGGTGTCGGCGTTGGGCGCTGCACTACAAGCCGCCTATAAACTTACCGTGAGTAAGACTTGGGCCTCTTTCACCATCTCCAAGTAAAGTGTTGATTAGTTACGTCCCAAGTACAGTTAATTAGCATGTAAAAACAATGAGTACGAGTCAGTTTATCATATGATTAGTGCAACTCGAACATCGTGAAATTGAAATTGAAGTTACTGGTGACTTTAACAGATTATTAGCGTACTTGTCACTTACTTGTAGGTGATGAAAGAGGCCCTTACATCCTAGCTATAATTACAGGCCTAGATTTATTAAGGGGTCGAGCACTTGTCGAAGCTGCCACCCTTTAAAGAAGGGGCTTCTAAATACAAAAATTGAAATTGATAATTGAAGAAAATTCAAAGTGGTCTCTGTTTATTCGTTTAAATTCAGGTTACGGCGACAAATTTTAGTAGTTACTACAGTGGCAGATTTAGAAGTTTGCTGCCATTAGGCTGTTAAATTTTTGCCCTCTTTAAACTCTCCTTACGCAGTCATGTTGTCTTTTAATTTTGTCAACCAAAAAAAATTTGGGCCTATGCCGCCCTCCAAATCTGCCGCCCTAAGCTCCTGCCTATTAAGTCTTTTGGTAAATCCAGCACTGAGCAACTTAACCTGTAATATAAAAAAATTCTATACCCGACAAATGTGTAACAGAGAGAGATATACATGAAGTTTTGACCTGGTTCAAAAAGTTCAAAACTTGGCAGGTATTACATGATCAAGTTACTTTATTAGTAAAGTAAATAAATATTAATATAAATAACATTTCACATTCATAATATGATTACATTAATAAAAATATGAGAGAAAAATTGTTGTTTCAGTTCATTATTTCCATCTGTTCATTTTCAGGCACCCACTGGCGGTCGAATAACAGTGTTCCAAACCTGCTTGCCCAATATTGGACCCGGAGCATTACAGTCAAGGTATTATACAACTTCTATTTTCTAGTTATTTGTAAAGGAGACTACATCATTACCTTTACCAGTAAACAGCAATCAGAAAAAGTAAAATATTATAGTTTGTTTAGTTCAACTCTAATATAAATGTTCAATCCCTTCCTTTTCATAGATTTAAAAAAAAAGTCAAACAAGTCCTATGCCGCAAGGCTTATTACGATCTTAAGGACTATTTAATTGATAAATAAGCTTGGGATTGAGCTGTAGTCCCACAAAGCTGTTTCTATAACTAATGTAATAGACTTAAATGAATTAAATTGCCTATGTTAGCAGATGGCTGTGGGACGACATTGACACATGCGGTAGCTGTCACGTATGTTCCTTATCGGCCCATAGCTACTCTGTAAGAAAGTTAGCTATTGTATACCCCATATTTTAAAACAGGGCGGAAGTTTTTCTCCGTCTGCTCTTTTCTTCAGCTCAGCATTGCCTAAGCGCACCCAGAGCAGACAGAACAAAAAAATAACGTTCACTAAGAATTTGTAAAGGAACCGTACAGTGAATAAAGAATATTTCATTTCATTTCTCACGAATATGGAGCATAAGCATGGCTGTCTTACGGGGTTATGTTGTGGGGAAATAGTTCTAGTGCAAAATACCTGTTTTTTACGCAGAAAAGATGCATAAGAATTTTAAGTAACATTTGGCAACCGAAAAGTTGTAAACAATACTTCAGGAAATTAAAAATATTAACCCTCCCTAGTATTTATATATCTGACCTGTGTTTTGTAAGGAAATATTCAAATTTATATTGCCTAAAAAAGACGCCCCTAGTCGATACAAATCCCGCTATGGAAATAAGATCATATAAACTATATCTAACTAAACTAAAGTTACATAGTTCCGGTTCTTATTCGATGTCAGTAAAAATTTATAATAAGTTGCCAGACTCAATAAGAAATGTCAATAATTTGACTTCCATTTGTAATTCACTAAAACAATTTTTAGCCTATTATGATAATTATTATGAACGATTTTTTTAATGATAATAGATGACTGATTAATTATTGAATATTATCTAATATGTTCTAATATATAAAATTCTCGTGTCACGGGGTGCGTAATTGAACTCCTCCGAAACGGCTCGACCGATTTTCGTGAATCTTTGCAAGGATATCGGCTAGGGTGGAGAATCGGACAGCATCAGATCTATTTTTCATCCCCCTAAATGTTAAGGGTGGTCCACCCTTAATTTTTATTTTTATTTTTTTTGGACTAAATTTTTTGTCTTTTTTTTATGATACATCATACTAAAATACATACAACCCTAAATGTTCAATATATAAAATTCTCGTGTCACGGGGTGCGTAATTGAACTCCTCCGAAACGGCTCGACCGATTTTCGTGAATCTTTGCAAGGATATCGGCTAGGGTGGAGAATCGGACAACATCTATTTTTCATCCCCCTAAATGTTAAGGGTGGTCCACCCTTAACATACAACCCTAAATTTTCACCCCTCTATGATCAACCCTTATTTTTTATTTATTAATTAAAAACTTTAATTTTTTTTGGGAAGATTTTTATTTTTATTTTGTCATGACTTAGAATTAAAAAAAACATCTGTCATCGTAAATTTATCATTAATTTCCAGTGCAATAATTATTTATTTACAATTTATTAATCTGACAAAGACAGCTTTAACTCTCAGTTAATTAAGTGATCTCATGTAAATAAACACGTGTTGTGAGCTCCCGCCAACAACGGCCATTACTGTACCTGTATATATTGTACTTAACATTTTTTAATAAAATTTGCACACCGTGTGCAGTTTGATTCAACTTGAAAGATAGAATAGCTTACATCTCAATTTATAGTCGCAATATTAGGTATTTTATTACTGATACTTTAAGGCAGGACAACGTCTGCCGGGTTAGCTAGTTAAGTAATAAAAATTGACATTTAATTATGAGAACATTATAATAAACAAAAACGTCTGCCTCTCTCCTTTTTCAAATAATGCATCACAAGGCTCATATGTATGTACATTGTATGAATGCATTAAAAAAGAATAGAAATATGAAAGAATATATGAAAAGAAATGAAATGAATATGGATTTAACATGTGAGAATGTTGTAGGCACGCGCACATTGTCTCTGTGTGCGTTACCTTAGAAGCTGTCAGTCAGTCATCATTCACCAGCCAGTCTTATAGTACACAACAGTATGGTAACCTAACTAGCTGCTCTGGAATGTCTGATTGACAGTTTGCTAGGTTACACACAGAAATAATGAGCATACAACCCCATAATTATGGTAAGCAGGCAATAGGCCTTTTGCTGGTTACTAATTTCTGTTTTAAATTATTCTTTATAACAAAATAAATGTTAATAAACTCCCGTTATATTTTTTGAAAAATTTGTATAATTTACAACATAAAACGATGCTTCATGCTTTAAAAAACGCTGCTTCTTTAATGGCGTTAGCCATATGATTAATGTGACGTCACATGCAGGTTTAGTTGAAGCAGGCAATATAAAATATATTATATATAAATCGCGGTCTTCGACCGATCCCGGGTTCAAATTCTCGGCGCGCACCTCTGACAAAGAAATTTGTAATGTGCGCATTTATCGCTGCTCCACAGTGACGGAAAATATCGTGATATTTTGTTGATTACGATGTTCTCAATCGCCGTGCATGCATGCCTGAGAGAAATTCATAACTTCTTGAAAGCACGACGTCCACCAATCCGCACTTAGCCGGCGTGGTGGACTGTGGCCTAAATCCCTCTCACTTGTGAGGAGATCTGTGCCCAGCAGTGGTACATAAAAAAAGGTTGAAAAAAAATTTATCTATCGTTTCGTTACAGAGAAGACCCCAACGCGCGGTCGGCGAAGGAAGTGGCCCATTTGAACCCCGCGACAGACTTCTACAAGCGGCTAGCGTTAGACTGCAGCGGCGCGCAAATCTCCGTAGATCTGTTCCTGTTAAGTTCCCAGTACTGCGATCTGGCTACGCTTAGTGAGTAAAAAGCAAATGTGTTTTTTCTGAATGCTTTGTGTTTTACAGATGAAGAAATTATAATAGATTTATAGATTGATACTGTACACATCAGTCCTAACATCTCAAAAATATTCATGTATTTTCCGAAATATCGCCTCATGAGTCTGCCCGGGTAAAGAGGTTGTTCCTCGCTCCCGTAGTCCCTATCGTTTGAGCACGCAGTGTCCTGCGTAGGAAGTCCCTGTCTGTCTGTATGTCTGTATGGCCTGGCGGTTAGCGTAAAACGCAAGCGATCTATGCGACTAAGCCAAACGGGCGCGGTCGGGTGTGAGATGGGTGACCGCTAGTGGCAAAAAAATTCATACGTGTTTCCGTGCTTCGGAGAGCACGTTAAGCGTGTCGGTCCCGGTTGTTGCTGATACAAGGTTTTTACTGCCGCTTACATCTATTAAAATTTAGTCAATTATTGACTGCTCTGACGTCACAAACCATTTTCTCGTACAGAATGTATGAAGATGTCACGTTTTGACAGCTCATTAAAAGTATCTCGTAGTAGGTGGTAGAACTATTATGGTTCGCCCGGGGAAGTACCACCGCTGCACCCACTTCTGCCGTGAACCAACTCTATTGTGTTTCGTTGGAAAGGTGCAGTTGCCGGCCACACTTACTTGAGGCGACCAGCCTTCGGAGTAGCAGCGCAACTGCATACGACCTCAGACAAGACTTACCTATGCTTGTTTGAGGTTGTATGTAGATGTCCATGGGCTGCAGCGACCACTTAACACCACGTGGTCCGCATGCTACTCCATTCAAATAAAAAAAACGGGTTGCACTCCGGTAGTGCCGGCAGAAGTAAAAACTTGAACATTAACGTTGTGCATTTTTGATATTTTGGAATGGTTAGGAAATAATTTCGCACGAATTGCTTTTATTATCAGTATTATTTTTCATCTAGTATTTTCAGTAGGTTTTCACCTAGTATTTTTTTTAAGTACTCTCATTTTCTTTCACTATTTCTTCGTCTCTTTTTTCATTTAATAGATGCACTTAGTTCAATGTTCCTATTTTAAATACTTGATATAAACGAATTTTACAAGTATAGACAGTCGAGCTATCAGCTGTCACCCTTCCGTCTTACGAATTATTTGATCAGGCCACGTGTCCTGACGCGAGTTTAACATTTTTCACCCATCCTAAAAAAAGTGCACAACGCCGCTAAAGAAGTTTTCACTTAAAAAAAATCCCAATAGTTATGTGTTGTTAAGTAAAATTAATAGAATCAGGCGTTACTTTGCGGAACTCCATTGTTATAAAGTTAGGTAAAAACTACTTTGCAATGGGATTTTTATCCCTTGGTACCGCGTACAGTTGACCAAGCGCAGTCAAATCCCGCTTTTTCCGTACGAGCCTGTCCACCATTTTATCAGTCATAACTGTTGGCAACAGCAATATGGTAGATATTGTTTAATTCTATGTTATAGTTCTCGTGTGACAACGGTATGGTCAATAATCTATTTATGTATGAGTGGAAAGCTGCTAGTTTATGTTGCCAGGGGTGACAGGAAGATGATGGAATGACTGTGGTTTGCAGAAAATTCCAAAGGGAGGTGCTATTGCATGAAAAAGGTATACACCATCATACGTTCTGATTGCGGTTTGTTGCAAAGTAGTTTTTACCTAACTTTATAATGTTGTTAAGTAATAATGAAGTGTTGTTAACAATCCCTTGGTGTCCCAGGCGGCATGAGCAAGTTCAGCGCGGGCACCGTGTACCACATGCCGCTGTTCCGCGCCGCGCGCTCGTGGCAGGCCGAGCAGCTGGCGCGCATGCTCACCCGCTACCTCACCAGGAAGATCGGCTTCGAGGCCGTCATGAGGGTGCGCTGTACGAGGTGAGCTATTTTTGACGTGACAACTTCTTATAATTCGATGGAGCCGGCTGCACGCACGAATAAACATGACTCGAGTTTTGGCGGGAAGTCAAAAAAGACATATTGTGCTCTTGTTTTATTTTCATTTTCTTGGTGTATTTTTGAGTTATATCGGATAAAGTTGATGGCATTTTGTTTGATATAGGCTAATTACAGTGCACGAGTGTTTGTGAAATAGATAGTGCTAAAATATGTTTTTTCTGCTTGCCTACAAAATTCCATCGGACACGTTCTAGTAAAGTAGCCATCGCTTTACTTGAATGTTGGACTGACTAGACTGACTTATTACTGACGACTAGTGATGGGTAACCACCCGGGTTAAAACCCGCCTCTGGGTTAAAACCCAGTTATCACCCATTTCAATCCACCCAAATGACCCATTGATCGGGTGAAAACATACTGTAATAATTATTGCTATTTATGTATGACGTATTGACTGTTAAATGTATTATTAGCCAACCGGGTACAACTGACACGGCTTACATCCATTTTAATTGACCGAACCATTAATTGACCGGTTAAAAACATATTGTTAAGAAAAAGTATCTGTTAAATGTATTTGAGTGATTAAATAGCGAATAAATAAAGTGAAAAATAAAAATATTATATGGAAATTAAATTTAGTTACCTATGTCTGCACTATAAAAAGTCAAATCTGATAATTTTTATAATTTCTACTCCTATGATGGTAAATTCGTAATGTAAATTAATGTATTCAGTTATTTTATTACACGACGCGTGGAATAATTCGGTAAGAGTTAAAGAGAGACAACTGCAGGGCTAGTTAAAAGGTCCCTTTTGTCTAAGTGTTATCTGTAAGACAATAGCGAGTTCCGCTCCCGCCCCGCCCTTTACCCCTAGCATCCTCTAGCAATCGGTAATTTTTACTTATTAGTCTCTTAATACACTATCAGTATCGTTTGCTACTTTGAACACGTCGTTTGGAGTGCGTTATACGTCCTCGTGAAGTTTTTGTGATTTTCATTTTCGACCCGGCATTAATATTGACTAGTGTGAATCAGCATTACAATGCGAGTTTGAAAATTCACAAATTTCCCGAGGAGATACTCTTTCCCCTTCACGGCCTTACAGTCCAAAACCATCTACTAGCTACTCTAATGTAAATGATGTCGAATTTCTCGACTGCGAATACTTATCCGGCTTTAGCGATGAGGACTAGAGAGACAAGAAAAAAAAATGCAGTTTATACACGATAATACTTTAGATGACGTCAATAACGTTTAATATAAAAAAATAAATAAAAATTGTTCATTGTTGATTGTTATGAAAAAAAGTTATGAAACGTGTTAGTTATTTTATTATTAGTTATTTTATTATAGTATTAAGTTATTTATTTACTAGGTTATTACAATACAGAATGTTGATTTTTATTTGAGTTTTATTTTACTTTCCCTAAAAATAATTGTGCACATGTTAGATCTCTTAGTCGAAGTAAGAACTAGCTTTAAGGTTTTCGAATCATTTTACTGAAAAGAAACTGTAAAAAAACCTTAAAAATATTTTTAACAAATAAGCCGTTTTCACCCATCAATTTCGATGATAATGGGTTAAAATCGGGTTAAAACCCAATTCACCGGGTTTTAACCCGGGTGGATTGAATGGGTTTTTACCTTCTGCCCATCACTACTGACGACTTACTTACTGACTTTGTTATTACTTCGTCCAGTTTCATTGAAACGCAAAAAATTGATGCAAAAATTATACTTGACGCTGGCAGTATGCACAGAGCTTGCGATGCCATAATTGAAAAAAAAAATACGACTCATACGGCGTTACCTCGCTCTGAGGCGTTCAATTTAAGGCTTGAAGTGCAAGCGAGAGCGCGGAACGAGCGACAGAGGCACATTCGGCCTCTGCGTTCGGCAGCGTTCGACATCTGTCTCTCTCCTACTTGAGTGAGTGATGCGTCCGCGTGGGCAGCTGCTATACAATAAAACATTTGCATGTTTTCGTCAAGTATGAAGTGCAGTGAAAAGTGAATGTGGTGGCAATTGTTTATAGCAACAAGTTGTTTCTTATGATGTCACGTTCAACTATCGTCAGTAAACCGACTTTACAGACAACCGATTTTTTTTCTTCAATTATGGCATCGCAAACTCTGCATATTGCCAGCGTCAAGTATAATTTTTGTATCACGTTTTTGCCAGTTTCGGTGAAACTGGACGATTAATAATACGTAATAATATCAGTAATCAATCAGTTAAGTCAGTCAGACATTCAAGTAAGTCGATAGTTTCTTTACCAGAACGTAACCAATGGAATTTTGGAGGTAAGTCGAAAAATAGTATATTTCATTACAAGTGCGGAAAGGCTGTCATTGCAAGGAGTTACGATAAATGTTTACCCGAGCCGAGGCGCAGCCGAAGGTGAGGGTTGACCATGGGTTGACAGTCGGAACTCCTTCCAATGACGGTTCCGCACGTGTACTGAACAACGATTTTTAATACAGTTGCGAAAAAATGAAGCAATTTAATAAAATAATAAAAACTCGCAAAGAACATTTTTGAAAAATGGCGCCAACCGTAAAATAATACCTATATTATACAGAGATTTTTTTTGTTTTCTTCACCTGTTCTGGGTAGGCAAAGGTAACTATGTCCATACAGCCAAGTCTTCAGTATTTTTTTTATTGATATGAAACGAAAATGTTAATGAGATGAAATGAAATGAAACCTAACTCATTGAATCAAATCATTAAATCTGATATTGAAACAAATTAATAGCTTCTTTTTAGAAATATTTGCACGAATCATAAAAACTTCTAAAACTTCGTGGTTGGTTTTTTTCTTTTTAATAGACATTATTTTGACAGTTGGGAAAGAGAACGCACGAGTGCGGAAAAGGTAAAGAAAAAGCACGAGTGTGTAATAGCCCACTTCCCGCACGCTATACGTCCCTGCAATACGTCACTTTTTGAGCAAGTGTATTAAAAACATATTTTCGCACTGATATTTTAATTCACAACACTCGGGCACTATATTTAACCTATATCGAACAAAATGCCATCAAACTTATCCGATGTAACTCAAAAATACACCAAGAAAGTAAAAACAAAACAAGAGCAAATTATGTCTTTTTCGACTTCCCGCCAAAACTCCACGAGGTGAGTTGCTGTTAGGTTAAAATCAATGATTTTCAAGTCTTCAGGCACTGCCATCTATGCAGAGCAATTATGTTAAAAAAAATAAACAGTATTTTCTGTGTCAGGAACAGAAATTTATTACGACCAGAAATGAAACGGACACAGCTTCTGCATTTTTTTATTGACAACCAGAATGACACAGAATAATGGCTGGCAATGGCTTATATAGAGACGACTCCCTTCTTATTGGCTAGGGCTTGGCTTTGCTTAGGGGAGACGTCATGGCTTCGATTGGCTGACGTTCGTTACAAATGTAAACTCTTTATTTGCCATTCAAAATGTACCGGAAACCTTGGAAGAGACACTGGGATCTGTGAGATTTATACTGCACTAAATTTCTCTCGGTCTGTCAAGGGCTCCAGAGGAACGCACCAGTGTTTTCAAGCGCGGGTCAATCATCCGGAGAGCGCTAGTGCTCTTTCCAGTGCTTACAACGCAGCGCTGTAGCTAGAGTCGAATTTGAGATAGGGTAGCATTGGTTAGGATAGTAAAGGCGGAAGTAAAAGTGTTATCATAATCTTGTTTGGAAATGTTTAGATACCTATCGCTACAATTTATTTTTTCAAACTATGACCAAATAATGTAATTATAATAATTTATCTTAGATTTTGGTATTTTTAAGGTAGAGCATTGTGATTTCAAGGTACGCCCCCCTCCCCCCCACCTAGCTACGGCCGTGTTGCGATGACACTCCGCCGTCCTGAGGATGGTAGGATTACCAACTCCTGCCGTCCGTAACGCACGTTACGTGCGTGACCTATTACAGAGGCCTCTTACGATCAAGCAGTGGATACCGTAGCCGTATTCTTAATCCTGAGGCTACTAGCTAATTATCTGCAAGCTTAATTGAATTCTCTTTTCCAGGGGGATAACGATCCACACGTTCCACGGCAACTTGTTCGTGCGATCGACGGACTTGTTGTCACTGCCGAACGTGTCCCCGGACGCTGGGTTCGGGCTGCAGCTCACGATCGACGAGCCGCTGTCGGACCTTCAACAGGCGTGCTTCCAGGCTGCTCTGCTCTATACTAGCAGCAAAGGTAATACACACACCGGCACAATTAGCGGCACAAATAAAAAAGGGCGATTTTTAAAAATCCATTTAATATTAGATGTACTTAGCTTTTATTTTGTAATCTCCTAAACATTAATTTATGTACAACTTGTAGAATTTTTATTATTACTTTGACAGGTTTCATGGTTATTTTTCGAATTTGCTAATTCGTAAAGTTGTCGAAACAAACGAACGAACTCTTCAGCTTTATATTAATATAGACCACGGGTCACCAAATGGCGTACCGCGGTCCGCCAGCCCATTTTGTGCGGACCGCGAGAACACGGCAACCTGCATTATCTTTATTGACATCAATTCTAAAACTGCGGGCTTTCATTGATATGTAAAAATTACCTTTATTTCCTTCATTAAATTTGTTTAATAAGTATACAATGTATTTTTTTTATAAGATGTTGTGCGGATCGCGATGGTCATTTCATTTCTTAAAATGGACCCGAGCAAAACTAATTGGTGACCCCTGAGTCTATACTATAGACTTTGGTTAATTATTTTTATGAAATCACTCGGGATTGCTTGGAGCCTCCGATGATTCGTCGAGTACGTGGTGCATTTATTTTATCGGGACACCATTACCACCACCACAACGCAAACACCCAGACCGAGAACAGAAACCGAAACTCGTCATTTCAATCTCTGCTTCCCTGGTAATTGAACCCGGGACCGGTAAGGGCAGTGCCGTAACCGTTTCGCCACACAGGTCACAAGGCTGGAAAGTAAGATTATTTGTGACGTGTAACTTGTTGCAGGGGAGAGACGGATACGAGTGCACACTCTCGCGTTGCCGATCGCCAGCAACCTGACGGACGTGTTACATTCGGCCGACACACAGTGCATCGTCGGCCTGCTTAGTAAGATGGGTGAGTTGATTTTTGATTAATTTTTATCTGGTTCATTTGCTTTGGTCTGTGCCGAGTTTGTCAAATAATGGGCAAGCTAAATGATCTTATAGTTTTAATGTGGTATACCTGGAAATGTGTAGTTGGGACTGTGTCTTTTCCTCCTACTTTATAAATACGTGCAACCTCTATATAAGAAATCTGAAGGTAACGAGTAAATATTCGGTATATCAAGTAATTTGTTAAACTGATCCCACCAAAACATTCTGTAAAAAACTAGCCAAGTCTCGATGGAGCTGCTTGTTTATCTCTAAAAA
This sequence comes from Pyrgus malvae, assembly GCA_911387765.1. Taxonomy (NCBI): domain Eukaryota; kingdom Metazoa; phylum Arthropoda; class Insecta; order Lepidoptera; family Hesperiidae; genus Pyrgus; species Pyrgus malvae. The sequence goes on from OU426951.1 coordinate 6,247,034, forward strand.
GTAATGAAATCTAGAGAAAGTCGTGCCAAGTCTAAGGTTCCTTACTGCGATTTCTTTATTATTATAGTTAACGTTGTGTGACTTTGCCGTTGAACATTCTTTTTGTTTACACGTAATGTTATATCTGTTTTAACTACCTATGTTCATGTACGTACCATGTATGTACCATGTTAAGCGAGATAATAGCCCATACTGGTATTGGTAATTGGACGCTAGTGTCTCATTTTAGGCTGTTGTTGATTGTGCTCACTTCTTTTTGGAGCGTCAAATCGACCACCGATCTAACATAAAATAACACTTGTGTATCCTTCAACGGCCAAGTCATACAACATTAACTATAATAATAAAGAAATCGCAGTAAGGAACCTTAGCCTTGGCACGACTTTCTCTAGATTTCATTACTTTTTAGAGATAAACAAGCAGCTCCATCGAGACTTGGCTAGTTTTTTACAGAATGTTTTGGTGGGATTTCACTTCTTTTTGTAGAAACGTGGGCATGTTGATTTATTTTATTAGATTTTCTTATTTGACACAGTTTTTTTCTTTTTATTCGAAGTACTGCCTAAATGTAAATTAAACCTAGAAAACTAAGAGTACTAAATAAGTAACAATTAAATAAAGCATTCAATTAAAACTTCTTTCAAATCTAATAATTAAGTAATAATCAGTAATACGTCACTAATCTATACGTTATAATAACAACCTGCTAATTAAGGGCATGCATAAAAAAGGAGTAGGTATTGTAATTGAATATGTTTCATTTTGTAGAAACGACTGGAGAATCGTTTTTACATAATCTGAATTTTCATTATATTTACTAAGTTTTTATGCAACAGAAAACACGATGCCATAAAATTTTCTCGATAGATTTATTATTCAAAATTAGGACAATATTTTCAATTTTTATGTCAAAACGAAATTGAATGTAAGTATTTATCATTATTTTTTTACAACAAGCTAATATTATTATAAAGCTTTCTATGCAAACAGTTTTCTATGTTTTGTTTTAGTTTTTTAACGAAAAATGTTTTTCGATTTGGCGCTTACGACATTCAAAATAAGATGATGCTTTCTTTTTCTCGCGAGCGCTGAAGTAACGCATGCTATCACTCTCTTCTCTTCGCCACTCCCATCCCATCCCACCATGAATCATGATACCACCCGTGACCACTGTCAACGATGGACGCGTACTTTTTACTTACTTATGCCCGAATCGCCCGCGAAATACGAAAATTTCAAATTTTATTTCATTTTGTTTAGTTTTTGAAAATATATTTTGTTTCTTAGTAAGTAAGTATTAGGTATAAGTTATTATTTTTAGTAAGAATTAGGTAATTTTAAAGTTTAGAAAATGGGAAATAAAAGTAAAAATAAATTATCAAAACGGAAATATTTACAATTCAAACGACAGCAAATAGCTTGTATGAACGAAGAAAAAAGGTAAGTAGAACTCTTGCACTTGTATATTTAGTTAGAAACAATACCCGATATATTGATTACATCGATAATCGATTTACAATAATTTTATTCGTAATATATTTTATTTTAGGCTAGCTGTCTATTTATGAGCAAAGAATATTTAGGTTACTCGGTAGTCACACTTGGTCCTTATTTCACGATTTGGAAAGTAGCGTCTGTAGTCAAGTTTTTGAAGTCTTGTTTCACTCACGTTTGCAATACGACTCAGGTTCGATCCCCAGCGTAGCATATGTTTTTTATATTATATAAATTTATGCTTTTTTTTACTATTTTAAAATTACAAATAATTTTTACAATAAAAAAGCTTATAAAAAGACAGACTGAAAACATAAATATTTGAAATTCTTACGGCCGAAAAAAGTCTACATGAACAAAAGAAAAGTACGTATAACGTAAGTAACCTAGGTACAAAGCTATGATTCATTATATACTTTAGGTGTTTATTTTTTTACACCGTAATCAATTTTGTTTCATAAATAAAAACCTACAATAACACTGCCCCTATATATTATTATATCGACTCAGTCGATAGACTGACGACAACGAGAAATCCTTACGTAATGTGTAGCCATACTGATCCTTTATTTCACTTATTGTGAAGTAGTGAGCGTAGCTCGTAATAAAATCTCGTGCATTACGTAGGAATGTCCTGGGTTCGATTCCCACTTGTATAGTTTTTGTAAAATTAGTCCTCAACTACAAATATATTTTTTACAGTGAAAACGTTTTTCCGTATCTGATTCATTAAAAAAGTGAACAAAATTGTGAATTTATTTTAAGTATCGATTTTTTTACTCTACTTATAATTTTACATATGAGCTGCGGCCCACTGTACAATCGTAGAACAGTCGAAGCTGTACATTCGTATTTTTTGCAATGTTTAAGTACTGTAGGTACTAAGTACTTATAATAAATATCAGCAAAGGTGACGAATTACTATTTTTTTTTAATTTATCTTTGTCTATCTATGTGTATATCTGTTTGCCTGTGCGCGCATCACGCAAAAGCTACTAAACCGATTTATTGAAATTTGGTGTGCAGCTTCATAATTAGCCGGGTCAACATTTAGGATTTTATTTATACCGGGAAAGTGTAAGGATAATAAAACAACTGCCACAAATCTGAAATCCACATGGACGAAATCGCGGGCAGAAGTCAAGTCTCCGCGTTGCTGATATATTATACGTATTTGTTCAAAACTTTGTTACTAAATGACATTGTTGCAAGACAGTTATTTGAGCTTCTTCGTTGTATCAGAGCTTCTTCGTTGTTCCGCTAGGTGACGCTGGCTCGTAATTTAGAAATCAACTTATTTTTACTTAAATTCACCGATAGATGGCGAATCCCCGCAAGGGGAGCATGACCCCGCCGCAGGGTAGAAAGACAGTTATTTGAGCTTCTTCGTTGTATCAGAGCTTCTTCGTTGTTCCGCTAGGTGACGCTGGCTCGTAATTTAGAAATCAACTTATATTTACTTAAAGTCACCGATAGATGGCGAATCCCCGCAAGGGGAGCATGACCCCGCCGCAGGGTAGAGGCGTGGCTTGTGATTAGGTATTTCGCATTGATGCATGCCCTAAACCTTAGCAAACCTCACGAAATAATAAGCGAAATCAACAAAATGCAAATAATCCCTCCTAATCCATAGCAAACTTTTTCAAGCGCAGTAGAAGAATGTCGTAAACGAGTCGACTGTAACGCGGCCGCAAGCGCGTTTTAATATGCAGTCAGCGCCATCTAGCGACATCTGCGGGTATCACCGCCACTCTTAGTCCAATGCATTATATTTTGACCAAATGAGCGAAATTAAAAGTTTAGTGTAATTTGTTTATTTAATTTACCTATGTAATGTTCGAGTAGAATAAAGTTAATCGTTCGACTGTTTCTTCTTGTATACTTGTAAGTATAAGTATAAAAGCCAATCTTGTCTTATCCAGAGTTTTCCTTTAATTTTATTTATATGCGTATTAAAAGCAGAAGGGGAGGCATTCGCCCAGCATTGGGACGCAATAGGCTAGATTAAATTAGATATTAATAAAAAAAAACTCAAAGAAAATAATACTGAACCTACTCAATCTATACAAACTATAAACATACCGTTAACTCTTTATCTTTATTATTAGACAAGTGTTAATTATTAATATTAATAATTACATAATAAAATCAATAAACTTTCTACCAAAGGAATTACCTACTGTCCTGCCTCCTGGAGGGCTCGAGGAGAGGGGGTTGAGGTTCGAAAAAACTTCGGGTCACTTATTCTCGGAGTCGAAGAAAGGATGTGACTTCGAGCCCCATTTATTTGCGATTGCTTTAAAAATTTTCATACACTGGGTCTTATATACAAGTTTGACAATCCACCCTTCAAACAAATAACAATGTCGATAATTATGAAAGACCTCTATAAAAATTTCGTCAATAATATTAAAGCTTTCTTGGTCGAATGGTTACGAAAGCCGACTACGGAGCTGGAGACCCGGGTTCAAATTTCAAGTAGGCAAGCTGCAATTTTTATTTTTTGTGACAATTTTTTTTAAATTGGGAGCTAGGTATTTCAAAAGGATTTGTAAAGTAACACTAAGTCAATGAATGTTTTGCTTAAAAATAAACCAAGTAAATAAATTGTTTTATTCCGAGCAACGCTGGACGCCCCCAGGTACTATCTAACTAAATAAACAAAATTTTGCTTTCGCTTAGCTTCGGAACTAAATGACCTACAGACTTGTAATTTTGGATTTTAAGTATGTGATTATAGCTTACTGGATGATGAAAATTTCAGCGCTCTGGTCTTATCCAGAGGTTCTCTAATAGAGGCCTGAAAATGTGGCGAAATGGTTCTAGTAAAGGATGGACCAAGAGTACTAAATAATCCTAGTTATCCTAGTTTTTATAGTTTTCCCTTTATGTGGCCATTAAACCCTAACTCTGTACCAAATTTCAGCTCTCTGAGTTTATGGGAAGTACTAGTTCTATTTTGATTTTATGAGTGAGGTGAGTGTCGTAAATGCGAACGAAAATGCGAAACATTGCTTTCGCTTAACTTCGGAACTAAATGACCTACAGACTTGTAATTTTGGATTTTAAGTATGTGATTATAGCTTACTGGATGATGAAAATTTCAGCGCTCTGGTCTTATCCAGAGGTTCTCTAATAGGGGCCTGAAAATGTGGCGAAATGGTTCTAGTAAAGGATGGACCAAGAGTACTAAATAATCCTAGTTATCCTAGTTTTTATAGTTTTCCCTTTATGTGGCCATTAAACCCTAACTCTGTACCAAATTTCAGCTCTCTGAGTTTATGGGAAGTACTAGTTCTATTTTGATTTTATGAGTGAGGTGAGTGTCGTAAATGCGAACGAAAATGCGAAACTTTGCTTTCGCTTATCAGCGGAACTAAATGACCTACAGACTTGAAATTTTGGATTTTAAGTATGTGTTTATAGCTTACTGGATGATGAAAATTTCAGCTCTCTGGTCTTATCCAGAGGTTCTCTAATAGGGGCCTGAAAATGTGGCGAAATGGTTCCAGTAAAGGATGGACCAAGAGTACTAAATAATCCTAGTTATCCTAGTTTTTATAGTTTTCCCTTTATGTGGCCATTAAACCCTAACTCTGTACCAAATTTCAGCTCTCTGAGTTTATGGGAAGTACTAGTTCTATTTTGATGATCCATGAGTGAGTGAGTGTCGTAAATGCGAAACTTTGCTTTCGCTTAGCTTCGGAACTAAATAACCTACAGACTTGAAATTTTGTATTTTAAGTATGTGATTATAGCTTACTGGATGATGAAAATTTCAGCGCTCTGGTCTTATCCAGAGGTTCTCAAATAGGGGCCTGAAAATGCGGCGAAATGGTTCCAGTAAAGGATGGTACGGCAGTGTTTGCTTTGCGCTCGACTTGGCGGGGCACTGACGTGCCATCCCGATGTTTGTTATATTGAGGTTAGGTTGGTCTAAAATTTGTTATATAGATGTAATTAATTGATTGATTGTTTTAAGAAAAAACTGGTGCCAAACTTGTCGCGAATGAATTATATACACGTTATGTTAAGGTTTTGGGTTGACAAAATTCATTAATTAGAGGTAGGTATTTACACTTTTTTGCATAGTTAAAAAATTCGTTATAAAGAGGTTGTTCGCGCAAAAAAATGGATTTAAGTCTAAAGTACTAGAAGTAGTTTACTACACCGTATCGTACCATAACCGTGCTAGGAGCGTATCAGGCACGAAAAGTAACACGATACGCTCTACTAAGCCATCTGAACGCATCGACGGCGTACTGTGCCCGTATAGATCCCGTATGATGCCAGTATGCAACATCCATCAAAACCAACAGGAATCCGTTTCTTTCTCGCATGCGTAACAGTGTTGCGGGGACGTCTTGGAATGCTACCAAATTTTAAATTGTAAAATAGGTATGACTATCAGAAAATTAACTGTTAGACAACTAGCGATGATTGCTTTAATATTGGATGAGGAAGAAGAAGATACATGCGTCTCGTTATACTGACAACAAATGACTAACTAAGTTACGCCAACGCGCTTACAACGCCTATATAACGGTCATCATACGCGTTTACAACCCGTATACTCGCCGGCTCGCCGCCTGCGCGCAGCGGTTTGGCAACGCCGCGTGTCATGCACAGAGCGTGTCAGCACCGGCTAAATATTCTCGCCGACATTTGTTGTCGCTCCGTGCATGGCACGCGACGGTGTTAGTCGATGACGGAACGGTCTAGTGGGAGCAGTGTCATACTTTTCAATACAAATAATATTTATTTGCCTGACACGTTCCTAGCACGGTCATGGTATAATACGGTGTAGTGGGCAGAAACATTTAATAGGTCATTATAAGCGTTCTGTGATGACATTTTATTTAATTTATCTAACAACTATTTGCCTATCAAATTTTCAAACAGACTGTCTATAGCGAGGCCAACGAGACGATATAAAGAATGTGAACAAACGGACTGTTACCAAGCTACATTGCGATAGCGAGCGATTATTATCTCTGCCCTTGTCATTCGTACGCAGTAAAGTAATTACTTAGTTTTTTGTTAATATTAATTAAAATAAAAGTGTTTTATTGTTGATTGCCGGTGTTAATGTCGAAGACAATTTTTATAGCCATATTGATAACATGATTGATAGTACAATATATAGTTTTGTCATAAATACGATTGATTCGGACTCTTCTGACGATATAGGTATATTTGTCTAATACAGACGACAGCGATGAGAATGTGGAATTCAAAATTAGTTTATAATTTATTCAAATAAAAATGTTTTGAACTCCTGAAAATTTGTTTACATTCTTAATCTCGTCTCACTGGCCTTACTTTAATGCATAACATCTTATTGTATGGTATAATGATCACTATGGGTGTTGTGTAAATATACCATATACAGTCTTCTTTAATGTCTCTTCTTTTCTGTAATATTAATATACATAACAATAACAATTATATAATATTTTTACTGTCACAGCCGTGGACCGAGCCGCGTCCGCTTCAATGTCAGAGGCTCGAGAGGCGCTAATGAACGTGGCGGTGGACGCTCTGTCGGCGCACCGGCTCGCGCAGAACCTCCCCGCGGGCGCCGCGAGCAGCGCCCTGCACGCGCCCAGCTCGCTCAAGCTGCTGCCGCTGTACCTGCTGGCGCTGCTCAAGAGGGTGAGTTGTAGGGTATAGCTGGAGTTTTGGCGGGAAGTCGAAAAAGACATATTGTGCTCTTGTTTTATTTTCATTTTCTTGGTGTATTTTTGAGTTATATCGGATAAAGTTGATAGCATTTTGTTTGATATAGGTTAATTACAGTGCACGAGTGTTTGTGAAATAGAATAACAGTGCTAAAATGTGTTTTTTCTGCTTGCCTCCAAAATTCCTTCGGACACGTTCTAGTAAAGTAGCCATCGCTTTACTTGAGTGTTGGACTGACTAGACTGACTGATTATTGACGACTTACTTACTGACTTTGTTATTACTTCGTCCAGTTTCATTAAAAGTCTGGCAAAAAATTGATGCAAAAATTATACAATTATACTTGACGCTGGCAGTATGCACATAGTTTGCGATGTTATAATTGAAAAAAAAAGGGTATAGCTGTATGCAACGTGGCGGTGCACGCTCTATCGGCGCACCGGCTCGCGCAGAACCTCCCTGTTCAGCGCTGCTCAAGAGGGTTATTCGAGTTGTATGCCTAAAGCTGGCTAGCTGCAACCCTTTTCTGCGTCCCACTGCTAAGCAGGAGTCTCCCCCCATTATTGTGGAGCTTACTCCACTACCGTACTCCAATGACAGTTGCGTGCCCTTAGATGCCTAAATTTTCTAGAAATGGGTACCGACTCCGAATTAAGTTTTGGCGAGTATGTATAGTTAGTAAGAAACGTACTCGTATCTGTCTTGTGCGACAAAAGTTTTGTTTTTGACTTTTTTGTAGCCAAATTTTATCATATGTTTAATTACCTTTTCAAGTCCGTTTTTTGTTTGTTAATTAAAGGGTCTGTAATCAATGTCCAGCATTAACAAGCCGTTTAGACGCTGATGAAAATAATGTATACACCTTTTGCATGTTGTAGTGTATAGCTGCTAGCTATTAGCTAGGACTCTCTTAAATATGCAACGTTAATTTACTGGAGCAACACACTTTTTATTGCGAATCTAAATAGTCATTACTTCACAGCGTCTGCACGTATTTTGATCAATAATATTGTTGATAAAGTATGTCTATTCTTTACTAAGAAATTTAAATAAAACTCCGTCATTAAATTACAGAAAGCATTCCGAACGGGCACATCGACGCGTCTCGACGAGCGCGTAGCGGACATGTGCGCGATGAAGTGCCTCCCGCTGTCGCAGCTGATGCGCCTCGTGTACCCCGGCCTTTACCCCATACACACCCTCCGAGAGACCGCGCATGTCGTCAAAGATGGGGATGAGGAAGAGATCATTCCGGACCCACCACGGATGCAGCTTACTGCAGAAAGGTGGGTAGTATGAAAAAGTAGAATTATCTGTTCTTTTTTTAGTTATGGTCTGGTTATTTTTCGCCATTGTAGCTAATGCGGTTAGTGTACCCCGGCCTTTACCCCATACACACTCTCGAGATATACTTATGACGCGAGTCGTCGACGACGCATCCTCATGCGGAGTCGTGGCGGACCCGCGACGAATTTGGAAAAATAATTTTTCATCCTTATTTTCTTGTAGGTTTTGAGTTTATATGAAAATTTTAAACTGTGTTATAGACCTATTAATATTAAATCATAAGTTTGATCGGAATTTGAGGACACTGGGCTATCGTAGAGTTTAATGAGAGGTTGATATGTAAGCTATTCCAATGATAGCTTATAAGTTGTGGACTTAACACGATCCACCCTTGTGACAGCATCTTCAGTTCCATTACTAATTACTTCCTGAACAGTGTCTACAATCGTACTATCAAACCTCCTCGGCTAGTTTCTTGTAATACTCTCTTATTGGCTGCAACCCATTTTACGTCCCACTTTTGAGCACGGGTCTCTCCCCATTAATGGGGAGGCCTGGACCTTACTCCACTACGCTGCTCCAATCCGGGTTAGTGGTCAACCCGCTGTCGGATGTTTTCAAACCGCCCATAAATAAGCCCTCCGACAAGGTTTAACGACTGTTATCTATTGACAACAACCGGGACCGACGGCTTAACGTGCCCTCCGAAGCACGGAAACGCGCATGTTTTTTTTTGCCACTAGCGGTCACCCACACACATCCAACCGCGCCCGTTTGGCTTAGTTGCATAGATCGCTTGCGTTTTACGCTAACCGCCGGGCCATGCGCGCTTCTTTCTCATTCAATGTATGAAACATTTCGATTTAAATGCGACAGAGGTGTCAAACTAAGCTTTCTTTATCTTGCTATTGGGTCTCAGATCACTAATTTTAGAAACATCTCTTCCAGAATAAACGTGAACGGCGCCGGCCCTTTCTCATTCAATGTATGAAACATTTCGATTTAAATGCGACAGAGGTGTCAAACTAAGCTTTCTTTATCTTGCTATTGGGTCTCAGATCACTAATTTTAGAAACATCTCTTCCAGAATAAACGTGAACGGCGCCGGCCCTTTCTCATTCAATGTATGAAACATTTCGATTTAAATGCGACAGAGGTGTCAAACTAAGCTTTCTTTATCTTGCTATTGGTCTCAGATCACTAATTTTAGAAACATCTCTTGCAGAATAAACGTGAACGGCGCCTACCTCCTCGACGACGGCGAGACGATGATAATCTACGTGTGCCACGGCGTGAGCCCCGCCTTCCTGTCCGAGGTGTTCGGCGTGGCCGCCTTCAGCCAGCTCTGCGACGAGGCCAGGTCCCTGCCGCGCCTGGACTCGCCGGGGAACGCGCTCCTGCACGCCTTCGTCGAAAAGCTGAACGACGACCGCCCTTACGCTGCCAACGTGTTGGTGCTGAGGTAAGTGTGTCCATCGTCCATCCATCGGTTGGAACTCGGCCTGTGCTTTTTTGTCGACACGTTGTCGCCATTCGAGGACCTTCCCCATCGGTTGTCAGTCATCAAGCAATATGATCTGCCCTTTGCCTCTTCAGCTTGCTATGAGAGCTATGTCGCCGTGTGCACAATAGCAGCACTTCCATTCCTTTCACGGGATGTCGTAAGAGGCGATCGAGGGACAAAACCCAGGAGATGGCCAGCAGCTAGTTACTCAGGAAGACTGAGTAACATACCATCTGCTGCGGTCACCAACACGCAGTGCCAAACTGGCAAGTGTGTACCAACTGCCAACTGCCTTCAGCCAGCAGAGCGACGAGGCCAGGTTTCTGCCGCGTCTAGACCCGCCGGAAAATGCCCTGTTGCACGCATTCGTCACTCAATGGGTACTGTGCTGCCGCCAGGTCCAGTCGCAGCCTTAACCTCTTGCCAACCGGGCCGCTTTCGCGCCAATACACTATTCCGACCGGGGGTCTAGAGATTTTTTGCCGCGATACGCACTACGAGTGTTATTTATGTTCCTGCGACCAGATGTTTACACTTACAACGACTCCAGTTACATTTCTCGGAAGGGAATGAAACAAGCTTACACCTTATAGCTATTTAGTACTTCTACAGTGTGTTTTGTTTTTATAATCATCGTTCAAAGCCAAACAAAGAGTCCGCATGTTTAGATTGTTGTTCCGCTTGGTATAAAACGAATGTAACATATAATCAAAGAAAAAATGTGGCACATTATTTATATATTCAGAATCTACATGAAAAGACCTTTCTAATAAAGTATAATACAAGTATGTGTTCATACAAAAAATTTAACAAATTTGAGGTTGAAGTTACGTAATGTTTTTTTCGCGCGCCGCACATGACGGTGTATTGAAAATTTAATTGCAATGATAGTATTAGTCGTATTCATTTAGTTATTCCTTTATTCTTTAGGTAAAGTATCTCGAAACGTTGTATATTTTTTTCAGGTTCATTGAATGAAAAACATACTTCGTAGAAGATGAAAAACGAAAAGTCGGAAAAAATAGGAAAAAAATTCGAGGTCACGTTAAAATTCTTTTAACGAATTTTATAATTAATCTAATTAAAATCAGGGGGCACACTCATAAAGAATAAGAAATTGCCTTTCCTGCAATATAATTTTCATTGACACTTTTCATACACAAATAGACGTAAAAATGCCAAGAAAAGTAATTAAATTTTTTTTCATTACTTTTCAAATCACGCAAGCAAACACGCAAGCAACAGATTTTGCCAGTGCGCACTTATCGTAAAATGAACCTTATTGCGAACTCCATAAGGCGTCGACGGATGCACGGTAAAGTCTGTATTCGTTTGATTTTATATTCAAATTATGAAGAAAACTAATTACTAATCGAATAATATAAATAAAATATAGATTCCCTGATAAATTATCTTTATACTATTAGTGATTGTCATGGTTTTGTAACGTAATAATAGCAGAAAAAAATGTAACTTCAATGCGCAAAATTCACACACAGAATTGATCTTGATTCATTTGTATAATAATGATAAAATATAGCAAAAGATACAGAAACGGATTCCTTATAAAATAACCTTTCTACATATGTATGGCAGTAATGGTTTTTAACCACTAAATTGTGTAATAATTGAGCTAAAACCAAAACAGCGCCATTGTTGTGGCCCCGCGCAATTCCACTTCATTTTGAAAACCTTTTATACCAAAAAATATGACGCGCATCAAACTTCTGGATATTTGTTATTACTAAAAACACTATAAATGAAATAATTATAACACTTTACTTACGTTTTCAGTAGAAAAATCCACATAAATCAGGAAAAAACCGGCACTAGCACAAACTGTCACTGAGTATTACCAAGCAAATTTGACGACTGAAGGAATGTCAATTTTGCAACAGAGATTTCTTTTTATTTTACTACCAACCTACAGAAGTTAAATGACCCAATGAACGGAGAATGTATTCGTCTATGGATCAAAAAATACACCAGACTAAATTGAGACTTATTTTTAAAGCAATACAGCTTTAAACAGCGCGAGGTCGAGAGGACATCAATAGATGTCCCCGGTCGTTGGTGTAAATTTTTTGACGACATCTATTGATGTTTCCGGTCCTTCAGAGGTAATAAAATTATGCAGCCACTACGTGGATAGGCAGCTAGCTTAACAGACATACTGTCCTTTTTTCTTTCTGAGCCAAAGCAGTAAACAAATACTACCATGTCGCGAAAGTCACATAATTATTACATGATCAGGTTTTGTCATCAAATTCGCGTTTATTTACACTACAAACTTTTTTATTTTACCATTTAAGTACAGAAATTGACTCTGTTAAAACAAAAATATTCAATACCATTTGCACAGATCATTATGCAGGCAGAAAAAATGTACATTAGAAGAGACTTCCAAATGTACTCGTAAACATGCTCCAGTGCCAGGATTCAGTAATGAAACTATTGTATTTATTTACTGCATTTTTGTTTACACTAATACACCCAATTTCTAGTTATGTTTTGTAGAGTAATTAGGATGTTTTACTTATCTCATTTGGCAATCCCTGTAAACGCCTCTTTCATCACCTTCAAGTGAAGTGACAAGTACGCTAATTGTCGGTTATAGTCACCCGTAACTTCAATTTCAATTTGACGATGTTCGAGTAGCACTAATCATATGATAAACTGACCCGTACTCAGCTTTTACTTGTCAATTAACTTTACTGGGACGTAACTAATCAACACTTTACTTGGAGATGGTGAACGAGGCCCTTATTCGTATGACTATTGCAGGGACAACTCACCATCACGACAAATGTTCGTCGAACGCTTGGTCGACGACCGGGTCGAGTCGGCGTTCTCCTACTACGAGTTCTTACAGCACGTGAAGACTCAAGTAAAATGAGTGTGCCTCTCGCGAGTGGACGCGCCGGTGTGGACGCGACTCAGGACGTTCCCCTTCCGCGCGTTCTCCATCGTGAAGTGCGCGTTACGGACCCGACTGTACGACACAGCCCTAACTCTGTTCAAAGTTATGTTGAAGTGCTCCTTTGGTTACTAAACGCTGCGAATTAGAGGGTGAGTTTCGGAAATTTTGAGTTTTGTAGCTTCGGTTTTATGGTTATCTTTGGTGTTCCTGATAAAGGCTAAGGAAATTAAAAATGTTACAATGTTTACAGATATAGCCTGATATAGGCTTAAACTTAAAGCAATAAGACGGTGAAAAATATTGTATAACTACTACTTTGTAAGAATAGCATCATGGGCTAACATTAATTTGCATTATATTTGGTTACGTTATGAAAAAATCCAATAATAATGCAGCCTACTGATTCATTCCATATCTTAATATACATATATAAAAATGAATCCCCATTTTCCTTGGTCACAGCAAGACATGTGAACGACTGGACTGATTTCGCTATATTTTTTTGTTGTGTTGAAAAGAAAAAAATAAAATATTGCACGGGAAGTTAAAAAATTTAAGAATATTTAACCACCATTCTAATTTCCTAAAGATTTTCTAATGATTTTCTAATGGAACCTTAGCGCTTTTGATAATGTAAACTTTTTTGACAATAAACATTGACAGAATGCATGCTGCAAATATCGTCAAAGAGGTTGTAACAAAACTGATCAATCGTTTAAACAGATGCTTCGGTATATCAATTCAAATTCAGTATTCATAGTTAAGACACAACAACGTCTGTCGGGGCAGCTAGTTATTGATAAAATTGTTCATCTCACATTTATCTCACGAATGCTGGTTTGATTGTAAGGGTGCATTCACATGGACATTGTTTTTATGTTCATTAACCAAGAAGCTATCAACAGTCACGCTCAAATAGCTAGTCTGGTTAGTATTGTATTACTTTAACTTAGGATTACTAAGTTAGGCAATCCTCAGATAAAACTATTTATCGAATAAATGTCAAATAGCGCTGTCAATTTTACTCATATCTGTACTAATATATAAAGCTGTAGAGTTTGTTTGTTTGTTCTAACGCGCTAATCTCAGAAACTACTGGTTCGAATTGAATAAATATTTTTGTGTTTAATAGTCCATTTATTGGGGAAGGCAATAGGCTATATAACATCTTACTATGACTAATGCCAAAGTCCACGCGGACGAAGTCACGGGCGGCCTCTAGCGACATATAAAAAGGATATCGATAATATTATAAGAAGTAATTGACAATTAAAATCTGGGGATTGAAAAATCTGCCTCTGACTCTGCATATTGCCAGCATCAAGTATAATTTTTGCATCACGTTTTTGCCAGTTTCGGTGAACTGGACGAGAAATAATAGGTAAAGTCAGTTAGTCGTTAGTAATCATTCAGTCAAGTCAATCAGACATTCAAGTAAAGCGATGGCTTCTTTACCAGAACGTGACCAATGGAATTTTGGAGGCAAGCCGAAAAAACATATTTTTGCACTATTATTTTAATTCACAACACGCGTCCACTATAATTGGACGTAGTTACACGAAAAGGATCCAATCCACAATATTGTCAAAAATGAGATAAGTGTACCAAACTGATGCTTAATATCGATATTATCGGTCAGTAAAAAAGACCCACGTCAAAACAGCTGTTTTCCATCGAATTTGAACATCGGAACCAACCCACATGTATAGCAGCTCATGTATATTTATTCACCAAAAACGATCCAACTGTCGTGGTTCTTACCCCGTATTAAAAACTAAATCAGTAAAACGAACCAAAGAGGTTGGATCCTTTTTGCGTAATTTTAATACCAACATCACCTACACTACAATAAAAGCGCGAAAACGATCCACTCTGCTTGGGACTTTTTGCTGAATTGCTTAGGTACATTATAATTAAATAAATGAAACTATCCAGAAAGCTTGGATCGTTTTCAATAAATACATTTTTACGTATTATTCTAATAAATCTGTTAACGAAAACCATCTATAGTTGTTGGTATTTACTTACTGATTATATTTTATTCAAAACTAGCTGTGCCCCGCGGTATCACCCGCGTTAGAGAGGATCATTAGCATAAAGTGACTTCTCTTTTTATCCCTCACTTTATAAGCTAAAAATACGAGAGTGGATTGAAAAGTTCGCAGCCTGACATATAAACGTTTATTTTATTTTTACAATACTACCCTCATTATTCAATTTTCACAGTTCAAAATTTTGATGCAGTAAAGAAAGTACTTTTTTGGTACCGGGGGGGGGGGGGGATACCTTCAAAAGGTACCCGGCACCTTGGGAGAGGTGTTACAAGGTTATGTGGTATTTGTTACCGCACTAAAACCCCCTCGGTGGCCTACCTCTGCACTTGGGTTGTGGACGACTCCGGGATCTCCAGTGGAACGCACCGGTGTCCTCCACGCTCGGCGCCCCAGAACGGGCCCATCCTCCGGAGAGCAGATGTGCTCTCCTGCACTCTCCGATGCTTACGGCGACATGCGGCCACGCACACACTGCCGTCCTCCCCGGGGCTGCTGGACGGGTCGAGCTCCCACTCTCACCGCCCGCAGCCACGTTAGCCCCTTTTAGTCGCCTCTTACGATCAGGCAGGGGATACCGTAGCTCTATTATTAATCCCGAAGCTACAGGGACTGTGCTTAACAAACCTAGTGTTCAGTTTTTTAAAAATGGACAAAATTGAACAACGTGCGGTGATAAAATATCTGTTTATAAAGGGATTAATATCGAAAGAGATCTATGATGATATGTATTACAAAAACGTTAGGGTAATTTGGGCCATCATATACCACTATAAAAAATGGGTGTCAGAATTTAAACGTGGACGAGAGAGCATTGAAGATAACCCTCGCTCCGTCTGGCATACCACGTCTACGCTACGACGGAAGAAAACATCCACAAAGTGTGTGATCATATTGGAAAACCGAAGATTAACTATAAGGGAGATTGTAGACGCTATAGTCATTTCGTATGAGCGAACACAAAATATCATTATCAATGAACTCTGTCTTTCTAAGGTATCAGCCATGTGGATCCCTAGACTGCTTTCAGTTGAACAAAAACGAATTCGTTTAACAATTTCTCGCGACTGTTTGGAGATGTTTGAGGCTGATCCGCAGGACTTTTTGGATCGTTTTGTTACTATGGACGAAACCTGGATTCATCACTATATGCCCAAGTCCAAACAACAGTCCAAGCAGTAGAAAAAATCTGATGAACTAACCCCAAAGAAAGCAAAAGCAATTTTATCGGCTGGCTAGGTGATGGCATCGGTTTTTTGGGCTGCTTGTGGAGTCATAATGGTGGACTCTCTTTCAAAGGGCCAAACAATAAACTCTGCATACTATTTCACCCTATTGTGTCGTTTGCGTGAAGAAATTAAAGCAAAACGTCCGGGATTATTAGAAAGTGTTGTTTCATCAGGATAACGCATGCATTGACACTTCTGTTGAAAGCATGGTTCAAATTCGTGACTGTGGTTTTGAACTGCTACCCCATCCAGCTTATTCGCCTGATTTGACACCATCTGACTTTCATCTGTTTCCCAATTTAAAAAAGCACCTTGGTGGCCAGTGATTTTCATCAAATGAAGTAGTTGAAGCCGCAGTGAACCAGTATTTTGCAGACCTAAAAGAATCGTTTTTTAAATCCGGAATAGACAAAACAGATGGAAGAAATGCATTGAGTTAGGTAGATTAACTTCAGTAATTCTTCAAATAATTCATATGTTTGGCGTTTTGCAAGTAGGAAAGAGTGCATACTGGTACTGCCGATTGTTCAAATTTATCGAAATGCGATTATTTTTCGAATAATAAACGCAAATATTTTTAATTTTAAGTCAATTTAAAAGAAACAGACTATATGAAGATTTATATTGTTACATAAAAGTGCTTTTTCTATTTTTTATTTAAATTTTCAGAATGGCGTGTAGAATGTTTGATATTTTTTTTTATAAAATTAAAGTTATAATAATAATAAATTGACGTTTTATTGAAAAAAATTGTAATTAATAAATATTTTTTTACATGGGTCTTTTTAGTGAAATAAGTATTGACCATGCACAATATAAACTGTTATTTAGCGAAAAGGATCCAAATGCATATTTTTACAAATATCTCCTAAAATACAATATTGTGTATGATTGGACTATAAACAATAAAAATAATAATAATAATACATGTTAACAACATACTAACAAACTATTTTATAATGAATACCTATGAAGAAATACGTCATGAACTTCAAATGTCAATATCTCGAAATTGACTTGATGTGGATTGGATCCTTTTCGTGTAACTACGTCCAATTATCCTATATATCGAACAAAATGCGCAATGCAAAAAAATAAGATTTATCCGATATAACTCAAAAATACACCAAGAAAGTAAAAATAAAACAAGAAATAAAACAAGAGCACAATAATTATGTCTTTTTCGACTTCCCGCCAAAACTCCATGACAAGGTTAAAGAAACAAAATTGGATGTAAAATATGCACATAAACCTTCGATAATACTATATTCTTATATCATTTTTCATAATTTTGTATAATTGTCAAGCTATCGAATTTCCGTAGTTATTTCCTTGTTTTCATATCATTGAATAAGTAGGTTAATATGACTATGTAGATTATGTATTGTACAATGATGAATAATCAGACATGTATCTTAAATTTAAGTTTTAACACTGCATATACCTTTGATCATTATGACCTACATTCGTTATTGAGGTATAACTTCAATTTGACTTTTTCATTACATTAATAATAATAATAATAAATAACGCTTCACACTCATAGCCCCACAGTAGTGTCGATATACCCTGTGTCGTGGGTGCCATGGACACACACAAAGACAGAAACACACACCCAGACCGACAACAGAAATTTTAAACTAATGATTCAAATTTCTGCTTCGCCGGGAATCGAACCCGGGACCCTCCGATCGGCAGTCCGGCATTGTAACCATTACGCCATGTCGTCATTATTGGCTAGTTGTTCTTCTCTTTGTATCCGTACCATAGAATTTAGATCATAAAAGAGGGCGTGTCGTTCGAAAATCGCAGGGATACCACTAAATGCAGTATATGCATAAAGTTAGGTAAAAATTACTTTGCAACAATCCGCAATCAGAACATATGATGGTGAATACTTTTTTCATGCAATAGCACCTCCCTCCCTCCCACATAGGACACATGCATATGCAACAACAAAAAATAAACACCAACATAATATGTTGTACATATTATGTGGTACATATTATGTACCACCACCAACCCGTGTTCGCCCCAAAACAGATCATCATCAGGGTTATTAACTACAACGGTTACTCGCAAAGTCTTTGCGACGTATGTTGGTGTATATTTTTTGTTGTTGCATGTGCATGTGTCCTATGCGGGAGGGAGGGAGGTGCTATTGCATGAAAAAAGTATACACCATCATACGTTCTGATTGCGGATTGTTGCAAAGTAGTTTTTACCTAACTTTATAACAATGGAGTTCCGCAAAGTTACGCCTGATTCTACTAATTTTAGAAGTATATGCAATAATTTATATTGTCACTCCGTATTAGTTGTATATGAACTTATTTTCTTTTACATCCATTTATTTATGAGTACTTTGATATTACTTTGTAAAATAATTAGAATAATTTATGAAATTTTAGCTAGACGGTTTTATACTGGAAACCAGGTTGAAGCAAATATGTAAATAAATAAAAAAATCCAATCGAATTATTGTATTATTATTCATTCTTTAGGCTATCGCGTTAGTTAACTGTCTCTGTTATGTATGACAAGGTACTTGTCTATCTAGCTATATTATATTGCAAATGCTTTAAAAATCTGGGATTGTTTTTTATTTTGTACTTTATTTCTATGCGTATTTAAGTAGCCGCCTTTATCAGTTTGTTTCGTGTTTCCGAATATCATAGTAGCCTTTGGTGTGAACTACTATCTAAAAAATAATGAATCGTTACGCCAAAGTGATTAGAGTTATTAATAGAATGGTTGACAGATAACTATTTGCCCTTTTAAGAAATCATATAAATATTGATGCAGTCTATAGTTTCTTTTGGATATTTTAAATTATAGTGTTGTATCTTGATATATGTATGAAGTTTCAAGGACCTATTGGCGATCGGTTCTGTTTGTGGAATAGACAAATAGCTAATGTACTTGTGGACTGTCTCCTTTTTAATCGAATATTATGTTTACTTCCTAATAATCCCTTGTTAATTAATTAGACCTTGAACAAATTTTGGGGCCTAGTTCTTTTAACAATGTTGCATTTACAATGGAATCCTATTGGGCCCCTTATATTATTATGCTAATGGAAACATTTGAAAATATTTTACGCAAATATTGTTTTAGAATAAGATTTTAATTATGGTTCAAAAATTATCATGACAATTACCTTTTGTAATAAATGATGTAAAAAATTGTTTCCACAGTATATGACCAATTAACCTATTTAATTAAAGCCATGATATATTTTTCAGTGATACAGTTTTCAGTGATATAAGAAATAATCTTTCATAAATGATAATTTTGAACCCTTATTTTAGTTGTACTAATATTGAAGAACTATTTAAATATCCCACATGATATACATATATATAGGTAGGTAAAATATGGTGAAAGAATTGTCAAAGCAGCAAAAAAAAAAACTAATGCATTGATTTATGAACTTTGATTTATGTCTCTTTTACACTTCGTCAAAATCATAAAACACTCTTGGAAATACAAGTCTTATGTACTGTTCATTATTTTTATAATCAAGGGGGCACTTTGCTGGTAGGCAATTTTTTTGATAGTGGATACAGTTTTTTCTTACGTCAAATTGTGAAATAAATGAACGTTTGATGGTTCATTTATTTTAAACAGGCGATTCATCGCCAGCGACTGATTTTTGAGGTCAGGATGTGTTATTAGTGTTATTATCCAAATAAATAAATATTAATAAATAATCATAAATTGTTTACCTACAGTAAAGGCACCTCCAGCACTCATTTTACATCACAAAAAAGCAACGAAGTGAAAATGAAACATTAGCATGAAAGCTACAAGATTGTTAAAGAGATAACTATAGTGATTAAAATTGAAACAGATGGTATAGTATTTAATTTATTGTTAGCGGACTGAATTCGGGAGCCTTTGACTTGTTTCAATATAAAGATCTAAAGTCAATGTTGTTTTATTTGTATTTGATTGTGCCATTTTCCTCTCTTTAAATTTTTTTCATTTAAGCGTATTCATACAATTAAATTTATATATTTTTTGGAATAAGTTGGTACTAAATCAACGTGTCTTATTGTTGCAATATGCATTGAACCAAATATTATTATTTGAATACTTAGTTGCTTTTTGCTTTTCATTTATCAATAAAAGTAGAATGAATTGTACTGTAGGTCTTTAATTAATAAGATGATTGAAGTGGGCATGGCTCGGCGGTTAGAATAGAATGCAAACGATCTACGCAAATGCAACTAAGCCATACGAGCGCGGTTGGGTGTGAGATGGGTGACTGCTAGTGGCAAAAAAAACTGCGCGATTCCGTGCTTCGGAGGGCATGTTAAGCCATCGGTCCAGGTTGTTGTCGATAGATAGCAATCGTTAAATCTTGTCGGAGGCCTTATGGGCGGTAGCCATCGGTCCAGGTTGTTGTCGATAGATAGCAATCGTTAAACCGCCCATAAGGCTTCCGACAAGCGGAGGCCTTATGGGCGGTTTAATATCATCCGACGGTGGGTTGGCCACTAATTCGCATCTCCACCTACCCGCATTGGAGCAGCGTAGTGGAGTAAGCTCCAGGCCTCCCCAATAATGGGGAGAGACCCGTGCCCAGCAGTGGGACGCAAAAGGGTTGCAGCCAATTAATAAGATAAAACAATAATTTTAATTAAGTTTATATAGCTATAATAGTTAAATGAAACTTAGTAAGGTAATATTTTTATTACCAAAATTAAGTTACATAGGTACTATCAAAAGCTTTCATGTTTCGAAATCAATGATTTAAAAATAGCTGAGCTAGTAATTTGGTAGGTATTTAAATAGTTTAGAAATACCACAAAAATTTAACCAGAAATGGTAAAAGGAATTCGATGTGTAGCTACGTAACATCGGTTTTTGGATCTTCAACCGCCCAACAAGCTTCTTTTTCGGACATACAGCAAGAAACACATTCCAGGGGCTTAACTAAACTCTGTACTTCCTTGGTAGTGATCCAAAAATCTTTGGGGTTGAAGTCGTTTCGCCTGAAGGTTTGGTCTTGCAGGAGAGCCCAGAACCACAGGTATGTCCTGGCTCTGTTCAGCTTGGCAGAGGAGTCCACGATGGCCTTGATGGCGCGTCGACACACTGGGTCCTGCTCGTATGGCGTGTTGAACGACAGATTTTTGATTTTGCATCGAAAGACCTGAAAGTTATTGACATGACCAAGCCGAATAGGGAACATACATGATTTATTTTTTATACGAGTAGTATCAATCGATTCTATTTGCCAAAGGGATCAAGTGTTCTTTAAGGACCCAGGCGCGGTCGCAGCCTTCAATTTGGGGGGGGGGGGGGGGGGGAGGAGGTCGCCAAGAAATTTTGGAGGGGTCACTAAGAAATTTGGGAGAAGAGGTGTCCCAAATTGGCTTGTTTCGCCTTCCGTCTACGCATGACTGACAGATTATGGGTCATGTCCCCTGGGACCGCGCATGTAAGGACCACTTCGATTGGAACACGTACGACACGACACAACACGAGCACGAAAGACAGAAATTGGCGAAAGTAACCTCGCTGCGTAGCGCGCATGGCCCGGCGGTTAGCGTAGAACGCAAACGATATTATGTAACTAACCCAAACGGGCGCGGTCGGGTGTGAGATGGGTGACCGATAGTGGCAAAAATTTCATGCGCGTTTCCGTGCTTCGGAGGGCACGTTAAGCCGTCGGTCCCGGTTGTTGTCGATAGATAACAGTCGTTAAACATTGTCGGAGGCCTTATGGTCAGTTGGAAAATATCCGACAGCGGGTTGGCCACTAACCCGTATTAGAGCAGCGTGGTGGAATAAGCTCCAGGCCTCCCCAATAATGGGGTGAGACCCGTGCCCAGCAGTGAGACGCAAAAAGGGTTGCAGCCAACCTCACTGCGTAGCGTTGAAAACGGCCCATACTAACTAAATATGGCATATATAACGTCTAAAGAGCGCGAACGCGGTACCAAATACTATGGAAGAAGTGGTTTGCAATGCAATTTTAACTTGATACTGCGTTTATGTACTGATGTATGATGTGTCGTATTTTCTTATTAAATTATAAGGATTCCGAAAAAAAAATTGGATGACATAAAATAATTAGGTAGGTACATTTCTTTACTTTAACCGAGTATACTCGGCATAAAAACCGAGCTATTCGGCCGAGTACGAGTATCAAAAAACCCGCCGAGTACGCCAAGTACCGAGTATTAACCGAGTACTCAGCCCATCTCTAGATTTTACTGACCTGTTTCGGCCCCGGCATATGTCTATTACATTAGCTTTTTAAAGGTGTACATTCGTTTTCTTAAATATTTTTCTAGCAAAAAAAACGGCAAATTGTTTGTAGTTTAGGTTTACGATCGAGATGTTTACGTGATAACGTCCGCACGAGAAAATCTCCATTCGTTTGTATGCCGCTAGAGTGAGAGAGACGGAAGATCGGTCCACTCACTCGAACGCTATGCCAGCCTCCGCTCGTGAGGATTCCGCGTGACAAGTTTCACGGAATGACTGGCAGCGCTCGATATGAGACGGGAGATCGGTCCGTCTCTCTCTCGTTATACCTGCGATCGCGCTCGTGAGGTTTTGGTGTGACACAAGTTTCTGAACATGTCACCCGACTAAAACGATTTTAAAGACGTTATCACGTCAAAAAAACATGGTCTATCCACCAACTATGTATTTGTATTTAGTCGTATGTACCTCATATCCACACATTTCTATCATGCAGTAGTTGACATATTCAACGGGCACCAACTGCACTCGAAAGCCAAGTTTATGGAGGTGATCTGCATAAACGAGTACTTGTTCATTATCTTGATTTTAAGAAAACATGACATTAGTGAATGGAGAGTAAATGATAAAATTAAAATACCCCTGAGGCCTCTTAATTTCTGCGGCTTGTGAGAAAACGTAAAGAAAGATTCATACGGTCCGTAATAAATTCTTACATACTGCACAGCCATGTTTAGAATAAATTTACTTAAATAAATTATAATAAAAATATTTCAAAAATATTACAGATCACATCCAAAGTAAAAAATTACAACATGGCGATGTAGAATTTTGATGTTCTCGTAGGTCTTGATGAATTGACAATCTATGCTCTGTGAAAATCACAGATAAAGGATGTTGAGGGGGGATGCGAGGTCTCTAATGGTGACCCAAAGACACAATACAAAGAGCGCCAAAGGTCACTGGTAAGAACGATAAAATGTTGTAGGATGGTTGCTAGTAGGTTAGATAATGAAAATTTATTTACATTTGGGCTTTAATATACTTACATGATTAAACAATTTAGAAGGTGATGTCATTTACGTATACCTATACCTATATTGTGAAGGTCTATTTCGTGGACATTGGCCGGCTCTAAAGTGCTTTATATCCATAGATTTTTTATATATACTAAGTCAAAATCACAATAAATCTATGGTTATACGTTAGAGCATCAAGGTATGACAGGTATGACACCCGTCAGAGAGGAGTGGCCTTTACGGGCGAACCCCTCATCCCAACGTCCATGCACAATGTGCCTTCTAGTTATACAACTAGTGTGTCTGCGTGTGTCGGTGTTAGTGTTGACGGTGCATAGAAAATGACGTTGTTAATTGAAATTGACATATTTTAGAAATGTATGCGTCTGTAGCGATGAAAGAATATTTGTGAATGTGTGACAAATTAAAATGTGTGCGTTCTTCACCCGCACCAGATTTGGCACAAAACATATGTATCGAGGCGAGACACTATACCGTCTCTACTGAAGGGTGAGTCAGTAACTTTGATGCTCTAAGATACCCATAGATATTTTTAATTTTACTAAGCCAAAATCACAATAAATCTATGGTTATACCTTTTGTGTATTTAGTCTTATACATTGATCCAATGGCTGGATCTAACGTCCTATGCATGCCAGCGCTGGATTGACATTGCTACTGGATCGCCGTTTACATTAAATCCAGTAGACACTCTAACCATAAGCTCTTACTTTTTTAGATGACAACAAGCTTGCAGCAAAAATGAGTATTCCGCGTCTTGGGAAGCGCAGGCAATTAAAATACTGTCAAAAAATCTTAGTATAATACTGCTTCACGCAAAAAAATCTTAATCTATGGCTTCACGATGCGAATGAATTGTTTGAGGAAGAACGGATAAAGGAAAAGGTCATTTGAGAAAATAGATAAGTGATAGGCAGAGTTCTTCAAAAAATGACAAAACAGACCCTGTTTTGATTTAGAAACTTTTGCAAACTTGTATTGTATACCAGACAAACAGAAGTGTGGTCACTATACGAGTACGCAGCAGAGGCTGGCCCGATGCGTTTACACGGTTCTAGTGACACTGGCGCGGCGTGCGGGGGTAGGTCACTGGATTGAAAAATAGGAACGTTTCTTTTCCGATCCAGCGCTGGACACTGGACGCTGTACTGGATTGAAGCATGCTTACATTGATCCAGTGTCGATTCAGCGCTGGAATGCTGGATTTATATAATCATTTGTTTGTGTCAACAAAATCGTGATATTTCATTACGTCATTAGGTGTTTCTTCACCTGGCTATCAAATTATTCGTATCTGACGGTATGAGCCATATGTATGAGCTAAGCAAATGCTATCCAGCCAAAGCCAGCCTAGTGAACTATGGGGAATATGAGTCTTAATTCTAGGAAGAGACTCGTGCTCGCGCACAGCAGTGGAATTTATACCTAAAAGAGTTAAAAAATATATTACGTATCCATTTCCCGTGACCCGCTACTAAAAAAAGATTATGCGCATTCGCATACTTTGTCGCATATCTTTAGTATCCCAAATAGTTCAGTTCTTATTATATCATTTGAATATAAGAATATTATAATATATTGAATGCCGATTTCCTTTGCTTACTGTAATGTCATTTTTTTATTAACAACATAAGTACTCTACCAACTTAACTCCATAGTTCTACAGAATGTGAGAAATAAATAATCTGAGAACTGCAGTTCAATATTTAAGTAACTATACCTAATTACATAACAAATAAATCATCAGCAATTAGTATCTTTATCCCACTACTGGACTGAATGAGATGAAATTTTGGTGGATTTTAGAGTTTATAGTTAATAAAGGAAAAGCAAAGTATAAGAATAAAAAAACATGTAGCGTATTTATAACACTACAGTGCGCATTTCATTCATTTCATTTGCTTTCCGTGGGAATGAGATATTTTCCCGCGGTAAAAAGTAGCCTATGTCCTTTCTCAACGTCCTTTCTATGTTTATGGAAAATTTCATTAAAATCGGTATAGTGGTTTAAGCGTGAAAGAGTAGCAGACAGACAGACAGAGTTACTTTCAAATTTATAATATTAGTATGGATTTACAATTATATAGGTAAGTATGTTTATCAGCTTTCTGATTACCATATTACAAGCTCTGCTTAGTTTGGAATCAGATGGTGTTGTGTGAATTGTCAACTAAAAAAAAAAAATTTAGGGAGGGAGAGTGGTCATGTCATGTCCCCTGTGGATTTGCGCTTGTGTGTCGTCTGTGGACGATACTATGTTCGATGTACTAGGTTATAGGGAGTGATGGCGAATTTCATGCGTGTTTCCATGCATCGGAGGACAAGTTTAGTCGTTGGGTTGTTGTCGATATATGTATAGCAGTCGTTAAAACTTGTCAGAGACCATACGAGCGGTTTAAAAACATCCGACAATGGGTTGCCCACATACCTGCATCTCCACCAACCCTTTTTTTGGTATCGGGGGGAAACCTTCAAAAGGTACTCGGCACCTTGGGAGAGGTATTTCCGGGTTATGTGGGATTTATTACCGCACTAAAACCCCCTCGGTAGCCTATCTCTGCGCTTGGGGAGGACTCTGGGATCTCCAGTGGAACGTACCGGTGTCCTCCACGCGCGGCGCCTCAGAACGGGCCTATCCTCTGGAGAGCAGTTTGCTCTCATCATGCACCTTCCGATCAGGCGCGGTCGCAGCCTTCAATTTGGGGAGGTCACCACGAAATTTGGGGGGGGGGGGGTTGTTTCGTCTTCCATCTACGCATGACTGATGGATTTTGGGGGAGTCATGTCCACTGTGACCCCCCCTGGGACCGCGCCTGCTTCCGATGCTTACGACGGCATGCGGCCACGCACACACCGCCGTCCTTCCCGGGGCCGCTGGCTGAACGGACCGAGCTCCCACTTTCACCGCCCCCAACCCCTGAAGCCCCCTTTTGGTCGCCTCTTACGATCAGGCAGAGGATACCGTAGCTCTATTCTTAAACCCGAAGCTACAGGGACTACTAGATATCACCTACGCTCCTTTTATATTCGTAGCGATATTGTGATACCTGTATCCTTCCGCTTTTGTGTAAGTTCTTACTTATATATATAGGCATATATTATAAGTAAGAACGAGAAGTGTATTTCGTTTTTTTTTGGGGATAGGTATTTGTGTTAAGCTAAATGCCTGAGATCAAATTGATATTGTATTAAATACTTTTTAATTCTTTACTTTAATATAATTTTTGAAAAATTTATATCTTTGAAAAAATTCTAACAAAAACACACATAACTTTGCCAAAAGTATCCAAGGACCACAAAAGTTTATATTTACATAGATAAAGTTTATTGTTATTCTGTTTGGTGCATTGCTATCTTAAAATGTCGGTACCTATTAGGGTTGGCAACCGTACTATGTATAATATGTAGATGTAATAGAGCTACGGTATATATGTATAATATGTAGTATTGCACTATATTTCGGGACTCCGTACTTTATACTGTTGAGAAAATATATAGTACGCGAAAATACTATATTTTTGTATAATAGATAAAAAATAGACCCCACAACTTTTAAACGTCTCTATCGTTCGACGGAAAGAGTGTTGTGTGTAGCGTATACCAGTCAATTTTTTTTAAAGTCTCACAAAAGGGTAAAAAATATATGAATAAAGTAAATAAATGAAAAAGAAATTAACATACTCAATTTTTTATTCCTCTCCATTAAAATATTGTATTTCTTGAAGCGTACGTACTATATTTTTTACAGCTTTTTCGAAGAAACACTACATTCAGACAAACGGGTTGCACTCCGGTAGTGCCGGCAGAAGTGAACATTTTTGATATTTTGGAATGGTTAGGGAATAATTTCGCACGAATTGCTTTTATTATCAGTATTATTTTTCATCTAGTATTTTTAGTAGGTTTTCATCGTCACTTTTTTAATTAATAGATGCACTTTGTTCAATGTCCATATTTTAAATACTTAATATAAACGAAATTTACAAGAACAGACAGTCTAGCCGTCATCAGCTGTTACCCCTCCGTTTTACGAATATTCGATCAGGCCACGTGTCCTGACGCGAGTTTAACATTTTTTACCCATCCCAAAAAAAAGTGCACAACGCCGCTAAAGAAGTTTTCACTTCAAAAATTTTGGCATCCCTAGTATAAACAGTATCATAAAGAAATGCATTCCGCAATTTCGTTGGTGGGGTGTGTTAGTGCATTATCGGCTTCAATAGCCAATTCCAAAATTCAGAACCGTTTCAGTAATTTTTAAGAAACACTGAGTATACTGTATACTGAGTACAAAATAAATGTAAGCAGACGTGTATTGTATTGAAACTGTTAAAAATTTGGTAAATAGCGCTAAACCTTCTGTTTTCTTAACGTAAGTTTAAGATTCAAGCCGCCTTTGATTCCTTGCACGACGTTCTGCTTGTGATCGAGTTGGACTTGGCGGGAGGTCTTCTCACAGGGCTCCACGGAAAACTTCTGCAATACCGCTGCGAGGCCTGCTAGAGATTGCATCTGCCCCAACCGCAAACCTGTAACAAGGTAAGTTCTTATAGGCAAGGGTTTCCGAAAAATTGCATTTTTGTTCATATTTTATCCATGAATATATTTCCAAGTATATTTTTTTCATCACTTTCGTTAAAACTGGACGAGTACTAATAGATACTGTCAGTAAGTCGTCAATAACCAGTCAGTCAGGTTAGTCAGATATTCAAGTAAAGCTGGCTACTTTACCAGAATGTAACCGATGGAATTTTGGAGGCATGCTGAAAAAACATATTTTCGCACTGTTATTTTATTCCACAACACTCGTGCACTGTAATTAACCCATATCAAACAAAATGCCATCAACTTTATCGGATATAATTCAAAAAGAAACTAAGAAAATGAAAATAAAACAAGAGCACAATAGGTATGTCTTTTCGGACCTTCCGCCAAAATTCCCCATTGCCACTTATGAGACGATCCTGTCGCACTAAGTATGAGTAAATTATTATTATTATAGTGGCCGCCCGCGACTTCGTCCGCGTGGACTTCGGTATTAGTCATATGTAACGAACCTGTCAGTCAGCTAGCCAATCGGAGCCATGCCGCCATGACGTCTCCCTTAAGCCAAGCCAAGCCATAGCCAATAAGAAGGGAGTCGTCTCTATATAAGCCTTTGCCAGCCATTATTCTGTGTCATTCTGCTTGTCAATAAAAAAATGCAGAAGCTCTGTTCGTTTGATTTCTGGATTTTACATTCAGAAGTGGATGAACCAAAATCTTAAGATTTTGATGTAATCGCGCCACGTCTACGACATACTGAAGATAAAGAGCGCGCTGAAAACTGAGTCTGACGGTGACGAAAATGAAAATTCATTCGGAAAAAAAAGATCTGTCAAAATGTCGAAATTATAAACGACGATGGGACATGGATTGATGCATCGTCATCAAATTCTTTCAACTGCAGATAAGAAGTCAGAAAATGAAGTGATCAGCATCAGAATCAGCATTTTATTGAATATCCTACTCGTATTAGAAGCATAGAGGAAAAACTATTATTACATACAAGTTCATTTGAAGAAGAGAACGTGCCTAGCAACGGGTTGTTGTGGACACTGTCAATGGAAAAAAATTGACTCCGGAAAAAAATTATGAGAAAATCCTGTGTTTGTCGCAAATGTCGCAATGTTTAATAAGTTTGGTGCAGCGATAATTTATGATCAGCTTGGGGAACAATTGGAATACATTTCGTGAAAAACGGTAAACAGGAAATGAAATGTGTGAATAAGTATGATTAAACAGTGATTAAGTGTATTAATATGCTAATACCTTTTTGCAGCTAACTGTCGTGACCGGCAGCCTTTTTCCCGTGACAAGAAGAGCTACATTACAGTACAGATGTCTTTACCGTGGCTGCATAAAGGTTTTCAAATTGGCTGCGAAACTGCAGGTTGCATTCCGATGCCGTAAGGACATGAGTTAATAGTGCCACAAGTAGCCAAGCCATAGCCAGGTACTCGTATCTACTTTGCGTACTAGTATTGTTGTGCGGCGCGCACCTCTAACAAAGAAATTTGTAATGTGCGCATTTATTACTGCTGCACGGTGATCGCAAATATCGTGACTTTTAATTGATTACGAAGTTCTGGATCGTCATGCATGCCTGAGAGAAATTCATAATTTCTCGAAAGCATGACGTCCTCCAAACCGCACATGGCCAGCGTGGTGGACTACGGCCTAAATCTCTGTCACTTGTGTGTAGGAGACCTGTGCCCAGCAGTGGGACATTTTTGCCAGTGTTAGTTGTAATGCCAAAATGTTAACAGTGCCACAGCTACTCATAACCAGAAATTTCAATGATGAGTTTAAATTTCTGTTCTTCGTCTGGGTGTTTGTGTTTCTGTCTTTGTATGTGTCCATGGTACCCACGACACGGGGTATATATACCCTACTGTGGGGCTGTGAGTGTGAAGCGTTATTTATTTATAACTTCACGTACCGGAAGCATTGAATTACTTGACCTATAGCAGATATTGCTAGCAGTAAAACCTCGTTAAGTCGAACCTCGATAAGTCGAAAATCTCCAAATCTCGAAAAAATGTTTTGTTCCCTTCCCTTCAAACACCAAAACCTCCATTACTTGAAATCTTGACCCTCTGTTAGTCGAAATAATCACCGAGTCCCTCCAAGCCATTTTGGTACATATTTTCACTCTATAACTCGAAAAATTAAATTTGACCTCTGTATCTCGAACATAGCAACGTTTTATTTTACAACCTTTACAACTTGATCATTTGGAATTTATTACCTCTATTGTTCGAACAAAAATAAGTTACCGACTTTAAGAACTTGCCGACAATGTGAGTACACTATTGTTTCTTAGTAAACATTTTAGGAGTATACGATAATAAATTTATGACTCACATAAACACGTGTTTGCTTGCTTGGTGTCAGGTGTTCAATTTTGATTTCCTTTGAAATTTAGCTAAGCAAGTCATTTGTTTTCGACTTAAATACTGTCAGATGTAGTTTGGTTCTACTGCAATACACATCAATTAGTACAACAGTTAACATGAGTGCTGTGAAACGTAAACTAAAAACTTTGAGTCTTGCTGAAAAATTAGAAGTGCTCGAAGCTGTGAAGAGGTGTCAAAAAAACAAAGATGTTGCTGAACAATTTGAAATAATGTTGATTTATAATAAATAAAAATATGTTTGTCACCTCTGCAAGTTGAATTTTTATTTATTTTACCTCTCTAACTCAAAATTTATAAGAATAAACCTCAAACTCTTTATGTCGAATTAAAATCCGCCTAAGTCGAAATCCTCCATAAGTTGAAAACTCTATAACTCGAAATTTTTGGCGTCTCCCTTGATGTTCGACTTATAGAGGTTCGACACCTAGTTTTCATTTCATGTGTAGTGCTAACCATAAGTCAGCCAGCCAGCCATGACCCAGCCAGCCAACCAGGACTCAGTCAGCCATGAGTCAGCCAGCCATAAGCCAGCCAGCCATGACTCAGTCAGCCAGCCATAAGCCAGCCAGCCATGACTCAGTCAGCCATGAGTCAGCCAGCCAGCCATAAGACAGCCAGCCATGAACCAGCCAGCCATAAGCCAGTCAGCTATTAGTCAGTCAGCCATTAGTCAGCGTGCCTTAAGTTAAAAGCCATAATGATGTGTTGTGCCAGATGCTAACCATTACTGTTTGTTCCCATTGTGGGAGCAATTGTTCCAGGATGGCCGAATGTAACGGACCTGTCAGTCAGTTAGCCAATCGGAGCCATGCCGCCATGACGTCTCCCTTAAGCCAAACCAAGCCATAGCCAATAAGAAGGGAGTCGTCTCTATAAGCCATTGCCCGCCATTATTCTGTATCATTCTGCTTGTCAATAAAAAAATGCAGAAGCTCTGTTCCTTTGATTTCTGGATTTTACACATAGCATGATGTTATATAGCATAAAGCCCTCGGGTGGCTCCCCTGGGGTTTCGTGTTCATAGGCGACTGTGATCGCTTGACACCACGCGGCCCGTCTGCCTTTTTGTTCGGTTTATTTATAAAAAAAGCCTTCCCCGATAAATGGACTATACAACACAAAAAATATTTTTTTCAATGGAACCTGTAGTTCCTGAGATTAGTGCGTTCAAACAAACTTACAAACGAACGGACGAACAAACTCTTCAGTGAACGCTATTTCGTACAGTTTAACATATTTTTGCCAGCTCATCTTATGTTGGTTTTTTTATTATGTATTATCTATTTTTCTTTTCATTTCTATGTTTCATGTTATCATTTAAAAAAAATTATAAAACGTCAATACAATAACTGAAGTTTTCGATAAATCAACAACGATACTTCCAAACACTGATCGATAAATTCTTGAAATGGACGTAATTTTTTTATTTGTGAACCGATTTAAATAAAACAAACACTAAATGTTAATCCGAAAAAATACCAATACATCAGTGAAAACCCCATCCTTCTACGTTAAGCCGTTTCTGAGATTAGCGCGCACAAACGAACAGAGAAACAGACAAACAGACAATAATTCTAAAAATCATTGTTTTGGGTTCTATTACGCTAATAAATAGCCTTTTTTTTGGTATCGGGGGGGAAACCTTCAAAAGGTACCCGACACCTTGGGAGAGGATATCGGGTTATGTGGGATTTGAACCTCACTAAAACCCCCTCGGTGACCTGCCTCTGCGTTTGGGAAGGACTCCGGGATCTCCCAAGGAACGCACCGGTGTCGTCCATACGTGAGGCCCCGGGAACGGGCCCATTTTTGGGAGAGCAGATGTGCTCTCCGGCACCTTCCGATGCTAACAGCAGCATGCGGCCACGCACACACCGCCATCCTTCCCGGGGCTGCTGGCTGGACGGGTGGATAGTCCGGGAGGTAGCGTTGCATTTTCGGCAGTGATTTTACGCCGATTGTTTGCCTTATTTTACTACTTATCGCGAATTACTTATAACTGAACCAAGCGTCAGCTGGCGCACCCGCGGTGGGTGTGGAATTGGGAGGTTACGGAAGTGGTAAAAAATAAAATAAAAAAAAAAAGTAATAGTACGCTGGCTGGAACTTTTTCCATAAATAGTTGACATACTGAGCAAAAAAAAAATCGTCAGCTGCATCGTAGAGGGGGGATTATGCGTAATGTATGCATGAACTTGTAAAAAAAAAACGTAAAATAAAGTTATAATACGCCGAATGAAATTTAAGTACATGATTCTTCAAATAATTTAGAGTACGAAAACAACAATCAGCTGATTGAGTAGCGGTGGAAAGACCGTCAGCTGACCCAGTCAATATCAGCCGGCTTACTATGACTTTTTCATATGCAACGCTTCTTGATCCCGAAGCTACAGAATAAATAGGACCTATTTATGCCAACCGGAACCAACCCACACGTGATGATGATGATGATAGTTTTGAGAAAAAGCGGTTTAATATTAAGACAACTAATGTTTTGTGGATTAGTAAACATGTCATGAAAATGTTTTGTTCTGTCAAAATTGTCAGATCATTTTGATCTTTACAGGGTCGATTGAAGGTGCAATTTTAAGCTTTTCTGTGTACTTAACTCAATTTCGGCATGAGTGTGGATTGGTTCTGGTTTGCATAAATAGGTCCAATAGCCCTAGTGACAGTTTTTCTCAAATATCTTCAATGTACAGAAACCGACTTGTTACAGATTTATTATTTGTATATGTCGCAGTCGGATTGTATATTCCGTCGTATTACATTCCGGCTAGCTATTTCCTAAAACAGGGTTGTATTCTAATGCGGCACACTCTCGTTCAGCCGGATTGCAATTCAGCTAAATTAGCGAACGTTGTAGGTATTGTATGAGCTCTTCGCGTTCGTCAAAGCGGCGTAATAATATCGTGCCGGCCAATTGTCTATAATACCTAATATGTTACAGCCAAAGTAATAAATCCGGATATTATATAGTATCTAGCCATTGTTTATAATATCTACTCAATTTAGATAAAGTGATAATTGACAATGAATTAATCACATTAACTAGCAATTTTATATAATATCTTCCAAGGCTTGGATAGTTTAATAAAACAAGTGGCACTGTGACATCTCCGGCGCCGGCCTTCGGCGACCAGCCTCAGCCGCTACGGCTCTCTTGATGCCTGCGCTTTTCTACGGGCGGGCGGGGAGTGGTCTCCCTCCGCGTTTCCGGCTTTTTATATACACTCTAGGAGTAGTACAGACAAGACCACGTGGATAGTGGGGTGCTCTGATTCAGTTTGGGTATTTTTCGAATATAAATAATTATAGTGAAAAATGTGTTACAGGGTGGCTACGAGGCTTCATTACAATGAGGCTAAACGTGAGCCGCCATATTGTAGAACGTATCGCAATAACAATCCGGCTAATCGTGGACCCGCCACAATACAGAACGGCCCTGTTTTAGGCACCGGCTAAATTTTGTCACACATTCAAAAATATTCTTTCATCGCTACAGACGCATACATTTCTAAATATGTCAATTTCAATTAAAAACGTCATTTTCTATGGACCGACAACACTGACACTGACATCCACATACACACTAGTTGTATAACTAGAAAGCACATTGTGCATGGACGTTGGGGGGTAGGGGGACATGGGGGGTAGGGGTTCACCCGTAAAGGCCACTCCTCTGACGGGTGTCATACCTGTCAATATCTTGATGCTGTAAGACATAAGTGCGGTTTTAAACCAGCGCGTTTTGCGGCGCGTATATGATCGTTATCGAAAACGCACTTAGGTATACGCGCGCTGCATTTTGTACCGGAAAATGTAAAATTTGGCTGTTTCGCGTGTACGCGTGTACGTGTACGTTCGTACGTATGTGTGTTAGAAAAAACGAACAAAAGAAAAGAGTGCGAACGCGCCGAAAAATATGCTATTATTATTAGAAAAATATATTATAATATGTTTAATGAACTAAAAGCGCACCAGGTTACACAGGATGCTATGATGGAAAAAATTTCTCTCGCACTAGATGAGATA
Source organism: Pyrgus malvae (assembly GCA_911387765.1). Lineage (NCBI taxonomy): Eukaryota > Metazoa > Arthropoda > Insecta > Lepidoptera > Hesperiidae > Pyrgus > Pyrgus malvae. The sequence goes on from OU426951.1 coordinate 6,281,457, forward strand.
AAGATTCAAACTGTGGCCATGCAAAATTCTGCGGATTTTCTTGCAAACAAATTTGAATCTATTCAGTCCCAAATCGAGAAACTTGAGTTTGACCGAAACAACAACTTGAAAGACATCCAGGGACTGGAAGAAAAATTCGAACTTGTCGAGCGGCATAAACGATCAACGTGTGTAGAGATAAAAAATATCCCACATGCCGCAGGCGAAACGAAGGCTGATCTCTGCAAGCAGATTACCTCTATTGCTAATATTTTGAACACAACAGTTGACCACCACTCCATAAGAGATATTTTTCGCATCAGGAATAATAAAGATTCCGAAAATAAAACCATTATTGTAGATTTTGTCAGTGTGCTCACTAAGGAACAATTAATTAAAAAGTATAAGGACTACAATAAAATAAATAGATCCAGTAAATTCAGTACCGAAACACTCCGCATACAAGGCCCGCGGAAACCAGTTTTTATCTCAGAAAACCTAACGCCGAGAGTGAAAAAGTTGCTGTATATTACGAAGGAATACGCAAAATCCAATAATTTCCAATACTGTTGGGTTTCACATGGTAAAATATTCCTGCGTAAAAAAGAAGGTTCCTCTGCTAAACTTGTTGGATGTGAACAGGACCTCAAGAATTTGAACACAGAGAGTAATATACAGTCGTGACTAGCTCTAGGGCTCACATATGTGAATTTACGCTTTTATTATATTCTTTGTTTATTTGTATGTAATACACTACACATTTACACACAACTTAACACTCACATTAAACAAAATGCAACTCAGTATATAACTCATTACACTTTAACAATACTCGCGGTTTATAAAATACCAAATTATTTGCAAATGGCTCAAGAACAGTCTGCGATCATTGTAAAATGTTTTATATTAATGTTGCTGGTTATGACACCTGTTAAATTTTTCAATCTTTATGGATAGTACACTTGAAATTGCGAATGATATTGAAAATATATCCATATCCCAGTCATTTATCTGTGATCCTGAAAGCTGCCTGTTTCATATTCAGAGAATTAATGACTCATTTAAAGTTTTACATCTAAATATAAGGAGTATTGGACGCAATTTTGCTGAGCTACAATTACTTATAAAACGTATAAATGTTTCATTTGACGTAATAGTACTCAGCGAATGCTGGTTGAGCAAGTGTAACTACTTACCAATCATGACTGGATACAATTCTTTTAAATCGAGTTACACAAATCAGAATGATGGGGTGGTTGTTTATGTTAAATCGGGGTTATCTTGTACGGTCATGAAGCCTAACTTAAATGATGCCAATTGCCTTGTTCTCAAATTTTCTACCGATTTAGCGCTAATAGCTGTTTATCGCTCTCCCGCAATTCGAAATATTTCAAACTTTATAGAGTCTCTAGATAACTTATTATCATCTCTTAATAAATTTAAAACCATTGCGTTACTCGGTGACATAAATATTAACATAACTCCAGGAAGTGACGATCCAAATTCTGACGCTTATTTGAACCTTACAGCCGCTAATGCCATGCTACCAGCTCATCTATTCCCAACCAGAAACAATAGCTGCTTGGATCATGTTATGTTAAAAGCAAGTAAAGCTTCAGTGACCTTAGTAGTTAATTCGTTCATTACTGACCACGCTCCCGTAATTTATTGCTGTAGTAGAGAGAAGATAATGAGCAAAGCTGAACGTTACAGACTCATTACAGATGAAAATGCTTGTGTAAATCATTTAAATAACACAGATTTTTCCTTTATTTTTTCTATGTCCGACCCAAATACCGCAGCTAATGCATTCATAAACGTTATAAAAAACATAATCCAAATTCATTCTAAAACTGTAACCATTCCTAGTAAAAACCGAACTATAAAACCCTGGATGACCCCCGGTCTCTTAAAATGTATCAGAAACCGCGACCATCTCCATAAACTATCAAAAAAGGACCCTACTGATGTAATGGCCAGAAAAACATACACCCGCTATAGAAATTACTGCAGGAATCTACTTAAAAAAATAAAACTATCCTACGAAAAAATGCAATTTCAGAAGGTAAGAAATAATCCCAAAGCTACATGGAAGTTAATTAAAAATATTACTAACCTGAACAACAAGACAGCTATATCAAATGATCTTTTAAATATAGAGACAAATCCGGATCTATCAGTCGAAACAGTTAATAAATATTTTATAGGTGTTGGAGAAGATTTAGCCTCTAAATTCACAAGTAATTTAACGTCGGATAGTCAGTGTCGCCCTATGTTGACCCAGCCTGTCACTAATTTGTCTAACTCAATGGCTCTAATAGAGACTGATAAAGATGAAGTTGACCGTTTGATTGTCGGTCTGAAGCCCTGTGCCGTAGGCTGGGATAATATCTCAGCAACATTATTAAAATCCGCACGTCATGCACTAACACCCGCATTAACCTACATCTTTAACCTCTGTTTTTCCACCGGGCTATTTCCCAATGTATTCAAAATAGCTGTTGTTCATCCAATATTTAAGAGTGGTGATAGAGACAGTGTCAACAATTACAGGCCAATATCTGTGCTTTCTTGTATATCAAAAATTTTGGAAAAGATATTGAATAACAGACTGACTAAATTCCTCAATAGCTTCAATATTATTTCGGACAATCAGTACGGTTTTCGTAGTGGAAAATCGACGGAAGATGCTGTCCTAGACCTGACAAGCACTATTATTGGTAACTTAGACAAGAGACTTAAAACCGTCGGTATCTTCCTGGATCTTACCAAAGCATTTGACACTGTCTCTATCCCCATCCTTATAAACAAGTTAGAATGTGTAGGAGTTAGGGGTATTGTACTCGATATTATTAAGAGTTATCTGGCGGACCGAAAACAGTATGTTAAAATAGGAAGTCACACCAGCCAAACGCGAACTATTACGTGCGGAATTCCTCAAGGCAGTGCCCTCGGTCCTACCTTATTTTTAGTCTACATCAATGACTTGTGTAAGCTGGCTATAAACAATTGCAAAATAATAGCTTATGCAGATGATACAGCCCTTCTCGTCCACGGTAGCTCATGGACTGAATCGCGCAAACACGCTGAAACAGCAATGAGAACAGTAATGGCATGGCTTGACAAGAACTTGTTAACACTAAACTTAAATAAAACTACTTTTACAGCATTTTCCTTAAACTCGTCCGGATTACCACCACGACCGTTCTCAATTTCCGCACACAAATGTAATTCTGGTGCCTCTTGCTCATGTACAACTATGACACGAGCAAAGTCAATTAAATATCTTGGTGTTCACATAGACGAAACATTAACTTGGAAAGAGCAGATCGATGCAACTGTCAACAAAATTAGAAAATTAATATACGTTTTTAAAACACTCAGGGCTGTTGTTGATAAAGAAACGTTAAAAATAGTTTACTTTTCTATAGCACAATCAGTTTTGGCATACTGCATAACTGCATGGGGCGGTGCTGGTAAAGTTAATTTTTACGCCTGGAAAGGGCTCAACGGGCCGTGCTTAAAGTAATGATGTCCAAACCAATTAGATTTCCAACTCTCTCTCTCTCTTCAAAATAACTAAGGTGTTAACAGTCAGACAGATATTTCTGAATCAACTTGTTTTGCGCAAACACAAAAGCCTATCATTTATAAATAGTACAACTAACTCACGCAGAGCTGGTCGCATTTGCGAAATTAATAGCTGTCGTTCTGCACTCGCAAAACGCCATTACACATATTTAGCATCACTCGTATATAACAAAATAAATAAATTGCTCAATATTTATCCCCTCACGTATCAACAATGTAAAATAAAAGTAACGCTATATTTGCAGAGTCTTACATACATCGAGACTGAGGCACTTATTATAAGATTTTGATAGTCGTGTAACGAACACATACAAAAGCGAGCTCTCTCCCACACACACACACACACACACACACACACACACACATACACACACACACATACACACTTTACTCACACACACACACACACACACACATACACACATACACACTTTACTCACACACACACATATATGTACACACAACACTATACAGACTCAGATAATGAGAAGTTTTGTAAAATAATAAGCCATTGTAATAATTGTAACAAGCTTATTTTTTGTATATGTCAAAATTCATTATTCATTATAGCTCTATTTATTTTTGTTCTGTTAAAGTTGTATTGAACATAACGCCTGTAGGTCTTAAGGTGGGCGTAAGCGGCTGCGACACAGTCTCAACTATTGTAGCCGTTTACGAATTTTTCAGTTGTGTAAATTGTTATGTATATGTTCAATAAAAATCTTAAATCTTAAATTTTGAAACCGCTCTTATACTCGTAATGTAGAGTCTCTATATATAATAATATTATTCATAAAAATTAGGTGCTCAAGAATTTTATTCGCATAAGATCATTATTATTTAGTTTAGGAAAAAACTTTTCTTGTCTAATATGATACGATTACAATTTTATTATGTCTTTAAATAAAGCTGCTTTCACATCTGAGTCTTCTTTTTACGAGTATCTGGTTGCACGGGAGTCAGGCGCGGTCACAGCCTTTAATATGGAGGGGGGAGGGCACTAAGAAATAGATAATTTGGGGAGAAGAGGTGTCCCAAATTGGCTTGTTTCGCCTTCCATCTACGCATGACTGACGGATTTTGGGGGGTGTGTCATGTCTCCTGTGACCTGGGACCGAACCTGACGGGAGTGTTCTAGGGCATTACTACCTACCTTTTCTCGTAACATTAACAGCTAACGCTTTATTAAATTACTATGAAAGTGTCCAGCTCTAAATAGCACAAGAAGGAAAAAATCAGCTTAAAAGGTTAATTTCAATACGCTTCATGACATTGGAAATGATTCATTGCTTTATAAGGGCATTCATGGTTAGTGACATCGTGTGACACTGCAAACAATTGAAGTCAGGAAATTACTCGACGATAACTCAATGACACAATTGACAGCCTCCGCGGCGTAGTGCGACTGTGAAGGGTGAGGTCGTGGTTCGATTCTCACCCAATACAAATATTTGTGTGATGAACATGACTATTTGTTCTGTGTCTGGGTGTTAATTTATCTATTTAAATATGTATTTAGAATTATATGTATACACATAAGTATATTTATCAGCTTTCTGATTACCATAGTACAAGCTCTGCTTAGTTCGGAATCAGGTGGCGTTGTGTGAATTGTCCAAATAGGTATACATATATGTATATAAAAAAATGTTATTTTCGAGTTTACGGCAGCAAGGTTTATTTTATCTCCTAACTGGTCAATTAAGCCAATGTTATTGCAAACAATAAAATTGTGTGTCCTCTTAGTGCTAACTAAAATTTTGATTTTGCGTAGATTACTGAAAGTATGGAGCTCATTCATTTAACTGACTGTAAAAGTAAATCCAAAAAGAATTAAATTTTTCTGATTAATATTCTGCAGTAACTGAGGTGAAGTTTGCTGAAAAAACTAGTTAAACATAATAAATGATATTGTTCATTCGCATTCCTACTCGTAGTATTTTGGTTAAGAATAACAATAATAAGGCAGGATTAAATATAGCGCTATTAATAATGCTTATGTATTATTTTTACCCTTTTGTCTTTTTGTTTTATTTATAATAATCACTGAGAAAATAAACAAAAGATTTATAAAATATTCAAACCTGCAAACTCGCAAACCGCAAACCAAATCCTGAGGGCCTACTCTGTAAGCATCCGTCCGTAAGTTATTAAGTTTATAACATTTTCGGAATCATTTTTGGCATACTCAGATCCTTTTTTTTTCACGAAATATTAAGATAAGCGTTTTCATTGATGACATTAAGCTACTGAACGAATAATATTGCTAGAATGTTTTCAGTCTTATCCAAAAATGAGGTCCGAAAATTCACTTAATTTCGGATACGGGCGTACAGAGTGGCCCCTCTGACTCCTCAAACTCTCCGTAATTATGGTAAATATATATTTTATAATAAATTATCTATGATAATATAATAATTAAATATGAAAAAGGGTTAAAGTCACACTAGTGCGTAGTTCATTTAACAAGTCTGAACTGCACTTTGTACCTATCTATCTTTTAACATACTCGTACGAATTTATTAAATTCTTAAAAGTGCTAATGAGTAACACGACTATAAACTTACCAATACAAGCTCTAGGACCTTCTCCAAAAGGCAAATACACGTATTTATTTCGCTTATTTACTTCATCAGCATTAAATCTTTCAGGTCGAAATTCTTCTGGGTTATCAAAATACTGTGGATCCATTTGTATAGCTTGAATGGGTATTAACACTCTCACTCCTGGATCTATCGTAATACCCAGATCAGGAATGGTGTATTGTTTAGTGCATTCTCTATTGAGTACTCCTAATGATGGAAACATTCTCATTGATTCCTTAAACGTCATATCTAGTAAATTCATTTCAGCGATAGCATCATAACATAACTTGTTATCATATTTTGATAGTACTTCATCTATTTCCGCTTGGAGCTTTAGCTGGATATCGGGATGGAACGCCAACTGGTGCAGTGTAAAGCTTGTTGCCGATGAAGACGTCTCAAAACCGGCAGCGAAAAATATGAATACTTGTGCGGCCATTAACGGCAAATCAATCTCCATCTCCACGGTTGCTGGCTTACCATCAACACTCTTCTTCTCCACGGATTCTCCTACTATTTTACCTTTCGCTTCCAACTCTAAAAGCAAATCAATGAAGTCATTGCGACCCGAAGGCTTAAAGTTTCTTTGCTTGCGTATATTTCTGATAATCTCTGTAACCATATCTTCGATATCCTGGTCTGTAACCTTGACATAATTTCTGATTTCAGGGAACAATTCCCATATAAGGAACATAATAATGGATCGTGGTGAGCGGGTAAATATTTTCTTTCCAAGTTGCCTGAAAAGGGAATTTTCGTCACTGATCGAGTTCATTTCAATGCCGAAACCGCAGGCGCCAATAAATTCGGTGGTGAAGCGGGCCATAAGGTCACGGACATCACAAACCCCACCTTTCAACACGATTTCTTCTCCCACTTGTTGAAGCTTTTCCGCGCATTGTATTATCAACGGGAACATTTTTTTGAGCTTGGCCGTAGTGAACGCTGGGGTTAAACGTTGTCTCAGCAGCTTCCACGTATCTCCATCGGCATGAAACAAATTCTTAAGCAGGGGCTCACGATCTGTATTCCTGCCGAGACCGCGATTGTGAAAGTGAATAAAATCTATATTAAGGATATCCCTAGCGATGTCGAGGTCTCGTACAATCAATTCCGGGGTCATTCCTCTGAAGTACCCGATAACTTTCTCCTCGGGGAACTTATGGTATAGCTCATTTGCGACTGTCGTCATGCTTTTGTATCCGATTATATTCAGGAAGTTATTTCCAAAAAGTGGTTTTGGCGGCACATGTTTCACATTGCGTTTTCTCCAGTAATCGTGATTTCGGGTTGCGTAATAATAAATTGCGATAAACAGTAACACAATCAAGAAAAACATGTTGCTTGCCCGGGCGTTACGAACGAACTAATGAGAGTAATGAGTGAAGATCGTTCATTATTTACTGAGCGTTTAACCCACTAGAATTTAAATAAAATATAATATCACGATAGTGCAACTAGTGCAAGAGATTTAATGCATACGATCGTTGTATTTATCGTTAGTAGTTTTAATCTTAGTAGTCTTAATAAAACTTTTAGGATTCTGTTCTTTAAACGACAAAACCCATTCAGAATCAATAATGGTTTTTGCCATTTGAAATTATACTAAATGATGAAATATAGTGACCTAAATATGCCCCGCGGTATTTTGATTGATTCTTAATTGATTTTATTATTATGAAGAAAGTATACTCGAACATTTAAAAGATTTTAATTGGGTATTTGTTTCAAACAATATAAAAATAAGCTATTATGAGAAGTAAGTGCATATACACTTTTTTTGTGAAAACGAATGAGTTTGATTGATATGATAACATAAAGGTTCGCAAACATCCGTTCAAAGACCAATAATGACAATTCACACTTCCCTTCCAAACTGTGAAGATGGTGGAAGTTGGTTTTTTTATTTTATTGGCTGGCTGCAACCATGCTGCAACCCTTTTTGCGTCCCACTGGTGGGCATGGGTCTCTTCCCATTATTGGGGAGGCCTGGAGCTTACTCCACCACGCTGCTCCAATGCTTGGTGGAGATGCGGGTTAGTGGCCAACCCGCTGTCGGATGTTTACAAACCGCCCATAAGGCCCCCGACAAGGTTTAAGGACTGTTGTCTATCGACAACAACCGGTCGATCCCGGTTTAACGTGCCCTCCGAAGCACGGAAACGCGCATGAAATTTTTGCCACTAGCGGTCACCCATCTCACACCCGACCGCGCTTGGCTTAGTTACATAGATCGTTTGCGTTCTACGCTAACGTTATTTTATTTTGAATTATGAATTGACACTTTTTTGTGATTTTTATGCCAATTACGATAAGTAAGCTAAATGTAACCTCCTCTCCCCCAACACGGATCACTCCAAAATGAGTTTGATCACTTCTTAGAGGTAGTTTCTTCATATTGAGTTTGCGAATCATCAACCAAAGTCCATCGGCCAGCTATGCTTTATGAGCGTTGGCGTTCCTCCAACGTTATCGCTACGCAAACGCGACGTTGACGTCGCGTCGACGTGACGTCAGCGTTGCAGTTTTTGGTAACTGGGCGGAGGCAGGGCTATGGCCTGCGTCCAATCCGACTACTACATTTTTTCTTATATTTAAAATATTGTTAAATATAAAATGAGCTCCGGTTCTATAATTTACCTACCCCTATTAGTCGATTTTTAAGTTATGTGCAATCGGGTATGACGACTTTCTTGTTTGTCTTTACATTCCCAAATAACACATATTTGTATGGACAATCCGTCGAAGTTCGGCGTTCGACGGTCGAACGCCGTCGACCAATGTGGCTCGACCCATAAGTGTCATGTAATTAATTTCATTGGAGTTTCAGCTTTCGTGTGAATTCATACGTATAATCCCTTCTTTAATATTATAAATTCGAAAGTAACTGTCTATCTGTCTGCTACGCTTTCCTGCTTAAACTACTAAACCAATTTTAATGAAATTTGGAACACAGATAGAGTGGACCTTGGGAAAGCACATAGGATGGTTTTTATCCTACGGGAACCTACAAAATGGGTCCACGCGGGCGAAGTCGCTGGCGGAAGGCTACTACGAAGTAAGTCACATCCCTGTGCGATAAGTGTGGTGAGGTTCACACAAAACGTGTTGATGGTAGAACTTGGTGGTTTGTTGTTATGTTTAATTTACTTCTTTTTGTGCCGCTTACAACAAGTGTGGGGCCTACACTAAACGAGTTTGATCACTTAGGTATATCGAGTTTGCAAATCACCGGCCAAAGTACAAAATGTAAATTCACACTAGTAGTATACGTAATATCACATCATACGCACATAATCACAGCTGTTCTTAGTGCATATCTATGCAACACACGCAGTGTAGGGATGGCGATTCTTTCCGAAAAAGATCGATTTTTGAATCGATTCGAATCGTGACCTAATGAATCGATTCACAAAAAAATCGAGGTCTAAAAGATCGATTTCCAAAAAATCGATCTTTTTTTAACCGACTTCAAAAAAGGAGGAGGTCACTCAATTCGACCGTATATATGCTTTTATTATGTTTGTTAGCGGATAACTTTGTCGTTTATGAACCGATTTTGATGATTCTTTTTTGTTCGAAAGCTTATACTTTCGAGGTGGTCCTATTGTCACCAAGTCAAGATCTGATGATGGGATCCCAAGGAAAAATACAAGTAAAATATTGTAATAAAACGATGTCTTATTAGTAAAATCAGGGAATTCAAAAACAAAAAATATTTCTATTACCATATCAGATCAGGTATAAAACAAGCCATTTATTTTTTAAATGTTTTGGATACATTTAAAAGTTTATAAAATAGATAATAAAATATAGCTTATAGTTCCAAATGCTTAATATCTAAGCTTTTTAAAAACAATAGTCTGTTAAGTCTACTGGGATCCATGAGGTCCCGCTCATCACTTGTGATATCCGGCAATTGTAAAAAGATGCTCACAAGGAACAGATGATCCTACGATATTCATATACAAACGTAACGTTTTTTCTATCAAAGAGAGTCTAAGGAAACTAAACACACAGCCATCTAGAGTTCTTGAGTAATTAACCCTTTAACAGGCAACACTCTTATAATACGGGTACATTCAACTAATTGTAAATAATTTTATGGTTTATACCAAAACAGAAAATATCGAATTTCGATTTTCAAGGGTGAAATATCGATTCACTGAATCGATTCAGTACTACATATCGATCTAAAAAAATCTTTCTATTATCGATCTTTTTGGACTGAAAAATCGATTCTTCGATTAATCGATCTCAAATCGCCATCCCTAACGCAGTGTTGCAACTTGAAACTTAAAGGCACTTCGATTCTTTTTGTTGATTTTGTTCTTTATTTATATTTCTCGGTGTCATCGTGCTAGTGATGAATTGATGAATGACGGTCAAAATAAAATATGAAGCGCAAGTACAAACAGAAATATAGACCTGAGTGGGAATGTATTTGGGAATGATTAGAGTCATCATGGTTGACAAAGGACAATAATGATAATGCCTTGTGTAAAGCTTGTGGTAGGTACGATATTTTTGAGCAGAATCGCAACGATTAAAAGTCATGCAGAGTCTGAAAACACCGGTAGAAACTAATACATTACAGTGAGTGGACAACCTACGTATATCTGTGCTGATTTGTCCATATTTCACGATCCAGCGGGGAAAGTTAGTTTTAGTATATTTTTTTTGTATAATCCAGCATTTGCTTTAGTATTATTTAGAAAACAAATTTCATTTGAAGTAAAATTTATAAAAACTTCACAACAAAAAATACGCACAATATGGGATGAAAAATGTAGAATTGTTAAAACGTTTTATACTAGTCTTCCGCCAGCGGTTACGCCCACGTGGACCTGTTTTATAGGTACCCGTAGGATAAAAACCATCCTATGTCCTTTCCCAAGGTCCAGTCTATCTGTTTTCCAAATTTCATTAAAATCGCTTCAGTAGTTTAAACTACAGCATAAGCGGGAAAGCGAAGAAGACATACAGACAAACAGACGGACAGACAGAGTTACTTTCGAATTTATAATATTACTTAGTATGTAAGTATGGATTAGTGATATAGTGCAATGCAACCTTAATATTATAACGTAGGTTAAGGTACCTAAAGTTCAGTACCGGAGTCATTCGGAGTACAAAGCCAAACTGGCATCCAAAAAGCTTGGTGTCCTCAACAGGGCGAGGCAGTACTTCACTGCGGGGCAACTCCTGAGGCTGTATAAGGCCCAGGTCAGACCCCACATGGAGTACTGCTCCCATCTCTGCGTAGGTGCACCAAAATACACCCATTTGACTCCGTTGAAAAGCGCGCAGTCCGAATTGTCAACGACCCAAGATTGGCTAACAGGCTAGAATCGCTTAGTTTGCGAAGAGATATAGGCTCGCTCTGCATGTTCTACCGACTTTACTATTGTGAGTGCTCTAAGGAACTTTTCAAATTTATGCCTACATGACCATACCATGATTATACCACAAGACGAAGGTTAAAGTTCCACCGGCACCATCTGGACTCGTGGCGGTCCTCCACAGTCCGCTTTGCACGCTCCTTTTTACCACGGACGTGTAGGTTATGGGACAACCTTCCAGCTGAGGCATTCCCAATGTCCATTGGGATCTATGCCCATATAACATGGGGTTCTTCAAGAAAGCTGTAAAAAAACTCTCCTCCTAAGCCGGCAATGCTCGGGCGGCTCCTCTGGGGTTGCCCGTGTCCATAGGCGACGGTCGGCCCGTCTGCCTTTTTGTTCAGTTTATCTATAAAAAAGCCCTCGTAAAACCCAAATCAATTTTTAATTAGAACTAAAATGATATTATGATGCAATATTTTTATTGAAAAGTAATATAATCATTTGTTAGAACTTTAAAAACAACACTTCAGTCTTTAAATAAAAATTTATATGAATTGTCTACTTTTTTTTAAGAGCGAAGTCTTATAATGCACCATATGTCTATGACATCATACACCTCTCGTAGTTGTGATAAAAATATAAAATGGTTCAAACATTTACAAAATATTTTTGTTATTTATTGTTAATTTTGCCGCCCCTTAAAAAGTGCCGCCCGGGGCGGGCTGCCCCTGCTGCCTCCACTACGCTACGCCACTGATAGGAGTTAATGTAAAATATACCTTGACATTGCTAAGATTTTTTGAGAATAATCTCTTTTTATAGAGTTTTTAACTATCGACAAAGTGTAAATAAGGTATGTCTATTTAACGAATTTTATCAACCCAAAGCCAAAACATTTCTATATGACGTTGTATTATTCAGCAACAACGCCATCTATCGCGTCGTCTGTTAAATAAGATCGATACCAATAAGAGTCTGGACGTCGCGCTGCGCCATCACGCCTCGCCATCGCGCCCCCATAACGCTCTACCACATTGGAAACAATATCAGCCCCAGTTCCCGAGGTGTAAATTTATTTTTAATTAGATTAGATTAAATATAATTAATTATCTAAAATTATCTCCTCCATCTTTTTTGTAGTAGCGTTACTCCGCAACAACGCCATCTACCATGTAGCGTGTAAAGTAAATCGATACCGAACAGATCACCAAATACCTAGTTCTCAATGAACTACACCCCACATAGATGTCGGCAGTAGCCTCGTTTTGATAAAGGTTTTTTACATTTTTTTTATGAAGGATCTGTTGGTGCACTGATTTGGTAGTTTTTGATATTTTACGATGAAAATTAAATCTAGCATAAATGATTAAAAACTTGTTAAGCATTCGGAATATTAAGAAATGTTAGTATTTATACAAACTCGTGGTGTGACCGCTCGCTTCTTCTTTATTCTCTTCTAATCGACTACATAAATAAAGAATAAAGTTAATCTTTCTGTAATTTTTGTGTATAAATTACAGAAAGATTAACTTTATTCTTCCGTTGCTTTACTAAATACTCCTATGTAAGATTTTCTTTGATAGTTACAATGTGCATATCAACCCGCATTGGAGCATCGTGGTTAAGTAATCTCCAGGTCTCCCCAATAATAGTCCCTGTAGCTTCGGGATTAAGAATAGAGCTACGGTATCGTAAGATGCGATTAAAGGGGGCTTCCGGGGTTGTAGGCGGTGAGAGTGGGAATTGATCCGTCCAGCCAGCAACCCCGGGAAGGGCGGCAGTGTGTGCGTGGCCGCAAGCCACCGTAAGCATCGGAAGGTGCAGGAGAGCACGTCTGCTCTCCCGAAGATGAGCCCGTTCTTAGGCGTCGCGCCTGGAGGACATCGGTGCGTTCCACTGGAGATCCCGGAGTCTTCCCCAAGCGCTGAGGCAGCCACCGAGGGGGTTTAAAAAAAGGCCTCCCCAATAATGGCGACAGGCCCTTTCCTACCTTCATGGACAGACCCGTGCCAGGTAAATAAGGATTCAGGATTCAGGTAGTTAAACTGTATCGGTAATGGTCGCTTCAGTCATAGCTTGTTCACGATTTTCCGCTCCAAGAAGAAAAGCTGAGCAACTGATGGCGGGGCTTGCGGTGCGCTTTATAACATTAATCATTGTAAGCTTGAGTTACCAGCTTTCGAATCCTTTGAATCCTTTTTATTTGCTGTCAAGGGTGATGAGCTTAAATTATTATTGTCAGTAAAGATTACAAATACAAAATTTCAAATGAAATACTTTGCACAAAAAGATTCTTTACATCAAGTCTCAACACTCAATTTTTAAAGAATTTCGAAAAAATTTGGCACTCAAAGGGTGAATTTCGAAAAATGTTCAAAATACGTATTCCTTGATTTTAGTAAAAAAATATTACCAAATATCATGAAAATCTATTGGAAAAAAACAAAGTTTTCCATACATATTTTCTTTCCTTCTGTATCCTTAAAGGATATTTTGAAAATTTTCTATAGCCTATATGTTAGCGAGGACCAATATAATAAAATATATTTATATGTATATAACGAATAAGGTTTTATTAAAATTATTTTTTAAATTTATATTGGATTGACCCTACTTACAGTTTTTTAATATTATTATGTAGGTATAGATGTATAGATTTAAGAAGCTTTTAATTTCTTTACGATTATTTTTCCTACTCTTAGCGTGTCTGATTTGTTATTGACAAGAACAAGACAAATATACATACCTAGGTAGGTAGTTTGTTTAATTATGAGAGGTTTACATTTATACGAATACAGTGGCTGCCCGCGGCTTCGTCCGCTTGATAATCGTTATTAGTCAAAGCATGATGTCATATAGCCAGTAGCCTAAAGCCCTCGGGTGATCGCTTAACACCACGCGGCCCGTCTGCCTTTTTGTTCGGTTTATTTATATAAAAAAGCCTTCCGTGATAAATGGACTATCCAACACAAAAAAGATTTTTTCAATTGGATCCAGTAGTTCCTGAGATTAATGCGTTCAAACAAACGAAGGAACAAACTGTTCAGCTTTATGTAGGTAGGTATAGATTAAAATATTGATTAATTATTGTCGACGTGTGGGAACTGTACGAAAAAGCGTGTACACTATTTCGTACAGTTTACGATATTATTGCCAGCTCATCTTATGTAGGTTTTTTTTTCTATGTATTATCTATTTTTCTTTACATTTATAAGTTCCATGTTATCATTTAAGGGACTGTAAATTATAAAACTTCAATACATTAACTGAAGTTTTCGATAAATCAACAACGATACTTCCAAACACTGATCGATAAATTCTTGAAATGGACGTAACTTTTTTATTTGAACCGATTTAAATAAAATAAACACTAAATGTTAATCCAAAAAAATACCAATACCTACATCAGTTAAAACGGCATCCTTCTACGTTAAGCCGTTCCTGAGATTAGCGCGCACAAACGAACAGACAAACAGACAATAATTCTAAAAATGATTGTTTTGGGTTCTATTACGCTAATAAATAGCCCTAGTGATAGATATTTATTTTTAAAAGTTGGTATGTACCGTGGTTTGTACTGTGAAAATACATTAAATATAGATGTAAAAAAAAACACAAAATATTATTCAGCGTTTATGTAGAACGAGGATAAGTATCGAGGTGAGGATGGTACCTATATCCTGCCTATATCATAAATATCATAATAAATAAAATACATAGACACCGATTTTATCGTTTATGCCCGCCGCTTGATTCTTAAAGGCAGTCCTCCCAAAATTCCTTGTAAAAGGTTCTTCCTGTGATCCAATTGTATTTCTTGCTTTGTATTTGGTCCAGGCTCGACAGTAAACTTGCGCAAAATAGTGGCTAATCCCGCCATAGATTGGACGTATCCGAGTCTTTTAGCTGCAAAAAATAATAAATATTAGTTTTAACATCAAGGCGGAAGCGCTACTGCAAATAATGATGCTACTGCTCATGGGCGTACCCAGGTCCATTTGCCTTCCACGTTACACGAAGACAAGCACACGAAATATTACAAAGGAAACAGGAGGAAGTAGTATATCTTTTTTCGTTTTGTATCGGGGGAGGGGGGGGGACCTTCAAAAGGTACCCGGCACCTTGGGAGCGGATACCGGGTTATGCCTGCTATTGGCCTGCCTCTGCGCTTGAGGAGAACTCCGGAATTTCCAGTGGAACGCACCGGTGTCCTGGCGATTTCTTTCGAACACTCCAAATAACCGTTCTCGTAATTGCAGCTATCGCCTCGACGCCTTCGACAAACAAAACAAAGTACCTGAGCCCTTAGTGTAAGTTTGTAAACGCGCAAACGTTACTACTGCGTCCGAGTTAACATTAGACAGATAGAAAGGAATAAGGTCGATAATTAAATTCTTAACGCAAACGCGATAGTAACGTTTTCGAGTGTGCAGACTTACACTAAGGCCTCTGGTCTACTCGTTCTTGCTTACGCGAGTGTCCCGTGGAATCACATGGCGCGCTAAATAACGAGCTAACCTAAATCCTTATGACGGATGTGTCCAAACAAGCTGTCGCTTAACGTATTAAACGTTAGACATTAAACGCTTCACATTCATAGCCCAACAGTAAGGTAGATATACCCTGTGTCGTGGGTACCATGGACACACACAAAGACAGAAACACAAACACCCAGACCGAGAACAGAAATTAAAACTCATCATTCAAATTTCTGCTTCACCGGGAATCGAACCCGAGACCCTCCTATCGGCAGTCCGGTATGGTAACCATTGCGCCATTCACTTATTAATAATGCCACTCGAGCTATCGCTTAACGTATTAAACGTTAGACATTAATAATGCCATTTGTAATTTAACGCATTGGTGCGTTGGCCACATCTACGTAACTCCTAAATTAACGTGCTAACTTACGCGTTAATACGCAGGTGGAGCAGTAGTATAAGATAACTAGGTTTCGCTAGATCAGCGATGGCTGTGTGCTAAGTGCGAGTTTTTATCACCTACTCTATCGCGTTTGCGTATACGCGATTTGTATGGAATCGAAGCAGCGCCATCTAGCTGTAGTAATATGAAACATTTTTTGCGAGTGCAAGTTTTTTAAGTCTTCGGTTTCGTTTCGAGCATCGAGTATCAAACGACACTCGATAGTGACGAGGTCAGCGCTCGTGATTGGTTGATTATGTGTTATAGCGAGTGCGAGTTTACATTTTTGACACTTCGCACACTCGCATGCTTTCGATTGTCGACACGTTTGACGTTTATTCGATTAACGCGATGGTACAGCTCGCGCGATAAGAGTTTGGCTTTGACCGTTATTGCGCAGAAATCAGAAATTGGGTATCAACGGGCAATTAGCAGGGTGCGGGGCGGGTGTGTAGGCGGACGCGGTGCTCTGATTGGCGCTCCAGTCGTTCCCTGCCTCTACCCATGCGCAGTAATCCACTCCACCCGAAGGTCAAAGCCAAACTCTTATCGCGCGAGCTGTAAAGTAATTCGATTGGTTATTTGAAACTCGCACTTAGCACACAGAGCCAGAGCAGAGCCCTTAGTGTAAGTTTGTAAACGCGCAAACGTTACTACTGCGTCCGAGTTAAAATTGGACAGATCGATCTTAATCTGAAAGGAATAAGATTGATAATTAAATTCTTAACGCAAACGCGTTAGTAAATGTTTTGGCGTGTGCAGACTGCAGACTTACAATAAGGCCTCAGGAATGGCCATGCGGTAAAGCCGTGGTCTCCGGCACAGAGATAGCGCGTCCAAACCCCCGGCGCACACCTCTGACAAAGAAAGGGCATTGTCCAGTTTGTATGAGTATTACTCCCTCAGTGAACACTTGAATTGAGCATAAGTTTGATATAGGATTTATAGCTAAGTAATTACCTACAGTAGAAAAATAAAATATAATGATTATTTCGTATCCACTTGTTTGCTTAGCTTATTTTTACATATGATCTAATACAATCCCATTGAGCATTGTACACTTTATTGAAAAACAATCACGCCTATAGATTTGGGCTTTAATAAAGTAATTTAAATTCATATCTAAATGTGTTACATATCAAAATAAATGTAATATTTAAAAGAATGACGATTTAATAATTATGTATTCATTGGATAGAGAATATTATTGTAGTAGATACTAACGCCATCTATTAGAAATCTAAAGAATTGACATCGACGTTTGTAAACTGAAAGCATTAGAAAGTCGTATCGTATCAAATCGTATCAGTAATGTCGGCGTAATTGCTGTACGTAAATGGAAATAGTATAATTCATTACAAGTGCGGAAAGACCGACAAATGTCTACCCGAGCTGAGGCGCAGCCGAAGGTGAGGGTTGACAGTCGGAACTACTTCCAATGACGGTTCCGCACGTATACTGAACAACTATTTTTAATACAGTTACAAAAAATACTACATATATGCAGAGATTTTTTTTGTTTTCTTCACCAATTCTGGGTAGGTAAAGGGAACTATGCCCATACAGCCAAGTCTTCAGTAGATTGAAAATGAAATGAAAATATTAATGAGATGAAATGAAATGAAAAGGTTGAAACAAATTAGTAGCTTCTTTTTAGAAATACACATTTGCATGAATCATAAAAACTTCTAAAACTTCGTGGTTGGTTTTTTTCTTTTTAATAGATATTATTTTGACAGTTGGGAAAGAGAACGCACGAGTGCGGAACAGGTAAAGAAAAAGCACGAGTGTGTAATTGCCCACTTCCGCACGCTATACGCCCCTGCAATACGTCACCTTTTTGAACAACTGTATTAAAAATATATACCAAATGAATAGAAAAATTCCTCTTTTTTTAAATCAGTTAAAAATACATCAAATTCCTATAAAAACAGTCGAAATAAGTTTTCATTTCTTCATGTTACTTTAGTTGGTCAGAATAATATACATATTTGTTCATTTGGATGAACTTATTCTTTGAACTATCGCTACTCTAAAAGTAAATTTCGATAAAATTTTACATTGAATATTATGTGAAATACTAAATTTCATGCAAATCAGCTGTTTCAAACTTACCGATACAATTTCTGGGCCCATCGCCGAATGGAAGATATGCGTTTTTCTGGTTTGCCAACGGATGTGAGCATTTGAAACGGCTGGGTATAAACTTTTCAGGATCCTTGAAGTACTGTGGATCCATGTGGTAAGCTTGCACGGGTATCATGATCTTCACCCCGGGATCAATAGTGATTCCAAGTTCAGAAAAATGAAATTTTCTAGAGCATTCCCTGTTAATGACACCAGCAGGTGGAAATAGTCGCATAGATTCCATAAATGCCGCGCGAAGTAAATGCATTTCTGCAATTGCATCATACATTAGTTCATTGTTGTATTTTGTAAATACCTCATCCAATTCAGTTTGAATATTTTTTTGTATATTTGGATGAAGGGCCAATTGGTGCAATGTCATGCTTGTTAGCGTAGCTGAGCTCTCGAATCCAGCTGAGAAAAATAATAACACATTTGCCATTATATGCCTTGATTCTATTTCCATTTCTATAGGAATAGGAGAACCATCTACATTCTTTTTTTCTATCGATTCCCCTTTTATTTTACCCATTGCTTCCATTTCCAGAAGAATGTCTATAAAGTCATTGCGAGCAGAAGGTTTAAAATGTCTGTGCTTTCGCATTCTCTCCAACAGTTCATAAATCGTTATCTGGATTCGAGGGTCTATTATCTTAAAAGTACCCCTTGTTTCTGGGAACAACTCCCATACAGCCATTTTTAATAAATTTTTAAGGGATCTTTCAAATATAATTTCGCCTAACTTAATAAAGAGTGAATTTTCTTTCGTCATAGTATCAGTTTCGATACCATAAATACACACTGCGATGAATTCCATTGTGTATCGTTCCATAATGTTACGCATTTTACACTCTTCTTCTTTTGATAGCGTCTCTTGTATATAATGCTCGAGTTTATCTGTGCACTGTTTAATTAATGGGAACATTTTTTTAATTTTAGCTGCAGTGAAAGCGGTTGTTAATCGTTGACGTACTAATTTAGATGAATCACCGTCTCCATGAAAAATATTATCAAGTTCAGGTTCCTTTTGAATATTCCTGCCGACACCACGCTTGTAGAAATAGGAGAAATCTGTGGTCATTATTTGCTTCGCCAAGTCTGGGTCTCTGATGATGAGAGCTGGCGTTACTCCCTTGTAGTATCCGACAACTTTTTCTTCTGGAAATTTGTTGTAAATTTCTCTTGTTACTTCTGTAATGCTCATCCTGCCCATTAAAATCCGGAAAATATTCCCAAATAGTGGGATCGGAGGGTAGTGTTTCACATTGCGTTTGGCCCAGTAATTATGGTTTCGAGTTGAATAATAATAAAAGCATATAAAGAGTGTAATAAGTAACAAGATCATGTTGGCTGAAAACTTTCCAGACAATGATGATTTCATTCTAATATCTTCAGTTGTGTACACTTGTGTGTGGCGAATTTTTAAATTAATACAATAGTTAAAAGATCAACATTATGTTATCATTATGGAACAGTCTGTCTGTCAATGTATCGCAATCTAAAAAACACATTTTAATAAAGCCGTAATTATAATGTAGCACATCTGTTTATATTGTAGATTCAGTCCTTTAGAGCAAGGAATTTTAAAACAGAACTGAATATTATGTTCCTTACAAAATTATAGTAAATATATTACACTAGTGGATCCCGCAGACGTTGTCCTGCCTTAAAAGTTTTGTAAGAGGATTAGTTTCTTTATCATCTCAAGGGGTTTTTATGTTACTGTCAAATAAAAAATTAAAAACGAACAGTGACAGATGAACTGTTATTCAGACTATGTCAAACTTTTGGACGATGGCGCGAAGAACCAATGGACTTCTACTAATATTTGATTTGACGACCCGTGTGGCCCAATGGTTACCATGCCGGACTGCTAATTGAAGGGTCCCGGGTTCGATTCCCGGCGAAACAGAAATTTGAATGATGAGTTTAAATTTCTGTTCTCGGTCTGGGTGTTTGTGTATCTGTCTTTGTATGTGTCCATGGTACCGACGACACAGAGTATATACACCCTACTGTGAGGCTATGAGTGTGAAACGTTTAAACGTTTATTTCAAGACCAAAATTAGCCATATCGGTTCAGACGTTCTTGAGTTTTAGCAAGACTAAAGAACAGCAATTCATTTATAGGTATAATATTTATATATAAAGATTCGAAGAACATTATATTCATTTGTTATTTAAAAATAATAATTTATAATAATTATACTATAAAAACATGACTAAGCCAAAGACAATACTATAACTTTATTAATCTATGAAAGGAAATAAGAAACATAAAAATTTTCCTTTCATTTAATACTGAATGGCTGAAAAGGATTTTTATACAATGCCTTATGAATTAAAAAAATAAGTAACAAAAAAGTCAGACGTGACAATTTTGATAGCTGCGTGAAAATATAAATAAACAAACACCGAAATTAAATAATTTTGTAAAGAAATACTATAGGAAAAGTAAAGTATAAGAATAAAATAATAGAATATAAGTTATAAAATATGATAATGGACGTCAATGAAGTAAGTAATATCATGTAGTGTATTTATAACAGTACACGGCGCATTTCATTCATTCCATTTATTCCCGTGGGAATGAGATATTTTCACGCGGCAAAAAGTAGCCTATGTTCTTTCTCAACGTCCTTTCTATGTTTATGCCAAATTTCATCAAAATCAGTTCAGTGGTTTAAGCGTGAAAGAGTAGCAGACAGACAGACAGACTTTCGAATTTATAATATTAGTATGGAAGTATGGATTTCACGAAGTCCAATCGGCTCTAGTTGTAGTAGTGATCTCTACTGTCAAGCGTACACGTGACAAGCTTTGAAAGCGTTAGTAAACAAATCTGAATATCTCTATCATTAACAAATAAAATTTTAAACAATATTACCTTACTCGCACACTCTTCCACAAATTACGTATCGGCGGCGGCGCGCCGAGACCGGATCATATTATTATTGTTACGCACATATTGACCGTTGCGTTTAAAGACAATCGTTCAGTCCACAACAGAGTACATTTGTATATATACCGAAACAGAGACCAATTTTGGGCGCCTACACGGGAATTAGTTCAGTTGCTCCATCTGTATTTCCTTACAAAAACTAATACACACACGATGTAGCGACTTTCCGCACGTGGGCGCCGAGTATTCTGTAGGTTTTGTAGCTCTTGTAGATATAATTAGGTATTTTATGTTACTGTTATTAATATAATGTTTATTGACTTTTACAATGTACCAGTTAAAACTATAACTAAAACACACTAAATACTAGTCCTCTCTCAAAAAATCACACGCACATCAACATTTAGGGAAATGAATTCCTGTCTCAAATCACATTTATTGCAGCCGCGTTTTTCGAAGAAGGCAAGATCAACTTAACGAATCTTTGAAAGCAAAAAACTGAAATAACTTTAAAAAACTTTGAAATAATTACAAAAAAAACATTTTTTTCGTATACACGGGTCACGCCCGTTAGACACTGACTGACAGATGACATGATTGACAGACTTTTCAATGTTATCATAGTTGTAATTTGGTTTTCCCTACGCGATTAATGCTAGACTTTAGGACAGTTAAAAAATACCAATTCAAAATATATTAACGTTTATTAACCTTTTGATTTCCTTAAGTTGCATATAAATTCAATTTTAACATTATTAACAATGTGTGACCTAATGCGTACCTACTTATTTTTACGTAAATTCTTGTAAATTTGTATTTACGGCAACTCTTAAAACTGTTATTACCAGACAAAATCAAAAAGTATATTTCTCTATTCCGGTTTTCAAGTCATTCCAATTGTATGAAAATATGTCGCATAATCGAACTCCTTATGCACCTAGCGACCTCCGTTTTTTTGTTTCTGAGGGTGCAGGAGAGCGCATCTGCTCTCCCGAAGATAGGCCCGTTCTGAGGCACCGCCCACGGAGGACACCGATGCGTTCCACTGGAGATCCCGGAGTCCTCCCCAAGCGCAGAGACAGGCTACCGAGGGGTTTTTTAGTGCGTTACAAATCCCATATATATGTTAGCAGATGGCTGTGGGACGACATTGACACATGCGGTAGCTGTCACGTATGTTCCTTATCGGCCCATAGTTACTCTGTAAGGAAGCTAGCTATTGTATACCCCATATTTTAAAACAGGGCTGAAGTTTTTCTCCGTCTGCTCTTTTCTTCAGCTCAGCATTGCCTAAGCGTACCCAGAGCAGACAGAACAAAAAAATAATGTTCACTAAGAGTTTGTAAAGGAACCGTACAGTGAATAAAGAATATTTCATTTCATTTCATTTCATTTCATAACCCCGGATCCTCTCCCAAGGACCCAGCACTACCCTTTGAAGGTTTCCCCCCCGATACAAAAAAGGTACCTACAGATAATTGGTTACCTAATTACTTTGCTTGTTTCGAAATACGGGGGTTATTCTTATAGTACAAGTAGTACAATTGAATAATGACGTGGTATAATACTGGCCATATATTTTGAATTGACACAGTTGTTAAGCATAACAATAACTTTGAATGTCTGCTTAATGTCTGCTTTGTCCTCAAACGTTTAGGTGATATTGTAATGCGCAACGGCAATTATGTTTGAATAGCTGAGCCCCGCGGTTTTACCCGCATTAGAAAGGATCAGTAGCATGAATTGAATATTTTCCATACATTTTGTAGGATCCAAATTGTTGTTCCCTATTTTGTCCCCTTTACACATTTTGGCTATAATGGCTTACACATGAGATATAGATATATACTGTGGCGGACTTTTTTTGTAGGACTATTTAAGATAAACATTTCCATCATACATTACATATGTGTAACTCTAGCGGTTTTGGCAGCGCATGCCAGAATATCTCGCAGACAGCCTCCGTGGCGTAGTGGGTGATGAGCCGACTGCGAAGCGTGGGTTCGATTCCCACCCAAGACAAATATTTGTGTGATGAATGTGACTATTTGTTCTGTGTCTGGGTGTTAATTTATCTATTTAAGTATGTGTTTAGTATTATATAAGTATGTTTATCAGCTTACTGATTACCATAGTACAAGCTCTGCTTAGTTGGGAATCAGATGGCGTTGTGTGAATTGTCCAAAGAAGAAAGAAAAAAGAAGGTAGTGTCTTTCCGCTACTCATCAAGAGATGGCGCCACGGGTATTCCTGAAACACGATATAGAAGTTTTCTGAATATCCGACCATATATACAAGCTCCGAAGGTGTAGAGTTTGAGAAGTTAGGCCTTGTAGAGTTAGGGCGTGCAGAGTTAGGAGCTAGGCTCTACATGAGATCTGATAAATAAAAATAAAATAAAAATGTTTTATTGATATAAACACGTTTACATATACAAGTCGCAAGGGCCCTGTACTTGGTTCTAGATCTGTGTTACAGGTACCCCGCTCATCCACCGAGACAATAAAATGTACAGTTTACATCAACAAAATTTAAACATTGACAGTTGACATTATAATTGGAGTATTGGTTTCTATTCTACATATTATTATTATATAATTAAGTATGTGTTTGTGTGAGTGTATGTGTGTGTGTGTGTGTGTGTGTGTGTGTGTGTGTGTGTGTGCGTGTGTGTGTGACAGTGTGTGTGAGTACATACACTGTCACACATACACCGTGTTTGCTTTCTACATAGGGGACAATTGAAGAGATCGCTCTGTCTCTTCATAATTCAAATCTCTTAGGTAATTTTGTATTTCTTTTTTTAGTTTATTTCTAGTAAGGTGATAGAAATTTAGCTTTTTATTTAGTTTATTATATAAGAAAGAAGACATAAACAAGAATTGCCGTTTTTTAAATTTAGTTCTACAACGTGGGCTAAAAATAGGCTGGTTTCTGCGTTTAGGTGGTTGATTGTTACTGGTATATGGAAGGTTACGGTGTGCTCTCATAAGGCAGGTAGATATGTAGATTTGGCCAGTTGTTAGCAGTATTATAGAGTGTAAATGTTGGAAAACCTAGCATAACTCTGACAGTGCGAGTCATATCATATGGTCTCGTCTTGGCAACATTTTACATGAAAATGTCTTTGCTGGGATTTCATTTCTTTTTAACCGACTTCGAAAAAGGAGGAGGTTCTCAATTGATTGTGAATTGAAGAGATTTTCATGATTTTTTTTTATTTGAAAGCTGATACTTCCCGTGTGGTCCCATTTCAATTTGATCCAGTTCGGACAATGGCATCCATGACAAAACCATATAAGTCATAAAATATCTCAATATCACGCCAACCTATTTCGATGATTCTTTTTTTATTGGATTAAGGATGAATTGCAAGGGTAGTTTGATAAGAGTTTGCTTAGGTTCTGATTATGGGATCCATGACAAAATTACGGAGCTCTTCAATTTTTAGGAGCCAATTAACGATACTCGACTGAATCTTTTATAGGCTATCCGGATAATTGAGTTGCCTACCGTAACGTCGTTATGGCCAAGTAATTGTCGTAGTTAAACATGATGATCAATGAAACGCTAATGGCAGAATTTCTAACTGTTTCATTTAAACGGCACAGTCTCATATGAGCAGTACGTTTAGTCGGTCTACCCATATTCAAACAAATTTGTTAGTGTACTTCAAAAAAAATAAACAAATAAAACCGACTTCAAAAGGAAACTATTCCATAACAAATTAATATGCATTAAAAGTAAAAATATAATTGCGTATTCTTCTAAAATTTAATAGTGAACTTACATTATTTTTCTACTCATCAATATGTAGGTTCGATCGGTGTTTACCATATAATGTAGGTACAGTTAAAAATCGACCCACAGTCAATGTCTGTCTGTCTAGAAGTACAAATTTCAAATAATTTTTTGCACTAGTGAATGTGAGTAAATATTAAGAACGGTGTTCACAAGAACTAACTGACTAATACACAGCCTGAAATATGAATCTAGGACATAGACAAAGCATAGGTTGCAAGGTACCGTAAGAACTACTCGTGTACCCCAGATACTGATCGTAATCACACGCATTGTAGGTATGCAACAGCTAAGCTATATGGTGAGCCGGGTTGCATGATTGCCGAAAACTTGCCAGTCAGGACTATAGATTTCCTATGTTACGAACTCCGTTCATATGTGAATGGAGGCGTACACATGCGTGCACACGTTTCAGTATACCTAACCTCGAAAGCGCTCAGTATCGAGTATCGTTGGCATTACAACTAAACGTAAGACATAAGGTATTTAAAATTGAATTTCTAAACGCCGGCTTTTTTTCCCTCTCAGTGTACAAAAACCCTGCAATATGGGTACCCAAAGCCGACGATCGGATCCGATCCGAAAATAAAAATAAATAAACTAAAATGCGCAATATGGGCACAAACAAAGATAAATGTAGTATACATATAATAAAATAAATGACACTATATCAATGTATATTTTTATATTTGTAATTTATAATTAGTTAAGTTTTTAATTATTGTAATATTTGCATACCTCATGAAGGTAAATATGGCGAACCAAATGTATAAAAACACCTTTTGTAAACACCCATATTTGTGCAAATAAAAGTCTTTGTCTTTGTCTAAAAATATAATACATATTAACATTTTTGAAAACTTAGGTTACGTTTGAATATTGAAACCTATTACAATAACTTTCGACGTCGTACTCGTCTTATCTTCTATGTATCTATACATATCTATACATATAATAAAACTGTAAGCAGGGTCAATTCTGTACATTGCATATAAATTAAAAAAAATACTTCTAGGGGTCTTTTTATAAGTAACAGAAGCTAAAAATATAAGTTTTGAAATTATTGTCTGTCTGTCTGTTGTTAGCTTTTCACGCAAAAACTACTGGACGGATTTTGATGAAACTTTTTCAGTTTTATATATATTGGTCCTCGCTAACATTTAGGCTATAGATAATTTTAAAAATCACCCTTTCAGGGTGTGAAATGAGCGATGAAAATTTGTATGGAAAACTTGGATTTTTTTAATAGATTTTCTTGAAATTTGGTATAAATATTTTCTAACCAAAATAAAAAAATACGTGTTTCAGCATTTCCCGAAATTGACCCTTTAAATGTCAATTTTCTTAGAAACTCTTTGAAAATTGAGTGTCGAAACTTGATGTACAGAATATTTTTGTGCAGAGTAATATACTTATAATTTTGTATTTGTAATCTTTACTAACATAGTAAGAATTCTATTTAAGCTTTTTTCAAAACTACCCCTCAATAGCAAATAAAATGGATTCGAAAGTTGGTATCTCAAGCGTACAATAATTAACCTTAACTTAATATTTCAATCTCAAATTCTTTTCCCTTCTTTGAATGATGTGTTTACTGATATATTGTTGAATGAATTTCCGTAACATTAGTGTGTATTTCATATCAATCGGGTGACAAACAAAAAAGTTATGTTCATTTACACAATATGCGACATAAACTTAAAAGGCACTTTGGGGATTTTGTATGAAAGTTTCGGTAACAGCCCATTCAAAACCATAAATAAAAGTTTAAATTTAAGTTAAATTATTTTGAACTCTCACTAATATTGTCGACTATATTAAATATACTTAGATCAGCTTACTGTATTTTCTTTCGTTGGCCGAGTATGGCTAGACTATAGGTACCTAATAGGCGCATCGCGAGCCTTACCGCCGCCGAACCTTACATCATTGAGTTAGTTGCTCAGCTTATTAGTCTTCTTTTGGGGTGGAAGATTATGAACAGGCTGCAGCTGAAACGATTATTATCGCTACATTATATCAAGCTGCAACCTTTTCAGCATTCCACTGCTGATCATGGAGCTCTCCCAATATTGAGGAGGCCTCAAGCTCCGATGAACCGAAATCCAAATCTTACAATCTCAATGCATCCAGCATTAAGGTTGTAAGATACGGAATCTAAACCTTCATACAGAATGTACAAAGCCACTGTAGACATCTAGGTGACGAATAGAAACTTTTTGTGAACCAACTGTTAATCTCAATATCTACCTATTTGGTAATTTGACATTCGATTTATCAACCACAAAGTTTACATGTCATACGGTAGATGGCGTTATTGAGCAATATTCATTTCTTCTCCAAAGTGAATCGATGGAGATAATTTCAAATAAAAGCCTTAAGTCTAATAAAAGTAAGTACATAGTGTAAAAAAAATAAAAAATAACATTTCACACGTATAGCCTCACATTAGGGTAGATATACCCTGTGTCGTGGGTGCCATGAATACACATAGAGACAGAAACACAACCACCCAGACCGAGAACAGTTTAAACTCATCATTGAAATTTCTGCTTCGCCCGGATTCTAACCCGGGACAGTTCGATTAGCAGTCCGGCATGGTAAACATTGCGCCACGCGGGTTGTCCCATCGTTGGGTAGCTATACGTATGATGCTGAACATTGTTAATTGGACCAATGATAACTTAACTCATTTTTTGCGTCTCTTTATTGCGTACGGGATGTGGGCTCATCCACACACGTTGATTGATGGAGATATTAAGGATTCTTTAAAGATTCTTTATAAAAATATTCTTTATTTCCAAATACAGATAGCACACTGTGTAGGGACCCTGCCTTCTGCTTTAGTTTTCACAATGTTATATGAGTTATGACTTATGACCAAACTGCTGTCCGCAAGTTTTAAACCTATAGTATATTAATTGACCTTACAATTATTTTTCCGATTGTTTAATCCTAAGCACGTGTATGTTTAGAAATTGTATCTCCCAACTACAAGTAGTTGTATAGTGCACCTCTTTTCTGCAGTAGGTTAAAGCTATGTATATAGAATGAGTCTATACATTCTTTGCAGTATAAATTCACCCAATTTACTAAAGATACTATTTTTAACATAGATGAAGCCACGGGCACAGCAGTATCTAAGCCACGGGCACAGCAGTATCTCTTAACTTTAATAAACGAGGTACATATTTGTAAAGAGAATCTGATTGCGCGAGAAAAGCGAAACGTGAGAAAAGTGGATAGTAAGATCAGTACAGTAAGCATTCCTTACTGTTTTAGGTTTGAAGGATTTAGAAAAAATACATTAGGTTTCTTCTGAACATATGAACATTGTATTATAAGTGATTTCACTATATGTAAGAATAATCTACCTACTACTTATTCAATGCAAATAAATAATCTTTAATTTTTAATCAATCCATTTTATAAGTCTTTATACACGCGGACGACGTCGCGGGCACAGCTAGTATACATATAAAAGAGGATGTTTGTATAGGGTGTCTCAGTAAGAGTGCACTTTTTCATTTTAAAATAAAAACAAGTATTTTATGACAGAGTTGTGATATTTTTATTGTATTGTAAAGAAGACATGTTCCGATTAAGTATGGAATAAAATATCCGGCAAATGACCCCCACGGCTCCGATGACAGGCCATTACTCTTTTCATGAAATTTTCCATGACTTTAGCATAGAGATGTGGCAGTATCTCACCGATGACGCGTAGGATTTTCGCAGTAACTCGTTGTGGGTGCATTTGTTTCTCATAGATTGCATGAGGATTTTCTGAGTCCCAAATTCAACAATTTTGTGTATTTACGAAGCCATTCATATGGAAATCGCTTCATCGGAGAAAATGACTTTTTTCGAAAAATTGGCATCGACTTCACTTTGCTCCATTACCCATTGAAAGAATTGCCGGCGCTTTCCGTGGTCTACTGGTTTGAGCTGCTGAGTTAACTGAATCTTGTACGCATGAAGGTGGAGGTCTTTAGTCAAAATTCGCTGCGTAGTGCTTCGTGAAATTTGAAGTTGTTGAGAACGATGTCGAATTGATGTTTTCGGGTTTTCGGCGACACTCTCGTTTACAGCAGCAATGTTTTCAAGAGACCGACCGGTACATTGACGCAAAGGATTCTTATTATCCATAATTGACCCAGTTTCTTCAAATTTTTTGACCACTCTTCGAATGGTTGACACATTAGGTGCACTTTCTTGGCTGAAAATTTGGCGAAGTTTGCGAGCGATTTCAGCGTCACTTTCCCCATTTTTGTAATGAGTTTTCATAATTATAACGCGTTGTTCTTTCGAAAAGCGCTACATTTTTAATAATCGGAATAAACAGAAGTGACAGCTGTAAAATTTCAGAGTTGCCACTTGCATGAAAAAAATTTTATTCCAATTTTAAAAAGTGCACTCTTACTGAGACACCCTATATATATGACATCGCAAAACTCAGAAACTATTCGACCGATTATTATGAAAATTGGTATGTATATGTATTTTTTCACGGAGAAGGTTTATCCATTATTATTATTATTTAATATTTAAATGCGATACGGAGTTCGCGGGGTCAGCTAGTATCATATAATACGTTACACAGTATCATGCATCCAAGCTCAACATGTAAGCACCCTAAAACTGTAAATGTGTGCATTAGATTAATGCTATATAAAAACTGCTGCATTCTACAATAAGGCAGACTTGTAACTATCGTTGTTCAAGTCTCATTATTGTCTCTCGGTGTAGCCTCTGGTACTCGCCTGGGCCTCCGGCAAGTCTTGCCTTTGTTTCCAATGCCATTAGTCCCTACTATAAATAGTGTTGCCAACCTCAAATTTAAAAAACCAGAATTAGAAGTTGGAGGAAAATTCAATTTGAAAACAGGACATAGTAATAGAGTTTTAATAGTTAATTTAATATCTAGTGAAAATAAGTGAAATTATTATAGTGTCTCATACGATCTGCTATCACGTGTGCCCATTATGGATCCATAGCCATACTGTTATGTCAATTATATAATTGTAAAGTAACTACTTTTTTTAAGAGTGCTGCTGGGAGGTTTTTTCCGCCGCCTTTTTTTCTCTCAGCTCAACATCTAGCCCAAACGGGCACTTAAAGGCGATAACCGGGAAAAATGTCATTCATTAAGCGAATATTTTGTATTCCTAATAGGTATGGTATAAATATTTTTGATTTTGATTTTGATTTTAATGAAATTTGCCTTTGTTTTGAAGCTGCACGGCAGCGTGGCAGCGCAATCAATTGCGAGCCGTGAGGCCACCTGTTACCTAAGAATTAAAAAAAAAACCGTGCGAATTCAAAATTTAGAAACCCAGGACGCTGCCTAAAACTATTAAGGACGTCTCAGGACACTACAAAAACTAGAACATGTCCTGGAAAAACAGGACAGTTGGCAACTCTATCCTACTATCAACCTACTCAAATCTAGGCGTGTTTAGAAATACTATAATTGTCTTTTTATTTATTTTCAGCGTTCCAGCGCCACGTTGCCGTTGCCACGGATAAAGCCTAGTACGAAACAACTATAAATGTTTTATCAATCTTATAGATCATTTTGATGCCCATAGAAATCCGTGGACTACGAGTATTTTCTAATCGATCGAGCTCATATATTTAATTCATATGCGTCCTTGAATTATACCATGTTTTACCTGTTTATAATTTTATTGACATGTGGCATTTATTTGTATGCCTCTAAGAATCACAATTACTGGCGCAAGCGTAAGATAAAACATTATAAGCCAATACCTCTGTTCGGGAATCATTTGGACAACATTACTGGAACCAAAAGCATCACCGAAATAGCGACTGAACTATACAATAAGTTTCCTGAAGAAAAAGTTGTGGGATATTATAAAGGACGAACGCCTCTGCTTGTGATAAGAGATTTAGAGATTGTAAAGGATATACTTATTACAGATTTTTACCATTTCTATGCACGTGGTTTCCAAAGAGATGTAAAGAAAGAGCCACTTTTACTGAATTTGTTTCACAGCGATGGTGATGCATGGAAGTTATTACGTCAACGCCTAACGCCAGCGTTCACAGCGGCAAAGTTGAGGAATATGTTTCCATTGATAGTGATGTGTGCACAAAAATTTCAACGTTTAATAGAAACAATCGTATCACAAGGAGGTGAATGTGATGTACGTGAGCTAATGTCTCGTTATACAACAGATTTTGTTGCCGTCTGCGGTTTTGGCATCGAAACTGACACGATGACCAACGAAAACTCCCTCTTTCTGAATATTGGTAGATGGATTGTTGCGAGGCCTTTTTGGCATTTAATACTGATGGGCGCATGGGAGATGTTTCCAGAGGTAAGAGGCTTATATGGGGTAGCAGATCGTCGAATTGAAGAAGCTATTTGTGCAATATTAACCGCTGTGCGTAACCAACGGCAAAATAAACCTTCGGGACGTAACAACTTCGTTGATCTACTGCTTGAATTAGAAGCGATGGGGAAAATAAAAGGAGAATCCATTGAGAAAGTAAATCGAGATGGTTCAACAGCACTTGCAGAGTTGGATATTGATTTAAAGTGTATGGCAGCACAAATATTTATCTTTTTTGCTGCTGGTTTTGAAACATCCTCCTCTGCAACAAGTTACACCCTGCATCAATTGGCATTTCATCCAGATACTCAACACGCTATCCAACAAGAAATTGATGAAGTACTACTGAAATATAACAACGTGCTTTGCTATGATGCAGTCACTGAAATGAGTTTGCTTAGTATGGCTTTTAAAGAATCGTTAAGAATGTTGCCTCCAGCTGGTGTTCTTAACAGAGAATGTACCAGAGAATATGTAATATCAAAACTAGGTGTCACTATCGATCCAGGAGTAAAAGTCATAATACCTATACAAGCAATCCAAATGGATTCAAAATATTTTGATAACCCTCACGAATTTAATCCAAAAAGATTTAAGAGTGAAACATTTAATGAGCACTTGAATTATGTTTACATGCCATTTGGCGAAGGACCCAGAAAATGCATTGGTAAGTTTGAATAGTATTAATATTTCTCAAAAATATACATAATTAACTAAAAGATTAACCCTCGAGAATAGTCTTTTAAAATAAAGCTAATTCTGAATCTGCTTACACAGCAATCTAGATTATTTACAAGACGTAACAAATAAATAATTGCAACTAAAGTTTTCCAAAGGTTTGAAGTCTTAGTAATAGCAATTAGCAATAGGGTCCTTTTTGCTCTTATATTTTTGTTAGGCGCTAAATTTTACCCAGGTAAAATGCCCTGCCTGATCGTAAGAGGCGACTAAAAGGGGGCTTTCGGGGCTGTGGGCGGTGAGAGTGGGAGCTCAATCCGTCCAGCTAGCAGCCCCGGGAAGGACGGCGGTGTGTGCGTGGCTGCATGACGCCGTAATCATCGGAAGGTGTAGGAGAGCACGTCTGCTCCCCCAACGATGGGCCCGTTCCAGGGCGCCGCGCGTGGAGGACACCGGTGCGTTCCACTGGAAATCCAGGAGTCCTCCCCAAGCGCAGAGGCAGGCCACCGAGGGTATTTTATTTCAGTCAAATCCCATTGTTACGGACGGCGACAACTTAGCAATAAGTCGATAGTATATAAGTTAATATTTTAACATATTATAATAAGTTAATTAGGTAAAATGTAAATAAAAGTTCCCTAATTTACTGTAGAATAAGATAAAAACGTAGGTTAGAGCAGTGTCGCAATAGAAAGAGACAAACCTATATGATAGAAAGAGATAGGTATAGAAAGAGATAGACCTATAAGTTAGAACGAGATAGGTAGAGAGAGACAGACCTATAGGTAAGAACGGGATAGACATAGTGCCACGCGATTGGTCGGCAACTCATTGAACCCCTTGCTATTGTGACACCTCAAAATAGTACTTAAGGTGATTAGGATTGTGATTTTTTGTATTCGGAGTATTCGGATTCGGAAGAAAATGAAAATAAGAAGAAAAATAAGGAAGAAAATTAAGGAAGAAAATTAAGAAGAAATAAACGGGAAGATACCAAAATAAAGGAGTTTTCTTCACACACCCCCAATAGTTTGGTCCTTCGTCGTCGGATGGTGGAGAATCCAGGAAGAAGAAGCGCTACGAGGAATTCACAGGCGAATCTACGCTACGGGGGATTCTGAAAGGAATCTGCGCTCCGGTAGATTCAGAAGCGAATCTACGCTACGAATTCACAGGCGAATCTGCGCTACGGCGGATTCAGAAGTAAATCTGCGCTCCGGGGATTCAAAAGCGAATCTGCGCTCCGGTGGATTCAGAAGCGGATCCACGCTACGGCAGGTTCAGAAGAGAATCTGCAATAAATCAATCGTCATGAATACCAGAAGCCGTCTTCGTTCCGAGTCGGGGTTCAGCGAGGCAGAAGCATCCCACATTACTAAGGGTGTATCGGGGCCGCTACTGCACCACATATACGAAGACCCACCCCAATGGCCATCGACCGCTGCAGGAGAAATACCCCAAGGGAGAAGGTTGCATCGCTCACCTCCACGGCCAGTGAGAGAAACCGCAACAGAGGCATCAACGGGGATGTCTACCATGGGGCCACCTGCACAACCGGCCATTACACCGGCAAGACGTGAAGCTACATCGCCTATACGAAGACCTACGTCACCGGCGCTTACCGCTCGCACTAACACGTCAAGAAGAAGCACCGACGCGCGGTTAAAGATGGCTCAATACGAAGCGGAAAAAGAACTCGCGGAACTGGAAGAACAACGATTGAAAATGAAAGCGAAGCTAGTTAAGTCGCGACTAGCCGCCGAGATGTCAGCGATCGAAGCCGAATCCGAATACGCAGCCAGCGCGTGTCAAGAAAGGGTACAAGACTGGGTCGACAGAAGCATCGCAGAACAACGGCCGTCAACCTCCAAATACCGAGAAGAGCCACAAGAGGACCGTCCTCCCACTAGTAAACAACAAGGGGAGAGCTCCAAGTACCAAGGCATTCAACGACTGGCGGATACTTTGGAGAAGATGCTTACGTCAAGACCACCGCCGCGTCAAACAGCAGAGCTTCCAGTCTTCACGGGTACTATCGCCGAGTGGCTTCCATTCAAAGCCGCCATGGAAGACTCTACAAGAATCTTCAAGTTTTCGCCGACGGAAAACCTTCTACGCTTGAGAAACAGCCTCAAAGGTGAAGCAAGGGAAACGGTACTCTCACAGCTGTTCACAGCATCCATCCCAGATGTCATCATGCGCACGCTGGAATTAAAATATGGACGTCCAGATTATATCGTCGACCGGGCTATGGAAGATCTCAAGAAACTGCCGAAAATAGGAAATGCAAGTACCGACTTGTACGATTTCGCAGTCAAGGTGCAGAATATAGTCTACACAATCAAGAGCGTAGACATAAGGGGCTATCTGCAGAATCCACTATTGGTCCGCGACGTAACTGAGAAGTTGACTCCTCACCTCATCACCAAGTGGGCAGAGTTCGCTGCTGCTAACGAACACCGCATCGTCGAAGAAAGCGAGATGATCGTCCTATCAGAATTTTTACTGGCTGAAGCGGATCTAATGCTGCGATACACTCACACAACGAGACGAAGCGCTCCGGTACCCGTCAAGAAGGAAGTAGCTCCAAAGAGGGTGGCTACTAGAGGCGTGTACACCGCAGAAGAGAGCGCACAGGAAGAAAGAAGATGCTTCATGTGTCAGTCAGGAGGACACTACACTCCAGATTGCTCGAAGCTCAAAGCACTCGACATCGACGACCGTTGGAAGTGGGCTAAAGAAAACAAGATGTGCTTCAAATGTATGAAGCGGAAGCACAACCGATTCAGCTGCAAAGCTAAGGCTTGTGGAGTCCGCGGGTGCACATATCGACATCATGCGATACTTCACAAAGAAAGGGCAGCAGAGACTACGACTACGGTGAGCACTCCAGACGATTGCGAAGAGAACGAAGCAGAGGCAGCGGTAATGAACGTCATAACAAAGAAGACACCTACTTCAGTACTGCTCAAGACCTGCAAAGTGAAACTCAGCGGTCCACGGGGGGAGGTAATCACCCATGCTCTTCTGGACGAAGGATCCACGGTGACGCTAATAGATGAAGAATTAGCGAACCAACTCACCGACGGCGGATCGACACAGCCTTTGAACATAAGAGGCATCAATGATCAAAGAAGAATCGACAGCAAGGCAGTCAAGATTCAAATCAGGGGTCTACGCGAACACGAAGCATACGACGTAACTGCTCGTACGATAAAGGGACTACAGCTGCATCAACAACGCGTGCCACGTGACTTAGGACGGTATGCACACTTACGAGGCGTACAGGCGAAGATCTGCGCGGGAGAAACGAAACCTCGCATACTCATAGGAGCTGACAACTGGCATCTGATAATATCAAGGCAACTACGCGCCGGCAGAAGAAACGAGCCAGCCGCATCGTGGACGAAGCTAGGATGGGTGCTACATGGATCAGTCCCAAGAAAAATGATCGTACAAGACGAAGCAGCCGTGCTTCACATATGCACAAGCGACATTCAACTTCAAAAACTCGTCGAGTCACATTTCAACGTGGATTCGCTTGGCGTGTCGACCAAAGAAAAAGTCAACAAGTACGAAAAGAGAGCCAACGATATTTTCGAAGCAACCGTCAAGAGGAAGAACGGATACTTCGAAGTAGGTCTACCATGGAAGACGGACAACCTAGTTTTCCCTAAGAGCTACAAATCTGCCCTGAAGAGACTACACACACTGGAGAAGAGGATAAACAAGGAGCCCGCATTCAAGAAAGAATACACAGCGCAAGTCGATAACCTGTTAGAAAAAGGCTACGCGACGCCGTGCGATGGAAGCGAGAAGAACAGCAGGATCGACAGTCAGGACCGATGGTTCACCGGACCTCCCTTCCTTCAGGCACCGGAAGATCACTGGCCTAAGGAGAGTGAAGAGAGCGTCGAGACAGATGAAATTACTTGCTACGCCATCGAGAGAAATGACTCAGACTTGGACGAAGTACTACCCGAAATCGAGAGGTTCTCCAGCTTTAAGAAATTAATAAGAACTACGGCACTAGTCCAGCTCTTCGTCGAGAAGCTGAAATCAAAGGACAAGGCTCTACATTTGGAAGTCTCACATTTAGAAGCAGCTGAGCGACGGTGGCTCCAACGATCGCAACGAGACTCCTTCGAAGAAGATTTAACGCGTCTGAAACGGAACCAACCACTGTCACGTCACAGCAAACTGAAGAAGCTCGACGTAGTCTTAGAAGACGGACTAATGAAAGCAAGAAGCAGAATAGGTGCGCTTAACTCCACGACGCATTCAAACAAGCCTGTAATACTCGACGGGCGACATCCTTTCACTCGTTTGCTTATCGAGAATTATCATCGTCAAGCAGGACACGCGAACAACGAATGAGTCGTCAACGAACTGCGCCAACGATACATAATACTGCACCTAAGACCGGCGGTTAAGAAGATAGCAAGAGACTGTCAATATTGTCGAGTATACAAGGCGACGCCGAGGACACCACCGAAAGGAGACCTGCCAAAAGAAAGACTGGACCCAGGACATCGTGCCTTCACTTACTGTGGCATAGACTATTTTGGACCTCTGACAGTTACAATCGGAAGAAGACACGAAAAAAGATGGTGCGAGTTATTCACTTGTCTCACGACGAGAGCGATTCACTTGGAGATCGTTCAGTCGCTCTCAACGGATTCAGCGATAATGTCGTTAAGAACGCCGACAACGCAACGAACTTCAGAGGAGCGGACGTCGAGCTCAGAAACACTTACAAGAACTGGATTCCTGAGCTACGGAATTACAGCCTGCAGTACAACACGGACTGGCGCTTTATACCACCAGGGGCGCCGCATATGGGGGGAGCCTGGGAGCGGCTAGTGCGGTCGGTAAAAGCGGCACTAAGCACAACGCTCAAGGAAAAGTCACCGAAAGAGGAAGTGCTGCAGACACTAATCGCCGAGGCAGAATACAGCGTGAACGCACGACCACTTACGCACGTCTCCGTGGATCCCGACGATCAAGAAGCTTTGACACCCAATCATTTTCTCATCGGTTCATCGACAGGACTACCACGAACTGGAGCATGCGAAGAAGCGGACCGTCATATCTGGAAGAAATCGCAAGCGCTAGCGGACCAGTTTTGGCAACGATGGATAAAGGAATACTTACCCACGCTCATCCCACGGG
This sequence comes from Pyrgus malvae, assembly GCA_911387765.1. Taxonomy (NCBI): domain Eukaryota; kingdom Metazoa; phylum Arthropoda; class Insecta; order Lepidoptera; family Hesperiidae; genus Pyrgus; species Pyrgus malvae. The sequence continues at coordinate 6,318,919 of OU426951.1, forward strand.
GACAAGTAAACGCCGAGGCTGCCCGACTACGAGAAGGCGATCTAGTAATAGTGGTCGACGACACGCTGCCCCGTAACACCTGGCCAAGAGGAATCATCGAGCGAGTGCATCCGGGACCGGACGGCGTCATCAGATCAGCAGGTGTTCGCACCAAAGGAGGCGTGTTCCGGAGGCCTACGACAAAACTCGCCGTCCTTCAAGTAGAAGAGGCTTCGAGGAGTCTACGCCGGAGGAAGAATGTTACGGACGGCGACAACTTAGCAATAAGTCGATAGTATATAAGTTAATATTTTAACATATTATAATAAGTTAATTAGGTAAAATGTAAATAAAAGTTCCCTAATTTACTGTAGAATAAGATAAAAACGTAGGTTAGAGCAGTGTCGCAATAGAAAGAGACAAACCTATATGATAGAAAGAGATAGGTATAGAAAGAGATAGACCTATAAGTTAGAACGAGATAGGTAGAGAGAGACAGACCTATAGGTAAGAACGGGATAGACATAGTGCCACGCGATTGGTCGGCAACTCATTGAACCCCTTGCTATTGTGACACCTCAAAATAGTACTTAAGGTGATTAGGATTGTGATTTTTTGTATTCGGAGTATTCGGATTCGGAAGAAAATGAAAATAAGAAGAAAAATAAGGAAGAAAATTAAGGAAGAAAATTAAGAAGAAATAAACGGGAAGAAACCAAAATAAAGGAGTTTTCTTCACACACCCCCAATACCCATATAACACATTATTCTCTCTCGTGGTGCCGGGTACCTTTTAAAGGTTTCCACCCCGATACAAAAAAAAAGATAAAACTGTAAAAATGAAAGCTTTAAAGTTAATCTAAAAAGATTTATTTATTCCTTTGTGTGTACAAAATAAATTCGTTAAATGCCACTTTCTATTTAGCTTTCTGTTCATGATATACAGTTAGTTAAGTTAGTTCATGATATTTTTGTTTACTTTCGACGGTAAAAAAATTTGGCAAAGTTGGTGCCCATCCAGAACGATAGGTACGCCGTTTTACTCAGGATTCAACTCCAAAAAGCTTAAGGAAAAAATATCATAACGATCCATTCGTCTGCCTGTCGAACCATTAAAGTTTTATCATCTGTTGATTTACAGACCGTTACAAATGTTACAACGTTATACACTCATAGCCCCACAGGAAGGTAATTAATACCCTGTGTCGTGGGTACCATGGACACATACAAAGACAAGAACACAAACACCCAGACCGAGAACAGAAATTAAAAACTCATCATCCAAATTTCTGTTTCGCCGTGAATCGAACCCGGGACCCCTCGATTGGTAGTCCGGCATGATAACCATTGGGCCACGCGGGTCGTCATAAATATATATTTAGGTATGCTTATTTATAAATATGTTTTTATGTTTTCAGGTGCTCGTCTCGGACAGATGCAGTCCATGGCTGGTCTTGCGGCGTTCTTACACAAGTTCTCAGTAGAGCCCACAGAGAGAACACGGCGTGACATACAAGTGGACCATAAGATGAACGTCACTCAAGGCGTCGTAGGAGGGCTGCCTTTGAGAATCAAAAAGCGATAGGGGTTTTGAAGTGAAAACTTCTTTAGCGGCGTTGTGCACTTTTTTTGGGATGGGTAAAAAATGTTAGACGAAGGGGTGACAGCTGATGGCTCGACTGTCTATACTTGTAAAATTCTTTTATATCAAGTATTTAAAATAAGGACATTGAACAAAGTGCATCTATTAATGAAAAAAGTGACGAAGAAATAGTGAAAGAAAATGAATGAGTACTTTATATACTAGATGAAAAATAATACTGATAATAAAAGCAATTCGTGCGAAATAATAAAATTATTCCCTAACCATTCCAAAATATCAAAAATGCACAACGTTAATGTTCAAGTTTTCACTTCTGCCGGCACTACCGGAGTGCAACCCGTTGTTTTATATGCTGTTATCATTCTATCATCATGTCGGTTGAAGATATTTGTAATTTTAGTAATAAATAAAGAAAAATATTAAGTAGTTTTGAGTTCTTTTTTAACAGGATTAGCTGAAAAGAGTAGATAAAAACAAAAAAACAAAAAGAAACAAACTACATGCTGCACAGTACAGACTTATTGCTACTCAAAGTTTGGCAATGTATTACGACACCTCAATATTCAGAAAATAGGAATCCCACCAAAAACATAAATGTAAAAATGTAGGCCAAGTTCTTGTATATAAAAAAAAGAGTTGAAATCTAAACTACAGCCAAGTTAATAATAATCAGAACCGATATTAACCATTCCAACTTGGCGGGTTTTCATTACACCAATACTTCTGAAAAGAGCAAATCTTGCGGTGGTAAGTTTTAGAGTTGGACTTTTTTCCTTCATTAAAATTTCAAAACCCGCCAAGTTCGAATGATTAATATCGGTTCTGATTATTATTAACTTGGCTGTAGTTTAGATTTCAACTCTTTTTTTATGTACAAGAACTTGGCCTACATTTTTACATTGATGTTTTTGGTGGGATTTAATTTCTTTTTGCTCAGTTTGCTTTATGGTACCTATCGCAACGTTGTTTATATTATATTATTATTATTAAAATGAAGTGTGTCTGGTCCACCAGATGTAATAATAGCTTTATGTAACAGGTAATAATTTAAACATTTATTTTAAACTGCAATACGATACTGTGCACGACATCTTGGGATGAAATGGATTGTTTTGTTTATAGTTCATTTTAAAACGTAGTTAGTTATCTATTCAAAAGAATTTTGAATATACTATAATTTCTTTTTTTATGTTCTGATTTTTTTTCGTGTATTATAATTTCTTTTTGCACTTGACCATTTTCTGTTTTCTAAAGTTTTCCTTTACTTTTATGCTAACGACTACCCCGATGACAAATTTCAGATTTGTAGGTCTTAGAGAAGTATGACCAATATTTTTATACATCATAATGATAATGACTATAATCTGACTCGCACTTGACCAATTTCCAATTTTCGATGTTTTCTTTACTTTTTTAAATGTTAACGGCTATGCCCATGCCAAATCCCAGATTTTTAAGTCTTAGAGAGAAGTATTACCAACATTATACATAATTTTGACTAAAACCTGACTCGCACTTGACCAATTTCCAATATTCGAATTTTCCCATTACTCTTACCCTGACGACTAGCTAAATCAGCTTTGTAGGTCTTCTAGAAGTGGTCAAACATTTTGATGAGCTGTCAGTGAGTACATGAGTCAGTGAGTACCAAATTTACAATTTTCTCGAGTCTATAACTTTTTTTCTGTAATAGCTACAATATTGAAACTTTTTATTCAAAGTACTAGCCTTCCGCCAGCGGCTTCGCCCGCGTGGACCCGTTTTATAGGTTCCCGTAGGATAAAAACCATCCTATGTCCTTTACCAAGGTCCACTCTATCTGTGTTCCAAATTTCATTAAAATTGGTTCATTAGTTTAAGCGAGAAAGCGTAACAAACAGACATACAGAGTTACTTTCGAATTTATAATATTAGTAGAGATAGCGGCCGCCCGCGACTTCGTCCGCGTGGATGTTTGATTGTTTGAACACGCTAATCTCAGGAAATACTGAAAAAATATTTTTGTGTTGAATAGTCCAGTTATTAGGGAAGGCTATAAGCTATATAACATCATGCTATGCGACATTAAACTCCTCCAACGATGTATTCTGTGCTCCAACGCACACACGCACACTGTTTTGATAGATAATATGATCTTTGACGTTAGGAACACACCTACATTGCTTAGACAACAGTGAGTGCTTGTAATTTAATATGAACTTTATACAATAGCAATAAAGCTCAAATTGACTACGTTTTAGTTAGAAAACATTTGTATGGGAAAAAGAAAAGGTCTGTTTTTATGGGTTTTCCGGCAATTATTCGAATTTTTCTCGCCGTAAAAACCATCCTTGAACTTCAACGAACTTTAAAAAAAACAATTGGCCAAATTGGTCTAGGCGTTGTTGAGTTATGCGCTTACCAACACATTTTGCGATTCATTTTTATATTATAAGATATTAAATGTGTTATTATGTCCGTAAAGTTTCATCCAGATCTATTACTCAGGTAAGAAGATACAGGGGGGTCAAAAGTAGCTCGAAGCGGTTCGGGTAAATAGTGCAGGCGTGCGCGCGGCCTGTGCTTAGAACTTGGCCGGCGCACTTTCGTGCGCTTTGATTGGAACTAAAAATACAAAGGACTTTAGAATAATAAGTTTTAACAGCTTTTCTCATTTTCTTAAATTATATTTTCAGGACACAATAATGATTGAATAATGTTTATTCTTAATCAACTGTACTTCTCTCGCTTCCAAAGAGGTTCAATAACTTAATTTTCTCCTCGTCTACTCTTTTCTCCTCTCCTCTCCCCTCCTCTCCCTTCAACTACTCCCCTCTGCTCCACTACTGTTATCAACTTTGTATTCTTCTCTTTTCTCCTCGTCTACAGCCACCAGTCGTCTTTTGATTGCCGCACCTCTCGAATCCTTTCGTTCTCGAATTCTTAAAGTAGTTCATATTCTTTAAACATTCGATGATCCGTTAAGATTATTCTTAACGGATCTTAAAACAAAATATTTTTAGTTTATTTTAATTAATAATATTGTACGTCAAAACATAGTAGACTGTTTAAAACTCCAATTATAATTATAATACATCTTATTCTATGTATGTAAACAGTCAATAATAAAGTATTTTCAGTTCATTTCATTCCGACTTATTACCGCGGTTTGTCGAAGGGAAAATTTATAAATTGACGACCCGCGTGGCGGGAATGCCAATCGAGGGGTCCCGGGTTCGATTCCCGGCGAAACAGAAAATTCGAATGATGAGTTTAAATTTCTGTTATCGGTCCAGGTGTTTGTGTTTTTGTCTTTGTATGTGTCCATGGTACCCACGACACAGGGCATATATACCCTACTGTGGGGCTATGATTGTAAGGGTTTATTTATTTTATTTTATTTTATTTATGCTTCAGTTTCACTCCGTTCGGCAGCAAAGTAAATTTAAATTAATTTTAAGTTATCATTTTAAGCCAGCCGATTCGATGATGTCATTCAAAAAAGGAATAAAAACCCTTCTTACCATAACTCAGTGTTCTTACCTTACAAAATTATGTTGATTGAAAAAATATTTATTTGTGATTACCTAATCATTATTGAGATATTTATAGAGCCATGATTTTTTAGCTTTTTATCAAATGCAGACAAATTGCAGAAAAATAAAAGCAGTAATTTTCCCCATATTCTAATACTATCATTTAGTTATTACATAAACTAGTTATTATTGCTTATGTCTCAAGCTACGTAATTTAAGCGAAGGCAATATTTATTGCATGGTTGCTTAATACTACATTAATACAAAGTCAGCTAATTGGCCACTTTAGTCAAATTGGACACAAATTTTAACGGCCGCGAAGAATCAAAGAGAAATCGCGGAAGACGTTGACACGTGAGTTATGGGTCGCCCTGGTAATAAGACTGAATCATATGGTTCCGTTATGTGGGTAGATATTCAAATAAATTGAAGTGCCCTTTAGTAATGTCAATATAAAGGTTATATTTAACAGAGTTATATAAGAATTAATTCATAAAACTTTTTATTTGCTTTAGCTGAAATAAAATTATCGTCATAAATAAATCTAGATTTTACTATAACTCTTGAAATGGTTTTAATTATTATACAGAAAAGATAAAGAATGTGTTTTTTGAGAATAAACTTAGCTATTTTATCAATAACTGTTTATTGAGGTACCACTATTACGTAATACGTAATTAATTAATTACCCTAGTAATATAGTTCAATGTAATTTGTTACAACCTATATAAAACAAAAGTAGAGATTATTGAGCCTCCTAGCTGTGCTTTGTGATTTCAACTGTATTAGAAAGAGTCAAATAGGATACAATGGATCTTCTCATGGGAATGAGACGATTTACCACTGTAAAAAGTAGCCTTTTCTATCTAATCACGTCACTATCTACACCTCCTCTATCTCCACGAAAAAACCATTTCATAAGAGCACTTCATCGCAATGTGAAAGAAGGACAAACGAGTCAAAGGACAAACTATAGGATAGAATGTATTCTCTTTAATTACATTTGTAGGTGGTGGAACTATTTTGGTTCGCCCGGGGAAGTACCACCTTTGCACCCACTTCTGCCGTGAAGCAATTCTATCGTGTTTCGGAGGAAAGGTGCAGTTGCCGGCCACACTTACATATGGCGACCACCAGCCTCCGGAGTAGCAGCGCAACTGCATACGACCTTAGACAAGACTTACCTATGCTTGTTTGAGGTTGTATGTAGATGTCCATGGGCTGCAGCGACCACTTAACACCACGTGGCCTGCATGCTCGTCTGCTACTCCATTCAAATAAAAAAAAACTTATTTAAGCTGAAAATTATATTATTGGCATGAAATACTATTCTTAGTCTTGGTAACCTTCGGAAACACCCAATTACAACCAAAACCAGTAATGCGCAGTAATGTAAACAAAATAACAGTCACCCTCGTACGAGAATAGCTGTGGAATGCCGGATATTGCAGGCGGTCCACGAGCCACCACAGGTGTCCAGACTCCTGAATTCAGTGTGTTGGCAACCGCGGCGTGAGCGCACGCTTTGACTCACCATCAACGCTACAAATCGATATTGAACACGATAATACCCAAAAACTAAATAAAATTGAAAGTTGACTTAAAAGTGCTACGGATAACTGTGGTTTCGGTGAAGTGCGTGAAATTGACTGCGAAAACAAACTTATCGAAGTTTTTAAAGACTCTGAACTTAAAAGAAAGTTAGTACCCACGATGAAAGTCCTAACTGTTGAAGATAAGGTAGCTAGTGTTGGGAGTGGAAACGAACCAACAGTAGAGGTGGAGCAAGAGAAATTGACCAAGGAGGAACTTAACAAGTAATTAAGTTTGAAAATTCTAGAGGATAAGGGATAAAGATTAGGATTGGATAAGGGATAATTTTACATACTGTTTCTATTTTTGAAAACTCCAGGTGCATATCAACTGCACGCAAAGTGACAAATAAAAATTGTCAATTTTTAATTTTAGTTAACAAAAAAATTAAGGATTTTTTTGCACTATGTTGTATGTATGTACATGGAGGGCAAAAACGATCGGTCTCCTCTGTCCCATTTGTGCGATAAACTTAAGAAATTGTACAAGTTAAAATGATTTTTTTGGTAATAAGTCGTAAGTAAGTTTTGGTTAAATTGAAATTGTCTACACTCCAGTGAAAATTGGTGTAAATATATTCATATGGAGCGTTATCTTAAAAACTTGCGCTTTGCTTAACTTTTTTGTTTGGGAATTTTGTTGGAAAGAACTCTTTTAAATAAAAAAATAATAATTTAAAGTTAGGCTAAAACTACATTAAAAATATCCACAATTAAAACACATGATGTTGCATACTTTTGAATTGATTTAATTATTTACAGTAATTCAAGTAATATAAATATGAGTGAGTATACATACATGTTAAAATGTTTAAGCGTTTTTAATAAAATTACCAGGATGACCGATGTTAACTAGAAAAAAAAAACAATTTATTTTCTTCGTTTATCCTCCAACCAACGCCATCGGTGTAAATGTCGACCATAGATGTCAGGAAGAGTCATCAGCTATGTTTAAGTTGATTATCACTGAAAACACTGATAAAACGACATTTTCTAAAAATGAAACTTAGCTAGATCGATCTATCGCCCCCGAAACCTCCTGTAAACTAAATTTCAGGAAAATCGTTGGAGCCGTTCTTGATATTCGGATTAAATATTATTTATATACAAGAATTGCTCGTTTAAAGGTATTAGATTAGATTATAACAGCACCCATAGTTTTTTTATATGTCTTAAAGTATCGTTTTATAGTATTTTGCCATCAAATTAGAGGGAACATAAATGATTGTTTTTAGTTGTTGACTGACTGTCAAACACCATTAATAGTACTGAAGTACTAAGCATCCAGGGAGAAGTGACGGAGGCATGCCTACGCTTTCACAAAAGTTTGCTTGCGTAAAATTATATAGTTAACTTCATGTTGGCAATTCCAAAGAATTTTCTATAGATTGACGATGAAAAACTACAACCATATCGGTAATCATAACGCAAAGAGACGAACAGATCGTACATACGAGCAAGTTCGCTAGGTCAGACGAGGCTGGCGAGGGGCCAAAGTGACACAACCGCGTGGTATGCGGTGTTTACGTGCGCCCGCGTCGGATTGTTGTCGTGTTTTCAGGCCGCGACGCCCAAGTCACGTCTGAAAATCGTCACAACAATACTGTCCCAAATTGCTATCCACACTACGCTTCAAGATCATCTGGAACTACAGACTGAATTTCAAAATTGTCAATCACAGGTCACCACGAGAAAAGACAAACTGTTAAGTTATGATCGACACTAACGGTCCTTTTTTAATGTTCTACTGCTGGGCCATATCAGTACTGGGGTCTCTTCTCAAACTAAATTAATTCGAGGTGAACCGCACTTCAAAGTTTCGGCTGACTGGTGGAGTTCATGCACTGTTAACAAAATATTCAGACAAATTAAAAAAATCAGGTTTCATAAAGTTGGTTTTTATCACTGAGCTAAACCATACCTAACTTTTATCCAAGTCTTAACCAATCGGCCATTACTACATTTGTGCAAAACTGACGGAGTCATCCAAATTACTTGATTCATCTAATTTGAATGATATATTTCGCGCGTTCCCCGTGGACCAACCATTGATGTGGATTTACTGATTCATAATTAATCATCATTATCAAAAGCTTTGACGTAAGCTTTCCTAATCTTTTATCGTCTCCATGATTCATGTATGAGATTTTGTTTATCAACAAACGATAGGGTTCTTCGTGGGTGGTATCTTTATTTGAATCGGTGATGCATCATCCAAATATGTGTCCTTAGTTTGTAGCCGTCTGACTGATAGTAGATTTTACAACTACGAAATTGACCTTGTAATTAATTAATGACTATCTTCCATTATATGTACGAGGGTTCTGTTTCTAGATTACATCATCAAGCTTGTTATGTTCTTAGAAATAAATCATGTGTTAAATACTCTTAAGAATAAAGCCCTATATGTTTATAGTCGTGTTATCTGAATTAGTAAATTATATAGGCGTTTTCGTGCTTCGGTTACAGTCATTAAACTTTGATGGAGGCTTTATAGGCGGTTTGAAAACATCCAACAGCAGTTGGTCACTAAACTAACACCTATCCCCTCCACCAATGTAATTAGAGCAGCGTTTAAAGCAGGCGCCACACATTGGATTCAAATTGGGTCCAAACTTGGCTACGAATTTATGGCTAATTATTGTATCCAAGTTAATGCGGCCACACATTAACTCCAATACCTTTTGGCAAACTTACTAGCCAAGAGCATTGGATGGTTGGACCGTAGCTCGAATACTTGCTCATTCGACCAGTCGGCGTTCGGAGAGTCCTCCGATTCGCACTTGGCATAGCGCGCACTGATACAAACAATGTGGGGACCAGGGAGCGACGTTGGATCCAAGTTGCCCGCCTGCCTACCCCCTTCACTCCCCTCGCCTTTGTTGGTGTATGGAAAACCGACACATCACCGGTCGACATTGGCAATTGGACGCAATGTTACGTTTATGGCCAGTATCGGGCCAAGACCGATCCACACATTGGTGTATTGGATCCAATACTATGATTTGGAGCCAATATATTCAATGTGTGGCGCCGGCATTAGAGTGAGTTCCAGACCTACCCAATAAGCCGTGAGAAGCTGCAGTGTAACTGTTGTAGCAAATTTATTAAAATGTTTATATCATTATGCGGATAAGGATTAGGTTGATTGCATAATTGTCAAAAACATGACTTATTTACTTCCTTATTTCGTATTTATCATGAATTTTCTTTCTCTAGAGGCTGTCCCCTGGGTGTGTCCCGCGTCACTACCTCAGTATACATCTGCGGAGCCCATGCTTTGCCCGGCGCTGTGAAAGTATTAAGACCTGGCTTGGTTGTCAGTGCTGCCCCAGAACTTCCACCTCCTCCAGAAGATTATGTACCACGACATTATGTTCCATTACTGGACACTCCAAATTCTGATATGTATCCATATATGGAAAGAGTAGCGGATTTTATAAATGAGGTAAGTATTGTTGTTTCAGATTTTAATTAGGCTAAAAGTAAATGATCGTAATCAAGATCTATGATAACGATAACCTATCCATCGTAATCAAGATAACAGATCTGATGATATACCAAAAATTATAAGAGTGTCAATGATTTTTATAACTCCCAAGAGGCATTAATTTTTTTCCCGAAAGTCAACATTTTATATTAAATTTACTTCATATAAATAATGATCTAGGTTTTATATTCAAATATGTAAATCCAGGGCACAGTAGGTACGTAATTTGTGCAAGCAGCAAAGGAAATTTTTGTAATATACTTTTACCTTTTACACCTCTGCTAATAGCCACACATTATTGCGTCATGAGATGCTCTTAAGAAAAATTAAGGGAAATCTCATTCGAATATTACGCAGATGAATGGTATGTTCAAACCGCGCAACCAGACGTAAACACATCATTGGTAAACTAACATTTATTTACGAAGATTTGCAACAGTTGCACAAATAAACGATAACAGTTTGTCTTACTATGGTGGGCTTGCATTTAAGATAAACTCCGGGATTTAAATAGAAGCTCTTAAACTGTATATTATTGTAATATTGTAAGGCAAGATTGAAATATTTCCTTGTACATATTTATTACTCTTGAGTCATTCACTTGTTTGGCTCTTCTCAGACACAAACCTTGCGTGTTGCATTTTGTTATAACTCTTGTGTGACACACTGGTATTTTATTGAATTTTCTTTTTCATTTGCAAGTTAATATATAATTGATTATGTAGCTTGTTGGCCACATGTTGCAATGAAAAGCTATATTATAATGTAGATTTCCATATTTGAAGGAATCCCTTCGGTTTTTATTATCATCATCGTGTGTTCAATATTATGATTGCTGGTTTTTGTTATCTATACGAGAATTCTTTAGTCTTACAGGTTTTGCGACATGCACTCATATATGACCAATGCCATCAAGCTTAGTATCAGCTATAATATAACATAAAATATGAAATATTGAGATATGCGTTTTGCCTAAAGATAACTTAAAAAACCTAACCTAAAATATTTCTTTATCGTAGGTTGTCCTTCGAGGTGAAATTGTTCTTGTGCACTGCGTCGCCGGTGTTTCCAGATCCGTCACCCTCTGTTTGGCGTATCTCGTCAAATGGGAAAAGATGACCCTTCGAGACGCATACCATCATCTAAAGCTAAGACGGTAAGTACCTATTTCGATGAAATCAGCGTAATGAACACCTAAAATTACTTAGATGTTAAGTTTTTGTAACGTGTCTGTAGTATGAAAATCTCGTTAGTTGTTATTTCCGTCTGAGGTAATTTAGTTGCGGAAATAAAGTCTTATATTACCATTTAAAACTCTGTAGAATAATGAGTAAATTGACAAGTTACCGCTATAATAGCTTAGACTTTATTATATCAGACTACTTAATACATATGTGTATCCTGAATTAAGTGCTGTGAAAGGCACTATTTCTAAAAAAATAATACAGTACCTAATAAGAATGAATTGTAAATTTAGTTTGATTTTACAGACCGCAAATACGACCGAACACGGGATTCTTCAAGCAGCTAATAAAGTATGAAGAAAGGCTCTTCGGTGAAGCCACTGTCAAGATGGTCTACTGTGAAGCTATCGACAAGGAGATCCCTGACGTCTACGAGCCTGACTATAGTGGCATGACGTGGTTCAGGCAGAGGTATGGGCCCATTGAAAAGTGCTGAAAGTGTACCAGACTGCCGTCAATTGCCATTGATACCTGTGAGTTAGAGATTATTATTATTATAGTTGCAATGTTTAGGAAATAATGCTAACAATAACAAAGTTGGTAAGGACATATAAACTCATTTTTAAATGTATAAGGACGTTGAATTTGTCTGGGTTATACGAGTAGTTCTGAAAGTAAAATGTTCAAATGTTTTAAGGGCCGAATATCCAATGTTAAGCTAAAGTTATTAGTCAGTCATTCAATGTAACCGTTATCTTTTTCGTGCCATAAGAGTAACAATAACAGCGTAAAATTTATTCAATGGATACACCTACTTTTATCCAGGGATGAAAAAATGGGCCCTAAGAGGTTTGACCGGACTGTCGTTTTTAATATTAGTTTGCTTGTTAGTTTGAAATGAAAGGACATTGGATAACTGAAAATTTTCTGCTATTACAGTTTATTATTAAGTTTAATATGTATTATTTGGGATATTGTTCTAGTACATTACGTTATTTTAATGTATCATCATAAGATAAATCAATCATTTAATAGTACTTTCAAAATATTTATTGTGTTAGAATCGAACTAGTTTTTCTCAAACATACACATAATAATGTCAATTTTAGCAAATTTTTCTTATTCGGATACTTAATGTACATTGATAATGTTGTATTTTAAGAAGAAAAGTTTTTTTAAGAAAAAAAGATTGACTATAAATAGCATTCTATAGATGAATATCATATAAAAAATATATGTTATAGTGGAAAATTTGCAGTTAGTCTGATTTTGAAAGGAGAATTATTTTGTATGCCTATTTATATAAGACTGAGGAATGAGTGAAATATTATTTTAAGAAAATTTAACTATTGTGTTAAATTGTTTTGTATGGATTAACCTAATCACACTTTTACTAAAGAAGCAGTATATTAGTATTAGAAGATTATGTTGTTATACTATATAAGTATTGTGATAAATTTAATCTTAGGTTTTGTAATGAAGTAATTTTATAAATTATGGGACCAAAATAAATAATTTACGAATTTTATTTGCATTTTATTTCTTCACTATTAGTTTTTCTTGTAAGATAGATAAGATAGATAGAGAAGAATAATAGATAGATAAGATTACGTTCAATAAAATCGGCCTCCATTTTAGTTCTAAAACAATTTTATGGATATCACCTTGGACTGAAAAATGCAGTCTAATTGCGTAATGAGTAATGAGTAATTTCATTGAAGAGATGTTGTTGGCCTCGTGGCATTGAGAGCTGAAAATACGAGCAACCCACGAGCCACGCGTGTATGTACTAGAAAGCTAGGGTTGCCACTAAAGAGGATATCAAAATTATCAAAAGAGTATAAAGTATAGAGTTTTTTTCCAGCGTCAAGTATTATTTTTGCATGACATTTTTGCGAGTTTCATTGAAAATGGACGAAGTAGAAATAGAAAAAATAATAAGTTGTCCGTAATCAGTCAAAACAGTTAATGAGTCAGATATTCAAGTAAAGCGATGGCTACTTTACCAGAACATGTCCATTGAGGTTTTGGAGCCAAGCTTAAAAAAAACATGTTTCGGCACATCGATGTTCGGCACTGTTATTTTATTTCACTACACTCATAGTACTCGTACATTGTAGTTAACATTATATCAAACAAAGTCCCATCAACTTTATCCGATATAAATAAAAAATAGAACAAGAAAATGAAAATAAAACAGGAGCACATTATGTCTTTTCTGACTTCTCGCCAAGCCTTCCAAACATTCCTTCCTTCCCTTTTACAGAAGAAACTACAGGCATATCTACTTACATGGGAAAATAACAACCTACTTGTACAAAGGCCATTATTAACGAAAAAAAGAGGTACAGATGCACACTGTGATTATAGTGAGAATAGAAATACATGTTGAATTTTAATAAAAGCCAAGTTCAATCTTTGAGTCCAAATTTTGAAAATGATAACTAATTGATATTAACAGAATTATTATTCGAAGTAGTTACTTCGATTCAAAAACCTATTTAATTCAAGTACCTATGGTGAATTACGGCAAGGCCGCTAGAATATTCGTGTTGATTACAATAATATTAACGGACAACATACTCGTAGACGCCAACAAAATATACAATACGACGGTGTGCTTGTAATGCTGCGTCGGTGTCGCGGGCCGCGGCACAAACATTTAGTTGAAAAGTAATTGTACTTAAAAATAATGTAATTCAATTCCATTCAACCAATGAAAGAAACTATGTTTCTTTTATCGCACTTCAATAAGCTACTATTTATGACATGTAATATGAAACACGTGACAACCCTAAAACTACTGAATACTGAACTAACAATGCGCATACGCTTCCTGGTGGTGATGTAATAGTGGTACAATTAATAGTGCTGTATTTATTTGCTGATTGACGGCTCTATAGCAATGTTTTGTTAGTTGAAATCGTTTAATCGGTGATTTCTTGAATAACGCCATGGCGTTTACATCTCCCGATCAATTTAATAGATAATAACCGGACTAAATTCTTCTGTTTTTGGCACAAAATTTCATTATCTTTTTGCACTATTTTACATTGTTTTTAACTAGTCTATTTTATTTATAAAAGTACTTTACTATCAAAGCACGCAGATTTCGATGGCTAAAGTACAAACAAATTAAGCGATCTACGAAATAAGTGGGAAGTTGGAGGAGTGACATATTTTCGCACTTCGAAAGGTACGATAAGCCATTGGCCCTGTCATTAATATGTATACTTAAACCTTGTCAGAGACGTTTGTTATACTTGGATTAAAAATACCCGATAGCGGGTTAGAGCCGCATTACCACCAATCTACATTGGAGCAGTATTGTAGGAAAAGATATAAGAATGGATTAAATTCAATCGTACTTTTGGATAGGTAGCGACAAACGGATAGTTTTCTGGTCTGGTTAATATGTATGTTTCTTAGTAGATGTGTTTTTTCACTTCACATAATTAGTTCACATCTTTTAAACTTTGTAAATTGTTGAAATATACCTACTCTGAATTTAAACTTTGTCCACACGATTTCTTTCTAGTTGTTGCATTGTTGGCACAGTTCTAGGCATTCCGTGTTAATCGACCTTGTATAGATAGATGGTATCTAGCTAGCAATCGCGAATTAGAGTCATTATCAAGGACTCCACATCTCCAGCTGAAAGAAATTGATGTTCTCGATAAAATAAGAGTAGTTTTTTTAAATTCTAGAAACTATAAAGAAGTACCAGAACCATATGAGCTGTAATAATAAGAATGTACGAATGATTGTCTTCACCTGACTTTCAAGCGGCAATTTCGAAGATTATTGTATTTGGTTTGCTGCCAAAATGGGTTGCGCGGATCCTTTTTTGCCTTTGACAAGTTCTACGCAAAAACTCAGCACAAGTCAGATGCTCGGGTCAACGACACAACAATTTTCTTTAGTACTCACATAATAAAGACGTGAATCGTGTAAAATAACTTTTGGCATCCCTTGAGGTATTTACTGCCAGAGCACCTGATGCTCCCTTAGCGTGACTTGGCAGATGGACATATTCAAGTTCAATGTTTTCGCTAATTACACGCACCTACACGCACATAATTAGAAATTGGCAAGTACGGTGGTTTCTCTTTTTCTTTTTAACGGTAGAAAATAATTTCTTATTTTTAACTCTAGACTCTACGTTTTTAAAAGTAATGTTCACATCGTAACTGTCACACCAATCGATGTTAAATGTAATTAAATTTGTATTTATATAGATACATCGTAAACTTCATCTCTAAAGTACGCTTAAATTATGACTTGAGTTAAATTAGGTTCCTAATAGTCACATTACAAACTGTCTCTACCTGTCTAGTTTTAAAATCACTATCAGAGAAACTAAAGGGAATTTGGGCTTCTCTTTCTCCTTTATCTCTTTTTGCTTTAAGGGGTAGTGGAGGGATTCTTTAAAAACAATTTAATTGCAACTGCTTGATTGCACTTGACTTTTTAGAGGATCATAAAAAGTAAGTTTAAAGTAAAATATAATAAAATTGTATTTCTGTTCTAAAATGTTTTTTGTTTTTGGAGATGAGTATGGATGTCGGATACACAGTATGTCAAATTACATATCTTAGCAATCATAATTTCCTGAAAAAACAGCGCAACTACATAGCACCTCAGATAAAACTTCAACTTGTTGACTATTTCAGCATATATTATTAAATTGGGTAGGTATTTAGTTCACTCGTAGTTCATCAATAACTTTATGAGTCTCTGAAAAACCACAGCTGAAGGAGTCAGCGCTTTTTGCATAGAACTTCTTGCGTCACTTGCGATAAGAAAATAAAATATGTAAATCGATCAATTATTAAAATAATCACCAAACACAGTTACAGTTGAAGTTATACATATCTTCTCACATAAGCTATAAATAAAATTGATTTATATATGTATGTATGTAGGTATAACTCACGTAAACTGGGAATGAAATTGAACATTTTGATTCTCGGTGTTGCGGAGATTCCGTCTTGTTTTAAGTAAAATAAAATGTGATTTTCTGATATGAAATAAAAAATTAGGTTTTCTTCATCGTAAAAATATTTTAATAATATAAGAACATAATATGACACCATGTCAAAAATAACAAAAATTTAAAATATGAAAATACGAATCTACCTAACTAAAAATATAAGGAGGTTGATTATAAACATGCCCCCGGGCGTTGAAAGAACATCTTTCAACCAGAAGATACAGGCAGCGGGCATATTCTATTAAATGATCGACGGATCGTTCCCGTAGAAGTTCTAATGTCTGCCACACGAACAATTCCATCAGCTCCTGGGTGTACTGCAATAACTCTTCCTAGTTTCCATTTCAAAGGTGGAAGGTCATCTTCTTTAACGACCACCAAGGAATTGAGTTTTAAATCCTCCTTATTTGAACGCCATTTAACCCTTTGCTGCAGTTTGGAAACATATTCTTTGCTCCATCTTTCCCAAAAGTGCTGTCTTAGCCTTTCGATGTGTTGAAATCGGGTTAAATGAGATGCAGAGTGATCCTTGTAGTCAGGCTGTGGCAAAGAAGTAAGGGAGCGGCCAATTAGAAAATGTCCAGGAGTTAGCGGTGTGAAATCTGCAGGATCTGATGATAGCGGAGACAGTGGTCTGGAGTTCAATATTGCTTCAATTTGCGTAAGCGTGGTGTAAAGTTCTTCATACGTCAAATTAGAATGACCTAACACGCGACGTAAATGATATTTGGTCGACTTCACGCCGGCCTCCCAAAGACCGCCGAAATTAGGTGAATATGCTGGTATAAAGTGAAAATTTATGCGATCATTAGCAAGACTTTCAGTTAAAGAATCGCTATGAGTTTTTAAAAATTTTGATATGTCGCTGTACGCACCTACGAATGAGGTACCGTTATCGGAATAAATATTATTGGGCTTACCTCTACGCGACATGAATCTTTTTAAGGCTAACAAATAATTATTACTCGATAAATCTCCTACCAGCTCTAAATGAATCGCTTTTGTAACGAAGCATATGAAAATCGTAATATACACTTTTACCAATTTGCAACCACGACCTTGGCGACTTGCACTCATAAAAGGACCTGCATAGTCAACACCTACGTTTTCAAACGCATAACCACCTGGAAGGATACGCTCTCGCGGTAGATTCCCCATCAAGGGAGTTATAATTTTACCTGACATGCGACTACATCGCACACACTTATGATAAGTAGCCTTGGCTAATTTCCTACCACCAATGGGCCAATAAGACTCCCTAATGGACGCTAACAGAAGCTGTGGACCAGCATGCATTAATCTCTTATGCTCAAAATTGAAAAGTAGTTTCGTAAACTCATGAGTGGACTGTATTATTATTGGGTGCTTTTTACAATAAGAAAAATCAGAATTGTCAAGACGCCCTCCAACGCGCATTATTTGATTTTCATCTAAGAATACATTGAATTTAATCAATGGACTCTTTTTAGGTAAATTATTTTTATTTAAAAGTAATTTGTATTCCGGAAAGGATTGATACTGACACTTCGTGATAATTAAATTTAACGCGTTTTCTAATTCATCGTTTGAAAGAAAATTACTAATCATAGGTTGCCTTTTACATATTTTAACAAATCGTAAAACATATGCAACGCAACGAAGTAAACGCATAAAATTAGAAAAACGACTAAAATTAATTAAGCTAGTTTGATTACCAATATCATTAACCAATAATGAGACTTCAGGTTTAGTCTCTGGTAGTATCAATTTCTTAGGCAAAGGTAGAGAAGGCCATTGCGACTGATCCAGTTGTAAATAATCAGGTCCAGACCACCATAGATTAGAATTTTGCAGTAATGTAATATCCATACCACGGGATATAAGGTCTGCAGGATTCTTATCAGTTGGAACGTGTTTCCATGTACAATTACCTGCTTTTTCCAAGATTTCAGCAACGCGGTTACGTACAAAGGGCTGAAGTCTTGAAGGCAACATCTGTAACCATCCCAACACTATTGTGGAGTCTGTCCAAAAATATACCTGATTAATTTTCAGTCGTAATGAATAACTGACCTTCTCGTACAATCGCACAGCTAATAAAACACCACACAACTCTAACCGAGGAATAGTCGTGGGTTTAATTGGTGCTACTCGACTCTTCGCCAATAGCAGACGTACCAAAGTTTCGCCTTGGCTATTGATACTACGGGCGTAGACGCAAGCACCATAGGCATTTTCAGACGCATCTGAAAATATATGCAAATCTAATTTGATATACGAATCACAAATAAATAATCTAGGGATGTGCAAATTATTTAAAGAAGGTAACGTATTTATGATGACACTCCAACGTTTACATATTTCTGGTGATAAGGGTTCATCCCATGATAATTTATCCAACCAGATTTTTTGGAGTAGCATTTTCATTTTAATAATGAAAGGCGCTAAAAGACCGAGAGGGTCAAAGATTTGTGAAATCGCAGATAGTAAATTACGCTTACTGTTACCTTTTGAAACAACCTCACTAGTTGGAAAACAGATATCATCAGAATTTGCATTCCAGCCAAGACCTAATAATTTGCTTGGCTCTAGGAATCCAACATTTAAATTAACTGAGAATTGATCATTTTCAGACATCAACTGCCATGCGTTTGATTTCCATTTTCTTAATGGCATGCCTGCTGATGACAGTGCATCTGTAACATCCTTACGTATTTTTTGTAAGGTAATTAAATCGTCACAACCTGTAAGTAAATCATCAACATAAAAGTCGTGCATTATAATTTCACCAATATTACTATCCTTACAATCAAGACCGATTTGTTTAAGACATCGCGTCGCAAGATATGGAGCACTGGACGTACCATACGTGACCGTGTTCAATTGATAACATTTGACTGGTTTATTCACGTTGTCACGCCAGAGTATCTCTTGTAAATATCTATCTGACGGATGAACAAGTATTTGCCTGTACATTTTCTCTACATCCGCAGACAAAACATACTTATGTTGTCTAAATCGGAGAAGTATCGACAGCAAATCGTCCTGCACTGTTGGGCCTATCATTTGGATGTCGTTTAATGATACGCCAGATTTAGTAGGTGAACTTGCATTAAACACCACGCGCAGTTTCGTGGTCGTACTTTGTTCACGAAGAACTCCATGGTGAGGTATATAATACGCATTAAGATTTTGATTATTTAATTCAGACATGTGGCCTAAAGACTGATACTCTGACATAAAGTCGTAGTACAACTTACTTAATTCAGGCTTAGCCTTAAGTCTGCGTTCTAAGGAGAACAAGCACTGCGAAGCACGATGGTATGAATCACCTAAAACATTGGGATTCTGCTTTAGTGGAATACGAACACAAAAGCGGCCATCTGTCCAACGCAACGTGTTGTCAATAAAGTGCTGTTCGCATAATTTTTCTTCCGGAGAATAATTATTTAAGGGCTTAGAGCATATCTCCTCTAATTGCCAAAATCGAGTTAAATCGTTACGAATGTCATCGATATTATTATCAACATTACTGGACGCAACATTGGATAAATGGCACCTCAAAATATAATTTGATTTAAGTGCAATATGATTGCTAAGTACAGGGCCTGAAACTATCCAACCTAACTTTGTTTCACAAAGTACAGGTGCATCATAACCTAACTTAATTTTCTGTGACCCTAACAAATCCCAAAAGAGATCAGCACCGATCAAAATATCAATGTCACCGGGCTTATAAAACGTAGGGTCAGCTAAGTTAATGTTAGGCGGAATGTTAAGATCAGATAGATTAATTTCTCGACTCGGTGTATTATTAGTAATAATTGGGAAAACAAAACAGTTAATGTCCGTGTTCAAGCTCTCATCGAGAGACTTAATGATAACACGGCAAGTTTTACCTACATGAGAAACCACGTTATTTACACCTAAAATAGATTTATCTATCTGTCTCGTTTTTAAGCCTAATTTACGGCATAACCTTTCAGTAATAAGGCAAGATGTGCTACCGCTATCAAGTACAGCGCGAACAATATGTTCACAATTATTATTATCGTATAACTTTATTAAAGCGGTCGACAGTAAAACTTCACTTTGTTTGACATTACGTGAAGGTGCGATCTTCGCTGATAAGGAGACGGTATTTACATGATTACTGGAAGAGGGCGAAGGTAAGGAGACATCATTCTGACTGGTACGTTCAATAGACTGCAAGTTCTTACTAAAATTTACATGAATGAGAGTATTATGCATGCGCTTACATACTCTACAACCTGACTTCTTGCAGCGGTTAGCAAAATGATCGGTTTCAAAACAGTTATAACATACCTTATATTTAGGTATTAACTTTAAACGAGCTTCATTGCTCAATGACATGAACTGCGGACAATCAATTAATTTATGATCCTCACTACAGTTTTTACATGTGTTATGGGATAATTTTGTGATAGGGTTATGCATTGACACCATAGTTTTAAATTTAGTTGTAGACTTATTAGTAACTGAAACTTCTTTGTGACGAGCTACCTCGAGCGTTTCTAATAAGTCTGCATAGTTATGCAAAAACTGAATAAAAATGTCAAATGAAACTGACGTATTTTTGTCAGTGCGACCTTTGACTTCTTCCCATTCCCGATATATTTTTGGATTTAATTTGTTAGTGATGATATAAATTAACAGAGTATCTCAGTATTTAACTTGTTCGCCTAAGGATTCTAACGTTCTTAAATTCTTATTTACGGTATCAATCATATGTTTCAAGGCAACTGATGATTCTTTTGTAATAGAATCTAAATGATACAAGGCGGACACATGATTTTGTATAAGCAAGCGTTTGTTGTCATACCTTTCGCGCAAAAGTTTCCACGCTATTGAATAGTTACTGGCAGAAAACTCTATTGACTGTATGACAACGGCAGCGGGACCTTCCAGGCATGCACGCAAATAATGGAATTTATTAATGTCATCAATTTCATCATTTAAATGAATAAGGCTCATAAAACTGTCGCGAAACTCTAAATAGTTTTGATATGATCCGCTAAATTTGGGCAAATAAATAGTTGGTAATTTAATCAGCTTGTGATTATTGTGATGCAAATTCCTATCAATATTAACTGACGCTTTTTCAGTAGAATTATAATTTATTAAAAGATTTTGAGCCTTAGCTAATGTACAATAATATAACGACTCAAAACCTTGCCGCTCTACATATTGAGAGTCGACATCATCTACTGAAACTTCTAAATTTAATTGTACCTCATCATATTGTTCGTACAGCGACTCCATTTTACCAACGCGTAACTGTAATTCAGCAACATCTTGATCGCTTAATGTCTTGCTGCCGAGTGCATCAACGTACTTAGTGAAAATTGTCAAACGGCTTTTAAAACTTGCACGTTTTCTAATAAGATCACGGTTAGCCATTAGGAAGTCACGTGAAGTCAACCTGGAATTATCAAAAAACCACAGGTATAATAAAAAAAGTATACAAATATAATCAATATAAGACAGTAGGCACTCCAGGACTCCAGAAAGATAGCAAAGATTGCGATACACCAGACTCCCGGAAGATTGCGAACTTATGAATCTCCTTTATCTTCTTGAGTTCCTTCAACATCCATTAATTGGTCTCAAATCCACATATCTTTAGGGTCGTTCAAGGATCATGTAGCATCCGGCTCGAAGGACCATGTTGCGGAGATTCCGTCTTGTTTTAAGTAAAATAAAATGTGATTTTCTGATATGAAATAAAAAATTAGGTTTTCTTCATCGTAAAAATATTTTAATAATATAAGAACATAATATGACACCATGTCAAAAATTTAAAATATGAAAATACGAATCTACCTAACTAAAAATATAAGGAGGTTGATTATAAACACTCGGTATGGCCCAAACTTCGTAATATTTTCCACTACTTTCAGGAAATAATGATATCTCAATAAATAATGTCTATACAACTTTGTACCTAACAAGTTATGTTGTAATAAAACATCGGACATGACGATAAAACGTTGAAATAGTGCCACTAATGTTGACCCATCAGAGTTTAACCTCGTCTGAAGCTTCATGAGTATAATTTTAATTGTCTTGAGCTAAGACGTACTGGAATGGACGTTTCGAAATTTTCATATTCCTAGATTTCATGCTACATTTATTTATGCTTGGCAACTCTGGATATCTACATATAATTCAATGCACTTCGATTTCTACAACATTAAAAATAATAGATTTTTTATTTGAATGGAGTTGCTAACAAGCATACAAGACACTTGTTTTTGTCCCTGTAGCTCCGGGATTAAGAATAGAGCTACGATATCCCCTGCCTGACAAGAGGCGACTAAAGCCCCCCAGATACTAAAAAAGGTCACTAGGTGTTAAGAGATCACTGTAGCTCATGGACGTCTACACACAACCTTAAGTAAGACTCTTGCCTGTGGCCGTATGCAGTTGCGATGTTACTCCGAAGGCAGATGGTCGCCACATGTAAGTCCGGCCGGCAACTGTACCTTTACTACGAAATACAAAAGAATTGCTTCACGACAGAAGTGGGTGGTACATCCCCGGGCGAACAATTAAAGTTCTACCCTCTACTACCTGTACCATAATGTATTCTGTGCCTCTACAAAAAATAGATAAAAATCTTTGGTATAAAGAGACTCGTTAACAATTTTATTCTATTGAAAGATCTGGGCATGAGTTTATTTTCGTCTACGCTTCGAGAATGTGTCTCTTTGGACTCTTGTTGATTACCCTTCACAACGTGGAATCCAGCATTTTGGCAAATGTCACTTACCTTGGCGAAGGTACGGAAGGTGTATAAATATGACATTTGGATTGTACCCAAATACGTAGCCTTGTGATGTTTAGATATTTTACTATTATTATCGAGTTTTATCACAAGACACGCAGGGAAATTGCATTATTGAGCTATATAACATCTGTCAAAAGCCGTTTCTTCAAAACGCTGTACGTTTTGAGGATCCAGGAATATTTTGGTTTTTTAATTTAATGGATACTACGTATATCGAAGAGATAGGGAAGGTCCGTTAATAGGCTTAGTTTTTTTTAATTAATTCAAGTTTTAACAATACAAAACACTACGAGGAACTTTTATAAGGCCTCCCAATTTAATGAAGAAATCCTCCATGGCACCCTAAGATCCCCCACTGCATGAAGATTTATTGTATAAAGTACGTTTAAACACCTTTTGTCTAACTTAAGTACACTGTATGCTGCAAACAAACACACCACAAAAATAAAACAGATAAACAAATTGGCAAAATTAACTAATGTTCAACGGACAATACATATCATTGTCATTTCCTGTCATATTTCAAGCGTATCTGGAAATACGCTTGAAATTTTGGACATTGGATTATTTCCAGTATTTCTGTTTATTATTTCACAGTATCACCAGCACCGCATGTTTTTTGAAAATGTATTGTCAGTAGTGCGCTAAAATAAATAAGATTGATTGTTTTACAAGATGTGTCACTTTGATAGTAAAATATTGTAGAAATGTTACAGTATCTAGTGTATTCTAGACTATTCTAGCTCTTTTATCGAAATAATAAAACAAAATAATCGACGTTATCCAAAATAAAATTGAAATGATGATTGAAAATTTAACATTATTTTAAGGTACCTATCTCACAATATTAGCCATATCATGGCATCCTTGTTTTTTCTTTTGTTTTACATGGATTTTACTTTGCAAAATTACTATGCAAACTAGATTAAAATAGTTACTTTCTGAATAGATTGTCCTTGAAATTACGTGTAAACGTAATAAAAACGTCCAATTAAGCAAAACAGAAAAAAAGACTGACATTTATGGAGCGACTGTAACGTAAAAGCTACCCCCTGACACATCTTACACAAATGAATTTTCATTTTTAGGGGGATTAATATTATGTTTAATGTACGTGTGTTATGTAGCAAATATATTTAAATTTAAATAGTAGCTTAAATAGTCGAGCAATTTATGGAACATCATATTAATTTTAAGTGTATTATTTTATTAATTGAATGTTTTAATTGTAATTATGATAATTTAATGACATTTTATTGTTATTAAATTATTGAAAATTGATTGAATTATGGTTTATTGAAATTAATTTAAAAACATTGTACTGATATAAATTATTGTGACATGTATGTAATTCATATAAATAAATAACTATGAACTATGAACTAGTAGGTAGGTGCTTCACAGACAATACACTACACTCGCAAATATGAATGTAATGCAAGTTTCAGATTTCAGTAATCGACCTATCTACATTATCTTTTTACTTTATTATAACATAATTGAATCTAAATACATTTGTCACCTTTCCACAAATATTTTCGAGCGGATTCTTTAGCTCTGCAAGTATGTGAGATCAGCTATTCATAGATGGTATGAAGAAAGTAAACAGGAATGTGTGACCTCTATTTCTCAGGGATTCCTTTGCATTCCGTCCTATTTGTATCCACTCATAACTTTAGGATGACCTTTGTGGCTCTGTTTCACTGACAGCGAGATATCCGTAAGATGAGCGAATTAATAAGTTTTTAGCAATTCTTTCAAAAGTCAAAATACGTTCTTAAAAGGCCGTATATGAAATATTGCGTATTTCGCTGATTTACCTGATTTTAGGTACACATGAGATTTTGCAGTTAAAATACAGTACTTCAATAATAATCTAATACATTAGCCACTTCTTACTACTTTATTTTTGAAGTGAAAACGGCGGCGTTGTGCACTTTTTTCGGGATGGGTAAAAAATGTTAAACTCGCGTCAGGACACGTGGCCTGATCGATAATTCGTAAGACGGAGGGCTGACAGCCGATGACGGCTCGACTGTCTATACTTGTAAAATTCGTTTATATCAAGTATTTAAAATATGGACATTGAACAAAGTGCATCTATTAATGAAAAAAGTGACGAAGAAATACTGAAAGAAAGTGAGTGAGTACTTTATAAAGACACTAGATGAAAACCTACTGAAAATACTAGATGAAAAATAATACTGATAATAAAAGCAATTCGTGCGAAATTATTCACATTCCAAAATATCAAAAATGCACGTTACATAATAT
Source organism: Pyrgus malvae (assembly GCA_911387765.1). Taxonomy (NCBI): domain Eukaryota; kingdom Metazoa; phylum Arthropoda; class Insecta; order Lepidoptera; family Hesperiidae; genus Pyrgus; species Pyrgus malvae. The sequence continues at coordinate 6,344,339 of OU426951.1, forward strand.
TAAAATTTTTACTTCTACCGGCACTACCGCAGTGCAACCAGTTTTTTAGGGTCCCGTAGCCAAATGGCAAAAAACGGAACCCTTATGGATTCGTGATGTCTGTCTGTCTGTCTGTCCGTCCGTATGTCACAGCCACTTTTTTCCGAAACTATAAGGATTATACTGTTGAAACTCGGTACGTAGATGTATTCTGTGAACTACATTAAGATTTTCATACAAAAATAGAAAAAAGCAATTTTTGAGGGTTCCCCATATAACTGAAACTCATTTTTTTCCATCAAACCCATACGTGTGGGGTATCTATGGATAGGTCTTTAAAAAATTAAATGTTATTGAAGTTTCCAGTATTTTTTTCTAAACTGAATAGTTTGCGCGGGAGACACTTCCAAAGTGGTAAAATGTGTGTCCCCCCCCCCCCTGTAACTTCTAAAATAAGAAAATGATAAAACTAAAAAAATATATGATGTTGAAATTACGATGCAAACTTCTACCAAAAATTGGTTTGAACGAGATCTAGTAAGTAGTTTTTTTTAAAACGTTATAAATCTTAAACCACAATTTACCTTTCATTCAATCTTAATGCAATGTTGCCGCTATTGTTATACAAATACTAAAAATAAAATAAAATAAATATTTAAGGGAGCTCCCATACAATTAACGTGATTTTTTATAGATAATGGTACGGAACCCTTCGTGCGTGAGTCCGACTCGCACTTGGCCAGTTTTTTTATTATTTTTACTAAGCAACAGCAATAAAAGAATAAAGAGCAGTTTCTTAAAGTTAATAGCAATGCATTGCGGTACTAGTGTGTCAAAACAAAACCAACAACCTAACAAAAACGTGTTAATTCCTGACATGTAGCAAACGCAGTCGAACTGGAGGCAGGTTTTATTTGTATGTGTACCTGTACATACATATGGGCGTACTTAGTCGGCAAATTTTTATCAAGCTGGGTACCGCGCGTAAAACGTAACACAAAGACACGCACACAAAATCCTACGTGACATAAGTAGAATGGCTTTTAAGACATAGGATGGCTTTTATCCTAAGGGAACCTTTAAAACTGGTCCACGCGGGTGAAGCCGCTGGCGGGAGGCTAGTAATATTATAAATTCGAAAGTAACTTTGTCTGTTTGCTATGCTTTCCCGCTTGAACTACTGAACCATAATTTTAATGAAGTTTGGAACACAGATAGAGTGGACCTTGGGAAAGGTCATAGGATGGTTTTTATTCTACGGGAACCTATAAAATGGGTCCACGCGGGCGAAGCCGCTGGCGGAAGGCTAGTATTAAATATACAAGGGACAACAGCATGAGGTAGCATATCTAGCTTATTCTTTATAGGTTTCTTTATTCGTTTGGGAGATCTTTTGGGATTTTTGTATTCCTTAATCTGGACAGTTGCCCTCCTTGCCCTTCATTCGGTACGCCCATAACCATGTATATTATAAGTCTATGGATGTGGCAATGACTCATTTTATTGACCTCAGGGATAAACATTTCGGTCTAGTTTAGGTCCAAACTTCTATCCTCGTTGCCTAGTGATTACTTATTAACATTAGGTACATACTGCTGGAAATCATTCCTTACAAACCTCAACAAAAGAAAGTCTTCGCTTACACAACATATCACACTAGTGTTGGCTACTCTCATTACGTACTACTTGCGAATAGAATATATCTCGTAGTGAGTGAGACTCTCGCCGTCAGACATCATTTATGGCGGCGTCGTAATTTTAATATAATATGGCGTATGATTCAAAGACATCATGTTTACGATATCAACTTCAGATTAATGTTTACGAGAAATAAAACAGTTTGCTTTACTCGGTACCATTGCAATTATTAATGAGGTTAGTAGGTTAACTGGATTTGATTTCGCCATCGTTTCATGGAATGACTGACGATATGTGATTTACAAACATTCGCAGTGTTCTTCGAAAATGCATTGTTGATGTAATGTAATGAAGTGTTTTAGCACCGTAGTAATATTTTACAAAAACTTTCTAAAAAGTAACATTGCGTTGAGACTTATCAGCCCAGCCCACTAATCAGCCCAGACTGGCAGCTTGTGAATAGGTAATTATCTTCATATTATTTAAGCTGTATTAATTACGTCAATACACCTCTCATAGAACATAAATAATTTTATTCTAAAAATACGGGAAATACAATTATATAGTATATAACCTATAATATAAGTTACAAAAGTGAATATGTATCTGTAATTTTGTTTTGTGTTGTGTGATTATATCATACATGTAGTTTAATCAGAGTAACGATAGCCGATTGGAAGAAAGGGTCCTTAAATGGCGACTACGTCTCGGCTAAAATAGCATAGGTTGCTCTCCAACCAAGTGGACCGTTCCCTAAAGAAGACTACTGGAACCTGTTGGATTTATATGGCTTAGAACCAGCCGAAGTAGCAAATGTTAGGGGAGGCCTATATCTAAAAGTGGACCTGAAAAGGCTGGGAGGAATGGATGATGAAACTGAAAAATATTTTATCGTCGTGAGAAAATGTGGGAAATACTTATAAATATTCTTTGAAAGCAGCTTTGGAGCAGCGATGGCCGAATGGTAAAAAACCGCGGTCTTCGACGCGACCGATCCTAGGTTCAAATCCTCGGCTCGCACCTCTGACAAAGAAATTTTTAATGTGCGAATTTATCGCTGCTCCACGGTGATGGAAAAATATCGTGATATTTCATTGATTACGATGTTCTCCATCGCCGTGCATGCCTGAGAGAAATTCATAATTTCTCGAAAGCATGACGTCCACCAGTCCGCACTTGGCCAGCGTGGTGGACTATGGCCTAAATCCCTCTCAATTGTGTGAGAAGGAGACCAGTGCCCAGCAGTGGGACATAAAAAAGGTTGAAAAAAAAACTTTGAAATCCCGAAACTCTCATAACATACATACATTCATGTATGTGAATGCTAAATTACACCTTCTTTTTATTTGAAACCTAATCCCATTAAATTCCAAACGATGAAAACGTCTACTGACAGATGAATTACCTGTTATCGGAACAATCCCAATTTCCATTTTTATACATTTCAATATATTTTTTTCAATATTACTAGCGGCGTTGTGCACTTTTTTTTAGAAGCGCTGATGGTAAATCTTAATCTAAGATTATCTATTTTAATTCAGAACCAATAAGAAATTTGGTTGGTACATACTCATGCCAAGTATCTAGGATAGTTAAAAAGAACATGGTCAGCTAAAACGCCAAAACACTGACCGTTCCATCTTAAAAAGATTTCTTGGAAGAGAAAGACCTTCTCTCGTAGTTAACCGGCTGTAGGCAACATACCACACTAGATTCCTTTCTATTTATAATACAGCACTTAGGTCGGCTCATTCCTCTGTCTCGGCTACATTCCTGAATATTTTTATATACGATCTGTGTGACAGCCATTTATATTAGATTCCGTTATGTTGGGAAGTTTTAGTCTGGACAAGTACCTATTTAGCACTATAGCAATGGATTAGGCATGCTTAACAAAGTTTTGAAAGTTTTTTTCCTTCAATTATGGCATCGCAAACTCTGCATATTGCCAGTGTCAAGTATAATTTTTGCATCACGTTTTTGCCAGTTTCGGTGAAACTGAACGAGTAATAATAGGTAAAGTCGGTAAGTCGTCAGTAATCAGTCAGTCAAGTCAGTCAGACATTCAAGTAAAACGATGGCTTCTTTACCAGAACGTGACCAATGAAATTTTGGAGGCAAGCCGAAAAAACCTATTTTCGCACTGTCATTTTAATTCACAACACTCGTGCACTATAATTAACCTATATCGAACAAAATGCCATCAAATTTATCCGATATAACTCAAAAATACACCAAGAAAGTAAAAATAAAACAAGAGCATAATATGTCTTATTAGACTTCCCGCCAAAACTCCTAGGAACCATTTAGGAACGCATTTTGATTCCAACTTTTTTTTAAATTATGTTTTTTTTAAATTTTGTTTTACGGCATTGGATAAAAATCCTTTCAGCCATTCAATATTTACTTTTCAATTTTAATAATGGCGTCGCTAACTCTGTGCATATTGCCAGCGTCAAGTAAAATTTTTGCGTCACTGTAGTCGTAGAAAAAAGTCAGTTAGTCGTCAGGTATCAGTCAGTCTAGTCAGTCAAATGTTCAAGTAAAGTGATGGCTACTTTACCAGAACATGTCCGATGGAATTTTGGAGGCAAGCCGAAAAAACATGTTTTCGCACTGTTATTTTATTTCACAACACTCGTGCACTGTCATTAACCTACATCGAGCAAAATGCCATCAACTTTATCCGATATAACTCAAAAATACACTAAGAAAATAAAAACAAAATAAGAGCACAACTTGTTCCTTCAGACTTCCCGCCAAAACTCTCTTTTAAATTATGACATTGCAAATTCTGTGCATATTGCCAGTCAAGTAAAATTTTTGCATTACCTTCCAACTTATTTGTTTTTTAAGCACGTATTTGTTTTTTAACCACTTTCAAGGTTTTGAATGTTATTTCTATGCTGCTGATACATAATTTTTTTTTATCACCTATCCTAAGAATTCTATTGACAATTCTATATTTTCAAATTTATTATTGTATCATTCATCTATTGTTGATTTTTATATTATTATGTTATATGAATCGATACTGTAATTAAAAATTAATTCCTTCACACTTTGATCAAGGAGGCAATCCTCATTTTACTTCGTCAGCATTTACCAGGTAACATAATAGGGTTGCTAAAAAAATTAAGTAAATAAATTAGACTACATTGATAATAGAGTATTTTAAGATACGATATTTTGACATAGATGAGCAGGTATATAATAGAATGACTAGGAACGCTTTAAAAAAAATTGGCGCCTATATCGGTGGTCCTTTCAGAAATTCTTGTTTTTGTTTTTCGTTCAAACTTTACGGCCTGCCTTCGGCGAGCTCGTCGTAAAATTCAGTCGAATGGTCATCAATGTGGAGTTTATCTCGAATCGAGGTGGACATCAAAGTAAACCAGGCAAAACATTGTTGCGCTTGATTTACGAGTAAAATTATCGCTCGTAATGTTCCTGGGGAATTCGTCTGCAAGCGCCAGGATAAATGATAGGCAATGGAAAAATTTATATGTACTTTAATGATGATTTGAAAATATTGTTCAATTATCAATTTTCAATAAAATATTATCGTCTTTAAATGTATAACTGTAAAGATTTAAATAATTTTGTTTATAATAATGTAATATATTTAGTAGCCTGTGTGTTAGGTAAAGTAGTATTCTGCAATATGAATGTGCACAATAACAAACAAAAACAGTTTCCAGTAATGTTTTAGTTATAGATTTCTAAATCTTTACTTTTAATTTTTTGGCGTTGGTTTAAATACAGGTTCATGCGATTAGATTAAGATTGTTATTGTAATATTAAATTACTGTGTTTCTATATTGATACAATTCTATCTGGTACAGCTAAGACATTATTGTTATCTATTTGCTGTTGAGAGCTTACATTTCTAATTAGTGCTACAGCCGTCATATTTAATTAACATGCCACTATAAAGGTGGCTTTCCATTCAGAGCTACTCATATCGATGAAAAGATTTAAAAGAATTCATGGCACAATTTACCTATGTTTAATGCGTAGATGGATGAATTTATACGTTGATGTTTTGCCGCAAAAAACAAAATTTTGGCAAATTTAGGTGTGGTTATAATGGACAAAGAAATAATTTTATATTATTTTATATTAAATAATGATAACCTCCCATGGGTAGTGTCATAACATAATGATTTTCTCTAATTCGGCTGAAACCGTGGGCCACAATTAGTACGATTTCGTCTTATTCTAACTAACAAGTTTAGTGTTGTTAGTTAGACTCAATTAATTTAATATCATAAGAAGCAAAAGTAGCATATTCTAATTCTATTATTCTAAAGTAAGTAAGGATTTCCGAGTGTTTTTATGATTTAAATATTCGGTGGGAAGCCCCCTCAAAAGTTTATTTATGTCAAATGCGTCCTGTAATTGAATTCCAAACGTCTAGATTTAAAGGTGCTCACACCTTGCACCTGACGACATTCATATCACGGCATAGTTTTAAAAGTGGCAGCCCTGACTTATAGGTATTTGGCAGCGCGCCAAAATGACACGAGCCATAGGAATGCGCGGTTATATCGACATCACACACTGAAATGTTAATGGCAATGTTGAAATTGGAACATTTTTCTCCGCATCGCAAATGGAATGCGAGTTTAAAAAAATATTAAATAAAAATAAATTTGTATTATCTATAAAAAAGGTTGAAAAAAAAATGCAATACGTTTGCAGCTTAAAAAGAATTGTACTCCTTCCTTAGTTAAAAATATGATATGATAAAAATCTGTTCTCTGTTCGCAACAAGAGTGTCAATGACCTGCTTGAATTAATAATGCTATTGGCGAAACTAAACGACTTTATGTTTATAATAACAGATCTTGAAGGTCTTGAAAATCTTTAAATAAAAAAGAATGTGTATAAATTATATTGATCAGCTGACGTTTCCACTGGTTAGATTGTAAAAAATACTCGGCCTGGCAAATTCATTTTTAGTGACACAAACACGATTAAAATGTTGTTTATGCTATTAATAAATCTTAAACAATTACGTAGGCAGTATGATCTGCTGAACAGGAGGACGTGTAGTTTAGATGTATTGAGTCGATTTTTCACAGATTTTCACTCTTCTAAGTTTATTGATATTCTAACATTTGCTTCGCAATATATTTACGAAAACATCATATATGTACGTAAAAACAAAGAAAAATTCACTACTATATTGGACTTGCATATTCCTAATTGTGTTTCAACTAGGAACGGCCACAAGCTGGCATTTCCGAAATGCCGGCTTCATAAAAAAGTCATTCTTTTAATGGGATGTCCATCAGGATATATAATAAAATCCCAATAAAGATTCAATCCCTGCCTTTAAAACCTTTTAAGAAGGCAGTCAAATAAGTCCTGTGCCGTAAGGCTTATTATAACACTAAGGACTATCTTAATGATAAAGGAGCGTGGGATTGACTCCCGCTCACACAAGGCTATTTTTTCATAGATTGTATTAGTTTTAGTAATTACTCGCATCTGTGAGCAGGTGGAAGTGGGTTTTTTTTTTCAATTTTAATAATGGCGTCGCAAACTCTGTGCATATTGCCAGCTTCAAGTACATTTTTTGCATTACTGTAGTCGTAGAAAAAAGTCAGTTAGTCGTCAGGTATCAGTCAGTCCAGTTAGTCAAATGTTCAAGTAAAGTGATAGCTACTTTACCAGAACATGTCCGATGGAATTTTGGAGGCAAGCCGAAAAAACATGTTTTCGCACTGTTATTTTATTTCACAACACTCGTGCACTATCATTAACCTATATCGAGCAAAATGCCATCAACTTTATCCGATATAACTCAAAAATACACTAAGAAAATGAAAATAAAACAAGAGCACAACTTGTTCCTTCAGACTTCCCGCCAAAACTCCCTGGAAGTGGGTTGATGGTGTTTCACACGATCAGCTGTCACGTCGTGGATCGACGAGCGTGGGGTGCATGGTGTCAATAGTAACTTAAAAACCACCCCACGCTTTTTTTACAGTAAAATACATTTTCTTCTTATTTTTTTACTTTTTAGTTCGTATTTTCACAAAAGCGTGTTTTTTTAGTTTTTTAAACTACATTATTTATTTTTAATTTTTTTGTTGGATTTTTATTCTCATGTCATTGTCATCGGCACTTGACCCCTATGCAAATTTTCAAGTTAACCAGACGCTTAGACGTGTAAAAAATATAAAACTTTATATTTGTTACATTAAGTACCTTAGGCCACGAACTTATCAGCCGCCCCTCGTATATTTTATTTTATCCTGATGATCCTAGTTACGACTTTAATATAAAGTTATGAGATTCATCGGCCCTTGACCCCTGTGCAAATTTTCAAGTTAATCAGACTCCTAGAAGTAAGTGAAAATGAAGTTAAAAGAATCCGTTACATACATACATACTTACATACATAGAGGTCAAGTTAATAAAAGCGTGTTAAAAAGAGTTTTTCAATTCAAACCAGTAGTTTTTAAGATAAGCGCTTACAAACACACCAGCTCATCATATAATATTATACATTTTTCTTACAGAACTGAAAGATAGTTGTTAATTGATATCGATAATGCCTTTTTGAGACTTAGAAATTCGACAGTTGAGGTCATAAAACCAAGCAAAAACTGTTTTAATTTTTGATACGTAATTATGTCGCCAATAAAATGAACCAATTTTGATACCTAATTCTTTCTTACGATTTGTAATTTAGTTACATCAAAGATAGAGAAGTGAATAGTAAAAAAGGAGAATAAACTTAGAGGGCACATGTCACATACATTATTCCTACATATTTCCTATATATTAAAACTTAGAACATAAAATACGTAGACAAATCATAGCTATTGTATGATTTTTTGCGATTCTGGGTTTTTCTTATAATTTTTTTTTATCTTTTCAAGTAGGTATTGAAATGCGATGAGATCAGAGTATTACGCTACTTTTAGCATAAGTAATCATTAAAAATAACAAATAACTAAATTCTAGAACGGCAAAGCGGATGTGTGCCCTAGTTACCACTCAGGTATGCTGCAACCTGCTTCCCATCACTCTTCTGGCGCTGCGACAACTATGTTATCTTAATCTATTAACATAACCGGTCTACTGTGACATCTACTTCAACCATATCATTTTCATAAACGGAATGAAAAATTAATGTAATGACTCTATTTTAAATTACGTCTAAATTATTGAAAAAAACTAGCTGTGCCCGCGATGTCGTCCGCGTGGAAGACCTAGATGAGGAACGGATTATTGTTACCTTTTTTTAAATCGCTTATGATACAATGTTAATAAATATTAAGTTAGAATCGCTTAGCTTGCGAAGAGACACAGGCTCGCTCTGCGTGTTCTACCGACTTTACTATGGTTGGTGCTCCGAGGAACTTTTCAAAATGATGCCTACGTCACGACGTAAGTTAAAGTTCCACCGACACCATCAGGACTCATGGCGGTCCTCCACAGTCCGCTTTGCACGCTCCTTTTTACCACGGACGTGTAAGTTATGGGACAACCTTCCAGCTGAGGCATTTCAAGTGGACTATGATATGGGGTTCTTCAAGAAAGCTGTAAAAAAAGCTCTCCTTCAAAGCCGGCATGCTCGGGTGGCTCCCCTGGGGTTGCCCGTGTCCAGCCTTTTTGTTCGGTTCGTTTATAAAAAACCGGCCAAGTGCGAGTCGGACTCACACACGAAGGGTTCCGTACCATTATCTATAAAAATCACGTGTATTGTATGTGATCTCCCTTAAATATTTATTTTATTATATTTTTAGTATTTGTATAACAATAGCGGCAACAGAAATACTTCATTATCTTTGATTATCCATAGAAATCTTGATTGAAAGGTAAATTGTGGTTAACGATTTATAACGTATTTAAAAAAAACTACTTACTAGATCTCGTTCAAACCAATTTTCAGTGGAGGTTTGCATCGTAATGTACATCATATTTTTTTAGTTTTATCATTCTCTTATTTTAGAAGTTACATGGGCTGTTGGAGCTGTCACGGAGCTATTCTAACCCCAAAACTTTAACCCTGGATATCTCCATAACCATGGGTTTCCGCGGGGTGGAGATGGTACAGGGGGTAGGCAGTAGCCCCCCCTCCCCCTCGTCCCCAAACCCCATAAATTGATGGAAACTTTTACCGCGAATTCTTTCAAAACAACGGAAAACTACGCTTATACGAGTGAACTAAAACATCTCATTAACTGACTGTTATAATAACTGCTATTGTTTACGCGAGTCGGCGCCAGCGTTTTATTTAGCTGCCTGATACGTCATCTCGACTTGAAACTGGGCAGATAACCAGTATAACATTTTGTTTACTAACTATGACTTATAAAAATTGTACCGATGTACCCTTTAGCATTAGGTACGGCTTTTCTCTCTCACTTTTTGTTCTGCTTTTTATTGTAAAAAAAGCGTGTGGTGCATTTTAAGATATTATCAAAATGATTCCTTCTAATGATATGTGTCAGAAAAATATTAATAACTATTGACACCATGCACCCCACGCTTTTTTTTACAATAAAATGCATTCCTTGCTCTCCCTTAGGCGTCGTTTGGGAGTTACGAGTTTCATCCCAGATCGCCATAAGGTATATCAATAACATTAATAATAAATAATTTGCATAAATAAAGATTTAAATCAATACAACCGGAGGCACATGAGTTTATGTGTGTGTGTGTGTGTGTGTGAGAGAGAGAGAGAGTGTGTGTGTGAGAGAGTGTGTGTGTGTGTGTGTGTGCGCGCGCGCGCGTGTGTGTGCGTGTGCGTGCGTGCGTGCGTGTGCGTGTGTGAGTGTGTGTGGGCTTACCTTTTATGGGAGAGTTTCAGTACGTGATATCTTTGCATGATAGTAGGCTCGTAAAAATGTAAAACTGAACTGAAAAACAATTAGTATTGTTATACAGATAATTTTGAAGGTTAGCTCGTTAGCACTACTCATCAAATACATTTTCATGCTTCGACGGTCGGCGACGACACTTAAACCTTAATGCACGTATGTTGTGTAAAATGTACTTCATAGACAATACCTTTTTTTGTATCGGGAGAGAAACCTTCAAAAGGTACATAAAGGTAGGTAAGGTATTGTGTGATATTTTATGGCACTAAAACACCTCGGTGGCCTGCCTCAGCGCTAGGGGAGGACAACGCGATCTCCAGAGCCCAACGGGCTCATCTGCAATGGTACTCACCTGCATATTCTTGTGCTTGTGACGGCATACGGTCACGGCATACACCACCACCCTTCCTGAGGCCGCTCGCTACCTGGACGGTTTGAGCTCCCACTACCGCCTCCCGCAACCCCGGAAGCGCTCTTTAAGTCGCCTCAGACGACAGGCCTAGACACTCGCCTATAGACGATGTGTATATAGGTATTGTCTGTAAGATAATGCTAATACTCACATAATAATTTTAGAAATGAAAACCAGAAGCAGAATATTTAGATCACCATTTAATTCACAAAACCTTTGATACAATTTACAGGTAACGATTTAAGGTTTCTAATTATTAACATTTCCTTATACAACAACAATTAAATAATAAGTAAGCACAGACACAGAATTTCAGTACGCAATCGGGCAGAGTTACAGCCGTTATCAAGATTAAAGCACTAATAATCCTCCCTTAGAGGAGGCCTCGCTTTTATAGGCGTTTTCTCCTACTTCGTCATATTTTTTTATTCAACTACCGGCGTTGATTCCTAACAATAATATGTATGTGATGTGATGTAGCAAGAGTCACCTTTCAGCATTTACAATATTGGTACTAGTTATTCAGTGATAGGTAACGAAGAACAGAACAAATATTTTGAAGTGGAATATAAAGAAAATATTTTTGTCATGTACAAAGTAAGGTGGCCAGAAATATGTTTGACTCGGATTGTTGACATCGCTTAAGAAGCTTTAAAACGCATTTAATGACAAATGAAGTGAAAAATACCTGTAACATAAGAAATTACCTTCATTATAGACTAAATCGTTTACACAACTGTTTGTTTCAACAAAATTTATTTATTTATCTATCTATCTGTTCGACTTGAACTGTTGACGCAAGCGGAGAGATAGTGTAAAACATTCCGTTAGCACCACTGTTTAGTCTTTCATTACTGACATCGGAAAATTCTGACGAAAGCACCGGCATCTGAAAAGAGTTAGGTAGATGGTGCAAAATTGTTGCTCAAATTTAGTTAAGGTGTAAAAACTGCGTTCAACCATTAGTAATGTAAGTATTTTTTGTGTTTTAATGTGTAATGATTTCGCCATGATTTATGTGAATTTTGTAATTGATATAGGTTAATTGAACAAAAAAGTACCTTATTTAATTTTTAATTGGTTCTGGCATAGTATAGATTCTGGTATAAACACGTCGTAATGTAAGCGCCATCAATAAAAAAAACAAAAACAGACGATGACACGACTGACTAGACTGACTGATTACTGACGACTTACTTACTGACTTTGTTATTACTTCGTCCAGTTTCATTGAAACTGGCAAAAACTTGATGCAAAAATTATACTTGACGCTGGCAGTATGCACAGATTTTGCGATGCCATAATTGAAAAAGAATTTTTCTTTTTTCAAATCAAGTTTTTGCCAGTTTCAATGAAACTGGACGAAGTAATAACAAAGTCAGTAAGTAAGTCGTCAGTAATCAGTCAGTCTAGTCAGTCCAACATTCAAGTAAAGCGATGGCTACTTTACTAGAACGTGTTCGATGGAATTTTGGTGGCAAGCAGAAAAAACATATTTTAGCACTGTTATTCTATTTCGGAAGCGCGCATGGCCCGGCGGTTAGCGTAGAACGCAAACGATCTATGCAACTAAGCCAAACGGGCGCGGTCGGGTGTGAGATGGGTGACCGCTAGTGCCAAAAAAAATTCATGCGCGTTTCCGTGCTTCGGAGGGCACGTTAAGCCGTCGGTCCCGGTTGTTGTCGATAGATAACAGTCGTTAAACCTTGTCGGAGGCCTTATGGGCGGTTTGAAAACATCCGACAGCGGGTTGGCCACTAACCCGCATCGCCACCAACCCGCATTGGAGCAGCGTGGTGGAGTAAGCTCCAGGCCTCCCCAATAATGGGGAGAGACCCGTGCCCAGCAGTGGGACGCAAAAAGGGTTGCAGCCAGCCATTCTATTTCACGAACACTCGTCGAGTGCACTGTAATTAACCTATATCAAACAAAATGCCATCAACTTTATCCGATATAACTCAAACATACACCAAGAAAATGAAAATAAAACAAGAGCACAATATGTCTTTTTCGACTTCCCGCCAAAACTCGACACGTAATTTGACAATGGAACGTGGTGAAAATATTTGGCAGATCGCGCTATAATCATTAAGTAAGTGGTTAAAGGATTTTAAAATAGATATATTTTTTTTATAAAAATTAATAGTAATTTTTATTATTCAAAGTGTGAAAGTTAAATTGTAAAATACTACAGGTACAGCTACATTGTAAAATAATACAGGCCTACATGCTCATCTTAGACTTTAATTAAGTTGATAAAAAAGATTAAAAGATAAAGTTAAGCCATTTGTAAATTGAAGTATGTAAAATTATAGATAATATATTATTTAACGATGTTAGATTCAAAGAAAAGTTGCTTTTTTTTACCCACTTCCAAAAGGAGGAGGTACTGTATTCGGCTGTATGTATTTTTTGATTACTCCGCCGTTTGTGGACCGATTTTCAATATTCTTTTTTTGTTCGTATGCTTATACTCCCGAGGTGGTCCCATTGTCACCAAATCAGGATCTGATTATGGGATCCCAGAGAAATTGAGGGGAACTCTCAAATTTTATAGGCACATACATTGATTTTCTTATAGTTTCTGAAGCATAAGAGATATTTACGCATAGAAATCATCATCTCATGTTGCTGAGCTGATGATGGAAGGTACTGCGACAGTGAGGAGTTGAGAGCAAATTTTTTCAATAAATAGTTTTTTATTCGAAATATTACATTCCCGAGGTGGTCCAACTGTCACCAAGTCAAAATCTGATGAGGGGATCCCAGAGAAATCTAAGAGAACATTAAAATTTTATAGCACAACAAATGATTTTCATATTTTTACAAAAGCAAAACAGACATTTGTGTATAATTATCGTTATATCATGTTGCTGAACTGATGATGGAAGGTACTACGACGGTTAGGAGTTGAGAGCAAATTCTTTCAATAAATGGTTTTTTGTTCGAAATCTTACATTCCTGAGGTTGTCCAACTGTCACCATGTCAAAATCTGATGATGTTATATTAGGGAAATCGAGGGAAACACTGAAACTTAATAGGCACACACATTCTTTTAGTCATATTTTTAACATAATACAAATATTTATGTCTGGTAATTATCACCTGCTGTTGCTTAGCTGATGATTGAAGGTACAACTCCTCAACGGTTAGGAGCTGAGAGCAAATTCTTTCTTTGATTTATACGTTCAGGTGGACTGATAGTAGGTAGTATTCTTTCAGGCTATTAGATAAACGTGATTATAAAAGGTAAATCTGTTTAAAGTTTAGAAGTTAAGTGAATTTTTTTCCAATTATTAGCATAATTGGAAAAATTCAATACACAATTATTGAAATTACTAAAAAGAGTGAAATAAATTAAGTTTTTAACAAAAAAATAGAACCGACTTCAAACGGTAAAAAATAAAATTGTTCAGTACCTACTTCTTCTTGCTTATGGTAATGACTTTTAAAACTATTTTTGAAGTCGGGCCCTTAGTGAAATGCCCTGTCTTAGTAAATATAGTGTACCTTTCGTTCTGAATGGGTACCGACTCCAATATAGTTTTAACAGTCATTACCATAAGCAAGAAGAAGTAGGTACCTACTGTGAACTGTCCCACCGTCTGTCGGTGCCAATTTAGAACGAATGGTACGACATTTACTAAGGGCCCGACTCCAGAAATAGTTTTAAGAGTCATTACCATAAGCAAGAAGAAGTAGGTACTGAACAATTTTATTTTTTACCGTTTGAAGTCAGTTCTATTTTTTTGTTAAAAACTTAATTTATTCTGACTGACTCTGTGGCAGATTTACAATATTGGCTGTTGTTTTTTGTCGTCATATTTTATAGCGACTGCGGGAGGCGTTCAGGATTTTCTATGGTAGTAAGATATATTTTTTACACTGTAAATAAAATTAATCACTTACATTATAATTTGACAACTCTTTAAAATTGTCACTCGAGGTTATAGCCACAATACATAGATAGTTAGCTGATAAATCCTACAATGACTATACCCACAATTTTGTCTTATTTAGTTATTTGGAAGGCTAAATAAATAAGCTAAACACTTTTTTCGTATCGACCGTGGTATCGATCTTAATAAAATCTCTTTTAGTATGATAACGAGGTATCACATGTCAGATAATCCGGGAACTCTGTAAAAATTTTCATAGACATAATGGATCATAATTCATAATATTATACCTACTTAACGATTCTATATTCTCAAAAGCTTAAGAATAAGTTATTTATTCTTATGCTCAAAAGACTCTTGATATGTCTTGTAGGTAAATATGTATATATTTTTTTGTAGTTTGTTTAAATAGTTTAAAAGCATTCCTAAAGGAACGGAGATATTTATTTGTTTTTCACCCATTAGCTTTGAGAAAGACGCAATTTAGTGGTCATTAAAATTCTATTAGGATTATTATGAAGATCAAGGGGTATGACAATGATTTTGTTTCCAGAGAGTTTTGTTGTTGAGATGCACAGTTTTTAAGTAGGACTGTAATAATTCAATTTTAATATTATATGTATAATGTGTAAATAAAATGATTAAAATATCATTTTCATGTCTGTTTTTAAACAATATTTTTGAGATTCAAGATAGTTTGACGACCCGTGTGGCGCAATGGTTACCATACCGGATTGCCAATCATTTTTTTTAACTAATAACGAGGAGTTACTATTTTTTTTTTAAATTTATGTCCCACTGTTGGGCACCTCTATCAAGTGAGAGGGATACGCTGGCCTAGTGCGGACTGGAGGACATCATACCTTCGAAAAATTAAGAGTTTCTCTCAGACATGCGCGGGCGCGCGGCGATGGAAAACATAGTAATCAATTAAATATCACAATATTTTCTATCACCGTGGAGCAGCGATGAAACACATTCAAATTTCTTTTGTCAGCGGTGCGCGCCGAGGATATGAACCCGGCATCTCCTGCGTCGGAGACCGATGTCCTTACCACTCGGCCATCGCTGTTCTAGTTACTAATATTCGTTACTAAAAATTCTCATACAATTGGTGCCTCCAGTTACATTCACCTGTTTTTATTAAGGTATGTTTTCATACATTTTATCTTATTAATACGATACGACTGCCTGCTAAGAGCATAAGTAAAATATCGTATGGAGCGGGTTTTTAAAACTAAATGTATTATTGTTTATGTAATTACTAGCTGTGCCCCGCGGTTTCACCCGCGTATTAAAAAGGATCATTAGCATGAGGTGAATATACTCCGCAGATTTCATGAGACATGTTTTAACTGAAATCCACATTTTTATTTTTTAGTATCTTTGCCTACGCAGATCATTTTTATTTGTAATAGCTGTGCCCGCGGTTTCACCCGCGTTAGAGAGAATAATTAGTATAAAGTGAAGTCCATTCTGAAGTGTCGCTGGACCGGCTGTTTTGTAGGACTATTTAAAGTCCTTCATACATTACATACGAGTATGTGTAAATGTGTAACTCTAGCGGTTTTGGCAGCGCACGCCAGAAAAGCTCGCAGATGGTAGATTTTTTCCTACTTACTTGACACTTATCGTCATATTTTGGACAATTCACACAATATCTTTATAAATTGTAGCCTATGTGTTATTCTGATGTATAAGCTATATTATTGTAAAGTTTCATTAAAATCCATTCAGTAGTTTTTTAGGTGAAAGAATAACAAACATCCATACTTACAAACTTTTACTTTACTTCTTTCTTTATATTTTTTAAGTAGGATTATAATGAGCGTGAATTGGAAAGACAGGTAGAAGGTATTTTTTATAAATTACTCGGTAACTGACTATTTACTTTGAAATATAGCATGTACCTACACAGAAGAAAGCATTATTTTCAGATTCGTTGTTAACCTATTTCTTAAACTGACAGACTACGTACGTCGTGGTTTATCAATCAACAATTAACCTACATTATGACCAGTGTATTGTCTTCAGTTTCTTATAAAAATACGTATTTTCTTCGGTGATGTATTAGTGACCTAGAATTTGATTACAAATGTAGTCATGTCTCATAAATGTGTCTAAGTGACCTCCTTATAAATTACTTCTTCAAATAAAGTGACCTGATTTTTGTCGCGAATTTATGACGTCAATATTGTAAGCATAAATGTGATTCATATGACGTCGGCTCACTAATTTATGAATCGACCGTCCTTTTAATATACGTTGTATACTAATTACTAGTACCTGGACGCCCGAGCGTTGCTCGGATAAAAACAATTGATTTTCTTGGTTTATTTTTAAGCAAAACATTCATTGACTTAGTGTTAGTTCACAAATCCTTTTGAAATACCTAACTCCCAATTTAAAAAAAATTGTCACAAAAAATAAAAAACGCAACTTGCCTACTTTATATTTGAACCCGGGTCTCTAGCTCCGTAGTCAGCTTTCGTAACCATTCGACCAAGAAATTTTTATAGAGGTCTTTCATATCGACATTGTCATTTGTTTGAAGGGCGAATTGACTGTCAACATTTGACGGCTTGCTACGCCGCAATATTATTAATATTTTCCAATAGATGTCAGTAACAGTCATTTTATATTTAACGGCATAAACATTAAATAAAACGATAATTTCTATCAATAAAAATTTGTTGGATCGATTTATCATCCCCGAAACCAGGGTGCTAAATTTCATCAAAATCTTTGGAGCCGTTTCCGAGATTCAAAAAATATATTTAGATATATACAAGAATTGCTCGTTTAAAGGTATTAGATATGCAATGTATTAGAGTTGAACCGAATGTTCGGCTGAATATTCGTATTCGGTACATTCAGCATAATTTTTTTATTAGGTTCACTAAACTGGACTTAACACATTTCCAAGCATGTACAAATATTGTAAAAAGATACTTACATAAAAAAACAATTAGGTGCTCAGACCTTCTCAAAGTGAAAACTACGGGCAAGAATATAACACACCGAGGATACAATTTGTGAATAAACATACCTACTTATTCTAATTGAAATACATTGCATTATTGCTGTTTCAGTATGTATGATTTTAAAAGATATTTAAAAGAGAAGGTTGAAGAGTCAAATATGTCCACAACATTACAAATTTTGTTATACATGTTAAACATTCGATAGAAGGGAGAATGTCGTCCATAATTTGCGTAGTAGAAGGGACGTTCAAATGTTATTCTGTTTTGGAGACGGCTATTTTGACGTGGAATGGTTACGTTAATTCTTCGCAGCAAATGAAGACTATCTATGTGACCAATACCTAGTTTGTGCAGATACGCAATATCGGTAATATAACGCCTACGCTCAAGTGACATGACCTTAAAGTGAGCAAGCCTGGAGTCATATGACTTTAGACTAACGCATAGATTATTCGAGTAAGAAAGACTGTAAAGAAAATGTTTTTGGAGCCTTTCTAGGCGGTGGATGTGCACTGCATAGGACGGGCTCCAAACAGGGCTACAATATTCCAACAGAGACCTCACATAGATAGGAATTAAACAGTAAAATTTTCATGTTCGTATTCGGCCGAATCTTCGATTGATTTGCCGAATAATTACCGAATATTTAAATTATTATTAATATTTAAAAAAAACATTTAAATAAATAGCTGGCCACATCAGGTGAGAGTAAGAGCAAGAAGCTGCCAGCTCTGCCAAACTCCTCTCGTTTGGACGCTGTGTCACAAGCAACTCCTATTAGCAGGAGCAGAGTTCAAAACACGAAGGTATTGGGGGCATTTTATCATTTAGTGCATGGGTGCATGGACAGAGCTGTTTCTATGGTGCAGTAGTTTGATTGTGAAATTATATACATAGAACTCAAGAAAATAATACAAACTCTCCCTCTCTCTCGAAAAAACTCAAATATGAGAAAATGAGAAGAACAAAAGTTTTTAATGTCTTGCTTAGTATTTGATATATCAAATGATAAAAAATGGTATAAAACTGAAATTCCAGCACCACAAAAAGAGCGAAATTATGTTAATGTTAGATTAATTGACGTCAAATTCGCGACTCAATCAACGCGACTCGACTTGACGAGTTCAAGGGCGACGAAACACGTTGAGACGCGACGCGACGCACCACGACGCGACGCAACCTGAAACGACGCAACACGACACGATGTTACACGACGCACCGCAACAGGACTCTCCCCGACCCGACGCGCTCCAACAAGCCCCGAAGACCCGACCCGACGCGACATGACACGATTCACACGATGCTATGCGACCCGACCCGACGCGACTTGATCCAACGCGTTCAGAGGCAACGCAACACGTCGCGACGCGACCCAACACGACGCGACACCACACAATGCTACACAACGCGACGCGACCCGACATTGCGCGTAAAGAAGTGACGTGACGCAATGCGACCCGACCCGATGCGACTTGATCCGACGCGTTCAGAGGCAACGCTACACGTCGCGACGCTTAGCGATGCATCACGACGCGATGCGACCCAACACGACGAAACACGTTACGTCACAATGCTACACGACGCGACACGACACGACACGACTCGACCCTACGCGCTCCGATCCGACACGTCCAGACCAGAACCGAAACAAATAACTTGACCCGATCAGATGCAACGCAACATGTCAAGACGCGATCCTACGCGACGCGAACCAACGCGATGCATCACGACGCGATGCGACCCTACACGATGCTACGCGACGCGACACGACACGATACTATACGATGCGTCGCAACGAGAATCGACGCGACTCAACGCGACACGACACCACTACACGACACAAAGACAAGATACCACGACACGACACAATGACACGACAAGACTCTGCATTCTTTGTAAACGACAAAATTTCTATGAAATTAACAATTTTATGATCACTGCTTTAAGTAACAAATATTTTCAGCAAAATATTTCTGGCCAAGGCTCTGCTGGCTGGGGATTGTAAAATTGTATTAAATTTAATCAAATTAATTTTTTTAGCGCAAAGGGGCCACGGGTAGCGCGAAGGGCAGAGAGGGCAGTGTTTATTGAAACGAATGATTGGCTGAATATTCGGTTTCGTACATTTTGGGCCGAATATTCGGCAGAACATTCGTATACGGTTAAACCTACATTCGGCGCATCTCTACAATGTATGTTAATAAGACGGTACTTACGATCGATGTGATATAATCGTACGTTAAGAAGTAGATTACATATTTATATTTATATATATATATATAAATTTCGTGTCACAGAGTTTGTTACCTCCGAAATAGCTGAACCGATTTTGATGAAATTTTATATTCACACTTCTTAGGTCTGAGAGTAGGTTGGTATGTATTTTACATTTTTTTGTTTAAATTGTAGTATACTTATTTTCTTATTTTATGACCTATTCTTATTTTTGATGTGAATGTAGTTTATTGATACGTTAATCGTTGTTGGTAATAGGTATATTAATAAATAGTATTCAGTGGTAAAAGTAACAGGAAAAAATATATCTTTTAATAAGTGCTACTGTTTTTATCTTTACTTTCTGTACTTTAGGCGTGACAAAATGACTATCATTAATTTACGTTTATTTAAATATTACCATGGTCTACGGGAAAATTGCAAGTTCTAAAGAAGAAATGGAATGAGTTATATCGTTCTACTTTTGAATGGCTAAAAGGCATTATTAGCAAAAAGACGTATGTGTCTCGTTGGGCGCGAATTCCAAAGACATATTTAAGATCATCAAAGCCACGAAGTCGGTCAGCTGCATAGCCGTCCATACATCATTTATAATGATAAACCTTTGCTCACAGTTACCACAAAATAAATAGGTACAGTAACGGTGAGAGGGAAAAGGAATATTTTGGACGGGTCGGTTAATAATGGGTATCATAATAGGTTCTATGCCTTGGAGTATTGAACCAAGGTGTCTTTGAAGCTCTATGGGCTTTGCAGAAGAGGTGTGGCCATTTACTAATATTAATATTAATAAATCTTTAGAGGTTTTCATATTTTAAAAATAATAATTTCGCGTCACCTACACTTGGATTCTATAGCCACTTAAAAATCCCATAAAAATATGTTTAACGTCAAACAAGGAATTTTGGCGGTACCTAACACGAAGGAGGTGTGTTGTATGTCGTAAAGATTCAGAGTTGTAATAATATCGAATAAAGGTGTTGGCATTTTCGTCGTTGGTATAGGTTAATTACCTACAATGCTCATGTAGTGTGAAATGGAATAATAGTGCGAAAACATGGCTCCTCATTGCGAAACACTTTGATGCCTTGAAACCCAGTAAATTCGTGCAAAATTTTGCGCCAATATTCTCTGCATGTTATTGATACTTATAGATACTTAATTTTTTTAAGTATCTATAAGCTTATATTAGCTTGCACAGGGGCCAAGGGCCGAAGACAATGCAATAATATCAAAAAAACGGGTCGTCAACTAGAAGCTTCTAGTCTAGAACATCACCGTCAACTTGAATGTCAATAGCATAACATCTAGCCCAAACGGGCACCTAAAGGCGATGACCAGGAAAACATGACATTCATTAAACGAATATTTTTTATTCCTATTATGAAATAAATATTTTTTCTTTCTTTCTTTCTTAACTAATCAGCAGAATAAGCGAGGGGTGCTTTTGGAGATACTATTGACACCATGCAACCCACGCTTTTTTTTTTACAGTAAAATACATTTTCTTCTTATTTTTTACTTTTTAGTTCGTATTTTCACAAAAGCGTGTTTTTTAGTTTTTTAAACTACATTATTCTGCTGATTAGTTTTGGTTGACAACCCGAGTGGTGCCAAGCATTTCATAGCGAAATTTTTATCTGAAGATGTAATGCGAGTAATAAATACGTAAAAAATTCATAGTCTGAGGTGCGGAGCCGGAATCGAACCTAGTGCTTTGGCGTGGACGTTTAAGATTTAAGCCATAATAACTGTTAGGTGAGTTACCCTTATTAGAAGTATTTGACAATCAATATATCAGCAACCTTTTCAAAACGATAATATATCCGTCAATGTGAACGTTTCCTAGATTTTCAACGTCCTAATGAGCGGTAACTAAATTATTTCCGAAGCATTCCAGCCAAATGCAAATAGAGCAATTTGGAGGGTGATTAATGTAAGGTTATACAAGTATATCACGTATTAAAGCCAGGAAATATGCCATCTTCATCCATCAATATATAGGTTCTCGTGTTAGGAATCAACGTCGGTAGTTGAATAAATAATGTGACGAAGTAGGAGAAAACGCCTATAAAAGCGAGACCTCCTCTAAGGGGGGATTATTAGTGTTGTAATCGTGATAACGGCAGTAACTCTGCCCGATTGCGTACTGAAATTCTGTATCTGTGCTTACTTATTATTTAATTGTGGTTGTATAAGGAAATGTTAATTAGAAACCTTAAATCGTTACTTGTAAATTGTATAAAAGGCTTTGTGAATTAAATGGTGATCTAAATATTCTGCTTCTGTTTTTCATTTATAATACTCGTATATTAAAGTATTACGCTGATAAAATTATTGCGTTACGTCATACAGAATTCTTTTCCGTAGATGTTTAGCAACCACCCTCGGACGGTGATGAAGGATCAATAGATGTTAAACAACCCGATAAATCAATAGTTTAACATGCCGTCTCAGATGCAAAATCGCAGTAAAACAAAACTGCTTTTGACTCCAACTCCTTCTCTGTTCACGCGGTTAGGTTAAGGAACTCACTCCCGCCTAAAATAAGAGAGTCTGAAACTATGTCCATCTTAAAAAAAATGTATTTTTGAGCATAGCTACATGTACTTAAGCTGTATATTTATTTATATATCTTTATATATATAATTCTTCTGTACGTGTGTTGACAGTGAACTCCTCCTAAACGGCTGGACCGATTGTAGTGATTTTTTTTGTGTGCGTTTGTAGTGTGGATTCAAGTGGATGGATGGCCACTGGAAATGTTTTTTTTAATTATTTTTTTTATTTATAAGTAGTTTTTCCATATAAATTGTTCCTACCTGTCAAACGTTTGTATTTCGTGCCGTGCCGTTCTAAACTTTGACATAGTCAGAATAACAGAACAGTTCGTATGTCATTATTTGTTTTATATTTTTGTTTGACAGTAACATAAAATAAAAAAACAAATCCTCTTTGGACATCGTCTGCGCCCGGGCGTAGCTGGGCGGGACCACTAGTATATGTATGTTATCTGTTTGTTATTATTATGTATTATTATTATTCTATATGTATCTAATTTCCATGTCACGTTTATTAATATATGAATTATAGGTACGCACTAGGTTCGCATTACCAGATCTATTATCCTGGCACGAGCCTACTGGAAAATATTTCAGTGTGGAATAAGTAGTGCCCTTGTACAAACATTTCTTATGACCATTTGTGTGTACATAAATTAATTTAAAAAAAAACTATTTTTCACTAGCGATTACCTATCCTACTTAAAACGGAACACGACGATGCTTAGCTCAAGATTTAACATTTTCCGGTACAAAAAGTAGCACGCGTGTAAGCGCCGAAAATAGGCTGGTTTTAACAGCACTAAGTGTTACGTATTTAACTGTCCCAAGTGGTCCCAACATTGCCATAAAAATTGTTTGCTTGATGTCTGAAAACATATATCCAATGGACAATATTTGATGTAGAAATAGCATTTTTTTCCAACATTTTTTTGGGGCAAACTCCTCTCACAAGTAAGAGTGATTGAGGCTATAGTTTATGCTGGCCAAGTGCGGATTGGTGGACATCACGCAGTCGAGAAATTATGAGTTTCTGTCGGGCACAGTGATGGAAGACATCATAATTAATTAAATATCAATCAACAATATTTCCCATCACAAACACTGAAAAAAACAAGAGCACATTATGGCTTTTCCGACTTCCCGCCAAATATCAATGGCTTACTTTAGGTGTGTAGCATTCATGCCTTTTTAAATTCAACTGTTGCAATACATAAATCCTTTTACTAAACTCGACTGTCAGATAATTAGTCAAAACAGAACCTTTTATTCAAACTAGATTTGGAATGTTAAAAAGAAAATAATAACCTATACTATATAATAATATATAATATAATATTATAAAGAGGAAAGATTTTTATTTTTGTATGTTTGTAATGAATAAACTCAAAATCTATTAGAAATTTTTCACTATTAGAAAGCTACATTCAAGCTGAGTAACATAGGCTAAATTATTTTCCCGAGGTAAAAAGTAGCCTATGTTACTGTTACTTCATTCCTACGTAAAACGGGTAATAAGGTAGTAACGTAGTTGAAGCAACTGGCTAAACGCCTATGATTTTAATATAACAATGAAGCCTGAAATAGCACATGGCTATTTTTTATCCTACGGGGACTCGTTAAACGGGTCCACGCAGGCGAAGCCGCTGGCGGATGGCTAGTATTATTAATAATTTTATAATCACCAGATCAGGTTTATCTACCCGACGAGATATATATGATGCAGACTATAATATTAATATTTATCTCGGAATTAATGGTGGAGTGGAGGAGGCGGATAGAGGCTCTGAGAGGGAAAAGGTATGTTGATTTAAGTCTGAAATATTTTAATGTATTGTAACAGCACGCCAATAGATGTCGCCAGTTGCAAGCCTACGCCAACTTGCCAAGCCGCTACGTCACTCCCTCCCACCGCCGATACCTCCTGCCATGCCTGGAGGGAGAGCGTAGCCAGCCTATATAAGCCAATGCGCAGTTGATTTAAGCATTTTTTCTTTGTGTAATTAACTTAAGGCGAATTGCTGCCCGATTACAGTAATAAGTTACTTCCAGTGTTTTATTTGTCATTTACCTTTTACAAGTCAGAAGTGGTACGAAAAAAAAATGAAAAGATTCGTGACAAGACCTGCATCTGAGGATGAAGCATCTGATTCAGAAGACTCCATTACTCCGCCAGCACGGAAAATCCTGAAACAGCTATTGGTACAAGAAGTCGAAAAAGCAATTTTTAGTGGTCTACAAAGTAATGAACCTAACCTCAGTCGCCTGAAGGAACATCGTGCTGCATCTCTGATCCCGGAATTTGACCCGGACAACGAGGATTGCACCGTTACTGCTTGGTTGAAGAAAATCGAGCAATTGGGCGATATTTATGGATGGGACGACAAAACCAAATCTTTTTATCTTCAGGACAAACTAAGAGGTCAAGCGAGGAAGTGGTACAATCGTCTGGAAGAATACGATTTCTCATAGGAACAATGGAAGCAAATGCTACTTCGTGCATTCCCAAAACATCGAGACTACGCTAATGCTATTGAAGAAATGATCATGAGGAAGAAACTACCCTCAGAAAGCATGACTAAATATTACCAAGAAAAAATAGCAATGTGTTTTCGCTGCAAACTATCCGATGCCGCTACAGTGTCCTGTATTATTCGAGGCTTGCCTCATGCGCTACAGTCCAACGCCAGGGCATTTCAATGTGAAAGACCCGATGACTTATATGAAGGGTTTCTTTCTGCGTTCGACGATTATCGTGTTCCCGTAAACGAAGTGAAATTTACGAACAAAGATGGCAGCTACCGACAAGCGGAAAAGAAACCAGTAAATCTTGATACTGACCCCTGTCCACGCTGCAAGAAAACCGGACACTTAGTACGTAACTGCCCGCTACCTGATCAACGAAGTTGTTTTAAATGCGGAGCCCAAGGCCACATTGCACCGCGATGTCCAACAATCAAGAAGAGTGTTTCTGAATTGACAAACGCAAAGGAAGTAAAATTGCTACGAGAGTTTGACAACATCTACAAAAAACCTGCGAAGATCAACGGTGCATTTGTGAAGACGTACATTGATACAGGAAGCCAGGTCAATGTTATTTCATCGAAAGTTTCAGAACTGCTCCAACTACACGTTATTCCTGTGAGAACAGAACTAAAAGGATTTGCAGGAGGACTTATTACTAGTCATGGTAAAGCAAAATTCGAACTAGAAATTGATCAAATAAGCATATCTTGTGACGCATACTTGGTTGATATAGACATGAATGGCATTTGTCTATTGATTGGACAGCCGATAATCAACAGTGAAGGGATATCTTTAATAGTAAAGAATGGAAGAGCAACTTTTGAGAGGAACGATGACTTTCTATCAAACATACAAGCCATTGAAGAGGTACATCGCTTTAAAGTCGTCATTGCCACTTCGGAGTGCTTACCTCCGGGAACTTCAATAATAAAAGTTAAGATCATTGGAAATCCCGCGAGCAATGACGTGGTTACTTTACCTCGCCACTACGAGCTTCAAGGGATCTCCTACAGCTTGCCAGCTACGCTTATGCGGGGTGCCGACGGATACCTGAAAGTCGTCAACACGGGCTCCAAGGAGGTGAACTGGGAAGAGGGAACAATCTTATCGCGAGCCGATAGCTGCCAGGTGTTGCCCAACGATAGCCAGGTTAGTAATCAAGCCAAATGTTATCAGTTTCTTAATACTAATTCTAGCCAATATTCTTGTTTTACCATTGCCAATAATCTTTCTATAGGTGGGGTAGATGTAAATAAAATTAGCATCGGTAATTTAAATAATTCTGAACGGAATAGCCTCATTCATTTATTGTTACAACATAGTGATTGTTTTGCATCTAGTACACGCGAATTAGGATGCACAGATTTAATTGAAATGCGTATAAATTTGTCTAGTAGTGAGCCTGTTCATCATCGGCCATATAGGTTAGCACATAGTGAACAAGAAATTGTTAGATCAAAGATAAATGATTTATTAGAAGCCGGTATAATTAAGGAGTCTGACTCTGAATATGCGTCTCCTATAATATTAGTAAAAAAGAAGGATGGAGGGAACCGTTTGTGTATCGACTACCGCGCTTTGAATGCTATAACTATTCGCGACAGATACCCCTTGCCTAACATAGACGATCAGATTTCCAAGCTAGCCGGTAAAAAGTACTTTACATCTCTCGATATGGCGCAAGGTTATCATCAGCTACGCATACATCCGAATGATACGCATAAAACTGCATTTGTTACTCCACAAGGGCATTATGAATATACTCGGGTGCCTTTTGGACTAGCCAATGCGCCATCAGTTTTTATGCGCCTTATTAACAAAATAATTAATAATATAGGTAGCTCTAACGCCCAACGTATTGATCAGGCGAGCGAAGTTTTGGCATTTCTTGATGATTTGTTGTTACCATCGTATGATGTACAATCAGGTTTAAGTCTCTTAGAAAAGGTTCTTAAAAAGTTACAGTCGGAAAATTTAAAATTAAATATGAAGAAATGTTCGTTTCTGCAAAATAAGATAACCTATTTAGGGCACGAAATTACTCCCGATAGTGTACAACCAGGCGAGTTGAAACTAGCCGCCGTATCCCGTTTTCCCGTTCCGCGTAACGTACACGAAGTGCGCCAGTTCATAGGTTTGTGTAGTTATTTTCGAAAATTTATACATAGATTTGCATTAATATCCCGTCCACTCACAGAACTGACTAAGAAAAAAACACCGTGGCATTGGGGTACCGCACAAATTAATAGTTTTAATGAATTAAAAGACATACTATGCCGTAAGCCTGTTCTAGCTATATATAACCCTAGTTTGCAAACAGAAATTCACACGGATGCATGTAAGTTAGGTATAGCGGGTATTTTATTACAAAAGCAGAATGACGGTAGTTTGCGTCCTGTCATGTACTTTAGTCGTGTTACAACTCGGGAGGAAAGTGTTTATCATAGTTACGAGCTCGAAACACTAGCGGTAGTGGAATCTTTACGAAGATTTCGAATGTACATTTTGTGTAAGAATGTTCGAGTAGTTACTGATTGTACCGCAGTCCGGGATACAATGACAAAGCGCGACTTAATACCGCGGATAGCTAGGTGGTGGCTCCTAATTCAAGATTATGACATAACTATAGACTATAGACCGGGGGATCGAATGAAACACATCGACGCGTTAAGTAGAAATCCAATAGATACCGTAAACATCTACCGATTGGATGTGGCTGATTGGTTCTATACAGTGCAGCGCCAAGACGAAAAGTTAAAACGTATTATTGACTTGCTACAAGGGGGTTGCACGGATCCGGATATAGTAAATAATTATGTTATAATAAATGATAGGTTATATCGTAAAACTTTGAATGGAGACAGGTTAGTAGTTCCCGCATTTGCTAAATGGAAAATATTACAAATGCACCACGACAATATCGGTCATGTAGGGTTAAATCGATGTTCTGAGCTTATTAAAAAGGACTTTTGGTTTCCGAAAATGTCTCGTTTTATAAGAAAATATGTAACATCATGTTTAAACTGTGCCTACGGAAAGGGGGACTATGGTCGAAAAGAAGGCATGTTACATCCTATACCTAAGCCTACAGAACCGATGAAGATGGTGCACATAGACCATCTTGGACCCTTCTGTAAGACCAAAAAGGGCTATCAATATATGTTAGTACTAACTGATGCTTTCTCTAAGTTTGTTATAGTAGAGCCAACACGAACCGTTAATTCAATCGAAACAATTAGGGCGTTGAAGAAAATATTTAGTTTATTTGGTTTTCCGGGACATGTTGTTACTGACCACGGGAAGGCATTCACAAGCCGGTATTTTAAAACATTTGCTAACGAAAAGCAGTTTAAGCATACTTTGACTACTATAGCGTGTCCCCGATCTAATGGTCAGGTTGAACGTACGAATAGGACGATATTAGATGCATTGCGCGCTACGGAACCGAGCGAGGCATCCAACAATTGGATTAATAATTTGCCAGACGTAATATGGGGAATAAATAATACCGTTAATCAAACAACGAATTCTAAGCCTTTCGATTTGATGTTTGCTTGCACGGGGAGGTCAGTATGTGATGTATCTGTTCCGGGACAGGTCGATGAACCAGTGCAAAGTAGGCGTGATAGAGCTGTGAAACGTAATCAGTTATCTGCTAATCGTATGAAACGTAACTTTGATAAGCGTCGTAAAACCAGCACTATTTACAAGAGGGGCGACTTTGTATTATGGCGGCAAGCTCCTACTACTGGCTCGAAAGTTAACTCTAAACTTGATGATATTTATTCGGGACCGTACGTAATTATTAAGGTTCTTGGAAACGATCGTTATAAAATAAGAAGCGTAAAGGGTCTAAGGGGGTATAAGAAGTTTACTGGTTTAGTTTCTGCTGATGCTATTCGACCATACAAGAGTCTAGCCATTCTATCAGATAGTTCAAGTAGCGATGAACAACTAGAGACCGAAGACCTCATAGATCTCTTTGAGAGTTAATATCTTGACACCATTCTTAGACTACCAGTTTCTAATTATTTTCCTTGTTCCCATTGCGGGAGCAATTGTTACAGGATGGCCGAGTGTAACAGCACGCCAATAGATGTCGCCAGTTGCAAGCCTTTTTTTTTTTTTTTTTTTTTGGTTTCGCTGGGGGAAATGCGTTACGCATCCCCTCCCGCAGAGGGGTATGTGGGACTCCCCAGGGGCAATACCCCCTGGTATACCCACTAAAACCCCCAGCGGCAGTCCGTCTTCGCCTCTTGGAGAGGGTCTGGGAATCCGGCAGAGCCTTTGCGTCCAGTCCCCCTCCGGCGAGCCCCGCCCTTATGGCAAGCCCTTCGCGCCCCCCCCCCCCTTATGATGGGTGGGGCAACGGGGACGGTCGAGAGTGTGCAATCGTCCCCGTATCCACTGATGGTGAGCGGTGCAATGCGGGCGGAGGAGCCTCCGCACCTGTCGCCCGCTGCTCACCATGGGGAAGGTGAAGGCGGTCATACGCCCGCCTCCTCCGTCCCCTTCGCCGCTTCCGGAGCGCGGGCGCAAGAGGGTCTTCCTCTCGCGCGCGCTCCGCTGCCTCCTTCTGCGACATGACGGATTCGCACGCCACGCCCACGCTCCCTCGCTCTCCAGCATTGCGCTCACAACGCGGGGGAGCGAGAGGTCCCGCCCGACCACCGCAACCAGACTGCGGCGCTGCTCGGACCACGACGGGCACACCTCGAGGGTGTGCTCCGCCGTGTCTTCCGCCGCGCCACAGTCGTGGCACGATGGGGCCTCCTCCCTACCGATTCGGTGCAAGTATGATCCGAAACAACCGTGTCCGGACAGTACCTGCACCAGGCGGAACGAGAGGAAGCCGTGCGCTCGTTCGAGCCAGTCCCTTAGGACCGGCCCGATGGCGTCCAGCGTCCGGCGGCCGAAGTGAGCGGCGGCGAGGTCCTCCGCCCAGTGAGCAATGACGGCATCGCGCGCTTGCTGTCGGACGGCCGCTT
Organism: Pyrgus malvae; assembly: GCA_911387765.1. Classification (NCBI taxonomy): domain Eukaryota; kingdom Metazoa; phylum Arthropoda; class Insecta; order Lepidoptera; family Hesperiidae; genus Pyrgus; species Pyrgus malvae. The sequence continues at coordinate 6,374,405 of OU426951.1, forward strand.
TCTCTTCCGGGGCCGGGCGCTCTCCAAGCGCCCTCCGCCCCGCCGTCCATTCGTACACCCTGGAAAGCACCTCCGCCTCGAGTTCCCAAGGCGGGGTGCCGGCCAGGGTGCACGCAGCCGCAAAGCTCACCGAGCGGTAAGCCCTGCCCACCCGCTGGGCGATGGCCCTCTGGGGCGCCCGAAGGGCGGCGGCGTTCTCCCTTCTACGAAGGGAGTCCACCCAAATAGGGGCCCCGTAAAGGGCCGTGCTCCGCAGGGTGCCGGCATACAGCTGCCGGCACCGCTTGCTGGGCCCACCCAAATTGGGCATCAGCCACGAGAGGGCGTCCGCTGCCTTCAGCAGGCGCCCCGACAGCGCACTAAAGTGCGCGCTGAAGTGCCACCTGCTGTCGACTATGAGACCCAGGTATTTCATCTGGGCCTCTACCGCTATGCGGACGCCCCCCACGTGGATATGGGCATCCGGCGGTGGGCGCCGCCGCGGACCGTGGAAGTATACGGCCACGGTCTTGTGCAGCGCCGTCTTCAACCCTAGGCGGCGGATCCTGTCCACTACCAGCGATCCGCCCGCCGACGCCAGACTGGCCGCCTCCCCGAAGCTCCCGCGGGCCGTGAGGAGAGTGTCATCTGCATAACAGATGATACTCGTGCCTCTCGGCAGCGATCCCCGCAGGAGCCAGTCGTATCCGACGTTCCAAAGCAGGGGTCCTAAAACAGACCCCTGCGGAACGCCGGCCTCCACACTGTACCGCCGGACCTGGCCCGCCTTGTCCACCAGTATCACCTCCCGGTCGACCAAATAGTTGGCCAGGAGGCGCCTCAGATAGAAAGGCACTCCGTGAAATCGGAGTGCCTCCAAGATGGTGGAATGGGGGATGGTATTAAAAGCGTTGGCTATGTCAAACGACACAGCCAAAAGACCATCCCCCGCCTCCATTGCCTCCCTCACCTGGCTCTTCAGGCGGGCCAGGGCATCCACCGTCGAACGCTCAGCTCTAAAACCGAACTGAGCGTCCGAAAGGTCCGGCCCCACACGCCGCAAGTGGGCCTTGAGGCGGTCGGCCACTATGCCCTCGAGCATCTTACCGGCCTCATCGAGCAGAACGATAGGCCGGTATGCCGAGCCTGCAGGACGGCCCTCTTTGCGAAGGAGGCACAGCTGCCCCTCCTTCCATGGTCTCGGGAACCTCCCAGTCACGAGGCACGCGCCGAAGAGGTCCCGAAACCGTCCCGGCATGACGGAGGCCGCGATCGCGACCACCTTAGCCGGGACCCCATCTGGGCCAGGGGCCGTTTTCTTGGAGCGGAGGTGAAATACCGCCGCGCCAAGTTCGGCCTCTGAAATGGAAGGAGGGTCCTCCGGCTGTTCCTCTGGCGGAGCCGCCCCCCGCGGAGGATTCATCGCTGGAGGGGTGAAGTCTACGTCCCTGCTTGGAAACAGGGACCGCACCACCCCGTCCAGCGACGACGGCTCGAGGGTCTCGGCCACCGGGGGACCAAAGGGGCGCAGTTTATTCCGCGCCGCCTTGTATGGTCTCCCGAATGGGTCGGCGTCGAGACCCGCCAGTAACTCGGCCCTCGCCGAGTCCTTAGCCTCCGCGATTGCCACTTTGAGGGCCGTCTTCGCCTCTGTGAGGGCGTCCCGCAGGCGGGCCTCCTCGTCCCCGTCCCTGCGGCGCCGCCGTCGAGCCCGTGCGTGTTCCCGACGCGCTGCCGTGCAGGCAACACGGAGGCGCTGCAGCTCCCCCGACCACCAGTACACGGCACGTCGGGGAGGCGGGCGGCGTGACCGAGGCATGCTGGAATTGCACACCTCGGCCAGGGACGCTCCCAATTGGGCCGCCGCGGCGTCCACGTCCAGGACGTCAACTGGTGGCGACAGCCAGTCCTGGACGAAAGCCGCCTCCTCTGCGGCCTCCCAGTCCAGGCGGGTGAGGGCCCACCGCGGGAAGGGGGATCGGCCGGATGGTCTGGCGTTCCCCCGTGGACTTTGGGCGGAGATCTCGAACCGCACATACCTGTGGTCCGAGAAGGTCTCCACCATGTCCACCCGCCAGTTCCGCACGCGCGTGGCCAGCACATGGGTGGCGAAGGTCAGGTCCACGATGGACCCACCCTGCTGCCGCACGCATGTTTGGACTCTCCCCCTATTCAGGAGGGAGAGTCCGGAGGACGCCGCCCACAGCTCCACTGCCCGCCCACGCGCGTCAGTGGCCGGGTTTCCCCACACCACCGATTTTGCGTTCAGGTCCCCCATGACGGAGACCTGACGCGGCGCTGTCCTGCCGACCACGGCTGCCAGGACTTCGAGGAAATCCTCGAAGTCCTGGAGAGGGCGGTTGGGGGAGAAGTAGACCCCGACGAGGGCCAGATCTCCCCACGCGGCGGCCACATATCCCGGTCCTCTCTCTAGTAGTGAGAGGGGAGGGGAGTCTGTGGAAGACCGCGCCACAATCGCCACCGAACCGTCCCTGTCGCCCAGCCAGTAGCCAGGGACCGAGTACGGCTCGGCGACTACCGCCACGTCCACCAACCACTCGGCCATGGACTGCATGAGCAGATCTTGGGCCGCTCTGCAGTGGTTGGTGTTCGCCTGAAGGATACGATGTCCGGACTGCATTATTCGGACATCGTACCCCCCTCATCGGCCACCGTGGCTGGGCCAGCAGCGGGGGCGGCTATAGCAGCAGGTTGTCTTGCGACCTGCTGCTTTCCCTTTGTGGTAGGAGGCCTGCAGTTCCTCCCGGCCATCACATGGTCCGCAGGGCGGCCACTCGCGGCACACACTACGCAGTGTGGCTTGGCGGCCTGGCACGATGACGCAAGGTGCCCCTGCTTTCCGCAGCGGTAGCACGCGTCCCTCCTCTCCTCTTGGGAGGGACACGTGGCCCGTGTGTGGCCGATTCCGAAGCACCTGAAGCAACGCAGAGGCTGACCTTCAATTGCCCGGACCGACGCCGAACTGAGGCCGACGAGCAGCCGCCCCTTGGCCAGGACGGCCTTGGCCGCTGTGACTGGGCACTCTAGACGAGTGGTGCCCAGTCCGCCGCGGCCAGGCCTAATGTCCCGGCTACGCACCGCTTCAGGTGAGCAGCCTCCAGCCGCTGCTATGGCCGCCACCACCTCCTCCTTGGTGACCGAGTCGTCCAGGTCGGTCACCTCCAAGGTTGCGGACTTTGTGGGCCTAGCGACCTTCGCCACGTCCGCGATACCCTCTCGCAGCTTGGCTGCGAAGAGGTCGGCATTTTCCGCCCCCTTGGCCCCCGGGAACTCGAATATTCGAGCCCCAGTTACGGTCCGGCGACACGTCACTCTGCCGATCCCCAGCTTCGTAGGATCGGCATGAGCGCGAGCCCGATTTAGTACGGACTCGTACGTCTCTCCCCTCTCCGCGGCCTCCGGGACGATGGTCACGGTGACAGCCGCGGTTTTAGGGGGAGTCAATTTTTGACGCCGGCTGGGGCCCTTACTGCTGTGGAGGGCGCTGGCATGGGCTTAGAGGAGGAGGCCGCTTTATTTTCCTGTCCCTTGCCCTTTCCTTTCCCCTTTCCTGTCTTGCCCTTACCCTTTCCTCTCCTCACAACCTCCGTCCACGGCATGTTGGACGGAGTGGAAGAGGGAAGGAGGGCGTCCTCAGGGCTGGGCACCGCGCTTGTGCTAGGGGTGGGCTGTGCCACTTTCGTGGCTTTGCCCACTCCCTTGCCCTTGGACGCTTTCGGGCCCTGAGGTGGCACACCGGAGGTCCTGTCCGCCGCAAGCGGTGGACGAAGACGTTTCTCCGGCAGGAGCCGGTCCTCTATGCCCGCGAAGCAGGCTCGGGTGAAGGCCCTCTCCTCCATGACAACCTTGCGGATGATATCCTCAAGGTTGGAGCAGGGGAGGGACTCTGCCGTCGGGGCCTTGGCGGGTGAGGCCGTGGCTTCAGCCAGCTTTGTATGCAGCTGGCTGACCTCCGCTTGCAGGCTGTCCACCCTCGCCTGCAGCTGCCGCGTCTCGTCTGTTGCAGTACGCTGCAACAGCTCGAGGACGATGCCATGCAGGCTGGCCGCACGGCATTTCAGGGCCTTCTGAAAGGTACCCTTCAAGTTCGAGGACTTGGAGGCGACCTCGCAGATCTCCTCCTTGTCCTCTTTAGCGATGCGCTCCAGCTCCGCCACGGATAGGCTGTCAAAATTAAGGGTAGCCGACCCGTACCCGGCTTTGAGCCGAGCGGTGCGCGTCTGCTGCTCCTTGGCAGCGACCCTCTCCTCAAGGTCCGCCTGGAGCTGCGCCCTCCTTGTCAGGTCAAGCTGACGCGAAGAGCACAGCTCCAGGCGAACAGCCTCCACCTCAGTCGCAGACGAAGTAGAAGAGCAGGTCTTCCTGGTCTTCTTCTTCGCCTTGCCGGACGTCGAGCCCGAGGATCCCTCGGACTTGCGAGTCAAGTACGACCTCTTAAGGCTGCTTTCGGACGCCGCCGTCTCCGAGATGGACACGTCGGAGTCCGAGAAGTCAGCTGCCGCACTATACAGGCTAGCCGCAGATGTTGCGCGGCTTGCCTCCGACACCGAAGCGTCTCGGGGGCCCTGAGAAGGGCCTTTTGGTTGGCCCTGAGAAGGGCCTTTTGGTTGGCCCTGAGAAGGGCCTTTTGGTTGGTCCTGAGAAGGACCTTTTGGTTGGCCCTGAGAAGGGCCTTTTGGCTTGGCGAAACGCCCGGAGGCATCCCGCAAAGGTTTCGACATCGTCGACAATCAGAAACGCGTATTAGCCCTCGAAAACACTCAATACGCACAGCGCTCGTTTGCCGCCGGTCTGCCACTCCGTTACGGTGGTCAGACACGACGTTGCCCAGGGGTCACTACGAGGAAGTCAGCACTGCGGGGGACCCCCACCAGTTGCAAGCCTACGCCAACTTGCCAAGCCGCTACGTCACTCCCTCCCACCGCCGATACCTCCTGCCATGCCTGGAGGGAGAGCGTAGCCAGCCTATATAAGCCAATGCGCAGTTGATTTAAGCATTTTTTCTTTGTGTAATTAACTTAAGGCGAATTGCTGCCCGATTACAGTAATAAGTTACTTCCAGTGTTTTATTTGTCATTTACCTTTTACAGTATAGTAGATACTTGATCTAAGTATTCAACGAATATCTCCACCAACCTTTTTTTTATTTGAATGGAGTAGCAGACGAGCAAGTAGGCCACGTGGTGTTAAGTGGTTGCTGCAGTCCATGGACATCTACATACAACCTCAAGCAAGCATAGGTAACTCTTGTCTGAGGTTATATGCAGTTGCGCTGCTACTCCGGAGGCTGGTGGTCGCCTCATGTAAGTGTGGCCGGCAATTGCACCTTTCCACCGAAACACAATAGAGTTGGTTCACGGCAGAAGTGGGTGCAGCGGTGGTACTTTCCCGGGCGAACCATAATAGTTCTACCACCTACAAAATACAACCTACATTGGAACAACGTTGTGGAGTAAGCTCTAGCCTCCCCAACAAAATGAAGACCTAACCAAACGCTGTGCTGCCAATTGAGAAATTAATAGAAATAGGTATATTTCGTTTAAATAAAAAAATATAAGTTCTGTAACTGTCGGCAAATACATACATTTCTGTTCTCGCTCTAACCTGCTGTGGGGCTATGCATGTGAAGCGGTATTTATTTATTTAAACTTATCATTCAAATTTCTGTTTCGCCGAGGATCGAACCCGGAACACTTCGATTGGCAGTCCGGCATGGTAACTATTGCGTCAGGCAGGTCGTCAATTATATTATTATTGTGCATTTTAGAAACAACATTACCCAATAATTTATTTTGCAGAATGGAGGATTCGTATAATTTGGGGCAAGTGATAAATTACAGATACTTACGTAAATTTTTCGCCATTAGTCCAATTTCGATTGAATTGGGTTACTCGTTGCTGCCAAAGAGGGCACTGTTATTTTCATTAAGTGACATTTTCTGTCACTCTTAAAATGGTAGGTACATTCATGACACAAAATGACGACAACAAATACAAATGACGACCCGCGTGGCGCAATGGTTACCACGCCGGACTGCCAATCGAGGGGTCTCGGGTTCGATTCCCGGCGAAGCAGAAATTTGAATGATGAGTTTAAATTTCTGTTCTCGGTCTGGGTGTTTGTGTTCCTGTCTTTGTATGTGTCCATGGTACCCACGACACAGGGTATTAATTATCTTACTGTGGGGCTATGAGTGTGTAACGTTTATTCATCTTTTAATCCATAATAAATAGCTACTCTGGTGTTTGGGAATAAAATAACAGTGCGAATACGTTCTGCTTAAGTAGTCATCGCTTTACTCGAATATCTGACTGACTACTAACGATTTGGTTGCAACCCTTTTTGCGTTCCACTGCTGGGCATGGGTCTCTGCCCATTATTATTAGGGAGGCCTGGAGCTTACTCCACCACGCTGCTCCAATGCGGGTTGGTGGAGATGCGGGTTAGTGGCCAACCCGCTGTCGGATGTTTTCAAACCGCCCATAAGGCTTCCGATAAGGTCCATCGCGACGCGAAACGCGACTAATTTTTTTGCCAATAGCGGTCACCCATATCACATCTGACCGCGCCCGTTTGGCTTAATTGCATATATCATTTTGAAGATCCGTGTGGCGTAATGTTTTCATTGCCGGGCTGCCAATCGCGGGGTCCCGGGTTCGATTCCCGGTGATACAGAAATTTGAATGATGAGTTGAAATTTCTGTTCTCGGTATTATTATTTATTCTTATGGTCTGGGTGTTTGTTTTCCTGTCTTTGTATGTGTCCATGGTACCCACGACACAGGGTATTAATTATCTTACTGTGGGGCAATAGCTCCTTATTGCATAGCATAGTGTGTAACTTTTATTATTTATTATCAATACGATATAATATTATATATCACTTGCTGGTTAGGCGATTTGTTATTATCATGTTACTTTCATTTTTCATAGGTTTAATATCTATATAAAACACTCTCAATTATTGCTAGCTTGCCGGCATAATGTTTTCAGGAGTGCTTATCGGTTTCTGATTCGCTGTTTACCGAACTCCTTTCATATTGGATGATGGAGAAGAGTATCATAGGCCTCTTTGTCTATGATTAGTAAAAAATTAAAAATAGAATATTATCTACGCCTGCTAGTATGGCGGCGGTTGCATACGAACGGTACTTACGTCGACTAGCGTTCTTTGGCTATGTTCGAAAATATTCTTATGTACTAATCTAAAACCCATCAAAAACTACAAGCGGAACCTTGAAGCGGCAGACTGCAGTCTGGAAGAACGTCCAGGATCCTGTGACTGTATATAGGAGAGGTGGCTTCGATTCAAGAATTCCGTGAGTACGCTTTGATTACTTATGTTGGAGGTGTAGGCATTAATTGAGGTGTTTCCACTTTCCCAACAGTGGGCTTGGGCCATAATTACGCGCCCGCCCATCCACTTGCGTTCTACGCTAGCCGCCGTACCGCCGCTTCACTAACGACTAAGAGCTCGTTCACACGAAGACGAATCGTGCTTTTTTACGAATCGTTATTTTCACGGTTCGATATTTTTTTTTGACGGGAGTCGCGGATCTAGGATTTCAGTTTGCGGGGGACTTGATTTTAGTGCGGACTGAATTTGTGTGTGTGTGCGTGTGTGGGCGAGGTGACCGACGCATCACGTGTGCTCGGATCGCGCCTGGTTTTAGAGGTGGCTTTACCTTTACCGCTTTACCTGAGTATCTCACTGACTTGACTTATTAATTGCTGACGAGTTACTGACTTTATCTATTATAGCCTTCCGCCAGCGGCTTCGCCCGCGTGGACCCGTTTAATGGGTCCCCGTAGGATAAAAAATAGCCTATGTGCTATTCCAGGCTTCGTTGCTATATTAAAATCATAGGCGTTTAGCCAGTTGCTTCAACCGCGTTGACCCTATTACCCGTTTTCGCGTAGAAATGAAGCATTTTCTCGCGGTAAAAAGTAGCCTATGTTACTCACGGTAAATGTAGCTTTCTAATGGTGAAAGAATTTTTGAAATCGGAACAGTAGTTTTTGAGTTTATTCTTACAATCATACTAAAGTACAAAATATTTCCTCTTTATAATATTAGTATAGATTACTTCGTCCAGTTTCACCGAAAAAATTGTTGCAAAAATTACACATGACGCTGGCATTATGCACTCAGCGATGCCATTCATTTAAAGAAAAAAAAGGAAAAAAAAAATATAATGGACGGCGGGCGATTTGAAAATGGAACGTACCTATGTAAAATAAAAATAGCATACGACCGAAGCGAATAAAAGCGTGTTATTAATTTTATAGAGTGCTAAGATCACGTACATAGATTCCTAGTGTCGATTTTAATATTGATAAAGAAATGCCGTCATTATGGAAATTGGTATTTTATAGTATTGTTATAAAAATATACTTACCAATAATGCGTTATAGAGAGTGAGGTATTTTATTTTATCACGTTTATTTAATTTATTGTAATCTTTACTCCTAGCCCTAGCTTTCACTATTCGCGAGCCGTGATTCACACTGCAACGCCGTGCTTACGCTCGATTTAGAAAGCTGATTGTACTACAGGTAGAGTATTTTGGGAGTTTGCAATCTTGCCATTGTTTGGCTCTTGGCATGCGAATAAAGTCCACTTCATTTCACGAGTTTATGACTTTCAGCTACTGCATTTATCACATTTAAATTATATGTGGTAGGATCCTTTAGTCCCTGTAGCTTCGGGATTAAGAATAGAGCTACTCTATCCCCTGCTTGATCGTAAGAGGCGACTAAAATGGGTCTTCCAGGGTTGTGGGCGGTGGGAGTGGGAGTTCGACCCGTCCAGCTATCAGCGCCGGAAAGGGCGGCGTGACCGCATGCCGCCGTAAGCATCAGAAGGTGCAGAAGAGCACATCTGCTTTCCCGAGAATGGGCCCGTTCTGGGGCGCCGCGCATGAAGGACACCGGTGTGTTCCACTGGAGATCCCGGAGTCCTTCCCAAGCGCAGAGTGTAATGTTTATAAAAAAAATCCTTCGGTGTCAATAACGAAAGAATGTGCTTAATATTTGCATGTGGCTAGAGTAAGATTAATACTTTACAGTTTGTTTAACACTCGCGGTCGTTTACCTCGATTATCAGGAGTTCAAAAATAAGCATAGCGGTCAACATACTGCAAGTAGGTATTGTTTCGAACTACCTACTGGTTATAGAAATTTGCCTAAGTATCTACAAAAAGTTGCGCGACAGGATTGATAGAAATAGTTTGTAGTAGCTTATTAGAAACCATAATAATATCTAGTAGGTTCTTTTAGTACCTACTAGAGTAGTAGGTAGTACTAGTGCATACCGAATGTTAGGTAGTTAGGAAAGTACGTATGTATTTTTTTTTTACGTGCGTATATCACTTAATCACCGCAGAAGGAAAACATCGTGACGTAACATTACTATTGCACGCCAGACTTACACAATTTTTACCACGGAAAATCCATATTTATGGAACCGCATTTGGTCAGCTTATTGAATTAAGCCCCAAATACTGCTCAATTCTGATAGACTCTTGGACTGTTAAAGCAATATAGGGATAGAAGCTACATAAATACCAATCTTTTAAAGCATCTGAATTAAACTCGCAATCTGTACCACGCAACGAGCTTTATGAGTGAATTACTTGCACATTGATGAGTCAACTCGAATAACAATTACAAAACGATTATTTCTATGCTAACAGAAATAAAGCTAAATAGAGCATCAGCTAACAGCTTAGATTTCAATGTGGGTGGCGGTCACATAATAAAACATTAATGATGCAATTCCTTTAGAAATAGGTGTCATCAATTCACACCTGTCCCAATTACTCTCGTCCAAATATTCTTTGAAATGTGACGCGGCGGCCTGAACTGCATTTATTACTGTACGTCGCAGGTAACAGCGGCAGCGGATAGCGGAACGACGAGCGGAAATATTCTTACAGCGGACCTAGATATAAGTGGCTTTCTACAATCGTAAACGCTATCGAATATAATGAAAAACGTATCGGAGTAACATAAGCTAACAATCGAGATCACGTGACCTTTCGTTAGATTATTGTCAGTCCCATACATATTTCATTCTATTCTACAACCGTTTAAGCGAATGCACTTTGTCTAGCCCTCCAGAAAAGTTTCATTAAATACTCCGTACCTTCTCCTATTCTTTGAATTTCGTACCTTCGATCGAATGTTCATGACCGTTATAGATTTTACTACTTTATTCGATTTTACCGACGTCTCTTCATATTCTTGACTCGTCAATGCTGCATCATCATCATCATCATCATGCTGCTTTTAACTCTTACGGTATTATTTCACATTTTACATTTACTTCTAACTAAATAATAGAAAACGAACAGGAACTTTCTCAAGAGGAAATTTAAGCCCCAATTTCTCCATAAATTTGCTCTCGTTTGTTTATGATACTTGTAATTAAAAGATATTTATGAAACAGATCAGACGCATTAGATTTATATATTTTCGTTTTTTTGTTAAGTTATTTTTATAGTCTTCAAAATGTTTATAGTGACACATATAGCGTTGTATATATTTAGAGACATAGTACAAGCTTTTGGAGATAAATGGCTACTGCCAGACTTCGGACTATTTTGTACAGCTTGATCTGTCATTTTTAGTCGTCTAGTATCCAAGCCACATAAATTCAAGCAAGTCTAAGACTTACCTGAAGCCGTGTGCACTCTGTGCAAGTGCTCCTTGTGCTCTTTATCGCTTCATGTAAGTTGGACCAGCAACCGCACATTTGTAATAAAACACAAAAGATTTACTTAACTTAACACGGTGAAACCATAAAGGTTTTATCAATTGTACTCGTATGTTGTATTTTTGGCGCTTAATTGCTTGAAGAGGGACAGTGATATTTTTTCAAACCGTTTTGAAACTCGCTCTTAGTCGAGGCGCACCCTTACTCAAACTGCACTCGAAAGAATTTGTTTAATACCTATGTTTTATTCCCAAGCAATTAAGAGGCGATGTCGTAAAAGTCGGCAGAATTTATTTCTGTTTTTGTGTCCGTCGGTCGAACCAAGGGTGTTGCGAACATGAACCCAGAATAGTATCGAGAAACAAAGAAAGGAATAACAACACTTAAATACGATTATTATTGATACGAGTTATGAAACATAGATACTAAAAACTAAAAAATACATAGTTCATAGCATTGTTAAGGTAGGATTGGCTGCAACCCTTTTTGCGTATCACTGGGCACGGGTCTCTCCTCCTTATTGGGGAGGCCTGGAGCTGCTTCAATACGGGTTGGTGGAGTTGCAGTTTAGTGGCTAATTCGCTGTCGGATGTTTTCAATCCGCCCATAGGGCCTCCGACAAGGTTTAACGACTGTTATCTATCGACAACAACCGGGACCGGCGGTTTAACGTTCCCTCCGAAGCACAGAAACGCGCACAAAATATTTGCCACTAGCGGTCACCCATCTCACACCCGACCGCGCCCGTTCGGCTTAGCTGCGTAGATCGCTTGCGTTCTACCCTCGCCGCCGGGCCATGCGCGCTTCAAATAGGGTACTACGAGGAAACTCGGAAATCAATCTATTTATAAGAATAATTTTTCGATTTCGATGGCGCGAATATCTCGGTACGCAGGAATGAAAATTTTATAAATACCAACCTGAAAGACCAATGATTAGTTTCAGTGTTGAAGGAATTTCGGTAAACGGAAGGCCTTTTCAGTTCGATAGAGGAAAATAACACAATCTTATACTGTCAATGAGTATTTTTGAAAATCCTTGTGGATGATTGTGATTCATCTAAATGGTGATGGAAACTAATATGGTCGTTACAGCGTCTACTTCGGCGCATGCTTCATTATAACATTATTAAAATATAGTAAAAAAACTGTTTTTGACCACTTGTATAACAAAAAACTACTGTCACCTATGCCACATCTAGTACGAACATAATTTAGATCTGTGTAATTCTGTTTAACTAACTTTTATTCATTGAACTAATATTACTAGCTTTTATTTAGTAACATCTACCCGCAATTTAGTGTTCCGATAGTGTAAACAATTTAAGTGTTTTTGCTTGTATATTAAAATATTTTTGTTTTGTACGTACGCACTCTATACTAATTAATTTATGTTGTAAAACTGTTTTCTTTGTAAGTGAATTGTTTATTCTTAAGAAGGAATAAGTAGGGGAGCCCACGAGGCTAATTGTGGATTTACTCGGGCGTCATCAGGACCTTGTGCGTTTTATAGGTTGGGTGCTAGGAAGATTAAAAGACTATATGACGTTTTCCGTTTAACAGGTGGAGAGAGCGCCTATAGGTTTTTAAAAATTGTACACGAAATGTACAGGTAAAATAACGACAAATTGATCAATAGTAGAGTAAATTAAATGCATGGTAAGTAATATTTCAGTAATTTAAATACATGGTATGTTACATTTCAGTAATCTGATGATTTTAATAGGAATGTATACAAAACAGCGAAATAAAAAAACAGCATTTTGGTAATCTCAGGAGAGTTCGAACTTTTATTATTTAAAAAGGAATGGTTCAACGGTAACGGGGTATTCTAATATGGCCATTTTAACATCCGAAAGTAAGATAAAAAAATACTTGTACTTATATAGAAGGTTTTTTAATTATGGCAGTACTCAACAGGATGCAAGATATCTTAATCTGACGCGCTCGAGTAAATCCTAAAATCCCCTCTTGGGCTCCTCTACTATAAAGATCTTAAACCATAAACTATAAACAGAAGCGTATATGGCCCGGCGGCTGGCGTCACCGCTTGCGGCAAAACCGTGCTGTGGAGAGCATGTTTGGTCATTGGTCCCAGTAATCATAGATATATAACAGTCGTTAAACCTTGTCCGAAGCCATTTGAAAACTATCTAGTGTGGGTTGGCCTCTTACCCGTATCTTCACGAACTAGCATTGGAGCGGCGTGGTGGAGTAAGCTCGCAGACGAGTCGCAAAAAGGCTTGAATCCAGCCATAATAAAAAGTACAACTGAATTAACGTAAAGTGATATCAAATGATTGAACGGGGAAATCGGAAAATACATATTAAGCTCTTGTTTTTATTTTCATTTTCTTCGTATATTTTTGAGGTACATCGGATAAAGTTGATGGCATTTTGTTCGATATGTGTTAATTATAGTGCATGAGTGTTGTGAAATAAAATAACGGTACGAAAATATGTTTTTTAAGCTTGCCTCCAAAATTCCATCGGTTACGTTCTGGTAAAGTAGCCTGATTGCCTTACTTGAATATCTGACTGACTTGTCTGACTGATTGCTGACGATCTTATGACGTTATGACTTGATGTATTATTACTCGCCAGTTTCGATGAAACTGGCAAAAAGTGATGCACAAATTAGACTTAACGCTAGTAATATTATGTACAGAGTTTGAGATGCCATAATTGAAAAAAAATTGATCGGTTTAAAGTAATAAATATAGTCGAAGTAGACTCGTAAGATACGAAACGCGTTAGGCATATGAATGTTATTTTCGTTTGTTTACATACCGTCCGAAGTGTTTAAGCCGCTTATTCACTTATATGCAAAACAGTGATGATACTGCCCGATTGTTCCATTTATATTCAAATGCAATTATTTTCTAATTTTTACAGTTAACTATACTAAAATACGAGTATAAAGCTGAAAACTTTGAAAGCGCTAATCTTGGGAACTGGCTGGCTGTAACCCTTTTTACGTCCCACTGCTGGGCACGGGTCTCTCCCCATTATTAGGAAGGCCTGGAGCTTATTCCACCACGATGTCGGATGTTTTCAAACCGCCCATAAGGCCTCCGACAAGGTTTAACAACTGTTATTTATCGACAGCAACCGGGAACAACGGCTTAACGTGCCCTCCGGAAACGCGCATGAAATTTTTAGCCACTAGTGGTCACCCATCTCACAACCGACCGCGCCCGTTTGGCTTAGTCGCATAGATCGCTTGCGTTCTACGCTAACCGCTGCCCTGGCCATACGCGCTTCTTATTTTCGGACCACAGGTTAGAATAATTGAAAAAATGATTTTGTCGTGGATCGTCCATATATCGAGGAAGTTATTTAGAATTACTCTATAGCGTGGGCAAAACAACAGGGAACATCTAGTTTTTTTATACAAATAACTAAGTAAAAAAAAAAACAGCTCGGGAATAGTACCTATACAAAACTTATACCTCAAACTTAGTAAATAAGAATATTGTTCACAAGTCACGGGACAAGGCATCAACATAGAATTTGGCAATGTTGCAAGGACATACTAATCGGACAATGCGGACAACCGACATAATATTTGTTACCCTATAAATAAGTATATTAAATATAGAAATGGTTAACGCCAAACTATTTCCACCTACCAACAATATCACACCATCGCCATGGGTTGACTGGGAGAAAATGCCATTAGGCATTAAGTCCGTCCATTGTGAACCAACCAACCAAGTTTAAGGTGAACAATAAAGTATTAAATAAAAAAAATGTTTCTATGTTTCTATGAGATAACAAGGAGATGAGCTTAACCACTCTATTAATCATCAGAAGTACGTAAACGGGTCTATAAGAGGATAATCAATCTAACATTTTCTTTCTTTCGCCTACGCACATTGCCATTCTTGCCAGGACCGCTGGTTTTATCGGAGAGCAATCTTTAAAAGGTTTTGAGCTCCTTGAACTAGAGAACCTGGAGTCCTCCCCAAGTGCTGAGATAGGCCACCGAGCAAATAAATGCTGTACGAGTCACACATATTTCGGTATCTCTTTCAAGCTGTTGGGTGCCTTTTGAAGGGTTCTCTCCAATAAAACCCGATAAAAAACGTAATATAATACTTTATCAATCGCCCATGCGTAATACCGTTGCTGATTTATTAATATGATCACAAAAGTGGGGTATCTAGTAGTCACCCAGGTAATGTGTAAAAGTTAACCAATCATGACATACTTACGATTGTATAATGTTATGGTTGTAGGATAAACTATATTTAAACTACTATAGGATAACTTGTAAGTATTTCGAAATGTTGAAGTACCCATGAAAAAACAATCAAAAATTCGACGAACTTCGGCGATAGATAAGAATTTGTTTTATTTCACTATTTTGAAAGCATTTTGTTTGTTTTCATTTCCACCTACGATTCACCCCAGTTCACCTCTGGAAGATGTGTAAATCGCAAGAAGCGAACTTGAACAAAAATAATTCAATTGGCTAAAGGATATCTATTTTGGTATGTAATTATTTCTGCGCAGTTTTTAAGTATAACTTTTAGTAGAACTAACAAAAATGGAGGACATATAGGCTGAAAAATAGGTAGGCATTAATAAAGAGAGAGTAGGCATTAATGAAGCGCGCAAGGCCTGGCGGCTATCGTAGAACGCAAGCGATCTATGCAGCTGAGCCAAACGGGCGCGGTCGGGTGTTAGATGGGTGACCGCTAGTGGCAAAAAATTTCATGCGCGTTTCCGTGCTTCGGAGGGCACGTTAAGCCGTCTGTCCCGGTTGTTGTCGATATATAACAGTCGTCAAACCTTGTCGGAGGCCTTATGGGCGGTTTGAAAACATCCGACAGCGGGTTGGCCACTAACCCGCATCTCCACCAACCCGCATTGGAGCAGCGTGGTGGAGTAAGCCTCAGGACTCCCCAATAAGGGGGAGAGACCCGTGCCCAGCAGTGGGACGCAAAAAGGGTTGCAGCCAATAAAGAGTCCATCTGTAGTCTAAAAGCCACAAAGGTATAGGCGTGGTTATTGTTTGAAATAATGACAAACCATTAAAAAACAAAAGACGTCACTCAAGAATAGTATAAGTTTTAATTTCGTTTGAAAATAAGTAAATCATTTTAAAAAAACGCTTCACACTCATAGCCCCACAGTAGGGTAGATATACCCTGTGTCGTGGGTGCCATGGACACACACAAAGACAGAAACACAAATACATATATACCGTGGACAGAAATTTAAACTGATCATTCAAATTTCTATTTCGCCGGGAATCAAACCCGGGACCGTTCGATAGACAGTCCGGTAAGGTAACCATTGCGCCACACAGGTCATCTTGAAAAAACAACATTTTACTTAAATGCGCTGAAAATATTAAAACTTTCACGGTGTAAAGACTAACGTATTCTACAAGTTAAGATCTTTCATTTGAATACCGTAATGGGTGGGTTGTACAAAATATGTTAGCCGGTTTGAAAACATCCGACAGCCGAGTTGGCTACTAATACGCACTGGAGCAGCGTGGTGGAATAAGCTCAATACCTCCAGGTGTCCAGCAGTGGAGTGCAAAAAGTGTTGCAGCTAAAACAATCGACAGTAAGGAACTGTGTACGTATTAATACGTCTTTTCATTATAAAAAAAGCAGTAGGCATAGTCCCTTTTACTGACATATCGCAATATGCCTTCATATAGTATGTTGTTAAGCCAACACAGTGTATTTCTTTCTGTCGAAACATCTGCGCCTTGAACTTGTTAATTCTCTGTTTTCAATATCTTCAACTATGTTCATTTATAAATTGATGCATGCTGTTATAACATTGTCTGCTGACATAGGAACTAAGTCGTAGGTAACATTGTGCACCGTTACCCTTTTCTGTAC
This sequence comes from Pyrgus malvae, assembly GCA_911387765.1. Taxonomy (NCBI): domain Eukaryota; kingdom Metazoa; phylum Arthropoda; class Insecta; order Lepidoptera; family Hesperiidae; genus Pyrgus; species Pyrgus malvae. The sequence continues at coordinate 6,390,989 of OU426951.1, forward strand.
TGTTTTTCTTTACTTTTCTAACTATACAAGGTTGTCTGGAAGAGATCGCTGTTTTAGCGATAAGACCGCCTGTTGTACGTATTTATATATATGTAAATGTATATTTCAATTATTAATGCTGTACAATTAAGATAATTTGTATTGTAATGTATTGTATTCTCTGAGCATACAAATTACATTTGTGCGGCTCAGAGATTATGTTGCATGCGTTATGTTGATATTATTTTAAAGTTGACACGTGGACACGCTCATACAAATATATTCAGACAGGAATTTAAGCGCCTAAAGATAGATAGTGACATCGTGGGATGCACCATTTTGTCTTTGTCCGACATTTGGCTGCGCTCCACTTACATTCCCAATTACAATGCGCAGAAAGTTTTACGTGATTCGAAGATATGTGGCTCAATTTTTTATTGAACATGTAGTTGAAGGTCGTCCGTGTCACGTAAACAAATTATGTGAGAAGGAATAAGAATAAATGAAGCGCAATAACTGAAAAAACAAAAATGGGTGACCGCTTGTAGCAAATTTCATGATTCCATTCGCAGTCAGGCCACGTTAACTCATGACATGTCTTCTACCAGTGCGTCTTACCCGTGATGCCTTACGTTGAATCGTGGACACTGGACACTGATGGTAAACTTGGTCCTTAAGCTTAAAGTCGCACAGCATGCTATGAAGACGTTTATGCTCAGTGTCTCAGGGGTAGTATCCGCGCAATGACCAATTCGCATTAATACTAAAATAACTGACGTAGCCCAAAAGGCCCGCAAGCTAGAGTGGCAGTGAGCCGTTCATGTTTGCCCACGAGCTGACTGACAATCGCTAGAGTAGACAGCTCTTAGAGTGGAGACCGTCTTTAGGTAAACAGGGAGTACGCTCTTCCATCCCCGAATGGCACAAATATCTGTGTCGGGTGGAAGGAAACAAACAAATGCGCAGAGCCGAAGACTAGGCTTATGTAGTGGCGCGCCTTAGGAGAAGCCTATATCCAGCAGTAGACTAATACAGGTTGAAAAGAAGAAGAAAAAGAAGACGTATCTGTCCTGGATCTTATCGATAGATAATAATTGTTTAAATTTCGAAGGATTTATGGCTAGTATGAAAACATGAGACAAGGGGTAGGTCCCTAACCCCGTCTCCCCTAACCGAATTTTAGAACCGTGACGGAATGCTGCCCGAATTACGGGAAGAGGCCTTTTTTTTTTGGTATCGGGGGGGAAACCTTCAAAAGGTACCCAGCACCTTGGGAGAGGACACCGGGTTATGTGGGATTTGAACCTCACTAAAACCCCCTCGGTGGCCTCCTCTGCGTTTGGGGAGGACTCCGGGATCTCCCATGGAACGCACCGGTGTCCTCCATACGCGTCGCCCTGGAAAGGGCCCATCTTTGGGAGAGCAGATGTGATCTCCTGCACCTTCCGATGCTTACGGCGGCATGCGGCCACACACACACCGCCGTCCTTCCCGGGGCTGCTGGCTGGACGGGTCGAGCTCCCACTCTCACCGCCCGCAGCTCCGGAAGCCCCCTTTTAGTCGCCTCTTACGATCAGGCAGGGGATACCGTAGCTCTATTCTTACTCCCGAAGCTACAGGGACTACGGGAAGAGGCCTGTGCCTATTAGAGAGAAAAAAGGTTAGAGGAAATGAAGTTTTATTAGCAAGAGTCTATTATAAATAACAATCACAGGCACTCTTAAACCTAAAATTTAATTCGTTAATAAAATTTCATGAAGTCACAAGGGAACAAAACGTGCATATTTCATTTTATCACCTCTAAATAAATATTCGTTCGCGACTTGGCACCATGGAATTTAGCATTCCGAAAGACTGAATTGATTTTTTATTGCGAACCACAGACGCGAATGTGTATTGGCATGGCTCTTAGGCAGTAAAAAGGGGATTTGAAAGTTTTTATGAAATTGTTTAATGTAATTTTACGATCTATAAAATAACATGGTAAGTTATATAATTGCGAAAGGTTCACGATTTATTTTACAATATAACATGTGTTTGTAATAATTTAAAGTTAAATAAAAAAATTGAAGCAACATTCGGTTTTCTCAAAGTAGATAATTAAATTAACATGCGTGGTCCTTATGTGAACTAATGGTAGTCCATACATTTCGCCCTCCACCCTTACATCCGTCGAATCAAAATTGACAACGTAATTTTCTACATAACAATCACGACACAATGATAAACTTTTATTCCGCCTAGTCATGCCAACGCATTTTGTCCTGTAAACTCTTTGTTCGCGCACATTTAAATAAAATTGGATAAAAATATGGCGCTTTAAAAATAAACTACAAGGACCTTCTCAAGAGCAGAACAGATTTAAATGTGATTTCGGCAATAAACTCATGACTCAGTATCCAATTGAGTGGGCTTTGTAAGCACATTTTGTCATACTCGTATTTTTGTCAACAGGAAACAATTTCCTCATGTTTAAATTACATTTTATTACCTGTGTGCAAGCAATATTAGTTTGCTGCAATGAAAACCTGCTGCGCAGATCTAGAACCGACATTATGTCTTTTGTTAAAGCAGTAACTGAGTTGGAAAGCTTACTAACTTAAAAAATCAGCAACAACAAACATGGAAAGTAGATGGCCCGGCGGTTAGTGTAGAACGCAAACGATCTATGCAACTTAGCCAACTGGGCGCGGTCGAGTGTGGAGATGGGTGACCGCTAGTGGCACAAAAATTTCATGCGCGTTTCCGTGCTTCGGAGGGCACGTTAAGTCGTCGGTCCCGGTTGTTATCGATAGATAACAGTCGACCTTGTCTGAGGCCTTATTGCCGGTTTGAAAACATGCGAAACAGCGGGTTGGCCACTAACCCGCACCTTTTTTTCTACCCCCTGGTATACCCACTAAAACCCCCAGCGGCACTCCGGCTTAGGCTTCTGGAGGGGGCCTGGGAATCCGGCAGAGCCTTTACATCCAGTCGCCCCCCCCCCTTATGATGGGTGGGGCATCGGGGACGGTCGAGAGTGCGCTATCGTCCCCGTATCCAGTGATGGTGAGCGGTGCAATGCGGGCGGAGGGGCCTCCGCACCTGTCGCCCGCCGGTCATATGCCCGCCTCCTCCGTCTCCTTCGCCGCTTCCGGAGCGCCGGCGCAAGAGGGTCTTCCTCTCGCGCACGCTCCGCTGCCTCCTTCAGCGACATGAATTCGCAGAAGGAGGCAACTGCCGCCCACGACCCCTCACTCTCCAGCATTGCGCTCACAACGCGGGGTCCCGCCCGACCACCGCAACCAGACCTGCGGTGCAGCTCGAACCACGACGTGCACATTAACCCGCACCTACACCAACCCGTATTGGAGCAGCGTGGTGGAATAAGCTATAGGCTTCCCCAATAATGGGGAGACCCGAGCCCAGCAATGGGACGCAGAAAGGGTTGTAGCCAGCCATATAAAAAAATCTTGGAAAATTTTACAAAAAAAGGTAAGTAAAGCTGTCATAGTCAATATAGATCGGGATTACGAATATGAGGTACGATATCCATGACCTGATTGTAAGATGCGACTAAAAGGACCTCCTTTTTTATTACCTGGTATCCGCCAGGATAATGGGAAGCTACAGTGGGAGCCCGAACGGTCCAGCCAACTGCCCTTTGAATGACGATATCATGACAACATTGCCACTCATCGCCTTAGATCTAAAAATATGCTTAAAAGTGTACTTGAAAATAGAGTAATGACAGCATGACAACTAAACGTAAGAGTTGTTTGAGTGATATAAATATTTTAAAAAGTGTTTCTGTTAATGACAGAGATGTTCAAATTTATTTGCTAACGCTTCAAAAGTTAACACACCCAAGCGCTCTTGTCAGTACAATCACTACTACAAGCAGAGACGATCGGACGTGGTGAATATTCAGGTATTTAAACCAGGATCATCAAAATAAAATGTTGAAAAATAGAAAAAAATATACATTTTCACAGCTGTGACTTTATTATCTAAGATATAACATATTTTACAATAAGTGGCGATAAAGCATTTTACAAACGAATAAATCAACTCTAAATTTATTTTGGGTAGGTACGTTTATTAAATTTCCAGCGGGCACATGAGTCACGTCCGTAGTTTACCGTCATAGATGAGCGGTAATCGTTCTGCGTACGTATACGTCAATCCATCTTGTTTTGGACCTCCCACTTCGTCACATGACAGCCCCGTGCTGTAAAGTAACGTGTACACTGAAAACGATAGAAAGGTTAAAAGTAGGTAAGTTACAATATAATATAGAACAGAAGTATACCATAGTATAAGTAATTGGCCACTGTTGAACATCGGTCTCTCCCTACCAACAGAATAAGGCCATAAAGACCTGGAGTTTACTCTGCCTTGATATTTTTAGATATATTTTTTATATTTTAGATAGCAGACGGTGCTATCTATCGGAGTGGTATCAACGGCATAACATGCTCCCCGAAACACGAAAACGCCTACATTTTTATAATTAGGTACTCGTATCTACTAGCGATCATACATCTCACACAAACTATGAAAATTTCTGTTTAGAAATTCATTTTTTATTTTATTTTAAGGCAATATTTTACATATTTAAAGGACACGAATAAGAAAAATCTATTTGGCGTTTTTCCTAATACCTTATCCTGGATTCAATATTTTATTATTACTTATGACTGTCGTTGAGATTTGGGTTTATTTAGACACATAAAGATCATTATGCAACAGAAACGTGTAAAATATTGTATTTCATTACAAGTGCGGAAAGGCTGTCATTGCAAGGAGTTCCGACAAATGTCTACCCGAGCCGAGGCGCAGCCGAAGGTGAAGGTTGACAGTCGGAACTCCTTCTAATGACGGTTCCGCACGTGTATACTGAACAACTATTTTAATACAGTTGCGAAAAAATGAAGCAATTTAATAAAATAATAAAAACTCGCAAAGAACATTTTTGAAAAATGGCACCAACGCCAATATGCAGAGATTTTTTTTTGTTTTCTACACCCATTCTGGGTAGGCAAAGGGAACTATGCCCATACAGCCAAGTCTTCAGTAGATTTTTTTTATTGATATGAAATGAAAATGTTAATGAGATGAAATGAAATGAAACCTAATCTAACTCATTGAATCAAATCATTAAATCTGATATTGAAACAAATTAGTTCAGTCTTTTTAGAAATATTTGCATGAATCATAAAAACTTCTAAAACTTCGTGGTTGGTTTTTTCTTTTTAATACACATTATTTTGACAGTTGGGAAAGAGAACGCACGAGTGCGGAAAAGGTAAAGAAAAAGTACGAGTGTGTAATAGCCAACTTCCCGCACGCTATACGTCCCTGAAATACGTCACTTTTTGAGCAATTGTATTAAAAATATAATATCGACTTTATGAAGAGGCGTATGTAAACATCCTACACACTCACATAAAATATGAATGAAAAATGAATGAAAAAAAAGTTTCATTCATTCAAGCTCGTCACATGTGTAGTCTCTCTAACGTGACGTATCGGGGCTCGCCTACAGGGAATAATAAAAATATTGGCAGGAACTTTGAGCCAGAGTAAAAATAGCAAGTATTTGCGAAAACAGGTGCTTGCTTTTGCTTCTACAATTATAATTCAGATACGTAGTATGTGGGTTTCCATTGACTTAACTCTATTGTATGGTACCCCGAAGTATAATTTCTTTGTTGTTACTACAATACACAAAGTTAAGCTAGCGAGAGACCAATGAATGATAAATCAATAAATGTCCCTAAGATAAAATTAAATCGTGCATAAGATTACATCAGATAGGTTATGAAAGAAAATTAGAGCTGTGCAGGTAAGGTAAGGCTATATTGAGGGTAATATAAGATCAATCAGTCAAGTCAGTCACATAATATCTTAGTAAATCCACAGAATAATAACTATTTGGTAAAGCGATGGCTACTTTACATTAAATTTTATTCTACCACCTTACGCCACTGGTGGCGTAAGGTGGTACTCTTCGCCCACATGGATGGGTTCACGCATTATTTATAGGTTCCCGTAGGATAAAAACCATCCTATTTCCTTTCCCAAGGTTCACTCTATCTTTGATCCAAATTTCATTAAAATTGGTTTAGAAGTATAAGCGGGAAAGCGTAGCAGACAGACAGACAGAGTTACTTTCGAATTTATAATATTAGTAGGGATATCCGGACACGGTAATTAACCACGGTAATTTCGAATAAAATACCATGAAATAACTTGCGATTGATATAGTTTACATGTAAAATCTGAGTTTCTACTATTGTAGACTCTGTTAAAAATTATGCACCAGTGTGTAAGTTAACTTTATTTTGTTAAGTACGTCAAATAACATTTTTGGAATTATTTTTAGCATATTTGGATGGTTTATTATTTCACGAATTTATGAGATTAGCCTAGTCATTGATGAAAATAATTTACTAAATTAATATATTGCTAAGATTGCTTCGGCCTTATCTAAAAATTACGTCCTAAAATTCACGATGTTTCGTACGATCCTAAAATACTGTCACTGAATGCACTGAAGTCCGTAGGTTCTTAGATGACATTCCACCCTCCACGGTAGTCTTTAGCCTGCCATGCCATGTTTATCTGATGAATATCGTATCGGGTCCAACAATGCGTACGAGCGAAGCAGTATCCCGCTCATTGATGTTTGACGTCCGCGTTTTATTTTCGCACACAAAAACACGTCGCTTTAACAGTAAACCGTTCATATGAATGGAATTTACATCACAAACAACATCACTATAACGTAGTTACATCACTAACATCTCATCTTTACATGAGTGATCCTTTGAACGAAGCGTTTATTTTTCTTTTAACTTCAAAGAATGAGATTGTATTATCGTTTGAGTATTTCTAATCAATTTTATGACGTTATTGCTTATTCTTTGTAAAATTTGTTAATTGAAACCCGGTTTGCGTTCTATTGCTGGGCACAATTCTCTCCCTTCACGTGGGGAGGCCTGTAGCTTATTCCACGACGTTGCTCCAATGCGGGATTAGTATTTGTTATATTATCAAATTGCTGATTTTTTATAAAACTTAGAAAATACTGACTACTATAAGTGTCTACTTTTAAGGGCAGGTCGAGTCAAGGAGGACATATCGAGTATAATAAACTTTTAAATAAATAAATATTTTTGGACAATTCACACAACAACATCTGATTCCAAACTAAGCAGAGCTTGTACTATGGTAATCAGAAAGCTGATAAACATACTTATATAATTCTAATTACATATTTAAATAGATAATTAACACCCAGACACAGAACAAATAGTCATGTTCATCACACAGATATTTATTCAGTATAATAACTAAAATATTAGTAATCTTGCCATCTTCTGGCAATATTTTACATGTACTTAGCATTCGGAAGTGTGCGATATACACTGCCACTGTGCAGGCACCTTGTTGCAGACTCCGTGTCCTTAAAGTACAACATATTTTTGGTAGATGGCGTTAGTAGGAATGTTTGTTTATTTTTTAGTCTTCAAAAAGGAGATTATCTGTTAGACCTGTATGTATGTAATATAGTTGGCATTTGATAATATTTGAGTTTGATGATCTTGATAGGGTATTTTACCTAAGTAAAATGACGTACCTTTCATTCTGAATGGGCACCGACTCCAAAATTGTGCTGCTTGTGCTTGGCGGGATTTTCATGCAAATCGTTCAGTCTCTGTTTCTCGTTTAGCCATCTGATTTTTTTATTATAATTAATCTGACGATCCGTGCTTTTGGAGAAAAACAACGTTAAATTAATGATCTGGATGTAGAAATTTTGCGTAATACGACTTGTGTAATTCTTCTTTTTAAATACAAGTAATATTCTTGTTAATTATACTGTTTTATATATTTTAATTTTATTGTTATAGACTTAACATGGTTTGTTGCCTTTTAAAAAAAAAGTATGTCAGAGTAAGTGTAAAAGGGGAATTATAAAACGAGCGAATAAAAAAAACTTTGCGACTGATGATGACATACAGTTTTAATAACTTGAGCGGTATGAATTAGATTAAGCGAAAAATTTACTAAACTAACGACGAATATTGATAATAATAAAATCCAGAACGAGCTTACAAAAAGTGGATTGTGATTAATCCATTTCAGATATTAAAATTTTATCCGAGCGACTACATTACTAAGTGAGCGACTGGAAAAAAACCACTCTGCATTCTGTAAGTTTACACACAACGTTTGACTACCATGGCGTCTCCGAAGCCCTTTGCTGCTGCTGCTGTCTGAAAAATACCCAATACCAAATCAGAGCACCCCACTATCCACGTGGTCTTATCTGTACTACCCCTAGAGTGTATATAAAAAGCCGGGGGCGCGGAGGGAGTGGTTTTCCCGCAGCGCCGGAGAAGTCACGGAGCCAGAGCTTCTTCCCACCTCCATTTTTGATGGGAAAAATCGTTGTACGCTGCGAAAATAAATTGTAGTGTGTTTAGTGATATTTTGAGTTGAATATTATGCTGTGCAATCAGTAATTTTGATGGGAATTTGGAATCTTATTGCATAGAAAAAGGATATTTTTTGATTTGCGTTTAAATACTACCCTTTCTTAAATCATGCTCCGCCCGAGCGAAATAAAATTAATGGTACCACGTCGTCGGGGTTCCGTCGACGTGGTACTTACCATTGACTCGAACAAATATTAGGTCGCTCAAATATTATGAAGCTGCTCAACTTGTATTAAGTAGTTCAAATTAATGTTTGTAAGTTGCTGTTCTGTTGATTTCTCGTCACTCGCAGACAGTCGCTCACTTAATAATTCTATAACGCAAATTGATTAATTTTGACACTTAAAAGTGTAATTTACAGTCACTCGTTTTATTGCTACCCAATGTAAAATGCCAAAATATTGCAATCTAGCCTTAGAATAAATACGTATAGAATGAGTGTCTTCATACAAGCGCGCTCTCAAAATTGAAGCACTAAATAGATTCCTACAGCTGTCACATTTGACCAATAAAATATTTTGATTTTGACCAAATTAACTATAAAATACTTCAAAATATTGAAAACACTGTGAAAAGTTATTTTATTAGATTTCTTTTGTTTTTAAAATGTGTTGTCTATCTACTTTGTGACAGACGCAAGGATTCGTATATTTTGGTTTGGCACACTTCTTTGATAATGTCTGAGTCTGTCCACCGAGTAGGAGATCTTCCTCTACTAATAAGCTTAGAATGCAAAAATTAAACTTAAGTGAGCCGGCAGCAATAGCACAATCTCCCAATGACGAAGCAGTTCATTGTGTTGTACTGCACAAATATTACTAACCCTTTTTTTGGTATCGGGGGAGAAACCTTCAAAAGGTACCCGACACCTTGGGAGAGGATACCGGGTTATGAAATGAAATGAAATGAAATGAAATATTCTTTATTCACTGTACGGTTCCTTTACAAACTCTTAGTGAACGTTATTTTTTTTGTTCTGTCTGCTCTGGGTGCGCTTAGGCAATGCTGAGCTGAAGAAAAGAGCAGACGGAGAAAAACTTCAGCCCTGTTTTAAAATATGGGGTATACAATAGCTAACTTTCTTACAGAGTAGCTATGGGCCGATAAGGAACATACGTGACAGCTACCGCATGTGTCAATGTCGTCCCACAGCCACCTGCTAACATAGGCAGTTTAATTCATTTAAGTCTATTACATCAGTTATAGAAACAGCCTTGTGGGACTACAGCTCAATCCCAAGCTTTTTTATCAATTAAATAGTCCTTAAGATCGTAATAAGCCTTGCGGCACAGGACTTGTTTGACTTTTTTTTTAAATCTGTGAAAAGGGAGGGATTGAACTTTTTTCGGGATTTTATTGTATATTCTGATCGACATCCCGATAAAAGAGTGGCTCTTTTTGCGGAGCCTACACTTGGGAAATGCAAGTTTGTTGCCATTCCTTGTCGAAACACAGTTCGAACTATGTAGATCCAAAAAGGTCATAAATTCGTGTTTGTTTTTACGAACATACATTATATTTTCATAAATATATTGCGATGCAAATGTTAGTATATTAGTCTCCTTAAATTTTTCTCTCAGTGATTCTCTAGAATTTAATTTATATATTGCGCGAATAGCCCTCTTCTGCAAAATAAATATTGTGTCGACATTAGCTGCATTTCCCCACAGTAAAATACCATACGACATTATACTATGGAAATAACTAAAATAGACCAGTCTAGCTGTATCGACATCTGTAAGTGATCTTATTTTTTTAATTGCAAAGACGGCAGAACTTAGTCTATTCGCTAACCGAGAGATATGTGGGATTTGACCGCACTAAAACCCCCTCGATGGCCTGCTTCTGCGTTTGTGAGGACTCCGGGATCTCCATAGGAACGCACCGGTGTCCTCCACGCGCGGCGCCCTGAACGGGCTCATCTTCGAGAGAGCAGATGTACCTCCTGCACCTTCAGGTGTTCACGGCGGCATGCGGCCACGCATACACCGCCGTCCCTCCCGGGGCTGCTAGCTGGACGGGTCAAGCTCCCACTCTTACCGTCTGCATACCCCGAAGCCCCTTTTTAGTCGCCTCTTACGATCAGGCAGGGGATACCGTATCTCTATTCTTAATCCCGAAGCTACAGGCCTGTGCTACAGGGACTAAATACTGCTAACCTAACAATGGAAATTAATATATATGTATACTAGCGGCCGCCCGCGACTAATAGTAGCCTAAATTACTCCTTATTACATCAGCTACCTACCAGTGAAAGTTCCGTCAAAGATTAGCCGGAACAAACAGACAGACAGATAAACAGACATGCAGACAGACAGACGTACAGACAGACAGACTTAAAAAATTGTAAAAAAAATATTTTTGTATATGTACCGTATATATGTACATTCATACATATGTATGTAGTAAAAAAGCGGTTATTTTAATATGATTTAGAAAAATTATAAAACTAAAGTTCACGCGGACGAAGTTGCGGGTGGCCGCTAGTATCTTTATAAACTTTGAGACACCTTCAAGTAAAATAAACCTCCTTTTTTGTTGGAGGAGAAAAAAATGTACAAGGACTGCCAGTTAACTGAGGCAGCGCTCACAGAAAACACCTGTCCCAAAGTAAACGACCTAGTATCATCTGCACAACCTCGTTGTTGGCGTTGGGAAAAGGTCTCACCCAAATCTTGTTGGCTTTAATAATTAATTTTATTTTTAGTTTTACTCTTTTCGCCCGAACCATCATCAACACTCGTGACCCGGAATAACTCATTCTGGGTTTACAACAAACACTATATATTATGCAGCAATGAAAAAGTTGATGTTTATGGGTTTTTTTTTGTAGTTTTTTTATGAATTAAAGTACAATTACATATCTACAGTGATGTCAAACAATAACAACAATATTATTATAACAAAAATATGATAACAATTTAGTAACGCACTAGCGCTACGGCGACTCGTATTGTTCGTAGTCGAAACACAATCGTAGCGTACCAATTTACCGTTAATATAAATAACTAATACATATTATGCACATTCGTAATACACATTATATTACATTACAGTACATTCGACATAGGCTCGCTCTGCGTATTCTACCGACTTTACTATAGTGAGTGCTCCGAGGAACTTTTTAAAATGATGACTATGTCACCATTCCATGATTATACCACCAGACGTAGGTTAAAGTTCCTCCGACACCATAATATGGACTCGTGGTGGTCCTCCACAGACCGCTTTGCACGCTCCTATTTACCACGAACGTGTAAGTTATTCTTCCCTGACCAGCTGAGGCTTTTCCAGTGGACTATGACATGGGGTTCTTCAAGAAAGCTGTAAAAAAGCTCTCCTCCAAAGCCAGCAATGCTCGGGTGGCTCCGCTGGGGTTGCCCGTGTTCATAGGCGACGGTGATCACTTAAAACCACGCGGCCTGTCTGCCTTTTTGTACGGTTTATTTAACCCATATCATAAAATCATCCATAAAATCTACAGATAATATTCAATCCAAGTTAATGATCACGAATAAATCTATGGGGCACACGATGAACATGAATAAATCTGTGAGGCATAACTCTAATCGATTGGATAACTCTAATAATATCAATTTATTGAGCTTATTACTATTCAAGTCACGCTAAGCAGATATTAAGCAGGAAACAACAGTATTCCGGAAGCATCCTAACAATATAATTCTGTTTGAACCAATACACTTTTGTTAGATGTCGTAATTAGGAAGTCATCAATGGATATAGTAATGAAATCTGAAATTTGTAATATTGTTGTGACTTACTAATATTACTGGTTTGATATTCGGGCACAATATAAAATAAAATACCGGAACCATAGCGATCTGTGACCCGAGCACATTCCGTTTTACACGCTTCTGATGGGACAATCTTCCTCAGGCTTTTTCTGTAAAACATGACCTGAAATCCTTTGAGTAAAGAGTAAAATGGAAATCTTCAAACCAAACAATGAACTAATAACTCTTTTAAGTGTTGCGTTAGCGTGCCTCGGCTATCATTTTCCATGATTGTTCGGATTCTTATGTTAAAAGAGTAAATTATTAATAAATGATCAGACTTTTTTATATATAATAAAGAATAAAGTAGCAGACGAGTAGCAGCAGTATGCTGCAGCTAAAGAACCTCAAGCAAGTCTGTGGTCGTATGCAGTTGCGCTGCTACTCGCTGCTACTGGCTGATGGTCGCCTCATGTAAGTCTGGCCGGCAACTATGCCTTTCCACCATTTTTCCTGTAGTGGTCACCTCATGTAAGTGACGACCGACAACTGAACCTTTCGATCGGCAAAAGTGGGTTCAGCGGTGTTACTTCCCCAGTCAAACCATTATTGTTCGACCATCTTTTTTTGTATCGGGGGAGGGGGAGAGGGATCTTCAAAAATTACCCAGCACCTTGGGAGAGGATACCGGGTAATGTGGGATTTGACCGCACTAAAACACCCTTAGGCAGGCCAGCCTCTGCGCTGTTCGCTACGCTACCGGTGTCCTCCGCGTGGTTCCCAGAATGGGTACATCTTCGGAAGAGCAGATGTTCTCTCCTACACCTTCCGATGCTTACAGCGGCATGCGGCCACGCACACCCCGTCGTCCTTCCCGGAGCTGCTCTCACTGGCCGCAACCCCAGAAGCCCCTTTTCAGTCGCCTCTTACGATCAGGCAGGGGATACCGTAGCTCTATTCATAATCCCGAAGCTACAGGGACTAATGTTCCACCATCTACAAGAACATTTATACCAATTTAGTTTAACACCTGACAATCAAGAGACTATTGTGTCCGTAAGGTCTGAAACAAATAAAAAGGAATTTAATTAAACGTCTCGTTCAATTTAGGATTTTTTATTGAATACAAACTGGCTTTAAACCGAACGACTGTCAACGCTCGTTTTCTCATCCAAAACGCCTTTTGGTATGTGTCGCATTCTTAGCGAGTGATTAACTATTATGAAGCATACATTCCAGCGTGTTCTGCTTCGCTTGTAATAGTCTTGAAAAGACAAAAGCGAAAGAGTTTTTATCATGCATCAGTAAAGTTTTTTTTTTATATTGTGAAATATTTAATCCGGATACTGATTTTGGGCGTGGCAACGTCGCTTCTCCAACTAGCTATACAACCTATGCTGCTACATTTATACCGTGATTCGGAAATAGTTACGTACAATATATATGCAATCTAGCTTCTCCGTTTAGCGCTATCTGGCAGGTCTCAAAGAGAAAGTGCATTTAGGAAAGTGATTGAAAGATTAAATGTATCCACTTATTTCGTTTGCCACATTAATTTTTCATTGAATAAAATTATTGAATCATTGAATATTTGATATTAATTTCATACGACAGCATTCTTGGTGTCCCCAATTATGGATTCTGAGTTATTCAAAGTATTTAAGTAAGGTTTTTGATGTAAAAAAATCCATCAATATACGGCAATTAAAATAGACATAATTTTACAGATAACAGACAGCATAAAAGGGTCCGGGACCATGCTCTATCCAGGTTCACCTGGGTGAAGCACGGGATACGTACGGGTGTCCGTGCTCCAAATACCATTAATTACAGTCATGTGCAAAAGTGAAATTTTATGGGCTCTTAATCAAAAAGTATCTATCCATTTTTTACAAGCGATTCGTAGCAGTGCAGTAGGACAAGCGGTTAACACCCTTAATTTGCCTGTGACAACTATTTGTTTTCATTACACGACCTTACTTAGACAGGAGACGAACCAGACATTTAATTACGTAAGGGCAATAAATACAATGTAACTTGATGTGTTAAATAGCATCGTCTATTTCAAAGTGGGTGGCTAATGGCGTTTGTATAAAATAGTAATAAAGTATGGTAAGTTGCGAAGTTGACACGTGTTAAATGCTGAATAGACCCGGGGATATAAATTGTATATTTGCAGATAGTTTCTGTAATCATTGCATCTAATTATGTATATTTATGACATGGAAATTCAATAAAGAATAACTACTGTAGAAAAGCAGCTACGGAATTCTTGAATCGAAGCCACCTCTCCTATATCCAATCACAGGATCCTGGACGTTCTTCCAGACTGCAGTCTGCCGCTTCAAGGTTCCGCTTGTAGTTTTTGATGGGTTTTAGATTAGTACTTAAGAATATTTTCGAACATAGCCAAAGAACGCTAGTCGACGTAAGTACCGTTCGTATGCAACCGCCGCCATACTGACAAGCGTAGATAATATTCTATTTTTATTTTTTTACTAATCATAGACAACGAGGCCTATGATACTCTTCTCCTTCATTCAATATGAAAGGAGTTCGGTAAACTGCGAATCAGAAACCGATAAGCACTCCTGAAAACATTATGCCGGCAAGCTAGCAATAATTGAGAGTGTTTTATATAGATATTAAACCTATGAAAAAATGAAAGTAACATGATAATAACAAATCGCCCAACCACATAATAAACATAGTGTAATTTTTCTTCTTATGCAATTTTAGTTTTTTTAATTTGAATGGAGTAGCAGACGAGCATGCAGGCCACGTGGTGTTAAGTGGTCGCTGCAGCCCATGGACATCTACATACAAACTCAAGCAAGCATATGTAAGTCTTGTCTGAGGTCGTATCTATGCAGTTGCGCTGCTACTCCGGAGGCTGGTGGTCGCCTCATGTAAATGTGGCCGGCAACTGCACCTTTCCACCGAAACACAATAGAATTGCTCACGGCAGAAGTGGGTGCAGCGGTGGTACTTCCCCGGGCAAACCATAATAGTTCTACCACGACCACCTACAAAACGCAGTATAACAATACGTAGTCTACATGAAATATCTTTGTTGTCTTCTCTGAATAATTTCATGCGCGTTTCGTAATCAATCGGGAGCGGTAGTGGGATAGACTTTTTAATGGTCTCTATCAATAAGGTTTCCTCTTGCTCATTCTTAAATAATGATAATAGGGCCACTCTTTTTTCGTCCTTAAAATCCCAAGTAAGTCCTGGTCCTAGCTACTCCCAGCCTCAAGCGAGGTGCTTGTTGGTTTCTTATAGAGCTACTCACAGTCAAAAGCCCGTAACATTCGTGTAAGCATGCGAGCGTTCCCTAGATCCTCGTTAACTGGAGGGGTTGTTGAGATAAACAACCTACTACTGATGAATTGTCTAGAAATGAACAATTGTGTAAAATATTTTACTAAGTAGATAATTAGGTTGATTATCTAAAGGCTGTGGTCGCTGACTCACACAAATGCATTTTTTAGATGCAAGTAAAATTGTTTTATCACGGCACATGTGAATATTGTTACTTACTCCAGTATTTTTTGCATGAAAATAAACTTAAAAAAAGTCACTAAGCGATACGTCTTCATATTTCAATACATGTTATAAGTATTAATAAATAAAATAACGTTTCACACTCATAGCCCCCTAGTAGGGTAGATATACCCTGTGTTGTGGGTGCCATGGACACACACAAAGACAGAAACAAACACTCAGACCGAGAACAGAAATTTTAAACTCATCATTTATATTATGCTTCGCCGGGAATCGAACCCGGGACACTCCGATCGGAAGTCTGGCATGGTAACCATTACGCCACAAGTCATCAACTGAGGATATAATTCTTTTATTTCTTATTTACTAAAAGCCAAGCCACATTAGTTACTTTTAGCATCTGGCGATATAGGAGACTTTTTCCAGTTAGACACTGGGTAGACTAAACAGTAAGGCCGCGCTGACATAAACAAAAGAGTAAAAAGTCATACTGTACAGTTGGCACTCTAAAAATGTACTGATGATACTGTAGATCAATCATATCCGAATTTTTTACTTAGTTACAGACCTAAGTAAGAAATACAACGGAATGTCTTAATACGAGCATCTCTATGGCACGTCTCGCTAGCAGAAGGCTATTTGTCTGTACGTGGATCAGTGAAAGTGTTTCCCGTGCGTGCACACCTGCGCGCCGCACATAGGGGTATTTTAACAATCTACGCGGCCAAAAGTCAATTTAATAAAATTAAAAAAGTTTTATACATTGACTTCCTTTGACAAGGGACATTCCAATGAATAATAAGCCGATCTTCTTCTACCTTCATCGGTTTCGCATCACCCAAAAAAAAATTTGAAGTTGATCATTGAACTTTGTGTACGTGTCTGTTCTCGGAAATTGTTGTGAAAGCGTTATCTTTATAGATAATACTAATATAAATTAATGTTATATAGTTAGTCAAATTTGTTAACATTTTACATGCTTACTTTTGGTTATCGTGAAATAACTTCTGAAAAGTGACCATTTTTTCTTAGAAAAAGATATTTATTGTAATATTCTATGAGATCCGGTAACTTTTGTTATTGTTATGTTATGAAACTTTAATCCCTAAGTACTAAAATAGTAAAATAAATAAATTCAAAAAGGATTTTGCATATTTTCAATCAGAAAGAAAGCAAAGATGGATAAAAGCTTACAAAAAAGTACTGTTTTTTTATTTTGTTTCAATTTATTTTTATTTTTGAGTAAAGCTTAATAAAGATTTGTGTATCTATATTTCGCTTGTTTTATTTTCGTTATTATACAACATTAAAGACTCAAAAAAACCACAATATTTTTGGCCGGCTAGATTTTTGGAATACCCCTATGTGCGCCGTCAGCGGAACGGGTAAATAACTTTTGTCGCTATTGGGACTGACACTGAAATTTCAAAGAAGGGTTGTTTTCGAAAAAGTGTTTTTGCTTCCTTTTTCTACTTATTATAATACGTCACACTGATGAAGATTCAATAGAGTAAAGAACAGGAAGGTTGATGATTACATAAGATAAGTTTTTCAGTTCGTCATTTCATAAGTAATTTTCTAAAAGCTGAGAAATTTAAGAAATTGAAACTTTACATTCGTTTTACTGTTAATATTTTTATTAATCACAAGTTTTATACATATATATATTAAACGATACACATCTGTTTGTAGAATAAATAGAGACTCTTTAACTACAAACAACTATATTATAATATAAAAGTCGGAAACATTAACATAGTTAATCTCTCTCTGTTTGAGTGTGAGCGTGTCT
This sequence comes from Pyrgus malvae, assembly GCA_911387765.1. NCBI lineage: Eukaryota > Metazoa > Arthropoda > Insecta > Lepidoptera > Hesperiidae > Pyrgus > Pyrgus malvae. Next base: position 6,408,487 of record OU426951.1, read on the forward strand.
GTGTTTAAAATAGTGCGTTAAAAGCGCGCAAGGCTCGGCGGCTAGCGTAGAACGCAAACGGTTTACGCAGCTAAGCCAAACGGGCGCGGTCGGTTGTGAGATGGGTGACCGCTAGTGGCAAAAAATTTCATGCGCGTTTCCGTGCTTCGGAGGGCACGTTAAGCCGTCGGTCCCGGTTGTTGTCGATAGATAACAGTCGTTAAACCTTGTCGGAGGCCTTATGGGCGGTTTGAAAACATCCGACAGCGGGTTGGCCACTAACCTGCATCTCCACCAACCCGCATTGGAGCAGCGTGGAGCTCCAGGCCTCCCCAATAAGGGGGAGAGACCCGTGCCCAGCAGTGGTACCCAAACAGGGTTGCGGCCATACGCAGATGAAGCCTCGGGCGAAAACTAGCAAAAATACAAGTAAAAAAGTAAGTTTAAGTCAGCAGTGGGACGCAAAAGGGTTGCAGCCAGCCAGCCATCTAGAATAACGTTTTATATCACCACCACACATATGAACACATAAAAAACACAACAAAACATGCCTATCGTTGCGAGAACAGCACCATTAGACACGTAAGATGTCAGCCTGAAATGGAAACTCGGCAGCGGCAATTTATAGCCCAGATTCATTCGCGCTCCGATATAGCTGCGTCGTGGTTTGCGTGGAAACCTGATTTAATGGGGATGAGAATGGTATTTTGAATAACGTACGTATATATTTAAATGTATGTATGTTTGTATGTATATATGTATCTATGCGTGTGTATGTATGCATGTATATATGTATTTATGATTGTATGTATTATAATTGTTTTTTTTTTTTACTTTGGTACAGTTATATTTAATTATTATTCTTTTTTGTACACACTATATTTGTCTTTTTTTCACATCTTCTATCCATTCCTGGTGCTGCTGGAAGAAATTTCTTTTAGAAATAAGCAGTACCCTGTACGTAAGTAAGTACTGTAAGAGTAATATCTCTTTTTTTGTTGTGTCTTATAATATCTTTGTGTACTAAATAAATAAATAAAATAAATAAATAAAAACGCATATCTAGAATTACCATTATTGTATGTACCATCAACGTATAGACAAGAACACTAAGCCCCAAGGTCATAGTCATTAGGTATATCTCCTTTGTCACGAATCGAACTCAGGACCCTTACAGTGCAAAAACGTAATCACTGCGAAATACGGGGCAACCTCCGCAACGATACGAGAAAAACATCACGATATTTATTTCCTTTACAAAAAGTTGGTAAAATGTTGAAAGAACTTGCATCATAGATGCAAGTAAGTTGTAAGTTATACATTAATTTATAAAGTCTTAACTAGCGTCCGCGGTCTGCCCGCATGGTCTACATAATATTGTTACCCTATAGGAAAGAGATGAAAAAGGGTATAAAGTAGCCTATGCCACTCTCAAATTCCCAAAGTATCTCCTTACAACCAACCCGGGACGTTCCGATTGGCAGTCCGGCATGGTAAACATTGTGCCACAAGGGTCGGTCGTCAATAATATTACTTAGTTTGGATTTAATTCTTTTTTATCTTGTGAGAGAAACAGTGCTCAGAAAACTTGATACAGTTATTTGTAATACTGACTAAAATGAAAATGATTAACTGAAACTTCGCCAACTTTGTCTTTAGCACACTTTGTGATATTAGTTACAAGGACAAGCGGCGGTTAGGCCTAATTACTTGATGAAAATTCCTTGAAGATGTGGCATCTCTTTGTTCTAGTAACATTTAGTTATATATAATTATGTTGTTAAACTTTGTATTTGGAATTTGGTTAAAATTCAAGTTATAGCACAATACAAAGAGCGCCTTTCTAGACGTTTCGCATAGTCTTATGACTATACCATGGCTGCAACACTTTTTACGCACCACTGCTTGGCGCGGCCCCTCCCTATTATTGCGGAAGCCTGTAGCTTACTCCACCACGTTGCTCCAATACGGGTTGGTCCTTAATAAGGTTCTCGACAAGGTGTCTACAGGACCGCTACCTATTGAGATCAACCGAGACCGACTTCTTGATGTACCGCCCGAAGCACGGGAGCCCGCATGAAATTTTGCGACTATCAGTCACCCGTCTCACACCCGACCACGCCCGTTTCGCTTAGTTGCGTTGATCGCCTTTTATGCGGGTATTGCAGGCCATGCGCGTTTATATGACATATAATTTTAGTTTGTGTGAGTTTTTCATGACGTGACGTTCGTTTGACGACCCGCGTGGCGCAATGGTTATCATGCCGGACTACCAATCGAGGGGTCCCGGGTTCGATTTCCGGCGAAACAGAAATTTGAATGATGAGTTTGAATTTCTGTTCTCGGTCTGGGTGTTTGTGTTCCTGTCTTTGAATGTGTCCATGGTACCCACGACACAGGGTATTAATTACCTTACTGTGGGGCTATAAGTATGTAACGTTTGTAAGTGTGTAACGTTTGTTCATTACATAGTTCACAAAATAGCCTTATCTTATTTCTTTCTATACAGGCTATATAACTAATAAGCATGTAATATGTTTACTGCGTCCATTTAACTCAAAACCTTAGTAACTTACGCCTAGCGGCGGTTGGGTAAGTTGCTAATTGGCTTGGCTGCAACCCTTTTTGCGTCCCACTGATGGGCATGGGTCTCTCCCCATTATTGGGGAGGCCTGGAGCTTACTCCACCACGCTGCTCCAATGAGGGTTGGTGGAGATGAAGGTTAGTGGCCAACCTACTGTGGAATGTTTTCAAAAGGCCTCCGACAAGGTTTAACGACTATTATCTATCGACTACAACCGGGACCGACGTCTTAACGTGTCCTCCGAAGCACGGAAACGCGCATGAATTTTTGGCACTAGCGGTCGGTCACTTCCGCTACCGCGCCCGTTTGGCTTAGTTGCATAGATCGTTTGTGTTCTACGCTAACCGCCGGGCCATGCGCGTTTCATTACTAATTACTTGATCAACATTCTTTGAAGACATGACATCTCTTTGTCACAGTCCAACTTAGTTTAGTGACATAATTACGAGTATGATACCCGTTGTTTCAAGCTACTACGGTAAGAGTTTGATCCTTGGTTTATTAAAAGGATTTAGATAAGACCGATGTCACTACTTTCTTCAAATATTTGTAAAAGTCCAAGAAATTTATTTAAATGACGAAAAGTATGAAAAAATTGCAAGGAAAATAGCAAAACAATTTATTTATTTTTTCTTACAAACTTGTATTAGGCATTCATGCACATTATGAAAATACATATAATGTTTTCTCCGTACGTGCATACGTACAGCACCGAAAAATACACACAAAAGAACGAGGTATATCGTATTAATTAATTACAAATGTAATAATCTTTACTTTATACTTAATATACTTAATATTATAAAGAGGAAAGATCTGATTTGTATTTTTGTATGTTTGTAATGAATAAACTCAAAACTACTGTTTAGATTTCAAAATCTCTTTCACCATTAGAAGTTACTTTCACCCTGAGTAACATAGGCTACTTTTTACCGCGGGAAAATGCTTCATTCCTACGTGAAAACGGGTAATAGGCTCAACGCAGTTGAAGCAACTGGCTAAACGCCTATGATTTTAATATAGCAATGAGGCCTGGAATAGCACATAGGCTATTTTTTTATCCTACAGGGACCCATTAAACGGTTCCACGCGGGCGAAGCCGCTGGCGGAAGGCTAGTTTTAAATAATTTCCTTTTCTTCAATCTTTTTCAATTTCAATCTTTCTGGCAGCCAAATGGAGTTATTATATAATAAGGCCACATATTTTATAAAAGAAAGTATTTGTTACTGCAAAATTTAATATCATTTCTATCTTCTATCCTGAGCTAAGTTCGTATTAGAAAATCCAGTGCCGATCATCCCATACCTACGAGCGACGCGGTAAATCCGCAGTGGCTGTCGTCGTGTGAGTTATGTCGGGAAATTAACCCTGTCACCGAGCAGCGTCGCTTGAAACGTGTAGTGGATATAGTTTCCGGACCACTCCTGTAGCTTAAGGATGACACATTTTAAACCCGGAATTATTTCACGTTTGTAATCAATAATAACAAAACAACTTAAGACAATCTACTAAATTTTTTTTTCATAGACTTGCAGCTTCAGCCTCAAGCAAGCACAAGATTCTGGAGCTTAAAAGTAGCCACGTGTAAGTATGAATAGGAAACCACGTTCATCCTATTTTGGCATTAGATAAACTAAGTAGTTGTGGATGATACGAAAACAGTACACATTCTACGTACATATTTTACAATCCATTCTACTATCCATTTTTACTACTATGTATTTTGAACTATGTATAGAGTTTTTAAACTTTTAGTGAAACTTACTATCATAACTTGTTAGGTAATATATATTTCTCTGCAAACGTCTTAAGCGTCTTTAGACTTATTTACTCAAGATAAATCTGTGTGGTATTAAAAAACCCGTGAACCCATCCCATACCTGCGAGCTACACGGTCGGTTCTGAAGTACTGTCCTCGTGTGAGTTATGGCGGCAAATTAATTCTGTCACCGAGCAGGGTTGCGGGAAACGTTTAGTGGATGTAGTTTTCGAACCACGAATGTAACTATAGAAGGGCTCATTTTAATAAAAAGGGATTTTTTTCTTAAATCTTTTGTCATAGGTTTGAAGAACCTCAAATTAAGCACAAGATTCTGGAGGCTAAAGGTAAATCGTGTAAATATGAACAGGAAACCACGTTCACCCTTTCTTGACATTAAATATACTATGTAGTTTTCGTTTCTATGAATACAGTATGTGCATTCTACCATCTATTTTACTATTCTTTATTTTGTCATAGTTTTTTAAATCATATTTCTGTGCTATAATTATTGTTCTTGAATAATTATTTATTGAAAACAACTCTGTGTGATATTAAAAATCCCATACCTGCGCTTGACGCGGCAGTAAATCCGCAGCGGCTATCGTCGTGTGAGTTATAGCGGGAAATTAATTCTGTCACAGAGCAGGGTTGTGGTGGATATAGTTTGCGGACATAGAGTAGGGGTCAATGGTTTATTTTATAAACAGTCAAAAGCAGCAAGTGTTTTTACATTTTTGTAGATGACAGACAGTAAAAGTACTAGAAATTTTCCATTATTTTTATTCATTCGTATCAGACTTTTTACAACTAAACAACTTGTCGATGCAACATCAAACTAACGAAATATGATCTTGATGAAAAAGTGTTTATGTTGTTGTATTTAAGGCTAGACTAATGGAGAAAGCTTTACAATACATACCTATTTTGTATTCTTATCGATAATGTGTATACGATATACAAGTATAAAATCTATATACTTTTATAAAACAAAGTCGTGTTACTTACACCATTTATAACTCAAGAACGACTGGACCAATTTTTATGATTTTTGTATTTTTGGATTTGTCTTCGACGGGAAAAGGATAATAAGTATTAGGAATAGGAGTTAGGAGGCAAGCCAAAAACATATTTTTGCACTGTTATCTTATTTCATAACACTGCCTGTGCACTGTCATTAACCTATATCGAACAAAATGCCATAAACTTTATCCGATATAACACAAAAATTCACCAAGAAAATGGAAGTATAACAAGAGCACAACATGTCCTTTCAGACTTCCCGCCAAAACTCGTTCAACAAATTATTTTCCCATAAAAATGATCTGTCAATCATCTGTTGTTTTCTTCTTTTCGAATCTCGGACTCGCGTCTCGTTCTTTGTCAGTGTCAAAGTTGAGGTGTTTGTAACTTACTTTTTAATAATAATATATACTCATAGTACGATAAAGAAACATTAATTCCCAAAGGGTTTACGTAAACTGGATCCGGATAACTTTGCAACGCTATTCTGGATTTTCTTATATATATTGTAAAGTTTTAAGATCAGATATTTATTTCTGATATTTGAAGGCAGGACAACGTCTTCCGGGTGCGCTATACATAATAGATGTAAAATTTATAATGGTTGCAAATCTTTGCATCCCACTGATGACACGGGTCTCTTATAGGTTAATAGTTTTACTTACTAATGGCCCATTAATCCCCAATACCCCTTAGTAATGGGTATTGGGGAGCCCTGGAGCTGACTCCATCGCGCTGTTATAATGCGGATTGATGGAGAAGCGGGTTAGTCTTAACCTGCCGGAGGTTTTCAAATAGTTCATAAGGCCTTTAACAAGGTTCAACGACCGCTACCTGTCGATAAGAAGCAGGACCGATCTTCCGAAGCACGGAATCGCGCATGAAATTTGTCACTAGCGGTTACCCATCTCACACCCGACCGCACTCGTTTCGCATAGCTGCGTGGATGGCTTACGTTTCATGGCAGCCGCAGGGCCATGCGCGCTTCTTTATAACAAAATAACGTTCTGGATAGTCACATCAGTGTCAGCAGAGGGACAAAATCGATTTATTACATAAGCTTCTTATACAGCGAACTCCGGAAATAATGAGTAATAATATGTCTATGTCTTAGAGCATCAAAGTTAAATAATAAAATTTACTCACCCTTCAGTAGAGACGGCATAGCGCCTCGCTTTGATACATAATTTTTGTGCCAAATCTGGTGCTGGGGGAAGAACGCACACATTTTAATTTTGTCACACATTCACAAATATTCTTTCATCGCTACAGACGCATACATTTATAAATATGTCAATTTCAATTAACAACGTCATTTTCTATCCACCAAAAACACTAACACCGACACACACAGACACACTAGTTTAAACTAGAAAGCACATTGTGTATGGACGTTGGGACGAGGGGTTCGCCCGTAAAGGTCTTTCCTCTGACCGGTGTCATACCTGTCATAACTTGATGCTCTAAGGTCTATGTATACAATATGTATACAGAGAAAGTACTGACACATTATTATTGATATGAGAGCTCTTTCCCGGGATCAGCAAGACATGTAATAAGTAATACGGGAAATCCGTGCCACTTGCAAATTGAGAAATAGCGATATACGAGTTGAATTTGTTTTGGTTACAAATTATATGGAGATGTAATGTTAACTGGTTGGTTATTTGCTAAGAATAAAATTTATCTTAGAAGCTTATATCTAAAGCTCAGAAGATTTTATTTATATTGTAGAAAGTATTTTGAAAGTTACATTAAAGTCGAAAAGCAAAATAAATTTCTTACGCATCGATCTTTGGTTATGATGATTGTACAATATGTCTATTTACGAAAAAGTATATTATTTATAAGTAAACCGCACAAAAAGCCGCAGCCGGGCCGCATGTTTTTAAGCAATCACTGTCGCCTATGGACATGGGCAACCCCAGGGGAGCCACCCGAGCATTGCCGGCTTTGAAGGAGAGCTTTTTTTACAGCTTTTTTGAAGAATCCCATGTTATAGTCCACTGGGACTATGTATGAAACATTAATTCAGGCTCGGCCAAGACATAATATGTATAATGAGCGAAAAGGGAAAATCTGGACCATTCCTGCAAATTAAGAAACGGCTGAAAGGATTCTTATTAGCGCCAATTTTTTTGTATAAGCCGGAATTTTATCTGTGTGTGTGTTTGTCAGGCTTAAATTGCAATATAATACAACAGCTTTAAGAACAACAAAAATTAACTACAGCTCTTAGATAATTCTCGTTTAAAATTTACTTTCTATACCATACTTTAAACGATACTTTTATTTAGAAAATTCAGTTTATAATATGGCTTTATTTCTAGACACGATACTCTACAAGGGTATCCTTTCAGAAGCAGCAGCGGACGCATTACTTTAAACTGTCGGCGCCAGTGACGTGAAATCTTGTAGCGCGAGCTCTAAAGAACAGTCTGTGAGGAGTCTCTCTATCTCATCACACCCCTACACGCCCCACACAAGAATTTTTAAAGTCATGGGTACTATAGACACATAAAGAAGGACACAAGCACGCAGACCTAGAACAGATATTATGCAAACTCATTATTAAAATTTTTAGGCCGATGGGATCGAACCTCGAAATCCTGCATGGTGCACTATATGTATATACATATATTAGACATTTATTTTATTGAGAGAATTATAACTCAGCATTTTAACATGTTATACCTTTTTCTTTGTATCGGGGGGGGGGGGGGGGGACCTTCAAAAGGTACCCGGCGCCTTGGGAGAGGATACCGGGTTATGTGAGATTTGACCGTAATAAAACCCCCTCGGTGGCCTGCTTCTGCGCTTGGGGAGGACTCCGGAATCTCCAGTGGAACACACCGCTGACCTCCACGCGCGGCTCCCAGAATGGGCCCATCTTCGGGAAAGCAGTTAAGTTCTCCTGCACCTTCCCTTACGGCGGCATGCGGCCACGCACACACCAAATCCTTCCCGGGGCCGCTGGCTGGGCGGATCAAGCTCCCATTCACACCGTCCACAATCCCGGAAGCCCCCTTTTAGTGGCCTCTTAGGCAGGGGATACCGTAGCTCTATTCTTAATCCCGAAACTACAGAGTCTTAACATGTTGTACCTACATTTCATTTACCAAGTCTTGGTAGGTAATATTTGTTGGTGTCATATTTTTAAATTTATAACGAAACATCAAGTAAACTTAATCTGACATATTGCTGCAACTCTTTTTGCGTACCACTGCTGGGCACGGGTCTCTCCCCATTATTGGTTAGGCCGACATATTACACAAAATAATAATTTGTAATTTAACTAAATTGTAATCTATGTTATATTTTTTAATTCTAACAAAAATAGTTCTATCTTTCTGAAGAACTGAGTATATTTAAACGTCGGCGCCGCTAAAGTGCTATCTCTTAAAATGTCGCGAGTTTTAAGAGCGCTCGTGAGGTTTCCAGTCTCTCACTGTCTCATTTCTCAGCGTCCGACAAACATTCTTAATCCGTCTCGGTTCAACGCAAAACGTGTGCAAGGACTTGGAGAGCGTGTAGTGTTTCGAGGATGCGGTCATTAGGATAAGGAGCTGGGGGTGTTTTAGCTGTGTTGTGGGTGCTTTTGCGTTTATTGCCACCGATATGTTTTACAGTCTCTACTAGACACCAGTTTTTTTATTTACTCGTAAAAGTAACTAAATGGAAATGTAAGAAAATTGTAGTCATTTGGTATTATTGAATGTGTAAGGCATACTTTTCTATTTGCTAAATGGATCAAGTTTTGGAAAACACATTATCATTAGAATTTTTTTTAATTATCATTTCTAAATTATTTATTATGCGATTGTAGAGTAGCGGAGAACGGTATTTTTAATTATAGATTTGACAATAAATGTATCATAAGTTTAACGGGTAATGTTTTGCCAAATTGAACTTTTTGAAAAAGCAACTATAATAAAATAGCTGTTACGTCCTACATTGTATACTTAGTCTTTGGAGAACAATTTAAGTATCCTCTTATTGTAGCAGAAACGGACTGAGTATTTTCTAACGTCGGTGCCAGTATAGTGCTATCTCTTACAGTTGCGAGTTTTAAAGAATAGTATCTCACTGTCCCATATCGCAGCGTCCGACAAACATTCTTACTCCGTCTCGGTTCAACGCAAAACGTGTGCAAGGACTGGGAGAGCGTGTAGTGTTTCGAGGATGCGGTCATTAGGATAAGGAGCTGGGGGTGTTTTAGCTGTGTTGTGGGTACTTCTGCGTTTATTGCCACCGATATGTTTTTGTTTCGATAACTAAGTGGAAATGCTAAAAGAATCTAGTCTTTTAGTGTTGTTCAATGTGTTCAATGTGTAGTGCTGTCACTGTTTTATTCTTTTACACGATTCAACCTTTATCGTTAAATTTAGCAGTTTAAGCACTACCGGGAATATTTTGGCAAATTTTTTTTTTTAGAAAAACAACAATAAAATACCTTTTTAGAATCTACTACTGTACTTTCGAAGTGATTTTTATACGAGTACTGTACGAATATATATATTTATAATTATATTTTTTTTGTCCCGGTATTTTTGTTTTCTTTTAAAGGTCTCGACGTTTGAAATGTATACCTTATTATTACTGTTACTGTCCTACAACCATTCTTACTTCGTCTCGGTTCAACGTAAAACGCGTGTAAGGACTGGGAGAGCATGTAGTGTTTTGAGGTACTCGTAATTAGGATGAGGAGCTCGGGGTGTTTTAGCTGTGGTGTGGGTGCTTTAGCGTATATTGCCACCGATATATTTTACCGTTTCTTGTAGACTGTTACTTTCCTAACTAAGTGATGGCTGGAATACTTTGTTGTTACCGTGAAACATAATATTATTCTTCTTCGACAACTTTATTACTAAGTATATTTTCACTAAAACAAAGATAAATGTAGTATACATAATAATTTATAAAATAAATGACACAATGTAAATGTACATTTTTATGTTTGTTATTTGTTAAGTTTTAATTATTGTAACATTTGCATACCTCATGAAGGTAAATATGGCGAACCAACACCTTTTGTAAACACCCATATTTGTGCAAATAAAAGTCTTTGTCTTTGTCACTTTACGAGTATGTTCGTTCGTTCGTTCAAATTTTTACTTGTATTGAGTCAACTTAACTTTTTTTACTTCTAGTAATTCCAACATGTTATTAAGTATTAGGTATCTATACAAATAAAAAAAATTGGAGTGTCTGTTTGTAGTATTAAAATAACTGCTCTTTATTACACGCATATGAATGTATGTACGGTACATTACGATAATTTTTTATTTTTTATTTTTGTCTGTCTGTTCCGGCTAATCTCTGAAAAGGCTGGACCGATTTTGACCGATTTGGACTTTCATTGGCAGGTAACTGATGTAATAAGGATTAACTTGGACACTTTTATTTGAGAAAAAAATTAAAACTAAAGTCCACGCGGAAGAAGTCGCGGGTGGCCGCTATTTATAAATAAAATAAAAAACTTGAAAAATCATGTGGTGTGGTGGTACACCGGATAGGAACGAAGTTCCTTATTATGAAAATATTAATTTTAAGTTCTAAGTTTTAAGGTATAAATAAAATAATTATTCGGGTAAACATTTTTTAATTATGATTTTTTTATCGATAAAAAGCAAAGAGAGAGAGAGAGACAGACAGAGAAACGCGCGCACGCCGCACGGCAAAAAGTGTCGTTACAACTTTTCGTCTTAATTTTTTCCGTCTAGCCCCCTTTCGCAACGCGCGATAAGGAACTTCGTTCAAAAAACCTTCTCTAACTGTTATATGTATAAAGTTCTTTGGAATTGACTTTTGAAATGTTATTACATTGACGTCCGACTTCAGCGGAACAAAACGCGTCCACTACACGACATGAAATAAATCTGGATTTTTACTTTTTATCGTAGCAATAAAGATGTTTACATAGATTGTCGTTTGAACGCCGTAATGTTACTTTGTCCCGGAACTAGTAATAAAAACGTTGACAAGAGTTGCATGACGGTTTACAATGTATTAAATGCTACAATGTGATTTTTATAACCCCGAAGTATTATTGGTGAAACATTGCTTTTATTGCGCAAACACGTGTTGAATTGTTAGATGTTTAAAAACTATTACTTCAGGATTGAAGTGAGAAAAAAGTGCAACCATTTTCAAAGGGGAGTTATTTTAAATAAATAAAAACGTCGTAAGTGTGAAGAAATAACCAGCTGGAATAAATGGAAGTGGACAGTGAAGTGGAGAAAATGGAGTAAGATGAATTAGTAGATTTGAATTCGTTTTCTATACTTACATTTCGGGAATCCGCACATTTATTGGCGAGTATAACATATATCAGTTAACAAAACAAGTACTTATTTGCAATCGTCATGTGAAACATGTGATTGACTTCACATGTTTTAAGCAAGTGCTTAAAAATCAAGCGTCATACTAAGTGATATTGTTGTGAGATTTAGCACGTAAAATATAACATCCAGCTTATAGAAAATACTTTTTTTGTCGCTTTGGTTCCAGAGTATAATTATTTGATTTGTGTTTAACACGGTTTCCCAAATGTAGGAAATTGATCTAGACATGTCAAGTTAGGAAATCTGATTTATCGGCTTTTTAAATGTTCAACCATTGGTCACGGTCTCTTCTCAGGATTAAATTACAATTTCAAAATTATTAGTCTGTAGGCTAAATCTACCACGTTTTTTAAATATAGAAATGAAGATGTCAAGAGATAAATACGCACCAAAGTTGCGCGATCAGGATTTGAACTCTGATTTCTATGTATATCTGATGCTTCAACTAAACTTTTTGTCCTCCTTAAGATAGGTCTGTGCTTCCAAAATGTGAGTTATTAAATCCAAATCAATACGGACGAAGTTGAAGGCACAAGCTAGGAGATATATAAACAAAGTGTTAATTTAATAGTCTTCCACCACAATATGTTACCTGCGACACGGAATGGGCGGCACTGTAGCGCAAGTTGTCGCAAATATATTGACTGCATACATTATCCGATATCGGATGATTTTGTAGTTCGCATCGACAAAATATTTATATATTAGGTTTGTTGCATTGTATGGAATAGGAAATGAAAGTTAACCGGTTTAGTTATGGATTTAAGAAGCCAAATTACAGTAAAGACTAAAAATATACGAAGTATAAAAGAATATCTTTAAATAATAAGATGGCCCAATAGAGATCAGTAATTTAATATTATAAAATATTTTAATAAGAAAAAGAAGCTTCTCTAAAGGAAATTTTATTTTTTACGTTACTACTACTGATTACACAGGACAGGACAGGATTGAGTAATTAATACATTGGTACTTCACTCTTTGGTACTTTTAATCATAGATTTTTATACTTATAATTTATACTACATAGTCAAAGTTATGACTTTATTTATTATAGATTTATTATGATAAATCTATGCTTTTAACTCTTTACGGAGGCTTCATTTTTTTAAATTCTTACATTCTTACATTTCATTAGGTATTGAAATTTTATATATAGTTTAAATGTATTTCCGATTACTTAGATTGTAGTGCAATGTATAAGCTTCGTAATCTCGTCACCAACTTTGCAAACTTTTTCACAAAATCAAGGAAACAAGTTACAGTGAAGTTTATTGTACAAGCACGGCCATAGGGGAAGGTGAATGGGAAATATCAATCGCTCCGAATTCTGCCCACGGGGGGCGCTGAATGCCAAACTCACGACTTACCTAATGATGCATTACTTTGATTCAATAGATCGAGCTTCCCTACAGATAACCGTAAACGAACATTCCTAAGCAATAAGCTTCGACCTATACTCAACTCTACGCTTTTAATGTTAAAGTTCGATTTGGAGTGCAGCTTTTTGTGTAGTTCGTGTGTTTGGATTGTGGAGTACTGTCAGTAGCAGGTCGAACCATGGTTGAACAGCAAGGGAACTATTTATTGTCATCGTAATGTCAAATTCAATTCCCGGGCTAAGTAACGTTTTGTCGCCTATATGTCTACGCCACTACGCGTTGTAGCTATATATTTATGTTTACCATAATGTCGTCGTCATATCGTACTTGAATGTCCAAATCGCCTTTTTTATATAACAAATAGGAAACCCAAATCTCTAACGTGGCTTGTATAAGGTATCTTTCTGTCCCTTTAAAAAACTCCTGCGGCAAATCATACTCGGCATAATGCTACGTTAAACTCGTAGCAGCTCGTAGCGTTCACTTATGTGTATAAATATGTTACAAATTGTGAAGGAATCTTTACAGTTGCATATTTAAAAAGATTTAAGAATTGGTTTGCTGAAATTTTCAACGGTTAATTTTATTTTTATACTGAAATGCTTCATACTAAAATAGTATGGAAATTATTTAGTGCAATAGTAACTCGCATTGTTGGTATTTTTATTAAATACAGTATAGAAGATGCTACGACTTCAAGATCCAACATCAAACTCCCGTACAAGTTCACTGATTTAAAAGGTCTGATTCATACAATTGGTTAATTATGTGAGTATAGTTAGCTACACCATACTTTCTTACCTTAAACAACTTCAAAAAATTACAACAAGAACTTTGTACTACCTTTTCCCAACAGAAAATCAATTCTTCTTCCATACTTTCTGAGTCAAATTCAGTCAATTCAAGTTCTACTTTGAAAAAATTACGATATTTGCTTTACACTACCGACACAGACTTTTACTTGTATTATTCTGAATCTGCAATAAAAGTAAAAAGAGAATATAGGCTAGAAGTCCGTTTGAAATTAACTGTAAAGTTTTGACATACTTATTCGCCAAAGCACTTTGTGCTTCTGTTTCATCCCTGTGTATTCTTTACGCTTTGTGTGGATATTAAAATAGTGCAGAGCTTTGTACTTGCCGCTCGTAACAATTATTGTATGCAGATACTTGCGTTTGTAATGGTTCATGTGGAGGGCCTTATAAAACACATTGAGGCCTCAAATAGGGAATAGATTTTTTTATATTGTAATACCTATTTATATTTTATCCGAGACTTAATTAGTATAACTATAGCAAAAACCTTAAATTTCACATCAACTATTTCACTTCATTCTGTATACCTAAGTGGCTGGATGTAGTTATTTTCCAATTATCATCCATTTTTGTCTAGGCACGTAAAATTCACTCAGTAACCCAAAATTATTCTCAAAGATTAATGATATTCCCGTATTGGAGTCGCGTGGTGGAGTAAGCTCCGGGATTAAGAATAGAGCTACGGTATCTGCGGCCTGATCGTAAGAGGCGACTACAAGGGGTCTTCCGGGGTTGAGAGTAGGAGCTCGAGCCGTCCAGCCAGCAGCTCCGGGAAGGGCAACGGTGTGTGCGTGGCCGCAAGCCGCCGTAAGCATCGGAAGGTGCAGGAGAGCACATCTGCTCTCTCAATGATGGGCCCGTACTGGGGCGTCGCGCGTGGAGGATACCGGTGCGTTCCACTGGAGATCCCGGAGTCCTCCCCAAGCGCGGGTGCAGCCTTCGAGGGGTTTTTAGTACCGGTACCCTCTCACAAGGTGCGGGTTCCTTTTGAAGTTGAATAAAACTAAGTGGAAAAAATAAACACTTGTATTGTGTGGGCGTCTAGATATACTTAAATTTAATTGCAATTTAAGAGGGTATTAAAAAGGTATCAGCGTCAGTCTGATAAGGACAAAAAATTGACACAGACAGTTAATGTATCCGCTATTAAGTACTTAAGCGTTCTGCAACTATTGCTTGGACTATAAGGAACATAGCCTGCGCTAAGCCGGAAAGATAACGCATTTCCCGCCCTCTAATATCCGTAAATCACGACACCGTGCATACAAGCATTACATGTAACTTAAACATTCCCTACACAGCAACAACTAAAAAAGAATTTTATGCCTCTACAATAAAGTTCATTATCAATTGTGTAAGTTGTAACGTTAGGATTTTGGTCTGGTCTAACCCATACCGCCAGAAGCACTAAAGTTTGTTCTTTACGACGCACTTTTACACGCCTGTTCTGCTAAATATTTATAAATAACAACAACAGTTCTTGTCTTCTAAAATATGCTCATACGAGCGTGCTTTGAAAGTTTCACTCTAAGCTTAATACCTCAAGGCTAATCAAATTTTAAATATTGCTGAGAACAAGACGGCAAGCTCTTGGACCTGAAAAAGTCTACATTTTAACTCATAAATTCATAGTTTTTACACACATTATTAGGGTACTTAGCGCTAGAAAGCTAATGATTTTATATGTCTATCAAAATATGTGGCTTGGCCGTTTCATTACTTCAGACATCATATAATAGCATTACATAAAAGCTAAAAGCATCAACATATTGACAGGTATGACACCCATCAGAAGAGTGGTCTTTACGGGCGAACCCCTCGTCCCAACGTCCATGCACAATGTGCCTTCTAGTTATACAACTAGTGTGTCTGTGTGTGTCAGTTTTGTCGGTGCATAGAAAATGACGTTGTTAATTGAAATTGATATATTTAGAAATGTATGCGTCTGTAGCGATGAAAGAATATTTGTGAATGTGTGACGAAATTAAAGTGTGTGCGTTCTTCCCCTGCACCAGATTTGGCACAAAAATTATGTATCGAGGCGGGGCACTATGCCGTCTCTACTGAAGGGTGAGTTAGTACCTTTGATGCTCTAAGCATAAAAGTAACGGACGTCTTTATGACGGTAGCGTGCCTTCGAAGTCCAAAAATATGCATGAAATGAAATGTCCTACTAGCGCTCATCTACGTTACTCAACTTAGAATTGAAACTTGTAACACACTTGTATTCTACCGTTAGTGCAAGCTTCTTGATGAATATGCATACAAATTTCATATAAGCTCCTACCTCTGCCTATTCGAGTAACCCCTTTTCCATATTCTAACAACGCTGAATCGCAAAGCCATTGGACCAACATCGTGATCCTAGCCCATCGGCGGATGGAGGTTGAGAGCAAACAACAAAGGGTTGTGTCTAACAATTTGTCCCTTGATTGGGCGCCAGGCCGCCCCTGTCACTCGCGACTTGCTACTAAGTGCACAGCGCAAACGTAGGGCAAGGGCTGGCGCAAGCTATGAACATTTGGCGATTTAAAATAGCGATTAACGTTTTATTGGATCTGGTATTAACATAAATTAAACGAGACAAAAAATCCCAAATATTCAGCCCGCTGCGGATAATGTCATGCGTAACCAAGAGCTTGAACTTTAACTTTCATTCACTGGACACCCCAAAGTATTTCAAAGGTGCTAACTAAGGCCAGAAATAAGGTACAGTAAGAACCTCATAGGCCATCTAGGTTCTTTTTAGAAGGTTACAACAAACTTTCTTTATTCCCAACCTATGTAGACGACCCGCGTGGCGCAATAATTACCATGCTGGACTATCGAGAGGTCCCGGGTTCGATTCCCGGCGAAACAGAAATTTGAATGATGAGTTTAAATTTCTGTTCTCGTACTGGGTGTTTGTGTTCCTGTCTTAGTATGGGTCCATGGTACCCACGACACAGGGTATTAAGTACCTTACTGTGGGGCTATAAGTGTGTAACGTTTATTTATTTATATTGTACAACTGTCACCATGCCGGACGACCAATCGGAGGTCCCAGAATTGATTTAAGATTAAGCAAATATTAAAATGATAAGTTTCAGTTTGTGTTTTCGGTTTGCGTGTTCATGTTTATGTGTGTGTCCATGGTACCCACGTAACAGTGTATATATACCCTACTGTGGTGCTTAGAGCGTGAAACGTTATTTATTCCTCTTAATTAACCACCTTTCCATATAGCTCTAGCATTGCTCACAGTTAATGCTAAAGAATCCGCCCTCGTTCATTCCGTGTACCATACGTCAACTGGCAGGTGTGTACGATTGTCGATAGCGTCACTTGAATTCCTGATGCAAGGGATTCAGTTTTGAGCTTTTACCGTCGAGTGTTGGGGCTAATCGAGGGCCCTAGGACGACGTTTTTAATTTTCGCCCCATAGCGCGAAGTGTACCGTCTTGTGGGGCGCATTTGAAATATAGATTAGGGGAGGAACTGTTAGGGCTTACGTTTCCCCTGTTTTACATCTAGACGTCTTTGTTTTGAAATATTTGATCTTTGGCGTGTTGTTAGGTTGAAGTATATTCTCGGATCATGAGGGTTGATGGGTAGATACATAGAATGTATGACTGATATCGATTTCGTTAAATCCAGGGAATTTATACCTGTTTTTAAACAATAAAATTCCCTTATAGCACTCCACTTTCTAAATAGTGGAGTGCTATATATAAACAGGTCTAAACCTATACTCAGCAGTGGGACATAAAGAAAGGTAGATTTTTTTTTATCAGAAGCCCGATATTGGAAGCCATGATCAAAATTGCTTTACAGTTGACAAAAAAACAATGGCAGTAAACTCATAAATAGTCGAGGTTCCTCCAGGTTTTTCCGCCCTCAATTCATTATGCAGGTAATTCGGGTGCTTGCTGAGGTAGCGATTATATATCAGGGCATTAGGGCGCACTCTACAGTCCATCAGAGCACGGGCTCATAGAATAGTGGGGCGCAGAGAGTACTCCAAAAGAGTCAACACTCTTGTTTTATTTTAAATTAACTTTTTGGCAAGTAGTGAGAGATAGATACATATTGTGTTTTTTTCTTTAGATGGATATACCAGCAGGATGAGTAAATAAAAAAAAATGGGTTGCACTCCGGTAGTGCCGGCAGAAGCGAAAACTTGAACAATAACGTTGTGCATTTTTGATATTTTGGAATGGTTAGGGAATAATTTCGCACGAATTGCTTTTATTATCAGTATTATTTTTCATCTAGTATTTTCAGTAGGTTTTCATCTAGTATTTTTATAAAGTACTCACTCATTTTCTTTCACTATTTCTTCGTCACTTTTCACGTACACCGCCATCTATGAGAACTTCATAAAACTAAACAGTAAATAAACACTTGCTTAAGAAACAATCAATTACATTGATACATTTTATTAGTTTACATTCACGACATAAGTGAATAATTGAGATGATAACTATCCTATCCAGTAAGTTAGACCAAAATACGGGTACATGTGAAATTTGTTTGAAATCGGTTCTGTAGTTTTGGAGTTTATTGGCAACATACATCGTGACACAAGATTTTTATATATATAAAGATATAGACAGTCGAGCCGTCATCAGCTGTCACCCCTCCGTCTTACGAATATTCGATCAGGCCACGTGACCTGACGCGAGCTTAACATTTTTTGCCCATCCCAAAAAAAGTGCACAACGCCGCTAAAGAAGTTTTCACTTAAAAAACTAGTAAATTTTACTAATTTAGCGATACTACACTTTGAAAGTGTTAGTGGCACAGTACTTCTGAAAAAGTGCGGCATATGACATTCCTGCTAGAAATTTCATTAGAAAAGGCATTTTAAAGAGTATTAATTTTGTTCATGTCTTTGTGTGTTTTCATGGTCACAGGAATCCTTATGTGGGTCTAGGAGTGTGAAGCGTTATTTAAATAAATACTATAAATACTAATTATAAATATAATACGTGGTGCCCCAATACCGACGTGGCTTCGGTGACTTAACCACCAAATAATTTTCAATGTTTATTAAGCTTCAGGATTAAAAGTAGAGTTACGGTATCCCCTGCCTGATCGTAAGAGGCGAATAAATAGGGGCTTTGGGGTTGTGGGCGGTGAGAGTGCGAGCCCGATCCGTCCAGCCAGCCGCCCCGGGAACGATGGCAGTGTGTGTGTGTCGGCATGCCTCCGTAAGCAACGGAAGACGCAGGAGAGCCCATCTTCTCTTACGAGGACGGGCCCGTTCTGGGGCGCCGTGCATGAAGGACACCGTTGCGCTCCACTAGAAATCCCGGAGTCCTCGCCAAGCGCAGAGGCAGGTCACCGAGGGGGTTTTAATGCGGTAGAAATACCACATAACCCGGTATCCCGCTGGACGGGTCGAGCTACAACTCACACCGTCCGCAACCCGGAAGCTCCATTTTAGTCGCCTCTTACGATAGGCAGGGGATACCGTAGCTCTATTCTTAATCCCGAAGCTACAGGGACTGTACTCAAAGTACTTACCACCTAAATTCATCATTCAAATACACGATATCATATCAAACACGAAACACTGTCAAAAAAGGGGTCCCTCTACAAATTCCCTTTGTTCTGTGACGTGTGTCAGAAAAAACGTGGCAATGTAGTACACTCGCGCTTTTATGGTAATTGTTCGAAATGGCGGCGCCGTGCCGTACCTTCTCTGTTACGTCACAGCGCAATGTGTTTTGTACTTTTTTACCGAACATGTAGATTATTTCTTCTAATGTACAATATTGGAAAAAGGAGCACAAGCCACGCTCCAACCTGGTGGACTGACGACCTAAAGTAGACAGCGGGAAGTCGCTGAATTCAGAAGGCACAGGACTGGACGGAGTGGCGAATGTGGGGAGGCCTTTGTCCAGCAGTGGACTACTAAAGGCTGGTCGTTCGATGGACACTTCAAACAACCTTCCAGCTGAGGCATTCCCAGTGGACTATAACATGGGGTTCTTCAAGAAAGCTGTAAAAAAAGCTATCCTCCAAAGCCGGCAATGCTCGGGCGGCTCCCCTAGGGTTGCCCGTGTCCATAGGCGACGGTGATCGCTTAACATCACGCGGCCCGTCTGCCTTATTGTTAGGTTTATTTATAAAAAAAACTACTGTTACTCAAGTACTGAATTAAAAGAAAATATCTTTAAGTAACATAACGCTTATGGTCTAAGATCGAGTTCTCTTTGTTATGATAAAATTTTGTTTACCTTTATAAAATGACTAGCCTTCCGGCAGCGGCTTCTCCGGCGTGGACCCGTTTAATGGGTACCCGTAGGATAAAAATAAAAAATAGCCTATGTTAGCACATAGGCTAATTCCAGGATTCCAGGCTTCATTGCTGTATTAAAGTTATAGGCGTTTAGTCAGTTGCTTCAACCGCGTTGACCCTATTACCCGTTTTCACGTAGGAATTCAAGTAGGAAAAAAAATTTGCCTATGTTACTCAGGGTGAATGTAGCTTTCTAATGGTGAAAGAATTTTTGAAATCAGAATAGAAGTTTTTGAGTTTAATCATTACAAAAATACAAATCTTTCCTCTTTATAATATTAGTATGGACATACCTATTCGTACGTTTTAAACTAAATTACAATTACTATTCTAAGCTTAAAAAGTGAATCTAGAATCAATCGATAGGATATTTATCTGTCTGGTTACGATTTTTTTAACATTTCACACTCACCCCACAGTAGGGTAGATATACCCTGTGTCGTGGGTACCATGGACACACACAAAGACAGAAACACAAACACCCAGACCGAGAACAAAAATTTTAAATTCGATGATCATGATCGGCAGTCCGGCATGGTAACCATTGCGCCACACGGGTTGTTATATACATATAATACTTACAAAATAGTAATAAAGCATAAGTTATAAAGTACTATTGGTATTGATACGTATGTATATGTTGTGTTTGTATCATATTTAGAAATCTGAACAGTCCCCCTCCCCCGAGATAGATGTCACCCTCCTTCCGTTTCCTGTTGTCAAACGATGAAGGCATTGACATGATCCGGTCGGGTAACTGTAATTACACCGATACAGAAATCAAAGGGAACGAATATTTATATTTTTGTTTTACCCTTTTCATTTCTGCTTAATGTCTCGCAACCAGTTTCCTATTAGAATTTGAACTTAAGGATATAGATTAGGATTCTAGTACTACTGCATACTTTAATTTTAAATAAGCGTGATTTCCTTAATTTCCTGATATTTCAATAAAAAGTATTGCAAGATCGTTTACCATAATTTATCTCTTTAGACAAACTGGAGCAATCTATACAATACAAATAAAATTGGATTATCTGTTCTGATAAAATAACCGCTTTTTACTACATCCATATGAATGTATACACGGTACATATACCAAAATAACATTTTTACAATTTTTGTGTGTCGGTCTGTCTATCTGTTTGTTTAGTTAATCTCTGAAACACCTGGACCTATTTTGACGGGACTTACACTAGCAAGCAGCTGATGTAATAATGAGTCACTTAGGCTACTTTTGAAGCGGGCCAAACGGGCGCAGTCAAGTTTGAGATGGGTGACCGCTAGTGGCAAAAATTTCATGCGCGTTTCCGTGCTTCGGAGGGCACGTTAAGCCGTCGGTCCCGGTTGTTGTCGATAGATAACAGTCGTTAAACCGTGTCGGAGGCCTTATGGGCGGTTTGAAAACATCCGACAGCGGGTTGGCCACTAACCCGCATCTCCACCAACCCGCATTGGAGCAGCGTGGTGCAGTAAGCTCCAGGCCTCCCCAATATTGGGGAGAGACCCGTGCCCAGCAGTGGGACGCAAAAAAGGGTTGCAGCCTAGGCTACCTTTATTTTAGAAACATTCTAAAACTCAAGTCCACGCAGGAGAAGCCGCGCGCGGCCGCTAGTCTATACTAAAATTATGAATGCGGAAGTGTTAATATTTGGATGGATGTTTGTTGATCAATCGCACAAGAGCGGCAGATCGGAACGGACGAAATTTGTCATAGTCGTATATTGGTTATGCCGGATAAATCACCTGAGTGAAACCGGGCCGGATCATTAGTAATTCCTTATTTAATCAATTTGGATATTGAGTTTTTTTTCTGTATGTACTGTGCTTCTAGTACAAACGACTTACATTGTATCATGACTTACATTGTATCATGACTTACATTGCATTAATGACGCTAAAGTCAATTTTAATTATAAGAAAACAAAACTTTTATAGGGTCTCTGCTTTCCTTGAATAGCAGATATCATTATATGTATTTATGACACGATAAGGTATCAGATAGCGTGACAATTTTCCAGAACCATTTTCTTTTCCAGTGAAGAGGAAAATTGATAGGATCGGATGACAGGGTTCCAATTAATTTTAAAGGATACGCAGTTCCCTTAATCCTCTTAAGATTATTCGCTCATACGACTTCGTAATGTTGTGCTAATTAAGAAATAGAGAAGGTATATCTCATCGTTAATCGGACATATATATCAGAAGAAATGTTTGGAATTTATTACAGCCAGTTTGACGAACCGTGTGGCTCAATGGTTGCCGTGCCGGACTGCCAATGAAGGGTCACCGATTTGATTCCCGGCAAAGCAGAAATTGCAATGATGGGTTTTAACTTCTGTTTTCGGTCTGGGTGATTTAGATCTGTGTGTTTGTGTTGGGGTGTCTGATGGACTATATAACACAAAAAAAAATAATCAAATCGAACCAGTAGTTCCCGTTCCTGAGATTAGCGCATTCAAACAAACAAACTCTTAGCTTTATATATTAGTAAGTACAAAGGAAACAGCAGGAGGTGGAATATCTAGTTATCTTTATAGGTTTCTTTTTTCGTTTAGATCTTTTGGAATTTTTTGAATCCCTGAATCCGGACCTTTATCCGGGGGGGGGGGGGGGCAGCTGCCTCCCTCTGCACCCCCTCAGTACGTCCATGTATCCAACTTAATATTATAAATGCGAAAGTGATTTGTTTGTTACTCTTTCACGCGAAAACTGCGATCATCATGAAACTTTGTACATATGTATATTCTTGGAGTTATCAAAATTAAAATAGGATACTTTAAAAAAATAATTATCCCGGGTAAAACCGCGGGGCACAGCTAGTATTTCATAAATACAACAAGAAAGTTAAAACAAAACAAGACTACGACATGTTTTATGCAAGTTCCAGTCTTTACAACCGAGCTATTCAGAGTATTATAAGTTCGTTTTACATTTCAGTTTTAGTAAAGATCGCATTAATCACATCTCTAAGGAAGGGAGTCATGTATGGACACATAAATCAAGTCATCGAACATTAGCCTCACGACACTTAGCGCTGCGACGACTTGATATAAATTATGATTGTTCAATATTCAATCGAGGCAAGTCTTGATTTTATTTGACTGAACGTATAAGGAACGTATAAGGAATTGGTAGGTGGTTGAACTATTAGTCCCTGCTTCGTGATTAAGCACAGAGCTACGGTATCCCCTGCCTGATCGTAAGAGGCGACTAAAAGGGGACTTCCGGGGTTGCGGACGGGGAGAGTCGGAGCTCGATCCGTCCAGCTAGCAGTCCCGGGAAGGACGGCAGTGTGTGCGTGGCCGAATGCCACCGTAAGCATCGGGAGGTGCAGGGGAGCACATCTACTCTCCGAAGATGGGCCCATTCTGGGCTCCGCGCGTGGAGGTCACCGGTGCGTTCCTTAGGAGATCCCGGAGTCCTCCTCAAGCGCAGAGGCAGGCCAGCGAGGGGGTTTTGGCTGCAACCCTTTTGCGTCCCACTGCTGGGCACGGGTCTCTCCCTCTTATTGGGGAGGCCTGGAGCTTACTCCACCACGCTGCTCCAATGCGGGTTGGTGGAGATGCGGGTTAGTGGCCAACCCGCTGTCGGATGTTTTCAAACCGCCCATAAGGCCTCCGACAAGGTTTAACGACTGTTATCTATCGACAACAACCGGGACCGACGGCTTAACGTGCCCTTCGAAGCACGGAAACGCGCATGAATTTTTTTGCCACTAGCGGTCACCCATCTCACAACCGACCGCGCCCGTTTGGCTTAACTGCATAGACCGTTTGCGTTCTACGCTAGCCGCCGAGCCATGCGCGCTTCGGTCTGGGGTTTTAGTGCGGTCAAATCCCACATAACCCGGTATCCTCTCCCTAGGTGCCGGGTACCTTTTGAAGGTTTCCCCCCGACACCAAAAAAAAAGATAGTAGAAGAATTATCGTTCGCCCGGGGAAGTTCCACCGCTGCACCCACTACTGCCGTGAACCAATTCTATTGTGTTTCGGTGGAAAGGTTCAGTTGCCGGCCACACTTACATGAGGTGACCATCAGCCTCCGGCGTAGCAGCGCAACTGCATACGACCTCAGACAAGACTTAGTTATGCTTGCTTGAGGTTGTATGTAGATGTGCATGGGCTGCAGCGACCACTTAACACCACGTGGCCTGCATGCTCGTCTGCTACTCCATTAAAAAAAACTATCTGAAAGATCTTTTGTGGCTGTTAGAAAGGAAAGAGGAATTATAATTAAGGTACACCAAAGAAATCTGCACGAAACTATTGGATACTTATATGAAAAGTATGTCTCCGAAGCTGTAACGGAAATTGCTGTTAAAGTTTGGAATATTTTTAAATAAGCGTACAGTATATGTTATAAACATTATCACAAGTTGTGGTAGGTGCAATAGCCGTATGCATTCTTTATAGGGTTGTAAAGATTATTTTTCAGATTTGCACAAGTATACGGACTTAAAACATATTATACCGGTTTTAGATACGATGACTGACACGAAATTATTAGGATGAGATTTCCACGTGTGGAGTATTTATTTTTTCATAGAAATGTGATATTTTCCCCGTGTAAAAAGTAGCCTAAGTCACTCTCCAGTTCCCCACCTATATCCACACAATCAGCTCAATCTCCGCACCGTCGCGACAGGAAAAAAGACGAAAACCACACTTTCTTAGTAATAATATTATTATTAGTGCGGATTATCCAATGAATATTAAACAAGCTGAATTTTTTTTTAATTTTAAATAGTAATATGTATATTTTTATTTTTAAATATGTCATTACAATAATGCAGTAGCTATTTCGTACTTTTAGATGCTGAAAAATATAGCTATTTCTTACTTTTAGATGCTGAAAAATAGGTATCTGAATGACAATAGAGGATTGTACGCGTGATGTATTTACATAAGTAATTCATCTGTTTTGCAGCGGGATTGTGCCGCGTGTTCGTATTAGAATGCTATCATTTTCAAACATCACACTCATTTGTCATTCTACAACAAAGAGCCGCCCATTTCTCTACAAATTCTCGTTGTAACGCCATACTGCTATATAAGCAAAGCTCTATGATTAATTTCAATAGAGATTTAAATTGATATCTAATTCAATAGCTATTTCGTAGTTTTAGATGCTGAAAAATGGGTATCTGAATGACAATAGAGGATTGTACGCGTGATGTATTTACATTTCATCTGTTTCGCAGCGGGATTGTGCCGCGTGTTCGTATTAGAATGCTATCATTTCCACACATCCCACTCATTTGTCATTCTATAACAAAGAGCCGCCCATTTCTCTACAAATTCTCGTTGTAACGCCATACTGCTATATAAGCAAAGCTCTATGATTAATTTCAATAGAAATTTAAATTGATATCTAATTCAATAGCTATTTCGTAGTTTAAGATGCTGAAAAATGGGTATCTGAATGACAATAGAGGATTGTACGCGTGATGTATTTACATTTCATCTGTTTCGCAGCGGGATTGTGCCGCGTGTTCGTATTAGAATGCTATCATTTCCACACATCCCACTCATTTGTCATTCTATAACAAAGAGCCGCCCATTTCTCTACAAATTCTCGTTGTAACGCCATACTGCTATATACGCAAAGCTCTATGATTAATTTCAATAGAGATTTAAATTGATATCTAATTCAATAGCTATTTCGTAGTTTTAGATGCTGAAAAATGGGTATCTGAATGACAATAGAGGATTGTACGCGTGATGTATTTACATTTCATCTGTTTCGCAGCGGGATTGTGCCGCGTGTTCGTATTAGAATGCTATCATTTCCACACATCCCACTCATTTGTCATTCTATAACAAAGAGCCGCCCATTTCTCTACAAATTCTCGTTGTAACGCCATACTGCTATATAAGCAAAGCTTTATGATTGATTTCAATAGAGATTTAAATAGATACCTATCTAAAAAATGACTTGCTCCGCCGAATCACTTGGGGCAACACGGCATTCCTAGTTATAAGGAGATATATGCAGCAATGAGACGCCAAAAAGGTTGATAAGAATAAATATTTCCGCAAGTGTGTTTTATTTCTTTAACCTAAATTATTTTTTTAAACAAATCAAGGGAATTTGAGTGATATTGTAAGGTAACTTTTTAAAGTATTTAGAAACGATGTACTTATCTCTTTGTATTTAGCAAGCATCAACTCAACATTTCATAGATACAGTATATTGAATTAGTATATAAATCTATATTTATATCGAACAGTATATCGAATGTCAATATTTTAAGGTTCGAAAAGTGTGGTTTAATGGTATTTGTCTGAGATGTATGATTGATACGTATTATGTACTCGTACCTACCTATTAGTTCCGCGTTTAAAACATTGTAGGTAATGCCGTTGCCGTGTCTTAAAGTTTAATAATCTGTCTATTCATTTATGACTCAATTGTATATTAGTAGTAGTATATATAAAAAGTCTAGTGTGTTGATATCTTTATTAACTTGTCGAAATAATTTAATAATCTAAATTATAGATTCTAAAAAGTGTTAGGTTGTTAACAAAACAAGGGGACTGCATGTCTGTTATTGTTTGAAATAAATCATAAAATAAAGCAAGGGATAACAATTATAAGTATTAAGGAGATCAGTTATAGATACTAAAAAGTGTAACGAAATTCGCACAAAGCAAAATAAAATGAAAACTATTGCTAAATCGATATCAGAATGTTGCGTAGCGATAAAAAAAACTCCGTATCGTTGTGGCGTAGACGACACGCTGAACGATCAGATCGATAGCTGTAAATTGAAAGCCGTGCCAAAGATCGCCGCACACGACCAATAAAAGTGCATAAAATGAAATATAAAAGCCTTGCTGCAAATATATTGGTATTTTATTTAGTCGGTAATAAAACTTGCGTGGTTTTAACGGGAAGTAGCGCTGCAACAATTTATGCCGTGAAGACATTGTTTTTTTATCATATAAGAGGCAGCTTACAGTTACATACAATGATAACTATGCAAAACAGACTGTTTAGATGTACAAACAAAGTTAAAAGGTGAGAGTTTTGGCGGGAAGTCGGAGAACAAATGTTGTGCTCTTGTTTTATTTTCATTTTCTTGGTGTATTTTTGAGTTAAGTATATCGGATAGTTTATGGCGTTCTGTTCCACATAGGTTAATTACAATGCACGATATTACACAGATACAACAACAGTGCGAAATTGTGTTTTTTCAGCTCGCTTCCAGAACTCTAGATAAAATACAATTATTTTTTATGTATACAAGGCACGAGAGACTTAAGGAAGCCCATTAAAAGGGGAATTAATAACCACAATTACGTATATTACTGATTTGGAAATTTTAAAATTTCATTAGAGCCGCTTACACTGATATTTAGGTTTTATACTTTGACTGTCTGTAGTAAAAAAAAAAAAACTAGAAGAAAGCTAAAATAAAGCTGTACGTTTTCCAGGTAAAGTTAGATAATTTTTCTCATCGAGAAAGTAGAATTTTTTAAGAAAGCGTAATTGAAAGGTCAGCGAGCTATGAAGCCTTTGAGTAGTCGTACTTACTGGAGCTGTGAAGAGTTGTAATTGTATTACCCAGCTTAGACCAGGAAAGAGGACGTGTCGTTTTTATTAGGGTTTTGTAATCGAAGAAATGAAACGAAACTCTTATAGATTCGGTATGTCCGTTTGTTTATCTGTATATTTGTACGTCCAGTCCGGTACTTTTTTTGGGACCATTGGGACTAAACCGTTAAAACTTAGATTCGATCAACCGCTTGATAATTTATGTAAGAAAATTAAAAATTAAGGGTGGGTTCCCCATACTCGGTACTGAAACAATTATTTTCATCGAAACTATACACATCTACATATAAATAGATCAACATTTTTTTTCTTTTCAATTTCATTAGATTAAAACATAGACACTTTTAAAGTGTACGATATCTAAAAAATATATGCTTTAGATCTCAATGAACACTTTCAACGGAAATTGGTTTAAACTAGGTGCAGTCTGTTGACAAATATACATTAGACATTTATACACACAATATGAAAAGCAAAGTCATTACAATTGTTAGTTCAAAGACAAAGACAAAGAACTTTATTTGCACAAATATGGGTGTTTACAAAAGTTGTTAATACATATTTAGTACGCCATATTTACCTTCATGAGGTATGCAAATATTACAAAGATAAAAGAAAAAACTTAATAATAACACAATTTATAAAAATGTACATTATTATCAATTTTATTTTTATTTTTATTCGATCCCATATTGCGCATTTTGAAAATTTAAATTTTTAAATTTTATTTCTTCAAGTATGTATTTATTTAGTTGTTTGTTTATTTAATTATTTATTCATAATAATATTTATTTGTACTTCGGATCGAATCCGATCGTCGGCTTTGTGTACCCATATTGCAGGGTTTTTGTACACTAATAGGAAAAAAAGCCAGCGGAAAAAAAACCTCCCAGGTTAGTTAGTTGATTGCTATACGCAGATTCGGACGCAGCTTTTCATTTTGGGGGGGGGGGGGCTCACCAAGTTGTTTGGGGGGGAGGCCACTAAGAGATTTGGGAGGCAGAGGTGTCCGAAATTGGCTTGTTTTGCCTTCCATCTACACATGACTGATGGATTTAGCCCCCCCTGTGACCCGCCCCCCCTGGAATCGCGCCTGGCTATACGGCACTCTTTATGGAGGAGTCCGACTCGTACTTGGCTTATTTTTTAAATAATTTACGTAATCCGTTTTTAGCCGTTATTTACCACCCCTAGGACTGGATGGCCTTGGATAATATTGCGAAAAAGATTCTCATTTTTGGTCCAAACATTTATTTCAGTCTTGTTATTTGTGTAAATCGTACTTGCCAATGCGGTTTTAGGCTTCTCATTTAATTTTTCATTGAAACTTTCATTTTGGTTTTGTATTTGTTGTGTATATTTCCGTTTCTCGTCCCACTTTTGAGTTGATTTTGCTATTGGACACATTTTACACGTATTTAAAAAGAAAATATAACTGTACATTGATTTTCAATATATGAAATAAATACAAGCAACCGGATGACCGAGTGTAACTCAGATAAAGAACAAATTATTGATTTTTCATCCATTGAAGTAGCTCCCAATTACAAAAGTAGGTAGGTAGGAAGCCCGCATGGCCCGGCGGTTAGTGTAGAACGCAAACGGTCTATGCAACTAAGCCAAACGGGCGCGGTTGGGTGTGAGATGGGTGACCGCTAGAGGCAAAAAAAAACATGCGTGTTTCCGTGCTTCGGAGGGCACGTTAAGCCGTCGGTCCCGGTTGTTGTCGATAGATAACAGTCGTTAAAACTTGTCGGAGGCCTTATGGGCGGTTTGAAAACATGAGAGAGCGGGTTGGCCACTAACCCGCATCTCCACCAACCCGCATTAGAGCAGCTTGGTGGAGTAAGCTCCAGGCCTCCCCAATAATTGAGAGATACCCATGCACAGCAGTGGGACGTAAAATAGGGTCACAGTACAGGTAGGTTAAATAGTTTACAGCCGGCCACACTTACATGAGGCGACCACCAGCCTCCAGAGTAGCAGCGCAACTGCATACGAACTCAGACAAGACTTACCTATGCTTGCTTGAGGTTGTGTAGATGTCCATGGGCTGCAGCGAACACTTAATACCACGAGGGCTGCATGCTCCTCTGCTACTCCATTAAAAAAAACATACTACTCGCCAACAGATGTCAGGAAGTTTGAAGTGTTCCTCTTGTCTCCAAACAAATATAAAGTCTGAAAAAGTCTGGTCTTAAATACTTTAAAAATCATTTATAATTACTGACGACCTGCGTGGCGTAATGGTTACCATGCCGGACTGCCAATCGAAGGGTCCCGGGTTCGATTCCCGGCGAAATATAAATTTGAATGATGAGTTTAAATTTCTGTTCTCGGTCTGGGTGTTTGTGTTTCTGTCTTTGTGTGTGTCCATGGTACCCACGACACAGGGTATATCTACCCTACTGTGGGGCTATGAGTGTGAAGCGTTTATTATTATTATTACTAAAATTTATTTCTTCATTCTACGTTACTCCACACCTTTCGCTGTTTTCACTAGCAGTCGACGTAGCGTACTTTCTAAGGAATATTCGTACGGGTTCGTAAAGTACTAAACTTAGGTAATTAGGTTTCACATTTCTTGATTACCTACAAATACAGTTTTGTCTGTTGTGTTACTTAGGGGTTAGGCGGTGGAATAATAGGTATAGTTTATCAAATAAATGACTAGGTAAATAAAAAAAATCTATACAAATAAATAAAATTGGAGTGTCTGATTGTAATATTAAAATAACCATTTTTTACAACATCCATGTTAATGTATACACGGTACATATTCTAAAATAAGTTTTTTTTACAATTTTTGTCTGTCTTTCTAGTCTGTTTGTTCCGGCTAATCTCTGAAACGGCTGGACCGATTTCAACGGGACTTACACTGGCAGATAGCTGATGTAATGAGGAGTAAGTTAGGCTAATTTTATTTTAGAAAAGTTCTACAACTAAAGTCCACGCGAACGAAGTCGCGGGTGGCTGCTAGTTAAAATAATAAATGAGTAAATAGAAATGTGGCCCTTACGGCGCAATGGGTAACATGCCAGACTACAAATGAAGAGGTCCGATTTTCTATCATTGGAATGACAATGGAATGATTGCTACGAGTACGGATACATAGCGTTATTTTTGATATTCTATCTTTTGGAAATAAAAAGAAGTAGGTATATTTGACCTATACACTTCACGTATAACGATGCAAATTAATAAAATGTTTTAGTCTGGCTGCAACCCTTTTTTTGCGTCCCACTGCTGGGCACGGGTCTCTCCCCAATATTGGGGAGGCCTGGAGCTTACTCCACCACGCTGTTCCAATGCGGGTTGGTGGAGATGCGGGTTAGTGGCCAACCCGCTGTCGGATGTTTTCAAACCGCCCATAAAGCCTCCGACAAGGTTTAACGATTGTTATCTATTGACAGCAACCAGGATCGACGGCTTAAAGTGCCCTCCGAAGCAAATGTTTTAGTAAATCACGCAAAATCGACTAATTCTACATTTCTGATAGCAGCGCTTGTCTTTATGTTTAAACAGTGGTAAACTGCACTACTGTTTTTAAGCTGCTAAAATATAGTCTTCTTGGAATAAGTTTTGTACAGGAAGAAGGTGGCCTTAACTTAGGTATTTGTAATGTCTATAGATTGGTCCTAGTACCATAAGAATAAATAATAACACCATATATTTATTCTTATGCTAGTACCACAGAACATATTAAAAGAGGTTAGAATGGAAATGTGGGCGGGGCAGACGCGCCAAGGATATGAGAAAACGGTCGTGTCTCTACAGAAACACGCGATCGTGCTGCGATATGCGTACTTGTGTGCGTGTTTGGGTGTGATTCGTTCATTTGAAATCGCGTGATTATGGGGCGCTAAGATTGGCTAAATTTGAAATTGCAAATATGTGCGTAAGCTTCGTATTTATGTAAGTACAGATGTAATGGAGGTGAAAGGTGGGGCTTGATCTGCGAAACCAGTTTACATACGAACGGCGCCTTATTGCTGTTCTACCTCTTTTAATATGTTCTGTGGCTAGTACCGTATTATACTAACACTTTCTGTAAGGCTAAATAAAGAACATTTCATTTTATAGCTATACATGATCACGTTTAAGTTACGTTCAGGTTATCAGGCAGATTTGAATCATTTAAATCTTATTTTTATTATATTTTTAATATAAATACCTGAGATAACAGCTCAATCTCAATTATATTATTAAATTGTCCCAACACTACTCAACTCTACGACTGCTCGTCAATTTCGTCAGTGCCATGTAATTTGGTAAGTAATTAGAGGAATAATCACTCAAATGGAATACCAAAGCAATATTAGATACCTTAATTGAATTTGGCATGGGAAAGCTGGTTAGATGCCTTAGTACCTACAGACGAACAGATAAATAGCGCCGTTTTAGTATGGGCCAAATTTTATTATGCTTGGGCCACAGTACGGTGAACGTGAACGTCAGCGTCAATGCTCATCAGCAGATAAAATTCATCCTGCTGCTGAGCATTGATGGTCATCTAGTTTATTTTAAACGCTTTAAAGTAAGTGGCCTGAGGCCACACTTGAACGATCAACATGAATACCCAGTTCTTTGAATTTAATTATCCTTGAATGGTACACATATGTAGGTGGTAGAACTATTATGGATCGCTCGGGGAAGTACCACCGCTGCACCCACTTCTGTTGTGAACAGTTCAATCAGAACAATTCTATTGTGTTTCGGTGGAAAGGTGCAGTTATAACGTTTCACACTCATAGCCCCACAGTAGGGTAGATATACCCTGTGTCGTGGGTACCATGGACACACACAGAGACAGAAACACAAACACCCAGACCGAGAACTGAAATTTAAACTCATCATTCAAATTTCTGCTTCGCCGGGAATCGAACCCGGAACCCTTCGATTGGCAGTCCGGCATGGAAACAATTGAGTCACGCGGGTCGTGGCTCAATGGTTTCCATTGGTTGCCGGCATTCTTACACGAGGCGACCACCAGCCTCCGGAGTGGCAGCGCAACTGCATACGACCTCAGACAAGACTTACCTATACTTGCTTGAGGTTGTATGTTTTTGACTCTGTTCTGAGCTTTCTTTTTGTGGACACATAACTCTATTATAATGAAATTCTGGAGGATTGGTCCTATTAAATACCCTTTATAATTCTTCAAACTTTCACAAAATGGTCACTCGAAAATACACGATTTTTTCGATAAATCGATCGCGCTTAGAGTACCCTGGTCTCTGATGGTCTACTCCCGGTGGGCTAGAACCATTTATTTGGTTGCAACCCTTTTTGTGTCTCACTACTGGGCAAGGGTCTCTCCCTAATCAAATGGTTACCATGCCCATATGCCGGTCGGAAGGTCCCAGGTTAGATTTCGGGCGAAGCAGAAATTTCAATGATGAGTATAGATTTAAAGTTTTTATTATATTATTTTATTGGGGAAGGCCTGAAGCTTACTCCACCACGCTGCTCCAATGCGGGTTGGCGGAGAACGAAACATATTATAAAAGATCTATAATGTATAGTTATGTTCATGTAAACAAGTAAATATTTTCAATTCTCCTATTTATTTTTATTATAATTTAAAATTTTCTGAATTTCTTGCAAGTAAACCATCCTTACAAATTAAAAAGAGTAGACAAATTGTTATTTTATATTTTTTTAGAATAAGTAATCTCAAAATTAATATTACCTATCACATAGAGATTTACGTAGCTTAATGTCGATACGAGCATTTACATGGTCTCCTTTGTCTTCCGTCTTATTTATGTGTTATCTCAAAGGTTGACGAATGAACAAAATAGGAATAGTACTAAATAGGTATTATTTGAATATTAAGTGTGCGTTTTATAGGTATTTATCTGGCAATTGAAAAGCCGGGTCTTCTGCGAAATAATATGTGTTTTTGTAACTGTATTCACATTTTCGGTAGTATAGTGGTCAGTATCCCCGCCTGTCACACGGGAGACCGGGGTTCGATTCCCCGCCGGAGAGGATATTTTATATTAAAACGGTTTTCTAATTTTCATTATAATTCTGTAAAAAATATTAATGGGTATTTATTTATTTTTACTCAAGACTGTAATAATAATAAAAGGTTAAGTATATATCGCACGTCACAAACAAAAGGGTATTATCTTCAAAAACAGTGTTTTGAGATAATCGCGTTTAAAAGTTTGAAAATTCATAGCTGCGCAACAAACTGTTCAAATGTCCTAATTTATACTTAAATTATATTCTACATTCTTCTACTTCATGTTAAGCAAATTTCGTAACTGTATCAGTTGTAGTTTTAGTTTTATTAGCACTTTTATACGACTGGGTGAAAATGATACTGTTTAAGCAATTCAAATTGCTCCGATATGTTATTTACGACTATCTAGCCTTACCAAAATTGACTATGATTTGATAATATCAAGTAGTAAATAATAATAATACCTTATTAAAAAGTACAGAATGTTAAGGTTTTCACAGTGAGTCAGAGATAAAAATAACAAAATACTGATTTGTACTAAAAAGTTTTATTAGAAATAAAGGAAGTATCAAAATTATTGAAAATTAAAAAGAAACTGTTCAACTGTAATACAGCAATAAAATATTTTTTTATGTAACAGTTTTAAAATATATATATATATATATATATATAAGAATCTAATTAAACCTTAGGTAATCCTATCTAAACTTTTATAAAATCTAGTGAAACACTAGAAAAATAATTATACTCACAGTGAAGTAGGAACACCCAACAAATTGAAAGATAGTCGTCACAAATTCAAGAATTTCAAGAATCATACCATATGAACAGCCTCTCATAGCTGGGTAATTAAACACAATTAAATTATATTCAATTAACGAAAAATAGAAACATTCAAATGTTATAAAATGTAGTAATTTTTTTTCCGAGAGTCAGAGCACGGACGTGGTCCTCATGGAGAGGCTGGGGAACCTCATTGAGGAAAAACTGACTGCATTTAAGGCAGAGTTGTTTCCCGATAGGGTCCTTAGGCCTCCTCTGGGGAAGAAACCGAATTCTGTCGCCCCCACTGCCGCCGCTGTAGCCCAGCCGCCCAGGAGGGGTAAAAGTGCTAAGCGAACGGGGCAACCTTCTGCGATGGCAACGATTCCATCCGCACCTCAGGCCGCAGAACCGCGTGGGGCGCAGGAGGATAACTGGAGTACGGTGGTGGGCCGGAAAGCGCGGGCAAAAACCCGCGTGGCCGTGCAACCAGCCCCGGTTCTGCAAAGGACGGCCTCCCGTAGAAAGCGCCATCGGGAGCCCAGGCTTCTCAGGCGCTCAAGGCCCGTACGGCGCCGAAAGGAGAGGCGTCTAAAAAGGCAACTAAAAAGAAGGCTCGGTTCCCGAAAGTGCCAACGACGGCGGCGGTGACCATCACTGTGCCGGATGGCAGTGAGGTCACTTACGCACAGGCTATGGCGGCCGCCAAAGAGCGAGTAAAGCTAGCGGATGTGGGGATCACCGAAGTGAGGCAGAAGCGGGCCCTCAACGGTGGTCTCCTACTGGAGGTGGCTACGAAGTACAGCCGGGCCGGTATATGAGATACCTTGAGCTGGTGCTCGACAGCCGCTGGAGCTTCGACTAGCACTTCGATCGTCTAGTCCCCCGAATCCACAAGGTGGACACAGACTGCTGCCAAATCTCGGGGGACCAAGGGAAGAAGTCCGCTGCCTCTACGCACTACTACACTACGGTGCGCCCGTATGGTCTAAAAGGCTATCGAGCAGCAGCGTGCGGCGAAACTCAACGCCGCGCAGCTATCAGAGTTGCACGAGGCTACCGGACTATTTCGTATGAGGCGGCTACTGTCCTGGCGCGGTTTCCGCCCCTGGACATCCTGGCGGATATGGACGCAGAGGTCTTCAATAAGATCCGCGTCCTCCACCAGGGGGCTGAACCCTCGAATGAAGCGATCGGAGAGCTCCGGCGAAGAACCAGATGGCGGGCTCTGACGCGCTGGCGCGACAGACTGCGCGAGCCGCAGAACTCACGTCAAAGAGCCGTCAGCGCCATTCTGCCCAGCTTCCGGGCCTGGCTGAAAAGGAAGAGTCGCCTCACCTACCGACTGACTCAGATACTCACCGGACATGGCTGCTTCGGTGAGTATCTGAACCGCATTGGACTTGAGGTGTCTGCTAGGTGTAATCACTGTGGACACTGCCCAGCTTGGGAGTCCGAGCGGCGGGTCCTGGTCTAAACAATCGGACATGACTTATCCCCAGCGGCCGTCGTCGAAGCGATGGTGTGCTCCAGGGATGCGTGGGGCTCGGTAACCTCATTCTGCGAAACTGTCATGTGCGCAAAGGAGGAAGCCGAACGAGCTCGGGAGCGTGCAGATCCCGCTCGGCGAAGGAGCCGCCGGAGCCGACGTAGATAACGTCCCCCGGCGCTAGTCCCTGTAGATTCGGGATTAAGAATAGAGCTACGGTATCTCCTGCCTGATCGTAAGAGGCGACTAAAAGGGGGCTTCCGGGGATGCGGACGGTGAGAGTGGGAGCTTGACCCGTCCAGCTAGCAGCCCCGGGAGGGACGGCGGTGTATGCGTGGCTGCATGCCTCTGTGAACACCTGAAAGTGCAGTAGAGCACATCTGCTCTCCCGAAGATGGGCCCGTGTCAGGTACCGGTACAGTTGAAGGTCCCCCCCCCCCCCCGATACCAAAAAAAAGGCCGAAAACACATCTGGAGAACAAAAGACGTACTCGCATGTTTGGTTTGGCTACCCGATGACCCTGATGCACATGATTGAGGGCGGCGCTGCGTATTATTTTCGGGGACATACGTTGGGTCGCTAGTATCGTCATCATCAAAATGGATCTTCCTCTCTATTAGTTGAATTGCTCTCGGGTGTACTTGGCGATCATAGATTGCCCTCATTATCATTGAAGCCCTTTTACTCCGTTTCATACTTCTGAGATAAGCTAAAATTTAAAAGAAAACTAAAAGTAAATACCAAACAAAAAGGAAGCATTTCATTTGTAGCCCCCCAGTCACAACATTGATTACAAGCAATAAAGTATTATCTCAAAGAAATCGAGAGCTACAGAGTATCATCTTGAAATAATTTCATTCAAAATCACAAACTGATTAAACGTAAACAGTCAATAGGGTATTATTTTAAAATAAAACTACAAATTCATTTTAATCTTAACAGACAATAAAGTATTAAGTCAATATAATACTGTATATAATACTTACATTATAAGATTATCCTCTGAAATTGACAACGAACTGGTAACAACTCGTAAAGAACGCGTGTGACACATACGAGCACTGCGCGCCAACTGAATCAACTAAGATGCTACCATCTTAATCGGTTCGGGAACAGTGTGAGTGAACGGTCAATAAAGAATTGTGTTGTTATATCTCTGGAAATTATTTGAACTAAAATACCGTTGTCTTACCAGTTTATAGAGAAAAAAATGTAGGTTTCGAAACGCAAAAAATAAAAAAATCACTTTCTTGGACTTAATACCCTTTTACTTGGGACGTGCGATATATATAATTTAGATATTTTAAAATTAATGATATTTATTTTTCAACATCGTCAACATTCGCCAACACGCATTCTCGCCCCCTCGAATACACAAAGAACTTTATGTACTAAATATATTATTATAAAGTTTAAAATGTTTACTACATTATATGCGCTTACCACAAGTTTTCCGTATCTCCCAGGGTTGGCTGGGAGAGAATGCCATTAGGCATTAAGCACACCCTTGTATTCTTAGAATAAGGTTAAACTTACAATAAAAAAATAAACAAATACTATACTATAAAAAACACAAAATGCGATGATAATAACAAAAAGCGATGTCAAAACATGGTAAAGAAGTACTATATATCTAAAATATGCTATAAATAAAAACATTTCAACCTAATTTTTATTTCTTTTGTTGAATCTAGTCTACATAATAATGGCCAATAGCGGTGAATCGTCAATAATATAAGTCAGTCATTCCGTAGTCAGTCAATCAAAAGTTATATGCCATGGCTAGGTACTTGAATAGAATTTCGGAGGTAACTTTCGGTTCAGAGGTAATTTTCGGAGCTATATTTTCGCACTATCATTATTACAAATCTCTCAGGCGCTGTATTAATACTATCCCCTTTGTACCTAGATCGAACAAAATCATACCATCTTTATATATACTGCAGATTTAATAAAATGAAAATAAAATAGTACCCTTTGCACTTTCTAATTTCCACCAAAACTCTTCATATGTTGCTTTAGTAATATATTATTTAAATATAAATAATTTATTTTTTAATTTTATTAAATATAACCGCGTTCCGCATTTCTTTACCATTAAAATTAAATTACGTTAAATTTTATTACAGTCTAACATAATACGTAATTTATTTTCACATCTGCTATCATAGTCTTCGGTAGTATAGTGGTCAGTATCCCCGCCTGTCACGCGGGAGACCGGGGTTCGATTCCCCGCCGGAGAGTGCTTTTTGTTTTTTAATTTTTTTTACTTTTTAATCAACAATTTATAATATAATATAATTCCTCATTTTACGATTTTTGCTGTTTATTTTTCAACATTCGGGTCCACGCGCTTTCTGAACTCAACGTTTTCAACTACAAAATCCACAAAATGCTATGATAATAACAAAAATAAGCGATAACAAAACATGGTGGGGAAGAGCTTAAAAAATCTAAAATAGCATAACATTGTTATGTTCTATTTTTAAATGTTTTTATATTACGCGTATT
Organism: Pyrgus malvae; assembly: GCA_911387765.1. Taxonomy (NCBI): domain Eukaryota; kingdom Metazoa; phylum Arthropoda; class Insecta; order Lepidoptera; family Hesperiidae; genus Pyrgus; species Pyrgus malvae. The sequence continues at coordinate 6,446,958 of OU426951.1, forward strand.
AGCAATCTGGGGGGGGTGCGGGTTATTTGTTGGAACTCTGTGTTGCCAATGAGTGAAACCATTTATTTACATCCGTTTTTTGAGTTTCGTTGAAACCGGCATACTAATATCACTGGTCTAAAAAAATCTCATTATGCATGACTTCATCTATTTTGTGCTCCAAACAAACAATTTAAAATGAAAATAAGGACAACACATAGATTTTTAATATAAAGTCCATTTACTCAAAAAACGATATTATTAATCAAAAAATATAAATAGGGAAAAACATTACGGTCCAAGTTTTAACGAGAATAATGATAATTTTACAGATACCAGTTATATCACCAAATATCAGTAAATTATCTCATCATGGTGATAAGAGTCAATTTACTTTGTACTTAGTATTTTTTCTTTTCACTATTTCCATTGGAGTTTCTCAGAGAACCGACCTACAGAAATCTGCAAGCATTGCTGCTGACCATTTCCCATTGTAGCGTTTTTTAATTTGCATAGTATCGTTATGAAATCTTTCACTATGCTCATGTAACACGGTATCAAGAATTTCAGAAAATAAATTAACGTACGAGCCCAAAAAAATTAGTTTAAGTTTTCCATTGGCGCCTAAGAGTTATGAAAATTTTATTAAATTGTCATAATAATATGGATCACGAGTCTCGAACACCTACAAAGACACAGAAATACCCGACGAAGAACAGAAACTGAAAATCATCATTTGAATAGGCCTTGACGGGAATCAAACCCGGTACTCCCGACCAACAGTCCACCATAGTAACCGTTGCGCCATATAGACTGCTGGGAGTTTATTTCCCGCCGCCTTTTTTCTCTCAGCTCAACATCTAGCCCAAACGGGCACCTAAAGACGATGACCGGGAAAAAATGACATTCATTAAGCGATATTCCTTCCTCCTTTCCTAATATGAAATAAATATTTTTTCTTTCTTTCTTTCACTTAGGCACTGTAACTAACCTAAGTAAATCCAAAAAAATACCTACCGTAAACTCATTTTCGATACCCAAAACCCAATAATACGCCAAAAATAAAAAGTAAACAAGACTTGCCAAATATACCTTCAAAGCTTCTCATGTGACTTATAAGTAGCCTACTCCATATTTTTGTTGTTTCTTTATGAAATGTGTCTTAATAGGAAATGTAATACTGGTATTAAATATTAAATATGAGGCTTAGCGCTAGTACTGGTGTAACAAAACCGGCAAATCGGATTACTTTGAGCGATGACTTAAGTGTAGAACTTGACGCTACATTGATACAACTAATACCCGTAGGTATACCCTGCCGACGTCCTTTCTTAACATTATACTTAGTATAGTTTTCAATAAAAATCTTTTTTCTTAGATTTTTCTACGGCTCCTATTCAGTAGAAAAATGCTTTATACCTACTTATTCTTACTGAACCTGAGATGTGGGTTATAAAGTTAAAACAGTTATTTGAAGTAAGTACAACCTTGGTACAACGTTAATGTTCACGTTAGTGCCATGTATTATTTAACTATGCGCTTAGATAATACAGTACCTGGACGCCCGAGCGTTGCTCGGATAAAAACAATTGATTTTCTTGGTTTATTTTTAAACAAAACATTCATTAGCTTAGTTACTTAACAAAGCTTTTTGAAATACCTATCTCCCAATTTAAAAAAAAATTGGCACAAAAAATAAAAAACGCAATTTGCCTACTTGAAGTTTGAACACGGGTCTCTAGCTCCGTAGTTAGCTTTCGTAACCATTCGACCAAGAAAGCTTTAATGCCATTGACGAAATTTTTATATTTTAGAGGTCTTTCATATCGACATTGTCATTTAAATTTTGTTTGAAGGGCGGATTGATGGTTGACATTTGACGGCTTTCTACGCCACAATATTATACTCTCCAATAGATGTCAGTAAGAGTAATTTTATATTTAACGGCATAAACATTAAATAAAACGTCAATTTCTATAAATAAAAAATTGCTGGATCGATTTTCATCCCTGAAACCGGGGTACTAAATTTCATCAAAATATTTGGAGCCGTTTCCGATATTCAAAAAATATATTTAGATATAATTATACAAGAATTGCTCGTTTAAAGGTATTAGATATTTGAGTTAGGTGTGCCAACGTTTTTGATTTTCTACAGGCAGTTGCGTCCCGCAAAAGGAATATTCGTAATCTACATAATATTACGTATTTTCTTACTATATATTTCTGTGACAAAAGGCATGATAGACTTTAAAAAGTTTAAAATAATAGAAGGTGTAGGTAACTTTTATATTAAATTTCATCTAAGTTTTTTTTTAAAGTCCTTATTTATTAACGGTATATTATTTGAACTATCGCTTAACTATTGAGCCTAGAATTTAAAAAAATATCTTTACGTACTGAAATATTACGTGAAATATGTTTTAAAACAAAACGGTAAAATACTCCCTGGGGGTGCAGGTTATTTGGAACTCTGTGATTACTGCATTATTATTAAAGGACGGAACCCATACCACGTGTGCTTAACATAGCCTTTTTTTTTAATTTAGCAGCCAACGAGAATGTAGCGGTGGTATTGCCTATATTGCATAATTTTTATTTTAGTTATGTTTTTCAAACCAAAAGCTACATCTTCGGTAGTATAGTGGTCAGTATCCCCGCCTGTCACGCGGGAGACCGGGGTTCGATTCCCCGCCGGAGAGGCTAAGAAGCGTTTAGTGGCTAAAAAAAATATTTTATATTATTTTTAATGAAAATAATAATAAATAAAATTTGCATTTATTACTATTTTACAGTTACAATTTCAAAGTTAAGGTACAAAAATTTAAATTGTTGTAAAATAACTAACTTTCTAAAATAAAATAACGCTTCACAATGAGTGTGAGCCCCAGAGTAGAGTAGATCAACCCTGTGTCGTAGGTACAATGGACACACACAAAGACAGAAACACAAACACCCAAACCGAGAACAGAAATTTAAACTCATCATTCAAATTTCAGTTTCGTCGGAAATGGAACCCTTTGATTGGCAGTCCGGCATGAACTCCATTGCGCCACGCAGGTCGTCAAAAACTTTCTGAATGTTTTTTTTACTGAAATATTATTAATTTATTATAGTCATATAGCGTACTGAAACTGTATTAATTTATTATAGTAATATGGCGCTAACGGATCATTAGCTCGTCGACAAGCGACTCTTATAAGTCGTATGCGGTTTCGTTGTTATGATCAAGTACCGTGTGGACGAACCATGCAAATTCTGGTTGCAAACTTTTTTGCGTCCCACTGCTGGGCACGAGTCTCTTCCAATTATTGGGGAGGCCTGGAGATTACTCCAACATGCTGCTCCAATGCGGGTTGGCGGAGATGCGGATTAGTGGCCAACTCGCTGTCGGATGTTTTCAAACTGCCCAGAAGGCCTTCGACTAGGTTTACCGCCTGTTATCTATCGATAACAACCGGGACCGACGGCTTAACGTGCCCTCCGAAGCACGGAAACGCGCATGAAATATTTGCCACTAGCGGTCACCCATCTTATACCCGACCGCACCCGTTTGGCTTAGCTGCGTAGATCGCTTGCGTTCTACGCTTGCCACCAGTTCATGCGCGCTTCAAATCGCTTCGCGCATGCAAATTCTGCCACAAATACGTGTACCTACTTACATTTTACTTAAGGATACACCAATACTAATGTGGTGTCTGCAAGACTATGCATGCAGTGAAATACACCCCTTACACATTTAAGGCTTCTTTCATCGCGAACTATGAATACCATCATCAGACGCAACGATTATCATATTTCACACGCAAACTTAATTTGCACTCGTCTTGAAAGACGTTTAAACAAAATTCGACCTTACTTAGTTGAGTTACAGCATAAGCTCAAGTTAGGAACATGAAGGGTAAATTGGTCCTGGCAGGCAACAGTGGGGAGACCTCAACAAGTCTTAAGTCCCCTCGTTCAATACACCCTCAAGTTTTGAGGATTGTCTCCGGACGTCGAAGTATTTACTGAAAGCATTTGCGCGGAAGGAGCATCGGATCCTTATGCTCTTTCTATATTTTTTATATGACTTATAGTTACTACTGTACTTTGTCTTTTGTGTAGAGATTTCTTTTAAAGAGATCATTCTTCTTTTAATATTGAAAAAAGTTATTATAATGTTCCATTAAGTTCTAAAACTTTTTAGCCTTTACTAGAAATTAACTACGAGTATGTTAGTGAGGTTTCATTTCCTTGCAAAATAATTAAATCCTCATTCTACCTCATTCTACCTTGAAGCGCGCATGGCCTGGCGGCTAGCGTAGAACGCAAGCGATCTATGCAGCTGAGCCAAACGGGCGCGGTCGGGTGTGTGATGGGTGACCGCTAGTGGCAAAAAAATTTCATGCGCGTTTCCGTGCTTCGGAGGGCACGTTAAGCCGTCGGTCCCGGTTGTTGTCGATAGATAACAGTCGTCAAACCTTGTCGGAGGCCCTATGGGCGGTTTGAAAACATCCGACAGCGGGTTGGCCACTAACCCGCATCTCCACCAACCCGCATTGGAGCAGCGTGGTGGAGTAAGCTCCAGGCCTCCCAATAAGGGGGAGAGACCCGTGCCCAGCAGTGGGACGCAAAAAGGGTTGCAGCCATTCTACCTCATTCTACATGATACAATTTGTGTTATATGTGTAATGGAGAATAGGTAACTTATGTATTCTATGGCACAATCTTGATCAGAATAGGTACTTGTATTAGTTTTTCTCCGTCTGCTCTTTTCTTCAGCTCAGCATTGCCTAAGCGCACCCAGAGCAGACAGAACGAAAAAAAATTACGTTCACTAAGAGTTTGTAAATGAACCGTACAGTGAATAAAGAATATTTCATTTCATTTCAGTAGATGAGTCATACTGTTCGCGCCAATTAAGTCATTTCACCTCCCTCCCCTTCACCCTCCCTCTCTTCCCCGCAAGCGCACTATTACATAATATGGATCAGGAAGATCTATCAACTCAGTCTGCCTTCGTCCCGCCGCCGACGCGCACGCCGCCGACGCGTATGCAAGTCCTCTAGTGACAACCGCACCGCAAGCCACCTAACACGTGGTCAGACTCGCCGCATCGCCACCATCACCGCTGTCAATAGTTTTGTGATTTAACTGAATAGTGCATAGTGAGAGTGAAGGACAACACCAGTTCCCGGGCAAGAGAAGATTGATGAAGACTTCAGCAGCACACGAGCATACCATCTGCTCCAGCCCCTGGGATACACCAAGTAAGTGCGCTCCCTTTATCAATCCTTCTCGTTTTCCACCTTTAATTCAAACCGCAACTTACAGTCCACAATTCCTAAAACCGCAACGGGGGACCACCCTCCTTTCCACCCTTTATTCCACCACCATTTTTGGTCATAGCGAACCGGAGGTCCCCCCCCTTTACCCATCAATATCTGGTCCTTGTCGATCCGGATTCCAATCAATTTTTTTGGTTCTTGTCGAGCCGGATTCCCTCCAATTTTTTTTGGTCCAGTCGAGCCTGATTTCGAGCCAATAGTTTGGTCACATCACCCGGGTTAATTATTTAATCTCATAAATACGCATACATATGTATTTCATGTAATATATTATAAGTGCCCATCCGCTATTTATTTTTGCAAATAAGTATTATATCTACGATTATTTTATATCCCGCATATTAATAACGCACCGCTCACGTAGGTATATTATTATTCTTTTTGCAAAACACACCGCACCATCCGCTATTTATTTTTGCAAATAAGTATTATATCTACGATTATTTTATATCCCGCATATTAATAACGCACCGCTCACGTAGGTATATTATTATTTTTGCAAAGCGCATTCGCACCATTCGCACCATTATTTACCTATATTTGTAATCGAAATTACACCTCATAGGTACGCATTCTATTTTTCATTAATTGAAGTCCGCCATATTTGTGGTTGCCGGAGCCGACGCGACCGGCGATCGTTGTTTCGCTAATAACTACCTACGTAATCATTCATTCATTACGCCATACATAATTTTTATAATCTTAACTGTTTTAACTGATTTATCTTGTTCACGACAAAATGTCTACTAAAGGCAAAATTGAATCTGAAACGCTTTCAAATGACGAAATTAGATTGAAAATATTAATTGCAAAACGAAATTCTATTTACGAACGTTTACAACAAATTTATGATTTATCTATAAGTGCATTAAGTTCGTCAGACGAACAGGACACATTTCTTGACACGGCATCTGACCTTGAATACTTGCGTACTGAGTTCAAGGACACGTTAGAATCTTATAATGTTACAAATTTAAAATTAAATCCAAACGCGCAAGTCGATTTCGGATCGTGGAAATCTTTTCATGATCTATATAGTCGTATTAAAAGTCAAGTGTCCAAATTAAACGCTCCATCTTCATCTTCAAGTAAATCACAGAATAGTTTACCTACAAAGATTATACCATCGCTTCCGCCCATAGAATTACTTTCTTTTAATGGTGACATACGACACTGGTCTATGTTCTACCAACAATTTAAAACATTAGTTCATGATAATCAGCAATTAACAGATGCTGAACGCGTCTATTATCTTGTTAGTAAACTTAGTGATAAGGCTTTATCAATCTGTTCAGGCTTAATGCCTACCGCTGAAAACTATTCTGTGATATGGAACGCGCTGATACGTAGATATAACGACGAGCGTGCGCTCGCGACTACCTACGTCAGTCAGCTGTTAGAACTGACGAACGTTAACGCTAACACATCCGCTGGTTATCAAATATTTATGGATAAATTTGATGCTTCTATTAACGCTCTTAAGCAACTTAATATTGATGACATATCTGATTTTCTGTTTCTAAATATCGCGCTTAGAAAATTAGATAACGATACCGTAAAGTCGTTCGAAATGTCATGTCGCAACGTAAACATACCGAAATATTCCGCTTTGGTTCAGTTTTTACATGACCAGAATAGGGCTTTGTGCCATACAATAAATACTTCGCTTAATATGTCTAACAATAATAAAATTAAAGGTAATTTTGTTCCCGCTCCCGCTAAAAATATAAGCAAAACTTTTATTAATACAGATTCGAATCGGTCATGTATTTTCTGTAAATCGGGTGATCATGAACACCTATTTGTCTGTCCGCATTTTTTAAAAATAAATGCACAGGACAGGTACAATTTTGTAAAACGAAATAAATGTTGTATTAATTGTTTAAGTAATAAACACGCCACTCCTTTTTGTAAGTCACAGCGTAGATGTAGGTATTGCTCCCGCTCGCACCATACGCTACTTCATTTTGTTAGTAGTAGGAATAAGGTCGATCAGCCTTCGGTAGAACAAGGTCCAGGAGAAAAAAATGCATCCACGTCATGTAACGTATCGCGCGATTGTGGTAATGCGCCGCACCGCACTACATTATTGGGAACTGCGAAGATTAAAGTTCGTACTAAATACGGTCACCAATATTTGTTGCGTTGTTTAGTGGACCCTGGCTCGCAATGCGATTACATCACGAAACAGTGTTGCAAACGTTTATACCTACCGATCTCAAATAAAACACCAGTTAAAGAGGCGCAAGGAATCGGTGGAGTATCGCAGAAGGTTTTAGGTGTTACTTCTTTGCAGTTTAGCTCCCGCTTTGATGAAAATAAACTTTATCATATTGAACCGCTAGTTGTTCCCGCTATAACTGGACAATTACCCGAGTCGTTAATAGACGTTTCGAAAATTAATTATATAAATAATTTACGTTTAGCTGACGATCAATTCCATACACCAGGTGACATTGACGTTTTATTAGGGGTTAATACTTATTTACAAATTTTGTTAACTGATAAAATAATTAATTCGCAATCGCCGAGTGCCATAGAAACGTCATTAGGATACATAATAATGGGAGACGCAGATATCGACTTTCCTACTTGCATGCCGCGTTCTTTAGTTTCTTATCCTACTCGTATTGATAATAGTCAAACGTCGCTCATGCATTTGCCGACTCATGCATGCAAGCTGCCGCAAAAACCTTATTTGAGTCCTGATGAACAGGAATGTGAGAATATTTATACTTCCACTACTCGTCGCAGTTTGAACGGACGATGTGTTGTCGCCCTGCCCTTCAAGGACACGCCTGATAAGAGATTCTTTTATAACCGCTAAAAAACGCTTCTCGCTCATATGACGCTTACAACACCCGCTACAATGACGTAATTCAAGAATACATCAACAAGGGTTTTTTATCATTGGTTGTTTCAAATAATTTTACGGAACCTTGCTTTTATCTCCCGCACCACCCTGTCATACGTAATGATAAAAGTACAACTAAATTGCGAATAGTACTCGACGCAAGCGCTAAGTCAGATAATGACATTTCATTAAATGATATTTTACATAGTGGGCAAAATTTACAGTCTGATATTTTTAATATTTTAATAAACGTACGAGTTTATCGCATCGCATTTTTTGCCGACGCTATGCAAATGTATTTATACATTGAAGTACAAAAATCGCACCGCGCGTTTCAACGCATTCTTTATCGCTTTTCTAATGAGGAAGACATACAAACATACGAATTTAATCGTGTGACTTTTGGTTTACGCTCTTCGCCTTTTCTTGCGCTACGCACATTACGTCAGTTGGCATCCGAGGAGAGGGAGTCCTATCCTTTGGCTGCTTCGGTGGTCGAACGAGATATTTATATGGACGATATCGCGTCCTGCGCGCCCTGCGTCAACAGCGCCGTTGACGTAGCCACTGAACTAATTCAAATGTTTCAGCGTGGAGGATTTGAATTGGTTAAGTGGACTAGTAACAGTTCAGAGCTTTTACAGCACATCCCCGCAACGCACCGTCAGCTTGACGAGGTCTCATTCGACGACCAAAGTATTTTTAAGGTATTGGGTCTTCGTTGGCACCCCGCAACTGATTGTTTTTCTTTTCTAGTTTCGCCGCCGCCGCTCGCTTGTACCAAGCGTTCTATTTTATCCGCAACCGCTCGCTTGTATGATGTTTTGGGGCTCGTGGGTCCAGTAATTCTTTTCTCTTAGCTTCTCATTAAAACCTTATGGGTTCTCAAGCTTGACTGGGACCAGGCTCCGCCCGCTCACGTTGTCACTGTATGGCAACAATATATTTCAGAGTTACCTTTGATATCGAAATTAAAGTTTCCTCGCCATATGGGTATAAATAAAAATTCGCAAGTCTCGCTAGTCACGTTCGCCGACGCCAGTGAAAAGACATATGGCTGCGTGATTTATTCGCACATCGTTAATGATGATGACTCACTAGTGATAACGCTACTAAAATTTATAAAAAAAAAAAAAAAAATTACCGTGTAATAAAACTAACCGTTTCTGACCTGGAATACGCAGAGAATACTAATTTTATTGCTTCGCGTTCATACTTGAATGAACTTCATTCCTTTTTTTTACGTTCAGACGAATATTACAAAGTATTTAATCAGGTCCTTTCTGATAACCGCATCACATGGAAACTTAACCCTCCAAACGCTCCGCATTTTGGTGGGCTTTGGGAGTCAAATATAAAGATAGTAAAGTATCATTTATTTCGCGTCATAGGTAAGCAAATCCTCACGTACGAGGAATTGCTTACTGTCCTCACTCAGGTCGAACGCATATTAAATTCACGACCGCTTTACGTGTTAAGTAGCGATCCGGCGGAACCTACTGCACTTACGCCCGCGCATTTCCTCGCTGTTAATCCACTTGGATGTTTACCCGCCGCTGATCTTAGTAAGGAACGCATTAATCTTTTATCACGTTTTTCATTACTTGATTCGATAGTTCAGTCATTCTGGAAGCGCTTCAGATCAGAATACTTACATACACTACAAGCAAGAGAAAAGTGGAATAAACATTCTATTAATTCCATTTCTGTAGGAACCGTTGTTCTTATCGATATGGATAACGCTCCGCCTCTTCAGTGGCCGCTAGGCGTCGTCACTGAACTGTTTCCTGGTAGGGATGGTGTGGTGCGCGTTGCACAAGTGAAGACTAAGAGCTCCACTTTGCAGCGGCCCATTGTTAGACTTTGCCCTCTACCAACGCAATAATATTTCTATATGCCTATGTAGTTTATATTTTATAAGTTATAGTTTAAGTATAAATTCTTATCCCGCTATTATAATATTTTTATTAATTTACTAATTATATTCATCGCATCGCCTCTGTTCACCGCATATATAGTTTTTTCTATATGATATTAACTCCGCTGTATATATTTATGTTTATTTTTTTTTAATTCGCTATTTGAGGAGACCTCAAGGCCGGGGGGATGTTCGCGCCAATTAAGTCATTTCACCTCCCTCCCCTTCACCCTCCCTCTCTTCCCCGCAAGCGCACTATTACATAATATGGATCAGGAAGATCTATCAACTCAGTCTGCCTTCGTCCCGCCGCCGACGCGCACGCCGCCGACGCGTATGCAAGTCCTCTAGTGACAACCGCACCGCAAGCCACCTAACACGTGGTCAGACTCGCCGCATCGCCACCATCACCGCTGTCAATAGTTTTGTGATTTAACTGAATAGTGCATAGTGAGAGTGAAGGACAACACCAGTTCCCGGGCAAGAGAAGATTGATGAAGACTTCAGCAGCACACGAGCATACCATCTGCTCCAGCCCCTGGGATACACCAAGTAAGTGCGCTCCCTTTATCAATCCTTCTCGTTTTCCACCTTTAATTCAAACCGCAACTTACAGTCCACAATTCCTAAAACCGCAACGGGGGACCACCCTCCTTTCCACCCTTTATTCCACCACCATTTTTGGTCATAGCGAACCGGAGGTCCCCCCCCTTTACCCATCAATATCTGGTCCTTGTCGATCCGGATTCCAATCAATTTTTTTGGTTCTTGTCGAGCCGGATTCCCTCCACATACGAAAAAAATGTTTACGCCAATTGAAACTTTGTATCACATTTTTGTTTTTGTAACTCATCATAGGCCTAACTTTTTTGATAAGAGAGCACTTATAAGTATGTATAATATACTAAAAATATATTAAAATATATGTTATATAATTTTTTGCTGGCTTTGCCGTTTAATAATGGAGTTAGCGTTAAATTATTGCTACTTCATAATAAATCTTACGCCAATACCGGCCATTGACGTATTTTTTTTCTTTTCATTCATTTTCATTTGTTTAAGTAAGTAATATTGTTTTCAATTTTAATAATACAGATGACTAAATGTCGATAAGTTACACTTTTAACAGTGAATTTAATAATACGTAAACCCCAAAAGACTAACTGATTTTTAATACTGCAGTTTAGTGACAAAATATTCCGAAGCTTATTAATATGACTGGCGACGAGGAGCAAAATAATCCGACTGAACTATCATCACCAACGCAGACTGCCAGGAGCTAATCCTGACGAATATCCTTGCACCTAAGTACTAAGGGCATGCATACGCGAGATGGAATTTGTTCTTAAGGGCTTGGAATAAACGTTCGCTATTATTATACGATCAAACGAAATGATACAGAGAGATAAACGGGCTACTGCTGATACAGTAGCATTAAACATTGTACGTTTTCATGTACGTACCTTTTGTACGTTTTGTTGTACGTTTGAAAATATCCGACAGCGAGTAAGCTCCATGCTTCCCAATAATTGGGAGAGACCCGAGCCCAGCAGTGTAGGACATAATGCACTTTTTATTTTTTAAGCCATAGGTAATTGTTTTTAAAATTACCACTTATTATTTATTCATTTTATTAAACTTCACAGATTATAAATCCAATGCATGGACATAGGTGAACGAGGTTGAACATTATTGTCAGTTCTATGGAATACAATCTGTAGGTTGGGATTAAGACTATGAGCTACGGTATCCCCTGTCTGATCGTAAGAGGCGAATAACGAGTTCGAACCGTCCAACCTGCAGCCCTGGGAAGGTCAGCTCTGTGTGCGTGGCTGCACGTCGTCGTAAGCATCTAAGGGTGTAGAGGAGCTACATCGCACACCCAAGAAGGGCCCGATTACCGCGCATAGAGGACTTCGGTGCGATCCACTGGAGATCCTAGGTGCACATAACCTGGTGTCTTTCCCAATGTAATGGGTACCTTTTGACCCACCCACCCCCGATAACAAGAAAAGGATAAAGGAATAAAAGAAAACAACAGAATAAATAAGTTAAATTATAATCATTTTTTATTTTTGTATTTTTAATACATTTTTGTCACACACTTAGATAATAATTATTCTTGAACATTTGATTCGATAAAACACAGGAGTGTAAATGCCCTTATAAGTCCTAGTCTGTTTTCTGTAAAAGCAAGCGCTTCGTAAAGATCAGAGGAGATGCACGTCAATACAAGACTGATCTTGATGAAGCTACGTCATCTATAACCTATAAGCTACCGATGCTTTAGGATTAAAATTTTGAGGTTTAATTTTAGTGAGGACTTATACAAGGACAAAGTTTAATGAATATCTAAGGAGATAAGCAACAGCTTATAAAACAAAATTGTTTTTAACGTATGGACTTGATTATTCATCGCATAATTTACTAATTTTCAATCTAAGTTGTTTGCCTAATTTTTCCCCCTTAATTTTGTCCAAAAATTTAATTTGTTTTGTTTTGTTAATAAAAGAAATAAGAAAAGTTACCAAAAATACTCGTATAAAAGAGCCTGCCTAACTATAAATTCAAGAAATTAATAGAATCACTCTACCATTATTATATTATTCTGTGAATGTTGCAAATATCTCGGCAGATATTTATTAAAAATGGCACTTCATAATTTCATACTTATAGCCCCATGTGGGTGTTTGGTTTGTCCCAGTCCTTGGTTTGGGGGAAAAAACCCCTTGGGTTATATTTGTATATGTTACCACCCAAACCAAGGAAAGTCATATAAAAATCATTTAGATTTTCATAGCTGGAAATCGAAGGATTACCTTCTTAACACTCACTAAGCCCCACGGCTGAAGGACACAAGCGACAAAGAGTAGGTAGCAGTGTAGGGCGCATTCGGGAGTTAGCGGTGTGAACGGTGCTAATAAGATTTCATGTGTTTGCCCTGATTAGTATCGACAGTTGATCTTAAAATCACAATTTCTCCCTCGGTCTCGTAATCTTGTTCCAATTTAAGACTGTAATTGCCTCTCTTTACGTATTTTATAGTTGTATTTGAAAGTCGATTAGGAAGTTAGATATACAAAACAGTATAAATTCAGATAGCTCTCAATCTCATACGGTAGATCGATTGATTGTTTCGGCCATTAGTGAAGTTACTAGTTACAATTTTGAAACCAAAGTTTTAGCAAAAGGACTGTGTAGTCAAAAAAACCTAAAACAAAGAACTTATTCGTACTGTGCCTAGAACAAGGGCAATATTAACCTTAGGGTCTCATTCGCCATCTCCAAGTAAAGTGTTGATTAGTTACGTCCCAAGTTATTAATTGGCAAGTAAAAGCTATGAGTACGGGTCAGTTTATCATATGATTAGTGCTACTCGAACAGCGTGAAATTGAAATTGAAGGTACGGGTGACTTTAACCGACAATTAGCGGTTCTCGTTACTTGAAGGTGGTGAAAGAGGCCCTTAGTCATATAAAACAGGATACATATAAAAGAGGATATATGTGTATATATGTAGGATGTATATATGACATCGCAAAATTATTCTAAACAACAACTATTCGACCGATTATTATGAAAATTGGTATGTTATGTATTTTTTCACGGAGAAGGTTTATATGCTATCCATTATTATTATTATTTAATATTTAAACGCGATACGGAGTTCGCGGGGTCAGCTAGTTATATTTAAAATTTTAATCCAGGGATCAAAGACGTCCTAAATAAAAAAAATATTGTTCATCACTACGACAGCTGATCTCAAAGTCCCAGATGCAGGGGAATGTTTCAAATAATTTTCTTTTCATTTGGCTGCAATATTTAAATTTGCCTGAGTTGGACGAGGGTGGCTTCAAAGGATGTAATTATGGACGTTTGGGAGTTAAAACTGACGTCATAACTTATGTACTAATAGAGAGTAGAGTTTATTGCAGATACAGTTTTTGTAAACGTAAAATAAAAAAAAATTATGTACATCTTAATACGTACTTAATTAAATTCTGTTTATGAAAATTGGTATTTTTCACATAAATTTACTATTTCCATTTTTAGCAGCAAATTATTTTGCTACGTTTGCGACAACCCGTATGGCGTAATGGTTACCATGCCGGACGGCCCCGCCGATCGGAGGGTCCCGAGTTCGATTCCCGGCGAAGCAAGAGTTTGCATTTCTGTTCTCGGTCTGGGTGTTTGTGTTTCAGTCTTTGTATGTGTCCATGGTACCCACGACACATGGTATATATACATACCCTACTGCTACTGTGAGGCTATGAGTGCGAAACGTTACTTTTTTTTAAATTTAATTTATGCAGGTACACACAAATGGTCACAAGCAGAATTAACAATTAATGTTTGTACAAGGGCACTACTTATTCCACAATGAAATAGATCCCAGGATAATAGATCTGGTAAAGCGAACTTAGTGCGTACCAATAATTAATATATTAATAAGAGCGATACAGAAATTAGATACATATAGATATAAATAAAGTAATAGAAACACATAAGAATAACCAATAAGAAACCATACATATAAAATTATTAATAAATAACTAAATAGCTTAAGTACATGTAGCTAAATAGTGCTCAAAAATACGTTTTTTTTTAAATATGGGGATAGTTTAGATATGGATACTTCCTGGAGCCTTCTGAATCCAGTGACTACCTGGTTGAAGGGCGGCCTGTACTCCTTTTGCCGAGACGTGGTCTCCATTCAAGGACCTTTCTTCCCCATCGGTTGTCGGTCCTCCTAATTATATAGTCTGCCCATTGCCATTTCAGCTTGCAGATTTTGAGAGTAAGGTAAAGGTAACCTTCGTTCTTCTACGGATTTCATAATTACGAATTCTGTCGCGTAGAGAAATACCAAGCATAGCCCTCTCCATCGCTCGCTGGGCGACCCTGAGCTTATGGAAAAGGCTAACTGTAAAAGACCACGTCTCAGCGCCGTAGGTCATCACTGGCAACACACAATGCTCGAAAACTTTCGACTTCATTTCGATATTTTTGAATAAAAAAATTATTTTGAAAATCAATAAGTTATATTTTTGAAGTTAGACAACCTGAATACTAAATTATGTCAAACGAAATATCGTAAGAAGGAACGTAGAATTCTGACCGTAAAGTTACACGAATATCGCCAACGACTCCTCAAGGGACCAAAAGAAAATTGAATCTGTACTACGGAATTGAATTCCGTACAATAATCACTTCTAATTGTGCTCGACTGAAGGGCGAAATTTGCATAATTTTTGCTCACGGTTCCCCTCAGGGGCCGCTTTATGTAGTCTGCATGTATAAATATAAATGTGATCACCCGACACCACAGAGTATATAGCGAATAGACATGATTCTCAAAATATGGCTGCAACGCTTTACTTTCCATTGCTGGGCATGGTCTCTACCCAGCTTCGTAGATATTTTAACTTAAAAATTTTGAAACGCTGCTGTCGGTTTTTGCATTGGAGCAGCGCAGAGATTTCGGGCATTATAACAAATTACACTCTATCTTCTACACCGTGGAGCAGTGTGGAGAGAGCTCCAGGCATCCCCAATAATGGGAATCTTTAAATACCTCATATACCTAACCCTTACCGGGACTACTTATGCCAATAGTGCCAGCAGCACCGCGCAAAGGGGGCAACCCAACCCCGCAATTCACGATACAGCTTTTTTCTATTTTCACTTATTACGAACATTTTAATTCCTCGACAGTGACAATGCAGTACGAATGTTTATTTTAAAATAGGTGGATATGTAATTTCAACATGTGTACTAATTACTAAGGAAGTAGCCACGACAAGGCCAAGGCAAAACAGACTTGTCTGATGTTCGCCTCGTGTAAGTCTGACCATATACTGCACCTTTTCAACCGAAGCATAATAGGATTTATATGGCCACACGACCGAAATTGGTGTAATGGTACCAACGGTAGTATCATGATATATCGACCACTCTTATCTATTTTTTTGAATATTTTTATGGCATTTCTATAACAATCATAAGTGATAAAAGTTAGCGACGAGCGATACGAAGATATGAAAACTATCGGGTTATCTTATATTTTAGTGTGAGATTGTGGGAAAATCTCTGTTTAATATTTATGATACTCT
This sequence comes from Pyrgus malvae, assembly GCA_911387765.1. Taxonomy (NCBI): domain Eukaryota; kingdom Metazoa; phylum Arthropoda; class Insecta; order Lepidoptera; family Hesperiidae; genus Pyrgus; species Pyrgus malvae. The sequence continues at coordinate 6,463,150 of OU426951.1, forward strand.
CTGCATTTTATGCGATGAAATATCTTCGTCGTAGCGCCGTTTAATATTATTTACATTCTTTCATGGTAAAGAAAAAAGAAGCAACCAGTGCCGATCTTGAATATTTTACGAAATTCCATGGCTATAGGATAATGTCGTTTATATAATAACACTTGTAAGTGGGAACTTTTGACAATCGTAGCCCCACTTGCCCCACAAAGACGCACATACACACACACAAAGACACAAACACCCACATTAATTTCTTTTGTAGAATAAATAAACAAATAATAAATAAATAACGTTTCACACTCATAGTCCCACAGTAGGGTTGATATCCTTGTGTCGTGTGTACCATGGACACAGAAAAACAAACACCCAGACCGTAAACAGAAATTTGAACCCATCATTAAAATTTCTGCTTTTACGGGAATCGAACCTGGGACCCTCTGATTGGCAGTCCGGCATGGTAACCATTACGCCACACGGGTCGTCAGCGTCAGAATCAGAATATACAGTTCTTTGCACAGACCGGGCATAATATCTTTCGTTACGCTCCTGCTGTAATCAAGTAGGTAATCAAAAACAATCTCATGTTATCGTAGAAGATTGCAAGCATTTCAATTCAATATTTAATAAATCGGTTACTTACAAATTTGTTTCGACAAATCTGTTTTGTTGAAAAGGGTTACAATTGTGTCTTATGGTTGCTAGAGACGTGCTGCCAATTGTATTTCGCAGGCTGCGGCGATTGCCGTTTCTTTGAATCTTATTGTTCTTCTTTTATTTCGTGTTCTTTTTCTGCTATAATAGATAAAATTATTATGTCGTAGAAGCGCGCATGGCCCGGCGGTTAGCGTAGAACGCAAACAATCTATGCAACTAAGCCAAACGGGCGCGGTCGGGTGTAAGATGGGTGACCGCTAGTGGCAAAAAAAAAATCATGCGCGTTTCCGTGCTTTGGAGGGCACTTTAAGCCGTCGATCTTGATTGCTGTCAATAGATAACAATCGTTAAACCTTGTTTGAAATAATCCGACAGCGGGTAAGCCACTAACCCACATCTCCACCAACCCGCATTTGAGTAGCGTGGTGGAATAAGCTCCAAGCCTCCCCAATAATGGGGAGAGACCCGTACCCAGCAGTGGGACGCAGAAAGGGTTGCAGCTAGCCATTATATCGTTAAAGCCCGAATATCCATATCAAAGCTATAGCTGTAAAAACGACTTCGTCAATGCGCAGAAACACGTAATAGTTTATTTATCTTCTTTTATAATACCTAATTATAAAAAACCATAACTCCAGAATGTCTTTGTTTTTTCGATAACAGGCGGGTGTAAAAATCAACCGCAAACAGATTGCTTCTCTTTGCAGGGGTGTGTTTCAATCAAAACAAAAAATAATCCGCCAAAATCTAATCGATCACCACGCTTTGGTCCCCTTACTTCCTTTGACTGACCCTCGTTTAAATCTTTTGTGTTGGATGTCTTTTGTACTTTAAAATAAACATTCGTACTGCATTGCCACTGTCGAGGAATTAAGATGTTCGTAATAAGTGAAAATAGAAAAAGACTGTATCGTGAATTGCGGGGTTGGATTGCCCTCTTGTTTGCGCGGTGCTGCTGGCGCTATTGGCATAAGCAGTCCCGGTAAGGGTTAGGTATATTATTTATTTATTAAAGATTCCCATTATTGGGGATGCCTAGAGCTCCACACTGCTCCACGGTGTAGAAGATAGAGTGAAATTAGTTATAATGCCCGAAATTCTATAAATAATTAAGAAACCATGTATGCATTGTAAAAACCTACACGTTAAATATGCGGTTTAATTGTCTACCTGTGTTTACAATCTAGGATTAAATATACACTGGATATGATGTAATATTTAATGTTTACTGGTAAGTATAATATGTAATATTTACTTTTAAATAAAGATCATTTGAAATTGAATCTTGGCTAGATATTGTACACTATCTCAAAAATTCGAGAAAAAACTCATGAATCCGAAAAAAATACTTAAAATTAGTTATAACATGTACTTTTTCGGTACAAAACGATTTAAATCAACTATTTTCAACATTTTTCGATATGGTGGAACAACTGATTTCACTGTCAAGTGGTTGTCACCGATTATTAATTTCAGTTGTCAAAATGACATATTACCGCCATTAAGTATTTCTAGGTAGTATATTGTGTTGCAATTCTAACTTAAAATTCTTGTTTTGTACCAATAACCCCAGTCGATTGTAACAAAATGCTTAGTAAAAAACAGCTCAATATTATATTTGCAATTTTATTATAATAGTGTACAAATACCTGGCCAAACGTCCATACGTTTTGAAACATCTCCTTAAGAATCCAAAAAAATGTTTATTTTAAAAAGACGCATTTATAAAATGTATGACTACATACGAGACCTTAGTACGAGACTAATAGTTACGGAACGAGATTAGAATGTCCCTAACTGTTAAAAGCAAAAGGCGGTGAGCTAGGCTAGTATGATTTACTAGCGGCGCATTAAGGAGATGTCGACGAGTGTCGAGTCACCTAGAACAGACGTTCCAGATAGGTAAGTCCAACTTCGAGAGAGTAACCCTTATCAAGAGTGGCGTGCTTATTATTTTGCGCCATAATTCAACTGAGAATCAGAAATTATAAAATCCATAGATTCATTCGTCTACTGTATTACTAACGTAGTTTTCAAAATTTGCAAGCTAAAGTAGCAAATGGTTATCAGTACGAAATAACTAAAATGAAGTCGATTGACGTAACATTAATAATTAATCGCATACTTCAATTATTGAAGTATGCGAACCCGGTTGATTTCTACTATGCCAGATTTTAAAATTTAAGTAGCGTAGACATAGTTTTTATTTAAATTCGTTTCACTAGTAAACCAAAGCCACCATGTCATGTACATTTAAAATTTCCACATCGAACCAAAAATTCACGATAAAATAAGCATCAAATCAGGCGACATTACCGGTAATGCGGTGCTAATCGTCGATTGTTTGACGTCGGCATTAAAACAGCGAAGTGTCAATATTTGGCAATGCGGGGCTGTAATCCCTCTCTCGGCAAATACTGGCGATGCTGGCGTAAGCTCTGTACATCTCGCCTTACAACGACTTAGGGTTCCCTGTTATCCTCACCAATTAGTTATACGGTCAGCCTGTGAAAGTTATAAAGCTCTTTCTGTTTGTCCTACCTACAACATTCGAGAAAGGTTCTATTGAAATTATTCAGTAGAATTCGCCACTCGCCATAGTGAAGTTGTTAGAATACGCAGAGAAGTTAAGACTTCAAAAATATCTTTGGCTGCAACCCGTTTTACGTCCCACTGATGGGCACGGGTCTCTCCCCAATATTGGGGAGGCCTGGAGCTTACTCCACCACGCTGCTCCAATGCGGGTTGGTGGAGATAAACAAATAAAACATATCTTTAGTTTATAAATATTCGGATAGTTATTCTTGATGTCCATTAGCTGCTAGAATCTTGTCTGAAGTTGTATGCAAATGCGTTGCTTCTCTGGTCTGTAGGCTATTATGTAGTTGCCTCGTGTCGGTTCACTGAAACTCATTTGAATTGCTTCACGGCAAAAATGGATACAGCGGTGGTACGTCTCCGTTCAACAAAAAAATATGCCGCTTAAAAATTCATGTGTCTCTGGATATTGTAAGATAATTTTTTACCGACTTCCAAAAGGAGGAGGTACTGTATTCGGCTGTATGTATTTTTTTTTTTTTATATATGTTCACCGATTACTCCGCCGTTAGTGGACCGATTTTCAAAATTCTTTTTTTGTTCGTATGCTTATACTCCCGAGGTGGTCCCATTGTCACTAAATCAGGATCTGATGATGGGATCCCAGGGAAATCGAGGGGAACTCTCAAATTTTATAGGCACGCACATTGATTTTCTTATAGTTTCTGAAGCATAAGAGATATTTACGCATAGAAATCATCATTTCATGTTGCTAAGCTGATGATGGAAGGAACTGCGAAAGTGAGGAGTTGAGAGCAAATTCTTTTAATAAATGGGTTTTTGTTCGAAATCTTACATTCCTGAGGTGGTGCAGCTGTCACCAAGTCAAAGTCTGATGAGGGGATCCCAGAGAAATCGAAGGGAAGATTCAAATTTTATAGCACAACAAATGATTTTCATATTTTTACAAAGCAAAACAGACATTTGTGTATAATTATCGTCATATCATGTTGCTGAACTGATGATGGAAGGTACTACGACGGTTAGGAGTTGAGAGCAAATTCTTTCAATAAATGGTTTTTTGTTCGAAATCTTACATTCCTGAGGTGGTCCAACTGTCACCAAGTCAAAGTCTGATGATGTGATATTAGGGAAATCGAGGGAAACACTGAAACTTAATAGGCACACACATTCTTTTAGTTATATTTTTAACATAATACAAATATTTATGTCTGGTAATTATCACCTGCTGTTGTTTAATAATAATTGATGATTGAAGGTACAACTCCTCAACGGTTAGGAGCTGAGAGCAAATTCTTTCTTTAATTTATACGTTCAGGTGGACTGATAGTAGTTTTCTTTCAGACTTTTAGATGGCTATTAGATAAACATGATTATAAAAGGTAAATCTGTTTAAAGTTTAGAAGTTAAGTGAATTTTTTCCAATTATGCTAATACTACAGAATTATTAAAATTACTAAAAAGAGTGAAATAAATTAAGTTTTTAACAAAAAAATAGAACCGACTTCAAACGGTAAAAAATAAAATTGTTCAGTACCTACTTCTTCTTGCTTGTGGTAATGACTCTTAAAACTATTTTAGAAGTCGGGCCCTTAGTGAAATGTCCTGTCTTAGTAAATATAGTGTACCTTTCGTTCTGAATGGGCACCGACTCCAATATAGTTTTAACAGTCATACCATAAGCAAGAAGAAGTAGGTACTGTCCCACTGTCTGTACTGTCGGTGCCAATTTAGAACGAATGGTACGACATTTACTAAGGGCCCGACTCCAGAAATAGTTTTAAGAGTCATTACCACAAGCAAGAAGAAGTAGGTACTGAACAATTTTATTTTTTACCGTTTGAAGTCGGTTCTATTTTTTTGTTAAAAACTTAATTTATTACACTTACGATCTTACGAATTATCTAAAGAGGAGATTAATGTTTTTATTACGTTGCGCTTACTTGTATGAATATACATATTTATGTGAGTTTATTAACCTATGTATATAATCCTTGACAAATTTTTTATTTACCGACTTCCAAAAGGAGGAGGTACTGTATTCGGCTGTATGTATTTTTTTTTTTATATATGTTCACCGATTACTCCGCCGTTTGTGGACCGATTTTCAAAATTCTTTTTTTGTTCGTATGCTTATACTCCCGAGGTGGTCCCATTGTCACCAAATCAGGATCTGATGATGGGATCCCAGGGAAATCGAGGGGAACTCTCAAATTTTATAGGCACACACATTGATTTTCTTATACTTTCTGAAGCATAAGAGATATGTGTGCATAGTAATCATCATCTCATGTTGCTGAGCTGATGATGGAAGGTACTGCGACGGTTAGGAGTTAAGAGCAAATTCTTTCAATAAATGGCTTTTTGTTCGAAATCTTACATTCCTGAGGTGGTCCAGCTGTCACCAAGTCAAAGTCTGATGATGGGATCCCAGAGAAATCGAAGGGAACATACAAATTTATAGCACAACAATTGATTTTCATATTTTTACTAAAGCAAAACAGGAATTTGTGTATAAATATCATCATATCATGTTGCTGAGCTGATGATGGAAGGTACTACAATGGTTAGGAGTTGAGAGAAAATTCTTTCAATAAATGTTATTTTGTTCAATAACTTATGCTACTGAGGTGGTCCAACTGTCACCAAGTCAAAGCCTGATGATGGAATCCCAGAGAAATCGAGGGGAACATTTAAATTTTATAGCACATCAATTGATTTTTATATTCTTACTAAAGCAAAAAGACATTTTGTGTTGAATTACAATCATGTGATGTTCCTGAGCTGATGATGGAAGGTACTACGACGGTTAGGAGTTGAGAGCAAATTCTTTCAATAAATGGTTTTTTGTTCGAAATCTTACATTCCTGAGGTGATCCAACTGTCACCATGTCAAAATCTGATGTTGTGATACTAGGGAAATCGAGGGAAACACTGAAACTTAATAGGCACACACATTCTTTTAGTCATATTTTTTTTATCATAATACAAATATTTAGGTATGTCCGGTAGTTATCACCTAATGTTGCTAAGCTGATGATTAAAGGTACAACTCCTCAACGGTTAGGAGCTGAGAGCAAATTCTTTCATTAATTTATACGTTTAGGTGGACTGATAGTAGTATTCTTTCAGGCTATAAGATGGCTATTAGATAAACATGATTATAAAAGGTATCTCTTTAACGTTTGGAAGTTAAGTGAAAAAAAATCCAATTATGCTTATACATGTGTGCAGAATTATTAAAATGACTAAAAAGAGTGAAATAAATTAAGTTTTTAACAAAAAAATAGAACCGACTTCAAACGGTAAAAAATAAAATTGTTCAGTACCTACTTCTTCTTGCTTATGGTAATGACTCTTAAAACTATTTTTGAAGTCGGGCCCTTAGTAAAATATCCTGTCTTAGTATATATGGTGTACCTTTCGTTCTGAATGGGCACCGACTCCAATATAGTTTTAACAGTCATTATCATAAGCAAGAAGAAGTAGGTACTGTCCCACTGTCTGTACTGTCGGTGCCCATTAAGTACGAATGGTACGACATTTTAGTAAGGGCCCGACTCCAAAAATAGTTTTAAGAGTCATTACCATAAGCAAGAAGAAGTAGGTACTGAACAATTTTATTTTTTACCGTTTGAAGTCGGTTCTATTTTTTTGTTAAAAACTTAATTTATAGAATTTTGTATTTGACAAAGACAAATACTTAGATATCTATACAAATAAATAAAATTGGAGTCTCTATTTGTAATATTAAAATAACTGCTTCTTAATACATATACCAAAATAACATTTTTTTATAATTTTTGTCTGTCTGTCTGCCTATCTGTCTGTCTTTATGTTTCGGCTAATCTCTGAAACGGCTGGATCAATTTTGACGGGACTTTCATGGCAGGTAGCTGATGTAATAAGGAGTAACTTAAGTGACATTTATTTAGAAAAATTCTAAAGTAAAGGCCACGGGGATGAAGTCGCGGGCGGCCGCTCGTGTTATATAGACGAGATATCTGTACAAGTATTCTAGATTCACGATTCCGAATTCATAGGGAGCGAACGTTACACGACATCAAACAGACGCACAAATCGCTATGAGTACATTCCGGACCAGTCCGGTCCCTCTGTAATTACAGCTCGTAATTACAGGACGCATCTAGTTTTTACTCGCATGTTTACGCGTCAGAGAACACAAAGCAAATTTGTAGGTGGTAGAATTCGCATGGCTTGGGGAATTACCACCACTGAATCCACTCCTACACAATGGTATTATATTTAAAGAAATATTTGATTCTCCCATGACGTATTTAATTTTTTTGGTGCAAGGTTGTTGATGCGGCCAAACATACATTAAGAGACTATAAGTCTCCAGAGTACAAGAGTAACGCACACAATCTTAGACAAGCGTAAATAAAACCTCGGTTTGGTGTTCAATGTCTATATTTTCATAAAGATCTATATTTTCATAAAGATTCACAGTCATGGCTTCGCTGTAGGATGCTGTCCCTTAAGAGTTATCAAATCTCGAAACTTGACGACCCGCGTGGCGCAATGGTTACCATGCCGGACTGCCAATCGAAGGGTCATGGGTTCGATTCCCGGCGAAGCAAAAATTTAGATGATGAGATTTTCTGTTCTCGGTCTGGGTGTAAAACGTTATTTTTTTATTTTTTGAAGCAAAATGGCAAAGTCGCAAATTTTATGTGTAATATTATGACTGTGTATTTAATTTTATTGTGTATAAGATGTAGAGATTGTAAAGTTAGGGCTAGTAGAGTTGACGAACAATCATAGATTTATCATGACTAATAATAAATCTATATGAAAAATCGACCAAAAACTAAAAGTTATTGAGTATCAGAAAAGTATACATATAAATAAATAATTTGCCAAAAATAAGTCTTTTAATAACTTCACATAAGTAAATTCACAAATAACAGCGTCCAATTTTTTCCAAAAAATCAGAGGCCTTAGTGTAAGTCTGCACACGTGAAAACGTTACTAACGCGTTTGCGTTAAGAATTTAATTATCGACCTTATTCCTTTCAGGCTAAGATCTATCTGTCCAATGTTAACTCTGAGGCAGTAGTAACGTTTGCGCGTTTAAAAACTTACACTAAGGGCTCTGTATCAATTTTCCCTCAGATTCCCCAGTAATATATTATTCCCTTGCAGCCATTACTCACACTTCAACACAGCGTCCTTTGTCCGTCGCGGTGATATATACACGATGTGGCGAAGATGCTAATGTTTTCAATAAACCTTCCTTATTTATTGCCACAAACAAGTACATAATCGTTTGATATATTAGGAAAACTTCGTTCGTATCGTTTATAATGCGTTTGGAAAAAAACTCTAACCCTGTTTTAAATTTATAATATGCAGTAAGAGACGACAAAAGGGGGGCATCTGGGGTTGTGGGCGGTGATACTGGGAGCTCGATCCGTCCAGCCAGCAGCCCCGGGAAGGACGGCGGTGTGTGCGTGGCCGCATGCCGCCGTAAGCATCGGAAGGTGCAAGCTCTCCTTAAAAATAAAGCGACGTGCTTTTATGAGGTCTTTGCAACTCATGACCATCAAGTCTAAGTCTTGCCTGAGGTAACATGCAGTTGCACTCCCACTCCGAAGCCTGATTAGTAGAAAATAGTAGTGATTGAAACACAATAATAGAACTGCTTCATTGCTGAAGTGGGTGCAGCGAAGGTACTTCCCGGTCGAACCGTAAAAGTTCAACTCCCTTAACTTACTACTTAATACTTTTTTGATACTTCATACAAAGTTAATTCAATAACAATAGCTTGCTTACAAAAATCTGTATCAATTTTCTCTTAGATACCCCAGAAATACATTACCCATACTTCAACAGCAGCGTCCTTTGTCCGTCGCGATGATATATACCCGATGTGCTGAAGGTGCGAATGTTGCCAATAAACCATCCTTATTTATGGCCACAAATAAGTGAACGTTTTGTGCCTAACCCTTGATATATCAAACACTTTGTACTAGCTAAAAATGGATGCCTTTGGCTAGTATTTGTATAAAATACTTTTTAAAACGCCTTTATTAGCTTGACATGTATGTATGTATGTAACGGAATCTTTTAACTTCATTTTCACTTACTTCTAGGAGTGTGATTAACTTGAAAATTTGCACAGGGGTCAAGTGCCGATGACAATGCAATAATATGAAAAAAAAAATCAACTTAAAAATTAAAAATTAATAATGTGGTTTAAAAAATTAAAAAAACACGCTTTTGTGAAAATACGAACTAAAAAGTAAAAAATAAGAACAAAATGTATTTTACTGTAAAAAAAGCGTGGGGAGATTTTTAAGATACTATTGACACCATGCACCCCACGCTTTTTTTTATAATAAAATACATTTTCTTCTTATTATAAGACTGCCCCCGTATTTTTTTTCATTAATGGCAACAAACGCCGGGCCGCTCCTTAAGGTTAAATTTTATCACAACACTTTTTAAAAACAAAAAAAGTTTAATAAAATAACTTTTCACAGTGTTTTCAATATTTTGTAGTATTTTATAGTTAATTTGGTCAAAATAAAAATATTTTGTTTGTCAGATGTGACAGCTGTAGGAACCTCTTTAGTGCTTCAATTTTTACAGCGCGCATGTATGAAGACACTCATTCTATACGTATTTATTCTAAGATAGAGACCTAATTGGTAACGAGTCTCACGCAAGCATGGACAATTGCCATAAACTGCAGACACTAATAAATCACTTTAGCTGCACTTCAATGCACACTGTCTGCCACCACTATATACGTGTCAACTTTACTGAAATTTAATTATAAATTATAATTTTTATAATGCATATATATGTATATGAAGCGCGCATGGCCCGGCGGTTAGTGTAGAACGCAAACGATCTATGCAACTAAGCGAAACTGGCGCGGTCGGGTGTAAGATGAGTGACCGCTAGTGGCAAAAAATTTCATGCGCGTTTCCGTGCTTCGGAGGGCACGTTAAGCCGTCGTTCCCAGTTGTTGTTGATGATAACAGTCGTTAAACCTAGTCGGAGGCCTTATGGGCGGTTTGAAAACATTCGACAACGGGTTGGCCACTATCCCGTATCTCCACCGACCCGCATTGGAGCAGCGTGGTGGAGTAAGCTCCAGGCCTCCCCAATAATGGGGAGAGACCCGTGCCCAGCAGTGGGACGCAAAAAGGGTTGCAGCCAATATATGTATATGCATTTAAAAAAATATTAATTTTATTTTCATTTCTTGAAGTTTGACTAGACGAAAAAATCACTTGTTTAACTTTTTTAACCATAAAGCCTACAATACTAAGCATTATAATAAAAAGAAAGAAAAAAAATATTTTTTTTATACTAGAAATATAAAATATTCGCTTAATGAATGTAATTTTTTCCGGTCATCGCCTTTAGGAGCCCGGTTTGTCTAGATGTAGTGCTGAGAGAAAAAAGGCGGCGGAAAAAAACTCCCAGTAGCACTCTTTTAAAAAAAGTACATTTATATATTTGAGATAACAGAATGGCTATGGGTCGATAATGGCCACACGTGACACAAAATAGTGAAAGCGTGCTGGTTTTTTGTTTGTTTCTCCTACTTTCACGGTTGTACTATGAATTGACATTATTTTATGAACAGGGATAGTGATTCGAGTGACAAAAGCTACTTTTTACCGGAAGAAAATATCTAATTTTTATAGGGAAAATCATATCATCATACTAATATTACATACGCGAAAGTTAGTAAGTATAGATGTTTGTTACTTTTTCACGTTAAACTACTGAATGGATTTTAATGAAACTTTACAATAATATAGCTTATACATCAGAATAACAATATACACTACAATACTACGGCTGCAATAATAAGGCTATAATTTATAAAGATATTGTGTGAATTGTCTAAAATGTGACGATTAGTATCAAGTAAGTAGGAAAAAATCTACCATCTGCGAGCTGTTCTGGCGTGCGCTGCCAAAATTGCTAGAGTTACACATGTAATATGTAATGGAAATTATATCTTAAATAAAGGGAAGGCTATATATAGGCTGTATGTATACAATGTAATGCTATGCTATGTATGTATGTGATGCTATGATTAATATCAAAGACCACGCGGACGAAGTCGCGGGCGGCCTCTAGTCGTATATACAAATAGGACTGAGCCACTGTATTGTAACTGTATTACTGTGCTGTACTTCAAAGTCTTCAAACAGTTCAGATTTAAGGTTGGATTTCAACATGTATGTCCCAGTCTATTCCTTCAATATATTCTGGGGTATGAATCGCTGGAAGTAAGCCGGGATATGTCATTAATTGAATATGATTATCAATTAATTAAGGGCAATATTAGTAACCCTTCGGTACTGGAACGTGTATCGATATTGGTGAGATATACACCATTTGTACGTGCTCTGACAATGCTCAATGGTGTCGTGGCAAAGGAAACTGGCCTAGATTTATTTCACTCGCTATTGCTTGTATTTCGCAGAGCGGGCAAGTACATATAAATAAATAAATATTATCTCTTTTTAAAATTCAGTTCCATACATTTATTTATGACATGAATCAATTTTATTTATTTATTTATTTATTATTTTGTAACCACCTAAAACTAAGGGCTACGGGGTAAACTATTAAGTTTATGATATGGAGAATGCTATTAGGCATTAGCCTAATAGCATTCTCCACCAGTCAACCCTGGGTGATGGATAGAAAGTCTTACAAAATTATTCTCTTATTCTCTGTATGAACAGACTCTAAGCCAGGAGAATTCTAGATATCTTCTCGGTAAGGCACTAAAAATACTAAAATACCCTTACTGGAAATACTCCAGTCGTTAGAGCTATAATTAAAATAAATATTAACTGTACCGTCGCACCCATTCATTCGTTCCTTTTAAAAACCTTTCTTTTAAAAAAAAATTCCTTTTAAAAAAAAGTTGGATTTTTAGCCCTATTTTTTACAGCGTAGAGTCTATAATTTAAGACTTGACTATATTCCGTTTGAACTTCTAGTGGGTAATAGTCAACCGATATCATAATTGAGTACTATTAGCCCCTTCGTACACAAGGCTACACAAATCTTGGATACTAATGTTGTATACTACATTAGTATCGCGTCGCGAGTATCGAGTAGCGCACGGTCCGTACACACGACATTGAGTCGCAAGTCGCAAGACGTGCATTGCCTGTTCAGCCACTGCAGACGTAGCGACTAAACAGATCACACGTACAAAATGTCTGACACAAGTAATGATGAAACCATAATTTTGTACAATCATTACCGGAAACAAAGAAATCGTCGTAACAGAAGATACTGGGCACATCCGTACATAGAAAAAAAACATAAACTGCAGAGTGTATGTTGCTGCAAAAGATACGAACTTGTTAAATTAACAGCATTTCTTACTGCTACCCAACTTTTTTTCTTTTATCTCTTTTTTAGAATATTCGTTTAGGTTATAATAATAAAAACAAGGATATTTCTCACCTCAGAAACAAATTTAATATTTAATAATTGCTCCGCCATCTTGAAAATCTCTACGACTTATGTAGCGACGATCTCGACCGGCAAGTAGCGCGCGACTGGCGCGACGCGACAAGTGTACGAACCTCAATGAATTTGTATTGCGGTAGTCGCTTGGAGACTAAAATCGTCAAGTATCGGAGATTTGCGTAGCCTTGTGTACGAAGAGGCTTAGCGTAAGACATTCATAAGACCTAAGTTTTTCTGAATTAGTCTAGTAATTAAGAATAGTAATAATTTTGCACCTTATTTTAGTGCGTTAGTTTTTGTAAGGATAATTTCCCTCATAAAGGCGAAGTCATTGTTTTTAAAACTCTATAGTGTTATAAGTTGGCCCAGTAACATCAATAATAATGAACATTTTTACGTTGATTAATGCAAGTATAAAACGAATGTCGTTTTTGTTTGTATATTGGCAAGGCTATAATATCTAAACGATGGGTGGTAGTATGGAAAACTATAAATCATAAATATTCGTAATCGCATAGTACAAAGAAGATCAAAATGCACATTATTATTCCCACTTTTTTTATTTGAATGCAGTAGCAGACGAACATGCAGGCCACGTGGTGTTAAATGGTAGCTGCAGTCCATGGTCATCTACATACAACCTCAAGCGGGCATAGGTAAGTCTTGTCTGAGGTCGAATGCAGTTGCGCTGCTACTCCGGTGGCTGGTGGTCGCCTTTCTACCGAAAAACAATAGAGTTGGTTCACGGCAGAATTGGGTGCAGCGGTGGTACTTTCCCGGGCGAAACCATAACATCCAGCCAAACCGGGCACCTAAAGGCGTTGACCGGGAAAAATGACATTCATTAAGCGAATATTTTGTATTGGTAGGAACCACCTACAACTACTAAGAAACTACCTACTAATAAACGGTGTATAAGTTTGTAATCGTTATTTACTGTTTTGTCTTACTCTTACGACATACATTACATAGTGACATAATGCCAAAGCAAGACTGAATGTTATATAACTATCTTAAACAATTTTTATTAGACCATTAGATAATCCCCCTAGGATTATCCAGAAAAAATGTTGTTAGTGACGGATAGAAGTAGTTGTAGTTGTAGCTAGTACACTTGGCCGCAACCTTTTTTGCGTCCCACCCGGCACGGGTCTCTCCCATTATCGGGGAGGCCTGGAGATTACTCCACGACGCTGCTCCAATGCGGGTTGGTGGAGATGCGGGTTAGTAGCCAACCCACTGTCGGATGTTTTCAACCTGCCCATAAAGCCTCCGACAAGGTTTAACGACTGTTATCTATCGACAACAACCGGGCACGACAGCTTAACGTGCCCTCCGATGCACGGAAACGCGCATGAATTTTTTTTCCACTAGCGGTCATCCTTCTCAAACCTGATCGCGCCCGTTTGGCTTAGTTGAATAGATCGTTTGCATTCTACGCTAACCGCCGGGCCATGCGCGCTTCATAAGTACACTTACTGTCTCGTAAAGGTGCGTACAGCGCGTACATTGGTACGCGTAGTCAGTTACGCGTGTACGCGTTATTTGGACGGCAAAATGGATAAACCCCGCGTTTGTTTCGATAATGGAAACACAATACAATTAATTCGATGCATTGAAGGCAATTTCAGAAGAATTGAAAATCAGCCCGAGACATGGTGAATGGACCCGCTCGCGTGGATCGATTCAGAGGCCTTAGTGTAAGTGTGCACACGCGAAAACGTTACTATCGCGTTTGCGTTAAGAATTTAATTATCAACCTTATTCCTTTTAGGTTAAGATCTATCTGTCCAATTTTAACTCTGACGCAGTAGTAACGTTTGCGCGTTTACTGACTTACACTAAGGGCTCAGCTCGCGTTTAGGTTCGTTGCGGTTCGTACAGGAGCTGTACGCGTATCCAATGTACGCGTAAAGACACGCGTAACCGACCGCGTACGCGTACCAATGTCGTCCTGTCCGTACGCACCTTTAAGAAAGCACGGGACCTAGTTTTATGTCGCTACGGAAAGCGCCGTGACGTGAGGCAATCTATCACTATCTATGTGATGAAATAATGAAATGAAATGAAATGAAAATAATTTATTTGCACAAATATGGGTATTACAAAAGTTGTTTTATGTATATTTATTAGTTCGCCATATTTACCTCAGCGAAGTATGCAAATTTGGAGGACAGAATTAAAACGTTAGTTAGCAGTATAACTAAAATTACTTATAACTAAATTTATTATAATTGAAGTTAGTGCACTTTACCATACATTCGCTTAAATGTCTCCAAGGTTTCTTGCCCTTTAAAACTAAAATTTCTCTCGTCCAAACACTCATTCTACCATTAATAGATTATGCTGACTCCTGTTATTTAGATGCAACAGAGGAGCTCTTAAATAAACTTGAGCGCTTGCAAATGTATGCATTCGTTTTATCTTCGGAATTCGAAAATTCGATCATATTTCCCATCTTCGCAAGGATCTCAAGTGGCTCCCAATTCGTTTTCGCAGATACACTAGGATATTATGTTTGCTATTCAACATCCTACGAAATAATAACTACCCGTCTTACTTGCGTGAACGCTTTTCCTTTTCTCGTCCCTCCGGTGTTCCCTGCAGATCACTCCATAAAAGTTCATTCAACATCCCTTTATTCAGGTCCTTTGCTTACTCCAAGTCATTCACTATACACTATACCATAGCTTTTTTTTATATGTAAACCGAACAAAAAGGCAGACGGGCCGCGTGATGTTAAGCGATCACCGTCGGCTATGGACACGGGCAACCCCAGGGGAGCCACCCGAGCATTGCCGGCTTTGGAGGAGTGCTTTTTTTACAGCTTTCTTGAAGAACCCCATGTTATAGTCCACTGGGAATGCCTCAGCTGGAAGGTTGTCCCATAACCTACACGTCCGTGGTAAAAAGGAGCGTGCAAAGCGGACTGTGGAGGACCGCCACGAGTCCAGATGGTGCCTGTGGAACTTTAACCTTCGTCTGGTGGTATAATCATGGAATGGTGATGTAGGCATTAGTCTGAAAAGTTACTCGGAGCACTCACCATAGTAAAGTCGGTAGAACACGCAGAGCGAGCCTAAGTCTCTTCGCAAGCTGAGCGGTTCTAGCCTGTCAGTCAATCTTGGGTCGTTGACGATTCGGACTGCTACATTTAAAAGCGTGTTAAAGAGCACTTCTTTTCCTTAGTGGTATAAAAACAACGTTTCTGAACTATGTATCCCTAATTTCATTGGGTATGTAATATGTATGTATATATTTTATATGTATTATATATATATAGGTTGGTAGGTATGTATATATATAGGTTGGTATGTATATTTGTATGTATGAATGTATGTATTTAAGTATTGTATCCATCTGTTACTGCACTTAACTTGTTGTTTATTTGTACACGCTCTACCTTGTGCTTAACCAATTTCCAATCTCAGGTCTACTGGAAGAGATTTCCAATGGAAATAAGTAGTACCGTTGTACAAGCTTTCTTGTGTATTCTTTTCTCTTGTATTTTTCTCTTAGTTTATGTGTATATAAATAAATAAATAAAAGACAACGTTGATTTTATTTTAACCCATATTTTTCGGTTTTTATTGCGATGAAAATAATTTATTTTCCAAAATATGGGCAAAAATAGTTTGAAAATTTTACTTGTATCGGACGATCTACTGTAATAGAGCTATTTACCCCGCAATGCTTTTTTGCAATACTTTTCATTAAAATATGGTTTACAAATTAATGAAGAGTAAATGGAAGTCCATTTTTATGTTAATTAACTGAACATTCGTTCAGCGTCGTTTTGCTGTGATATTGACAAACGTAGGATACAAGCCAAGCATACGAGTACTATAGGTATTTCCCGTATATGGATCGTTTGTATAATGAAAGCTTTGATAGATTTCTTGGAAAACGTTCTAGCCTTGGTGTAAATTAATAGAGTGGAAAATACAAAAGGCATATATTTACTGTCAATGACATCAGATTTCGATATTATAAGTATCGTTTATTGGTGCCTGAAATAGAACACATACGATGGAAAATTACGGTGCTAAAATATTCTTTTGACATTTGAAATCGGAACATTCGCTTCGTAAAATACCGTGTTTCAAACGGTTTAATTTTCTTCCAATACTTAAGGAAAAATTTATTCCGATTTCAGAGAAATAATTACAAATGTTTTTTGTGAGAAATAATTAGAGCGTGCCAATTAATTTTCTTTTTCGGCAATTAACTTTTTCATTCTTTCGTTTCGTTTGCTTCATTTGGGTTTACTTTTGGCATGAATATTAAATATTGAGTAATTTTAACTGGATTTCTTTTTCGCCTTCATTTTATGATACTGCTCTTCTTAAAAAAATATCTTTGGACAATTCACACAACGCCATCTGATTCCAAACTAAGCAGAGCTTGTACTATAGTAATCAGATAGCTGATAATCATACTTATATAATTCTAAATACATACTTAAATAAATAAATTAACACCCAGACACAGAACAAATAGTCATGTTCGTCACACAAATATTTGTCCTGTGTGGGAATCGAACCCACGACTTCACGCTTCGCAGTCGGCTCATCACCCACTACGCCACGGAGGCTGTATTCTTAGCACGAGCATTACGTTTCAAAGAATGGATAGAGCAAGATTCCAGGGCCCCCAAACGTTACTATTTTCTCCTCAGAGTGTAAGCATACCTGCTACCTTGGGCTGACAGAAAATTTTCAGGTGCTAAAGGTAGGTGAAAGTGGTACTAACCTGTCTTAGTAATCTTGAAACTGCTGTTATGTGATGTATGAAAATGTTCCTAATCTATGAAACAATGAAAAACTTTACAGGATTGTATCCAATAAAGTAGCATTAAATATCTATACTATTATATAAAGCTGAAGTTTGTTTGTATGAACGCGCTTATCTCGGGA
This sequence comes from Pyrgus malvae, assembly GCA_911387765.1. NCBI lineage: Eukaryota > Metazoa > Arthropoda > Insecta > Lepidoptera > Hesperiidae > Pyrgus > Pyrgus malvae. The sequence continues at coordinate 6,480,753 of OU426951.1, forward strand.
ACTACTGGTCCGAACTGAAAAATCTTTTTGTGTTGAATAGTCCATTTATTGGGGGAGGCTATAGGCTATACAGCACTAATACCAAAGTCCATGCAGGCGAAGTCGCGGACCGCCTAGTTTATAATAAAGAATCTCAACGAAACTAGTCTTTAAAATATATAATATCTTGCTTTAGTGACTATTTGAGTGATTTAGTTTTTGTACTTTTGAACTTAGTTATTACTATAGGTAGGTTTTCCTGTTGCCAGCTAGACTTACATAAGGCGACAATCGGCCTGCGGAGTAGCAAGCAAGACTTGGTTGAAGTTGTGTGTAGATCTCCAAAGTGCAGCGACTACTTAACCCGACATTGCCTGTATGCTAGATGACATCTATATTAAAATAAGTAAAAGCTATAAAAATCATACATTACAAAAATATTGTCGATCAATTTTCATCACTGCTACTTACTATCTTTAAACTTTTTATCACAATAATTACAAGAAACATAAATTCAAATATACTAAATAAATAAATAACGATTCACACTCATAGCCCCACAGTAGGGTACATATTATTATACCCTGTGTCGTGGGTACCATGGACACACACAAAGATAGAAACACAAACGCCCAGACCGATAACAGATATTTAAACTCCATCATTCATATTTCTGTTTCGCCGGGAATCAAACCCGGGACCATTCGATTGGCAGTCCGGCATGGCAACCATTGCGTCACAGAGGCCGTCAACGAATATGACGTCGCCGAATATGACGCACGAGATATGTAATTAAACCATGTATATTAATAAGCTGTCTTCCTAATTATTCTTCTAACGTTGAATTACAGCCGTATTAACACAAGGTTCACACAGGCTGATTAGATAAATATTAATAAACAGACGTCTTTTCATGATTTCTCCTTATTCGCCTTTGAACGAGAGATGAAAAAAACTTGTTTCATCGACAACGAGTAGCTAGTAGATATAAAATCTTATAAGAGTTTTTGTACAAAAAATCTGTGTAAATAAAAATTCATTCCATCCATCCATCCATCAGCCTTTTACTGTCCACTGCTGGACATAGGCCTCCCCTAACGTTCGCCACTCCTCCCGGTCCTGGGCCTTCTGAATCCAGCGACTACCCTCTGTCTTCTTCAGGTCGTCAGTCCACCTGGTTGGAGGGCGGCCTGTACTCCTTTTGCCGAGACGTGGTCTCCATTCAAGGACCTTTCTTCCCCATTGGTTGTCGGTCCTCCTAACTATATGGCCTGCCCATTGCCACTTCAGCTTGCAGATTTTGAGAGCTATGTCGGTAACCTTAGTTCTTCTACGGATTTCATCATTAAGAATTCTGTCGCGTACAGAAATACCAAGCATAGCCGTCTCCATCGCTCGCTGGGCGACCCTGAGCTTATGGAAAAGGCTAACTGTAAAAATTCATTACTGCCAAATAAATTACGCTTAAAAATCATTATGGTATAACTTAGTTAGTTAGTTACCTAACCGGTACCTTAGTTAGCATTATTCGGATAAAAATAATTATCTTGGTTTACGAATGGTTTTACGGAAACACTCTGACTTACCCTTCAAACCGCTTATAATAAGCACTAAACGTAGAACTAGAGTTCATGTAGTGTGCGCCACAAAACGATGGCGCTGGGCTATAGCGAAATGTCACTATTGTTACCTAAGCTGTTCACTCTATAACAAAATTAATAAACGCCTGGTTATTTACCCGCTCAGTTCCAATGAATGCAAAAAGAAATGTACAAAGTGGCTTTTAACCCTTTCCTATGACGAAACAGAAGAACTTGTAAAGTCTAATGTCTAAACAAACTTAATATACTGCACACAGATCACACACACACACACACACAAACACATTACATACACACTTCTAACACATCTTTAAACATTACATACATCTTTTTATTTTTATGTAACAAAGAAAAAAAATGTATCATAGGAGGGCGTTGATTACTGCAACACAGTTTTACAACTTTCGTAGGATCATCGTTATCATGCTTTTTATGTAATATCAATTTTAAGCAATACAGTCACTGGCTTAGTGTTACTTAACAGCGCCATCTGAAATAGCTCCCAATTAAAAAAAATACTGTCACACAAAATAAAAAAAACGCAAAATGCTTGCTTGAGGTTTGTACCTAAGTCTCTAGCTCCGCAGTCAGCCTACGTAACCATACGAAAGCGAACCATCAGTGAAAAATGTTGCAAAAATGGGGAAAATTATTCATATTTGAGGTTTTCCGTTGCGTGCGCTGCGTAAACGGTTCAAGTTACCCAAAAATAATAGTTATTTTAATTTACAACACTTGTGCACTTTAAATACGCTATATCGAACAAAATGCCATCAAATTTATCTGATATAACCTAAAAATACACCAAGAAAGTAAAAATAAAACAAGAACATGATATGTCTTTTTCGCTAAAGCTCTCTTATATCTCTTTAAATGATCTTAAAAAATGTCCACGACAGTATGTACCTACTTATATGTCCATCTTTTAAGATTGACTCAGAAGAAATAACAGTATGGGTTTCAATTCGGACAGATGAAATCTGCTGAGTATATTCACTTTATGTTAATGATCCTCTCTAACGCGGGTGAAACCGCGGGGCACAGCTAGTTTACTATACGCAGTCTTTAGCGCTCGGCCATCGCCGCTCAAATTACAGTTAGTTAATTGCGTTTTATTATATCTATAAATAGCTTTCTGATACAAAAAAAAATTAAAACATTTGTAAAATTAAAGTTATATTTTGAACTTAGGCGTCGTGTAATTTCCGAAGGCTTGTTAGAAGCTAAGTGGTTATTCACCACGCCATCACATACTCAACGTAAACGCCGATAAATCGGAGGGAGGTTATTAAAAAAGTTAAAAGCAGAGACGAGTCGCCGGGTGTGACGGTTCCCTCATTATTTATTTAACAAGATCCGATTGTCGTATGTACGTTGTTCCTGTGAGGTACAAGTAGTAAAAGTGAAGCGAGAAATACAACTTGAGCCTAAAAATCTTGCTAGCAAATTCTAGCAAATAATTTTCTCTGAAGCTTACTCATACACGCTATTCCAATGCTGCATTTCCTTTGCTGCTTTCAGTTTTAAAGTTGTATGAGTAGGTTTCAAGGCATCAAACATTTTTTTCATTTCCAGAAATTAATCAGACCCTGATATGATTTGGAGGAGATTAGGTCGGAGCGTAGGCTTCAACATACGGCGACTCTCGAGCTGAAGATCTAACCCACTCCGTTTTGAAGTGACTGTGTCGATGTTTAACCTACTCTGAACGCTAGGATTTTATACAGTTCGAATTTGTTATTTTCTGTGTCACAATGGTTTTTTTTTGCTTTCTTTTTCCTCCTTGTAACATTTCGTTACTGCTTCTTTGTTACCGCCTTCATTGATCTCCCACTCCTTTAAGGTTGACTGGTAGAGAATGCTCTAAGCATTAAATCCGCCTTCTATCCGATTCGGTATTGCATTTGGACGCGTTGAATTTATCCACATTGTTCCCGCTTCTGCTTACAACACAAACCAAATTCGGAAGCAGACGGAGTGCTTTTAAAACTTAACCCTTATTTTCTCAGTTTGAGCACTTTAAGGGATTACAAGCAGTAGAAAAGCGCTGAGAGATACATCTCTCTTCCGACGGACACTTCTTCGCTTCCTGAAATACAAAATTAAACGTGGAAATGGTGATTTATTTAATCAAATACGCATTAATTCGGCTTAATTCGGAAGGTACCTGTCACTTGAATTTACTTGCTAATACAGCTGTTAAAATTGTTGATATTTTGTATAAAGACTTATTGTTGCATATTATGTTTACCTACGGGTAATTTAAATAACTGTTATTTTTTTAACTGACTTCAAAAAAGGAGGAGGTTTCTCAATTCGACCGTATATATGTTTTTTTTTTGTTCCTGGATAACTTCGTCGTTTATGAACCGATTTTGATGATTCTTATTTTCTTGATTGACGATTGATTTGATTATTCTTTTTCGAAAGCTTATACTTTCGAGGTGGTTCCATTATCACCAAGATGATGGGATCCCAGGGAAATCAAGGGTAATTCTCAATAGGCACACATATTGATTTTCTTAAACTTTCTGAACCAACATTGATATTTGTGCATAGTAAGAAGTTGGTTAGGAGTTGAGAGAAAATTCTTTCGATAAAATTGTTTGTGTTCAAAAATTTATGCTCCCGAGGTGGTCCAACTGTCACAAAGTTATGATCTGATGATGGTATCCGAGGGAAATCGACGGGAACTCTCAAATTTTATAGGCACACATATTATGTAGAAATATCGCCAATTACGCTTAAACGATACAGAATTATTAAATTAAACTACTAAAAAGAGTGAAATTATTTTAGATTTTATAAAATTTTAGACAAAAAAAAAACCGCCTTCAAACGGTAAAAAATAATATTGTGCAGTACCTCGCATTTGATACTTTTCCTTGCTAATGGTAGAGACTCTACTATTTTGACTATTAAAATGGCCATTTTAATAGTAAAGGCCCTTAGTAAAATGGAGTATCTTTCGCTCTGAATGGGCACCGACTCCAAAACAGTTTTAAGAGTCCCTTAGACACACACAGAGAGAAAAAATATCAAATGCGAAGTACTGAACAATATTACTTTACCGTTTGAAGGCGGTTTTTTTTTGTTAAAACTTATGCTGTAATGTATAATGTTAATATACTAAACTATACATAATTTATTTTGCTTAATAGAAATAGAGAACTAATCTCCTTTTAAGAACTTGTTAAGAAACTTCTGTACCCGATAGTTTCCTGAGTATTGCTAGCTAGCGTTACGACGCTGTACATCAAATACGGTTATTAATTTATTATTTACTAGCTGTGCTCCCCGGTTTCACCCGCGTTAGAGAGGATCATTAGTATAAAGTAAAGTCCCTTCGGAAGTGCCGCTGGACCGGTTTTTTTGTAGGACTATTTAAGATAAACATTTCTATCATACATTACATTTTGTGTAACTCTAGCGGTTTTGGCAGCGCACGCCAGAATAGCTCGGAGGTGGTAAATTTTTTCCTATCTTTATAAATTGTAGCCTATGTGTTATTCTGATCTATAAGCTATATTATTGTAAAGTTTCATTAAAATCCATTCAGTACGTGAAACGTTTTACGTGAAAGAGTAACAAACATCCATACTTACAAACTTTCGCGTTTATAATAGGCATGTATATAACGCGGCGACAAATTGATACCATTCCGGGTCTTAAAAAAACTGAAAATGGATAGTAAATAAACTACTTTGGCGATTAATTTGAGGTAGCATCTTAACTAGAAAGTGCCGGCTTTTTAATGAGTTTTGAGGTTTTATTTAAATTTTATCTGGCAGTGAATTTCTTTTGTGGCAATTTAACGTCTTCTAAGGCGACAAATGATTGGCGGATAAAAAAGTAAAAATAGGCCTTTATAAATTCTAAAATGGGGTTGTCTATAAACTTGACCAAGGTCTGAAATAAATTCAAACAAAATCTTAAAAAAAAACGGCAAATTGTTTGTAAAGTAGGTTTACGATCGAGATGTTTACGTGATAACGTCCGCACGAGAAAATCTCCATTCGTTTGTATGCCGCTAGAGTGAGAGAGACGGAAGATCGGTCCACTCACTCGAACGCTATGCCAGCCTCCGCTCGTGAGGATTCCGCGTGACAAGTTTCACGGAATGACTGGCAGCGCTCGAGATGAGACGGGAGATCGGTCCGTCTCTCTCTCGTTATACCTGCGATCGCGCTCGTGAGGTTTTGGTGTGACACAAGTTTCTGAACATGTCACCCGACTAAAACGATTTTAAAGACGTTATCACGTCAAAAATACTTTTGGCTACATTTTTAGGGATCTAAATAAACCAAATTGTGACATGCTAAAAAACTATTCATGGTCTATTTAATTTTTTCTTGACTATCTTAAGTGTAACAAAAGGGAGTGAAAAAATTATGTATCTGTCACTGACGCATTGTATATTCCGCAGTATTACATTCCGGCTAGCTATAATTCCTATACCAGGGCTGTATTGTAATGCGGCGCACTCTCGTTCAGCCGGATTGCAATTCAGCTAAATTAGCAAACGTTGTATTTTAGGAGCTCTTCGCGTTCGTCAAAGCGGCGTAATATCGTGCCGCCCTATTGTCTATATGTTACAACCAAAGTAATAAATCCGGATATTATATATTATCTAGCCATTATTTATAATATCTACTCAATTTAGATAAAGTGATAATTGACAATGAATTAATCACATTAACTATAATGTAATAAAACAAGTGGCTCTGTGACATCTCCGGCGCTGCGGGAAGACCAATCCCTCCGCCCCATCGTAAGAAAGCGCGGCACCTGCGCTTGCCTTCGCTCTCTTGATGCCTGTGCTTTCCTACGGCAGGCGGGTAGTGGTCTCACTCCGCGCCTCCGGCTTTTTATATACACTCTATGGGTAGTACAGACAAGACCACGTGGATAGTGGGGTGCTCTGATTCGGTTTGGGTATATTTCGAATATAAATAATTATAGTGCAATGTGTTTCAGGGACATTGCTTAGCTCAATGACACCTGCGGTCAAAAGTAGGATGGGTGGTCATTAACAAACATGTTGTGCAGTCATAAGAAGTATGGGTGTTAATAAAGCTAAGCAATATCGAGTGCGGTCAAAGGTAGGATGGATGGCCATTAAGAAACATCTAGTGCGGTCAAAAGTAGGATGGGTGACTTAGGCAACATCTTACGCGGTCATAAAAAGGATCACAGTGCTCAGACACACGAGCGCATTTACCGCCTTTTTCAAGAATTTACGAATCTGCAAACAATATTCAAATATCCAAATACATTGATATAACACCCATTTTCAGTTTTAAAGCTACCTAACAATCGCTGCCAAATGTGTATGTTTATAATGAAAACCAATAGTTGCCAGTGAAGAATGTTTGATATCCCCTCGGAAAAATTTGTCGCCAGTTTTACACTGATCCCGCTTGATATATTTGATACCTTACAGTAGCAGCCGTTTTTTAGTTTTTTTGATCCTAGCCTTTTGGTGCTTGTATAGTTTAATAGTTGCTAAGATATTTAATCACTGCATAGTTAGTTTTTTGTGACTTAATAGAAAGTCGCCTAAAAAGAATTTCAGTTGCCGTGTTAAATATTTGCCTTTATAATATAAGTATGAAGTATGATTAACCATAATTTGTTTCTAATATTACTGTTGATATCGTAAATACATAGTGTTTTAACTATCGCCTTGACTTATCTACCTGCCGTAGGTAGATAAGGTAATCACTATGTACCAACATTACACTGAAATACCATTGATAATACTGAATAGCTATTAATCTATTAAATACATTCGGAAAATTGTAAATCAAATTCAAAACGTATCGACGTCTAAGTCCTTGGTAGAAAAATCAATGAAATTCTGCTTATTACTGAGCCATTACTATTTTTTTACTTTATTTAGGAATCATACAGTGTTATGACAATTTTGCTATTAACTAAATACATATTTTTCTTAGAGCATCAAAGTTACCGTTCAGGCATAGCGCCTCGCTTCGATACATAATTTAATTTTGTCACACATTCACATATATTCTTTCAACACTGACACCGACACACACAGACACACTAGTTGTATAACTAGAAGGCACATTGTGCATGCACGTTGGGATGAGGGGTTCGCCCGTAAAGGCCACTCCTCTGACGGGTGTCATACCTTAATGTTTTAAGATATTTTTACACCAATTATTCGATTCTGCATATCGATCTATTCATTCGATTGTTCTATATAATATGTTAATTATTTATTACGTTTCTACTCTTTACGTTTTTATTCTTGTCATAGCTTCATTAGGATTAATGTTTTTTATGTATGATTATGTAAAGTCTATAAAAATTCAATAGAAATAGAAAGGAGAATGAGCCACTTTCATACATATTTAGGGCCTGAATTATTTTTCATGTAACAGCATGAATATAATACCTATGATTAAGTATCCACTTAATCATATTAAGTGGATAATTAACATGATTAAGTGGATACTAGTGGATAGTGGATTATTTAAAAAATCGTGAACTTTGTCAATCTGTAAATATAATTATACTACGAGATATTATATATGTACTGTTTGTCCGAAATATCTGTCCAAGTCAATCGTGTAGGCAAAGTACAAGGGTCCGGTATGATAGCGAGGGTCGTTCAGGTAGGCAGATCAGTCAGTCCGATAATATAAGAAAGCATGGGTATCATCATGGGTATCAAATCCAAGCACAATTCTGAAAACACAACGCACACGCAAGATCAAATCGAAAAGTACGAATGATTGACAATAACAAATGATATGTCAGTACAATACGTCAATGTCAGACTTGCCAAAGACCATAAATATCATATTAAGAATGAAACGAATTCTATTGATTCGAAAATCGATTTACGAACTTGTTACGTCCTAAAATAGGTTCAATGTACATTCGTAATTATTTAGTTCAGTATTCTGAATATATTACATAGATTATTGACATTATAATGATGTTCTTTTTTTAATATACATTCATTCATCACATACATACCTACATAAATCTGAGGGCTATCTATATGCTAGACAAATAGAATGCGTTTTAAATGACATTGGTTTAGTTTCAAGAGATTGAGAGGACCCACGGTGCGCGAGTCAGATTCGCGCTTGTCCATGGTATTTTTAGGTGACTGATGATATCTTTTACACGTAGCCATATTATTGATTTACCATAATTTGTGTTGAACATTACAGTTGATAAAAAGATAGTACTTTAACTGTCGCCGCGACCTATATCTTAATGGTGTAGATAGGTGCGCTGTAAGTCGACTAACCAACATATACCGACATTACGCTGAATTACCTTTGACTATACTCACGCCTGAACAGCTACTCAACCATGAAATATATTCGGAAAATTGTAAAATATATTCAAAACGCATCGAAGTCTAAATCTTTGGCAGAAAAATCTATGAAATTCTGCTTACTACTGGGCCATTACCATTCATTTGATTCTTCTAAATCTGTTAACTATTTATTACGTTTCTACTCTTTAAGTTTTCTTGTCGTTGTTTTGTTAGGAGCGATATATTCCTCACTAGATTTGTTAAGTGTAAAGTTTATTTTTAACGCTTTAGAATTTACCGTCACCCTCCTCATATCTTTTGTGTTTGGTCAACGTTACTACACGAAGTTCTTCGCTGTTGTTTCTTCTATAGATGATTATTCTGGATATCGCAAAACTTTTGTATCTGTTACGTCACATGTTCCTGTTATTGTTTTTACATTAATTAAGTGTGTGGGGATTTTTTTCTACAGTCGCCTTCAAATAAATCTGGTGGAAATTGTAACTATGTTTATTATGTTTATGTCAGTAGGCGTCAGCATTACCCCTATGATAATGGTATATGATATTTTTCGTCTTCGCATAACATCATTACGAAACGAATTTAGGCTTAGAGAGGGCGTTTTCAATATTTTGGATGGGAGGAATATTATAAATGGTGTAAATTTAAGAAAAAATATAGAAATATATTTTCGCTTGCTGGATGCTTTCGAAAATAATAATGCCGTTTTACACGTCACGGTATGTTATACTAAATACAGTTTACTGATATCTAAATTTTTTTCTCATATAGGGTTTTATGTAAGAGTATATTGCAACCCTTTTATGCCCCATTTTTTTATTTGGGTGACAATTATAATGTTTGGTTGATTTTTTGCAAACCTGTTATTTGTCGATGACGACCGGGGCCGATGGTTCTTGTATTTTATAGTAATCGCTGTGCTCAATTCATTCAGATGTGTTAAAAATTAATCGTTGTTCCAGATGTCATCAATGCTTTTCTTTGAATTCCTCAATGTAGTTGCAACTATTTACAGACTTATCAAGAATTGGGCCTCATGGGTAAGTTTTTTTAAATATGATTCATGTGAACCTTATTGTTACGTGTTCTGGGTAGTAAAATGTCATTTGTAACGTAGAATACTTTTACTTTCTCCCAACACCGAAAATCATGTTTATACAATCCAAATAACTCAGGTTGTTCTCAGTGATTTGGATTACGGATTTGGATTGTCTGTTCAATACATTGTAGTCGTCATAGTATTGCTTCCTTGTTGCTAGGTAAAACTCACTTAACTTTCACTTCCGAAACTAAACTGCCACCGCATCGGGAAAAGCGGCAACTTATTTTATGTTACTGACAGTATCAAAGTTAAGAGCGACACTAACTAACCTACTTATAAATAGAAAGAAAGAAAACTTACAATTACATCTTGTAATTAAAAAAATGTTCCTACCTGTCAAATGTTTGTATTTCGTGCCGTGTCGTTCTTAACTTTGACATTTCCATTTATGTATAAATGGATTATAATATCCACGAATGGACTTAACATTAATTAAATTTTTAACAAAAAAAAAAATAGAACCGACTTCAAACGGTAAAAAAAAATCAGTACGTACTTCTTCTTGCATATTATGGTAATGATTGTTAAAACTATTTTGGAGTCGGTACCCATTCAGAATAAAAGGTACGATATTTTACTAAGGGCCCGGCTCCAAAAATTGTTTTAAGAGTCCATAAGCAAGAAGAAGTGGGTACTGAATTTTTTTTACCGTTTGAAGTCGATTCTATTTTTTTGTTAAAAACTTAATGAATTTCACTCTTTTTAGTAATTTTAATTCAGTAATCGTGTATATGTATAAGTATAATTGGAAAATTTTCCACCTAACTTCTAAACGTTAATAAGCTTTACCTTTTATTATCATGTTAATCTAACAGTCATCTAATAGCCTGAAAGAATACTACTATCGGTCCATCTGAACGTATAAATTATTGAAAGAATTTGCTCTCAGCTCCTAACCGTTGAGAAGTTATACCTTCAATCATCAGCTTAGCAACATGAGGTGATAAATACCGGACATGAATATTTGTATTATGTTAAAAAATATGACTAAAATAATGTGTATGCCTATAAAGTTTCAGTGTTTCCCTCGATTTCCCTAGCATCCCACCATCAGATTTCTACATGGTGACAGTTGACCTTAGGTGCATAAGTTTTTGAACAAACATATATATATTGAAAGAATTTGCTCTCAACTCCTAACCGTCGTAATAGGTACCTTACATCATCAGCTCAGCAACATGATATGATGATAATTATACACAAATGACTGTTTTGCTTTAGTAAAAATATGAAAATCAATGGTTGTGCTATAAAATTTGAATATTCCCCTCGATTTCTCCCGGATCCTATCATCAAACTTTGACTTGGTGACAGTTGGACACCTCGGGAATGTAAGATTTCGAACAAAAACCATTTATTGAAACAATTTACTCTCAACTCCTAACCATCGCAGTACCTTCCATCATCAGCTCAGCAACATGAGATGATAATTACTTTGCACAAATATCTCTTATGCTTCAGAAAGTATAAAGAAAATTAATGTATATGCCTATAAAATTTGAGAGTTCCCCTCGATTTCCCGGGGATCATCAGATCCTGACTTGGTGACAATGGGACCACCTCGGGAGTATAAGCATACGAACAAAAAAGAATTTTAAAAATCGGTCCACAAACGGCGGAGTAATATAATCGGTGAACAGATATAAAAAAATACATTACAGCCAAATACTTTTGGAAGTCGGTATAAATATGCCACGCACATGTATGTACATGTACGTTTATATATATATATATATATATATATATATATATGTGTGTGTACGGACACATGTATGAAGCATAATTTATTCGCTCACTATTTTCAGAAAAGAAATTCCTTACATTAACTGAAATAATATATATTAGAGATTTATTTTGTACTTTCGATTTTAATAATAAGGCTTATTTGAAAAGCAAATAAACATGCGTATGCATACATTTAATAAATTACCCATAGATATAAAACAATATCAAATACTAAATTTAAGAGATAACTAAAACAATGGCTTATAAAACAAGCATACTACAAGGATAAAGGATTTTTTGAAGATAAAGACATCGTGCAACGTGCAATAAAAATGGTTTGGGGAGCTTCCGCGTATATATAAATTATATTCTATATATAATATAATATAAAATATAATATATTACTCTAAACTTTCATTGACCCAGCGGTGTCTACCCAGACATGAAAAGCCGATGTAACGGATGTTAAAACAACATATTTATAGTTAATTTAAATAATAATATTATATGCAAGAATATGGTAGACGGATTCAAACTCCTATTATAATTTTAAACATTTTATTCTATGTATGTAAACAGTTAGCAATAAAGTATTTTCATTTTCATTTATGCTCACTTAAATATTAATATCGACTTTTCATTTGTAATATGTTCAATAGTAGCTTATCTTGTCCGTTTAATTATCATTGTAATTTGGGACATTCACGAGTCCTACACTACAACAATTATATTTTATTATTTACAGACTATTTTAACCTTATTTAATGCGGTACCATCAGTAGTTTACCGTGTGGGTATTGTATGTCTCTCAGGGATATTAATAGAAGTTACAAAAAGGGAAATTGATGCAATAACGTATTACTTATCGCGACAACTTCTGATGTGTCCAGGTATGTGTTCAGGAGAAATTCGAAATGCTTTACAGGTAGAACTTGTATGGTTAAACCGGGGTAGTCTGAGGGTAACCTTCAAATGGTACCCGGCACCTTGGGAGAGGATGTCTGGTTATGTGGGATTTGTACCGCACTAAAGCCCCCTCGGTGGCCTGCCTCTGCGCTTGGGGAGCACTCCGGGATCTCCAGTGTAACTCACCGGTATCCTCCGCGCACGGCGCTCACCACGAACCCATCTTCGGGAAAGTAGATGCGCTCTCCTTCACCCTCAGGCGCTCACGGCGGCATGCAGCCACGCACACACCGCCGTCCTTCCCGGAGCTGCTGGCTGGACGTTTGAACTCCCACTCTCACCGTCCGCAACCGATACCGAACACCGTAAGTCTATTCCTAATCTCGAAGCTACAGGGACTACTACAACCACTGCGACTATTTCTGCCGCGAAGCAAGTCTAAAGTGTTTCGGGGAAAGGTGCGTTTGTCGGTTAGCTCGACACGACCATCAGCTTCCATAGAAGCAGCGCAACTGTATACAACCTCCGGCAAGACTCAAGCTTGCTTCAGGTTTGAGGGTAGATATAACTGAAGTGAAAACGTAAAGCTATGTAGGGTTCCCTACATAGCTTGCATACTTGTGTGCTATTCGCTATTTCGAAGTAACTAGTTATTAATTTACAACATACCCTAATGATTATTATGAACTCAATTCATTCCCCTCTCTTAAGACGTGGACCTATATGACTGTGCCACAGTATTCAAACAATTACATTGCAATCTTCTGGTCTCAACTTTAGTGCTATGTATTTTTATATTCAGTAACATGTTTGAAATCTTAGGGAAATTGATTAAAACGATCATTCTAATCACAAATTTCTCTCTTAACAGATAAAAATCTACGTACAGAACTCGAGTATGCCATCGAGATGTTGTCTTTACGGCCCTTCAAGTTCAGCGTACTGCGAGCCATTCCCGTCGGCGGCACACTACCGATAGCTTTCATAAGCCTGAGTGTCACATACGTCATTGTACTCATACAATTGTTACAATTCAGGGTCTGAGTCATTAAATTGATTTTTAGTTACTAGGATATTTTTTGTTAATAGCGATTGTCTTAGTTAGTTGCTTATATTTATGATATAGTCTTTTAAGGCTTGGAAAAACTATTTTAAATGTTAAATTACTGTTTCATTTGCATTCGTAATATTTTTGGCGATTCAAATTAAGTGTACTTCCAAATGTTTGTGGACCATACTCAGCCGGTATTGATATTAAAGTTACTTTAAGGGATTGAGAGTTAAATTTCATTTATCCTTTTCAATATTTAATTTCTGTGCACAGGTATTTTCTCGAAATGGATGCAAATTGATATAGAATGTATAAAAATAAACAATAATATTTTTTTGAATGTGCTTAGTCATTCAATTAAAATAAAATTAAACAATAATTTTAGGAATTAAGTATATATTAGAAAAACTTTGATGTAATTTCAAAGCTAGATAAGTAGTTGGCAAAACTCTTGGTGGACTTGATGCAATTGCGACAATTTGCGGATTGGTGAAAAGTTTTGTCAATTGACTATAAATAATTTGTGACGTCCCAATGTTTTTTCGAATATGGCATCGCAAATCACTTCGTGCATATTGCCAGCGTCAAGTACAATTTTCGCATCACTTTTTGGCCAATTTCGTTGAAACTGGACGAGTTATAATATGTAGGTAAAGTCAGGAAGTCGTCAGTAACTAGTCATCAAGTCAGTCAGACATTCAAGTAAAGCGATGGCAAAGTAAATAAAGTACCAGAACGTACCCGATGGAATTTTGGAGGCTAGCTGAAAAAACATAGTTTTACACTGTTTTTTTTTTTCAAAAATTCTCGTACACTATAATTAACCCATTAGATATCGAACAAAATAGCAAACATTATCCGATAACTCAAAAATACATCAAGAAAATGAAAAAAAAAAATAACAACAAGAGCACAATATGTCCTTTTCGACATCGATTTGGATGTTTTAACATAACAACATGATGACCACTTCTGCTTACAACACAAACCGAATTCGGAAGCAGACGGAGTGCTTTTAAAACATAACTCTTATTTTCTCAGTTTGAGCACTTTAAGGGATTACAAGCAGTAAAGAAGCGCTGAGAGATATGTCTCTCCTCCGACGGACACCTCTTCGCTTCCTGAAATACAAAATTAAACGTGAAAATGGTAAATCATTTATTAAAATTAGCCTTAGCTTTATCGCTGCTCCACGGTGATGGAAAATATTGTGATATTAACATGATTAAGATGTTTTCCATCGCCGTGCGTGCCTGAGAGAAATGCATAATTTCCCGAAGGCTTGATGTCCTACTAGGCCAGCGTGGTGGAGCCTTAGCCCATTCACTTGTGGGAGGAGACCTGTGTCCAGCAGTGGGACATAAAAAACCCAGCTTACTTTTAATTTGTAGGAGCGTACGAAACGTTACTTGAATTAACTTGCTGATAGAGCTGTTAAAATTGTTGAAATTTTGTAAAGACTTGTTGTTGCATATTATATTTACTCATATGTCTTTTAAATAATAGTGACGGGTTTATATTGCTTTCGAGAAAAAGAGATCTTATTTCCTTTTTCAAGCTTGTTAAGAATCTTATCGATGTTTCTGGCAGCTTTAATCGATATTTAATTTATTTTGGTGACCTCCGGAATTTAAATATAAATTGATTAGCAGCTTAATCATTATTCATTAAGTAGTCACAGCAACCCACGAACATGCATATAACGGTAAGTCTGAGCGGGAATATAACCTTTCCACCAAAATACAATAGAATTGCTTCACGGTAGAAATTGATGCAGCGGTGGTACATTCCCGATCGAACCATGTAATACCTGTAAATTGTTTTTTTTATGGAGGAGAGATCTATTGAATAATCTCCGAATGATGGGTATGATTCGGAGACTATTCTATAGATTCTCGACTTAGTGATTGTTCAAAAATAAGGCATTGTTTGCAAAGGGGTTTTTATGAATATAATCCCTACCAAAATGAATACGAATGAATATTTTGAAAAAAGAAATTCTCTGTATGTCTTTAAATTTTATTGAAAATCTTAGGAGTTATTTAAATTTTTAATTACCAACCTCTCTAAAAATTATTCAAGTTTTTAACAAAAAATATAACCGACTTCCAACGGTAAAAAATATAATTGTTCAGTATGATACTACTACAGAATATGATACTTTTTTTGCTAATGGTAATGACTTAAAACAATATCCAATATGTCCATATGAACGTATGAATTTAATAAAACAATTTGCTCTCAACTCCTAACCGTTGAGGAGTTGTACCTTTAATCATCAGCTCAAGAATATAGGTGATGATAACTATAATACAAATATCTGTTTTGCATTAGTAAGTATATGAAAATCAATGTGTATATCTATAAAATTTTAGAGTTTCGCTCGATTTACTTTATCATCAGATTTTTACACGGTGACAATATGACTAAAAGTTTTCTAACAAAAAAACATTTATTGAAAACAATTCTCTCAACTCAAAACCATCGTAGTACCAACTATCATCAGCTCAGTAACATGAGATGATGGATACTATGCACGAATATCTATTTTGCTTTAGAAAGTATAAGAAATCAAAGTGTGTACCAATAAAATTTGAGAGTTCGCCTCGACATCCCTGGGATCCCATTATCAGTTCATGACTTGGTGTCATTGGGACCACGTCAAAAGTATAAGCTTTCGAACAAAAAAGAATTTTGAAAATTGTTTCACAAATGGCAGAGTAATCTCCGGTGAACATACATAAAAATATACATACAGCCGAATACATTACCTCCTCTTTTTGGAAGTCGCTAATAATCATAATAAATTTAACAAGCAAACAATTAAAGGGAGCGTAGTCGGGCTGGATCTCTAGTAAAAAAAAAACAAACATGTTTATTAAAATATACCCATTTTTCAGAAGAACTCCTTAATGTAGAGCAGTCTTTCATTTCGAGAGTCGACTGACCTAATTATGTCGGCATGAAAAAAATGGAAGGAACAAAATTTTAATGTAATTTAATGAAAGCCATAACAGAAGCATCCGACCTACTATTTTAAAACCATTTTCTCGTAGCAATTTGTAGGAGCGTGCGAATTAAATAAAATGGATTAAGCAAAGCCAATTTGTAACTTGAGCGGGTTTCATAGGCGGAAGCGGAAAGGATAAGAGGTCAGTAATGGAAAAACTAGCATTAGCAAAATAATTGGTATAACTGTAATCTGTCCCTTTGCGTCGTATCATCATTGGTAAGAAAATATCACCTAAAATCTTAGTTTTTTATTTTTTTTATATAAATTAACCAAACAAAAAGGCAGACAGACGGGCCGCGTGGTGTTAAGCGATCACTTTTGCCTATGGATACGGGCAACCCCAGAGGAGCCGCCCGAGTATTGCCGGCTTCGGAGGAGAGCTTTTTTTACAGCTTTCTTGAAGAACCCTATGTCATAGTCCACTGGAAATGCCTCAGCTGGAAAGTTGTCCCATAACCTACACGTCCGTGGTAAAAAGCGTGTAAAGCGGACTGTGGAGGACCGCCACGAGTCCAGATGGTTTCGGTGGAACTTTAACCTTCGTCTGGTGGTGTAATCATGAAATGGTGATGTAGGCATCATTTTGAAAAGTTCCTCGGAGCACTCACCATAGTAAAGTCGGTAGAACACGCAGAGCGAGCCTATGTCTCTTCGCAAGCAAAGCGGTTCTAACCTGTCAATCAATCTTGGGTCGTTGACGATTCGGACTGCGCGCTTTTGAAAGGAGTCAAATGGGTGTCGCTGGTATTTTGGTGCTCCTGCCCAGAGATGGGAGCAATACTCCATGTGGGGTCTGACCTGGGCCTTATAAAGCGACAGGAGTTGTCCCGCAGTGAAGTTGCCACGCTCTGTTGAGGACACCAAGCTTTTTGGATGCCAATTTGGCCTTGTACAGTTGACTGCAACCGAGGCGTAAGATCGTAACATACTGCGAAGTAGCAAAATAACCGCAAACCCTCAGGCAGACTCATGTTTGTAGATTCACAAGAGTATAAAATACGTTTTTTATCATTGCGACGCCTCTCATTGCCTCAAAGCATGTTCTCAAAATTCGTCATGAGCTCCCCGACTATTTAATTTTCATTTAGGTAGGTTGTAGGTTAATTACATTGTTCGAGTGTTATGAAATGTACTCGTAATAATAAAGCGAAAACATGTTTTTTTGACACTGGCAGCTCAGATGCGATATCGCAGAAAAATCCATGCCCACCCGCGGTCCTTTATCAGACTGCTATGTAATGTATTAGAACCCTAAGTGCGACTGAAAGTCAGTCACAAAGAGTGAAATGTAGAAAAAAGTGGGCTTAGCGGCGAAGAAATGGAGGACATTGGACACAAAACCGGGGGCTGCCTAATTAATTTAATTTGTCGACAGTCAAAACTGGAGGAGGTGCGGCGTGGCTACGTCTGCGCTGGTTAGGATTTGTTATACTGAAAATTGTCATCAAACAAATAACTAAGTGAAATATTTTGAGGAGCAAGGGCCCAAAAATTGCAACCTTATTCTAAAAGTCAAAGTGGAGTAAAGATAATATTCTTGTATTTGTCAGTTGTTTTCCATCGCCTTTGTATTGAAAGTGGTAGCAGTTTTTATCATTCACTCTGAGAATAATGTACAAGCTGAATGTATTTAAATTTATTGTCCTTGTAAGTAATAAAAATATTGTCCAGGATATTTTTTAGGCGACTGCCAACTGATGGTATCTTTTAGACGTAGCCATATTATTGATTTACTATAATTTGTGTTGAATATTAAAGTTGATAAATAGATAGTAGTTTAACTGTCGCCTCGACTTCTATCTTAATGGTGTAGATAGGTGCGCTGTAAGTCGAACAATCACTATATACCGACACTACGCTGAATTACCCTTGACAATACTCACGCCGGAACAGCTACTCAACCATGAAATATATTCGGAAAATTATAAAACATATTCAAAACGTATCAAAGTCTAAGTCGTTGGTAGAAAAATATATGAGTTTCTGCTTACTACTGGGCCATTACCATTCATTTCACTCTTCTAAATCTGTAAACTATTTATTACGTTTCTACTCTTTAAGTTTTCTTGTCGTTATTTTGTTAGGAGCAATATATTCCTCACTTGATGTGCCGAGTGTATGGATTATTATTAACATTTTACAATTTACCGTTGCCGTCCTCATATCTTTTGTTTTTGGTCAACGTTACTACATGAAGTTCTTCACTGTTGTTTCTTCTATTGATGATTTTTCTGGATATGGCTACACTTTTGTATCTTTTTCATCATATGTTCCAGTTATTGTTTTAACATTTACTAAGTGTGTGGGGATTTTTTTCTATTTGTTCCAAGTAAATCTGGTGCAAGCTGTTACTCTGTTTATTATATGTTTGTCAGTAGGCGTCAGCTTTACCCCTATGATAATGGTATATGATATTCTTCGTCTTCGCATAACATCATTACAGAACGAATTTAGGCTTAGAGAAGGCGTTTACAATATTTTGGAAGGCAAGAATATTATAAATGGTGTAAATTTAAGAAAAAATATAGAAATATATTTTCGTTTGCTGGATGCTTTCGAAGATGATAATGTCGTTTTACACGTAACGGTATGTTATACTTAATACTCTTTGCTGATGTCTACTATTTATTCGCATAAGAGGTTATACATAAGAGTATATTTCATTCCTTTTAAGACCCATTTTTTATTTGGTTGACAAATAATATTTGATTGATTATTTGCAAACCTGTTATTTGTGGAAGACGAACGGGGCCGATGACTTAACCTTAACGTAACAACTGTCATCTGTAAATAACAACCGATATTGACGGTTTAATACACCGGGAAGGTGTATTAAGCCGACGTCAATATCGGTTGTTTGCCAACAATGGTCACATATCCTAGCCTCGCCCAAAATCTCTTGTATTCTGTAGTAACCGCTGTGCGCCATTCATGCAGATGTGTTGAAATTAATCGTTGTTTCAGATGTCATCAATGCTTTTCTTTGAATTCCCCATTTTAGTTGCGATTATTTACCGACTTATCAAGAACTGGACCACATTGGTAAGATTGTTTTTTTAATGTGATTCATGTGAACTATATTGTTACGCGCTGTGGGTACTAAAATGTCGTTCGTAACGTAAAACACTCTTATATTATTCTAACGCCAAAAATAATTTTTATACAATCCAAATAACTGAGGTTGTTCCCAGCGATTTGGATTACGGATTTGGATTGTCCCTTCACTTCATTGTAGTTGTCATACTATTACTTCCTAGGTGCTTTAGTCCCTGTAGATTCGGGATTAAGAATAGATATCTGATCGTAAGAGGCGACTAAAAGGGGGCTTCTGGGGTTGCGGACGGTGAGAGTAGGAGCTTGACCCGTCCAGCCAACAGCCCCGGGAGGGACGGCAGTGTATGCGTGGCCGCATGCCGCCGTGAGCACCAGAAGGTGTTCATGGCGGCATGCGGCCACAAGGTGTCCATAATTCTATAGTAAACCTACTAACTAATGTAATGTATATTTATATATGTGTACACATGTACGTAGCATATTAATGCTCACCTAAATATTAATATCGATTGTTTAATTGTAAAATGTTCAATAGTAGCTTGTCTCGTCCGTTTCATTATCATTGTAGTTAGGGGCATTCACGATTAATACAACATTTATTCTTTATTCTTTTCAGACTCCTTTTATCTTATTTATATCAATAACGTCAGTAGTTAACCGTGTAGGTATTGTATGTCTATCAGGGATACTAATAGAAGTTACAAAAAGGGAAATTGATGCAATGACTTATTACTTATCGCGACAACTTCTGATGTGTCCAGGTATGTTTTCAGGAGAAACTTGTAGAACTTGTATGGTTAGACGGGGTAGCAGAAACACTGCGACTATGTCTGCCGTGAAGTAATTCTAAAGTGTTTCGGGGATAGGTGCGTTTATCCGCTAGCCCCACATGACCATCAGCCTCTATAGAACAGCGCAACTGCATACAACCTCAAGCAAGAATCAGGGCTATAGGTTTGAGGGTAGATATAACTATAGTGAAAACGCAACCCTACAGAACCTGCAAGCTTGTCTGTTATTAGTTATTTCGATGTAGTCATTAATTTACCACACACCAAAATGATAATAATTACATAGGTAACTTAAATTCATTCCCTTCTCATAAAAACGTGGACCTATATGACTGTGCCACAGCATTCAAACAATTGCATTGCAATCGTTTGCGAACTATCTCAACTTTAGTGCTATGTATTGTTATTTTCAGTAACGCGTTTGAATTTTAAGGGAAATTAATTAAAAAATTAAAATTAAAAAAGAAATTAATCAAAACGATCATTGTAATCACAAATTTCTCTCTAACAGATGAAGATCTACGTGCAGAAGTCGAGAACGCAATCGAGATGTTGTCTTTACGGCCCTTCAAGTTCAGCGTACTGCGAGCCATTCCTGTCGGCGGCACACTACCGATAGCTTTCATAAGCCTAAGTGTCACATACGTCATTGTACTCATACAAATGTTACAATTCAGGGCCTGAGTCATTAGATTGATTCTTATTTATTAGGAAATTTTTGTTAGTAGCGATTGTCTCAGTTTGTTACTTACATTTATGATATAGTCTTTGAAGGTTTTGAACAAATATTTTGACTGTGAAATTATTGTTTCATTTGCATTCGTTATGTCTTTGGTGCTTCAAATTAAGCGTACTTCCAAATGCTTGTGGATCGTGCTCTGACGGTACTGGTATTAAAGTTACAATGAAGGAATTGGGGGTTAAATTTCATTAATTCTTTTTGATATTTTATTTCTATGCACAGATCTTTTCTCGAAATGGATGCAAATTGATATGGAATGTAAAAAAAAATGAATCATTGAAATTATGATTTTTTTTTATATTTAAATATTTTAGTATTATATTCATAAATTTGTATGTGTTTAGTCATTCGACTAAAATAATTGAACAATAATTTTAAGAATTAAGTATATTTTACAAAAACTTTGATATAATTTCAAAGCTAAATACGTAGTTTGCTAAACACTTGATGGACTTGGGGGAATTGCGACAATTAACGGATTGCTGACAAGTTTTGTCAATTCTCTATAAATAATTTGTGACTTCACAAATTTTTTTACTATGACATCGAAGTGGTTTTACTATCAGGACGGAGTGGTCGTGCATATTTCCAGAGTCTAGTAAAATTTTTGCATCACTTTTTCGCCAGTATTATTAAAACTGGACGAGTTATTATAGGTAAGGTCAGGAAGTCGTCAGTAACCAGTCAATCATGTCAGTCAAACATTCAAGTAAAGCGATGGCAAAATACTGGTAAGGTAATAGAACGTGACTGATGGAATTTTGAAGGCACGCTTATTCTTACACTGTTTTTGAAGTGAAACCTTCTCGGCCGCGTTGTGTACTTTTTTCGGGATGGGTAAAAAATGTTAAACTCGCGTCAGGACATGTGGCTTGATCGAATATTCGTAAGACGGAGGGGTGACAGCTGCTGACTCGACTGTCTATACTTGTAAAATTCGTTTATATCAAGTATTTTTGCTTTTTTTAATTTAAAATATGGACATTGAACAAAGTGCATCTATTAATGAAAAAAGTGACGAAGAATTAATAGTGAAAGAAAATGAGTGAGTACTTTATAAAAATACTAGATGAAAACCTATTGAAAATACAAGATGAAAAATAATACTGATAATAAAAGCAATTCGTGCGAAATTATTCCCTAACCATTCCAAAATATCAAAAATGCGCAACGTTAATGTTCAAGTTTTCACTTCTGCCGGCACTACCGGAGTGCAATACGTTGTTTTTTTTTTTCACAACACTCGTACACTATAATTAACCTATATCGAACAAAATAGCAAACTTTATCCGATACACGATAACTCAAAAATACTCCAAGAATATGAAAAAAAATATGACCATAATATGTCATTTCCGACTTCTACTTGGATGCTTTAACATGTGCGCCAAATGCGGAAGGCTGCAACCCTTTTTACGTCCCACTGCTGGGCACGAGTCTCTTCCCATTATTGGGGAGGCCTGGAGCTTACTCCACCACGCTGCTCCAATACGGGTTGGTGGAGATGCGGGTTAGTGGTCGCTGTCGGATGTTTTCAAACCGCCCATAAGGCCTCCGACAAGGTTTAATGACTGTTATCTATCGACAACAACCAGGACCGACGGCTTAACGTGCCCTCCGAAGCACGGAAACTCGCATGAATTTTTTTACCCCATTCAACGAGAATTCGTTCTATCGTATACAAAAGTTTATAAATTATAGCAATATTTTTCAAATAACCTTGAAACTACCGCCCGTAGGGCATGAGGAGGGCAACGGACTACTGTTATATATTAAAAATAAACCAAACACTTCAAACGTTTAATAAAAATAATAATAAATTAATTTAAGCAATTGAATTTAATTCTGGAATAAACTCAGCATACTTTTCGACTAACTTTGAAGGAGATAAACAGTTTGCATTAAAGACGGTTGCACGGAACCCACGGTGCGCGAGTCAGATTCGCGCTTGTCCAGGGTATTTTAGGTGACTGCCGACTGATGATATCTTTTACTTGTAGCCATATTATTGACCATAATTTGTTTCTAATTACGTTTGATAAATAGATTTTAGATTAGTGTTTTAACTGTCGACTCGACTTATCTACCTGCCGTAGGTGATCCTACTAATCACTATGTACCAACATTATACTGAAGAACCATTTATAATACTCACGCCTGATTAGCTATTAAACTATGAAGTACATTCGGAATTTTTTAAATAATATTCAAAACGTATCGAAGTCTAAATCGTTGGTAGAAAAATCAATGAAATTCTGCTTATTACTGGAATAATACTGTTCATTCGATTGTTCTATATTAGTTAGCTATTTACTACGTTCCTATTCTTTAAGTATTCTTGTCGTTGCTTTGTTAGGATTTTTATATTTATATGTATGATTATGTAAAATCTATAAACATTCAATAAAATTAGTAATAAAGTAATTTAAGAAATTTAATTTAATTCTGGAAAAACTCGGCATACTTTTAAGCTAACTTGGAAGGCTAGACAAATAGTTTGCGTTTTAAATGACATTTCGCATGACATTTTAAATGACATGTTCGGTTGCAAGGGACTGACGAAACCCACGGAGCGCGAGTTACATTCGCGCTTGTCCAGGGTAATTTAAGGCGACTGCCGACTGATCATATCTTTTACACGTAGCCATATTATTGATTTACCATAATTTGAACATTACAGTTGATAAATAGATAGTACTTTAACTGTCGCCGCGACCTATATCTTAATAATGCACATAGGTGCGCTGAAGTCAACTTATCACCGACACTACGCTGAATTACCTTTGACAAACTTACGCTTGAACAATTACTCAACCATGAAATGTATTCGGAAAATTATAAAAAATATTCAAAATGTATCGAAGTCAAAGTCGTTGATAGAAAAATCTATGAATTTCTGCTTACTATTAGGCCATTACCGTTCATTTCATTCTTCTAAATCTGTTAACTATTTATTACGTTTTTACTCTTCAAGTTTTTTTATCGTTTTTTTGTTAGCAGCGACGTATTTTGATGATTCCTCACTTAATGTGCCGAGTCTAAGGTTCATTTTAAATATTTTAGAATTTACGGTTGCCCTCCTCATATCTTTTGTTTTTGGTCAACGTTACTACATGAAGTTCTTCACTGTTGTTTCTTCTATTGATGATTTTTCTGGATATCGCAAAACTTTTGTGTCTTTTACGTCATATTTTTTAGTTATTGTTTTAACCTTTACTAAGTGTGTGGGAATTTTCATCTTCTATTTATTACAAGTAAACCTGGTGCAAGCTGTTATTATGTTTATTATGTTTGTGTCAGTTGGCGTTAGCTTTATTTCTATGATAATGGTATATGATATTCTTCGTCTTCGCATAACATCATTACGAAACGAATTTAGGACTAGAGAGGGCGTTTATAATATTTTGGATGGCAATAATTATATAAATGGTGTAAATTTAAGAAAAAATATGGAAATATATTTTCGTTTGCTGGATGCTTTCGAAGATGATAATGTCGTTATACACGTCACGGTATGTGAAACTTAATATATGAGTACTTCGCTGTTGTGTAGTATTTATTCTCATATGGGGTTATATAAACGAGTATATTATAACCCTTTTTTGTCCCATTTTTTTATTTGGTTGACAAATAATATTTGGTTGATTCTTTGTAAGCCTGTTATTTGTTGATGACGACCGGGTCGATGGCTTAACGTTACAACTGTCATCTGTAAATAACAACCGAGATTGACGGCTTAACACCGGTGGTTATGATGGTATTAAATTGACGTCAACCTCGGTTGTTTGCCAATAATGGTCACATCTCACCCAATACGTAATTCATTCAGATGTGTTAAAAGTTAATCGTTGTTTCAGATGTCATCAATGCTTTTCTTTGAATTTTTCAATGTAGTTGGGACTATTTACAGACTTATCAAGAATTGGACCACATGGGTAAGATTTTTTTAAATGTGATTCATGTGAACCATATTGTTAGGCGCTGCAAACGACATTTGATTACCCAAATGTCGTTTGCAACGAAGAAATATTTTATTTTCTTCTAACGCTTAAAATTATTTATATACAATCCAAATAACTGAGGTTGATCTCAATGATTTGGATTACGGATTTGGATTGTCCGTTCACTTCATTGTAGTCGTCATACTATTGCTGCCATGATAATAGGTAGAGTTCACTTAACTTTCACTTACGAAACTTAACCGCCACCACGTCGGGAAAAGCGGCGACTTATTTACTACTTCCCATGGACTATGGAACTTTCCCGAAAAATCTGTACTCTATAAAATACTTGTTATATTATTATCTTCTTTTACATAGAAGGTTCTTGTAACTTTTTATATACTTGTAACATACGATACATATACTCGTACTATATTAATCGTCGTAAATAACAGCCGCGATGTACATAAGCTCAACATTCAATAGGCGAAACATACATACATATATAGGCAATAAGGTTATGTTTCCGATGCACATGCACTGATAAAACTCGGTACTCGTGGCATGTCGTACGCTGTGAAGATCCTTGTTTCTTATTTTGTAATTTTCTAGATTTTTCCTCATACTTCTAAATTAAACTATCATACTAATTATACGATATATACTTTGACGTCATGTGTATCTATACTTTGACTACACACATACTCAAAGTTATAACAATATGAATCCACATACATATACGTGGCATATTTATGTATATTTATTTATAATAAATCTACATATGTACGTAGCATATTTATGCTAGATTGTCTTGTATGTTTTATTATCATTGTAATTTGGGGCATTCACTAGTACTAAAACATTTATTTTTTATTCTTTACAGCCTCTTTTTAACTTATTTACTGCAATGACGTCAGTAGTTTACCGTGTGGGTATTGTATGTCTCTCAGGGATACTAATAGAAGTTACAAAAAGAGAAATTGATGCAATTAAATATTACTTATCGCGACAACTTCTGATGTGTCCAGGTATGTTTTCAGAAGCTTGTATGGTTAGACCAGGGTACCACAAACACTGCTACTATTTCTGCCGTGAAGGAAGTATAAAGTGCTTTGGGGAAAGGTGCGTTTGCCGGCTATCCCGACATGACCATCTGACTCCATAGAATAGCGCAAATGTATACAACCTCGGACTGAGGCTTGCTTGAGGTTGAGGGTAGATATAACTGAAGCGAAAACGTAACCCTACATAACCTGCATGCTCGTCTGTTATTCGCTATTTCGATGTAGTCATTAATTTATAACTTACCCTTTAGATTATCATTAAATAAATTAATTCCCGTCTCGTAAAACGTGGACCTATATGACTGTACCACAGTATTCAAACAATTGCATTGCAATCGTTTGCGAACTAACTCACTTTAGTGCTATGTATTTTTATTTTCAGTAACACGTTTGAAATTTAAGGTAAATTAATTAAAATACTCCGAATCCACGACGGAAGCACTGAACCTATTCCACTGCAGCGCGAAGTACGACAAGGGGATGTTATATCCCCGAAACTATTTACCGCTGCACTGGAAGACGTGTTTAAGCTGATGGAGTGGAAAGGGCTTGGTATTAACATCAATGGCGAACACCTTATACACCTTCGATTTGCCGAAGATATAATCATCTTGGCGGAGTTCCTGGAATAACTCAGCACAATGCTAGGTGACCCCCATAGCGCCTCCCAACGGGTGAGTCTTAAGATGAACATGGACAAGACGAAGATCATGTCTAATGTCCATGTCACACCCATACCGGTTGTTGTTGATGGCGCTACTCTCAAAGTGTCGACAAGCGATCCCCAAGTCGTCCCAACAAGCGATCCGTATGGGTAAGTCCAACTTCGAGAGAGAGGTAACTCGTAGAATCCAATTCGCTTGGGCAGCGTTTGGGAAATTACAAAGTGTCTTCTCGTCCAGAATACCTCAGTGTCTGAAGTCGAAAGTTTTCGAGCAGTGTGTGTTGCCAGTGATGACCTACGGCGCCGGTCTTGGTCGTAGTCTTTTACAGTAAGTCTTTTCCACAGGCTCGCAAGGTCGCTCAGCGAGACATGGAGAGGGCTATGCTTGGTATTTCTCTACGCGACAGAATCCGTAACGATGAAATCCGTAGAAGAACGAAGGTTACCGACATAGATATAAAACGGTCATTATAATCACAATTTTTTCTCTAACAGATAAAGATCTACGTGCAGAAGTCGAGAACGCCATCGAGATGTTGTCTTTACGGCCCTTCAAGTTCAGCATACTGCGAGCCATACCTGTCGGCGGCACACTACCGATAGCTTTCATAAGCCTGAGTATCACATACGTCATTGTACTCATACAAATGTTACATTTCAGGGCCTGAGTCATTAAATTGATTCTTAGTTATCAGGAAATTTTTTGTTAGTAGCGATTGTCTCAGTTTGTTACTTACCTTTATCATATAGTCTTTTAAGGTTTTGAACAGATATTTTGACTGTGAAATTATTGTTACATTTGCTTCCGTAATACCTTTTGCGGTTCAAATTAGATGTATACTTCCAAATGCTTGTGGACCGTACTCAGCCGGTACTGGTATTAAAGTTACAATTAAGGGATTAGGAGTTAAATTTCATTAATCCTTGTCAATATTTTGTTTCTTTGCACAGATCTTTTCTCAAATGTATGCAAATTGATATGGATTGTAAAAAAATTAACCATATTATTTTGTTGAATGTGCTTAGTCATAAACTGTCTAAAATAATTGAACAATAATTTTAGGAATTAAGTAAAACTATTTTACAAATTTTTGATATTATAATTTCAAAGCCAGATACGTAGTTGGCAAAACACTTGGTGGACTTGGTGGGATTGCGACAATTTGCGGATTGATAAAAAGTTTTGTCAATTGACTATAATAAATGATTTATGACGTCACATTTTTTACTATGGCATCGCAAACCACTTCGTGCGTATTGTAAAGTAAAATTTTTGCATTACTTTTTCGCCAGTTACGTTGAAACTGGACGAGTTATAATATGTAAGTAAAGTCAGGAAGTCGTCAGTCAAGTCATCAAGTCAATTAAGTCAGTCAAACATTCAAGTAAAGCGATGGCAAAGTTCGGGTTAAGTACCAGAACGTGCCCGATAGAATTTTCTAAGACAAGCTGAAAGAATATATTTTACACTGTTCACAACACTCACATTTATTTCACAACACTCGTACACTATAATTTTTTAAACCATTAATAATTAGATATCGAACAAAATAGCAAACATTTTCCGATCTAAATAAAAAATACACCAAGAAAATGAAAAAAATAATCAAGAGCACAATATGTCTTTTCCGACTTCGATTTGGATGCTTTAAAACTTTCGCTGCGGCACCAATTTTTGCATACATTCCGTTCCTGCGGCACGAGGTGTTATCGGCCCGCACCGTGACCAGACGTAACATACTGAAATTCTGTATTTGAGCTTACTTGTAATTTCATTGTAGTTGTATAAAGAAATGTTAATTGGAAACCTTAAATCGTTATTTTTGAATTGTAAAAATGCTTTGTGAATTAAATTGTAATTTAAATATTCCGCTTCTGGTTTTTATTCCTAAAAATAAAATATTCAGCCTTAATATTTTTTCATAAAAAATTTCGAAATATAATATTTTGTATTTATTTACGAGTTTTTCACTAAAACATGGCGGACCAAGGTCGGACAATAAGATTTTTTACACAGATTGCACTGAGTCAAAAATTTTAATAATAAATAATAAAATAATAAAACTCTTATCGACGCGACGTACCTACAACACTGGTCGCGGGGAGCTCGCGTAGGGTGCGGTACGAGTTCAGGGGGGTATGGGACGTGTTTTGCCTCGTTTCGCACTGCATTAAAATTATATTAATCCCGTGCGGCAGGAGGCCTAGAACATCCAGTATCAAGGTGTATGTACCACCGAGTCTGGGACCATTAGCACATCTCAAATATATATTTTTCGCTTTCCTACACTGGGCCAAACCGAAGTTATGCTCGTCGCATGACCGAGAAGTTCACGTTTTTCATTGCCGCACCTCAGGGAAGTTGCATTAGGGATGATTTAGGCCTCGTTAGGTACTTAACGTGTTAACATAACAACATGATGACCGCTCTGTACGTTTTTTTTTAATTTCAACGAAAATCTTAGGAGTTATTAAAATTTTAATTACTTCTCAAACTTATTTAAGTTATAAAATAAAATTGTTCAGTACGAGTACTTTACTACTTTTTCTTGCTAATAGACTAAAAATAATGACTCTTTAAACTATCATGGAGTTGGTGCCCATTAAGAACGAAAGGTACGCCATTTCACTAAGGAACCGACTGCAAGATAGTTTTTTATTTATTTATTTATTTATTTAGACTCATCAACAAGGTAACATGTTACATAGCTACTAAAACTAAACCTTAAGATATAATTTACATGTGACCTCACTTAAAAACAAGTACAGCAAACTTACAGTAGGGTGCATAAACATTAGTATAACAAGATACAATTATTAATATTTATATAAGTAATGTAAGTATATATATACATATATATATATAGTATATAAGTATATAAGAATATATAATTATATTATAAGGTAACAAAATACACTAGCTTTATTTTGTGGAAGGGGCAGGGTTCAAAACCCTGCAGATTTTATTTTTAAACACTGATAAATTATCATGAAAGATATCTATTGAATGGTCCTTATTTTGAAATTCCTTTAGAAGTCTACATAATCTAGGGAATATTGAATGGTGTCCTAAGTTAGTTCTACATAACCTATGAGTGAGTAACGGTCTCGGATAACGTGGTAAGCGCGACGGGATGTCAAACATAAGGTGACTTAGTAGTTCAGGATCATCAAACAAGTTGTTTAGTACTTTAAATAAGAAAACCATATCCTGCAATTTACGTCGATCTGATAGTGTCAACAGGTTAAATCTTCTTAGACGTTCCTCATAGGGTACTAGTTTTAGGGATTCTTGACAGTAAAACTTTGTGAAACGCCTTTGTATTGACTCTAGACGATCCTTATGGGCTTGATAATGGGGGTTCCAAACGACAGAACAATATTCTAGCTTGCTTCTTACAAGGGCTGTAAATAGAATTTTTTTAGTGCTTAAGTTCTTAAACTCTTTACAATTTCTAAATACAAAACCTAACATACTACGAACTGACTTACAAATATTATCAATATGATTAACAAAGCTTAATTTTGAATCAAAAGTTACACCCAAGTCACGTACAGTTTTTTGTTCTTGAAGCTTAACTCCATCAACTTCATATTCTGATTCAAAGCATATGCGATTTCGCGTAAATTTAATAATTGAACACTTTTCTGGATTTAACAGCATTCCATTTTTCTTGCACCAATTAGATACTCCATCAATATCCTCTTGCAGGGCCTTTTCATCATTAGTGGACGTGATCTGCTTAGCAATCTTAAGGTCATCGGCAAAGATATAGTATTTGGAATAATGAATAGTATCTACAATGTCATTTATGTATATATTAAACAAAAGAGGACCCAAAATTGATCCTTGAGGGACTCCGGATGTCGCTTTATATAAGAATGATGAAAAACCTTTAACTACTACGTAAGATGTTCTATCCTTAAGATACGATGAAAGCCATGACAGCAAGGGCCCTCCAAACTCAAACGCTGACAATTTTTCCGTGAGTATTGAATGATTGACTCTATCGAATGCCTTTGAAAGGTCTGCGTACATCGTGTCAACTTGTATTCGCGCGTCCACTGAGGTCGAAATGAACGTTGAAAAGTTACTTAAGTTAGTACATGTAGATCTATGACGTAAAAATCCATGTTGTGCTGTAGAGAGTGCATGCTGAACATGGCGATACAATAATGGATGTAGTAAAGATTCAAATGCTTTTGGCAGTGCAGAAATTATAGATATAGGTCGGTAATTAGAAATGTTTTCGAGTCCACCTTTTTTATAAATAGGCACGATTCGTGCCCTTTTCCAAATATCGGGAAATATTCCAGTCTTGAGAGATTTGTTGTATATTATATAGATTAGTAGCGAAAGAGGATAAGCACATCTAGAGATAAAAATAGGTGGTAGGTTATCCGGGCCAGCCCCTTTCCGTATGTCAAGTCTTTTTAGCTTTTTAAAAACTTCATACCGTGTAAATAAGATTGAGCACATGGAACCGCACGAGTATATCTGAGACACGTTTATCTTAGGCAGGCAATCATTGCTATAAACAGAAGAAAAATGTTTTGCAAAAAGGTTACAAATAGAGGGACCATCTGAGGCTATTTCATTCTTTAGTGTCATTTTTGAAGGGTAAGAATTAGAGGATTTCCGAATATTTTTAAGATGAGTCCAAAAATATTTAGGGTTCTTAGCAATATTTGATTCAATACTAATAATGTACTTTTTATAACATTCTTTCATTAGTTTGTCACTATTCTCACGCAAATATTCAAATTCTAGTCGATCCAGAGGATTTTTATATATTTTATACTTTAGTCTGTATTTATTTTTATTTTTTAACAAAGAAATAAGATGTTTATTAAACCAAATTGGATATTTGTAATTTTTTGGTTTCGTTTTAGGTACATGCTTATTTATTATTTCATTAAGCTTTCTGTAGAAGACAGATAGCATTGCATTGACATCATTACAATTTTGTAATAGTTGTAACCAAGGTACTTCATTTAAATTATTTATAATTTTATTGTAATCTGCTTTGTAAAAGTTAAACCTCTCATGTATTTTCTCCTGTACAGTTGTTTTTCTTCGTGTTAATATTGTTATATTCAGTGGAGGGTGATGGGAATCTACTACACTGATTGGGTAAAGATTTTCATTAACAGTTACTTCCAAGTTATTGGATAGAACCAAGTCCAATATTTTTTTATTTGTATTTTCAACCGAATTATACTGTTTGAGTGCGTTTTCTTCCATAAAGTCAGCAAATAATCTATCTACGTTACTATTGCTAATTGGACATAAGTGTTCAACATTGGGTAATTTTGACCACATCATGGTTGTAATGTTAAAATCTCCAGCTAGTAATACATAATCATTCTGAACAATAATTTTGATATAAATTTTTCTAATTTATCCTTATTTATAGGCGGCGGTAAATATACTCCACAAACTGCAATTCGATTCTGTTTCCCTAATTTTATTATGTCAATAGTGACCCAGATGTCCTCGCAGCTACTTTCCCAACTATGCATGCGACTAGACACGAGACTGTTACTCACTGCTATAATTACTCCCCCTCCATTTCTGACTTCTCTGTCTCGCCTGTACACCGTATATCGTGTGTCGAAGATTTCACTATCAAATACACTATTATTAAGCCAGCTTTCAGTAAATATTAGCACATCAAAATTATTGTTCATAATATTTAGTTTTACCTCACGACATTTACTACGCAGTCCCCTGACATTTTGGTAATATACCTTCAGTAGGTCCATTGACCTATTAAAAGATTAAGATAAATATTCGATAATATAGTTTTATAAATATAGATTATAAATATAGATAATAAATAGTTATGTTAGATTTTAAGTTATTCAATTTATTTAATTAGATTAATACTAACTATACTACGAGAGTGACTCTAACTGACTAAGTTCACGAATCATTATGTGTTCCGATGTCTCTGTTTTTCTCATAAATACGCGACCATTTTTAATCCAGACGAATTTATAATTTAATTTCTTCGCTGTTTGTCTGGCAAGCGCATGTATTTTCTTGACTTCTGGAGTTAGATGGTCTATTACATATATCGGCTTCTTTTCTCCTCCAACTCCAATATGACTTGTTTTAAGAATCATTATCTTTTTTTCGGAGTGAAAGTTTTTGAACAAAATAAAACATGAAACAATCGTAGTACCTTTCATAATCAGCTCAGTAACATGAGATTATGGATATTATGCACGAATATTGCTTTAGAAAATATAACAAAGTCAAAGTGTGTGCCTATAAAATTTGAGAGTTCTCCTCGATTTCCCTGGGATGGGAAAGTATAAGCTTTCGAACAAAAAATAATTTCGGAGTAATCGGTGAACATACATAAAAAATACATACAGCCGAATACATTACCTCCTCTGCTAAGTCGCTGATAACCATAATTAATTTAAAAAGCAACCTGTTATAAGGAGCGGAGAAAAAATATAAAAATTACCCATTTTTCAGAATAACTCTCCTTTATGTAGAGCAGTCTTTCATTTCGAGAGTCGACTCACCTAATTACGTCGGCATTAAAAAAAGGAAAGAACAAAATTTTAATTTAATTTAATGAAGGTCATAACAGAAGCATCCGAACTCCTATTTTAAAACCATTTTCTCGTAGCAATTTTTAGGAGCGTGCGAATTAAATTAAACAAAGTAAACAAATCCAACTTGAAACTTGAGCGGGTTTCATGGGTGAAAGCGGAAACGATAAGAGGCCAGTAATGGAAAAACTAGCCTTAGCAAAATAATTGGTATGACTTTAATCTCTCTCTTTGCGTCATAACCTCATTGATAAGAAAGGATTAACTTAGATCTTACGATCTAACGCCTTGATCGGAATTGATCGTAACATACTGCGAAGTAGCAAAATAACCGCGACTCACCGAGATTCACAAGAAAATAAAATACGTTTTTTCATCATTTCAACGTCCTCATAGCATGTTCTCAAAATTCGTCATGAGCTCCCCGACTCATTTAGGTAGGTTGTAGGTTAATTACAGTGGCCGAATGTTATGAAATTCTC
Organism: Pyrgus malvae; assembly: GCA_911387765.1. Lineage (NCBI taxonomy): Eukaryota > Metazoa > Arthropoda > Insecta > Lepidoptera > Hesperiidae > Pyrgus > Pyrgus malvae. The sequence continues at coordinate 6,514,759 of OU426951.1, forward strand.
GTAATTATGAAACATAAAACATGTTTTATGACACAGGCAATATGCTCAGGCAATATCGCAAAAAATCCATGCCCGCCCGCTGTCGCTTATCAGACTGCTATGTAATGTATCAGAACCCTAATTGCGACTGAAAATCAGTCACAAAGAGTGAAATGTAGAAAAAAGTGGGCTTAACGCGAACAAATGGAGGACATTGGACACAAAAACCGGGGGCTGCCTAATTGATTTAATTTGTCGAGAGTCAAAACTGCGCTGGAGGTGTGGCGTGGTCATGTCTGCCGTAGTTAGGGTTTGTTACACTGGACATAGTCATCAAACAAATAACCGAGTGAAATATTCTGAGGAGTAAGTACCTTTTTCTATAAGTCAACTTTTCGATATCACGTCATTTTGGTAGAGTAAAGACAAATATTCTTGTCTCTTATCTTGTCTTCTTATCGTTATCAAAAATAGTAAACAAAACAGCTGTCCTTAGTGCATATCATGCATATGTGGGTGCAACTCTTAGATACGGACTCATATTCTGGGGTAACGCAACGGGAATCCAAACTGTTTTTAAAGCTCAAAAGAAATGCATTCGTTCTATGTGTCAACTTAATCAGATAGATTCTTGTAAGCCGCACTTTCAAGATTTAAAAATAATGACGCTCCCATCTCTATACATTTATGAAATATCCTTAATGGTAAAAAAAGATATAAATAAATATGAAACCCTAAAATCAAAAAGATATAATAAAAAATTGTGTTCGATTGCGTCAAAAACAAAACAATACAATAAAAGCGTCTTTTGCATGGGACCAAAAATATATAATAATTTACCTGAATCCCTCAAATCTAAAACAAATTGTGATTATAAACGAGCACTTAAAACATTCTTATTTACAAAAGCGTACTACTCGGTTTCTGAATTTCTAAACGATGAACTTTAACTTCGTGAGGGAATCTGGGATTAAAAACCTGGGAGGTTTTTTTTTCCGCCGGCTTTTTTCCTCTCAGTGTATAAAAACCCAGGTAATTGGGTGCCCAAAGCCGATGACGCCGATAAAATACCGTATAAATAATTACCAAAAACAATTAAAAAAAAACGCAAATATGGGATAAATATAAATCAATATGATTAGTTAATTAAATACTTAAATAAATTAAAATTTCTAAGTTAGATTTTAGTCAGTACTTTTATTTATTAATAATATACCTATAATATAATATTTGCATACCTTACTGAGGTAAATATGGCGGATTATTAAATGTATAAAACAACTTTTGTAATACCCATATTTGTGCAAATAAATCCTTTGTCTTTGTCTCTTCAGCTGGTTTCCATCGCATTTTTATTGAAAGTATTAGCAGTTTTTATTACTCACTCTGAAAATAATATACAAGCTGCATGGATTTAAATGTATTGTCTTTGTAAGTTATAAAACACTTTTGATTCGAAAAATATTAAGAGAACATTAAGAGGCAAAATAAAATAAAATATAATTATCAGGAGGTAAGTACTTTCTTATTTACACAATTTTGCGAGGAACCCACACTCAACAATAGGACATTTAGCATTAGACTTCATATCACAAAAAACCTGCTAAGTGAACATATTTTTTACCAGTAATCATCTTATATTTTTTTTATAATTTTGTTTTACATTTTGAGATTATGTTTTATTGTGAATACGGCTTTATAGTACTCTCGGCGTTTGTTTTTAGGCTTTGTTCAATTTGTTTTCATTAAGGCTTTTATTGTGAGCCCCGTCAACGTGTTTTATTGGGCGCGATCAAAACGCCTAAGTGCCAGTTAATGAGAAACATTTTTATCTTTGTTAAGTATACAAAAGCTGAACAGGCATTGCGGGACAGATTTTTGAAAAATAGCTAAATTTTTTTTACAGCTTCTTTAGTATTATTGTCAGCTAAAGCTCCATTCAACGCCACCACGGAAACGCGCATTTATTTTGCTATAAATTGTCACCAATCTTACAGTCGACTGCGCTCGTTTTGCTCACTGCGTACTTCGCTTGTGTTCTACGTACTTTCGAGATCTGATGAAATATAATTTGTAACAAGGACGCTAAAGAGACAATTGAAATTTCAAATAAATGCTTGTAATTTGCATCCGTATTTCATTCATTCATGAACGCAAGATGTATTTTGATCAAGACACCTGCCTAGTAGTTAAGAGTACGGGCACGAGAAATGTTATGAATTAAGTAACTACTAAGTTATTCAAATTTACCCCGTGAAGACGACAACTGTTTGCTTTATGATATTCAGGGTTGAATTTCTTTTATTAATTTACGAAAATAGTAGGCCCATCCCGAAAAAGCACTATGAGTAAAGCTGGACGCCGTGGTGACGAGGAAATGTAAACGATGAAATTGCAGAAGTTGCTTATATTCATATTTACGTATGAAATTTTCAACTTTTATTATAAAATATCCGGATGATTCGAGTGTTGCTCGAATAAAAACAATAGATTTTCTCAGAGACTCACTGGCTTAGTGTTGCTTATCAACGCCATCTACTGGAGTGGTTCCCAATTAAAAATAGTATACATTATACTCCCTAAAATATGTTAGGTAGTGTCATATTTTACAGATTATGTTTAAGTTTATTATTGCCAATAAACCGATATTTTCTAAAAATGAATGCTAGGTAAATCGATTTATTGTCTCCAAAAACCTCAGCATACTAAATTTTATGAAAATCGTTGGAGCCGTTACCGAGATTCAAATCATATACATAGGTATACATATGTACATACAAGAATTGCTTGTTTAAAGGTATTAGATAACACTAAATCAAAAATTATGAAATATCATACTATTATTCATTCATTTAATTTCATTAATAGGCAACAAATGCTTATTCCCAAAAACGGACGAGGAAGCTTGCGCTTCCTTACCACACTTTAAGCGCACACAATGCAGCGCGCAAATATATGTGGTAGAAATGTGGTCCCGCCATTGTTCATGAAGACACGCCTCGGAAGCCAACTGGTTACTAGAAGTGGCTTATATCTTACTAATATTAATGTTTGTCCGTAAAACTTAGAAAACTCAATTGGGGAGGTTCCATTTCTATCTATACTAGAGTATGTAACATAAATATACCGTACTTGAAAAAAAATACCGGCCTATAAATTTACAATTTATATGCCGATAAGGTTCATTCAGTCTTCAATTCGATAGAGTATATAATTTAAACTTAATTTAATATTTTATAATTTTAAATTCTCACAAATTGGCTAGATGGACATAATTTAATTATAAATTACAATAAAACAAAAATAATGCAATACTACCCGTACCAAAAAAATCCATAGACATAAAATTTCAATATAATAATTATGATATAGAATTAGTAGACAATTTTAATTTGTTAGGAATAAACATAGATTCAAATTTAAAATGGAATAATCACCTAGACGTTCTAAAAACCAAATTAAACAAATTTACTTATGGCCTAAGGGAAATTAAAAAAAGTACAAATATAAACGTAGCACTATCCGCATATTATGCGTATGCATATTCCTGGATAAAATATGGAATTGTTATTTGGGGAACAGCTACGAATGTAACTGACATATTAATCTGTCAGAAAAAATGTATACGCGCCATGGCCGGTATAAAAACAATGATAGCTGCCGTCCATGGTTTAAAAAGCTAAAAGTGTTGACAGTACCAGGCATTTATATATTAGAAATGCTTATGTTTGTACAAAAACAACAACAATTTTTCGAATTAAATAGCAATGCTCGTCGGAATAACAATTTAGTCTACCCACATGGCAAAAAATTAAACATGCTAAGTAAAGGTACATACTGCATGGCCGTCAAATTGTACAATAAACTGCCTAATGACATAAAAAAATTAAGTAAAGACCACATATTTCATAAAGCGATCAAACATCTATTAATATCAAAATGTTATTATCATTATGACGAATACCTCAATGACACCTTTTGACATTAAAATCATTATAATTAATGTAATTAAAATCTTTTGACATCTTAAAATAACAGAAATAGAATAATATTATGTATAATGTAAATTGTATTAATGATTGCATGACTTGAAATATTTTAAATTTATAACATTATTGGTACGCCTTACAGGGCATCATTTATTTTTGGAGATTGTATTTTCTTGTATGTATATTACATCTATTGTTACCCAAAAGTAATACCAAATAAATGATTTATGATTTATGATTTAAAGACTTAATTTTTATCTCTGTTATGGCATGGTAAAGTTTTTTTTAAAGAAGTACGTAGGTATAGAATGAGTGTCTTCATCAAAGCGAGCTGTCAAAATTGAAGCACTAAATATATTCACACAGATGTCACATCTGACAAACAAAATATTTTTATTTTGACCAATTTAACAATAAAATATTACAAAATATTGAAAACTTCAGTATTTTTAGACTACTTTTGTTTTCCAAAGGTGTTGTGAAACGTTTGGCGTGCTTTAACCTTATATTATATGTTACGGAGCGGCCCAGCATGGCACCAAATGCCGATTAATGGCACCAATTAAAATGCTTCAATTTGTTTCTAGTTTCTATAATGTAATTATTCTAAGATATTTACATTAAATATTTTTTTCTTTTGCCATTATGCCATACCAATGTTACATGCCACGCTCATTTGAAAGGCTTGCGTGGGGACATAGGTCCAATACGTAGAGGCCACTTTGAGATACTTTAATGTTGTTATGGTTACACGTTGCGGAAACCATCCTCGGCATATAAGGTATAAAAAGTATCATAAAAAGATATATGACCCAAAGATGGTCCCCGCCAGGTGTACAAGAACTATGGCTACAAAAGGGGAAACTAATATTGGGTCTATGGGGATGAACGAATGAGGGACTGGTCCATGAGCTATGGAGAACTATGGGACACTTGCCGTTTAGATCATTAGGTATAATCTATGGTAAGGCAAGTGGTGATTCGCCACTCACTGAATGGGCCCCTACCTATAGCTTATTATAATATTTTCAAATTGCTCCCAAAACTCCTGATCAAATTTACTCTCTAATTATCCATGTTTTTTAATATGTACGATTCTGACAGAATGATTTATAAAACTACCGACCCTGTCTACCCTACATGACCAACTTACCTCCGTGAGAGATTTTCTCTTGTCCGTCCATCCATTGCTCCTTATTAACTCACCGTAGGATCTTCTCGATATTCCTTTAGGTACATAAAACTGCTTCCTATTCCCATTCCTACACCGTTGATGCGGTAAGACTGTGGAACTCGCTCCCGCCACAAATAGGCATGATGACACTATTAAAGAATCAGAGAATAAACGGTTTTACTGAAAAATATATGCTAAAAAAGTTCTAAAATATGATCCCGTATTAATATAAACATTAAGATTAATAAGATTTTCAATAAAATAAAAGTATTAAATAGAGCAATCGGCCATGTTATCTGAAACGCCAATCAAAAGGAATGACGTCACGTCTCAGTTAATGTCATCGTGTTGCTTGAAGTTTGACGAGCAAGCCGACGCCATGACACCTCGAGCGTTTTCGCGCTTAATTCAAATTACATAGCAGAAAATACATTAATTTACGTTAAAAGTTGAGTTTATTGCTGAAATAAACTTTTTTTCGAAACTAGGAGACGTGTACCCACAATAAGGAAAGGTATTTAAAAATTTGTCATCATGCCCATTCATGACTCAAAATCTATTTCCGTATTTAAGAAAAAAGTAAAAGAACGCTAGGTACTTCTCCCTTGCACAATAAAGTAAAGTTTTAACATAACGCTTTTCTCTCGACTATACATGTATATTTATATACGTTATATATATGCAAGTATGTTTGTTTGTATATATTATAGGTATTTATATATATATATATATGTAGCGTCAGGTCCCGGCATTGTTGCTTTTTTTTTAAATAAGAAAACAAACACAAAGTTTTCTCTCAATCACTTGATTTATTCCAATTCTAATTTCAGTACGATTTTAACAAACAAATTAAAGATAAAGATTTCAAGGCTACTCGGTGATTACGTAACGTGTGCACCGGGCAACGGTCGATGAACGAATGACCCGAGTTCAAGTCCGGGTTATCTTCGCGGGCCCCGCAAGGGGCCCGGGGCACACGTTTCGGGCCTGCCCCTGCCATGGGTGGCTTCCGCGGGCCATAAATATGGTCCCGGTCATTGGGGGGGGGGGACCGGGTGGTCCCTGTCGTGGTCTTCTTTCTTCATTTGGTCTTCATTATGTTTTTCAGGTGGACCTGAGGCTGGTGGAGTGGAGGCTGTCCATCGTCCGGTGTGGGAGGTTTCTTTTTTTTTCTTATGATAAATATTTTATAATATGTAATATATACTCTTTTTTTTAATGATAAATATTTTATAATATGTAATATATACTTTTTTTTTCTCTCCCACACTTTCCTCTGGACAGCCTGGAGTCTTCTTTTCTTGGGCTTCTTATTGTTGATGGCTGCACGGCGAGCGCCTCCCGCGACTAGTCCTGCGCGAGCAGGTCGCGCGGGAGGGGACGGTGGTCAGGCGGGCGCGCGTGCAGAGGCGCCAGCTCGCGCAGATGCGCAAGGAGTGACGCGTCGGCGCGCGCGAACATCCTTTGGGCGAGGCTGCTGACGAACCCATCCAGTGACTCAACCCGAAGGTCCCTCTGGATGGTGGTGTTCCTCACGTAACGCGGCGCGTTGGCCACTCTCCTCAGTGTCGCGCTTTGCACGGAGCGCAAGCGCTTGCGCTGCGCTTCACTGGTGAGGGCGAACCAGGCCGGCGACGCGTACGTGAGGCGGGGGCGGACGTAGCTCTTGTAAATGGCCACTCTGGCCTTCAGAGGGAGACTCGAGCTGAGCACAGGACGAAGTACGGCAGCAGCCGCCCTCGCCTGTGTGGAGGCATTGCGGACATGCGGTACCATTGTCAGCCTATGGTCAATGGTCACACCTAGGTATTTAGCCTGGGTGGACCATTGGATTTCTTGTCCTAGGAGCTTCAGGGTGGGTGACCCGAGTTGTGCGCGCGCGCTGCTTTATATAGGTTCTGTGGTAGCGATCGAGTGACACATCGTACGATCGTTCGATTAATTGCCCGTTGCATGTTGTTTTACAAAGCATTGATAGTGGCGCCGTCATATATTTATTCTGTATATATTTGTATGTATGTATGTATTTATTAAGTACACTTTGTTTCTACTATTCGTTGCTCTTCTCCAGTCGCAGGTCCGCTGGAAGAGATTTCTTTAGAAATAATCAGTACCTTTGTGCAGACTTTTTCTCATGTATTTATTCTTTGTATACATGAACAAGCAAATAAATAATAAATAAATAAAACTTTACCGCCAGTATCCAACACAGATACCCATCCAGTGCCTTAAACATCTGTGTACATATGTTTTGGGCACAAGAGGTGGGCGATAAATTCAGCGCTTTGTGTTCTTCTAGTGTGTTCAGGTCTTTTGCTGCTTTTTATAAAAGCTCCGACGCAGCGTCATGTAAATTTACCGTTGAATTTTTTTTTAATAAAGCAAAATTTTAACCACGCCTCGCATTGTTATTTTAAAAACTGGCTCTGAGGTATACTGTTTTTATATTTTAATGACCGTTTGCCACAATAATTTTATCCTTGTAAACCATGAATGGCAAAAATAATATTGGTAAATGTTCTCTAGAAAGCATCGTAGTACTCGTAAGTATGTACGTCTACGCGAAAACATGGCAACACCGTGACGCAGTATCTAACTGAAATAATTTTACGTAGACTTGAAAACTATTATAAACTAAAAAAAACATCGACTAAATCGCAGTCATTTTATTGTTGAAGCTATTGGGAACTTCAACAATTTTTTATTGCTTCAATCGCAGCAAATTTATTAGACGATTAACACAAAACCAAGTTTTGAATGTCAAAAATAATAATGTTTGTCTGAAATATAACATTAGATAGAAAAAAATATAGTACAATACATAAGTAGTGACCATCCACTCAGCCTATATCATGGATGACCATAACTGCTGGTTTTTAGCATGGTGTATTTCAATTTAAAATTGTTCTATATTTCAGTACTGGGGTGGTTCTAGACCTCTGCAATTATAATCAAAAACACGAGAGCAGTAGTTGGATGGTTGGTTTGAACTAAATTAACGATTTATAGTACTGTGACCACAGAGTCATATTTACCTAGACGACACAAGTGCATGTACTTCCCGTGTAAAAAGGGAGTGAAATTCAATTCTTTCAGCGCCATTTCATTCAGTCCGCGCTCGAACGTTCTCGGTGACGGACGTCAAACGAAAAACAAAAAATGCCTTATTGTGCCGTATTGAGCTGTAAAAACTACACAAAAAAATTGGGACGTGATAATGGAAACTTTTCCTTTCATCGGTTAGTCATTTTGTTATTAAATTGTGTGTTTTTATTGCAAAATCAATTATTTTATGTTCATTGTGGTTTTACAATGAAAACTACTAGTGTGTATCGTATAATTCATAATACATTGCCGCTTTTGCTTACGAAGCTGTATAGTAGGGCTCGTCTGTTAAAAAACGCTATGAACTTTAAAATGAGCAATTTTTTCACTTGTCGCTCAGCTTCGTGGTACGGTGGATATTCTAATTTTTCGGTGTAATAAAGCAACTAGTGTTGTATTGTAAAGTTAGTTATTCTCGATTCTAATTATAATCGATTTTGGAAACAGTTCTTATTAATGAATGTTTCTATTTTGTGATTTTGTTTAGAATGTATTATTAGGTAATTAATTATACTTAGGTAATTACAGATTTCCGAGTGATCCCAAAGTAAAAGAGAAATGGATTGAAGCGACGGGACAAAAAGTTGGTTCCCATGTGTTGAGAATAGTCGAATTTGCTCTGTACATTTTAAACAAACAAGTACAATTTATAAAAATAAAGTAATTCTAGGTTTATCATTCCTCTGTCGTTTTATCATTCCTCTATTAATGAACTCGAATAATCGATTGCGAAATTGATGTTATAAAATTATTGTTCTTTACTCACTTAGCTCTGAATCGTATACGCGCGGACAGGGAGTCCCCATCATTAAATCGCTCATGTCACGCCACGGTAGGTAGAAAAAAAGGCACGCTTGGTTTCTATACAAGGAATGAGTCTAGCGTCGTCTAGGTAAATATAAGTATATGATTGTGACACATAACATCAATTTTTAAACGCTTATGGTTATGTATAGGTAAATAAAAATCATCGTCAATAAACAGACCGTTATATTCCAGACGAACGAACAATATTACAGACTACCATTCAATACATAGCAATCTTATCATGACAAAGAGATCTTGGAGTTCCCGACAAGCCTGCATGAGGGATGATGCATTCTTTGCAATACATTTCTCGTTCAATGTCCTTTTATGTGCAAAAATTCAAATTCACAAAATCGTACGTGCAAGATTGTAAACTATTCACGTCCCACTTTATTCGGACCTTCACGTACTAAAATGAACTTGCTTTTTGGACTATTGGCACGTTACTATTCGAACATAAGACATGCTAAGTGAACTGAAGTCGTCCTGTCGTATACAAAGTTTTATAAAGAGCTAGCAATATTTTTCAAATACCTGTTTAAAAAATCTCTCAGTTCTCTTAAGTTGATGACTCCCGTTGCACAATGATTACCACACCAGACTGCCAATGAACTATACAATATTTTTAAATATATGTACATCATTATTGCTTAACTATAGAAGTAATAGTTAATACTTTGTGCTTGTGCCACACAGCGCACGCAATAAAAGCTTAGAAAAGGAATTTATTTTATGTTTATAATAATTAATTTCTACGTAAATAACATAACATTCTGCTGGTGAAATAGTTTTTAAGGCTAAGTTTAGTGTGAGGGAAATTTGGAGCAAGTACACTCTTGTATGCGAGACAGAACTAGCCATCGCCTTGGAATCGCCGCCCGCAGGGCATGAGGACGGTAACAGAATACTGTAAAAAATAAAAAATAAACATACACTGTAAAGTCTTTTAACATTCAATAAAAATAGTAAGAAATTGAGTTTAATTCTGGAAAAATCTCGTCATACTTTTAAGCTATTTTTGACGGATAGACAAATAGTTTTTTTTTCAATTATGGCATCGCAAACTCTGTTCATACTGCCAACGTCAAGTATAATTTTTGCATCATTTTTTTTTGCCAATTTCAATGAAACTGGACGAAGTAATAACAAAGTCAGTAATCAGTCAGTCTAGTCAGTCCAACATTCAAGTAAAGCGATGGCTACTTTACTAGAACGTGTCCGATGGAATTTTGGAGGCAAGTAGAAAAAACATATTTTAGCACTGTTATTCTATTTCATAAACACTCGTGCACTGTAATTAACCTATATCAAACAAAATGCCATCAACTTTATCCGATATAACTCAAAAATACACCAAGAAAATGAAAATAAAACAAGAGCACAATATGTCTTTTTCGACTTCCCGCCAAAACCTTCCGACTAATAGTTTGTATTTTATTTTATTTATTTATTTATTTATTTAAAAACACATAAACTAAGTGAAAAATACAAGAGAAAAGAATACACAAGAAAGCTTGAACAAAGGTACTACTTATTTGCATTGGAAATCTCTTCCAGTAGACCTGAGATTGGAAATTGGTTAAGCACAAGGTAGAGCGTGTACAAATAAACAACAAGTTAAGTGCAGAAACAGATGGATAAAATACATACATTCATACATACAAATATATATACCAACCTATATATATATATATATATATATACATACCTACCAACCTATATATATATATATATATATATATATATATATATATATATCCCGGAACCTATTTGACGTCCAACATGACATTAATTACATTTAATGTGGCGACCACCGACTTTCGACGTCCGATATATGGACGTCAGATTAATTTGCTTGAATTTTTACACCATTTGATCATAGATGGCGATAGGGATACCATATCAATTTTTGTGATGGACTCCAAATTGGCTCGGATGTGTCTGAAAATGGATATTTTAGTTCACGGTGTTGACGCTAGAGGGCCTATATACAGGGTGCCGTATATTCACTTTCATTACACCGATCATCTGGCTACTTGCCGATTTTATTTAGCACATGTTGCCAGCTCGTGCCCTTGATGGCGCGGCGTTGCCAGCTCGTGCCCTTGATGGCGCGGCGTTGCTATTCTTATTGTTCGCGACTACTGGTTTAGATTAAATATCGCATGATTACTGTTCGCGACTTATCTCATGATAACTTATGTATAAAATTTATAGTCAATAGGTGTTGTATATTACATATTACTCGTTTCGTATTATTTTGATATCAATATGTGTATTGTTTGTTTTTTTATATAGTATTTTTTATTTTATTTATTTATTCATTTATTTCAGGCCAAGGCCCATAGAAACTAATACATAGATAAAAATAAAATATCACAAACTAATACATATAAAGGAAATAACATACAATCTTAATATATATATAAAAAGTAAAGGGTTTTCTTTGTACGTAAAGACACGGCTTTCTCTATTATCATTAACTCCAATCAACTTCCCCTTGGGGTGGTAAATACCTCTTAGTACGTAGATGATAGTAAGGGAGTTTGATCGCGGTGGGTGGAAAAATCTGAAAAAAAATTATCTGTACTTTTCTAACCAATAGGGACTTTTGAGTGGATTTCAAAATTTCTGGGATGATCTAGCAAACTATTTTAATTTTATTGAGAATGTTCGAGAAAGTTCCAGAAACTTCCTGAATCATTTGGATTTTTTAAATGATTTTAATTAATTGAGAATATTCGAGAAAGCTTCTCAAATGATCTGGATTTTTTTTAATAATTGTAATCTTTTTTCAAATGATCTGGAGATTTTTAAAATAATTGCAATTATTTTAATGAAATGAAAATATTCGAGAAAATTCCAGAAACTTCTCGAATGATTTGAAGATTTTGAAAATAATTGCAAACTGTTTTAATTAATTCAGAATGTTCGAGAAAGTTCCAGAAATTTCCCAAATGATCCGGAAAATCCTACTAATACTATAAACGCAAAAGTTTGTAAGTATGGATGTTTGTTACTCTTTCACGTAAAAACTACTGAATGGATTTAAATGAAACTTTACAATAATCAGATTAGATCTTATACATCAGAATAACACATACAGTGGCGGTCCCAGGAGGGGTCACAGGGGACATACACGTCCACGGCACTTCAGAAGAGTCTTCACTTTATAGTAATGATCCTCTTTAACGCAGGTGAAACCGCGGGGCACAGCTAGTAATACAATACAAAATAAAATTGACTTAAAATAATCACTATACATAAACAATACATTATCTAGGTAACACGAGGTTTCGGCGTCGTGTTGCGCGCGGTGTCTGGTAGCCGGCCTCGGAATCGCTGGAATACAACACCTCTCGGCCAAAAGTCTTCCTTCATGAGGGTTGGCAGCTGTTCCGTGGGGACTCTCACCACATATGAATTAAAATTAACACTGTGGCGAGACTCCGATCGCTCAACCCTCAATCTGCAGTTGGTCTTAATTCTGATGTACGCTACAATCTCCTCGACCTTTGTAGAGTCATGCAGTCGGGACACGTACAGCAGCGTCGTCGGTTTGGCCGGCTGCAGCATTCGGTCCGGGCATGTGGGTGCAGTACCACATCTATTCGGACGAGTGGGCTTCCTCTTCGTCTTCTTTTCAACCTTCACGAAACCCTCCTCGTCGCACTGGTTCTTAGCTGAACGCAACTTTGGCAGATCCTTACGAATTGCTTCACTCTGGATCTGCGTCCCCCATTTTTGCAGCTTAACCTGTGATGGAGCAGGTTTGGTGTTAGCAGCAATAGTAGCATGGGCTCGTCCGGGGGTCGACGTACTCAGGTGCCGACGACGGGTGCCGTGACCTCGGCGAAGGCTTGATGCGCTGCAGCATTTGCGTTTCTCTCTGAAACATCAAACATCGCTGACTCGATACTGCCGACGGAAGCATTTTGCGCCCCGCGCCTCACGTTTACGTTAGAGGCTTCGGGTAACCTACATACCGAAACAGCGTTACGCAACAACACTACTTCGACCATGACCGAAACTTCACCGTGGCATCAGTAAGAGAAACCAACAACACAAAGGCGCTGCTTAAGATGCTTCCTGTGCAAATCAAAGGACCGAGGGGCGTCTGCAATGCATACGTCTTGTTGGATGATGGATCGACGTGCCAGTCGAACCCTTTTACATAGAAGGCGTCGCGGGAACAAAGATCGACGCTGAGAAATCCAAGCGCGTTGAGTTCGGTGTCAGAGGCCTTCACTCCAAGCTGCACAGCATCACGGCACGAACAATGTCCAACATACGACTGTCACCACAGGGAGTGCATCATGGAGTCCTGCAAGCACCTGCGAGATATAGAAGACCTGCTGCAATATGAAGAAGGTTCACCGACAGTCTTACTGGGTCAAGACAACTGGCAACTACTGGCAAGCGACGAGCTACGTCACGGCGACAACAAACAACCGGTGGCCTCTCATACGCCGCTCTGTTGGGTACTCCACGGACTCCGGGAATTGGGGGGCGCACAACGACATCGCATCCACCACATCTACAGCCACGAAGAGGAGGAGCCAATGGAACAGCTGATGAAGCAACACTTTGCTTTGGAGTCACTGGGGGTAGAGACCAGGAGGTATTTTACCGATGCTGAGCGCCGAGCCATGCAGATCCTAAAGGCCAAAACGAAGCGGATCCCGACGGGCGGCTTCGAAACCGGACTGCTGTGGAAGACCGATAATATTCACCCACCTTCCAACTTCCAGTCTGCACTCACCCGACTTGAACACATAGAAAGAAAACTGGATCGAGACGACAACATGAAGTAAAGATACAAACAGCAAATAGCCAATCTTGTGGAGAATGGTTTCGCCGAAGCAGCGCCGACAGTGAAAAGTGCCAAGCTGTGATACCTACCTCACTTCGCCGTTATCAACCCACATAAGCCTGAAAAGCTACGCATCGTGCACGACGCCGCTGCAAAGACACGAGGGGTCAGCCTCAACGACATGTTGCTGTCCGGACCAGACCTGCTGCAGTCAGTGTCGGGCGTACTCATGAAGTTTCGTCAACGCCCGATCGCAGTCACAGCTAATATCAAGGATAAGTTCCTGCGTGTCACTATTCAAGAGGAAGACAGGGACATGCAACGTTTCCTATGGAGAGACGACCGGCGGGCGGGGGCGGGCCCTCCCGCGCCCGATGAATACCGGATGAAGAGCGTCATCTTCGGAGCTACTTCGTCGCCGTGCACTGCCATCTACGTAAAGAACACCAATGCCGAGGAACACAGAGCCGAGTATCCTGAGGCAGCCGTTGGACGCGCCGCACCCGACCATCGCCGCCGGCGATTGGAACGCCAAACATACGGGGTGGAACAGCCACGCCGCCTGCAGGAACGGACAACACCTCTTTAACAATGCCGAGCACCGCGGGTACGCAGTCCAGGGCCCAGAATGCCCGACACTACCTGGAACAACAGGGGCACTCGCCCGATGTCATAGACATCGTTGTACACCGCGGTCTCGAGGTCCAGCCCACACTTGAGTCGCTGCAAGACTGCATGGGGTCCAACCATGTTCCCGTGTCGCTAGTCCTGGCGAAGAACCCAGTGAGGGTCTCGCCACAGAAGCCACGTCTCAAAACAGACTGGAATGCCTTCAAGAAGACACTGGAGATCACCACCCCAACTCGGCCTGTCTGCACGGGCCAACTAGCGGTCGACCTCACTGCCAGCATGCAAGGCGCCTTGGAGGGGGCCACAGAAGAGATTCCATCACGGGGAGCACTGTCCCCCCACCCACCTCGCATCCACCAACTCTTACAGGAGAAAAGGCGCCTTCGTAGGAGCTGGCAGAACACCAGATGCCCGACACAGAAGCTTCACCTCATCCGAGCCAAGGAAATGCTCCAGGCCGCGTTGGAGGCGCACGCGACCGTGAGCTGAGAGTCGCGCCTGGGTGTCGCGCAAGACGTTTGGCCTTCCATTCACCGTCTTTGCCGCCAATTTACGAACACCCCGGCTCCGGTCCGCCCATTGACGCATACGGACTGCACGCCTCGCTACCGGGTGGAAGATCGGGTAGAGATCTTCGCCAACAACCTCGAACGCCAGTTCCGGTCGAACCCCTCTCAGGAGACGGAACATATTTTTCGATCGTGTTTGGCACGACGGCTTGCTCTACAAGATCTCGCAGTCGTCGGTGCCCAGGCGCATCGTACAGGTGATCTCCTGCTTCTTGGACAACAGGAGCTTCAGAGTGGTAGTGGACGGCGCACTATCAGAAGAGCATCCCGTGGCAGCCGGCATCCCGCAAGGAAGCTGCCTATCTCCCACGTGCTACGCTACGTACACCCCAGCGGCAGGGGGAGCATTGCTAGTCCTCTATGCCGACGACGCGGCGTTCGTGACAACGTCGCTCAACTCCGCGCACGCCGCGTCCAAGATGCAGCGTGCCCTCGATGCCCTCCCCGACTGGCTCGCGAAGTTGAGACTGTCGGTGAACGTGGGGAAGACCCAGGCCGTCCGGACAGGCAGCAGCTCTTCTAAGGACCCCACTCTGAAGCTCAACGGACAAGACATCCTGTGGTCCACCCGGGCAAAGTACCTGGGTGTGACTTTAGACCACAGACTTACCATGAAGCACTACGTGGACAACATACTCATCAGCTCGAGGTCGGCGAGCTTCCAGCGTCGTCCGGTGCTCTCCTCGAGCCTCCCTCTTTGTGTTAAGACCACACAGTATAAGCTGTACATCCGCCCCCGCCTGACGTATGCGGCGCCGGCCTGGTACGCGCTCGTGAGTGAGCCGCAGCGCAAACGTTGCGCGCGGCTCAATCGCGCGTGCTGCGACAGGTCGCGCAAGCGTCGTGGTGCGTCAGGAACGCAGTCATCCAGAGGGACTTACGAGTCGAGAGCCTGGACGACTTCATGCGCTGCCTCGCCACCAAAATGTTTGCGCGTGTCGACCCGGCGCGATTCTCGCATCTGAGGGATCTGGCGCCGCTCCACGCTCGTCTACTCGACCGCAGACCGGTCCCGCGCGATCTCCTGGCGCGGGAGCCACCTGCGGTCGCCGGGGCTTCATGAAGAGCTGATTGACCCACGGCACCAAGGTGCCGCGCCCCCACCGGGCTTCCCTAGCGGCGCAAGCCGCAACCCACGGACCGCGACAACCCCGATCCAGCAAGGAGCTGGATCCCGCCCATCGGTAAGCCAGGGAGCCCCCTGGCTTACAACCCTATTGACGGGCTCTGCAGTTGCGGGCCACGGAAGAAACCCCAAGATAGAGGAATCCGAAACTTGGCTAAACCGTGCGGCACACAAGCCGCACGAGTAGAAAACCAGCAGCTGAATTCACTTACCACTGGGCTCTACTGGAGGAAACACCTTAAAAGGAAAATCGTCTCTTCTTTGAAAGCTGCCTATGCTGAACACATCAAGCAACATACAGTCAACTTGCACACCACAGTTACTGATTTAGTTAATATTTTGAGCTTGACTGTACTTTCTGGATTCCATATTACAGTCCTACTGAAAGGTAGCATGTTTGCTAGCTAATTAAACGTTAATATACGGTTAGTATAATAAGTCGTTAAAAGTACTCGTTAATGGTAGGATGCCCAAAGTACTTAGGAATGAGCTGACAATATACTTAAAAATACGGAAGTAGTATATATGTAATTAAGAACGGTAGGCTTATCTCTTATAAAATAAATATAAATATACATCAATATACATGGATGTAATAAGTATAACAATATGGATTGGTTGTCAAAAGTATTGCGAAAAATATATGTACTTGTATAAATTTATTTTGGAGGATATTGCAACAAGGTAAATTTTAAGTAATAGTCACAGTATTATAGCGTGTAGTAAATTAATATTCATAGCTTTTACTGCCCTAAGTCTGCTGTAACTCGTGGTAGCCACAAGGTTGCAAAATGAAAGGTTGCCAAAAGTGTTCCTGGATTTATATATATATATATATACACATATAAAATATATACATACATATTACATACCCAATGAAATTAGGGATACATAGTTCAGAAACGTTGTTTTTATACCAATAGGGAAAAGTAGTGCTCTTTAACACGCTTTTTAAATGTAGCTATGGTCTTGCAACTCCTGATGTTAGACGGTAGTGAGTTCCACAATCTTACTGCGTGAACGGTGCATTCACCGTTTTATTACTTGGAGTAAGCAAAGGACCTGAATAAAGGGATATTGAGTGAACTTTTATGGAGTGATCTGCAGGGAACACCGGAGGGACGAGAAAAGGAAAAGCGTTCACGCAAGTAAGACGGGTAGTTATTATTTCGTAGGATGTTGAATAGCAAACATAATATCCTAGTGTATCTGCGAAAACGAATTGGGAGCCACTTGAGATCCTTGCGAAGATGGGAAATATGATCGAATTTTCGAATTCCGAAGATAAAACGAATGCATACATTTTGCAAGCGCTCAAGTTTATTTAAGAGCTCCTCTGTTGCATCTAAATAACAGGCGTCAGCATAATCTATTAATGGTAGAATGAGTGTTTGGACGAGAGAAATTTTAGTTTTAAAGGGCAAGAAACCTTGGAGACATTTAAGCGAATGTATGGTAAAGTGCACTTTACGACTAACTTCGCAGACTTGGTCGGTCCAGGTAAGATTAGTATTCATAATTATTCCGAAATTTTTCACCTTATCCGAATACGGTATAATAACATTACCTAAGGTTACAGGTCTCAATTCCTTAATGTTTAGACTTTTATGTGCATATCTAATGCCTATAATTATAGCCTGCGATTTATTGGCATTAACCAGTAGTCCAAAAGATTTAGCCCAAGGATCAATGCGACTGTATTATAATATACTGTATTATAATATAAATGACATTGGTTGACGGTTTTACGGGACTGACGGGACCCACGGTGGGCGAGTTACATTCGCGCTTGTCCAGGGTATTTTAAGGCGACTACCGACTGATGATATCTTTTACACGTAGCCATATTATTGATTTAAATACCATAATTTGTGTTGAACATTGTAGTTGATAATTACATAGTATGTAGTTTAAATATCACCCCGACCCATATCTTAATTAATATAATTAAAATAATATCTAAGTCTGTAGATACGTGCGCTATAAGTCGACTAATCAATATATACCGACACTACGCTGCATTACCTTTGAATATACTCACGCCTGAATAGCTTTTCAGTCAACCATGAAATATATTGGGAAAGTTCTAAAACATATTCAAAACGCATCGAAGTCCAAGTCCTTGGTAGAAAAATATATGAAATTCTGCTTACTACTGGGCCATTACCATTCATTTGATTCTTCTAAATCTGTTAACTATTTATTACGTTTCTACTCTTTAAGTGTTCTTGTCGTTGTTTTGTTAGGATCGATGTATTCCTCACTTGTTGTGATAAGTCTAAGGTTTATTTTTAATATTTTAGAATTTACGGTTGCCCTCCTCATATCTTTTGTTTTTGGTCAACGTTACTACATGAAGTTCTTCGCTGTTATTTCTTCTATTGATGATTTTTCTGGATATCGCAAAACTTTTGTATCTTTTAAGTCATATGTTCCAGTTATTGTTTTAACATTTACTAAGTGTTTGGGGATATTTTTCTTCTATTTTTTAAAATTAAATCTGTTGCAAGCTGTTACTGTGTTTATTATGTCAGTGTCAGTAGGTGCCAGCGTTACCCCTATGATAATGGTATATGATGTTCTTCGTCTTCGCATGACATCATTACGAAACGAATTTAGGCTTAGAGAGGGCGCTTACAATATTTTGGATGGCAGGAATATTATAAATGGTTTAAATGTAAGAAAAAATATAGAAATATATTTTCGTTTGCTGGATGCTTTCGAAGATGATAATGTCGTTATGCACGTAACGGTATGTTATACTTAATACACTTCACTGATGTGTACTATTTTTTCTCATATAGGGTTATATTCATATACGAGTATATTGCAACCCTTTTATGCCCCATTTTTGTATTTGAGTGACACTTATAATATTTGGTTGATTCTCTTCATACCTGTTATTTGTCAATGACGATCGGGACCGATGGCTTAACGTAACAACTGTCAACGCTAAATAACAACCGTGATTGACGTTTTAATACACCAGGAAGTTGTATTAAATCGACACTAATCTCGGTTGTTTGCCAGTAATGGTTACATATCTAACTCCTTTTTCTCTGGTAACGGTGGGAAGCCTTCAAAAGGTACCCAGTACCCTGGGGAGAGGTACTGGGTTATGTGGGATTTTAATCACACTAAAATCCCCTTGATGGCCTCCTCGGCGCTTGTGAAGGTCCTCGGGATCTCCAGAGGAACGCACCGGTGCCTTAGTCGCCTTTTACGACAGGCAGTGGATACTTTAGCTCATATTCTGGTCTCGAGCTACAGGACAACATATCTAACTCATTGCCTTACCCCAAATCTATTCATTCTGAAATAGTACATACATATTTGCTATTAGAATATATAATAGATATAAAACAGTTATCAAATACTAAATTTATAAAACAATTAAAACATTGGCTTATAAAAAAAGCATATTACAATATAAACGAATTTTTTGAAGATAAGACATTGTAATACATGTAATAAAAATAGTTTGAGGAGCTTCCGCGTAAAATACATTATAAAATAAGTGTAACTCTAAACGATGCCTGAGAATTTTTTTTCCGCCGGCTTTTTTTCTCTCATTGACCCAGCGGTGGGTAGGCATCAAAAGCCGATGATCCGTTAAGATTATTCTTATCGGATCTTAAAACAAAATATTTTTTAGTTAATTTTAATTAATAATATTGTATGCCAGAACATGGTAGACTGTTTAAAACTCCAATTATAATTTTAAACATCTTATTTTATGTGTGTAAACAGTCAACAATAAAGTATTTTCATTTCATTTCATTCAGTAGTAACCGCTGTGCGCAATTCATTCAGATGTGTTAAAAAAAATCGTTGTTCCAGATGTCATCAATGCTTTTTTTTGCATTCCCCAATGTAGTTGGGACTATTTACGGACTTATCAAGTATTGGACCACATGGGTAAGATTTTTAAAAATTGTGATTCATATGAACCATATTGTTACTCGCTATGGGTAGTCTTTTGTAACGTAGAAAACTTTCATTTTTTTTCCAACACCGAAAATCTTTTTTATACAATACAATTTCTCAAAAACTTCTCAGTGATTTGAATTACGGATTTGGATTGTCCGTTCACTTTATTGTAGTCGTCATAGTATTGCTTCCTTGTTCTTCCTTTCCGCGTCGGGAAAAGCGGCGACTTATTTACTGCTTCCCATGGACTAATGTAACTTTCCCGAATAAAAACTGTACTCTATATATAATAACTCGAAACGATCTTTTACATAGAAGGTTCTAGTTACTATATATATAATGTAACACTGTGAATCCACATTCATTTACTTAGCATGTTAATGTATATTTATATATTATGTGTACGGACACATGTACATAGCATGTTTTATTTAGGCTCACCTAAATATTAATATCGACTGTTCAATTGTAAAATGTTCAATAGTAGCTTGTCTTTTCCGTTTCATTGTCATTGTAGTTTGGGGCATGCATGAGTAATAAAACATTATTTATTTATTCTTTACAGACTCCTTTATCCTCATTTATTGCAATAACAACAGTAGTTAACCGTTTGGGTGTTGTATGTCTGTCAGGGATACTGACAGAAGTTACAAAAAGAGAAATTGAAGCAATAACGTATTACTTATCGCGACAACTTCTGATGTGTCCAGGTATGTTTTCAGGAGAAATTCGAAATTACATTTACAGGTAGTAGAACAGTTAGTCCGGGGTAGTACAACCACTTTTTTTATTATGGGAGGGACCTTAAAAAGGTACCCGGCACCTTGGGAGAGGATACCTGGTTATGTGGGATTTGTGCCGCACTAAAACCCCCTCGGTAGCCTGCCTTTGCGCTTGGGGAGGACTCCGGGATCTCCATTGGAACGCACCGGTGTCCTCCGCGCGCGGCGCCCCAGCACGAGCCCATCTTCGGGAGAGCAGATGCGCTCTCCTTGACCCTCAGGCGCTCACGGCGGCATGCGGCCACGCCCTCACCGCTGTCCTTTCCTGAGCTGTTGTCTGGATGAGTCGAGCTCCCACTCTCACCGTCCGCAACTCCGGAAGCCCCCTTTTAGTCGCCTCTTACGATCAGGCAGGGGATACCGTAGCTCTATTCTTAATCCCGAAGCTACAGGGACTAGAACAACCACTGTTACTATTTCTGCCGTGAAGCAAGTGTAAGTGTTTCGGGGGAAATGTGCGTTTACCGGTTAGCTCGACATGACCATCAGCCTCCATAGAACAACGCAACTGTATACAACCTCAGACTCAGGCTTGCTTGAGGTTGTGGGTAGATATCAAATTATATTAGGTATTAGTTATATCGAAGTAGTCATTAATTTACCACATACCCTAATGATAACAAATGTAACTCAAATTCATTCCCTTCTCGTAAAAACGTGGACCTATAGGTATGACTGTACCACAGTATTCAAACAATTGCATTGCATTGCAATCGTTTGCGATCTACCTCAATTTTAGTGCTTTGTATTTTTATACTAGCTTTTACCCGCGGCTTCGCCCGCGTGGTCAAAGGGAGTTAACAATGAATTGTTTATCATGACACATTAGTGGTGGATAAAGAGCGACAGTTCCACGATTAAAATATACTTAGAGGAACCAGAGGTAATGTTGACCGCAGATAAATTGTACGTACACTGACATACTGGAGCTTTAAGCTTACTTCAATAGAAGTGTGCTGGTGAAGATTGATGCAGGATCCACCGATCCAGCTTACGTGTACAGATAATACTAACGTGGAGAGCACATGTGTGATTGGTTTTCAAAAAGGGTGTGATTTTTTCTTTTGCAGTGTTTCCAGCCATACACGGCTTGGGACGCTGAACAGAGCACTATTTTAATACGCTACTGTAGAAGATATTATATGTCTCCATTTGGGGATAGAATATCAAGATTCTGGGCATTGGACAAACGCGAACCCCTGTGCTTGTTCAGGTGCATCAGATGCCCTCAAAGCAGTTTATCGTTTTGCTTGTTCATCGATTCTTTGCTGAGTTTCAGCAGGTGTTTCCACGACTCTTGAGGCAGCCTGATGTTCTGTTTTTTGGAGTAGCCTTTTCTGAGTTTGAACAGGTATTTCCGCATCTTTTAAAGCGGCCTAACGTTCTGCTTATTCCAGTGGCCTATACTGTATTTGAGCAGGTGTTTCCGCAGCTCTTAAAGCAGCTTGACGTTCTGCCTGTTCTTGCCTCCTTAATTCAACATCTTCAAGAGATTCAAGCGTTCGAGCTAACGAGCTAATAGCCTTCGCCCGTGCTTCAGAGAACACTCTTTGAAGTCTGGACTTATGTTTGCAAGGCATTATAAATCAAATACAATACAGAAAAACTAAATAACTACCTACTACTACTAACTAAATACTACTATTAAATAAAAATACAAATACAACTCAAAATCGACTTTAAAAAAAATATCTAATTATATCGTATCGTAATTACGTACTACTAAGTAATAACTAATACTAACTAAAAACGATTTAAAGTAAAAAATTAAGTAAATTCTAATTACAGAAAAAATTAAACAAAACCACAATACAAAATGTTTATAAAACTCATAAAATATCTAAAGTAGGTACTAACTATTCCTTAAAACTAATTATTATTTAAAGCCAAAACAACAACAGTTGACAAAACCAATTCAAGAAGCGAACCAAAGCCAAAATCAATCAAAGCGTATCAAGCGTACCAAAATAACAATTTATCCAGTGCAAATTCTAAATTCAATTTAATTTATTAGTTGCCTATACCAGACATCATATGCCAGACTTAATTAACTAAATTAACTGTTAAATATCTAATATCAAATAACAAAACATCGATCTTCCCATGGGGATGTTTTACCGGAGTAAACGTTACTCTCCACCCTCTTCACTTTTTCCACACACAAAAACCATACTAAATAATAGCTTCGATGTGACGTGAAAGACGGACAAACAAGACCACTTTCACATTTTATAATATTAGTATGGAAGTATGGATTCAGTGACATGTTTGAAATCTAAGGGAAATTAATTAAAACGAAGATTGTAATCACAAATTTCTCTCTAACAGATGAAGATCTACGTGCAGAAGTCGAGAACGCAATCGAGATGTTGTCTTTACGGCCCTTCAAGTTCAGCGTACTGCGAGCCATTCCTATCGACGGCACACTACCGATAGCTTTCATAGGCCTGAGTGTCACATACGTCATTGTACTCATACAAATGTCACAATTCGGGGTCTGAATCATTACATTGATTCTTAGTTATTAGGATATTTTTGTTAATAGCGATTGTCTAATTTAGTTGCTTATATTTATGACATTGTCTTTTAAGGTTTTGAAAATATAATCTGACTATGGAATTACTGTTTTATTTATATTCGTAACGTCTTTGGCGCTTCAAATTCAGTGTACTGCCAAATGCTGGCAGACCGTGCTCTGACGGTACTGGTAAAAATGATACAATTGAGGGATTGGGTTAGTTAGTTAAATTTCATAAATCATTTTTAATATGCAACTTCTGTGCATAGGTGTTTTCTCTAAAATACTCTAAATGGATGCAAATGGATATAAAATGTAAAAAAATAAACCATACACTAAGCTTATTTAACAGAATAGAGTTGAACAATAATTTAAGGAATTAAATATACTTTACAAAAACTTTCGTATAATTTCAAAACCAGATACGCAGTTGGCATAACAATTTGTTTATTGTACGGAACCCGCATTGCGCGAGTTAGATTTGCGATTTTACAGAATTTTATTTATACCGACCGATAACAAAGACACATTATAAAGAGCGCCTTTCTTAGAAAAGGTGTCATCAGTCGGTCGGTATTAAATAAATAATAAATAAAGTATTAAATAAACGTTACACACTCATAGCCCCGCAGTAAGGTAATTAATACCCTGTGTCGTGGGTACCATGGACACAAACAAAGACAAGAACACAAACACCTGTTTCGCCGGGAATCGAACCCTCGGCATGATAACCATTGCGTCACGCGGGTCGACTTTAACTTTTATTTGAATTCCCCAAAGTAGTTGCGACTATTTACAGACTAGTCAGGAAATTTATCACATGGGTAAGAATTTTTAGTAACATATGATTCATGTTAACTACATTATTATTATGTGAACCTACCATTGAAACCTACATACATATTTATGTATATCCAGTTCATCCGTGATCATGGTGCATGAAACTGCGCCGACATATCGGGAGCTAGAAAATAAAATGAATCGTGGTATATATCCCGTAAGTAATAATTCAGATGTAGTAAAATTATTGTTTCATTTGTATCTGTAGTAACTGTGGCGCATCAAATTCAGCTTACTGTGAGCAATTCCTGTCGACCGAACAGTTTTTTTTTTTAATAACGGCATTGCAAACTCTATGGTGATATGCCAGCGTCAAGCAAGTATATTTTGCATCATTTTTTAACAGTTTCGATAAAACTGGACGAAGCAATAGTCAGTCAGTACTTAAGTCGTCAGTAATGAGTCAGTCAAGTCAGTCAGATATTCAAGTAAAGCGATGACTACTTTACCAGAACGTGTCCGAGGCAACTTGAAAAAAATATTCGCACTGTTATTTTATTTCACATTCAACATTTGTATCACACAAAAATCCGAGATAACTCAAAAATACACCAAAAAATGAAAGGAACTGAATCATTCAATTATGTCTTAATGTTAATATCTGTGACTCGGTATTATATTTTAAAGTTATTGAATAAAATGAGTTAACATTAAATATATTGTTAAAATTACATATTTAACAACTGCGGCGTTTCAAATTCAGCGTACTGCGAGCACTCGTAATTCCTGTGGACAATACATTACCGATGGCATTCGTAAAAGGAATTATAGTAGTGCCAGTAAATACGCGTATATGTGGCACAATACAAGAAAGAATAAGCTGTACAGTAGCTTCATAATATTGCCCGAATGTGACGTTGTTATTACGAAGTTACTATATTGCTTGTTTTTCCTCCACAAGCCCGCGTACTTACTCGCATGCCGGTCACCCCTGTGTGTCACATACCTACGTCTCACATACGCCATTGCGTTATCTAAAAAAATCACGTTTATTGTATGGGAGCCCCCTTAAATATTTATTTAATTCTTTTTTTTGTATTTGTTGTTATTTCAGTAACAGAAATACATCATCTGTAAAAAATTCTAATGTCTAGCCATCACGGTTCATGAGATACAGCCTGATGACAGAAAGACGGACAGACGGACAGCGAAGGCTTAGTAATAGGGTCCCGTTGGCACCCTTCGGGTACGGAACCCTAAAAATGTCTTATATATAGAGTACATAAGATAAAATATTAATAGTTGTATATAATTAAATATATGTATCTACGAGTACATATCTATCTGTTCTATCTTTCAATGATAACACGGTATAGATAAGATATCAACATTATTTTGATTATATTTCTGTCATTAAAATAATTGCCTACTACAGTTATAATTTGATGTTCTAGGCAGAATAGTTCGATTTATTGAAATAGTCGGTAGTTACTTAATACAAAACATTAAAATGGATGTATCTTATTTAAACTTTGTGCCTCCTAGGATGCCTAGAAATATTAAATTGATGATGAATATTCGGCTTATTTTAGGGTTCTATTACGAAGGAAATTTTTCTGTGGCATTATCAATCCTTTTGAAAATATATTGTCTCATCATGGCATTATTTATAACAGTCAATTGTACAATTTTCTTTCCGAGTAACATTAAACAAGCAGTTCTATACGCGTTCATTGAATACTTGTTTCATGTAGCGACGTGTTTTCTTTTTAAAGAAAAATATTATGTTGATTTCTTCTCAAATTTAACCAACATTGACAACATATTGAATTTTGAACATACGCTTATATCGAATGAGTTTATAAAACTTATGTCGATTATAATATTAATGAGAATAAACATTGTAGTTCTTAAGTGCGTGATAGTGTGTGATGTTTTACATTCCCTTAGTTTGTTGTTGGTTATTTTGGCAGTAATTCTGAAAAACGTTATAAAGAATTTGGTCTTCGAAGTACTTTATCAGCGAATGCGCTTACTAAGAACAGTATTTGAAACAAAGGTTTTCGGGTTGACATCAATATCGCAGCAGACGAGTGATGAGAAAATTGCATACATAAGGAAATGCTTGGCCTTCTACGACCAGCTTAACTTGAATCTACATCGCTATAACTTGGGGTTGCACGTTACGGTAGTCTTATTTATAAACCTAGACATAAAAACCCATTCATCATCGCAGTGTCTTTACAAATGAAGCCTTTTTTGGTAAACTAAAAAAATATTTAACTAGGGTGAAATACTAGGTTACTGGGATTTTTTCCTTACTACAACCCCCCTGGAATATCCTTCAGAACGCATCAGTGCGTTCATGCGCATGAGTTGAATGCGGACCCATCTTGAGGGACTATATTTTTCTACTCTATCCGGACACCTATTGCCGCCATATACATATATCGTCTTTTCTTCTCGAGGCAACTGACTGGATGATTAGAGCTCCACTCTTGCCGCCCTTGAAAGAATACCTTCGAAAGCATTATGAGATTGGCATACTAGGATACCTTAGCTCGTTTTCTGGTTCCAAGCTGATAGAACTCATTACGGAAGCGAATTATTTTTTTGTAATTAGTTAAATTAATATCTGCCAGGAAAATATTACTCGACTTGTAAGTTTATTTATAAATCCGTCTATTTGAAACAAATCAGCAAATATAGCTAAGGAAGTATAATGAGGAACTTGATATTTTAGTTTTGGTTAAAAATAAGAAAGTATTCGTAGATCTCGGAATGGGGTCGACTTAACCTTGTTGAGTTTAACCTTACTAAGACATAAGTTTGCGCGTTTAAAAAAAAATCTCATTTGTTATAGCGCCCAAGTTCCAGGGCACCGCGCTCACGGTCGGTGAAAGTGTCGGTATCTTGGGAGTTGACATTATGAGTAAAGTGCAGTATCGGAGTCACTTGGAGGACAAGGCCAAATTGACATCCAAAAAGCTTGGTGTCCTCAACAGGGCGAGGCAGTACTTCACTGCGGGGTAACTCCTGACGCTTATAAGGCCCAGGTCAGACCCCACATGGAGTACTGCTCCCATCTCTGGGCAGGAGAACCAAAATACCAGCTACTACCCATTTGACTCCGTACAAAAGCGCACAGTCCGAATTGTCAACGACCCAAGATTGCCTGACAGGTTAGAACCGCTTAGCTTGCGAAGATACATATGCTCGCTCTGCGTGTTCTACCGACTTTACTATGATGAGTGCTCCGAGGAACTTTTTAAAATTATACTTTTGAACTTTTCAAATGATGGTGACGTAACCATTTCATGATTACACCACCAGACGAAGATTAAAGTTCCACCGACACCATCTAGACTCGTAGCGGTCCTCCACAGTCCGCTTTGCACGCTCCTTTTTAACACGGACGTGTAGGTTATGGGACAACCTTCCAGCTGAGGCATTTCCAGTTGACTATGACATGGGGTTCTTCAAGAAAGCTGTAAAAAAATAGTAGAATAAGTACATTTATGTAGATGGAGTATTGTAATGTAGTATTTACTCTCACAATTTTTTCAGATGTTCCTGCCCATGCTTATCAATTTTCCAAAACTAGTTGTGATGACATATAACTTTATCAAATTGATAATTTGCGGTGTAAGTAAATAAAGAGTCATAACAAAATAGACTAGTGATAGCCTAGTCACCTTTCTTCATTTAACACATAAGTGAGACATTTAAAAGAGCAAATTTAAGAAATTTTAAAACTCCCTCGTTGCTCGTAAGCCCGTGGCTGCCATTAAACGAACTAGTTCTGTAGTTTTATAGATACGTCAAGAATTTGGATAATAAATATTTAATTACTATACTAACTTATATTATGTGGAAAATTAAATTAGTGATTGCAGCCCCCGACGTGTTTTCTTTATATTTGAATATTTTATCGTTAACCGCCGTGGCTTTTTCAAAATTATTAATTGTGAGCTTTTCAAAACATTTCTAAAGAGCATAGGTACACATGTTGAACAAAATCCATTATTGAAAACCGCATCCAAATCGAGAACTACTAGACAGTAGTTACGGTTTTACACAAACAAATGTTCACTGCAGTGTCCCCTGGTGAGTTTACACATTTTTAACAATCCAAACTCATCACTGAAAATCACCTACAAACTGGACTAATAAGCAGTTTTAAAGATAAATGGGAACATTGGTTTGCACAAATTCTTACCCAAACGCCTAATAATATAGGAGTACGTTACCGTTTCCGTATCATCGCCGATGGAAATGGCAAAAAATATATTATATACCCCTCCAGTATAATTATTTATTTTTCAGCAAAATTCATTCGATGCAATGTATGACATTGTCAGGATTATCTTTTCTCTGTTAACTTTATGTTTACCCGGATATTACTGTGAAAAAATAATAGCGGAGACAGAAAAAATTACCTTGATTTTATTGCACAATGCAATAACGGTCACAGGTAGGTAAATATTTGTCCGAAAACTAACGAAAACTAAAGGTATTATTTCAGAAGCAGGTTGGATGGCCCAAAAAAACACTGAGCGTTGAATTTTTTGTATAACACTGTTATATACTTTCACATTAATTTCTGACACTAATTAATCTATTTTGTACTTGATAACTTAATTTCACTACGTATTTCGAAAGAATGACGACTTAGCACTCGTATTAAAGAAGTTAACATCGTAATGATTGTACTTTCCTTATACACTAGTCCAGTTACAATTTACATTATTGTTACAAAATCAATCAAAAAATCAAAATAACACAATCACAAAAAAAAATAAAAAATTACTATATATTTTTTCATTTTCATAACTTTATCTAATCAATTTCATCCATTTACAGACGTGAAGCTGCAGGCCGAGATCCAACACGCTCTGACCTATATCACCGCTCGTCCGTTTAAGTACAGTATACTCCGCGCCATCCCTGTCGACGGTCACATGCCACTTAAATTTATTTCTCTGTGCATGACCTACGTTATCGTTACCATCCAGTTCACAAAGTTTAATGAATAAAGACCAACAAACACTATTCAATTCTAAAATAATTTTATTTTAATTATTTTATTATTGCAGATTGGTTCTCGTGAGAACCAATCTGCTCTGGTTATAGTACTGTTGTGTACTGACAAGCTTTTTGCAGGTGGTAGAACTGTTATGGTTCGCCCGGGGAAGTACCACCGCTGCACCTACTTCTGCCGTGAACCAACTCTATTGTGTTTCGGTGGAAAGGAGCAGTTGCCGGCCACACTTGCATGAGGCGACCACCGGCCTCCGGAGTAGCAGTATGCAGTTGTACAACCTCAGACAAGACTTACCTATGCTTGCTTGAGGTTGTATGTAGATGTCCATGGGCTGCAGCGACCACGTAACACCACGTGGCCTGCATGCTCGTCTGCTACTCCTTTCAAATAAAAACATAAATAAAAAAGCGCGCTTGTGTGCGTAACTTACTTACGCTTAGTCTTCATTTCATTTTTAATAATGGCATTGCAAACTCTGTGTATATTGCCAGTGTCAAGTATAATTTTTGCATCAATTCTTTGCTAGTTTCAATGAAACTGGACGAAGTAATAATAGATAAAGTCAGTTACTCGTCAGTAATCAGCCAGACACGTCAGTCAAACGTTCAAGTAAAGCGAAGTATATACTTTACCAGAACCTGTCCTATGGAATTTAGGAAAAAACATAATATAGCACTGTTATTCTATTTCATAACACTCGTGCACAATAATTAACCTATATCGAACAAAATGCCATCAACTTTATCCGATATAACTAAAAAATAAACCAAGAAAACGAAAATAAAACAAGAGCCATTATGTATTTTTCGACTTCCCGCCAAATAAACCCACTCCCGAAGTCACGCACACTAAAACATGTCACATGCACATGATAATTGCAAAAACTGAACATGGAGTATGAACATCTTTACCTAAGTATATAATTATATTACCTATATAAAGCTGACGAGTTAGTTTGTTTGAAAGCAGTCTCATGAACTATTGACTTGAATAATAAAATTCTATTGTATTAGATAGTCTATTTATCGAGGAAGGTTTGGAGAATGTGTGTTGAATAAGAATGGATTAATATATGATTTAAAATTATCTATTCACGCGAACGACGCGGCACCAGCTATTATCATATCATATACCATTTAAGTAGTGTGTACCGTAAAAGTTTATATTAGAGTCTATTTACTAATAGAATGAACGTTAATGTACTAACTAACGAAGGCTTGTTTTTAAATAAATATTTTTTGAAACCACTGTAATTTTTTTCAATACAATTTTAATGAAACTGTCATTAAGGTCATTAAATCCCCGCTGGTGTCCACTCCAGAAACTCAAAAGAAAATGACTAGTACTTTTTATAGGATGAAGCGATAAAGTACAATAAGAGATTCTCACCACTCAATGGGGAAGCGCTCAGCAATTTATTTTGCAAACACAAACGAGTGACTGCCGGAAAAGTATTCCCATTTATCTTGTGGCGCCTTTAAAATGAGTATGGAAGCTCACACTTACAACTATTCGTGCCTTTTAATTATCTAGTACCTGGATGACTGAGTTAGCTCGGTATTTTTTGTGAAACATCACTAATAGGATAAAAACAATTTATTTTCTTGGTCAAAGCTCAATCCTAACACACATTGGCTTAGTATTGCTCATCATCGCCATCTACTAAAGTAGTTCCCATTTAAAAAAATAATTGCATAACTATATGTCAATAGATTGTATCAAGAAGTCATATTTTTCAGTTTACGTGAAATTCAGTATTACTGAAAACACGGATAAAACGTCATTTTCTCAAAATAAATAGCACATTTTGGCATTGGGGTATATTAATTTATACCTACAATACTAAATCTTGGTTGTCTGCCACTGGAACGCCGGAGAGAACTCGGAGATCTCCAGTGAAATGTACCAATGTTCACCACGCCCGGCACCCCAAAAGAGCTTATCTGCAACCCCTTTAGTTGTTTAGCTTGCAACCACTACACTGTATACAACAAAGACACCACAAGTAATTTTTCATCGTAAACAAAACAAAACAAAAGAAAAAATATTTTTATCATAATAGGAATATAAAATAGTCGCTTAATGAATATTTTTGTAGGTGGTAGAACTATTGTGGTTCGCCAGGGGAAGTACCACCGCTGCACCCACTTCTGCCGTGAACCAATTCTACTGTGTTTCGGTGGAAAGGTGCAGTTGCCGGCCACACTTACATGTGGCGACCACCAGCCTCCGGAGTAGAAGCGCAACTGCATACGACCTCAGACAAGACTTACCTATGCTTGCTTGAGGTTGTGTGTAGATGTCCATGGGCTGCAGCGACCACTTAACACCACGTGACCTGCATGCTCGTTTACTACTTCATTCAAATAAAAAAAAAACATTTTTTCCCGGTCATCGCCTTTATGTGCCCGGTTAGGCTGGATGTTGAGCTGAGAGAAAAAGGGCAGAGGAAAAAATTCCTAGCAGCACTCTTTTTAAAAAAAGTACATTTATATGTTTGAGAAAACAGAATGGCTATGGGCCGATAATGGGCACACGTGACAGCTGATCGTGTGAGACACTATCAATGCACTTCTACCTGCTCACAGATGCGAGTAATTACTAAAACTAATACATTCCATGTAAAAATCTTTTATACAAATAACCGCGCAATTATGAGATAAATGTTTTTACGGCCGGCTCTGCTTTACTTGCCGATGAGATCAGCGTACTATAGCTACGATCTTCGGAGTAGCAGCGTAGTAGCAGGCAACCGTTATAACAAAAACAGCTTGATTGAGCTCTAAAGGGCCTGCAGTCCTGCATGCTTGACACTTATATTTGAAAAAAGAACATTTTTCACTATTAATTATTAAGTAAGCTTTTTAAAGTATTCTCAAAACACTCTTACTCTTTACGTGCCCAAATTAAATGAAGAGACCCGAAATATTGGCCCGTTAGATAACGCCTGTCCGAATCATTATACCAAACAATTCTTCGTCGGTGTGAGTTCTCCCTTTCTTTTGGAAATCGAATTTAAAAGTAAAAAAATAATAGAAACAAGACATCAATTACGAAAGAATTGTTGGGCTGCGACTTTTGAATTGAGATAATAAAGTTACAGAATTGGCTGTTTATAAGCGATTGAGTTTGAGAATGAGTATTTGCCTTCCTAATGGAAAAATTGTAAGGAATGTTGCAAAAAAATTGAAACTTCGAATCTTTAAAAAAATAAAACAAAATCCTATAAATGAAAAATTTATTATTGTATTAGACGTAGATTTTTTAAAATGAATCAAAATGCTTGTTGAATTTTCACCGGTAACTTTGATTACCGCGTTTTATAAGTATTATTTCCGTGTAAGTAAGAGAAATCATTTCCGTTTAGTTTAGCAAAGAATTGAGTAAAATAAACTATTGCAGTGCAATTCTATTTTTAAATCACCAATAAGAATGATAGTTACCATCCTATTACTTTTATTCCAGGCCTAGTGAATATGCCATCACGTATAACTTTGAGCAAACGGCGTTTATTGTCACACGTGTGGTTAAAGTAGTGCACCTCGTTTGATGGTTTTTAAATTCTAGGCCGGCTAGGCTAAAGAAGATTTAGATGTCTTTTGTGTAGTCGAGAACAATTGAAATTATAATGAATGAAAATATAGTCAAAATAATTTATAATTATTGTATATTTTAGGTGTTTATACAGCGTCTTTCCGTTCTATACAAGGCCAGAACGCAGCCATAGGAAACTGTTCGTGTACATATTGTAATGCTGTTTTTAAATCAGTGATTACAATGTATACACGAATTTTGCGTACTGATCGTGTATAGTTTGTATCACGGATGCTCGCGTGTTCGTTCCAAACTATAATACACCACTTACTTACACTTGATAAGATTTGATTCAGTAAAATATGGAATTATTTTTAAAATTTATGCGCTATTTAGTTATTTACAATGGTTAGTGGGTGCGAGGGGGGAGTGGGAGGGAGTTCTGGCTCCGTGATATCTCCGGCGCTGCGGGAAGACCACTCCCTCCGCCCCAGCGTAAGAAAGCACGGCACCGGCGCTCGCCTTCGCAGCTTTGGCTTTTTGGCCTCAGCCGCTACGGCTCTCTTGATGCCTGCGCTTTCCTACGGCGGGCGGGGAGTGGTCTCCCTCCGCGCCTCCGGCTTTTTATATACACTCTAGGGGTAGTATAGACAAGACCACGTGGAAAGTGGGGTACTCTGATTCGGTTTTGGATATTTTTCGGGTAGTACGTATGCGTACTGGCGCTATATATTATGGAACGACATAGTTTACCTACGTCACTAAGAAGTATACACGAGTATTTGCGTACTGCTCATGTATGGATTGGAAGAACTTAGTAAAAAAGTTATTTCCAGTCTATACGTGATTAGTTACACACTCTTGCGTTCTGGCCTTGTATAGAACGGAAAGACGCGTATATACAAGTACATTTGTAGGTTACACACATTCAGTAGGTGTCAGCCAAGGTAGGTGTTTAACTACATACATAGTTACAGGTAAGCTGCGCTGTGTGATCAGTCAAATGGACACGCTGACACCGACACCAAAAATAACAATAATTGTACCTACTTATACATTATATGGGAAACACAGATCGTACCTATATATAGAAATAGAAAATACATAATATAGAAATAGAAAATGTAAGTTGACTATTAAACTCTAAAAGAATACGCAATTTTTATTATTAGTAAGTTTGAAGTACACTACGAGTAATAAACCTACTAAACGTGCTGCTTATAAGAGACAGCGCAA
Organism: Pyrgus malvae; assembly: GCA_911387765.1. NCBI lineage: Eukaryota > Metazoa > Arthropoda > Insecta > Lepidoptera > Hesperiidae > Pyrgus > Pyrgus malvae. Next base: position 6,548,775 of record OU426951.1, read on the forward strand.
TTTAAATAAAAATTCTGCCACAGATAGCACTCTTACTGTAAGCCGTTAAGGAGTTTTATTGATCATCATATTATTCAACTACGACAATTACTTTGCCACAACGACGTTACGGTAGGTGACTCAAATATCTGGATAGCCTATAAAAGATTCGGTCGAATATCGTTAATTTGCTCCTAAGAGTTGAAGAGTTCCGATATTTTATCATGGATCCCATAATCAGAACCTAACCAAACTCTTACCAAACTTTGGAGTAACCTTGAAGTACATTCTATCCAATAAAAACTCAAAATCAGAAAGAATCATCGAAGTCGGTTGGCGTGATATTGAGTCATTCGTCCATTTGTCGCGCAAACTTAATACTAATTTAAAACTTACTCGTATTCGTATATGGTTTTCTCATAGATGCCACTGTCAGAACTAGACCAAATTGAAATGGGACCATACGGGAAGTATCAACTTTAAAATAAAGAATCATCAAAATCTGTTCACCCAGTCGAAAGTCCTGAGGTAACAAACATAAAGGAGTTTTGGCGGGAAGTCGAAAAAGACATATTGTGCTCTTGTTTTATTTTCATTTTCTTGGTGTATTTTTGAGTTATATCGGATAAAGTTGATGGCATTTTGTTCGATATAGGTTAATTACATTGCACGAGTGTTGTGATGTAAAATAACAGTGCTAATATATGTTTTTTCTGCTTGCCTCCAAAATTCCATCGGACACGTTCTAGTAAAGTAGCCATCGCTTTACTTGAATGTTGGACTGACTAGACTGACTGATTACTGACGACTTACTTTTACTGACTTTGTTATTAGGTACTTCGTCCAGTTTCATTGAAACTGGCAAAAAATTTATGCAAAAATTATACTTGACGCCGGCAGTATGCACAGAGTTTGCGATGCCATAATTGAAGAAGAAAAAAACAAACATAAAAAAATGCAGTCGAATTGATAACCTGCTCATTTTGTGATTGAAGTCGGTTAAAAAGCTATAGTCTGTTTTTTTTAACAAACGAGTACAGGGTAAGTCTCTCGCACATTTCCGATATTGACAGAGTGAGTTTGGTCATTGTTAGGGGCGGGGCCACGCCTTTGTTCTTGTTTTGAAATTGTTAAGGCCCGTTCATATTGAATACTCCTAAAATTTACTTAGCTATTCAATTTTGTTCAAAATTTAAAAAAAAAAATGTTCACGCTATGTGATATTTTCATAAATAAATAGCAATAAAACAATATTGTAATACTTTAAATATAATTGGCAACCCGGATATAACATAATAATATGCACTAGAAACATGTAACGATTCACACTCATAGCCCCACAGTAGGGTATATATACCCTGTGTCGCGGGTACCATGGACACACACAAAGACAGAAACACAAACACTCAGACCGAGAACAGAAATTTAAACTCATCATTCAAATTTCTGTTTCGCCGGGAATCGAACCCGGGACCCTTTAATTGGCAGTCCGGCATGGTAACCATTACGCCACGCAGGTCGTCAAGCAATCGAATAGAAACAAATAATTATTATAAAATTCTTGCAATCTTATACTATCGTCATCACTTCCTTCCGATGAACTTTCTGCAGATATGTCAATTATAAACTGCTCACACATATTTTCTACATGATTGTCGACTTCTTATATTATGGTTTCGATCTTGGTTATCACGTGATTGACACATGGCGATGAAAGGATTTAAACAAATTGTATATTATTTGTTTTACTGTAGATTGGAAAGGGCGCTTATTACGAATAACTACAGGAGACATGTCCGCCATGACTCACGTACAAACAATATCGTCTGGTTCACGTGCGATGTGCGATGCATAGGTAGTCGATTACTCAACTGAATGTGCATGTATTTACAGCGTTTGTGTGAAACGGACTTTATGTTGATTACGTGGACCAATAGCAGCGCACAATTATCGGTACTCGTTTCTTAAAAAAAACAGACTATAAAATTTTGTAACCAGTATAAACCTATGACACAATATAGATCAGGCGCTCCTCCTTGTATTGTGCCTATGATGTCTATTTCATAATGGTTCCCAAGATGGCGGACCTGCCACTCGACGGTTTCGGGTTAGATTCTGGGTGAAACTCGGTCTGAATATTTGAGAGTTGAGTGTCCTCTAGTTAGATTACTTTTATTAAAAAGTTACAAAACTTCATCACAAAACAATGTGATGAGTTTTTAGCGGGAAGTTGAAAAAAATCTAATTTTGTGGTCTTGTTTTTTTAATATCTTGGTGTATTTTTGATTTATATCGATCGATAAAGTAGATGGTATTTAGTTCGATTTAATTAATTATTTTTATTAATTTAGTTAAAGGTTAATTGCAGTGCACGAGTGTTGTGAAATAAAAAACAGTGCTATAATATGTTTTTTCAGCTTTCCCATAAAATTGCATCAGACACGTTTTAGTAAAGTAGCCATAGCTTTACTTGAATATCCGACTGACTTGATTGACTGATTAGTAATCAGTGATTACTGACGACTGTTTGCCTTAAACTATTATTATATCACTCGATTTCAACGAAACTAGCAAAAACTAGATACAAACGTTCACTTGACTTTGGCAGTATGATCAGATACGATGTCATGAAAAAAATACATCACATTACAATGGACATTAAAAATTACCCTAAAATTCTCTCGTCGTACTTTAGTCCTGCAAACATTTTCCATTGCATATTTACACAAAACCAGGAAATTTCCAACTTTGGCCGTAAAACATTTTCCCTGCAAAAAGTAGTCTATGGCGACAAGCAGACAAAACCACGGGAGGAAAGTTGTGAAACAAAGCTGCGGATGTAACTGAAACACAAAGTTTGGCATTCCACTGGACAAAGGGTTATTATTATAGTATCTACAGCTGACCGCCCGCGACTTTTCTTGTGAAGAAAACAATTTTATTCTAAGCCTCCGTGACTACGTTATAAGGTATTATATTGTGGGGCTATGAGTGCGAAGCGTTGTTTATTTATGTGTAAAAATAATGCAAATAATAAAGAGAGAAGTAGTGTTATCCACCACGTTAAGATATCTAAAATAATTTATTTCTTAAATCTCTGGAGCTGATAAGGAATAATAGGGTCTTGGACACTATTAATAAAAAATATCAAATAATAATCACTTAAACAGGTTGCACAAACTAAGCTTGGAAAACAGGATAATTTTTAAGTCAGTAAGTCTTTAAGTTACATACATGATTTTTACTGTCGCTTAAATCAATTAAAATTTAGTCAATTGACTTAAATGGTTAGTGACGTCATAAACCATTTACTCGTACAAAGTGTATGGAGACGTCACGTTTTGACAGCTCATTAAAAGTATCTCAATTGATTTGGTAGTCCAAGACCGGATTGAGGAACTTCCATCAGACGATCAAAATATACTTAAAATATAAATTGTTGAGAATTTCGAAAAAAAAAACGTAAAATATAATAAATGCTACTGGCACTTTAGTGACAAAACAGAAAATATACCTCCAACCAATGATACTTTAAAAACATTTAAAATTTGTATTATATAATATCATTGCCTCCAACCTGCTTAATACCACAATACAAAAGCAAAAACGGCCATAATATCATTTATCAAATTTTGTAATTCAAAACCGAATTTTCCGAGTCGACAAAGAGCTTATTAAATAACAAAGGTAACTTCTTCTAGTTTTGTGGTACGAAATCCTCCTCACTCAATTTGAGAATTTCACTAATAACATTAGAAACATTGAAATAGAATTAAAATTCCCTTTGTGTTTGCGGTTGGTCGCCTTCGAACGAGCGACACCGTTTTATAAAGTATTGTGAGTTTTACAGTCAGTGAAAACATCTATACTAACTTATCTAATATAATAAAGCTGAAGAGTGCGTTTGTTTGTAAGCGCTCATCTTGGGAATTACTATGGCTGCAACCCGTTTTGCGTCCTACTGCTGGTCACGGGTCTCTCCGCATTATTGGGGAGGCCTGGATCTTACTCCATCACGCTGCTCCAATGCAGTTTGGTGGAGATGCGGGTTAGTGGCCGACCCGCTGTCGGATGTTTTCAAACCGCCCATAAGGCCTCCGACAAGGTTTAACGACTGTTATCTATCGACAACAACCGGGACCGACGGCTTAACGTGCCCTCCGAAGCACGGAATCGCTAAGTAGATCTTTTGCGTTCTTCGCTAACCGTCGGGTCATGTACGCTTCAGGGAACTACTAGTTCAGTAACAATTGTAAAATTCTTTTAATGTTGGATAGACCATTTATCGAAGAAGATTTTAGGCTATAAAACGTCACTCTATAAGGCGAGTGAAGCTCTTCCACGCCGGTTCCTGGACAGCCTCAGCATCAGCAGCCTCAGAATTACCTGGAAAAAGAAAAAAGAGGAAGATCATCACCAGAATCAGGAAGACCAGGACATGGACCATCCGATCCCCACCCCAACGACCGGGATCATATTTATGGATCGCGGAACCAATCCATGGCAGCCTCTTGCGGGGCTCGTGAAGAAAACCCGGAACTGGACTGTAACCTAGCCCCACCTTGTTGAAAATATTTCTAGGAAAATATTTCTATTCTAGGCTCGATTCTCAATAAGACAGAAATGTGATGTGGCCATTGTACCCATGACATGGCATTAGGGTGTATAGTGCGCGTTGCGTTAAATCAAAATGTCTCTATCCAGAATAGGTAGGAAGATATAGTATGAGGAAAATCTCTGAGAATTAATTAAGAATCGTACCGAAATCAGAATAAAGCAAGTGTCGAAGGGACTGCGTCATTAATCTTACGTCTAGATAATCAATGGCCGAGTGGGGATAGATCGACGAAAGAAAGAAAAAAGGAAATTTAAATACACTGTTCACTGAGCTGTTTGTTGGCGCCTCGTAAAATTTTGGTAGTATCGATGAAAATGTTTTTAAAACTATTACAAATACGCAGTGGCATTTGTACACCACAAACGATCGACAAAGTGAAGCGAAGTCAGGTGCAGTCGATAGGGAGAGTAAACACACACACACTCTTTCTTTCGACATATCTTACCAAATATGTATGTATGAATAAAATGAGGGTCAATATAGAGGGTTTGAAAATATCCCCAAAAGAGAGCTAGCCAATATTTTCGTTTTTCTACCAATATTCAATAGCAACACATTCTAATCTGCTTGTGGTGGTGTGGTGGTCTGATTATTATAATATGAAATTGTTGGGAGGCTGGAAAGTAAAATAATTTTTACGCAATAAAAAAAATCATTTGATTTTTGTGGGAAAACAGTTCGGAAGCGCAGGCGAAAACGAGGTTTTATATGAACGAGGTTTTATATGAAACTTTCAGTAGTTTGTAACATGGCCTGTTCACTGAACACTAATTGCTCTCATTATAAACAGACCCTACTTTAACAATAAAGAGCCGAACTTCAACGAATATCCTTTTCAATTTGAATAGACATTACTGCGTCAATTCAGTGATTGAAATGTTATCTTCCGCCGTGGTTTGACTGTCATCTGATACTCTCATTGCGGCGGAAGGTGTCATTGGGATGTCAGCACTAATGGCGATGGAATAATCTGTAACACGTGTATCTTTGTTGCCATTTGAGTATGATAACATTGTACAGGAACACCTTGTTTGCTATTGATTTAGGGTAATACTAGGTCCTTACAGATGAAAATGTCGATACTCAATACTGGCAACTTTAAAAGCAAATATCTTGCGTTTAATTAGGATTTCCAAGTTCAAATTTATTTTGAAATGAAGACAGAAAAATATTGTTTTAAACTTTGTATTTCATTTGTTTTCACATCATTTGTTTAAGTTTCAACATTGTTATAACAACAACTTTCCTTAACTCCATAAAATAAAGTGCAATATTACACGATACCATTGATTGATTCAATCTCTAGGCGGCCCCTAGACCTACAATAACATTGTACAATATTTTTATTGTACAATAAGATTGAAAGGCGCTCTGAGTCCAAACGATCAATTATATTGCACAATAATACGAACTGGACAATGTTTTCGTGTTCAGTCGGAGAATAGGATTGAACCCGTGTGCACCGTGCGAAGCAACGTGTCCGATTAAGGATTTTATAAATTTTGTGACATGTAGGATGTAATTTTTTTAAATGTTATTGTTATATTATTATGCACTACTATTATTAGGGATTTTGTTACATATTCATATTGTTCGGAATTTACTGTTAGTTAAAAGTATTTACAGATATTATGTCATAGCAATCAAGGACTCTGGTCATTCCAGAGGAGCTTTTGTAATACAAACAAATAAAAATCAAAATAAAAAACATGTCCGAACAAGATTAAACTGCAGCTGTAGTTTTGTTGCTTGTGGCTAAACTTAAACATTCAAACTCAAAATAATTCAAATACATTAAAGTTAAAAAAATCTCTTATAAATTCACTTTCGTTTTCTTTTGGATTCTCTTTTGTACGTGTACTCCTCGTGATGACGAACCACTGACTGAAAAATATTGCACAATACTGACCCTACACGATGCAATGAAAAAATATTGTGCAATAAAAATTAAACTCGCTCAAACTTTTGGTCAATCATTGCGTAGTCTTCAATATTAACCCTAAACGGTCAATAATATTGCACAATTCGCAATATTGTGCAATATAATTGACCGTCTAGGGGGCCGCTAAGAACGCGACTGGTGATAGCCATATTTCTTTCTTTTTTATATGGAAGTATATAAATATCTTTGAACTATCAAACTACATGGCTGCAACTCTTTTTGAGTCCCACTGCTGGGCGCGGGTCTCTCCCCTGTATTGGGAGGCCTAAATCTTACATAAACACGCTGCTCCAATGCGGGTAGGTAGAAATGCGGGTTAGTGACCAACCAACAGTAATATGTAGTTACTGAAATATTATTATGAATAATATAGTAACTATAATTTTAATATAATACATTAGTATGTTTGTTGTAGTAAAAGTTCATGTTTTTAATTTTTTTGTATTAAAATGTCTTCCTCAAAATTACGTGTGGAAGCATCTTCCACAACTTAGATACTTGTAGTAGTCCAAATTTAATCAAAAGCCCTGAGCCCAAGGAAATTGGAACGTTTCAAGCGAGCCTTATTGGCCGTTCCACTCTTTAAGTTTCCAAATTTGCCCCATCTTGCTGGCTTCTTAGCGAATTACCTACTTTTTATTACCTTTAAGACGCTAGCTAGCGACATCAAAGGCAGTAATCCAATAAAATGCATTACTGCCGTCTACGCTTTCGTCCGGATAATTTGGACGGGGTCCCTCATCAATGGGGACTTTTTGTAGAAATGTGACGACTTGACGAATTACTCAGATTAAACAGTGAAATATAATGAAGTTGGGAGGACACTTTTAAGTTCGTTCAAATAAACTTTATGTTTGATATGCTATAATTACATTTAAATTTTAAAATGGAGCTTTGATTTTGATTTACTTAACGAGTTTTAAAATAAACTTGTTAATAAGGTTCCTTTCTATTTTTAGAGAATTCTTAATATTTTATTATTCCTTTAATTTTTATCTTTCGATACTTAAAAATCATGCCTACATAGGTTTAGTAAGCCTTCTTTTAGTAATTCTTCTTTAAATCTTAATCATTTATAATCAAATTAGCAATACTATTTCAAAACTGAGTAACTGTTTTCTAAAAGTTAAAAAAGTAACTGTTTTCTAAAAGGTAAAAAAGTTAAAAATTGTTCAAAAAATGTTTCAAATAACCGAATTTCCATAGTTATAAGGTAGACTTCTTTTAAATTACTTAATTTTAAATTTATATTTTGGACTAATAAATGGACTAATCAAAACATTTTTTTTTCAATTTCAAATAAACAAACAATATCTTTAGCTTTATATTATTAAGTACCTATAGATTAAAATACAGTCGAATTCAGAAAATTATCTTTTCTAGAAGACGTGTAAAATCCCACAATTTCTCAGGGTATATTATTCCTGGTGCAGTATGTGAACGTGCGCGGTCCTCTTTGCAATTAATTCTAAGGCACGTGTCCGGGCAGATACCTCTTGCCTCACTTGCAAAGACGTGTACGAGTATAGTGCAGTCTGTGTCGGAGTTTAAGGAGTGAAAGGAGAGGTTTTAGGAGGAAATTTGAATTAAATCACCTAAATTTTTTGTACCATCACCTAGGCTGCTGCTACGCCGGGTTCTATTTACTTGTCTATTTTACAGTTAACTTTGTTTATACTTCTAACCTGGCTATACCCATTCTTGCGTCCTACTGCAGCGCACAGGTCACTTCCCACTACTGGGAGGCAGCGTAAGCACTGCACCACGCTGCTCCAATGCTTGGTAGAGACATCATAGGGCAACTTTCGTAAGTAAGTAGTGATTAGTAGTTAGTAAGTAGTAACTTCCACGTAGTAGTAGTAACGTCCACCAATCCGCACTTGGCCAGCGTGGTGGACTATGGCCTAAATCCCTTTCACTTGTGAGAGGAGACCTGTGCCCAGCAGTGGGACATAAAAAAGGTTGAAAAAAAAGTAGTAACTATTAGTTTCGTTTGTAAGTATCAATTTCAATTTTCTGGGTCTGGGTCTGGCAACACTAACATTCAGGTCTTTGTGCGTGTTCATGGTACCTACGACTCAGAGAATCCTAGTGTGGTACCTATATGAGTGTAGTGGTATTATTATCAGTAATTTTTAATTATTTTAGTTAACTACTCTACAAGTTAATGTTAATATATTTATTAATTTATCAATCTATTTTTATAAACTTAGAATGTAGGCAGGAATTTGAAATACTTTTTTGGACACATTAATTATTAATGTGTAAATGTGAAGTACTATCCCACCTAAATATAATATCCATATCACCTAAATATTAACCTATTTTTTCTGTAATGCAACTGTTAGCTATATATTCTCCTGATATAATTTTAAAATCATCATCCACTAGAAAGATCTGATAACCGTAATAGGTATGTCACATGGCGTTAAGACAGGCTTACATAGGTCTGATGTGTTGTATGGTAAAGACGATTACTCATATCTACATTACGCTTTTGTACCCAGTGAATTCATAGGTTCACAATGTTCATAGGACATCAAGTCCTGCGTGGCGCAATAGTTACCATGCCGGATTGGCAATCGAAGGGTCCTGGATTCGTTTCCGGGCGAAACAAAAATTTGAATGATGAGTTTAAATTGTTCTCGGTCTAGGTTTGTGTGTCTGTTGAGGCACGGGTATCGGAGCGATAAATCAAATGGCGATAAGAATGTCCGCTCACTTTATTATAGTCACAAGGGGTAGGTACACAGTAATCACATACAATATGACCGTTCGCAACACGACTTACCCGAGACTGGCAAGTCGATGAAACCTATGCACTTACTAAGTGTAAAAGTAAGGTATTTATAATATAGACAAATAGGTGCACTAAATGGTCCTTACACTGTCTTTGAACGTATCCATGGTACTTACGACACAAAGTATTAATTACCTTTGGGGCTATGAATGTGTAACGTTTATTTTATTTATTATGTAACTTTTATTGCAATTCGGATCAGATATTTCACAAAACAAGGCGTTCACGTGTTTGCTGTTGTTCGCGGAAGCGTCAAAGGGTGGTTAAGAGTCCAACTATAGTTGCCTGCCCCGAAGAAGTTGCCTTATAGACGCCTCTTTCGATCAGGTAGTGGATACCATACCGCCCCTAAGTAGACACTCCGACCATCTGCGTAAGCTTTTGAAGCGTTGGCAATGAAATCTGTACATCAACATCAAAACTCATAAAATATTACATTACTCACACAACTCTTATTTTAGTTGTCATTCTGATGTTATTCGGAGCTGAACCATAGACATAATAAACCTATGGACTGGTCCTACCTACGAAATTTGCGTGACTACCTAAAGTAATTAAAGTTGGCACATAAAATGGCTGCTTCTTAATAGGGTTGTGCGTTTCAGAACAACACGTATATCGATATTTTTGTTTCGTATTATTAAAGGATGCATTTATTTAGGTTTTTTTATAAAAACCTAAAAACAAAATTTAAAATCATGTATAAACTTAAAATTAGTGTCAAAGAAAATATGAATAATACAAATTTTAATTTGTGCTATCATAAATCAACTTTTCAAAAATTTGAATGAATCATATCTATTTTTATTTAATTCACACAGTTTGTCAATTTTACCTGCATTAAATGCCGAAGCTGACAAACCCATGATATTATAATACTGAACAGAACAATCAATCATCAATACCTACATACATACATCCTCACATACTTTCGAATTTATAATAGAAGTATGTATATAGATTTTAAATTTATTTGCTATTGATATTGATTAATGAACGAGAATAAAACAAGTTTCTGAGTAACAATTTTAATTTGTTCATTGCAGAACAAAACTAGTTTATTATAAATTTTATAATAGTTTCTATAAGAAATTTGTTCACTAAGTTTTTTGAATGCTGTTGGAATCGCAGATCAATAGAGATCTTAATAATTGACTTAATTACCATCAAACGATAATCAATATTGTGTTCCGTGTTGTGGAGCAAATACAAGATATTTTCGCACTCATAATACTCAGTCATAAACCTGAAAAACATCGATATTTTACATTGAATAAAAATATCGATATTTTTTTAATGGACACCCCTAGGCAGCAGACCTACCACAAGAAAATAAAGGCACACATACACAGAGTACACTTGTAAATACTGGGCACATAAAATGGCGAGCGTGCCACGATGGTGCCACACATAGTTAGGTATTCAACTTAATATGACATTGTTGCCAAAATTAGTTACCACTAATCTTTTATTATCTTTATTTTCTTATGCAGCCATCCATTAGTTAAAACGAGACAGCATGATATTTGTCATGTTTGTGTCGATTAAACAGATATTTGTATAACGTGCTGTTCCTATAGTAGAATAGGGCCTCTCTATGTTTTATTCCTACCTCTATGCGCTGAACGCTCATGAGGTCACGCACACTACAGCAATGTGCATGTGCACGCTTCACCATCTACTATACCATTTCCGCTTTGACGCGTCACGACACTAAACATCACACGAATGTAAACCTGGCTTTAGATTAAGCTGAAGCTAATTAAATTGTGATAAGGTAAATTTAGTGTCCACATATCCTGCGCTGGATCTCCCCAAGGCTTGGTCCTCCCGCTAATGTCTAGTACGAGTAGTTATAATATTAAGCACTCCCTTTACAGCTTTGTGGTTGGTGTTGGTTCTGCAGACAAACGTGTTAGAGAATCAGGGGTATTTTGTAATGTAATTTAATGAGACAGAAATGTACCTCTTGCATTATATACCTATTGTATTATTCTGCATTATATACCTCTTGCATGGTATGCAAGAATATGCTGCTTGAAGGTACTTAAATATGGCGAACCAAATTAATATGTATGTAGGTACCTAATAAATGAATGTACCTTTTGTATAGGGCCAGTATTGGACATATTTTTGCAATGTCTTTGTCTTTGTAGAAACATCAAACTTATTATTTAGGTACTTATAATTAAACTACATACTTATAATTAAATTACAACTAAAATCAACTTAGTCACTTAGGTTTTTCGCTAAGACCCACATTTTTCTTCCACCGTGCTCTATCATCCGATGAACAAACATTACATGCTGAAGCACGATCCAACCCTTGATCGAACGATACCACACACGGGTGCTTTTTGCTAATCAGCGATCTAACGATTCGGCTGCATTATGGCGGCTAAGTTATTGCGAGTGCATGCAAATGTAGCCCGTAATCTACATGCAGATCAGCGTTTACACGCTAATTACGATCAAGATCAGCTCCCGTTAAACTCGAAAATCTGTTCGCGTTCGTTGTACAAGCACGGGGTAGCTGTGTATTGTGAATTTATAAACATTTGTTTTACATAAAATTAACATTCAGTGATTGCATTACCGTAAACAGTATTTAACAATGATAACGTTTAGTAATTTTATTGTTGTAGAATTCTCGCAAACCTCGAGTAAAACTGAACTTAAGTTATAGATAGGGGAGACCGAGGAGAGTTGAAACAATGGTAATTTTAAGGAATACGAAACTCTTAGAGACATGTCAACATCGAACATAATCTACTCATCGTCATCCGCAGAACCCCCAGAGGCGTCTGAGCCCATATGAGAAGCGGTTTGGCAGATCTAGATCCCACGTCGAAAAAAATGTTAAAAGTAGATTTTTAACTTTTTTTAACAACTTTTAAATATTTTGCCAAAGCGTTAGTATTTTGGCTTGAAATTTATACCTTTCAAAAGCTCATTAGTACCAGATTGTAATTACAATGCTAGTTCCGTTTATTACGTTGCTGTTTGATACTTTGTGTCAGTATTTGAAAAATTGGGAGGATTTTTTCAGCGAGGAGATTTGCCCAAGATTGACTGACAGGCTAGAACCGCTTAGCTTGCGAAGAGACATAGGCTCGCTCTGCGTGTTCTACCGACTTTACTATGGTGAGTGCTCCGAGGAACTCTTCAAATTGATGCCTACATCACCATTCAATGATTATACCACCAGACGAAGGTTAAAGTTCCACCGGCACCATCTGGACTCGTGGCGGTCCTCCACAGTCCGCTTTGCACGCTCCTTTTTACCACGGACGTGTAGGTTATGGGACAACCTTCCAGCTGAGGCATTCCCAGTGGACTATAACATGGGGTTCTTCAAGAAAGCTGTAAAAAAAGCTCTCCTCCAAAGCCGACAATGCTCGGGCGGCTCCCCTAGGGTTGCCCGTGTCCATAGGCGACGGTGATCGCTTAACATCACGCGGCCCGTCTGCCTTATTGTTAGGTTTATTTATAAAAAAAAAAATTGAAACAGGTTGTTTGAACTTTACTCATTTTGATTTCATATGACAAATTAACTTATTTTGGGAGGTCAGACTTATGATTGTTTTCTGATTTGATTCCATTAAGCTTACTAATAGTTAAAAAATTACTTAGTACATGCAAGTCTCATTTGCATATATAGTTCCGTATTATCGCATAATATTTACAAAATTGCAAGTTTTTGTCTACAAGCATACAATGCAATACAAGTTTTTAAGATCGTTGGTTGGGTGTCCACATTGATTCTTAACATTTTTTTTATTTGATCTTAATGTGGTCATTATTAATATATTTTCTGATGTTTCTTTGTTGTGTGTGTTCAATATAAGGTGGTAAATACAAAAAAATTACCAAGCTTTTAATGATGTCCTCCTCCAATACTTTAAATTTTTAGCAACATTCATTAGAGAATCCACAGAACCAATCATTTATAAACTTAACCTACACCTTTATTAATTTTTTTTTGTTCAAGAGAAAGAGCTATGTGTTGGACGAATTCTACTACAATATTATTCTTAGAATTTTCTTGGTTTTTTATCAAATCGATGTGAAGAATATAAAATTTCATATCAAATTGTGTTATTTTGATTAACACATTTTTATTATTACTTTACTCAACTTATACTTAACTTACCTCAACCTCCGTTTCAACTTACCTCAGTATGAGGGGAGTTGAAACAAAATTACTTCTTATGTTTAATTTGATATTTCGCCGTGAAATTAACATTTATGTATCTTTTGCCCTTGGTATTTTAAAGTATATGAAATGAGCTATCGATTGACACTAAACTCTTGAATGCAATAATCTATCAGTAAATCTAATTAAAACTAAGTATATTCAATTTTATAACAAAAATGGTAATCCCTTGAATTTATCAATTAATTATGACAACTATCCCATTCAAGAAACCCATACAGCTAAATTTCTTGGCATTGAAATCGACTCAAATTTAAATTGGAAAAATCATGTAGAAATAGTATGCCAAAGACTAAATAAATTCATATACGCATTACACCATCTTTCAAAAGTAGCAAATCAAAAAACAGCATTGATTGCTTATCACGGATACGTATGTTCCGTCCTAAGATACGGATTACTTTTATGGGGGAACTCAACTGACTTAAATAGACCATTTATTATACAAAAGAGATGTGTTAGGGCCATTTACGGTGCGGGACCTATGGAATCCTGTAAGCCAATATTTAAAAAACTAAATCTCCTGCCATTGCCATCAATGTACATCTACGAAAGTCTGATATTTGTCAAAAATAATCAAAATCAATTTGATACCAAAGATGATACATTCTCCACACGGCATCGGGGTCAATTGCATAGACCATTGTCTTATACGGCATGCTATTCGAGAAACAGCTTTGTGATGTGCATCAAACTTTATAATTTGCTGCCATCTCGGTTAAAAAATCTAACACTAAATCGGTTTAAGGGTTTTACTTTTAAATTATTGATTAAAAACTGTTTTTACTCCACAAATGAATTTATAGAATATTGTCATGCTGGACACCTCAAACGCTTGGCTAATGAATTGTAAATTTTTATTCAATTATTCGATAATGCTAATATTGTTATTATTATTATTATCTAATATTATTGTTATTAAATTATTATTGTTATTAAATTACTATTGTTATTATTGTAATTAATTATGTTGTAAATGTAATGTAACAAATTGACATGTACCTTCGTGTATGAAATTGCATTAATATCCTTAAATTAAAAAATGTAAATTAATGATTTAACCTATAGACTAAGTATATACTGTTATCACTAAAGACACGATGACTTTAGCTTATTAATAAATATTTGCCCACCGACTACGTCGGTAAAACACGCAGGAACAATATCGTAAGATTTTTGTCGTAAAATGTACCGTGTTTTATGCAAATAAATATTTCATTTCATTTCATTTCATTTCATTTCTCAAACAATTCATGATTATAATATTCTTTGTATAAAGCAAAACGTAAAAATTGTTTCAACTCTCCTCGGTATCCCCTACAATTGAATCTATAATAACATACCACAGGAAATAAGAATGGCTCCAACTAAAAGCTTATTTTACAAAAAAACTATATAAATAGCTTTGCAATAAATGTTTTTATTCAATTAGTGATTTTCCTAATAATAAATGACATCGATTTAATGATAATGTAAAATGTAACTATTGGGACTTATTTTTTTTTTCATTTTTTAATAATGGCTTCGCAAACTCTGTTTATATTGCCAGCGTCATGTATAATTTTTGCATCACTTAGTAGTCATAGATAAAATCAGTAAGTCGTCAGGTCGAGTCAGTCAAGTAAAGTGATGGCTACTTTACCAGAACGTGTCCGTTGGAGTTTTGGAGGCAAGCCGAAAAAACATGTTTTCGCACTGTTATTTTATTTCACAACACTCGTGCACTGTCATTAACCTATATCGAACAAAATGCCAGTACTTTATCCGATATAACCCAAAAATACACCAAGAAAATGAAAATAAAACATGAGCACAACTTGTCCCTTCAGACTTTCCGCCAAAACTCTTTATTTAATTTATTGATTAATTGATTTCTTAATAATGACAATAATCTTGACAATGAAATGAAATGACATTAAAATGTAAGCTTTAGCTTAAATTTGTACACCATTTTATAGTGGTTAAGATTGACACTGTATTTAATCTAATAAGACCTATGTATAGTTTGTACTCAATCTTAATGCAAAAGATTATGATAATGAATCTGTGCGGTTATTTAACAAACGCATTTGATTGGAGTTTGCCTACTTTTAAAATTTTGTCCCATCATAGTCCTAGATAAATTAAATAATACGATTAGGTACGCAAGCAACACATGCGTGATGTAACTGTTGGCAGCAGACATTTGAAAATAAAAAAATTTAAAATGTTTCTTAGAAGTAATGTTATGGAATCAATGTTTCAATCAGTTGGTATCTTAATATGTTATTATTAGGAGTACCTACTTCTGTAGCTTTGTAAATATAAATGGATAGACAAATGAATTTAATTCATTAATTTATTGATTTCTAAGTTTATAAGAATTTCGTTAATCCAATTAAACTTTTTTTTCAAATGGTTACGTAGGCTGATTGCGGAGCTAAAGACCCGGGGTCAAACCTCAATCAAGCATATTGCGTTTATTTTATTTTTTTGTGTTTTTTTTTTATTGAGAGCTCTTTCAGATGGCGTTATTAAGTAACACTAAGCCAATAAGTGTTTTGTTTGAAATTAAACCAAGAAAATTTATTGTTTTTAGGTACGCTCGGTCGTCCGGGTACTTTAAAATTAAAGTTCTTACTATATTTGAAATTTAGACCATGCGAGAAGCTCGCACGTATAATTTTACTCGTAGTAATTTTCAGCGTCGTTGACGAGGAAAATGTAATATTTTGAACTTCAAAGCTCGGTCTCAAAACTGAGGATGATTTATTTCTGCGAATCACTGTACTGTGCTCTGTAGTTAAACTTCGTTTATTAGTTTGGATTTGAGTTTCAGCTTAGGTAAATAGTTGTACCGGTAAATTACTGTAATAAAATCTTCGTTAGTTGGAATGTTTGGCGTAAATTCGAGGTACGATGTAAAAGTGGGTGTGCAGATATAGATATTTTTGCTATGTCTCTGTATCAGTTCAAGAAATCTATCGGTCTAGTCCTATGTGAACTGTATCATAATGGAACTCTGCATTCGTTTAGGCTATTAATTTATTTATTTATTTTAAGTATAACCTTATTCTAAGGATAAAAGGGTGTACTTAATGCCTAATGGCATTCTCTCGCAGCCAACCCTGGGTGATATGGAAAACTTGTGGTAGGCGCATACTTACTACATTATAAACTATATAAATTATAATACATAAGATATATATATATATAAATATATACTTATCATACATAGTATATATAGTATATTAATGGATATATCTATATAAATGTTTCTTTTAAATATGTATTTATTGCATTAAATTTTTTAGATTTCATCCTTTAAGGTAATTTTGGTGCGGTATTACTTGCGAGCCACTGCCTATTTTCCTTCCAAATTTGTGATTTCATTTAGTTTTGTGTAGGAACTCATTTATATATTAAGTATAATTTAATAAGACATTAACTAAGTCTACTATACTGTGTAAGTTGTGTTTGCCTATAAGTAGTTATACATTTTATTGTAAGATATATTATGTCAAATAAGCTGTATTTATTTATAAAATTTAATAACTGTTGGCGAACTTTATAAATAAATAAATAAAAAATATATATTTTAAGTCACAATAAGTAAATTTTACGTAGCACTGTTAGCTCTAGAAAAGATTTACAGATTTTTATACGCAACAAATTGGTGAACTGGTGACAATTTTGGAGAGTATTCTTGCTTGTGAATGGTAGTTCGAAAACAGCAGTGATATCAGGAGTCAAGATTCAAATACAGACGTGCACCTCTATAATCGTTCTCTACTTGAGTTTGAAAAATGCTATGACTTTTACCCTTTTTTATGGGGAAATCCACCATGGATAACTCTCCATGAAAAGAGTGACAGAAGAGCTCATTAAATCCTAACGTTGTTAACTATGACCTACACACTTGTAGACTATGCTATTCCTTCCTTCCTCAATTCTCAGTAGGGTTACCAACTTTTTTTCTATCAAATATAGTATTTTTGAAGTTATTGACATAAAAAATATAGTAGATGGGCAAAAAATGAAAAAAAAATAGTATGGGGTCAAATTGAACTAACGCACACAGACAGAGGTACTACGCCTACGCCTACCGCGACTCATTCGATGACAGCTCGAGAGCTCGGGAGCTAGCGAAACTTGGGAGCTAGCGAAAATATAGTAGTTTCGCCTACTATATATATATTTTGAAATATAGTATTAAAATAGTAGGATTATATTATATAGTAGGGTTGGCAACCTTAATTCTAATTAAAGTCACAATAGTGGGACATTAAAAAGGGTTGTTACTGATGATGATCAAATACATTTTCGTATTGAAAATACGATTCGTTGCATATCTCATGAAGGTAAATGTAACTTTTGTAAACACCATATTTGGGCAAATAATATTTCTTTTCCTAGTCATAAATCCCACCAAATTCATTTTTATGTAAAATGTTACCAAGATAAGTACATGTGCTTTACTCTTAAAAATATATTAGATCTCATTTAAAGTCAAACTCTTAAATCTATACGCCTTAATTTATAATTTCACCAACTTATCATATTAGTGAAAATTTGGTTAATGGTTTAAGAATTTATTTCTCAAAAATACCAATAATACCTCGTCATTCAAATATCTACCTCACCGAAATGCAAATCGGAACCCTCGAACAGCTATCACGATGTTTTTATCGAGCTCCAACGTTCGGACTCTTCCTACATTAATTATATTCACTCTTTTTATTTTCTTAGAAAGAGATGTTAATCTGGACAATATCAGTGCCAGTTCATTTGATGAGTTAATGTAGATTGTTCAGTCAGTCGTCCAAATCGTTCAGTGAATCGGATATCGATGTCAAGTTAATAGATCCATTCATGTTGTGATAAAATGTAACGAACGACTCGTTATACGGGTACAGTACAAAATAATTTGTATATAATTTGTCCGGGTATTAAGTATTTTGTTAATTTTTCCTTTAAATAAAGAATGTCCGTATTGTAGACTCAACCATTTTTAAAAAAGGTAAAAGTAATATTATTAAGGGAGAAAATGAGCCTTGCACAAAATGCTACTTATTTGTTTTAATTTCCTCACATTGTAATTTTTTTCAATATATTATTATGTTTAAATATAATAAATTTTTGATTGAAACCAAAAAAATATACAGATTCAATTCAGTATTGATTGATTTATGCAACGTTTCGCTCTCTAGCCTTTATCAACAGAAATTAGGACGATAAAATCATAGGTCACCACGCTGACTAGTTAGTGTATTTTTGCAAATATAATAGATATTAAAAAAAATACAAAAGAACCTTATTAATATTCCTTACTAATATTATAAATCGGAAAGTGAGTTTGCTTGTTTGTTTGTATGTTCCGCTTTCACGCCGTAACTACTGAACCGATTGCTTTGAAATTTTGCAGACGTAAAGTTAGAAGTTCAGATTAATAATATAATTTTTCCGGATAATTTTTCCCGAGGGTAAACAAAAATATTGTTAGCTTCATACCAGTTCGGTGATAGATGGCTGTGTATCGTTTAAAACAAGGTAATAATATTGCAAACGAATATGCACATGTAAACTTAGAAGCTAAATGATACGATAATTAATCCCCGAAAATGACGAATTCCCGAAGGATGACGTACAATTTGGTTTATCGTGTAAACTGGTTTTTTACATCTACTTATCCTGTGTACTTAGTATTTTATTTTACTGCAGCTAAGCAAAAACTTCTGTACTTATTTACCTACCCTTTGTCCTGGTATAATAGACTGTTCCAGAGGGTTAACAAAAGTTATGAATAATCAAAAATGAAATGAAATATGAATAATGAAAATATTTTGGATGAAGTTATGGGAGAAACTACTGAATATTTATCTGTAGACACAATGATAGAAACAGAACATAGTACTTCATATCCTGTAGAGTTCTTAAATTCTTTGGAATTATCTGGGATGCCTTCTCATAAATTAAAATTAAAAGCAGGGGTTCCGGTGATACTCATGCGTAATCTCGATGCCCCTAGACTGTGTAATGGTACCAGGCTGCGTGTCACTCAGCTTGGGCGGAATATTATTACAGCAACTATTTTAATTGGCGCAGCAAAGGGTGAAAGTGTACTCATTCCTCGGATTCCGATTATTCCAACAGACCTCCCAATTCAATTTAAAAGACTTTAATTTCCTATAAGGGTTTCATTTGCAATGACCATTAATAAAGCACTAGGCCAAACTCTAAAGGTTGCTGGAGTACACTTGGAAAAACATTGTTTTTCACATACTCAGCTCTATGTAGCGTGTTCCCGGGTATCCAGTGCCCAAAATCTGCATGTTTTTGCTCCCGAAGGTAATATAGTTTACCATTCAGTTTTGGTTTAACAACTCATCGTATCCCAGCGTAATATCGCGCTTCTTAGATTTTTCCGTGGGAATGAGAAGTTTTCTTATAGTTGTGCTTTATTAATGGTATATGGTATTTATGGTAATGCGAAAGTAACTCCTAACTAAGTGAAAGAACAACAGACAGACCTGTTGTTCTTTCACGCCTAAACGGCTGAACGGATTTTGATGAAATTTGGTATGAAGGTAGTTTGAGTTCTGGAAAAGCAATGTTTTACCTCGGGAGAACTTCTCATTCCCACGGGAAAATCTAAAAAGCGCGATATAACCGAAATCCACGCGGGCGAAGCCGCGGGCGGAAACCTAGTAAGTGATAAATGCTCATTATCTTGCTTTGATAGATCTTGTTTGGTTTTGAACCTGGGGCGAGCCGAAGGTCCATTGTCTAAAATACCACTATCGACTACTACCGAGATACTATTCTTTTCAAGTAGGTACGTCTGCTAAATGTCAACGTCAATGAAAAAAATTAATTTGAATATGAGCGAAATTGCATCCCAAGCGCATTATGAAATATCTGAACTTAGAAACCTGAGCATAAACTCCGGTGTAAATCATTTTTATGTCTTCGCCGTCTACTTACAAGGGATTTATGTCATACGATCGCTAGGGTTAACAAGGGTGAAGCTTTCCTTATGTTACGTGCCATTAAAAATGTGTGTAAACAAATAATAAGAAAATACTTCGTCGTTGACTTGCAGAATATTTAATTTGTACGGCTACAAGCCAGCAAACGGCTATGCTGGCTCTTTTACTTTTACTTTGAGAGGCGTGGTGATTGCCTACGTAGCATGTCGTCAATGGTCTGTCAACAGAGAACACGACTACTGCTAAATTAAATAACAAAACCTACCATTAACATTTTCGTGTTTAATTTTTTTTATATTTGCATGCCAGAAATGGACAAAAACAAAAAAAAACAACAAATAAATGATTGATTGATTGTCAAACCGTTCAAAAAGTTATCGGATCTTATGTAGCGCCAAAATTTTCAAACCACGAATTTTGACTAAGATATAGTGTTAGGACTAGTAAAGCTAGGGCGTGTAAAGTTAGAAGCATGGCTTTATTTATAATAATTATTTATAAGACACCCATAAAACCCCTGATAAAGCTAAGTAGACCAAGTCCATTCTTTTTTTTTTGTATCGGGGGGGAAACCTTCAAAAGGTACCCAGCACCTTGGGAGAGGACACCGGGTTATGTGGGATTTTAGCCTCACTAAAACCCCCTCAAGTAAGCCCCCTATTAGTCGCCTCTTACGATCAGGCAGGGGATACCGTAGCTCTATTCTTAATCCCGAAGCTACAGGGACTAGCACCGGGGGACGTTATGTACGTCCGCCCCGGCGGCTCCTTCGCCGAGCGGGATCTGCACGCTCCCGAGCTCGCTCGGCTTCCTCCTTTGCGCACATGACAGTGTCGCAGAAGGAGGTCACCGAGTCCCACGCGTCCCTGGAGCGCACCATCGCTGCAACGACGGCCGCCGAGGACAAGTCTTGTCCGATTTTTTGGACCAGGATCCGCCGCTCAGACTCCTAAGCTGGGCATTGTTCGAGCGTGTGCTGCGCGGAATCCTGGTCGTGTCCGCAGTGGTGACATTTGGCAGACACCTCTCGCCCTATGCGATTCAGATACTCACCGAAGCAGCCATGTCCGGTGAGCATCTGAGTCAGTCGGTAGGTGACGCGACCTTTACTCATCATCCAGGCCCGGAAGTTGGGCAAAATGGCGCCGACGGCTCGTTGACGCGCGTTCCGCGGCTCCTACATTCTATCGCGCCAGTGCGTCAGAGCCCACCATCTGGCTCTCCGACGGAACTCTCCGATCGTCACATCCGAGGGTTCAACCCCCTGGCGGATGTCGCGGATCTTGTGGAAGACTTTTGGGTCCATATCCGCCAGAATGTCCAGGGGCGGAAACCGCGCCAAGACATAAGCCGCCTTATACGATATCGTCCGATATCCTCGTGCTACTCTAATCGCGATCCTGCGCTGCGCAGCGTGGAGTTTCGCCCCGCGGCGCCGGCTGCCCGATAGCCTTTGCGACCAAACGGGTGCGCCGTAGAGCGCGATAGAGCGCACGACCCCTGCGTAGAGGCGGCGGACTTCTTCCCTTGGTCCCCCGAGATTCGGCAGCAGTCTGTGCAAAGCACCCGCCACCTTATGAATCCGGGGGACCAGACGATCGAAGTGCTCGTCGAAGCTCCAGCGGCTGTCGAGCACCAGCCCAAGGTATTTCATGTACCGGCCCGGCTGTAAGACCAGGTCCTATCTAATACCTCATATAGGTATAAAAAAGTAAAATAAAAAAATTAAAAGCCCGCTCCCCTTGACTCAAAAAATAAACTCTAAAAACTAAGTAATAATAATAATAATAATAAAATATCTTTATTTCATTTCCAACAAATTACATTGTCTTTAGCAGTAAGTATACACTTGGCATTATACATATACACAGTGATGACAATAAAACATTTTACAGTTTTTATAGTTCTTAACAATATAATGTAAATTGTGGGAAATCTGGAACCTAAACTAAGCCGAGGCCTGTATTTTAGTGCACCAGGTCCCCCTCCACCACATTAATAGTTATGAATGTTAACATTTTGTAGTATTGTAAGTAAATTAGATTAAGCTATAAACTGTGTTTTAATGCTTTAGAAAGAAGGCACACTTAATTGTAGGATTGCGTGAGTGCATGCGTGTGTGTGTGTGTGTGTGTGTGTGTGTGTGACTATGAATGAAAGTCTTGAATGGGTGTACAGTATGAGTGCACTGAGTGCACTGTAAGACAAAAATGATATCATGCTAAAGGATTTTATTTTTATGACAATCTGTCTGTTTTTTTTTATGACATTGTTAAATGTGAGCATTTTATTGTTTTTACTATTTTACTTTTATTTTGTCCTTTTTAATGTAGGTATAAATTTCAGGAAGGATTTTATAGGGATTAGTTAGATGAGTTAGTAACTTAGGTAAACATTTTTTTCGAGTTTTTAGATTTAATTTCGTTATTTAATACAACTTATTCCCTTTCAGTATAATGTACATTATTCTACTATTCAAGACCTTTAATTTGATATCCATATTGAGGGAGTTGTGACGCCATTTAGTGGCGGCGGCCATCTTGAAAAATATATGCTATAAAAGTTCTAAAATATGATCCCGTTTTAATATAAACATTAAGATTAATAAGATTTTCAATAAAATAAAAGTATTAAATACAGCAATCGGCCATGTTATCTGAAACACCAATCAAAAGGAATGACGTCACGTCTCAGTTAATGTCATCGTGTTGCTTGAAGTTTGACGAGCAAGCCGACGCCATGACACCTACCAGAGTTTTCGCGCTTATTTCAAATTACATAGCAAAAAATACATTAAGTTACGTTAAAACTTAAGTTTATTGCTGAAATAATATTTTTTTCGAAAGTAGGAGACGTATACCTACAAAAGGAAAGGTATTTAAAAAACTGTCATCATGCCTATTGCTACTCGCAATCACTTTCCCAACTACTGAGCGCTGCCGTCATTGCTGTGTTTTAAGATCGCTATTTGCGTTTTTTTTTAAATAAAAAAACAAATACATATTCAATTCACGCCAGCAATGAGAACATTTATTTTACATTATAAAAGTGAAATTCTGTATTTTGTTTCTTTGTCCTTCTTTTACTTGTAGGCTACAATTTACCCGGGGAGAATATCTCATTTCTATAGGAGGCGAGAAGTGAACTCAGACGGAGTCGCGGGTGGAAAACTAGTTAAAATGTAAAAGCTTAAAGGGAAGTAAGCGATTCATTACAATTAGCGCAATTTGTCAATACAACCGTGAACTATTACGAATGTATCTTTGAAGATCCCCTGAGCTCTTCCGTGAGGGTTCTGAAGAGCAGGTAATCAGAGATGAAAAGGCACTTTGCGTTTTATTTTTGCTCTTTTGATTTTTTATTAAGAAACGGAATGCAGCATTTAAATGATTTATTTTTATTTGAATATTATAGTCTTTATATCCTTCCAATGTGTATGTATGTATGTAAGTATATTTATTAGAGTACGTATTTCATTATGTACGTAGTTATTACATATTGTTATTTTAATTCTTTGTTCTTTTAGCCTGTTTATTTTTAGAAGCCTACCTCGCGTTCTCAACATCACCCGGGGTCGACCGGTAGACAATGCCTAGAGGCATTAGGTTTAAACCTTTGTGAAACTTATTTTAAGGTTTTTCACATAAAATAAATAAATAAAAAAATATAACACAGAACATGATAGACGAGCTTTGGCAGGGACTTGAAAGAGGCATGTCGGCTTATTTTTTTGTTGATATGTACATACATATATGTAATATCTCTAATTTGTATCGGTTTATCCGATAGTAGATGGCATTTTGTTCGATAGACCTTAATTACAGTCCCTTTTTTTGTTTTCGTGGGGAAATCCATCATGGATACCCCTCTGCTATGAGCGCAACAGAGAGGTATATGCCGGACTCCAACCGACTAAAACCCCGCGGTTTCCTCAGCATACTTTTTGTGAGGCTCACGGGTACGCTCTCGCATTCTTCCGCGACTAATTACAGTCCCTGTAGCTTCGGGACTTCTATTCTTAAATAGAGCTACGGTATCCCCTGCCTGATCGTAAGAGGCGACTAAAAGGGGGCTTCTGGGGTTGCGGAATGTGAGGAGTTCCTACTCCTGGATGGGTTCCTGGTTCCTGGATGGGTAAAGCTCCTGCTTTACCCATCCAGCCAGCAGCCCCGGGAAGTACGGCGGTGTGGACGTGGCCGCATGCCGCTGTGAGCGCCTGAGCGCTTCTGCTCTCCCGAAGATGGGCCCATTCTGCGGCGCTGCGCGTGGAGGAAACCGGTGCGTTCCAAAGGAGATCCCGGAGTCCTCCCCAAGCGCAGAGGCAGGCCACCGAGAGGGTTTTATTGCGGTACAAATCCCACATAACCCGGTATCCTCTCCCAAGGTGCTGGGTACCTTTTGAATAAATAAATAAAAACTTTAATTACATAAAACCCCCCGATAAAAAAATACTCCGAAAGTCAAGTCAATCAAAAAAGTCACCGAGCATAAAATACGGATCGACTGACCAGACCGAGAAAAAAATAGTATCGCAAAAACATTGTTTTACAAGTTTTATATTATAATTACTTATTATTTATTATAAATTAGCTATTACTAATCATCTGTACCCCTACCCTTCTCATTTCTCCATTACCATGTTATCTACCCAAAGGTTGTCTGGAAGAGATTGCTGCTTTAGCGATAAGACCGCCTTTTGGTCACCATTGCTGTTTTATTATTGTATGTTTTTCTATTTTATTGTTTGTAGTGGTGTACGAATAAAGAGTATTTGTTTTTGTTGCCTCCAAAACTAAAACAGAATTCACATTGGTGAACTCAACGTTTTACTGGGATATCTGGCTCATTTTTTGATTTTGATTACTCGTTTTGTTCAAACCGTAGGGTAGACTGGGTACGGTTGAAACGGTGGACGGTTGAAACAAAGCGAATATCTCGTGAACAGTGCGTGATGAGGTGAGGGGTACAAGGGGAGTACGAAGCGGGTGACAAGCCGAAACTTGAATTTTAGTATTGCGTCGCTCTTCGGGCGCTGTGTTTGTCTATAGGAGGCCCCATTGTGTTTTTTGAAGGAAAAGTAAGTATTTTTGTACCTAAATTTTTGCGATTATCAAGATTTTGTTTAAAGTTAGAGTATTGAGAGTTTTGTTTCGATTGAATTAAAGTGTGTACAATATTATTGTATGATTAGTTTCTATTTAAATTTAATATAATTCTTACTGTGAACCATTTTATACCAAGAGGGAGGGGTGGGGACAGTTGAAACATTATTTGTGGGTACGGTTGAAACAGTTTCTTTATTTAATTTTCTTGTTTTTTATTAGATGTGAAAGCGGGATCTTCATTAAGAACAGCTGCAGAAAAAAACGGACTGAACCATTGTTCCCTGTTCAGATACTTACGTAAACGAGATGCGGCTGGTGGCGATGTAAATCAAGAAATGGGATATAAGGCCCACAATCGTGTGTTTACCCAGGAACAAGAGCGTGAGTTGTCTAAATATTTAATCAGATGTGCAGATATATATTTTGGCCTAACTAAAAAGGATGTTATGAAATTGGCATACGAACTAACCATCAAGTACGACTTAGCACGACCTCGGACTTGGGATGACAACGAAACTGCTGGCGAAGAATGGTTTCGCATGTTTATGAAAAGAAATCCTGAACTGTCAGTACGTGCAGCACAGGCTACAAGTCTGTCTAGGGCGACTAGCTTTAACAGGAACAACGTAGATGCTTTCTACGACAATTTGGCTAAAGTCATGGACCGCTATAAATTTGAACCACAAAATATATATAATGTTGACGAAACCGGCATAACTACTGTGCAAAAACCCGACAGAATAATAGCTAGACGTGGTGCTCGTCAAGTAGGTTCAGTAACTTCGGCGGAGAGGGGTACTTTAGTTACAGTAGCCGTTTCTGTCAATGCCATCGGAAATGCTATTCCTCCGTTCTTCGTCTTTCCGCGAGTGCGATACCAAGATCATTTTGTCAGGGATGGACCAATAGGATCTGCTGGAAGTGCAAATCCTTCGGGCTGGATGCAGGATGAATCATTTATGTATTTCCTGGATCACTTCAAAAAACATACGAATTCTTCTCCTTCGCATAGAATTTTACTTTTGCTTGATAACCACTCGTCACATATACACATTAACGCACTAGACTTTTGCAAGTCAAATGGTATTGTAATGCTATCATTTCCTCCCCACTGCTCACACAAACTCCAACCACTTGATCGTTCTGTATTCGGTCCACTGAAGAAAGCTGTGAATTCGACCTGCGATGGATGGATGCGAAGCCACCCTGGAAAGACAATGACAATATACGACATCCCAGGAATTTTAACTACTGCTATGCCGCTTGCTCTTACACAATCCAATATTCAAGCTGGCTTTCGCACAACTGGGATTGTTCCATTTAATCGGCATTTGTTTACTGAACTTGATTTTGCACCTGCATTTGTGACAGATAGGCCAAATCCAATCAAGGCAGCTGATGGTCCTATTCAGAATACTAGTATACCTGAGAATAAAACACCACCACCGTCGCCTTCCATTTTAACATTCGAACCACCAGAAGAGTTGGAGGAGCTTACTAAAGCGGCTCTTCTTGTACAACAATCGACTGAAAATATATCACAATATTCACAAGTACCAGATAAAGAACAGGAAAACATTGTAGAACCTTTGATTATTTTACCCGGACATCAAAGTAGTAGTGTTCAGCAAATTTCACCAAAACCTTCTACAAGTTCTCAATCTATTCCTGTGTTAACAAATCAAACGGAAAATGTCACGACTTCGACTACACTACCTTTATTTTCTCCAGAAGCAATTCGACCACTACCAAAAGCTCCTCCGAGAAAATTAGCAAATAGGGGTCGAAAAACCAGGAAATCTACAATTTACACAGACACACCTGAAAAAGAAGAGATAAGAAGAGAATATGAGAACAGATTGAAACGAACCAAAGCTAAGCAAGTAAAGAAAAGATTAGATGAAGGAAAGGCCACAAGAAATACAAACAAGAAAACAACTAACACGCAACAAGAATCATCATCATCAGAAGAAGAGGAGTGCTACTGCGTTGTTTGTATGTCAGCATATTCAGAAAGCAGACCGAGGGAAAAATGGATTCAATGCACTGTGTGTAAAATGTGGGCGCATGAAGAGTGCACAAAAGGTAGCCTTAATTATGTTTGCCATAATTGTGAATCCGAATGATCTCGTGACCTTTGAAGTATTTTTGTTTAAAATTTTAATTGTTAAGGAAATAATATTTTTTGTTTTTATAGTTTATAATTAATGCTGTTGATAGTTGAGAAATATAATAGCATGTAGGTACTATATTTCAAAAATATTATAGTCATCAACATCGGATTATTATTTAGTTTAAGCTGTATTTAATATAAAACTTTGAAGGCTGATTAAAAATAATGTTAGATTATAAGTATCGCCAAAGACTTGAGTATTTTTTGAAAAATATTTGTGATATTCAACTGTGCCATTACGATTCAAAAAATGTTATTAGATGATTAATAAAACATGATAATTGATTATATTTTGTATTATTTGCATGTGTTTCAATTGACCCCAGGCACTGTTTCAACCGACCCTGGCATGGGGACGGTTGAAACAAATGGCAATTTTTTTTAAATATGATTTTACGTAGTAAATACTTTACAGTAATCTCAAATAACATTGCCCATCAGTAGACAGATATAAGACCTTTTATTTAATATATTTTCCACATCGCTCGCTCAACTAACCCCGATGCTATGCACGATAAACGCTAAAATGTTTCAACCGTACCCAGTCTACCCTACAATTTGAAAAGAAGAAAAATTGGACTTAAATGTTTCAAAAAATTCAAAGAAGAAAAATTGGACTTAAATGTTTCAAAAAATTCAACCTTAATAGAAGGAGCGGTAGTTCTACCACGATGGAAACAAGTAACATTAAAAGTCTCCCTTGATTTGACTGTGTGTGAATCTAATCGGAAAATTAAGGGGATGCGACGCTTTACTTTCACCCTTTCGACATCCAACACGCTAGTATTAGCCTCATTTGGTGATCACAGAACGTTATCATTAGCGCGCGTGGCGGGCGCGTGTGCTTCTGTAGCAATGGATTTCTATATACCTTTTTTGCTTCCCACTGTTGGGTCGTGCCCAACTTAGAGTGAAGACTGAAATTTATAAAATATTTTTTCGAATACAAAATATAAACTAGGTAGTTAACAACAGGCAATGGGCAGGCCATATAGTTAGGAGAACCGACAACCGATGGTGAAGAAAGGTTTTCGATTGGCGACCACGTCTTGGCAAAAGGAGTAAAGGCCGCCCTCCAACCAGGTGGACTGATGACCTAAAGAAGACAACGGGAAGCTGCTGGATTCAGAAGGCGCAGGATCGGGAGGAGTGGCGAACGTTAGGGGAGGCCTACGTCCAGCAGTGGACTACAAAAGGCTGAAAAGAAGAAGAAGTAAACAAACAAAAACAAAGCAATGGCCGAGCGGGTAAGAGAACGGTCTCCGAGACGGAGATACCGTTAGCTATACCCCACCGCACACCTCAAAGTTTTTTATGAGAGTTACTCATAATACTCATAGTCCACCATCCTACTCTTGGTCAGCGTGATGGTCTGAGCCCTAAGTGTAAGTTACTACGGCGTCCGAGTTAAAATTGGGCAGATAGATCTTAACCTGAAAGCAATGAGGTCGATAGTTAAATTCTTAACTCAAACGCGATAGTAACGTTTTCGCGTGTGCAGACTTACACTAAGGCCTCTGGCCTTTATTCCTCTCACTTCCAAGGAAACCTGCGCCCAGGAGTGGCACAAAATAATGGTGAAAAAAATAAAACATTTTCTTATATTTTTATTGATACTCTTAAAATTTAGGTGCCAAATTATTTGGTCAACGAAACAACGCATCGTTAACGCGTCGCGTGTAACGCACGTGCGTTAGTCGCCGTCGTCGTTCTAATTGATTATAATAATGCATTGCCATAGTCAAATATAAGCAGTATGGCACTCACGATTTCATTACAGCGTTGAGTGAAAAAATCAGAATTTTAGTGGGAAGTTGGGAAAGAGATGTTGTCCCCTTGTTTTATTTCCATTTTCATAGTGTATTTTTTAGTTGTGTTGAATAAAATTAATGGCAATTTCTTCGATATAGGCGCGCACTACAGCGCTCAAGCGTAGTGAGATAAAATAACAATGCGAAAACCTGTTTTTTCAACTTACCTTTATAGCTCCATCGGAATTGAATATCTGACTGACTATTTACTGACCGTCGCCCGTTTTAACAAAATGTGCGAAATTTGACGTTGGCAATATGCACAGATCATGCGACGCCATTACCACAATACAAAGAGCGCCTTTCTAGATGAAAGAAAAAAAGAAAACAGACGTAGACGTCATTATCTTTCTGAAAAGACACTAATATCTAATATAGGAATGTAGCAAGTATGGCATATGAATATGCAGATAACTTTATGCAACCATACTTGTAGCAATGCCAGGAAATATGTACTACAACTTTTTGCGGACAAGCCACATAGAAAAGCCTTAGTTGATCGAAATTCAGTCATCGAAATATTCTTAAAAGGGGAATTCAGCTTACTAACGTATTTTTACTGTGACGCTTTGGAGCAACACGCCTAAACGACATAACACTCTAATTGGCGCCTTGTAATACAATAGTGCTCAATTTACACCCGTTCTCTAAAGAAAAGCGGGCGAAAGGGCGTTGTTTTTATTGTTCACTGAACAATTCCAAAATGGCTGCATTCAAATCTTGAATGGAATCAAAGTCCTCTTAGGAAATTGGTCACGCGTACCATTACTTTTTATAGCTTTGTGGCATACATTTAAGTAAATAAATAGGTCGTATTCTTTAATTTCTTTCTTTGATTTTTTTTACCTTGAATCTAAAAGTTTTTGTTAAATCGTGTTAAGTTTTGGTGGCAACACTATTTGGCCCCGAATTTTTTGCGAGCGACTACTCTGTACGACCGTGTCCGACACTTTGTTAATTTTCGAGCCTCATTTTTGGAAGAGACTGAAGAAATTCTAGCAATATTATTTATTCGTTTGCTAAATGTGATCAATTACAACGCTTATCATATTTATGAAATAAAAAAAAGATCTGATTATTACAAAACTTATTCCGTTAAAATGTTAGAACTTACAAACGGATGCCTACAGGGAGACCTGGAGCTTAACATGTTACGTTGCCTGTAGAGTTATGGAGATGCGAGTTATCGGAACATTCGCTGTTGGATGTTGGTTAACTACCCTAAGGCAATCAATAAGATTTATTCACTCTTTTATTTTTTATTTTTTTATTTGTCTATAAATAGCAACTAGAAAAGACAGCCTACTATGTCTTTCCAAAACACGCTGCTACTGCCGCGCCCACAGAACATTATTAAGAGAGGTATAACGGCAATAATGCACCGTTCGTATGAAGACTGGTGTCGCCGATCAAGCCCCGCCTTTCACCTCCATTACATCTGTACTTAAATAAATACGAAGCTTACGCACATATTTGCAATTTCAAATCTAGCCAATCTTAGCGCCGCACAATCACGCGATTTCAAATGAACAAATCACACCCAAGCACGCACACAAGCACGCATATCGTAGCACGATGGCGTGTTTCTGTAGAGATTTTGGAATTTTGAGCGTTTGCTCAAAATTCCTTTTCCCACACATTGCCCACATTTCCATTCTAACTCTTTTAATATGTTCTGTGGCCGCACCGTTCAAAACATTTAATTACATTTTAACCCATTCGTTTGAAATCGAGCGACATGATAATATTCAAATTCGTCATCGAGTGAGTGGGTCAAAGCGAGTCGTCAGTAAACAGTCAGTCAAGTCAATCAGATGCCAGAGTGAAGCGATGGCTACTTCACCAGAACATTTAATTTACTACTAGAGATAACCAGAAAATGCATGTTTTTGTACTGTTACTTTATTCCACAACACTTGGGCATTGTAAATAACTTAAATCGAACAAATTGCTATCAACTTCTCTTCGATATAGGTAACTCAACCACCAAGAAAATGAAAATATTTTTTTTTATAATAAGGTCTTGTGACCCTATTTTAATTACAATCTAGTCTTAAGACTAATGAGTAATTTATTTATAACTTAAACTGCTAAATAAACTAATATATCTAAGAATGCATCCATTAACGTTTCTTAGTTTCTGTTAAGGCGAATACACTAGTTTGATGTGTCTTATAATAAGCTAATAGTTTTGCACTAGCACTTAGGTATTTTCACTGCACTAAACTACACTACACTAACTCATATGGTTTTGTCCTTTTTAGTCTTCTAATGTGGTCTGTGATGTCAAGGAGAATAGTCTCGACATTGACGTGGTGGAGAAGCCTGCGTTCATGGCTCTCTGCGAATTTTCGTATGATGTCTGGAACGAACTCAACTTGCAGGTCCCGGTGGAGATCGTTATTTCTGACGTAGGTACCAAGGAGCATCAACTATGTCTCTCAAGACTTTATACTGGAATCGTTGTATTATATCAATGTTACTTTGTTTGGTACAACCCCATAACTGACTGCCATAGGTCCAAACGGGCATCAGGACTTGTCTGTATACTAAGATTTTATTATACACAGACAGCATAAAGAAGACAGCAGAAAATAAAACATGAATACGAAATATCTCTATTAAGTTCCCGCCAAAATTATATTCATAAGTTCGAGAAAAAAAATCTCCAATAGATAGAGGCGTCTTTAGTCGTTTAAGATGAATTTCGCTTGTTAAATACGCTACAAAATCCGGATTGAATAGTCTCGTTAAGTTGTTGTATTGGAAAATGAACCCAAATGAAATCAGCGGCATATATAATAAATTATTTATTAAGATTTTCTGTAAGACTATTTTCGCATTTCACCAGCCGCAAGAGGACCGGGGAAAATAGGATTTTCATCACTCGAATCTGCCTTGCCATCTGTGCTCGAATCTTTAGTTTGAGACACACTGTTACTAAGAATACTGAATAGTTGCTTTGTATGTTTTTATCTACTTATCAAGATCTACTTCAATTCTACTACGTCACAAGACTTTCTTAGTTATAAGACATGAGTTTGTATCAGAATTGGATTTTTTTAATTGATTATAATGAATAAAGAAAGGCTGCAACCATTTTTTACGTCCCACTGCTGGGCACGGGTCTCTCAACATTATTGGGGAGGCCTGGAGCTTACTCCACCACGCTGCTCCAATGCGGGTTGATGGAGACGTGGGTTAGTGGCCAAACCGCTGTCGGATGTTTTCAAACCGCCCATAAGGCCTCCGATAAGGTTTAACGACTGTTATCTATCGACAAAAACCAGGACCGACGGCTTAACGTACCCTCCGAAGCACGAAAACGCGCATGAAATTTTTACCACTAGCGGTCACCCATTTTCACCCAACCGCGCCCGTTTGGCTTAGTTGCATATATCGTTTGCGTTCTAGACTAACCGTCGGACTATGCGCGTTTCTATCAATATAAAATAAAACACAAAAATTGAGATTTGGTTTGACGAATCTTTCTATCTAAAGTTCTAAACCTATTACTTTTTTCGTGTTTTATAATTTGACACTTATTTTTGTTTTTGTTTTTAGCTAACACGTTATTTTGGATCCAGAAAATGGGTTTATTATTGACAATATGTGTTCATTACTCATTACATACTCATTCATTCTTTCGTAGTTTACATAATACATGAAACATGACACCGCTGCACCCTATCTGCCGTGAAGCAAATCTACAGAATTGGTTGAGGTTAGTCGTGGGCTGCAGCGCGCACTTAACATTACGTGACATGTTTGACTACTACTTCGTATAAATAAAAAATCCAGGTGTGAAGATGCATGTCCTCTTTTCAGCATAAATCTAAAAAACTTCGACGCTCGTAGGTAATATTTGTTTTTGGAAGACTGAATCGGTGAGCTGTCGCTTTTTGAAGTGTAAAAAGTAGCGAACTTGTAAGCATGTTTCTACAAAACAACCGTATACGCGTAGAACGCAGACGCGGTCCCAGGGGGGGGCGGTCACAGGGGACATGCCCCCATCACGAAAAGCGAAACAAGCCAATTTGTGACACCTCTTCCCCCAAATTTCTTACTGACCCCCACCCCAAATTTCTAGGCGACCCCCCCCCCCCCAATTGAAGGCTGCGACCGCGCCTAGTAGAACGTTGGGTTGAAATCGCTTTTGTTGTAAAAAAAACGGCAAATTGTTTGTAAAGTAGGTTTACGATCGAGATGTTTACGTGATAACGTCCGCACGAGAAAATCTCCATTCGTTTGTATGCCGCTAGAGTGAGAGAGACGGAAGATCGGTCCACTCACTCGAACGCTATGCCAGCCTCCGCTCGTGAGGATTCCGCGTGACAAGTTTCACGGAATGACTGGCAGCGCTCGAGATGAGACGGGAGATCGGTCCGTCTCTCTCTCGTTATACCTGCGATCGCGCTCGTGAGGTTTTGGTGTGACACAAGTTTTTGAACATGTCACCCGACTAAAACGATTTTAAAGACGTTATCACGTCAAAAACGTAAGCAAATCACAAGAAGTATAATTCACTCTCTACAGCACTGTGTCCAGAGCATTATATAGGTCGTTAAAATTCAATTGTTAGTGGCCGCCCCGCGGAGTGCAAGAGCACCCCACGGACCCTGTGGATGTAATAAGTCCATTGAGACTGCATAATTGCGAATCATTTGCGGGTTTTTTGCTGTTACCGGGTCTACGAGTAATACCCTATATTCCGGAACTTTCTGAGCGTGAACGGGACAAATTGTTTTCTTGCTAGTGTAATTTGGTACGGGAGTTGAAGCTATGAGAGTTATAATGCATTTTTCTTCATTAAAATTTCAAAAATATACAGATTTTTAATTTTTTCCCATTTTTGTATTTAATTTCTTTATGGTACGCAGTAAGGACATTTATCTCGTGTTGTTTTGATTAATGGGAGGTATGATAAAATTGGTGTAATTATTACCGTAGTCATAGGACTACCATATTCATAGGAATATGGTGAAAAATTCAACATCCTATATAACGCCGATCCTCCCGAAACACTATTACAACAATATTTTATTTCATATCATAGAATGATAATATTATACGAAAAATCGATACTTATAGGTGAACGACTAAGTAACATAAGTCATAAGTGATTTATTGGTAAATATCATTACAGGTCAAGAATTAATAGCTATACACATTGTATAATTTCTATAAATATAATATAATTAATCGTACAACTACGTACATCTGAAGTATCACAAATTTTATCAGTATTGTATTATTATTTATTTATTTATTCATTTATGTACACACAAGTTGAGAGAAAAATACAGAAGAAAATAATACACAAGAAAGTTTGTACAAAGGTACTACTTATTTCCATTGGAAATCTCTTCCAGTAGACCTGAGACTGGAAATAGGTTAAGCAGAAGGTAGAGCGTGTACAAAATAAACTACAACAAATTAAATTTTATTATATTAAACTGTGTCGGGATTTTTAGTCGTACAAAAATATCAGAGACTTTTAGACATAAATCTTTTTAATAAACATTGTATGAAGCATCTTAGAAATATGAAACGCCACAAGCTAGACCTATTATAACATTGGAGTTCTTGCCCAGGACCCATGTTTTTGTCATTTTTTTTTTTAATTTTATATATTTTTCAGCCCTCATTTTTAAGGCCCTTCGGAGTCATTCTCAAGCGTGTGTAGCGGAAACACTGTATTGAAAAATTATTACAATGTGTTACCTCGTTAGTTGTTATTTGTTTGCCAAATTGTAGTACATAAACATCAATAATAGTTGTTGAAGAACAGACAGTCTCCCACATAAACCAAAATGTAGTGTCCAAATTTACACAAAAATAATAATATTACATTACATAAAGTAAAATCGCAGCGAGAACTATGTGAACAAGATAGAATTCTTGCCCCTTTGCAGAAGCACATGCCACAGAACATATTTCGGGATCGACAGTTACGGTTCAATAAAGTACCCCCATGAAGTTTGTTGCATAATATACTCCCTTCTTTCTTATTTTATTGTCGACTGCCAAATGACTTGCAATGACTGCGCAGCCAGATTTGATGCGTAGCGAAAATTTTATGAGGGAAATAAAGTCCAAATTTTCCATAAGAATGAGAGGTATTTATGTTCATCAAATGTAAATCGATAAGTTTTTGCTCAGGTCAATAATACTATACATAAAAATTGTATAATCTCGGAATCCAGGGCCAGTCAGTGAATCTTTAATTAATAATAAACTTTGGAAATCTTTTTTTATGTTGTAAAATGTTAAAAAAATATTTTGTACGATCTCAATTTTTTAATTACCAGGGTAATTAAGGATAACTCCGAACAATTGATAATTATCTCAGGCGCGGTAGCAGCCTTCAATTTTCAGTAAGAAATTTAGGCTAGTTATTTGTTCAGTTTTAGTTTATAACAATTTTCTACATTGTATACCATTAAAAACAGATTTCCAAAGTTTATATAAAGATTGACTGGCCCTGGATTCCGAGGTATAAATCCTACGGCGCTCCACTAATAGTACACTTTATATGATTTTATACATCTATATCTATTATGAAAAATTAAGTTCAATAAAGCTGTCAACAAAATAAATATTGTTTTGTTAAAGAATTTAAAAAAAAAAGTTTGGACGGTTTCGTATACATATAATTTTGACAAACTGATTGGTAAATTATTTTATTTACAAAATAAAACTTTATACAAATAAAAAAATATTTCAAGTAAATATTAATTACATTTTTCATTTAGTGTTAACAATAAATAAACAATAGATTTTTAATTCACTTATATTATTACTTTAAAAAGTGGCTAGAGCAGACTTATAGGGAAATATAAATTTGTGGGCTAGAGTCCCTCTTTAAGCATAGAGCGCCTTTCGTAAAAGGCTCTGTTTCCTAAAAAAATTGTTATGAAATAACTAAAGGCCGCCGCCCTTGACTTCATCCGCATAGCGTGATGTTATAGCCAATAGCTTTCCTCAATAAATGGCCTATTCAACACAAAATTACATAGACGTTAAAATTAAATAACTAATATAAAACTTGTATGTGCGTGTGTGTGTGAAATAATTATTTTATAAAAGATATAATTAATTAAGTGGCGTACCAAGTTTGTTTGGAATAACAGAATTGAGAAAATGGAGAAATTATGTTTATGGCTGCACTGCATTAATTTATTTATTTGTTTATTTGTCATTAAGTGTAGGTTAACAATTTTATGGTAAAAATATAACTTCAAGTCCCAATACACTTAGCCATATAATGGCATACAAATGTTGATAATACTTAACATTTTAAAACTTAAGTAGATACATTTATCTTTCGCATGCACTGATAGGTTAATCAATTAAAACAGTCAATGGGCATGATGACACTATTAAAGAATCAGAGGATAAATGGTTTTACAAAAAAATATATGCTAAAAAAGTTCTAAAATATGATCCCGTTTTATAAACATTAAGATTAATAAGATTTTCAATAAAATAAAAGTATTAAATACAGCAATCGGCCATGTTATCTGAAACGCCAATCAAAAGGAATGACGTCACGCCTTAGTAAAAGTCATCGTGTTGCTTGAAGTTTGACGAGCAAGCCGACGCCATGACACCTACGAGCGTTTTTGCGCTTAATTCAAGTTACATAGCAGATAATACATTAATTTACGTTAAAACTTAAGTTTATTGCTGAAATAAACTTTTTTTCGCAACTAGGAGACGTGTACCTACAATAAGGAAAGGTATTTAAAAATCTGTCATCATGCCTATTATTCAATTATTACATATATCTTAATATTATTTTTGAACGAGCTACAATATACCAATACCTTTTTCAGAGCTACTTTGTGAAAAACTAGAAATATATTAGTAATATTATATATATATATAATAATATAATATACGTATATTAGTAAGAGCATTTTAACTCGTAACGAGTATGAACTCGTAGCTACCTGTTTTAGCAATTGCATTTTCAAATCCAGTAAGTCAATTAAAGACATTATTATAACAGTAAATCGTAGTTTTATTCCTCCATTCAAACATTCGATAGGTAGTTAAAGATTTCACCATAAAGACGTCCTATAAAACGTATTTTCTTCCATTAACTGTAAGATGAGTCATCTCATCCCCTATTCTTGGGTCAATGTCACTCGATACCGCACATAGTAATATGTTAACTTATAATCAACCTTGTAGTAGAAGGAATAAGGTTTATGTTGAGTTTTTATTTTCCGGTTTTATAAGACTGTAAGAATATCTAATAGGGCGGACGTGGAACTATTCGCGAATGGAGCGTGACGATAGATAACGTGGCAACAGAGAACGCAAAGATTTCTTACTTTTATATTTTTGTCAAAATTTATCTTATGATGTCAGATAACAATAGAAATTTAAAGAAATTACTGAAATAAATTTGATCACAAAAGAAATCTTTCAAAAAGGTAAACAAATAATTATATTAAAATTTTACGAGTATTTACGCGAGTTATCTTCCTACTCGTATAATATGTAATATGGTTACAGTAATTAATTATACACAGGAAAGTCAACGAGATTCCAGATGTCTTTATAGTAACATACTGTTATAGTCAAATAGGTATTTTAAAGAGTGTTTTAACATACAACTAAGTGTATACTTGATCGTTATCTTACGTACATTATTGTGTTATGTATGGCTTCTTATCTATGGCTTCAATCTATCTCATTTCGAGAGACCTGTGCTCAATAATGGAACGTATAAGGATTTAAAAAAAACTCGCTTTTTTCAACCCTTTTTTATGTCCCACTGCTGGGCCTGTGCCTAGGTAGGTCTGTGTCTCCTCTCACAAGTGAGAGGGATTTACACCACCACCACCACGATGGTCAAGTGCGGACTGGTTTATCTCACTTACTACATTTATTACAAAGTTACATTTTGTTAGGTTTCTTATATGCAATGGAAAGCAGCACAATATTTCATCGCAATACAGTAATTGCGTATGCCTATTATTTTATACTGTAAGGTTTGTTAAAACCTCCCTCCTCCTCGTTTGTCGTGTATGAGCCTCTCCGTTGTAGCTTCTCTGTGGCAATGATAGACGTCTCTCGTGTATACGATAAAGCTCTATTACGTGTGAATTG
Source organism: Pyrgus malvae (assembly GCA_911387765.1). Lineage (NCBI taxonomy): Eukaryota > Metazoa > Arthropoda > Insecta > Lepidoptera > Hesperiidae > Pyrgus > Pyrgus malvae. The sequence goes on from OU426951.1 coordinate 6,587,510, forward strand.
ACATTTCTAGCCCCAGCTATACGAGTATGAGCCTATCGGAATTGAGTTATGGCGCCTAAGTAACAAAAGTTTCAGAGGTCTAAGGTCAAATCAACGAGTTACTAACGGACCATCACATGGGACATTCTAAATTTTTACTAGTTCTGAGTCTTCGTAAAGTAAACAGGTATGAAAAGTGGTAGAATCTGCGTGGTTCGATAGGAGAAGTACTACCACTGAATTTATTTTTATCAGGAACCAAATCTATAGTGTTTTAGTGGAAAGTTCTGGTGCAGGCTATATTTACGTAAGGCGGCTATCCGCCTTAGGAGTAGAAACGTAACTATAAATGACGTCAGGTAAAACTCGGGTTTGCTAGAGGCTATGTAGATATGGCTCATGCAGCGTCCTGTTAATACTGTGGCCTGCACAGTCACTTGTCTGCTGCTACTTTACTATGCCGCATTCAAATCAAGGCGTGGTACACTCAATAGCTAAGATTTTTTATTTGTGTAATTCTTGTTTCTCCTTAAGTGCCATAATCATACGAAATTGTAACCATGCTAAAACATGAAACAACAATTACCAACCTTTACAAACTGTGTAGAGTACTCAAACACCATTCTGTCCAACCCCTAAAAAGAGCCACAATTATCCGAAAGCCGCGAGGATTGGCGGCAACACCAATTATATGGGGTTTGACTAATTCCACGCTTAGCCCCATTAGAACGGCTTATTTAACGGTTGGAACGGGATTTGCAGTTGTTACCAGTATTGTTAAGAAACAACAAATCACTTTGGGATCTTCTTTCTTTAGACCCTCCAAATTTCATAGTTTAGCTAAGTTAGTTATTTGTTCTGCCTTTCGAGATTTAGAAAGATTTGTTGTTGCCCTATTGCAGCAACAAAATAACAGTATAGTCATTGAAGCGCGCATGGGCCGGCGGCGAGCATAGAACGCAAGCGATCTATGCAGCTAATCCAAGCGGGCGTGGTCGGGTGTGAGATGGGTGACAGCTAGTAGCAAAAATTTCATGCGCGTTTCCGTACTTTGGAGGGCACGTTAAGCTGTCGGATCCGGTTGTTATCGATAGATAACAGTCGTCAAACCTTGTCAGGCCTTATGGGCGGTTTGAAAACATCCGACAGCGGATTGGCCAGTAACCCGCATCTCCACCAATCCGCATTGGAGCAGCGTGGTGGAGTAAGCTCCAGGCCTCCCCAAAGGTCAAATTTAAAATACATATGACGCGGCTATGTAAACATTATTTCTGTTGACGTTGCATATTTAGGAAAAATGTGCAGAACGGAGGCACGGAGGGCTGAATGACAACTCGTGAAACCAGAAAAACTGAAAACGAGGGTAATCCATACTAGTCCATACTATATATTTAATATTATAAATTCAAAAGTCTGTCTGTCTACTACTCTTTCACGCTTAAACCACTGAACCGATTTTGATATTATAAATTCGAAAGTCTGTCTGAATTTTGATGAAATTTGGCATAAACATAGAAAGGACGTTGAGAAAGAACATAGGCTACTTTTTGCCGCGTGAAAATATCTCATTCCCACGGGAATAAATGGAATGAATGAAATGCGCCGTGTACTGTTATAAATACACAACATGTTATTACTAACTTCATTGACGTCCATTATCATATTTTATAACTTATATTCTATTGTTTTATTCTTATACTTTACTTTTCCTATAGTATTTCTTTACAAAATTATTTAATTTCGGTGTTTGTTTATTTATATTTTCACGCAGCTATCAAAATTGTCACGTCTGACTTTTTTGTTACTTATTTTTTTTAATTCATTTTAAGGCATTGTATAAAAATCCTTTTAGCCATTCAGTATTAAATGAAAAGAAAATTTTTATGTTTCTTATTTCATTTCATAGATTAATATAGTTATAGTATTGTCTTTGGCTTAGTCATGTTTTTTATAGTATAATTATTATAAATTATTATTTTTAAATAATAAATGAATATAATGTTCTTCGAATCTTTATATATATATATATATATATTATACCTATAAATGAATTGCCGTTCGTTAGTCTCGCTAACACTCAAGAACGTCTGAACCGATATGGCTAATTTTGGTCTTGAAATAAACGTTTAAACGTTTCACACTCATAGCCCCACAGTAGGGTGTATATACTCTGTGTCGTCGGTACCATGGACACATACAAAGACAGATACACAAACACCCAGACCGAGAACAGAAATTTAAACTCATCATTCAAATTTCTGTTTCGCCGGGAATCGAACCCGGGACCCTTCAATTAGCAGTCCGGCATGGTAACCATTGGGCCACACGGGTTGTCAAATCAAATATTAGTAGAAGTCCATTGGTTCTTCGCGCCATCGTCCAAAAGTTTGACATAGTCTGAATAACAGTTCATCTGTCACTGTTCGTTTTTAATTTTTTATTTGACAGTAACATAAAAACCCCTTGAGATGATAAAGAAACTAATCTTCTTACGAAACTTTTAAGGCAGGACAACGTCTGCGGGATCCACTAGTTATTAATTATTTTTTGTAAAATAGCCTTTTAAACCAATGATAATTTAGTTTTATTATTTCTTACAAAAAGTGTGAGGCGTTTTGACAGCTCATTAAAAGTATCTCAATTGATTTCGCAGTCAACTACCGTATTACTTACTGTATGGTTTTTTTTCTCAATTATGGCATCGCAAACTCTATGCATACTGCCAGCGTCAAGTATAATTTTTGCATCATTTTTTTGCCAGTTTCAATGAAACTGGACGAAGTAATAACAAAGTCAGTAAATAAGTCGTCAGTAATCAGTCAGTCTAGTCAGTCCAACATTCAAGTAAAGCGATGGCTACTTTACTAGAACGTGTCCGATGGAATTTTGGAGGCAAGCAGAAAAAACATATTTAAGCACTGTTATTCTATTTCACAAACACTCGTGCACTGTAATTAACCTATATCAAACAAAATGCCATCAGCTTTATCCGATATAACTCAAAAATACACCAAGAAAATGAAAATAAAACAAGAGCACAATATGTCTTTTTCGACTTCCCGCCAAAACTCCTACTGTATGTTACGCTTGGTTACTGTTCGTCATCTACAAATATTAATTGTACGTATATGTATATATTACGGCGTTGTAGACGAACGTTATCTGCCAGCGTCGCGCCCAATTACAGATCCCCTAGTCTGGACCCCTCGCCGATACCATCTCGATTGTACCACGCACGAAACGAATTTGCTTATTCGACTTACAGATTTTAGGGTTCATTTTTTCTTTAATTCGAAGGAAAAAACCCTTAAACTTCGTTCTTGTTATATTATTTAATCTGTTTCTTTTAGAAATGGGGGCATGGACGTAGAAAAAACAACAACAACTTGTATCAGCTTGAGGTATCAATAGTATATTGTGTAGCAAGTGGTGAAACAAGACCATTTCTGACGAGGGCGTTGCGAGGGCTGTCATCGCCCGGTCTGAAATCGTCTTTGTTTCATCCCGAGCCACACACTGTATTTTTCATATCACATGTAATGAAAAAAAGAGTTTTGATTTCTGTAGCCAGTCTAAGTAAGACTATTTCAGACAAATAGTGCAGTAATATCTTTTGACAACGATTTGACGACAGTTGTCAATGCGATTCTGACAGACTTGAAATAAAGACGTAAATAAATAATAAACAAATGAAGTTGCCGGGTAGAAACAACGTTGTTTCTCCCCTAGGGCAGAAACAACGTTGTTTCTGACTGACACATTCGCATTGGTTTGAAATTGTCTTGTTTCGACTGGCAAAACAGAAATCAAAACTCGTTGTTTCATTACATGTGATATGAAAAAGAATTTATTGATACCATGTCTACAGCCTTTTCAGTACTTCTGAACAGGAGTGCAGGACCTCTCAGGTTGTTCATACAACGGTATTTGTGAAATATTTTATATTTAACATTTAATTGTCTGTGGCGCGCACAACATTTAATTGTGTGTGTAGCGCACATGGCTCGGCAGCTAGCGTAGAATGCAAGCGGTCTATGCAGGTGCGGGCGCGGTCGGGTGTGAAATAGGTGACCGCTAGAGGCAAAAATTTTCATGCGCATTTCTGTGCTTAGGAGGGCACGTTAAGCCGTCGTTCCCGCTTGTTGTCGATAGATAACAGTCGATAAACCTTGTCGTAGGCCTTGTGGGCAGTTTGAAAACCATCCAACAGCGGGTTGGCAACTAACCCGCATCTCCACCACCCCGCATTAAAGCAGCGTGGTGGAATAAGCTCCAGGCTTCCCCAATAATGGGGAGAGACCCGTGCCCAGCAGTGGGACGTAAGAAGGGTTGCAACCAATTGTCTGTGGTAGTATATTTGGATGTTTTGATGTAAACAAGCGCCGTAGATTGAAAGGGTAAATGACAGTGGCGGATCTAGGATTTCAGTTTGGGAGGGTATGATTTTAGTTTGGAGGACGGGGATTTAATGGCACGATATTTTCCATTATCGTAAAGCAACGATAAATACGTTACTTTGTCAGAGATGCACGGCACTCAGTATCTCCGTGTCGGAGACTGCGGTCTTTCCCGCTCGGCCATCGCTGCTCTAGGATAATGATTTTAATAGATGGTAGAACTATTATGGTTCGCCCGGGGAAGTACACCACTGTACCCACTTCTGCTGTGAACAAATTCTATTGTTTTTGGCGGAAAGGTGCTGTTGCCGGCCACTCTTACATGAAGCGACCACCAGCCTCCGGAGTAGCAGCGCAACTGCATACGACCTCAGACATGACTTACCTATGCTTGCTTGAGGTTGTGTGTAGATGTCCATGGGCTGCAGAGAACACTTAACACCACGTGACCTGCATGCTCGTCTGCTACTCCATTCAAATAAAAAAAGTGAGTTTTTCCTTTCCGGTAAAAAATAATACCTATTTAATCATTATAATAAGTCATATAATCTTCGATAGAATAATAACCATATTATTATTCCAAGAAACAATTAAGTGATATAATCTTAGTCCTTAGGGACATAATTAAGGGATAAATAATAATTCCCCAATGATAGGGTGAGCGATTCGGGAGTAATTAGTTGGGACAAGCGATGGATTAGTCACAGTTTTGCTTAATTTGCATAACTATCACAAATAACTACAACTCAGATTACACACTGAGAGACAATTTCAATTTGGGTAGAGCATTTCGATCCGAAATATAAATAAATATGAATAAATAATTAAATAAACAAACAACTAAATAAATACATACTTAACTAAATAAAATTAACAAAAAATTTAAAAGACGATTGGGATCAAATAAAAATAATAATAAAATTGATATAAATTTACATTTTTATAATTAAGTTTTTTCTTTTATCTTTTTATATTTATTTACAATAAATATGTTATTACATATATATATATATATATATATATATATATATTTATATATTTATTTAAAAAACTTAACATTAATCTTAAATATATATATACATTTAATACAAAACCTAAAGTAACATAAAAACATATAAAAAGGCTTATGAATAAAATATTTCATCTATAAAGTCTTTTTTCTTTGTCTTTGTCTTTGAACGGCAAAAACACCGGACTCCCAAAAACAAGCTAGGGCCCTAGGGTTAGTCTAGGGTTCTTGTTAGGTTCCCGGCGTGTACCTTCGACTACTAAATTTTAGTGCATGTTTTATTATGCGTGTTGTTTAGCACTACTGCCCTATTTACCATTTTCCGTGGTATAGGAAACCATTTTATTATAATTATATTCATCGTCAATAAGTATTGTATAAAACTATTTACTTACTAAAAAATAATAAAAACCGGTCGAGCTGTTTCTGAGGATTGCAATCACAAAAACGATATGAGAGTTTTATCATCAAATTTTATCCAAATGAAAGTGTATATTAATTACTTACGAACATGGGTGAAACAACGACAACGACAACCCGGCTAGAAAAGTTATATTATGTTATTCACTAAAAACCAACCAACAACCAATCCAACCCTTGACTTTGCTTACTTTTATAGGGCAATAAATACGAAGAAACGCTGAGACGGGATAAAATTCATTTATATCTGATCAGCTATAGACCTTTTCACGGGCAGCTACACATCTGAAGGAAGATGACGCGGCAGTCCGCTACTCAATGGACCGCCATCTTGTGGCTCTAGTTACAGCGGAAGACGTTTGGTTTAAAAATTAACCTAACAATTATAACAACCTGCTACTAACATTATACAGCCGCAGCAAAGTATAGCAGTAAAGTTATTGGCGGGCTCTTGAAAGTTAATTGTTAATTTATTTAGAATAAAGTAGATGGTATTTTGTTTGATATGGGTTATTTATAGTGCGTGACTAATGTAGAATAAAATAATAAAAATAAAAATATAGCTTTTGAGCTGCCTCGAACATTGTTCGTGTAGGAGCAAAGTAGCATTGCTTTATTAGGATTAAATTGCTGATGTTCATTACTATATCATTCGGCTCAATTGTAGTCTGTTATATGACAAGAAAAGATTTCATTATTCATAATTTAATAATGGCATCGCAAACTTTGTGCATATTGTCAGCTTCAAGTATAATTTTTGCATCACGAAGCAGTCATAGAAAAAATCAGTAAGTCGTCAGGTATCAGTCAGTGTAGTCAGTCAGATGCCAAGTAAAGCGATGGCTACTTTACCAGTACGAGTCCAATGGAGTTTTGAAGGCAAGACGAAAAACATGTTTTCGCACTGTTATTTTATTTCACAACACTAGTGCACTGTCAGAATAAAATTCCATCAAGTTTATCCGATGTAACTCAAAAATATACCAAGAAAATGAAAATAAAACAAGAGCACAACATGCCCCTATTTAGACGTCTTGCCAAAAACAAACATTAACAAAAAAGATTTTTAAATAAATATTTTCTTGTCAATGTCAAAATATAGCTTCAAACCTGTGAATTTTTTTTGTGGTTCCCAACAAGCAACAAATACTCGTATAAGTACATTATTCTTAGACTAAGACTCGTATCTATTAATACTCTAATACAAAATGTACAATAAGAAGTTCGAGTTACTTACCTTTAATTTCCCGCTAAAAGTGAGGCCCTACAACTGAACTAACGAGCAAAAACCTCTCGCTGCTCAGCGGCGGAATTACCCTGATTCCGCGTAATTACAATGGCAACCCTATCCCAAACACTGTGTCATCGTGACGTCATTAGCGGTAAGCAAAATCGTCAGAGACATGAAAGCCTGTGATTTAGTACCTATTATGCCGGACGTAATTATTTTTAATTAGCTCCATCATTAACAATAAACTGTGGAGAAGAATGGTCCTCAAATAGAACAATTGGTAATAGTAGCACAGGCGGTCCTTAAAGGCAAAGGGATTGACGACCTAGGACCATCTTATAGGACCCTGTAGCTTCGGGATTAAGAATAGAACTACCATATCCTGATCGTAAGAGGCAACTAAAACGGGGCTTCCGTGGTTGCGGACAGTGAGAGTGGTAGCTCGATCCGTTCAGCCTGCAGCCCCGGGAAGGACGGCGGTGTGTGCGTGGCCGCTTGCCGCCGTAAACATCGGAAGGTGCAGGAAGGCACAAATGCTCTCCGAAAATGGGCCCGTTCTGGGGCGCCGTGTATGGAGGACACCGGTGCGTTCTACTAGAGATCCCGGAGTCCTCCCCAAGTGCAGAGGCACCCCACCGAGGGGGTTTTAGTGCGGTAAAAATCACACCTAACCCGGTATCCTCTCCCAAGGTGCTGAGTCCCTTTTGAAGGTAGAAAGCATATAGGTCTGAAAGAGAAGGATCGGTTACAATGGCTTACTATTTAATTTTCTACTGCTAGGCAGAGTTATCCTCTCGTAAATGAGAGGTTCTTCGGCCATAGTTCATTACGCTAGCCAAGTGAAGTAAAGACATGCGCTTTAAAAAATATTTGTGTAACTTTCAGATATGCACGGTGTTGGTAAACATTGCAGTAAAATATTACAAATGTTTTCCAACATCGTTAAAGAAGCATTAAATACGCACATACCTAACTAATTTCATACGCAGATGTTCAACGTAGGCATCCCCGGTTCTAATTCATTAATCTGCCGGTTGGAGACCGGTATTTTTATTGCTCGGCTATCACTTCTGTAGTGTAAACACGGCGACGCCTGAGGACCTTAGTGAACTTCTAAGGGCTGATAGAAGATCTTGCTTATTCATGCAGTTATCGCTAATCGATGAATTTATTTCTCAGATTTAGAAAAATAACAGAACTTTACGAGTTAAACTCTAATAAAGCCCTTTTCATCAACTTCTTGCTATATCATCGCAAGATGTACTTAAAATTAATATAACCTATTTCTTCTTATTTCTCCACCTCTGTAACGTACAACTCTATGTACCTATATTTTCTGATATTGCAGTACATTCATTTGTAAAAGCCCGTATCTGTCTGGCGCGAGATACGAGTATTTTATCTAGTGTATTGTGTGGAACAAACCGGATCATTTTTGCCCGTGTATACTGAAAAAACCATTGCACCCGCATCGGACTATCAATTTGGTTGTTTGTCGTGAACGGATTTTATCGGTGACGTCCAATTTTGAGGATGACATGATTAAATTATTATATGTGAAGTATGAGTGTATTTAGATTTTATTGATGAGACAGAATACTAACATTACTAACTGTTCAACCAAGAGGTACCTTACAAAAATTTGTAAAAAGGTAGACTTTGTAGATCTAGTGGGTAGGCTTCTAGAGATGCCTGAACATTTTTTGTTAGAAAAGGCATTAAACCTTGTGAGTCCAAATATTTTTTCGACTATTTAGTTCGACTAAGCGTACGGCTATACCTACTTTAATTGTGTTTCCGTTGAAACGTGTGATGGAGGTGACAAGGGGGTTAGACAAGTAGCATTCTAAGATGTATCGGATTGACATTTAGCCTTAGAGCATCAAGGTATTGACAGGTATGACACCATTTAGCTAACGAAATGTTACGTGATCACAAGCGTTAGTTTATATCACTCCAATAGATTTTTTATTCCATTCTATAGCGTTTACAATTTACTGTAGATTGCTACTTTTCTAGGCCCGCTGGTTAGATTTATATACCTGTCAAGGTGAACAAGGTCAAAGGGCCAAAGTTTTAGCAACAATACTCAAGACTACCATTGAGGTTTCATGTAGATATCTGCAAGCTAAACTTTACACCACCCCAAGTGGTGCTCTTTGCTACTCTATTTATAAAAAAAACTACTGACTTCAACAAACTATGAAAACATTGGGAGTTATTTTTTTGTTTATAAGTAGGTACTCGTATATCGTTACGACCGTTTATGTATTTAAAGATCTCACCAAATAGTATCAGAGCAGATGCTCTGATAAAAATACCATCTAATCCTTGAGATAATCCTTAAGCTATCTCCAGTGTAATTACCGGGCTTCAGGAGCAGAGAATGGTATCAGATCATCCGAACAATAAGACAATTAGACAATGAGGCCACGTGAATAGCTTCATCTGGAACCAAACGCTGTTGACATCGCTTCCACGTAGCTTTGTAAACGAGCGAAAAAAACGCTGAATGTATGTCGCTCTTAGTAAACTAGCGTTGTAAAAACTTACCGTACCGAGGTTAATAATAGCATAATTAGAGCATTTTGTTCTTTACAGGGAAAATTATTTATTAAATATTGAACAGGGGATGATGGTTCATCACCGGTAAACCCTACCGGTTACCGGTCCCTTGGTCACATAATAAACTATTTACACCAACCAACCTTATAATGTACAAAATACTTGCCAAAAAATTTCTTACCCTGGAAAGTTTTGACGCGTAGCCTAAATCCGTAATAATATTATCTAGGCATGTGTCAAGATAAAGGAAGAACCTTGTGCATTGTATGAGCTGAAAAATTAGAAGGGGTATTCCAGGATAACGAGCGGTAAAAGCACTCTCAATCGCGGAGGGTGTCCTCCTCCTCCAAGTGTTTTCCGGTAGTAATCCCAGAGTTCTTCCCAAGAACTGAGGCAAGTCAAATCTAAGGAAATTTTCCCTCACGGGATAAGCCGGTGCCAAAACGATTGAAATGAAATGAAATATTCTTTATTCACTGTACGGTTCCTTTACAAACTCTTAGTGAACGTTATTTTTTTTTGTTCTGTCTCCTCTGGGTGCGCTTAGGCAATTTGATTGAAAAGATTTTTAAAGATTTTATTCGAAACACCAGTCTTTAAATAAATCAAGTCAGTCCAACCGCCCGTCTGCAGTACACGCTACTGTAACGCCTGTCGCGGCGACCTGCTTTCCTCTTTCAAATGTCAGCAAGCGTCATTTGCACTTTCTTAGCGGAAAAACATCTCAGCGGAATGAAAAATGAAATTCCACCGTCGGTTCCACCACAATGCTCATTGTGCAGCATTCATGTTGCGATGGAATGATTTTAATTCTTCCTTCCTACGTCTAAATGTGTTTATATTTTTACAGCATGATAAAAATAAAATTTATTTGATAGTTTTAATTAATTGGAGATTGAAGCGTTAACTTTACATAATTTAACTAGCGGCCACTCGCTTCGTCCGCGTGGACTTTAGTATTTTGCCCCTATAGCCTTGCTCAGTAAATGAACTATTCAACACAAAAATAATTTTCAATTTAAAGCAGTAGTTCTTGATATTAGAGCATTTAAACAAAAAAAAATCTTCAGCTCCACGACAAAGGGTATATATACCCTACATGACAAAGGGCACCATGGACACATACAAATACAGAAACACAGACCGAGAAAAGAAAAAACTCATCATTCAAATTTCTGCCTCGCCGGGAATCGAACCCGGGATCCTCCGAACGGCAGTCTGGCATGGTAACCATTACGACACATGGGTCGTCCTATCCAAATTACATTACGCTGTCAGTGCGTAATTTTCGCGTAAAATAATTCGATCGGTAAGCCATTCCCGATCTTTCGGACCGCTATTTTCTTTAAGTGTTTTTATTTTGATAGATTCCATAACTGTGACTTTCTTTATGTGACATCGTTGAACATTTTGGTAAACTAGCAAAAACGAAGACCTTTTCCGTTCGACAAAAATACTCTATAATTATGCTAGATATAATGGTTATTTAGCACAGTTGTCATTTAAATATTTTGGGCGGCAAAGCAACCGGAAGCGCGTCAGTCAGCTACAAATGGGCGGAACTGGGCATCATTATCTGTTGTCAGGAAAATTGGCGCTCTTTAGGCGCGCGTCCGGCATTTCTGAGGAACACGTCAATATAAGAAAACGCTTTTAGTCACTCGATAGGCAGAGAATCCCTTATAAATATATGACTTAATGATCCTGAATATAATACTGCCTTTATTGACAGTAGTACTTTGAGCATTAAGTCCGCCTTCTGTTTTATGCTATCTATACGGTAGAATAGTTAAAAGAAATCTTTTGATTATATCACTACTTATTTTACAACCACGGAATTTTATAGATCGTCAACAGCCCTAGTAATCTTCGAATTACTATCTCTAGCTTCGTTCGTAATAGTTCATATCAATAGTTTAATCAAAAAATTAAGAATCAGTGTTCTTTCAATCGGCGGATCTGACCGGCGTGAATTGTTGTTCACTGCCCGTTATTCATGATGTGGCTTCCGCTCAGACGTATAAATACTATGCAGTGTCTTGGTTACCTCTCTTACCACACAATCACTGCAATATATTACCTTTTCCTTTAAATATTGTAAGCATATAACTTTTTAATCGGTAGATCACTTTAAGGTAGTGTAGCTTCAGGATTAAGAATAGAGCTACGGTATCCCCTGCCTGATCGTAAGAGGCGACTAAAAGGGGGCTTCTGGGGTTGCGGACGGTGAGAGTGGGAGCTCGATCCGCCCAGCCAGCAGCTCCGGAAGGACGGCGGTGTGTGCGTGCCCGCATGCCGCCGTGAGTGCCTGAGGGTGCAGAAGAGCGCACCTGCTCTCCCGAAGATGGGCCCGTGCTGGGTGCCGCGCGCGGATGACACCGGTGCGTTCCACTGAAGATCCCGGAGTCCTCCCCAAGCGCAGAGGCAGCCATCGAGGGGGTATTAGTTTTTTTTTTATAAAAGTAAACCGAACAAAAAGGCAGACTGGCCGCGTGATGTTAAGCGATCACCGTCGCCTATGGACACGGGCAACCCCAGGGGAGCCACCCGAGCATTGCCGGCTTTGAAGGAGAGCTTTTTTTACAGCTTGGGTAGTTATATAGTTAGGATTTGACTAGTTCGGTCAAATCCCACATAACCCGGTTCCCTTTGCCCAAGGTGCCGGGCACCTTTTGAAGGTTTCCTTCCCGACACTAAAAAAAAGATCATTTTGAGGTGAATTGCTTTTTGCCGCTTCTTATCACTCAATGCGCGGCATCTGCTTTATAGCCTATAACTTTAGTAGCTAAGCGACTTAGTTGTGATAGGTGACTATTTGTAGCAAATAATTTTATGCGCATTTCCGTGCTTCCGATAGATAATAGTCGTTAAACCTTGTTAGAAGCCTTGGGCCGTTTGAAAAATCCGACAACGGGCTAGCCATTATACCGCATCTCTATGAACCCGCATTGGAGCAGCGTGGTGGAGTAAGCTGCAGGCATCCTCACTAGTGGGTACAGACCCGTGCCCATCAGTGGGATATAAAAATCGTTGCAGTGATAAAATACAGTAGGTGATACCCACACAGTGAGACGTTTCTATCGGTGGATCTGTTCGACGTGAATTGTAGTTCGCCGCTGCCGTTATTCATGGGGCGGCTTCCGCCAGACGCATAAATATGAGCCTGTGTCTTAGACACGCCCCTACTGCTGTAATGTTACATAGAATAACGTAATGTAATGTAACATTTGCCTTTCCTTACTACTGATAGCCATATTTAAAGATACAAGCTTCGATACAAATAAACATTTCAATCGCCGGTTCTGTTTGAAGTGCATTATAGTTCGCCGCTGCCGTTATTCATGGGTCGTCTTCCGCCAGACGCATAAATACGAGCCTGTGTCTTAGACACGCTCCTACTGTTGTAATGTAACATAGAGTAACGTAATGTAATGTAACATTTGTCTTTCCTTACTAATGATAGCCTTATTTAAAGATACAAGCTTCGATACAAATGGACGTTTCAATCGGCGGATCTGTTTGAAGTGAATTATAGTTCGCCACTACCGTTATTCATGGGTCGTCACCCGCCAGATGCAATGCCTGTGTTTTAGACACGCCCCTACTGCTGTAATGTAACATAGAATAACGTAATGTAATGTAACATTTGCCTTTCCTTACTACTGATAGCCGTATTTAAAGATACAAGCTTCGATACAAATGAATATTTCAAGCGCCGGATCTGTTTGAAGTGAATTATAGTTCGCCGCTGCCGTTATTCATGGGTCGTCTTCCGCCAGACGCATAAATACGAGCCTGTGTCTCAGACACGCCCCTACTGCTGTAATGTAACATAGAGTAACGTAATGTAATGTAACATTTGTCTTTCCTTACTACTGATAGCCTTATTTAAAGATACAAGCTTCGATACAAATGCACGTTTCAATCGGCGGATCTGTTTGAAGTGAATTATAGTTCGCCGCTGCCGTTTTTCATGGGGCGTCTTCCGCCAGATGCATGAATACGAGCCTGTATCTTGGACACGCCCCTACTGCTGTAATGTAACAAAGAATAACGTAATGTAATGTAACATTTGCCTTTCCTTACTACTGATAGCCGTATTTAAAGATACAAGCTTCGATACAAATGAACATTTCAATCGGCGGATCTGTTTGAATTGAATTATAGTTCGCCGCTGCCGTTATTCATGGGTCGTTTTCCGCCAGACGCATAAATACGAGCCTGTGTCTTAGTCACGCTCCTACTGCTGTAACATAACATAGAATATCTATACAACAATTTTCCTTTCCATACTAACTTTGCCGTGTTTAAAGATATAAGCTTTGATACAAATGAACGTTTCAATCGGCTGATCTGTTCAAAATGCCTAGCTGCTTCCGCCCTGACGCATATCAAAGAGCCTGTGTCTTAGATATGCCCCTACTGCTATAGGGTAGACCGAGGCGAATCGGATCGCAGGGCGAATCGGATCAAAATAAGAAATCTGTTGATAATTCAAATATCACATTCAAATAGAACGCACTCAACCGGCGTTTTGCGTTTGTCCTCTTACTCTGCACCTCCCGATATGGGCAGTATTTCGATCGCGCTTTTGAATTAGTGGCGACGCCGCTATTTAGCGACTCGGTCATTTGTGTGTGTCGCAATTTTGGCGCTCATCTAAGGTACGTACTTACGATTTCTTTGTGTTATATTACGAATTTGTGTTAAAACTTAACTACATTGGTTCATATTACTAAGCAAGGTGTCTATATGAGAGAACAATTCGCTTTTAAGGATGATCTTAGAGGTTAACGTCTAAAATATTTATTTCAATAGTCTTGATTATGGGGCTAATCGGATCATATCGTCAGGGGCGAATTGGATCAAACTGTTAAACCGATTTACATGTTTGTGGTTATTGATTCATATTTATTTCATTGTAGATGGTTGCACGTACAAAAGAAAGATTAATGCCGCGGAATGGTCTCAAGATAAAATGAAGAGGCTGCAGTCCACAACAAAAAATTGACCTTTTTGCTGCTGAAATTTTTGCAGTTCCGTTCACGAACTCGCAGAGAAGAGTTCCTTTATCCAGGGGTATTCTAAAGCGTCGAGGTGGACAGCCAGATTTAGATGAGAACGCAGAAAAGAAGTTAGCTGACCGGCTACTGCATTTGGCAAGAAAGAAGAAATGTAAGGTAGACAATAAAATCAAGGAAAATGGGGAAAAGGCTGTGGGCGAAGAAAATACAATGAAGAAGATGAAGAATAAAGCAAACAGAGTGCAGAACAGAGTGAGTGGCACTCAAGGATTAGATTCAGTGCAATGCCTGTGAATAGTGGTGCCACGAAAAATGTGCTAATGTGGGGGTATGTGAATTATGTGCCGATAAGTAAAATTGATCTTATTGTTAATTATTTACTGATTCCAAAGCTATAGTGTTAAGAAACATAAAATTTTGTTACATGTTTTATATGATCCAATTCACCCCGAGAATTGGGGCGATTCAGATATTTTTAGTTTTTAATAGCTAATTAAGTGAATATATGTATGATTTAAGTTTTTAAATGTTTATTTCATAGCTGATTGGTACTTCTTACGTTTTTATCAATAAAAATCATGTTATATAACACTTTAGTATGATGTGCTCAACCTCACAGAAAAAGTGATCCGATTCGCCTCCGTCTACCCTAATTGCGGTTTCAACCCAGCGTATTTTTTGCCAATTGGGGGCCCGGGTTTGATGCCCAGCGAAGCAGAGATTGAATTGAAATCATCATGAGTTTCAGTTTCTGTTCTCGGTCTGTATGTTTGTGTTCATGTCTGTATGCGTGTCCATGGTAACCACGACACAGCGTATTCATATACTATGAGGCTATGAGTGTGAAACGTCAAAACCCCAGCAACATAAAACATGGCTGCAACCCTTTTTTGCGTCCCACTGTTGGGCACGGGTCTCTCCCCATTATTGGGGAGGCCTGGAGCTTCCTCCACCACGCTGCTCCAATGCGGGTTGGTGGAGATGCGGGTTAGTGGCCCGTGACAACAACCGGGACCGACGGCTTAACGTGCCCTCCGAAGCACGGAAACGCGCATGAAATTTTTTGCCACTAGCGGTCACCCATCTCACACCCGACCGCGCCCGTTTTGCATAGATCGTTAGCGTTCTACGCTAACTGCCGGGCCATGCGCGCTTCATAAAACATAATAAATAGTAATTAGCTCTCATAGTTCTTTTTGGGATTATTTTTTTGTATTAGACGCATTATAATAAAAAAAAAAAAAATCATATATCAGCGTATGTATACGGCGTGATCTCATTATGAGCCCACACATTACTTCTACACCATACTATGATAATCAAAATATTCATAACCATGCTCTCATAATTGAAATTATATCACGAGATACCGTGGTAAGGAATATCTACACTCAATAACTCTATTGAATCGGTCTATTTGAATAACAAGAGTGTTCGAATTCACGATTGAATTTATGAGTCAACGTAAATTTTGATGAGTTTCGACAAGGATGAATTTAATTGTAGCCTAAATTATCATTTTATTGCTTTTTCATTAAAAGTCTAAAGCTATTACGGAACTTTCGTTTCGTTATTGAATTGAAATTTTTACTTCAATAGGTATGGCCCTGGGCCAAATCTGTTCCGATTGGTTCGACACGAAATCATTCGAACATTTTTTATTGGACTGAAATAACAATGGAGGAATATTGGAAATTATTATTAGCTAGTATCTGTTGCTATAATATTAAAATCAATTTGGGTATTAACCGCAATACATTTTTTATGAGTTAGCAGACGAGTATGTAGTCCACGTAGCGTTAAGTGGTCACTGTAGCCCATTGATAGCTGCACAGAGACTGAATCTTGCCTGAGATCATATACGGTTGCCCCGCTACTCCGGAGGCTGTTTTTCGCCTTATGGCCGGTGGTATAACCTATCCTAATTGAAGCTCGCATGGCCTGGTGGTTAGCGTAGAACGCAAACAATCTACGCAACTAATCCAAACGGGCGCGGTCGGATGTGAGAAGGGTGACCGATAGTGGCAAAAAAAATTATGCGCGTTTCTGTAATTCCGAATCACAGGTTACGTTAAGCCGTCGGTCCCGGTTGTTGTCTATAGATAACAGTCGTTAAACCTTATCGGAGGCCTTATGGGCGGTTTGAAAACATCCGACAGCGGGTTGGCCACTAACCCGCAACTCTATCAACCCGCATTGGAGAAGCGTGTTGGAATAAGCTCCAAGCCTCCCCAATAATAAAGGGGAGAGACTCGTGCCCAGCAGTGGGACGCAAAAAAAGGGTTGCAGCCAGCCAGTATCTTCAGTGAGAAATAAAATGAAATGAAAAAAATAATTCTATTTTCTGCTTTTGTTATAAGTTTCAATGCGTACAAAATATTTTACGGACCCCATAACATAATCGTATTTTTTCGCACAAAGCGTACCTTGCCGCCCGAAGGTCCCAAAAACCCGACTTTCCGAACCTTTGAAAAAGTTTCCTTAGGTCCATTGAAATTCTTATCAGCATTGACAAGTAACGCGCATCTAGTGATTGAAATTGATGGTGTGGGCGGCCTTATCTGGGCTTTGTGTTGCGACACAAATCCGTCAATGGTTTATAATATACCTAACCGAAATGCCTAAAATATGGTTAAACGAATTATTAATTAAACGTTACTATTAATGAAGTAGAGCTTTCCTTGTGTTAAGAGAAATTTAATGGTACAGATAAGGTTTGAATTCTTTTTGATGTTTCTTCTTTGGAATACTATTTGAAGAAGCCTCAAAAAATTATTTCAATCTTCGTACTCTTCCATTATTCATCCTATATAAATGTTTGTAAATGAATATTAACATCTTAATATTTTATAAATCTCGCGAATTTCAAAGCACACCAACTACACATAGATATATATATTTTACAGGTCGTATAATAAATAATGTGCCCAGTTAATTCTTATACTACAATACATCTACAAGATGATCTACGCAGGTTTGAGGTCTACTGTGAAGTAAATAAACTGGATCTGAACGTGTCTAAATGCTATATTTGTTCGTATACTCGCAAGCCTAACCCCCTTATATTTATGTATAAACTAGCTGACCCGACAGACGTTTTCCTGTCTTAACTATGGATATTAAAATCGAATTTGTAAAAAAATATATATATTAATTATCAATTTTCTTAATTTTTTTCATTGATAAGAACCTTCTCCTGATAAAACAAACACAACAAAAAAGAATTATCGAAATCGGTCTAACCGTTCACGCGTGAGGCCGAGACCAAGGGAAATAGGAATTCAGTTTTATACATATAGAGTTAGAGAAATGTTTAGCCCGCGACTTCTTCCGCGTGTTCTTTAGTTATCAGGACACAGTTTAAATTAACCCCGTTATAATTGTGTCATACGTATCTGTTCTGCGTCTGCAAGTAGGTACTGCTATAAAAGATAGGTATCAGGTTACTACAGTACCTACTTCGTTTTGAAGCTGGTGTTAAAATGACCAAGTTATTTGGTGCACTAACCCGCTAGCAAGCCACATAAACCTGACCGTGAAAAAACAGCCCCCTTTTTAAATTAGTCCGATGAAATATAAAGGTTGTCATAATTATATTTTTAAGAAATAAGAAAGTCAGGCCCTATATACCAACGTTTATACTGCTAAGTTCAGAAATGAGATGATAAATTTCTATACATTTTACTTAACCCTTCCCCCGCCTTTTTTTACCCTTTTAGGCGGAAGTTTTTCCATTTCACCTGCACAAATCATTTTAAATTGTAATCAATCACATACTCGTATGTATATTACCTACTCTACTTATTAGAAGTATAAGTAGAGTAGGTGTATATAATAGAGTAGGTCCAGAAATGAGAAAATTCCATGTAAACTTCACTCTCCTATTTCACTCTCGTAGGAGTTAGTTTACTTTTTAAAGGCTCAAAAATATTTTGAGTAAATCTAGTATCGTGTTACAGAGCCAGCTCCTGATTTACCTAATAACTTTATTCAACAATTAATTATTTTCACTTAAATCTACCTTCTTACGGTATCTGAGGCTACGCCCGAGAGAGACAGCGAGTTAATTATTTAACATTTCAACCACACTAAAACCCACTGAATAGGATTTTCAGCGAAACCTGCCAATGTCTTCCATGCGCGGCGATGTACTCTGTGGCGCGGCGTTACAAATGGGCTCTTGGGTGAGCAATGTAGGTAACTCTGCCAAGAGTCGTGCGGCCGAATACGCCGTCGTTTTACCCGTGGCTGTTGGTCCGACTCCCAGTATAGCCGTGAAAGCCTCTACTTAGTCGCTTTTTCTGATTACGTGGAGGACACCATATTTCATATTGTTAATGCCGAGGTAACTTTTATGTTTTCGGGACGGAATCTTCGCAAGGTACGTGTCAGATTGAAAAGTGATACCGGTTTATGTGTGATTTATACAGCACTAAAACCTCCTCAGTGGCCTGCTGAACACTCGTTCAGAGGATTCCATGCGCGGTGCTCCAAATCGCCGCCCACAACTCCAGAAGTTCACATTTATTCGCCTCTTACGATTAGGTAGCTGATCTGTTCTTACTGTATCTAGTCTTATTGTAGCTCATATTCATAACTTCCACCTACGGAGAGCAATCCCGAGCTAGCCAGTTTAGCTTCTTGAAGAAACTACCTACATTGTACAGAAACCTACAACAAATGTATGAAGAGTATTTTTTAAGTATTCATATTATATTATCTATGAAGTTTTTAGGTTACTGTCCAATAAACTGTCATAGAAGAAAATAAAATAATGACAGATCTCGTTTTAACGTTTGATTCCGAGAGCTATTTCGAGAGACAGCGACAAAAAAGTACAAACATTTTCAAATAGCAATTTTTTTATATTCCGTCAAATTGATGGAGCATAGAAATATTTTTGTCAGTCAGCAGGATTTCTTAACGTTTGGCGTAGAAGGTACTTACCTCAATTTAAAAATAAATATTCACTGCAGTAACTTTTCTAAAACCATAAAAAATAAGAAGAAGCAAGCAGTCAATTAATGATAAGTTTCACTGTGTTCAGTCATGAAAAACTTGTAACTCAGTGTATCACCTATGAAAGTCGATAAAAATAGTAACTAACATTTTGCAAGTTCAAGAGTTTTCATATAAATAATCAAAATCTTTTCCATAACTGATGATCAACGCTTAATTTTTTAATACCGTGCAACAGTTCATCATGGATTTCAAACACTAAGAAATTTAGCTGATGTGACGTAATTAAAACAAAATATTAGAAAATGGTTGCAAGTTTTCATTGCTTAGCTCTCTGAATATTCATGTGAGTCACATTTTTGAAGGACGCTGTCTTGTCTTAAATGTTAATGTTGCATTCGAATTGGAAAATAGTTTTTAAATTTTCTAAGTTTTCGTGATATTTCCTTAATGTTTTATTACATAAGTACCTTCTTCTGCCAATTACAAACACAACAAAAGAAGAATTAGCGAAATCGGTCCAGCCGTTCACACGTGATGTCGTGACCAAGGGAAAATGGGATTCATTTTTATATATACAGATTAAAAGACTCGAACATATCTCGTGTGACCTCAATTAAAGACTTAGGTGTCACATTTGACTCGAAACTAATTTTTGATCAACATATAAATTACATTATAAAGAAAGCGTCAAAATCTCTAGGTTTTATATTACGTATGTCGCGCGATTTTAATAATATAAAAACTTTTAAAATTCTTTACTGTAGTTTTGTAAGGAGTCACTTAGAATACGCATCTCAAGTTTGGAATCCTAGTTATAATACATATGTTATGCGCTTCGAACGGCTACAAAAACGTTTTCTTCGTTATTTACAATTTAGAAGTAATAAATACCTCCCAGACTACAAGCGTCGATGTCAGAAATTTCACTTACTACCCTTGCAAGAAAGAAGGCGCATAGCTGATCTTGCGTACCTGTTAAATGTGGCGAATGGTTCTATCGACTGTCCAACACTTCTGGAATGCATCGGTTTGCGTGTGCCCTATGCTTCCTCTCGAAGGCCTTGCTCTATTTATGTCCCTGGAGCTAATACCAATTACAGACAGAACTGCTTCTTGATGCGTGCGAGCAGGTGTTTCAACTCATTGGTTAATAATGACTATGATGTAGACTTATTTAACACTTCTACCAATGTGCTTAAACAGTTAATTGCTAACAGTTTCTTTTCTTTATAAAGTAGGATAACCCTAAATTACTAAATTACTTTAAATTACTTTAAAACCGATTGTTTTTTTGTTTAAATAATATATAAGTACAATTTTTTTTGTCTCGGCAACAAAACAATTAATTGTGAGTCTATAGGTGGAAACTTGTAATTGGCCTTAGATATTAATTAGAGATATAGCCTTAAGATTAACACAGCTGTTAGTTTCCCATAAAATTTGTAAATAAATAAATAAATAAATAAATAAATAAATAATGGTCTTCTTTTTCACGCCTTTTTACCGCTTGGCTGCAACCCTTTTTGCGTCCCACTGCTGAATACGGGTCTCTCCTCATTATAGGGAGGCCTGGAGCTTTCTCCACCACGCTGCTCCAATGCGGATTGGTGGAGATGCGGATTAGTGGCCAACCCACTGTCGGATGTTTTCAAACCGTCCATAAGGCCTTCGACAAGGTTTAAAGACTGTTATCTATCGACAACAACCGGGACCGATGGCATAACGTGCCCTCCGGAGCACGCATAGTTTGCGATAGTTTGCGTTCTACGCTTACCGCCGGGCCATGCGCGCTTCCGCTCATACCGCTTAATGGTCACAAAATCTCGACTATTCCAAATCTCCGAAAAAATTGCCTAAGGTCCATTGAAATCCTTATCAGCATTGATATGTTACGTGAACCTAACGATTGAGATTGATGGTGTAGGCGGCCTTATCTGGGCTTTAGGTTGAAACATAAATCTGTCAGCAATCGCCCTAATCGATTTGCCCCAAAATACTGATCCATGAATTATTTGCTAAACGCTTCTTATTAGTGAAGTTGACTTGACGTAAGATGTACCTGGTATTTCTTAGGAGATAATTGCTTTACCACAATTATTTAAACATCTACATACTGCCATAAACAAGACTGGCTGCAACCCTTTTTGCGTCCCACTGCTGAATACGGGTTTCTCCTCATTATAGGGAGGCCTGGAGCTTTCTCCACCACGCTGCTCCAATGCGGATTGGTGGATATGCGGATTAGTAGCCAACCCACTGTCGGATGTTTTCAAACCGCCCATAACACCCGACCGCGCCCGTATGGCATAGTTGCATAGATTGTTTCGTTCTACGCTATCCGCCGGGCCCTGCACGCTTCCGCTCATACCGCTTAATGGTCACAAAATCTCGACTATTCCAAATCTCCGAAAAAAATTGCCTAAGGTCCATTGAAATCCTTATCAGCATTGATATGTAACTTGATTGGAATTGATGGTGTAGGTGGCCTTATCTGGGCTTTGGATTGCGACATAAATCTGTCAGCAGTTGCCCTAATCGAATTGCCCCAAAATACTGATCAATGAATTATTTGCTAAACACTTCTTGTTAGTGAAGTTCACTTGACGTAAGATGTACCTGGTATTTCTTAGTATCTCCTAAAGTAAAGTAAGTACCTCCTTATGGTAAAGAATTTTAATGTACATACTGCCATAAACAAGACTACTGTACTACGCACAAACAATCTTAAAAGCCTGAAGTACCCTCCGCTGGCATTGCCCAAGTCACTATTCCACATAAAAAAACAAGACTAGATATTGAATTCATGAATTGTAGTAAACATTTCATACCACGTGGCCTCTGTGAAAAAAAACTGGCAAAATAAGACAAACAACCAAGTCAACTTAACTTCACAGTAACAACAGCAGGACTCGAATCTTGCTTAGTATTCTATGGCGAATAGAAGTGACAATTTTGGACAAAGAGTTTATTTTATCGTCATTCTTTTTTGTTTCATTGCATGAAAACGTTATCATTTTATGGTTTTATGTTAGCACCTACTTTCATACTCTTTGACAACCTATCCATGCTAATATTATAAATTCGAAAGTAACTCTGTCTGTCTGTCTATCTGTCTACTACGCTTTCCCACTTAAACTACTCTACCAATTTTTATGAAATTTGGAATACAGATAGACTGAACCTTGGGAAATTACATAGGATAGTTTTTATCCTACGGGAACCTATAAAACTAGTCCACGCGGGCGAAGCCACTGGCGGAAGGTTAGTAACAAATATTTCACGGACCCCCATAAGTGGATTGATTCAGAACACAAAGCGAAATATGCCTTTACCGCGTACAGGTCCCAAAATCCCGACTTTTCCAAATCTCCGCAAAAAGTTTCCTAAGGTCCATTGAAATCCTTATCAGCATTGACAAGTAACGTGAACCTAGTGATTGAAATTGATGGTGTGGGCGGCTTTATCTGGGCTTTGTCTTGCGACATAAATCCAGCGGTCGCCCTAACCGAGTTGCTCCAAAATACGGGTCAACGAATTATTTATTAAACTGTTTCGTTAATGAAGCAGGGATTTGATGTCTTCGATTTAATATGAGCCTGGTACTAAGAGACGAAAATGTGTTCCTGTTATAAAATTTAGCAAAGTAAACTATCACACGTGTCAAGAGGAGATAGGTGGTTTTTGCAGCCCAAAGTAGCTCTACTTTTGGCTGGTGTTGTTAGCCCCTATTTTTCGAGTCAAATAATTTCCTTAATACTAGTGGACCTCGCAGACGTTGTCCTGCCTTAAAAGTATTGAAAGAGGATTCGTTTCTTTATCATCATAAAGAGTTTTTATGTCACTTTCAAATAAAAAATATAAAACGAATAGTGACAGATTAATTTATTTATTCAGAAATGAAAAGAAAATATTGAATGGCTGAAAGGATTTCTATCCAATGCCGTAAAACCATAGTACCTTAGACTAAGAATAATGTACTGAGGATTATTGGTCTAAGCATAGTACATTATTCTTAGTCTAAGCGTAAAACGAATAAAAAAAAATGTTATTAAGGCTATGTCAATCTTTTCATTTCATATTTAATAATGGCATATATTGCCAGAGTCAAGTATATTTTTTGCATCACTTAGTAGTCATAGAAAAAATCAATAAGTCGTCAGATGTTCAATTAAAGTGATGGCTACTTTACCAGAACGTGTCCGATGGAGTTTTGGAGGCAAGTCGAAAAAAAATTTTTCGCACTGTTATTTTATTTGTCAACACTCGTGCACTGTAAGTGACCTATATCGAACAAAATGCCATCAACTTTATCCGATATAACTGAAAAATACTAATAAATAATAAATAAGAGCACATCTTGTCCCTTCAGACTTCCCGCCAAAACTCCTATGTCAAACTTCTGAATGATGGCACACGATGGCTCGAAAAACCAATGTTTGACAGCCACATCGTTTCAGCCGTTCTTGAGTTTTAGCTAACGAACAGCAATTTATTTTTGTATCTAGAGATTATTTGTATACCTGTGTCCCTTATACATATCCCTAGAAAATATTTTAATTCTATTTGATCCTGGCTGCCGTCTCCGAACGTTTAACTTAGATAAAATCTCTCAATAGTAGCAAATACTACTTCCCAATCGGAGATGCTTTAAAGCTATGATTACGCTGTATTCGGAAATGTTAAGCGGATGTCTGAAGAGTTTTTCCTACAACTAAAGTCGATCTAATGGTCGGAGTTTGATAACAATATCATTAATGAATTTATTGAACTATATTGTAATCTTTCCAGCGCTTGTATAAGATATAATTAAAATTACAATAGTTACTGCTTGTTTTATAACCATATCGGTTATGGTAGGTTTAGGAGGAGTTGAAATTTATCGATACTCGTTCTAGTTCCAGGGTCAATAGTGTCTCATACGATCAGCTGTCACGTGTGCTCATTATGGACCCATAGCCATACTGTTATCTCAAATATATATGTACTTTTTTAACACGCTTTTATTAGCTTGACCTGTATGTATGTTTGTATGTATGTAACGGCATATTTAACTTCATTTTCACTTACTTGTAGAAGTCTGATTAACTTGAAAATTTGCACAGGGGTCAAGGGCCGATGACAATACAATAATCTCATAACTTTATATTAAAGTCCTAACTAGGATCATCAGGATAAAAAATATACGAGGGGCGGCTGATAAGTACGCGGCCTAAGGTACTTAATAAAACAAATACGTGTTAAAAATATAAACCTTTTATTTTTAATACGCTTATATTAGCTTGACCTGTATGTGTGTATGTATGTAACGGAATTTTTTAACTTCATTTTCACCTACTTCTAAGCGTCTGATTAACTTGAAAATTTGCAGGGGTCAAGGGCCGGTGACAGTGCAATAATATGAAAAAAACCAACTAAAAAATTAAAAAGAAATAATATCTATAGTTTAAAAAACTTACATTATTTTACTTACTTACAAAAACTACATTATTTATTTTAAAAAGTGTGCTGCTAGAGGTTTTTTCTCTCAACTTAATAATATCTTGCCCAAAAGGCACCTAACGGCGATGACCGGGAAAAAACGACATTCAATGAACGAATATTTTGTATTCCTTTAATATGAAATAAATAATTCATGATTTGATTTGATTTGATAGTACAAAAGTTACGTTCACTTGAAGTATCTTTATTTTTTCTGTGTTTAAAACATAAGAAACATGTCGCTTTTCTTAGCAGACGCAATATCTATACGTTACCGCATCGCACCGTTTCCGATACATACCGATAAATAACCCCTGGGAAAGCGCGTCCGGTACCGCCCATAACCCGGATAACCTACGATGGAGCTACTAACCTATAGCATATAAAATATTCAAGTGGCCTGAAACTGAACAGCCAGAACAAGTTTTACAGAGGCTGAACAATTTATTGTTTTAGAAATGATACGTGTATTTGTTTTTCAAATCTTTTAATGTCCCAACCGTGGACACTGGCTCCAGTTAGAATTGAGAGAGATTCAGGATATAATGCGCGTTTTCTTTATTTTATTTTTAAGTTATATAACTCTCAGGCATGCACGGTGGTAGTCCCTGTAGCTTCGGGATTAAGAATAGAGCTACGGTATCCCCTGCCTGATCGTAAGAGGCGACTAAAAGGGGGCTTCCGGGGTTGTGGACGGTGTGAGTGGGAGCTCGATCCATCCAACCAGCAGCCCCGGGAAGGGCGGCGATGTGTGCGTAGCCGCATGTCGCCGTAAGCATCGGAAGGTGCAGGAGAGCACAGCTGCTCTCCCGAAGATGGGCCCGTTCTGGGGCCTCGCGCGTGGAGGACACCGGTGCGTTCCGCCGCAGATCCCGGAGTCCTTTCCAAACGCAGTGGCAGCCACCGAGGGGGTTTTAGTGCGGTCAAATCCAACATAACCCGGTACTCTCTCCCAAGGTGCCGGGTACCTTTTGAAGGTTTCCCCCCGATAACAAAAAAAAGGCATGCACGGTGGTGAAAAACATCGTAATTAATACTATCACAATATTTTCCTTCACCGTGGAGCAGCGATAAATGCTCAACAAATTTCTTTGTCTCAATTGTACGCTGGGGTTCAAACTCGGTATCTCCTTGCTGGAGACCGCAGTTTTTACCGCTCGGCCATCGCTGCCCTTTACTACTAAACATTAAATTTATCTGCTTAGAAATCTAATACAGTTGCAATGGTCGAATTGAATGAAACAATACAACTCGTAAGTTAAAAGCGCCAATATTTATCAAGAGAAAAGCTTTGGCACGCTTTCAAAAGTAGTTTTAAAACTACCACTATTTGAGTATCGTACATTTCAATATTCTTAAACTCGTACATTCGGTGTACCATTTATTTCTTTTCACGTTAAGATTTGTGGTACAAGCATTATCACTAAATAAGTAGTATAGAGATAGGGTTGCCAAAATATTTTGTACATGAATTTTTGTGAACAAAATTATTTATTTTTATTTTTGCATGCTACAAAATATATATTTTGTTTTCTTTTCTTTAACAAAGATTTCAAAGATTTTTATTGAACATAGGTAATAAAGATATACACAACTTATTGATCGTAATCCACTACAAAACTAAAAACTGTGTCAACAGTATAATAAGTCTAAGAATATATATACTAATAGAATAAAGGCTGAAATCTTTGTCTAAGGAACTACTTAGATGACTATTTCGAATATGGAGAAAGATTTTGAGCTATCTTTGATATAAAAATCTCTACTCCGGCTGACGACGTCGTGGATCCAGCTGTACTACTATTATAAACTTGAGACTTTTTCGAAATCCCAGTGAGTGCGACTTAGTCAGATGTAGAGGCACCATCTCATTACCAACAGACTTATTTTTTTTCTTTTAAACCATCGACTTTTTTTTCTTCTAACTGATTTTTTTTTATTTTACTTGTAAATAAAAAGAATTTTTTCCCTTATTGCCATCGTACAACCCTAACATGGCATATTACATAACTCTTAAGCCGTTATGTTCGAGCGTGTAAGAACAGCAGCGGCGCCGAACTGCCTCCGTCTCCCAATTACATAATGGTTTCGAAGATTGCGAAGAACTAATAGTCGTGTTACAGATCATGTTGTACAGACTACAGATAGTAGTTACAGTAGCAGGATTCCATGTGTCATAGTTACGACAGATTTAGAAGGCACATTACTGGATATATTCTTAAATTAGGAGAGATGTGTAAAGCTTTGGACATCTGACAGCTGTTGGAAAAAAAATAGTTGTAGGAACACGCATTCGTCGCGACGCTCCGCCGATGCTAAGCGTCGGTACACTGCTACCTGCTTCTTCTCCAGGAACTAAAAGTGAAGGCATCCTGAGGGTAGCCCACAATAATCTTCCGTCCTTGTCTGCTACCAATGTCTGTCTCTTTCCATCCAAAAATTTTATTGCACAATTTTATTGCACACCTCCAATCTAAGAGGAATCTTATATATCTGGCTCCTACATAGTCATAGTATCTTACTCATCCATCCATCGATTAATCTTTCAGCAATCTGACGTCCAATGGACCAGCATTGGACACCATTTTGGCATTTGGCGGCACTTGAAAATTTGAAGATCCGAAAATGTGACTTCAGGATCCAACGATTAAAAAAAGTTGCTGTTTTTAGAACTTGAACTTGCTGTATCAACCTTTCAAGGGAATCAAGCTAAAAATGTACTATGGAAACTGTAATATTGCAAATGGTTACAAAATGCGTACTTGTAACGGTACGCAAACAAACTTAGTAGCTGCACTAATATTTTTACATTCTTTGCATAATTTGATCGATTGAATTGTCGTGTTTATACATTTTAATCAGGAAACCTTGCTACTCTAGTGGCACTTTACACATTATATAGGAGCAAATCACAAATTAATTAGAACAAAACAAGGGTTAATCCGCGAGAGAGCAATTAGTAGTGCGTCTAATGACTCGGAACTAAAGTTCGGCCGCAGCGGGCAATTACTGGCCGCCGCGGGCCGTTTGCGCCTTGCTCATTACTGAAGGTTCCGTCATTATATACCGGCCTACAAGTATATTAATATTGTATTTGTCGCATTTTATTACTCACGTTTTTATGTGATAGTACTTTCATCGTTCGACCAGGGAAGCATCACAGCGCAACATTATGTTGTGTAGCAATTTTATTATTATTATTATTCAACCTTTTTTATGTCCCACTGCTGGGCACAGGTCTCCTTCTCACACAATTGAGAGGGATTTAGGCCATAGTCCACCACACTGGCCAAGTGCGGATTGGTGGACGTCATGCTTTCGACAAATTATGAATTTCTCTCAGGCATTTTCCATCACCGTGGAGCAGTGATAAATTCGCACATTACAAATTTCTTTGTCAGAGGTGCGAACCGAGGATTTGAACCTGGGATCGGTCGCGTCGAATACCCCGGTTTTCTGCCACTCGGCCATCGCTGCTCGCTGCAATTTGATTATACTTAAGTGTAATTACCCGGATGACCGAGCATTTCTCAGATAAAGACAATTGATTTTTCAGAGACTCATTGGCTTACTTAACAATGTCATCTTCTTCAGCTGCCAATTTAAAAAATATAGAATTACGTATATTCGCCGACAGAGAAAAGGTCATATTTTTCAGTTTATGTTTAAGTTGAAAACACGGATTCAAAGGTATTTTTTAAAAATGAAACCTAGCTAGATCGATTCATTGCCCCCGAAAACTCCTGCACTAAATTTCATGAAAATGGTAGAAGCCGTTACCGAGATTCAAATAATATATTTAGGTACTGGACTTCTGGGTAAAGGCAAATTTCGCTTTGTGTTCTGAATCATTCTGCTTATAGGGTCCGTGAAATATTTGTTACTAACCTTTAAGCGGTAAAGCGTAGCAGACAGACGGACAGACAGACAGAGTTACTTTCGAATTAATAATATTATTAGTAGGGATATACAAGAATTGCTCGTTATAAGGTATTAGATTAGACTTACAGACAAGACTAAGGCTTGCTTGTGCTACGAACTCACCTACGGAACTGAGACGTGGTAATTTACGCCGGTACTCCACAGGACAAGATGCTCAGCAAGCGATGGAAAAGGCTATGCCTGGTATTTCTTTACACTATGCTACGATAAAATCCATAGGCAAACGAAAGTAATCGACAGATCCCTACTAAAGCTGCAGGCTTAAGTGTCAATGGAGAGGCCTTTGCAAGGAAAACCGATAACTGAATAATACGTAAGGTCCTCGATTGGCTACCACATGTTTACAAAATAAGACAGGCAACAGCTCAAGCCGTTAGATTCCGACAGCACAGGACCAGATGCAGTGATAAACATTAGAAGAGGCCTATACGCAGCAGTGAACTTCCAAAAGCTGATGGAAGCAATGGATGGAAATGCTGCGATGATAAACAGTCAGTCAATATAAAATAACTTGTTGTCCTATATTATTATGAAACCAAAATAATGTTTTTTTTTAAACTATGTGTTTAATTTCGTATCGTAAGGATCATCATAAATACATAGTTCTCAGACAAAAGTTACAAATTACAAATTTAATGTATCGTACCTATCAGAAATGTAACAAAGTTTGACGTGACTTCCCTCCATATTTCATATTCGACACTTACGAGTACACGTACTTCGCAGCTGTAGTTAGTAACTTAGGAAATGTTACATCATGTACACATATTTATATCGGTATAATATTGCAACTTTATAACTTTGTTGAAGTTATTTTTATCTAGACAATGATGATAAAAATAAAAGGAGAAATGAAAAAATTATTACATCGAACAGCAGTAAAAGAGCGTTAGTCTATACTAATATTATAAACAGGAAAGATTTGTATTTTTGTATGTTTGTAATGAATACACTCAAAAATTACTGTTCCGATTTCAAAAATTCTTTCACCATTTGCTACATTCATTCTGAGTAACATAGGCTACTTTTTACCGCGGGAAAATGCTTCATTCCTACGTGAAAACAGGTAATAGGGTTGCGGTTGAAGCAACTGGCTAAACGCCTATGATTTTAATATAGCAATGAAGCCTGGAAAGGCACATAGGCAATTTTTTATCCTACGGGGACCCATTAAACGAGTTCACGCGGGCGAAGCCGCTGACGGAAGGCTAGTTATTAATATTTTCGTCGGAATTTTTGGTAAAACTAGTTTAGTTCGTGTCCATCTATCTACCCGCATTTGGTTAGCACAGTGAGAACTTAGTGACAATATCCATTCCTTGTAGCCCGTTATTTCATTTTAATCAGCTTGCAGCGAAGAAATTTTAGATCAAAGGTGTTTTTGCTGGTATCAGTCTTTATGAGTAGTGCAATAAAACAAACAAAACTTCAAGAATAAAGTTCCAAAACGTGATTAGATACAGTAAGATGCAGAAGTGGCGTGACATTTTCAAAAACTATCGCGACTACTTGTTGGTTAAGAGGGTTTATCATGAGCACATCACACATACTAAAAACATTATATAAAAATTATTTTAAGCTAGCAAAAAATTAAATGAAATGAAATATTCTTTATTCGCTGTACGGTTCCTTTTAACACTTAGTTTACAAACTCTTAGTTAACGTTATTTTTTTATGTTCTGTCTGCTCTGGGTGCTCTTAGGCATTGCTGAGCTGAAAAAAAGAGAAGAAGGAGAAAAACTTCCGCCCTGTTTTAAAATATGGGGTATACAATAAAATTAGCTTTCTTACAGAGTAGCTATGCTAGCTATGTAGCAAGGGAAAATCGACCGAAATTATGTACATTTAATTTTGTGATATAACAAAGTTTAACGAGACTTCGCCTCCGTATTTCATATTCGACACTTACTTCGCAACTCTAGTTAGTAACTCTGGAATGTTTCAACATGATGTATAAATGAACACCGGTGTAATATTACCACTTAGTAAGTTTATCGTAGAACTTAGTAACTAGACGACTGTGATAATAATGAGAGTTCCAGAAAGGTATTTACTTCTTTAATATGACCTCTTGTTTAATTTAAGCTCGGAAAACATAATAAATATCTAATACGTTGTGTTCCACGTACATGTTAAATGGTTATTTAGTCCATGATATATGATATTATTGGCTGCAACTCCTTCTGCGTCCCACTGCTGGGCACGGGTCTGTGCCCATTATTATTGGGAAAGGCATGGAGCTCACTCCACTATATTGTTCAAATGGGGATAAGTGAGCAGTCTGGTGTCGGCTGTTTTTAAATAAGGCTTCCGACAATATTAAGTGACGATCTATCGATAACATCCTGAACCTACAGGTTAACGTATCATGCACTCCGAAGCATGGAAACGAGCGTGAAATTTTGCCAGAAGCGGTCACCCATGTCACACCCCACCGGGGCGGTTTCCGGACATATATAGAACTCTAAGCTAGCTGCCGGGCCCTGTGCACTTTATTATGAAATTATTATGACCGTGATATTTTATAAAAAGTCCGTACATCTTGACAATCCAATTTACTCCCTTAGCAATCAAGAGCGATGTATTACACAAGTCGAGTAATTTTCTAATTGTATCCTGTCTCCAAACAGGAGCTGGTGTATATCAAGATACATTTACACTAACTACAACCTAAATCTTGTGTAACATCACTGTCCCTTCGCTAACATACTCGTAAAACTATATCACCCCT
Organism: Pyrgus malvae; assembly: GCA_911387765.1. Classification (NCBI taxonomy): domain Eukaryota; kingdom Metazoa; phylum Arthropoda; class Insecta; order Lepidoptera; family Hesperiidae; genus Pyrgus; species Pyrgus malvae. The sequence goes on from OU426951.1 coordinate 6,619,248, forward strand.
GTCCACTCCAACCCCTGCTACATTACAATTATATTTAGGGTTATCTTGTTGCAGCATCTTGCAAGCGTACGAGCCACTGAGGGCCCACTCTGTACGCCCGTATCCGAAACTAAGTGAATTTTCGGGCCTTATTTTTGGATTAGATTGAATAAATTCTAGCAATATTATTCATTCAATAGCTTAATATCATCAATGACAATGCTTATCTTATTAATTCATGAAAAAGAAGCGATCTGAGTATGCTAAAAATGATTCCGAAAATGTTGGAACTCACGGACGGATGCTTACAGAGTGGGCCCTCTGGTGTTGCCATTAAATTTGCTTGGGTATTTACGTACGTAAATTTCTAAGTTATAAGAAAAAAGAAAAGAGTATGTACGTAAATTTCTAAGTTAAATTACGACATAAGGATCAATATACGCGCTGCATGTTAATTTACAATTCACAATTTAACGACCCGCGTGGCGCAATGGTTACCATACCGGACTGCCAGTCGAGAGGTCCCGGTTCGATTCGAGAAATATGAACGATGTCTTCAAATTTCTGTTCTCGGTCTGGGTATATTTATACATGCATTTATTGATAACTTGATTTATTGACAAAATATAACTATCCATAAATGTGATCCATTGCGTCCTGTGCCAGATATGAAACATCAAAAAAACATCTTTTGCACTAATAATATACATAAAAGGACAGTCTAAAGGTAAAAACAGTCGAAATCCATTTCAATCCATTGAAAGACCATCCAAAAAATTGTGACAAATTATGATACATTTTATATTTCTACTCGTTGTACGCTTGGTTGCCCTTTTTGCGTCCCACTGCTTGGCACGGGTCTCTCATCATTATCGGGAAGGCCTGGAGCTTACTCCACCACGCTGCTCCATTGCAGGTTGGTGGAGATGCGGGTTAGTGGCCAATCCGCTGTCGGATGTTTTCAAACCGCCCATAAGGCCTCCGACGAGGTTTAACGACTGTTATCTATCGACAACAACTGGGACTGACGGCTTAACGTGCCCTCCGAAGCACGGAAACGCGTATGCAATTTTTGCCAATAGCGGTCACCCATCTTACACCCGACCGAACCCGTTTGGCTTAGTTGCATAGATCGTAATTGCGTTCTACGCTAACCTCCGGGCCATGCGCACTTCAGCGTTGTACGCTTACTCTCTTTAATTAACAGTTAAAACAGGCTAGATGTGGCTGTACCAGAATCAGACTATCGATGAAACTGCGTAGCTTGTATATTTTCACATAGAATATGAGTTTGCCTTTAATTCATTTAACTGTTGTATCACACTGGACAAAATGTTTTTTTTTAATACAACCAAGCGAATTGTTGTCGACGCAACCCAATAAGAACACAAAATTTTACAAAGAACATGGCAACAACATTTTTAGAAGTAGGTTGAAGTCGGCTTTTGAAGTCAGTTGAAAGTTAAAGTCGGAAAACGGAACAAACATATAGTACGAGCAAGTATGCCAAAAGTTAATGTATAAGTTCCTGTAACATATTAATTTGGCAACGTATTAAAATAGTAATGTCCCCGTTTTACACAAAGTTTTTAAACTTTCTGTCGTTTTATTTAGTTACCTCAAGAGTATAATAATAATAATAATAAAAGCCTTTATTCACTGACCATACTAAATTCTTATAGGTACATACATGTATATCACTCTTAATAAAAAATACATTAATTTTTTTAGAAACATTTTCAGCAACCAGTTTTTTGGTCAGGTTGTCCTTCGACATAGGCCTTCCCCAGTTTTTTCAACTTATCTCTGTCCCGAGCTATCTTTCTCCATCCTTTTGGTAAATCATCCTCCCATCTTTTGATTTGACGCCCTTTTTGTCTTTTTCCGTTTCTAGGATACCATTCTATTACATCTTCCGTCCATTTTTCTTTATCCGTCCTCATTATGTGGCGAATCCAGTTCCATTTATGTTTCCTTATTTTTTGTAATACATCGTTCACCTTTGTTCTCTTTCTCATTTTAGAAGTTGTCCACCGGTCCCTTAGCCTTATGTTTAACATGCGTCGTTCCATGTTGCGTTGACAAACTATAAGTTTGTGGTTTTTGTTCGTAGCAGGCCACGTTTGACACCCATAAGTAGGACACGGGAGAATGCATGTGTTGTACAATTTACTATTCACTGACATAGGTATACCTCAAGAGTAGTAATAACTAAATACGTTTTTATGATTTTATGACATACTAGCCTTTCGCCAGCGGCTTCGCCCGCGTGGACTCGTTTAATGGGTCCCCATAGGATAAAAAATAACCTATATGCTATTTCAGGCTATATCTCTAACATTCTTCCATCCATTTAAAGTACGACGTAAGACGATACATTGCTATATAAAAATCATAGGCCTTTAGCCAGTTGCTTCAACCGCGTCCACTCTATTACCCATTTTTACGTAGGAGTGAAGCATTTTCCCGCGGTAAAAAGTAACCTATGTTAGTCAAGATGACTATAGCTTTTTCATGGTGAAAGAATTTTTGAAATCGGAACAGTAGTTTTTGAGTTTATTCATTACAAACATACACACATAAATAAATAAAATCCTTTTATCCTTTATAATATTTGTAAAGACAAGTAAGTAAGTTGTTTTACAGGTATGTTTATAAGTCCAAGCGATACTAATATGCTTTCTAGATTATAGACAAGACTAAATAGCAGTAGTGTTCCTCATTCATCATAAATTTTTTTACTAAACAGTCATAATAATGATAATTATTATGCTTCCTATCAAATTTGCCTTTCTTATCGTTACATCAATACTTTAGGGCTTAGGATGATAGTTCACCACACTCCACCAGTGCTGGCTGTTAAACTGGTGGATATTTGTTATATTATATATGTTAATTTAATAGACTGCAAATTACAAAGTGTCTTCTCGTCCATAATACCGCAGTGCCTGAAGTCGAAAGTTTTCGAGCAGTGTGTGTTGCCAGTGATATGAGCCTACGGCGTTGAGACGTGGTATTTTACAGTAAGCCTTCTCCACAGGCTCAAAGTTGCTTAGCGAGCGATGGAGAGGGCTATGCTTGGTATTTTTCTACGCGACAGAAATCGTAACGATGAAATCCGTAGACGAACGAAGGTTACCGACATAGCTCTGCGAGACTGAGCTTGATTTGCATTACAAGTCGAATATCCATTACCGACTCTACTAATACTTGCCATATTCTTTCTGGTGCCTTCGAGCCTGATAATAAATGTTGATTCATCTGAGCCTTTCTTTTCTTTCTAATAAATTATCAGCCACGAAGAACCATTTTGTTCTTTTCTTCAACTTAACACACTGATACACTGTATCTATTGTCTCATGACATAAACATAAGTCGGCAAAATGAAACTATTCCAAGTTCCAAAGTTTCACCTAAGCGCCTTACATAAGTTTGTAAACTCAAAAGTATAAGGCCCTTAGGGACCCATGTATCCCGGGATGTTTCAATTAGATTCTGTTATCTCGCCGCCGACATCTTGAAGGGTCTGGCGATCTCTCAGCTGATATGTCGGGCGTGATTCTGTGTGCTTATAAATAATGTTACATGGCTAGATTAGTCCACTTGTAAGAGGACTGTTTCTTAGTTTTAGTGTCCAATTAGTTCTATAAGTAAAACCACCTTTCAAAGGTGGTAGTTTTCTTAACTAAGATTGATCTAGGCCGCATCCATCTAATCTTTTGGACTGTCTAAACACTCAGGCATGCTGACCTGACACGATTTTGTTCTCGGAGGTACGCATCCAGATAAAACTTTAGATTTTGAACTGGATGTTCGTGATCTTAACGTTCTTAACTACCACTTGTGAGAGTCTGCTCGAATGCGGTAGATGACTACCAAATCAATTGAGATACTTTTAATGAGCTGTCAAAATGTGACATTCTCATACATTCTGTATGAGAAAAATATTTATGACGTCACAAAATGGTACAGTCAGTTGACTTAATTATTATTGATTTAAAATGAAAATCAAATTTCAAAGGTAGCTCTAAATTACACTTGGCAACCAGGATAATTGTCAATTAATTTTTGGCAATGATTTTTGCCAAAAATTAATTGACAATTATCCTGGTTGCCCAGCGTAATTTAGAGCTACCTTTTTGAACTATGCATTTTGAATTTTTTTTTTGGTTTATATTGTCAACTACCCAATTCAAATTATGTTGTGAAACAAATGCGTATTTATTTACGTCATACATTAATTTATTATGTTGTGAAACTGTTTTTTGAGCTAATGAATATATTTTACTAAACGAAAGATGATATCTCTCAGAGAGACTTTTGCATCCATCTCTTTTGACTGAGATAAAAATTAAATATGACATAAAAACTTTTAAAACTGCTTTAAATTTCAGTCACAAAAAGATCGTATCGCGAAGCTTCACGGTATCTGCCATCCGTCTGTCTCCAAAATTAAATTGTGCCGTTTTATTAATTTCGAATATGCCGCTAAAAGCATATCATCACGGTCGCGTAAAACAATCAAAAAGTAGCGGAAATTTTCGCTTTGACACGCGGAATTTCGCTCCAGACAGGCAACGATGTCAACTCACAAAAGCGAACTTTCTGACAATAATTTCAACAACATTGTTTAGAACGCTCATTATTTGCATAAAACTCGCATAAAAACTCATAAAATTCTTCCTCTTTTTTAAATTCTAGCATTGTTTTGAGTTTTGTTTTTTATTTGTCACGTTATTAGATTTTTAAACTCAAAGCTCAAACATAGTCTTATTTTATACTTTTTAAAGCACATTTTTTATAATTTGTACAATCTATACTTCTATACTATCTATACTATATAATATTATTATAAATTCGAAAGTAACTCTGTCTGTCTGCTACTCTTTCACGCTTAAACCACTGTACTTATTTTGATGAAATTTGGCATAAACATAGAAAGGACGTTGAGAAAGAACATAGGCTACTTTTTGCCGCGGGAAAATATCTCATTCCCACGGGAAGCAAATGGAATGAATGAAATGCGCCGTGTACTGTTATAAATACACTACATGTTATTACTTACTTCATTCACGTCCATTATCATATGTTATAACTTATATTCTTTTGTTATATTCTTATAGTTTACTTTTCCTTTATTATTTCTTTACAAAATTATTTAATTTCTGTGTTTAGTTTATTTATATTTTGACGCAGCTATCAAAATTGTCATGTCTGTCTTTTATGTTTCTTATTTTTTAATTCATTTTACGGCATTGTATAAAAATCCTTGTAGCCATTCAATTTTAAATGAAAAGAAAATTTTTATGTTTCTTATTTAATTTCATAGAATAATAAAGTATAGTATTGTCTTTGGCTTATTCATGGTTTTTATAATAAAATTATTATAAATTGTTATTTATAAATAATAAATGAATATAATGTTCTTCGAATCTTCGAATCGAAATATTATAATATATAAATGAATTGCTGTTCGTTAGTCTCGCTAAAATTCAAGAACGTTTGAACCGATGTGGCTAATTTTGGTCTTGAAATATTAGTAGAAGTCCAGGGAAGGTTTAAACGGTGAGAAAATTTGGGAGCATTGCGAAATTAATAGTAAAATAACTTATTTTATTTTCCTATATAAACAGTTAGTAACAGTAATTGGTTCTTCGCGCCATCGTCCAAAAGTTTGACATAGTCTGAATAACAGTTCATCTGTCACTATTCGTGTTTAATTTTTTATTTGACAGTAACGTAAAAACCCTTTGAGATGATAAAGAAACTAATCCTCTTACAAAACTTTTAAGGCAGGACAACGTCTGCGGGATCCACTAGTACGTCTATAAAACACTGCTTTACATTTTTTATTTGATAAGATTTTTTATTGTGACCTCAATAGTTATTAACCGTTTTAACACGCATTCATGCTTTAGATATAATAATTGTACTACCATACGTTTTTACTTAGAACTTTATTTTGAAAATCAAAGCAAAAATCAGATGACTCTCTCATCTGATTAAGATTATCTCTCATTTGAGGGAAAAGGAACCGATCTAGTGTTGACATTTTGTTTTTTAGTTATCGTTGTGCTATTTTTAGGGAATGTTCTTGTGGTTCAGGACCACGTCCAAAAGCCACCTCTTGCTGCCCCTTTCACCATCCAACTGTTTGCTAAAGAGGACAAGTGACCATAGAAAGCCGAATTTTCCAGATCGGAATATGGTGTCGCATGGTGGGATATTAAAATGAATCATTGATGGTTACGATGGTTGATAAAGAAAATGTTAACACTATTATAGCAGTGATAGCCGAGTGGTAACAACTGCGGTCTCCGACACAGATATACCGGGTTCAAGTCCTCTGCGCGCACCTCTGACATATTAATTTGTAATGTGCGTATTTATCGCTACTGCACTGTAATGGAAAATATTGTGATATATATTTAAATAGCGGCCAACCCGCGACTTCGTTCGTGTGAACTTTATAAAAGTAGCCTATGTTACTCCTTATTACAACAGCTACCTGCCAGTGAAAGCCCCTTCAAAATCGATTCAGAGTTTAGCCAGAACAGATAGATAGACAGACAGACAAACAGACACTCACTCAGAAACCTTTGTGGGCTCATGCACAACACTTTGCTGAATATCATGACATGATCAAATGCATAGTTTACGATTTTATAAAGGACATACAGACAAAAATTCATTTTTATAATATGTATAGATAGATTAAGAGAAACCTATAATTTCTTGAAGGCATGATGCCCACCATTACGCACTTAGACAGCTTGGTGGACCATCCTAATTCCCTCTCACTTGTGAGTGTGTGCCCAGCAGTGGGAATTTAAAAAAAGGTTTACTAAAATATATACTACATTCAGAAAGAAAATTAACTTATTGAATTTATTTATTACACTACTTAGAATCATTCACGCAAAGAAGGGTTCTCATCCTAAAACCGGTGTAACTTCGGGTAAGTGCGGTTAGTGTGGAATGTGCGGAGACTTGCCGCTAATTATTGCGCCAAATATTTAGTTCGCGAGCTCTCCTCTGCAACAGGCTGGGGTGTGGCAAGGCAACAGAGGTCCAAAAGAGCGGTTATATTAAGAGTGATGAACAATAAAGCAATGCTTTCACCATCCAACTAAATTTGTGCATCCCAAGGATTAAATATTAACTTTAAAAGCCATTTTTACTTTTGTGAAAAAAAGTATTTTCATTTTACTACATTGAAATGCACGAGGTGCATTATGAAATACTGGCCTTCCGCCAGCGGCTTCACCCGCGGTGACCTGTTTTATAGGTTCCCGTAGGATAAAAACTATCCTATGTCCTTATCCAAGGTCCACTCTATCTGTGTTCCAAATTTCATTTCATTCACGAATTTATAATACTTATTAATAAGGATTATTCGAAGTTTTCCAAGTGTTTCCCGGCGAAACAGAAATTTTAATGATGAGTTTAAATGTCGTTTCTGGTTGATTTATTGGTTGAAAGTGTTGAAACTAGATACTTATATAGTAGAAGGTAGGTATTCTCGACAGTCTAAAAGTAGGACAAATGTGCTATTGTGTATTTGCATTTTTTCAATCTTTTTTTAAGTCCCACTGCGGGGCACAGGTCTCCTCTCACAATTGAGAGGGATTTAAGCCTTAGGCCATAGTCCACCACGCTGGCCAAGTGCGGATTGGTGGACGTCATGCTTTCGAGAAATTATGAATTTCTCTCAGGCATGCACGGCGACGGAGAACATCGTAATCAATTAAGTATCACGATATTTTCTATCACCGTGGAGCAGCGATAAATGCGCACATTACAAATTTCTTTGTCAGAGGTGCGCGCCGAGGATTTGAACCCGGTATCGGTCGCGTCGGAGACCGCAGTCTTTTACCACTCGGCCATCGCTGCTCATTGCCTTCATTACATACGATAAATATTGCACTTCCTTAGATTTCAAAATAAATAAGTATATTTTGTGCTTAGATGCTATAAAATTCGGTGAAGGAAATTTTGTATGATAATGATAAGTATGATAACAAAAGAATTTTCTATGGACTTTTTTATTAATTAATTTTTATTAATATTAATAATTTCATTTGCAGAAGATATAAATGCAATATATTTATTGTGGGTATTTCACTACGCCATAACGAGGCTACATCGATACTGTTCAAGTATTCAGAAGAGCGTGGTGACAACACGTCTTTTAAATCTATAGTTATTTAAACTTGAGTTCTATACCCTTGCGTTAAAGCACAATTTCAACTGCAGTGTATTGTTCTTTAGGTATCGCGTGATATGCGACGCCATCTCCGGATACGCTTTGACGCATTCCTTATGCTCGAGGAAGATGCATGCTTTCAACTCCTCAGTGCTCCTATTATGGGGGTAGATAATTGCAGCTTCTACTAAATATTTACAGGACGCTTTTAAAGTACCATAACTCGTAGAAAATAAGCCATTAAAGGATCAAAAGTAGTGCTATATACTTGTACTGTAGCTGGACATAAATTTACGTCACAGCAACCACTGCTGTGACGTAAATTTACTGTATTTCGGAGGAAAGGCGCAGTTGCCGGCCAGACTTACATGAGACAATCATCAGCTTTGGGAGGAGCAGTGTAACTGCATACGACAACAGGCAAGAGCTAGGTTTTCTTGAGGTTATGTATATGTCGCAGTCAGATTGCAAATTCCGATGTTTTACATTACGGCTAGCCATTTCCGAAAACAGGGCTGTTTTGTAATGCGACGCACTCTCGTCCAGCCGGATTGCATTTCAGCTAAATTAAAGCGAATCTAGTGCGATCATAAGAAAGATGGGTGTCAAAAAAGTTAAGCAATGTCGAGTGCGGTCAAAAGTAGGATGGGTGGCAAAATAGTGGCCATTCAGCAAAATCTAGTGCGGTCATAAGGATGGGTGTCAACAAAGCTAAGCAATGTCGAGTGCGGTCATAAGTAGGATGGGTGGCCATTAAGCAACATCTAGAGCGGTTTTAAGAAGGATGGGTGGTAATTCAGCAACATCTAGTGAGGTCAAAAGTAGGATCGGTGGCAATAAAGCTCAGCAATGTCGAGTGCAGTCAAAAGTAGGATGCGTGACCACTAAGCACCATCTAGTGCGGTCATAAGAAGGATGGGAGTCAACAAAGTTAAGCAATGTCGAGTGCGGTCAAAAGTAGAATGGGAGGCCAATAGTGGCCATTCAGCAACATCTAGTGCGGTTATAAGGATGGGTGTCAACTGTCAACAAAGCTCAGCAAAGTCGAGTACGGTCAAAAGTAAGATGGGTGGCCATTCAGCAACATGTAGTACGGCCATAAGCAGGATGGGTGTCAATAAAGCTCAGCAATGTCGAGTAACCGTCATAAGTAGGGTGGGTGACGAGGCTTGATTACAATGAGGCTAAACGTGAGCCGCCATATTGTAGAACGTATCGCAATGGTAATCCGGCTAATCATGGACCCGCCACAATACAGACCGGCCCTGTTTTATGAAACGACTAGCCGTAATGTTATACGGCGGATTATACGATCCGACTGCGGCATATAGATAACCATAGGCTGCAGCGACCACTTAACACGACGTGACTCATAAGTATGCTACTCCATTAAATGTAACGTGTATTACAATTTGTTTCATTTTATTTATAGAATCCTAAAACAGTAAAATTGCTTGACCTTGAGAGAGTGAGAGTAATGCACTACTCAAACGCTTCGCGTTAAGAGACGTGCAAAAACACAGATTACCAAATTTCTAGTTAGCGTAAAGTAAAAGTACACACATCCAAACAGGAACAGCCAGTACACCGTGGTCCTCGGGGCGCATCCATCACGAGTATTAATTGAGTAATGGCTGGCTCTGATTGATCGCCGTGGCTGAAGATGATCTATTGCACTCGCCGGAGATGACGCACTGGGATTTGCACTTGTGTTTAGCGATCCGTAGTCATAAAGAGCGATAGATGAGTGGTAAGAGACCATCCATAAATTATGTAACACAAAAATCGTGTAAATTTTCGCCACGAAGGTATTTTACATTTTCTGATATAACGTTACAAAATTATGGACACGTCCTTTGTTTTATCGAGGCAGGGAGATGCCTTAATGTGTAAGGTAATTAATGACAGAGGATGAGCCTAAAAACAGCAGTCTAAGGCGGCACGGGGACCCGAGTTCAAACTTCGGTGCGCACATCAGACTTAAGAACTGTGCACATTTATCTCCGCGTGGACGGTACCGTGGACAATATCTGGGAGTAACCTGTATTTGGCCAGTGTACAGCACAGTCACTACTGTGGTGTAAATCCTTTTAATTTCTGACAGAGGATTCATTCTTATGAGTGGAATATAGCTTTGGTAAAATATGCTGAATGCAGACTATAACTGGCCACATATCAGGTCGTAGACATAATTATAGTAAGAACATGTTGGAAAGAACAAAGTTAAAAAAACAACAACATCCGAACCAATATAATTTACAAAATTCCAAAACTGCACGCAAACAGTTCAAGCTTTTCAAGATATCTTAAGAGTTCATTTTTTTTAAGAGAGTGATTTATATTTAGTAAAAAGAAAAATTTATCCTTCTTAATATTAAACTACTTTTCCGATTTCGAAAATAAAGTACATCTAAAAACATATTTCATTATATAAAAAACTCGAACATTTTTGTCAGTCTCGTTATAAACCATTAGGCCATTTACAAAAGGACAAAGCATTTTTCCGCATTCATAATACAATAAATATAATAATCATAACAATTTATCTGCGGGCGCTGTCGTGACAAAACCGAATTGGGCCAATCGGCGTAGCTACCTTCCCGATACTCAGTTCAAACTTCAAATGTTTGTTGTTCCCTTAATATCACACTTGTATAGATATTAGCTCTGGTTGGAGTAGTGATGATATTGACAAGCGCGCTTTTGTGCGTAATTAATATTTGCTGCTCTCGAAATTTTACGCTTGTAACGGTAACGATGAAACTTTTGCCAGGCCGACATAAAATTTGAGCAATTAATTTGACGGTAATGATTACTCGATAGTTGTATGGCAGCAAATTTCTCCGCTATCCTGTCTACAAGTGGATGCAGATAATTTGAATGATTTGATGATTATGTAAGACGATAAATAGACCCACTTTATAAATAAAAATATAAATTCAAAAGCTTTTTATTTCTTACTATACATAGTTACAATAATGAAAATCATTTTTTTTACCGCTTAACAAGTAACTTAATTAACATTAATGTTAATAACCTCAACTTAAATAACGCTAATTCAATATGTAAGTTGAAAAGAGAAATAAATATCTATTATATTTAGTTTTCATTATTATTATATTTTTTAGAATAACCAGTAAGAACCCCTCGCTTTTTCAAAGGTGAAGGCCTCCTCTAGTGATTTCTAGGAGTATTTATCCTTTGCTGTATTCATCCACTAACCATAGACGCACTTACACAGATAAAATACCAAAAGACATTTTGCAACGCGTTTCTTCACTAAATTATTATCTTTTTTTTATTTGAATGCGCATGCAGGCCACGTGGTGTTAAGTAGTCGCTGCAGCCCATGGAGGACATCTACATACAACCTCAAGCAAGCATAGGTAAGTCTTGTCTGAGGTCGTAGGCATTTGCGCTGCTACTCCGGAGGCTGGTGGTCGCCTCATGTAAGTGTGGCCGGCAACTGCACCTTTCCACCGAAACACAATAGAATTGGTTCACGGCAGAAGTGGGTGCAGCGGTGGTATTCCCCGGGCGAACCATAATAGTTCTACCACCTACAACCTAACTAATTACTATCTAACTATCTATCTAACAATCTATTTCAGGCTATTTAACCTATCGTGTTAAATAGCCTGAAAATATTTGTATAGCATATTTTAAGTGTAAATTTTCAAAAGTACAAATAAATAGCAATCACAACAATAATAAAATTTATCTGCGGGCCCTGCGTACGTGACAAAACCGAATTGGGCCAATTCGCGTAGCTTCCCATTGCTCAGTTCAAATATTTGCTGCTCTCGAAATCTCACACTTGTAACGGTAACGATGAAACTTTTGCCCAATCGACTTAAAATTTGAGCAATTAATTTGTCGGTAATGAGTATTTGATAGTAGTATGACAGCAAACTTCTCTATCCTGTCTACAAGTAGTAAGTAGAATCAGATAATTTGAAAAATCGTAGTGTTCGTTTTTAACTGTATGCTTTTTGTATTGTTTTTTATTGTTATTTGTTCTTTCCCTATTATTGGGATGTCCTAGAGTTTACTCCACCATGCTGCTCCAATGTTGGTTGGTGAAGATGAGAGATCCAACCATCCATCCATCCCTCAACCTTTTATTGTCCACTGCTGGACATAGGCCTCCCCTAACGTTCACCACTCCTCCCGGTCCTAGGCCTTCTGAATCCAGCGACTACCCGCTGTCTTCTTCAGATCATCAGTCCACCTGGTTGGAGGGCGGCCTGTACTCCTTTTGCCTAGACGTGGTCGCTATTTGAGAACCTGAAGAATACTGAAGATGTCAGATAGTAAATGAGAATACAAAGGAGAATCATGACATACCTAATTTTAACACATTTAATGTCCCACTGCTGCGAAAAGATCGTTTCAAAATCGAGATAGATTTGGGTAGACCACATTTCACGTCAGTAGTCAAGTGCGGATTCCTCGAACATGACAAATGTACAATTTTTATTTCTAAAAGTATGCGATAACAATGCTTTATAGCAGTTAATAGATAATAAATAATATTCAATATTTTTATTGTTCTTTGTGTACATTATAAGATGTTACCTCCTAGATAAAACAGCATTCTAGTGAAAAGTTGTAAAATAACTGATTTTAAAGAGATCTTAAACTTTTTATTATTTGCGGTAGCACGTATAAAGTTATGGCTGCTTCCGTGGACAATTTTATTGCAGTTTCAATTCAAATAAAGACTTTTATCTGTTCTATTCCTCGCTTTACTGTTATGACTATATCATTTTAGTGCTAAGACATCAATTTTAGATGGTATACGAGAGCGTAAAAATTAGATCCTAACGTATTTATTTTACGTCTTGTGTTTATCAAGTTTACGCTTTGTATCTTAGGATTCAAGTCGTGTATAGCTCTAAGCACGTAAGGTTCGATGTTAAGTAGTCGCTGCAGCAATTACACAAATTCAAGCCGAGTCGAGTCTTGACTGTAGAGCTGCAAATACCGTTATAAAATTAAAACGTTATCGACTATGTTTGTCGGTACCGTTTCAAGTTAACGTTTTACATCAAAGCGTTATTTACCTATCACAATAACGCTATATCAGTAAATGCTACTTAGAAAATATCGATATAAATAACGATCTATATCGATAAATAAATAACGATCTAAATAACGTTATATCTACGGGGGATAACCGAATGCATGCTCGTGTGTATTGTAGCAACGGATTTTAATTAAAAATAGATCGAATGAACAAAAAAAAACGAAATTGGAAGAAATAAACTGACAAACCCGCTCAGCTATAACGATATTATACCGTTCTTATATTTCGATATCGATATTCGATAACGCTATTCTTTTGATACCGCTATTCGTCTTTTCGAAAGATTTGTTAAAGTTATAACAAAACCAAATACTTTGAAAGTTATTTAACATTATATTTTGTTATATTTTATAACGTTATGAAGCTCTGCTTGTCTGAAAATGATAGAATTAATCGACCTTATTTGAATGACACCAAATCAGGGTTAGGCGTTTTATTCATTTATTCATTTATTTTATTCATTTATTCATTTATTAATTGCATTATTACAGGTACAAAAGATATCACAGCATAATAATAATATTTCTCTGTAACATACCTTATAAAGGTGTGCAATTTTACAAGAAAGAAAGCATGGTTTATATTATAAAATAATTTCTACAAAATTGTGTCATATACTTATGAATTAGTCATTAATAATAAAAATAATAAAAATGTCAATTTGAATTAAGATTAATATACATAATTTAAAACGTTAATTCTTAAATAATAATAATAACAATTATACACAAACATATTCAATTATCTATATGTATACAATAATATTTTAGCTTAATGTGTCATTTAGATACTCCTCAACGGTATAGTAACATTTCTTAATCAACATTGATTTTAATATTTTTTTAAAATTTATTAAGTTCATTTCCTTCATTTCATCAGGCAAATGATTAAAAATTTTTGGGCCCATTATATATACACTTTTACTAAAAAAGCTTGTTTTAGAATTTGTATGTGGTATTACATAAAATTTTTTCCTAGCCTTTCTTAGTTTTTTGGTATACTGAATATCAAATAATTTTAAATTATTTTTAATGAAAATGCAGACTTCCAATATGTATAGAGATGTCAAGGTTAGGAGATTTAATTCAGTAAATAGGGGCTTATAGATACTTCAACTCAGTTGTGCGCGCGGCGCTATGTGTGGGTAAACCTGTATATACACAGTGACTTTGTGTGCGTGACAAGAGGTACAGTGAAGTTGTTCGGAAAATCACGGCCGCGTCACTGTCACACAAATTAAAGCTGCATAATTACTAGCCCACGCACACATAGCGCCGCGCGCACAACTGAGTTGAAGTATGTATACAACTTTCTCTTTGGCTAACTCCAAATATTGCTCGTACACATTGTTTTTGAACTCTAAATATTTTAATGACATCTACTGAGTTACCCCAGTGGATAATACCGTATCTCAGATTGGAGACCACATATCCATGATATGCCACTACTGCAGTCTGCTTTGAAGTATTTTGTGAAAGCTTTCTAAGCGCGAATACAAATCTGCTAAGCTTGTTGCATAAGTAGTGTATATGAGGTTTCCAACTCAGATGTGTGTCAAGTACTACACCTAAGAACTTATGTTCATTCACCTGTTCAATGACATGTTGATTATTTTGAATTCTCAAATTTTGGCCATCCGATTGGTAAAAGTAGTACTGCATGTATTTAGTTTTGTTCAGGTTTATTATCAAATTATTTTGCTTTAGCCAATTTATATTCTGTTCTAGGGCATTATTAACCACATATTCATATTTTTCAATGTTATTATCTTTTATCAATAATGTGGAGTCATCTGCAAATAACACCATTTTTTGGTCTGTACATTCAGGTAAGTCATTTATATCGAGTATAAATAGAAGCGGGCCCAGAATGCTTCCTTGTGGTACACCATACTCTACATTTTGTATTGTAGACTGAGCATGTAGTTCGCATTTACTGTTCACATCTAAGTAGTTTATTTCTATATATTGTTCTCGATTGCTAAGATAGGATTCAATGAGGTCATAAGCTTGTCCTCTTATGCCTTGATTGTAGAGCTTACTCAAGAGCTTTTTGTGACATACAAAATCGAAAGCTTTTGACATGTCCATAAATATAGATAAGATTGGGACTCTACTATTCAGACAATCGGCTACATTTCGTAAAAGGTCATATATAGCTAAGTTTGTGGAATAATTTCTTCTAAAGCCATATTGCTCTGTTTTCAACACTTTTGTCTTTTCGATAAAGTTACTTAAACGATTGTGAATAGCTCTTTCAAATATTTTTGAAATTACAGGGATTAAAGCTATTGGTCTGTAATTTTCGCATAAGGTCTTGTCGCCCTTTTTATATACTGGTTTTATTATAGACGTTTTTAATCTTTGTGGATATGTACCTTGGGTGAAGCTCAAATTTATTATATGGCTTAGAACCACCGATAGGTGTTGTGAACATAATTTAAGTGCTTTGGTTGGTATTTCATCATATCCTACGCTATTTGTATTTTTTAGTTGGGATATATATTTATTAACTTCTACTGGTGTAGTTGGGGTAAGGAAAATGGAATTGAAATTAAATTGAATATTATTGGTATTTAGATCGCAATTATTACTTTGTTTATTATTCTTTACAATGTCAATATAATATTTATTAAAAGCATTACAAATGTCAATTGGTTGGGTCAATATTTTATTCTCAAATTTAATAGATTTTATATGGGAATTATGTTTATTATTTGGTCCTTTTATCACTTGCCAAGTTGCTCTACATTTATTTTTGGATGTATTAATAATTTTTTATTGCAAATTCTTTGCGACGTATTTATGACTTTTTTAAGTGTTTGCGCGTAGTTATAGTAATGAGTTGCTTTCGCTTTGTTGCGTTTATTTTTGCATTTATGCCAATATAAAACTCGTTTATATTTGCTTGATTGTTTGATTCCTTTAGTGAGCCATTTATTGCTAATTTTATAGGTTAATTTTATGCGCCTTTTAGGAAAGCATAGTTTATGAAACAACATAATCATATCATGGAACAGGTTAAATGAGACATTTACATCTAAATTACTAAAGACATCCTGAAAATATATATTTTCTATGTAGTATTTGAATTTTTTTAAATTTTCATCACAGTAATTTCGTTTTTCAATGTACCAGTAGCCAGAATTATTTTTACTGTTTAATATGGGACACTTTAAGAGTTGAGCAGTGTGGTCCGATAGTCCCAAGTTTAAGACATCAGAACTACATCCTTTACAATTGTGAATAATATTATCTAGGCAAGAATTACTAGCTGTGCGCGTCACTGATTTTATTTCAATTTTTAAATTATACGTTGAAAGGAATGTCTGGAACTCTATTGATAAATTGCTATTTTTAGTTAGGTCTACATTGAAATCTCCACATATGATGACTTTTTGTGCTTTAACAAAACATATTTTTTCTAATAAAATTTTGAATTGTTGTATAAAGTACTTGAAATTAGTTGAATGTGGCGTTCTATATATACAGACAATAATTAATTTAAAAGCTGGTATCTTAATAGCACAACATTCGAAAGTACATAGAACCGATATTTTTTTCAATTCCGGGAGTTCTTCAAAGTCTAATCCTTGCTTAACCATAATGCATGAGCCGCCTCTTTTTTCAGGTCTTGAATAAATAGACGCGAGGTTGTATCCCAAAATATTAATATTTTTTTCCTCTCCTTGTTTTACAAAATGTTCAGTGAAACAAAGGATATGAATTTCTTTATACTTGGCAGATAAATCATCTAAAGCGATTTCAATCAACGGTACTTTGGCAAGAATACTTGCAATATTTTGGTGAAGCAAGTAAAGATAACAGTTTTCATTATGAGTCTCGAAATAAATTTTTTTGGTTATTAATCTCTTTTGATTTGTTCGACGTATATTTGTTGGTTTTAAAGTAATGGGTAATTTTATTTTTATTTTTATTTTTCTCCTCGCTTACATGTTTATTTAATTGATTTAGTGTTTGTTTCTTTATGTAGTTTTGATAATCCATTTTATAGCGTATGTGCAAAATATCCTTTAATAATGCTTGACCAATGTATTCTGACAATTTTCTTTTATTTGGTATGTACTGTTCGTATCTCATATCAACAAAAGACGCATTTTCATTTGTTATACACATAAATTTAATTTCATAGTTGAGTTTTGATTCATTTAGGTGTTTATTATACAAAGTTTGACATATTAGAACATTAGTTTTTTTAGTTTTGTGGAGCCAGTCCTGGAGGCTTGATTTTAGTTTATAAGGATTATCATCGTACTTTCCTCCTATCAAAATAACAAAATCGTTTTTATTTAATGTTTCAATTTCTTTCGTTATAGTTGATACAAGGTTCATCATATCAGCACCAGGTTTACTGAAGGAAAAAACTTGATATCGAGAGCCCAGTAGGGTTTGCAGGGTTTTCTGTAAGTCAATACTTCTTTCATCTGATATGATTATCACCTTATAGATATCTCGTGTATTTATGCTAGGTTGTAATGTGATTTCTGTGTCTTTAATAATTTTTGTCTCAAGTTTTTGTGGAGTTGAGTCAATGTGTTCTGAAGAGGGACCTGGAATTTGGATGTCTATTTGTTTCGGAGTTGAATGCTGTTTTTTCTTGCGATTAGAGGACGGTGTGTTACTCTTAATGTTATTGAATTTAACCTTTTTGTATGCAGTAATAATTGTGTTACATTTTTCAAGGTCTGATTTTAATTGTGAATTTTCAATGTTTAAATCTTCAATTTCCTGGTGGGCGCTTTGTAATTCTAGTGTTAACTTGTTTATGGTTTCATTTAATTCGATTAAAGTTTGACTCTCATTTAAAGAAGCATTTGGTAAACTCAATATAGTATCATCCAGTAGTGATGACGAATGAGATATTTTATCGAGTGACTCAATGCGACGAATTTTTCGAAATGTTATATTTTCTGAAGTCATTCTTCTTTATTAAAAATAGCAGCGAATTACTTACTACTAATGTTGTAATGTTGGAATTACTATAGGTTAACGAAGTTCACTCACTAGTTATTATTCACTGATTACATACACTTTTTTTTTACTTGTTGTGTTGTGAATATTAGACGAAGCACCTAAAAGTATTTAAAAGTATATCAATATAATTTTCAAGACAGAGACTTTTATTTATTCAAATAGTCTCAAAGTTCACCAAGTAACATGTAGCCGGTACAAGGAACTTTTAAAATCTCCAGCATAATGTACGGTTAAATTTCCTAATTAGCTACTAGGTCGTCTACATCTGCAGTAGTACACTATGCAAATAATTCCGTTCCTTTTTATGTTACAGTATGCTTGCTATTTTTACCTCAGACAAAGTAAGAAACGATAGACTTAAAGCAGTGTCATAATTGAATAAAGCAAGTTTGTAGCGAAGTCGGGGTAAGCGACGCGTTAACACTTTTGTTCGTGTTTCTATCTTGACTGCCGCGCGGCTGCGGAAGTAATTAAGGACCTGAGATACTTGACTAAGTGTCAATAGCGTGATATAAGAACCAGCCAGTATCAAATATAAAACCTGCTACCGGTTTTTGGGTTAAATATTTTGTAGAAGATATAAGAATTTTTTGGTAGAGATCGGAGCGTATAAGAATTCACAAATTATTATGCTACCACTTATTAATATGGAGAATAGAAAAAAAAACTTGAAATACAGCGGAATGTACAAGTTCCCTTTTGAAAACGTTTCTTGTTTTTTAAACACGATAAGTCTATCTGACTCTATTAGCCATCTTTAACCATTTTTACTGTCATTTCTGATCAAAGCAACATTTGAGTCGAATCCAGGGAAGACTACATATACTTAATAACCCCTTAATGATTTTAATAACCATTGCATAAAACTCCGTTTTACTCGTATATTCGCCTGGCTACTTTACTGTAGCTTAGACAAAGTTAGAACCGATCGACTTAAAGCAAGCCATAATTGAATGAAGCAAGTTTGTAGCCGGGATAAGCGTCGAGTTAACACTTCTGTTCGTGTTTCTTTCTCCACTGCCCCGCGGCTGCCGATGTGATTAAGGACATATCGGAGTGAAATGAAATGAAGTTAAAAGAAGTGAAGTGAAGTAAAGTGAAGTGAAGCGACACGAAGTGAAGTGAAGTGAAGTGAAGTGAGTAAGTCAAGTCAAGCCAAGTCAAGCGAAGTGAAATAGTGAAGTAGTGAGGTGAGGAGAGATGAAGAGAGGTGAGGTGAGGTGAAAAAATAAAATTAAAATTAAAATTCTGTGCGCGCTTAGGCAATGTTGAGCTGAAGAAAAGAGCAGACGGAGATAAACTTCAGAATGAGTACTATACCTTGTCCGGCTCGTCACGGGAAGTTTGAATACATCAGATGCGGCTTGGCCACTAAACCTCATTTCCAGCAATCCACATTATAACAGCTTAGTTGAGTAAGTTCCGGGCCTCTCAGGTTATGAAGAGTGACCCAAGCAAAGCAGCGGCTGAAGCCTTTATTTTATGCTTGGCTCTGTATTTAGTATTCCATTTGATAAATAAGCCAACCACGTCGATATTTGAGACATTTCACAGAGCAACGAATATTCATGTCTTTGTCGCATGATGTGAAAATTTGTTGCTCTGTGAGGCATTTAATTCGTATCGAAGCCAGTAATACCGAGAGTAACCGGTTTCAAGCAATTTAATTATTTAAAGTAAATCAAAATAAACGAGTCTAGCTTAAGTCAGGATAAAAGGCGAGGAAATGTCTTCCATCCAAGGCTACGGTTTCCGCAATGTATTTTATTTTTGTTTGTTGTTCATGGCTGTGACTTTTGAACACGCTTTTATTAGTTTAACCTATTTTTTGATATTGGGCGGAAACCTTCAAAAGGTACCCGACACCTTGGGAGAGGATACCGGGTTATGTGGGATTTGACCGCACTAAAACCCCCTCGGTGGCCTGTCTCTGCGTTTGTGAGGACTCCAGCATCTCCATAGGAACGAACCGGTGTAATCCACGCGCGGCGCCCCAGAACGGGCCCATCTTCGGGAAAGCAGATGTGCTCTCTTGCACCTTCAGGCGTTCACGGCGGCATGTGGCCACGCATACACCGCCGTCCCTCCCGGGGCTGCTAGCTGGATGGGTCAAGCTCCCACTATCACCGCATCCCCGGAAGCCCCCTTTTAGTTGGCTCTTACGATCAGGCAGGAGATACCGTAGCTCTATTCTTAATCCCGAAGCTACAGGGACTAGCGCCGGGGGACGTTATCTATGTCGGCCCTGGCGGCCCGAGCTCGCTCGGCTTCCTCCTTTGCGCACATGACAGTGTCGCAGGAGGTTACCGAACCCCACGTGTCCCTGGAGCGCACCATCGCTTCGATGACGGCCGCCGGGGACCAGTCATGTCCGATTGTTTGGACCAGGACCCGCCGCTCGGACTCCCAAGCTGGGCAGTGCTTGAGCGTGTGCTGCGCGGAATCCTGGTCGTGTCCACAGTAATGACACCTAGTAGACACCTCACGTCCAATGCAATTCAGATACTGACAGAAGCAGCCATGTCCGGTGAATATCTGACTCAGTCGGTAGGTGACGCTACCCTCCCTTTTCAGCCAGGCCTGGAAGCTGCGGCTCGCGCAGTCTGTCGCGCCAGCACGTCAGAGCCCGCCATCTGGCTCCCCGACGGAGCTCTCCGATCGCTTCATTCGAGGGTTTAGCCCCCTGGCGGAGGACGCGGATCTTATTGAAGACCTCTGCGTCCATATCCGCCGCCAGGACAGTGGCCGCCTCATACGAAATAGTCCGGTAGCCTCGTAGATGCATGTATGTATGTAACGAAATCTTTTAACTTCATGTTCTCCTACTTCACTCACCTACCATGAGTCTGAACTTGAAAGTTTGCACAGGAGTCAATGCAATAATATGAAAAAAAAAACAACTAAAAAACCTAAAATAAATATCGTAGATTAAAAATCTAAAAAACACCCTTTTGTGAAAAATTAAAAAATAAGAATAAAATTTACCTATTTTATTTTACCCTTTTTAGTTCGTTTTTTTTTTTAACATGTTTTTTAATTATTTAAATTACATTATTTATTTTGCTTAAAGCCCAAAGTTGCATAAAGGGTTAAATATTACACCGGCGACTTTGATTCAAATACCGCTATGCTACTCTTACTAAGAAAATACTATTCATCACTTGCCAAAGATGCCGAATGAAATAAAAGATCAATAACCTCTCGATGTTTTTCTTCGGAATCTTTTTTTAAGGTATATCATATCCGTCAACCTGCATTCAGCCAGCGTAGTGGACTCTAGGCTAAACACTTTGAGTCTGAAAGGAGGCCTTGGACAGTAAAAAATAAAAATAACGAGTCACTCTCATAACTCCACAGTAGGGTAAATATACCCTGTATCGTGGGTACCATGGACACACACAAAGACAGAAACACAAACACCACAGAGAGCAAAAATTTAAACTCATCATTCAAATTTACCACTTCGCCAATCGAACCCGGGACGCTCCGATCGGCAGTCTGGCATAGTAACCATTGCGCCAGACAGGTCGTATAAATGCTAATCCATACTAATATTATAAATTTGAAAGTAACTCTGTCTGTCTGTCTGCTACTCTTTCACGCTTAAACCACAGAACCGATTTTAATGAAATTTGGCATAAACATAGAAAGGACGTTGAAAAAGGACATAGGCTTCTTTTTACCGCGGTAAAATATCTCATTCCCACAGGAACAAATGAAATGAATGAAATGCGCCGTGTAGTGTTATAAATACACTACATGGTATTACTTACTTCATTCACGTTCATTAACATATTTTATAACTTATATCCTTTTGTTTGATTCTTATACTTTGCTTTTCCTTTATTAATTCTTTACAAAATTATTTACTTTCTGTGTCTGTTTATTTACATTTTGACGCAGCTATCAAAATTGTCATGTCTGTCTTTTATGTTTCTTTTTTTTTTAATTCGTTTTACGGCATTGTATAAAAATCCTTTTAGCCATTCAATATTAAATGAAAAGAAAAAATTTATGTTTCTTATTTCATTTCATAGATTAATAAAGTATAGTATTGTCTTTGACTTATTCATGATTTTTTTTTATATTAGCCCGTTAATCAATATTTTAATCTATACATAAAGCTGAAGAGTTTGTTCGTTTCGTTCATTTGTATGTTTGTTTGAACGCACTAATCTCAATAACTACTGTTTCCAATGGGCATGATGACAGATTTTCAAATACCTTTCCTTATTGTAGGTACACGTCTCCTAGTTTCGAAAGTTAGTTTATTTCAGCAATTAACTCAACTTTTAACGTAAATTAATGTATTTTCTGCTATGTAATTTGAATTAAACGCGAAAACGCTCGTAGGTGTCATGGCGTCGGCTTGCTCGTCAAACTTCAAGCAACACGATGACATTAACTTAGGCGTGACGTCATTCCTTTTGATTGGCGTTTCAGATAACATGGCCGATTGCTGTATTTAATACTTTTATTTTATTGAAAATCTTATTAATCTTAATGTTTATATTAAAACGGGATCATATTTTAGAACTTTTTTAGCATATATTTTTCTGTAAAAGCGTTTATTCCCTGATTCTTTAATAGTGTCATCATGCCTATTGAAAAAATCTTTTTGTGTTGGATAGTCCATTTATCGGGGAAGGCTTTTTTTAAAGGCAGACGGGCCACGTGGTGTCAAGCGACACGGGCAACCCCAGGGAAGCCACCCGAGGGCTTTAGGCTATTTACAGATACTTCAACTCAGTTGTGCGCGCGGCGCTATGTGTGGGTAAACCTGTATATACACAGTGACTTTGTGTGCGTGACAAGAGGTACAGTGAAGTTGCTCGGACGATCACGGCCGCGTCACTGTCACACAAGTTAAAGCTGCATAATTACTAGCCCACGCACACATAGCGCCGCGCGCACAACGAGTTGAAGTATCTCTAACATCATGCTATGACTAATACCAAAGTACACGCGGACGAAGTCGAGGGCGGCCACTAGTAGCAAAATAAAGGCACTTTTTTCTTAAGGTAGAAACTTTCTACCATATATAAAAGTTGAAGTAATAAATTTTATATAGGTGGTATTAACCGGTAATTGGGGGATGAGCTTCCCGCGTCCGTAGGTTCCAACCTGTTCGCGCCAATTAAGTCATTTCACCTCCCTCCCCTTCACCCTCCCTCTCTTTCCCGCAAGCGCACTATTATATAATATGGGTCAGGAAGAATCATCATCAGTCTGCCTTCGTCCCGCCGCCGACGCGCCCGCCGCCGACGCGCATGCAAGTCCTCTCGTGACAAGTGACAACCGCACCGCAAGCCACCTAACACGTGGTCATCAGACTCGCCGCATCGCCGCCATCACCGCTGTCAATAGTTTGTGATTTAACTGACTCAAAGTGTATGGTGCAAGGCACCTATAATAGTGTGAGTGTGAAAGACAACATCAGTTCCCGGGCAAGAGAAGGCTTCATCAGTACACGAGCATACCATCTGCTCCAGACCAAGGTTAGTGCGCTCCCTTTATCAATCCTTCTCGTTTTTCCACCTTTAATTCGACACGCAACTTACAGTCCACAATTCCTACACCCGCAGAGGGGGACCACCCTCCTTTCCACCCTTTATTCCACCACCATTTTTGGTCATATCGAACTGGAGGTCCCCCCTTTCTCCAACAATTCTGGTCCTTGTCGAGCCGGATTCCCTCCAATATTTTGGTCCAGTCGAGCCTGAGTTCGAATCAATAGTTTAGTAACTTCACCCGGGTTAATTATTTAATCTCATAAATACGCATACATATGTATTTCATGTAATATATTATAAGTGCCTATTCATATTTATTTTTGCAAATAAGTATTATATCTACGATTATTTTATATCCCGCATATAACGCACCGCTCACGTAGGTATATTATTCTTTTTGCAAAGCGCACCGCACCATTCGCACCATTATTTACCTATATTTGTAATCGAAATTACACCTCATAGGTACGCATTCTATTTTTCATTAATTGAAGTCCGCCATATTTGTGTTTGCCGGAGCCGACGCGACCGGCGATCGTTGTTTCGCTAGTAACTACCTACGTAATCATTCATTCATTACGCCATACATAATTTTTATAATTTCAACTGTTTTAACTGATTTATCTTGTTCACGACAAAATGTCTACTAAAGGTAAAATTGTATCTGAAACGGTTTCAAATGACGAAATTAGTTTGAAAATATTAATTGCAAAACGAAATTCTATTTACGAACGTTTACAACAAATTTATGATTTATCTATAAGTGCATTAAGTTCGTCAGACGCACAGGACGCATTTCTTGACACGGCATCTGACCTTGAATACTTGCGTACCGAGTTCAAGGACACGTTAGAATCTTATAATGTTACAAATTTAAAATTAAATCCAAACGCGCAAGTAGATTTCGGATCGTGGAAATCTTTTCATGATCTATATAGTCGTATTAAAAGTCAAGTGTCCAAATTAAACGCTCCATATTCATCTTCAAGTAAATTACAGAATAGTTTACCTACAAAAATTATACCGTCGCTTCCGCCCATAGAATTACTTTCTTTTAACGGGGACATACGACACTGGTCTATGTTCTACCAACAATTTAAAACATTAGTTCATGATAATCAGCAATTAACAGATGCTGAACGCGTTTATTATCTTGTTAGTAAACTTAGTGATAAGGCATTAGCAGTCTGCTCAGGCTTAATGCCTACAGCGGAAAACTATTCTGTGATATGGAACGCGCTCATACGTAGATATAACGACGAGCGTGCGCTCGCGACTACCTACGTCAGTCAGCTGTTAGAACTGAAGAACGTAAACACTAACACATCCGCTGGTTATCAAATATTTATGGATAAATTTGATGCTTCTATTAACGCTCTTAAGCAACTTAATATTGATGACATATCTGATTTTCTGTTTCTAAATATCGCGCTTAGAAAATTAGATAACGATACCGTAAAGTCGTTCGAAATGTCATGTCGCAACGTAAACATACCGAAATATTCCGCTTTGGTTCAGTTTTTACATGACCAGAATAGGGCTTTATGCCATACAATAAATACTTCGCATAATATGTCTAACAATAATAAAATTAAAGGTAATTTGGTTCCCGCTCCCGCTAAAAATATAAGCAAAACTTTTATTAATACAGATTCGAATCGGTCATGTATTTTCTGTAAATCGGGTGATCACGAACACCTATTTGTCTGTCCGCATTTTTTTAAAATAAATGCACAGGACAGGTACAATTTTGTAAAACGAAATAAATGTTGCACTAATTGTTTAAGTAATAAACACGCCACTCCTTTTTGTAAGTCACAGCGTAGATGTAGGTATTGCTCCCGCTCGCACCATACGCTACTTCATTTTGTTAGTAGTAGGAATAAGGTCGATCAGCCTTCGGTAGAACAAGGTCCAGGAGAAAAAAATGCATCCACGTCATGTAACGTTTCGCGCGATTGTGGTAATGCGCCGCACCGCACTACATTATTGGGGACTGCGAAGATTAAAGTTTGTACTAAATACGGACACCAATATTTGTTGCGTTGTTTAGTGGACCCTGGCTCGCAATGCGATTACATTACGAAACAGTGTTGCAAACGGTTATACCTACCGATATCAAATAAAACACCAGTTAAAGAGGCGCAAGGAATCGGTGGAGTATCGCAGAAGATTTTAGGTGTTACTTCTTTGCAGTTTAGCTCCCGCTTTGATGAAAATAAACTTTATCATATTGAACCGCTAGTTGTTCCCGCTATAACTGGACAATTACCCGAGTCGTTAATAGACGTTTCGAAAATTAATTATATAAATAATTTACGTTTAGCTGACGATCAATTCCATACACCAGGTGACATTGACGTTTTATTAGGGGTTAATACTTATTTACAAATTTTGTTAACTGATAAAATAATTAATTCGCAATCGCCGAGTGCCATAGAAACGTCACTAGGATACATAATAATGGGAGACGCAGATATCGACTTTCCTACATGCATTCCGCGTTCTTTAGTTTCTTATCCTACTCGTATTGATAAAAGTCAAACGTCGCTCATGCATTCGCTCGAAAAATTTTGGAAGTTAGAGGAGCTGCCGCAAAAACCTTATTTGAGTCCTGATGAACAGGAATATGAGAATATTTATACTTCCACTACTCGTCGCAGTTTGAACGGACGATGTGTTGTCGCCCTGCCCTTCAAGGACACGCCTGATAAGAGATTCTTTTATAACCGCTAAAAAACGCTTCTCGCTCCTAGAGAGACGTTTTAAATATATGTCCCGATCTTCGCTCCCGCTACAATGACGTCATTCAAGAATACATCAACAAGGGTTATTTATCATTGGTTGCTTCAAATAATTCTACGGAACCTTGCTTTTATCTCCCGCACCACCCTGTCATACGTAATGATAAAAGTACAACTAAATTGCGAATAGTACTCGACGCAAGCGCTAAGTCAGATAATGACATTTCATTAAATGATATTTTACATAGTGGGCAAAATTTACAGTCTGATATTTTTAATATTTTAATAAACGTACGAGTTTATCGCATCGCCTTTTTTGCCGACGTTAGACAAATGTATTTAAGCATTGAAGTACAAAAATCGCACCGCGCGTTTCAACGCATTCTTTATCGCTTTTCTAATGAGGAAGACATACAAACATACGAATTTAATCGTGTGACTTTTGGTTTACGCTGTTCGCCTTTTCTTGCGCTCCGCACATTACGTCAGTTGGCTTCCGAGGAGAGGGAGTCCTATCCTTTGGCTGCTTCGGTGGTCGAACGAGATATTTATATGGACGATATCGCGTCCTGCGCGCCCTGCGTCAACAGCGCCGTTGACGTAGCCACTGAACTAATTCAAATGTTTCAGCGTGGAGGATTTGAATTGGTTAAGTGGACTAGTAACAGTTCAGAGCTTTAACAGCACATCCCCGCAACGCACCCTCAGCTTGACGAGGTCTCATTCGACGACCAAAATATTTTTAAAATATTGGATCTTCGTTGGCACCCCGCAACTGATTGTTTTTCTTTTCTAGTTTCGCCGCCGCCGCTCGCTTGTACCAAGCGTTCTATTTTATCCGCAACCGCTCGCTTGTATGATGTTCTGGGGCTCGTGGGTCCAGTAATTCTATTCTCTAAGCTTCTCATTAAAACCTTATGGGTTCTCAAACTTGACTGGGACCAGGCTCCGCCCGCTCACGTTGTCACTGCATGGCAACAATATATTTCAGAGTTAGCTTTGATATCGAAATTAAAGTTTCCTCGCCATATGGGTATAAATAAGAATTCGCAAGTCTCGCTAGTCGCGTTCGCCGACGCCAGTGAAAGGGCGTATGGCTGCGTGATTTATGATTTATTCGCACATCGTTAATGATGATGACTCACTAGTGATAACGCTACTAATTTTATTGCTTCACGTTCATACTTGAATGAACTTCATTCCTTTTTACGTTCAGACGAATATTATAAAGTATTTAATCAGGTCCTTTCTGATAACCGCATCACATGGAAACTTAACCCTCCAAACGCTCCACATTTTGGTGGGCTTTGGGAGTCAAATATAAAGATAGTAAAGTATCATTTATTTCGCGTCATAGGTAAGCAAATCCATCACATATTAAATTCACGACCGCTTTACGTGTTAAGTAGCGATCCGGCGGAACCTACTGCACTTACGCCCGCGCATTTCCTCGCTGTTAATCCACTTGGATGTTTACCCGCCGCTGATCTTAGTAAGGAACGCATTAATCTTTTATCACGTTTTTCATTGCTTGATTCGATAGTTCAGTCATTCTGGAAGCGCTTTAGATCAGAATACTTACATACACTACAAGCAAGAGAAAAGTGGAATAAACATTCTATTAATTCCATTTCTGTAGGAACCGTTGTTCTTATCGATATGGATAACGCTCCGCCTCTTCAGTGGCCGCTAGGCGTCGTCACTGAACTGTTTCCTGGTAGGGATGGTGTGGTGCGCGTTGCACAAGTGAAGACTAAGAGCTCCACTTTGCAGCGGCCCATTGTTAGACTTTGCCCTCTACCAACACAATAATATTTCTATATGCCTATGTAGTTTATATTTTATAAGTTATAGTTTAAGTATAAATTCTTATCCCGCTATTATAATATTTTTATTAATTTACTAATTATATTCATCGCATCGCCTCTGTTCACCGCATATATAGTTTTTTCTACATGATATTAACTCCGCTGTATATATTTATGTTTATTTTTTTTATTTTTTTTAATTCGCTATTTGAGGAGACCTCAAGGCCGGGGGGATGTTCGCGCCAATTAAGTCATTTCACCTCCCTCCCCTTCACCCTCCCTCTCTTTCCCGCAAGCGCACTATTATATAATATGGGTCAGGAAGAATCATCATCAGTCTGCCTTACTAGTCTGCCCGACGCGCATGCAAGTCCTCTCGTGACAAGTGACAACCGCACCGCAAGCCACCTAACACGTGGTCATCAGACTCGCCGCATCGCCGCCATCACCGCTGTCAATAGTTTGTGATTTAACTGACTCAAAGTGTATGGTGCAAGGCACCTATAATAGTGTGAGTGTGAAAGACAACATCAGTTCCCGGGCAAGAGAAGGCTTCATCAGTACACGAGCATACCATCTGCTCCAGACCAAGGTTAGTGCGCTCCCTTTATCAATCCTTCTCGTTTTTCCACCTTTAATTCGACACGCAACTTACAGTCCACAATTCCTACACCCGCAGAGGGGGACCACCCTCCTTTCCACCCTTTATTCCACCACCATTTTTGGTCATATCGAACTGGAGGTCCCCCCTTTCTCCAACAATATCTGGTCCTTGTCGAGCCGGATACCCTACACAACCCTTTGAAACCCTACACGTATCCCCCGAATGGTGCTAATCAGGAAGCCAAACGCCGAACAACAGGCGGCGGTTAAATAACCTGTAATCTCGACTAGATCGAGGCGGTTACGGGGACCAAGAGGAATTAAATACCCTCTGAACAACCCGACGAAGAAGGTAATGGGAACCCACTTCGATTATCTCCCAAGAGAACTTCAATGCAAAACAGGAATATATGTACAGCGACGTCTAGCCATCCGACTGACACCCGGCGCTCATCGATACCCGGGTCGATGAGTGTGAAATATGCGACCGAAGACTCGTCGGGAGCGCGTCAACAGGCTTCCGACGTAGTTAATGCTACTGCTGACAATAAAACCATATCAGCTCGCCTCAACCATCGCATAGGAACATGGAACGTAAGAGGTATACTTAAGCCAGGAAAATTGTCCATTATAGAAAGGGAAATGAAAACTCATAACATCTCGCTACTAGGGATTTGTGAAACCCACAAAAAAGGTTCAGGTCACTTTAGGACGGATAACGGGAACACTGTGTACTTCTCCGGACACGCAACAGAGAGCAAAAATGGAGTCGCATTAATGATACCCGATAAAATAGCAGCTTGCGTAACTGGCTATAACACCATAAATGACAGGATGATGACAATCCGCTTAAACTGTAAACCTCTTCCACTTAACATCATACAGGTCTACGCACCTACTGCGCAATCATCACAGGAAGACATCGACGCATTTTACATCACTCTCCAGGAAACAATCGACAAAATACCTAGTCGGGAGGTACTCATTGTACAAGGAGATTGGAATGCCAAAATTGGGGATACAACAGCTGACGATCATATCCGTCACATAATTGGGAAATATGGTCTTGGACAGCGAAATGAAAGGGGTGAAAAGTTTATAGACTTCTGTATATGCAACAACCTAACGGTGACAAACACACTTTTTCAACACCATACACGCAGACTATACACTTGGATATCCCCAGGAGATCGTTTTCGGAACCAAATAGATTTCATCACTATCAAAAATCGCTGGAGGTCATCCATTACAAACTCGAAAACGTTTCCCGGTGCGGATTGTGGATCAGATCATCAACTCTTGGTCGCAAACCTACGCATGCGTCCTAAGGCAGCACGAAAGCCCAATAAACGCGCAATCCGTCCTTCCCCACATCAAATAAAACACCTAAGGGTAAAGGCGGAAGCAGAACTCACTGCCATTACCAACACAGATGATCCAGAGCAACAATGGGATGAACTACGAAATCAAATCTATAAAATTTTGGATTCATTACCTAAACAAAACAAAATTAAGAAAGATTGGATATCAGATAAGACCTGGGCTGCCATAGAAAGAAGAAAACAGCTCAAAAGCGGAGAAATCTCTGAAAGCGCACAAAATGAATATGTAATCTTAGGTAGACAAATCCAAAAATTGTGTAGACAAGACATAAACCGCTATTATGAAGAGGTATGTAAAGAAATCGAACACCACGCAGACAAACATCAAGCTGCCGATCTATTCAGGAAAATCAAACAAATTACTCGTAGCTTCAAGATATCGTCCTGGATCATCAATGACAAAGACGGCAACCCAATTACCGATATCAATAAGGTAGGAGAAAGGTGGAAGGAATACTGTTCAGACCTGTACCAAGATAAACAAAAACAGAACATCCAAATAAATAGTTGTGAAAAAGATCTACAGATGGAGCTAGAACCAGATATTCTCCGTTCAGAAGTGGAAAATGCCATACTAAAACTTAAAAACAATAAATGCCCGGGCCCTGACACTATCACGTCTGAAGTTCTAAAGGCTCTTGGAGACAAAGGAGTGACAAGTCTACATACTATTTGTAACACCATATGGAAATCCTGCAAGTGGCCACTAGATTGGGTACACTCTAGAATAACTCCACTTCATAAAAAGGGATCAGCAAGAGATTGTGGAAATTACAGAACAATAGCCTTAATATCCCATGCCAGCAAAGTCCTTCTACAAATAATAAACAACCGTCTCCGATCTTACCTTGACTGGCAAATTCCACAAGAACAAGCGGGTTTCGTGAAAGGAAAGGGCACCAGAGAGCAGATTGTCAATATCAGGCAAGTCATAGAGAAATGTTATGAGTACAACATCCCTGCCGTGATATGTTTTGTAGACTACCAGAAGGCCTTTGACTGCGTGAGGTGGAATAAACTATGGGAAGTTCTTAAGACAGCTGGCGTTCCCCATCATCTCATTTTGCTGGTAAGAAATCTTTATGAAACTGGTTTTGGAACTGTGAAAGTCGATACCATCACATCAAATCGTTTCAAATTCGAAAAAGGAGTACGCCAAGGATGCGTCATCTCTCCGATCCTATTTAACATCTATGGTGAACATATCATGCGCGAAACCCTATATGAATGGGATGGCGGTATCAAGATAGGCGGATTTAAGCTATCCAATTTGCGGTATGCAGATGATACCACACTATTTGCTTCATCAGAAATCGAAATGCATGAACTTTTAGAGCGGCTACAAAAAGTAAGCTCGAATTTTGGTCTATCTATAAATAAAAATAAAACCAAAGTCATGCTTATCGACCGCTTTGCGTCACTCCAACAAACGACTCTGCTTAACAACTACGAAACGGTTAATGAATTCCAATACCTAGGCTCAGTCATCAGCAATAAAGGTACCTGTGAACCGGAAATCTGGCGCCGAATAGGCATGGCGAAAACAGCAATGAACCAACTCAATAAAATATGGAAAGACAGAAGAATCACCAAACGCACAAAAACTCACTTAGTTCGCACGCTTGTCTTCTCCATATTCCTCTATGGCTCGGAGTCGTGGACACTCAAAGCGGCTGACAGACAAAGAATAGACGCTTTTGAAATGTGGTGTTGGCGACGCATGCTAAAGATTCCCTGGACAGCTTTCCGTACCAATGCCTCCATACTAAAAGAATTGGACCTCGAACGTTCCCAGCGACTATCCAGCACTTGCCTGCACCGCATTCTCACTTACTTTGGACACATATCACGAAGAAACGCGAATAACCTGGAAAAACTAATGGTGACAGGCAAAGTTGAAGGCAAGAGGCCAAGGGGACGCAGCCCAAAAAGATGGTCAGACCAAGTATCTCAACACCTGGAGATACCACTAAGCGCGGCAATCCATCAGGCCACCAACCGCGACAAATGGAAAGAGACCATACGCTACGTACAGCAGCGAAGTCACGATCCTCAGCACTGAGGGACCGATAGAAGAGAGATTAACCGGTAATTATCATGACGGGTGTACTTAAAAAATGTATGATGCGTGTTCGCCTCAATTAAATGTTAGTTACATAGCTTAATATTAATTAATGTTCTATGTTACTCAAAGATACAGGACCCACAATTTTAATAAAGCCTAAAGATCCTCCGTCTCGGCTTTAATTATTTCAGAAAAGACGTTGCAACAAAATTGGAAAAGATCCTAATGGAAATACGAACCGGGAACGTGATTGGTAATCTTGAACTAGTAATTTGTTGCCTCCAGCAGCTAAATAAGGTTTGAAGTTGCTATTGGCGGAAACAGCTGTAATAGTTTTAGGTGGCACAGTGTTCCGAAAAGAGTATTAAAAAAAATGTATTATTAATTATATTAAATTATTAATAATTAATAATATAGACGCGAACGTTTACATGTTTGGTTGTTTGGATGAATCTTTGTTGCTAATTCAGGCACAACGGAAACAGGATCCAGATGAAATTTGGTAATTTTTATACCTCTTTTCCCGGAATAAAAAAATAATCATGATACTCAAATCAAACAAAAGAAGCCGGGCCAGATCACCTTAAAATAATAAGCCGTTGGTCACTAACACAATTTTAATATTTTAAGTATCTACTAGCTGGGGATAGAATAGTACACTGGACCTCCTATACGGCAAACGGGCTTGGTGACCACTGCGC
Source organism: Pyrgus malvae (assembly GCA_911387765.1). Classification (NCBI taxonomy): domain Eukaryota; kingdom Metazoa; phylum Arthropoda; class Insecta; order Lepidoptera; family Hesperiidae; genus Pyrgus; species Pyrgus malvae. Next base: position 6,652,332 of record OU426951.1, read on the forward strand.
CTTACGGTCGTCGACCAATTTTTTATTTATTTGTAGTTCATCCTTATTATAAGGGAACCGGGAGACATGTACATGGAGGATCATGGCTGAACATGACAGATGTTCACGCGCTGGAGCCAGAATGTTGCACCACGTGATCTGTCATCTATCCACGTGATTAGGTATCCTTGACAGGGTGTGCAGAGTTATTTATGTTACCCAACCCTCTCTCCACGCTTGGATAACCTGGAGCTTACTCCACCACCACGCTACTATGCTAAAACGGCACCTGAAGACAATGAATGATAAAAAAATGGATATGGACACATACACAACACCCAGGCCGAGAACAGAATTTTAAACTCATAGTTGAAATTTCTGCTTCGCCGGGAATCTCACCCGGGACCCTGCGATCGGCAGTCTGGCATGGTAACCACTACGCCACACGGGTCGTCAAAGGAAGGTGTGCCTTAAAATCCTTTTAGAGTTTTTGGGTTTCTAACACTATATAAACGTGTAAACACCTATCGGAATCTAAACTGAGCTCCTTTAGATTATGAAAACTTCTCGTAAATTTATCCCTTAAATAGGCTTAAATGATTGGAACTTACAATTTCTGTCACCATTTTTGTCTCTAGGCATAAAATTACGTAAGACAGAAAAATTCTAGAATTCACATTTAAATAAAAAAGGTATTCGCATATTTGTTACAATATCGAAAAATCGAGTTCTTAAATGTAAACTATTTTAAGCGTTCGCCTCCTCGGTTAGATAGCTATTAGGAAACGTATACTTAAACCCACATTCCAGCAATTTCTAATAATAGTAGAACATTAAAACCCTGGGGAATGGTAATACTACGCCATTACTAATAATTTCTACGTCTTCGAACTACATTTAGTGGGAATGACTATTATTTTATATTTTAAAATGGTAATACGGAAGTACTATTATTTGAGAACCTTTGTTTCAGGAATCCTTAGTTGTTTAAGATTTAAATGTTATAATCCAATAGTACGATATTTATTTAATTATTTAATCATCAAAGAGCATCATCAAGTTTACTGGGTTTGAGTCAAGTAACGCCTCATTCTATTAATAACATAAGGTTTTTAATGATAATGATCGTATAGTTAAATAAGTTACAGCAATTTTTTGTAGTTAAGAAATATCTATAAATCCCTCTCACTTGTGAGAAGGAGACCTGTGCCCAGCAGTGGGACATAAAAAAGGTTGAAAAAAAAAAGCCAAAATCATAATTCCAAAATCGCGTGACGATTAATAAAACGCTTGCCAAAGTTTGTTATTAATATTTTAAACCATTTTCGGGCAAGTGTTCCAGAGTGTCACTAAGTGCATCTGTGCAAGCGACACGCTATTACACTTGCATGTTAATAGATTTTGTAACGAAAATGGAGGGAAATGAATGGTGAATTCAGATTTTTCATTATGGTCAGCAGTGCCTCATACATGATCAAAAATTCATTTTTTTTAAAATGAAGTTACAAATGGGCATGTAGGTTATATATTTCATATAAAGCTATCTAAGCTCGATAAAAAATTTTAGAGTTAGACTTAGAGTACTTATTTTTTTTAATAAATATTTTTTTTAAATAACGATTCACACTCATAGCCCCACAGTAGGGTAGTTATACCCTGTGTCGTGGGTGCCATGGACACACACAAAGACAGAAACACAAAACCCCCAGACCGAGAACAGAAATTTAGACTCATCATTCAAATTTCTGCTTTGCCGGGAATCGAACCCGAGACCCTACGATCGGTAGACCGGCATGGTAACCATTACGCCACGCGGGTCATCAATTCAATTAATTTTGAAAAGAAATGAAACAACATTCAAATACGTATTTCTTTAAGTACGCAATGCCATATTTGAATATCGAACTAGAATTGAAAAAAAAAACTACTCTAAAACTACATGAAAAAAAACTCGTAAGGAAAAATTTCTTTGACAAACATGGTACCATACCATACTGTACATTTGTGTGTGAAAATATGTAAGTAGTCATTTATTTTCGTCTCTACAAAATCGACTTCTTATTTATTGACAACAAGGGAATGGGCATGATGACAGATTTTCAAATATCTTTCCTTATTGTAGGTACACGTCTCCTAGTTTCGAAAAAAAGTTTATTTCAGCAATTAACTCAATTTTAACGTAAATTAATGTATTTTCTGCTATGTAATTTGAATTAAGCGCGTAAACGCTTGTAGGTGTCATGGCGTCGGCTTGCTCGTCAAACTTCAAGCAATACGATGACATTAACTGAGACGTGACGTCATTCCTTTTGATTGGCGTTTCAGATAACATGGCCGATTGCTGTATTTAATACTTTTATTTTATTGAAAATCTTATTAATGTTAATGTTTATATTAAAACGGGATCATATTTTAGAACTTTTTTAGCATATATTTTTCTGTAAAAGCGTTTATTCTCTGATTCTTTAATAGTATCATCATGCCCTCACTGCCTCGCAACCTAACAGTACAACTACCACCAATATACTATATTCCAATGTTGAACACCTAGTGTTGAAACTGTAAGTCATTAGCCTTGTACTAGTTTACCAATTACTTCAGACTGTGATACTAAAGCTCAAAATATGCTAGTCACATGCACTCTTACTACATTATTCTGAAACACGCTTTTGAGTTACTCGTAGCAAGTTGCGTTTCGTAGCGCTCCGTAGCACATTGCTACGTGATTCGTAGTGTAGAGATTTTACAATGTACCTACATAGTTTTGTTTTAAGTTTACTATGTCAGCTTAAGAAACTAGTTCTTTTCAATACTGGAGAAGCATTTTGATTAAGTTTATTTAAATATAGTTTACTTTGTACAGTCATTTACACGTTTGGAATGCAACATTGCTAATTACCGCAGAATTCTTATAATAATTCATATATGCTTCGAGAGTAGAAAGTGCATAAAACTACGTTCGGTATATACTCCAACAAAGTTGGAGTAGATTGGATAATGTTGGAGGAGACCTACGGAGGGTCCTCTACGACCCGCTATATGTTATCACCCACTTACCACCACGAAGCCAGCAGCACTTTTTTACTTGTTTGTCTCCTCTTTGAAGTGAGAGGGATTAAGGTCGTAGTCGCTGGTCGTAATATTATATTTACTAAGTGAAATAAAAGTAACTGGACGACCGAGCGTTGCTCGTAATCGAAAAAATCGAATAAAAGCTCGTATCGTTGCTAAATTTATTTTCTTGATTTACTTTCAAGCGAAACACTCATTTGCTTAGTGTTACTTAACAACGCCATCTGAAATATCTCCAATAAAAAAATATTCACAAATAATAAAAAATACACGCAATATGGTTTTGATTAAAGTTTGAACCCGTGTCTCTAGTTCCGCAGTGAGCTCACATAACCATTCTGCCAAGGAAACTTTAATTCAATGAACGAAGTTTTTATAGAGCGCTTTCAAATCAACATTTTCATTTCTTTGAACCTCGAATTGGCATATGGCGTTTGACGGCGTTCTACGCCATCATATTATTAATACTCTCCAATAGATGCCAGGAAGAGTCGAATCTTTTAGTTTATATTTAAGTTGATTATTGCAGAAAACGTTTTTTTTTATAATTTAAAATTTCTAAATATAAAATTAAGTTTTTAACAAAAAAATAGAACCGACTTCAAACGGTAAAAAATATAAAATTGTTCAGTACCTACTTCTTCTTGCTTATGGTACCTAATGACTCTTAAAACTATTTTTGGAGTCGGGCCCTTACTAAAATGTCGTACTATTCGTTCTAAATGGGCACCGACAGTACAGACAGTGGGACAGTACCTACTTGCTTATGGTAATGACTGTTAAAACTATATTGGAGTCGGTGCCCATTCAGAACGAAAGGTGCACTATATTTACTAAGACAGGATATTTTTGATTTTACTAAGGGCCCGTCTCCAAAAATAGTTTTAAGAGTCATTACCATAAGCAAGAAGAAGTAGGTACTGAACAATTTTATTTTTTACCGTTTGAAGTCGGTTCTATTTTTTTGTTAAAAACTTAATTTATTTCACTCTTTTTAGTAATTTTAATAATTCTAAACATATGTATAAGCATAATATGTAATTGTAAATTTTTTCACTTAACTTCTAAACGTTAAAGAGATACTTTTTATTATCTTGTTTATCTAATAGCCGTCTTGTAGCCTGTAAGAATACTACTATCAGTCCACTTGAACGTATAAATTAATGAAAGAATTTGCTCTCAGCTCCTAACCGTTGAGGAGTTGTACTTTCAATCATCAGCTTAGCAACATGAGGTAATAATTACCGGACATAAATATTTGTATTATGTTAAAAAATATGACTAAAAGAATGTGTGTGCCTATTAAGTTTCAGTGTTTCCCTCGATTTCCCTAGTATCACATCATCAGATTTTGCCATGGTGGCAGTTGGACCACCTCAGGAATGTAAGATTTCCAACAAAAAACCATTTATTGAAAGAATTTGCTCTCAACTCCTAACCTTCGTAGTACCTTCCATCATCAGCTCAGCAACATGATATGATGATAATTATACAAAAATGCCTGTTTTGGTTTAGTAAAAATATGATAATCATTTGTTGTGCTGTAAAATTTGAATGTTCCCTTCGATTTCTCTGGGATCCCTGCATCAGACTTTGACTTGGTGACAGTTGGACCACCTCAGGAATGTAAGATTTGGAATAAAAACTATTTATTGAAAGAATTTGCTTTCAACTCCTCACTGTTGCAGTACCTTCCATCATCAGCTCAGCAACATGAGATGATGATTACTATGCACAAATATCTCTTATGCTTCAGAAAGTATAAGAAAATCAATGTGTGTGCCTATAAAATTTGAGAGTTCCCCTCGATTTCCCTGGGATCCCATCATCAGATCCTGATTTAGTGACAATGGGACCACCTCGGGAGTATAGTATAGCATACAAACAAAAAAAGAATTTTGAAAATCGGTCCACAAACGGCGGAGTAATCGGTGAACATATATAAAAAAAATACATACAGCCGAATACAGTATCTCCTCCTTTTGGAAGTCGGTAAAAAACCTAGCTGGATCGATTTATCACCCCCGAAACCAGGGTACTAAACATCAAAATCTTTGGAGCCGTTTCCGAGATTCAAAAAATATGTTTATGTAGGTATATACAAGAGTATTAGATAGATTATATAATATGCTTGTGACGTATTCTAAGTCAACATTTATAAAAACTGAACAATTGAACCAAAATGGTATAATGCAGCGTTTTTTATTTATCATCAGGTTGTAAACTGTGTGGCAAAATGAATTTTCGTGTATAATGAATCTATCTAGAGCAGCGTTCTATCAAAACGGTCCTATTCACAGTTCCGTAAAAAATGTGGAAAGTGAAAAATGAAAACATCACAAACACGTACCCCTCCCCCGCGGTATTGTCACACTACCACCCATAGCGGGCAAAATGACATTGGGCAAAGAGTTCGGAGCAGATGTTCACGTAGCTATTTTACATGATTATGCGACGGAAAAAAATCTTCCAGGTTTTTTGGAATTCCTTTATGCCGTTTTATCGTTTATGAAATGAGTGACTGAGTAATATTTTTCAGTAAATATGTTTTAAGTTCTTTTTTGAACTCAAACTTGCTTGTCGGTAGGTAATGTGCTCAAGAGAGCACTTAACACTTGGTGGTTTACATACTCACATAGTAGTAGTTAAATAATGAAAAAAAATCGGTTGTCTATTAAGTCGGTTTACTGACGATAGTTGAACGTGACAACGTCATAAAAAAATACTTGTTGTTTTAAACAATTGACACTACATTCACTTTTCACTGCACTTCATACTTGACGAAAACATGTAAATGTATTATTGTATAGCAGCTGCCCACGCGGACGCATCGCTCACTCAAGTAGGAGAGAGACAGATGTCGAACGCTGCCGAACGCGGAGGCCGATTGTGCCTCTTTGTCGCTCGTTCCGCGCTCTCGCTTGCACTTCAAGCCTTAAATGGAACGCCTCAGAGCGAGGTAACGCCGCACGAGTCATGTTTTTTCGTGCATGCAGCCGGCTCCGTCGAATTATAAGACGTTGTCACGTCAAAAGAATCTTATCTTAATCGGTTTGCTTTAATCCAGCAATTGCTACTGAGGATATAAAAGGAATTAAAATTCATTATGGCGATTACCAGATACATAATTTGTGATAAATGAAAAAAATAAAAGTCAACGAACCGTGTTGAATAAGGAATTGTTGTACAACTTAGCCAGATCGATGTAAAGAAGAATTAAATTCACTTCTTAAAATTGTAAATAGGTGTAAAAAAATAGGCTACGTCTCAAATAATTATAGGGAGATTATAATAAAACTAATTTATTTATCATTCTTATTTTTTTTATTTTTCTTATAGCCATCAAAAATTCCTACAACCATAGACTAATCTATGATATTCAAACAGCGGATATGGCGAAAATATTTCAAAACTCCGCCATTTTCCGCTTGTGATTGTATGCGTCCAAGTGAAAGAGTGATTTTTTACGTCCGCTCCGAGAAATGTCAGAATAAATGTATGCGCGGAGACGCAAGAAGCATACATTATTGTGTAGAAAACGCATACAATACAATTTTTGTCTTCCAAACGGAACTATGTGTTCATTAATTTTGGTTCTATTTTGCTGTTCATAATAATTCACAGTTAACTATTATACGTTTGCCCCTATTTTGTCACCACGAAAAAATTTTCATCTATCTTGGTACTTTGCCTTTTATAAATAAGAGCTGCAGTTCTAAAACAGAAACTAGGACGCCGAGGTTTATATTTAACTATAAATTTTTCATTCATTGGGTGTGTAAGTCTATAAATAAGTAGAATTTGAAGTAGCCTCTTCGGCCAATATTTTCATAATTTTTCGGGTGGGGGAGTTTTATACTTGAATTATACTTATTTTTTTATTTGAATGGTATAGCAGACGATCATGCAGGCCACGTGGTGTTAAGTGGTCGCTGCAACCCATGTACATCTACATACAACCTCAAGCAAGCATAGGTCTTGTCTGAGGTCGTATGCAGTTGCGCTGCTACTCCGGAGGCTGGTGGTCACCTCAAGTAAGTGTGGCCGACAACTGCACCTTTCCACCGAAACACAATAGAATTGTTTCACGGCAGAAGAGGGTGCAGCCGTGGTACTTCTAATAATAGTTCTACGACCTAAAAATCTATAATAAATACAAAATTTAGTTTGTTAATTAACTTCAAAAAAGACAAGAGTCTCAATCCGGAAGCATCTTTATTTATTTATAATGTTTATTTACTTGTTTGTTTAGTTAGTTTTTTTTTGGTATCGGGGGGAAACCCTTCAAAAGATACCGGGTTATGTGGGATTTGACCTTACTAAAACCCCGTCGGTGGCCTGCCTCTGCGGTTGGGGAGGACTCCGGGATCTCCAGTGGAACAGAACGTTGTCCTCTACGCGCGGCGCCCCGGAACCCACCAAAATAAAGTGTGAAAAATTCGCGTTTGTGCATTTTGACATATATTATTTTAATAATAAATAAATATATTTATATCTTTGGACAAGTCACACAACACCATCTGATTCCAAACTAACCAGCGCTTGTACTATGGTAATCAGAGAGCTGATGAACATACTTATATAATTCTAAATACATACTCGTACTTAAATAGATAAATAAATAATAATAAATATCTTTCGACAATTCACACAACGCCATCTGATTCCAAACTAAGCAGAGCTTGTACTATGGTAATCAGAAAGCTGATAAACATACATATATAATTCTAAATAAATACTTAAATAGATAATTTAACACCCAGACATAGAACAAATAGTCATGTTCATCACACAAATATTTGTCCTGGGTGGGGATCTAACCCACGACCTCACGCTTCGCAGCCGGCTCATCACCCACTGCGCCACGGAGGCTGTCATTATTATCATATATTATTATCATTGTCTGAATTAACACCCAAACACGTTTTGTTTTGTATCTTTTGTTTTATACAACACAAGTTATATTTTGGATTCCTGAATGTAACTAGTCTAAACTAAATTTCACCCACCCACACATAATGATACATAATTTGCAACCGCTGTCATATTTCAAGTAAAACTTGGAAGGATGTTCTCAGTCGAATTGTTTCCGAACAAGGGTGTCTTGCCGCTTGCCAAATAGTTTTGTTTCCCACAAAGTTTACAAGCCGTGAAAGATTAATATGTTTACCACTGTCTGTGCTAAGCGGAGAAGCCTTAAATATATAATGTGGATTGGAGATTTATGTTCGGGATGGAACAGAGATTTGAGAAATTTTAAAGTATATTATTTTGACTTTGTAACTCATCCGCTATTAAAGATGAAAATTTAAGGTGTTGGCAGCTCTGGAAAAGTAGTTTACGGAGGTATAAGCATGCAGTCAACCTCTTTGACGCATGGAAAACTCATTTGGTGGCGATATATTTTTTATTAATATAGTGAGTGGATAGAGAACAATCTCTATTAAATAAGGAATAGAATTAATATATTATCACATCGCCAGCTGTCCGAAGTGTTGTTTCCTAGTGTTGTTCATAATAAACTGACAAACTTAATAAACAAGACTGAACGTCAAGTCTTTACATCGCATCTGTACACGTTTTATTGATAATGATGAAGGTTTAGTTTTATTTTCATTTTTTTAGTTTATTTTTGACTTATATTTGGCTTTAACTATTATTATATCAGCTGGTTTCAACGAATCCGGTGAAAACTGGTTACAAATAGGTTTACTTGACATTGGAAATATCATTACTGAAAGAAAAGAAAAAAGATTTATCTAAAACAACTTTAAAATGACGTAATAATTCCCACATAGGGCGCGGCCTACAAACTCATTTCAACAGCAATGTCCGTAATTAAATAAGAATATTCCGATCTAACAAAAAAATATAAACGATGGCAAAAATGTACCGTCTTCCAATTGATGTTAAAAATCCCCTCAGTCGATGTCTCTAAAAAGTTGGCTAAAGAACTTCACCTAATAGCACCTTGCCATAAAAAGCACTGTGGCCATCAGTCATCGTAAGCACCTGAGAAAGACTTTGTTGTCATGTCCCCTGCAGATCCCAATAATCCATTAACATGTCGACAAAGATTAATATTACAATATAACGACATATGATAGCAGCAATAGCAGAATGTTAAAGACTTCAGTCTCCCTGACACTACTGGCCCCTGCGCTCACCTCGACAATTAATTTGATCACATGACCTGAGGAGCTAGGCAAGTGGCATTCTACTATCGTAAACGCTTGTAGAATAAAATGATAAATGTATGGAATTATCATTTAGCCAACGATTGTGATCACGTGAGATTTCGTTAACTAGACCCTTAAAGCATCAAAGGTACTGACTCACCCATCAGTGGAGAAGGCATTGCGCCTCCCTTCGATACATAATTTTTGTGTCAAATCGGATGCGGGGGGAAGAACGCACACATTTTAATTTTGTCACACATTCACAAATAGTCTTTCATCGCTACAGACGCATACATTTCCAAATATGTCAATTTCAATTAACAACGTCATTTTCTATGCACCGACAAAACTGACACCGACACACACAGACATTAGTATATAAATAGAAGGCACATTATGCATGCACGTTGGGACGAGGGGTTCGCCCGTAAAGGCCACTACTCTGACGGATGTCATACCTGTCAGTACCTGTGATGCTCTAAGACTAGACCCGCTGGACAGACACATCACCTAGATAATGCTGTTGTTTTACTATATTATACTTTTTACTATATAGAATGATAGCTTCTTAGGTATCTCGATTATAGAAAACTAGCACATGCAACACATTTACATATTATTATGTGAGTCTATATTTTCTATGAAGCACACATTAAACAATGCATGTGCTAAGCGTGCCACAACATAAAAATCCATTTCTATGAGTAGTGTGTTGGGAATCAACGTTGGTAGTTGAATAAAAAATGTGACCTTGTAGGGGAAACGCCTATAAAAGCGAGCGCTCCTCTATGGAGCGGGCATTATAACGTTGATACTAGTAGGGGCAGTAACTCTGCCCGTTTGCGTACTAAAATTGTGTATTTGTGCTTACTTATTATTGAATTGTAGTTGTATACGGAAATGTTAATAAGAAACCTTAATCGTTACCTTTAAATTGTATAGAAGACTTTGTGAATTAATTGGAAATTTAAATATTCTGCTTCTGGTTTTTATTCCTAAAAAGTGAGAACGCATTTCTAGAATTTATCTATAGCTTCAAAGATCTAGACTGTGTAACAACCGTCGAGCCAAGTTTGCCCTTTAAAAAGTTGCTAAAAAACAAAAACCACTGGTTAATTTGAACTTATCGTTAAGAAAATTAAACGTAAACCCAGAAAAACTTGCAATAAACTCGTTTACAGTAAAATGCGGATATTAAGATCGCGACGTAAACTTTAACGTTTTCTTTTAACGTATTCTGCCTTTAGGGTTAACATCAAACGCATAAAAATTTATTTGCACCCATCAGAATTTCATCTCGTGTGTCACTGGTTCATACATAATAAAAGGCCCTTTAGTCTAACCCCACTGTTTATGCTTGGATAAACTATCACGGAAAATATTATCTTTTAGGGAAAAAATCGTCAACAGCCCTAAGAAGTTTTAATTTCGCTTCCGTGATGTTTTTCGCAAAGGGGTGCCGTCATTTCCGTTTGCGCTGTCTATTTTATTGTCGTTAACCAAATTCAACATTGCTTTTAACATAAAAAAAAACTTTCTGTAAATTTTGTGCGTTGTATTTAGTTCTACTGATAAAGGCTTATTTGTTAATTCTTTGTTATAAACGTTAGGCTTGGCTCACGATTTCTTCTTTATATGTACCTATTTTAGTTTTTTTCTCGTATATTATTATAAATAAATAACTCGTCAAAATATCTACTTTACTTTAGGAATATACCATGAAAATAAAGCTTATATGACAGTGATTAAATTAGCCGTAGGTTTATTTATTTAATTAATAATTCTTGTACACAGATACTAAAAAAGAAATGGACATTAAATGAAATGAGGCACAAAGGTACTGTTCGGTCCTATAGAAATTTCTTCCAGCAGACCTGTGACTGGAGAGCTGGATTGCAATTGTTGTGTGTGTGTACGCACAGAAATATAATACCATTCAGGCATTTTAAAGATACCACCAAACCAAGGTTAATTATTCTTTCCATTGTTTTCCAAATCAAAGTCAATTCTTTTCAGAAATTCTATTCAGTTACACTTTTAGTTTTTGAATTATTTCATTAAAATCAAGCACAAAAAATTCTTACTTTAATCTTTATAAAGAAAAGTGTAGACTTAGAATATTGATTTCAAGAAATACACATCATTATAATATAACAAATGTTACCCATTATTTAACTTCAAAGAAGTTGTCTCACAGATCAGAAGTCGTTAACGATGCATCCGTAACGTGATCGTGCCCTCCTTATATCAATCTTCGTCGACATCTTAATGGATTAGGAATCTGAGGGGACAGCTCTATATACGAGTAGACAAGGATAACAATGTAAAAATCACCCATAAATACGTTTAATGTTTTAGCTATATACTTGGGAGGTGAAGAGGTGATATACTGTGAGGTAGTACAATTATTATTGTTAGCCCGGGGAAGTACCACCACTGCGCCACTTCTGCCGTGAACCAATTCTATTGTGTTTCGGTGGAAAGGTGCAGTTGCTGGCCACACTTACATACATGAGGCGACCACCAGCCTCTGGAGCAACGCAACTGCATACGATTTCAGACAAGACTTACCTATGCTTCCTTGAGGTTGTATGTAGATGTCCATGGGCTGCAGCGATCACTTAACACCACGTGGCCTGCATGCTTGTCTGCTACTACATTCAAATAAAAAATTCAAAAAAACTTGAAGCGCGCATGCCTCTAGGGTCTATGTATGCAGCTACATAGTTTCTAAACATATTGTCGTGGAGCGCAAGCGGTCTACAATACACCTAAGTAAAACGCCGCAGTAGACTGTACGATGAGTGACCGCTGGTAACAAATAATTGATCTGATTTCCGTGTTTGGAAGACCATGTCATATACCGGTCCCGTGTTTATAGCAAGACAATAACTAAAAGGTTTAAAAACATCCGACAGAAGGGTAGACATTAACTTTTATCTCCACCAAAGCGCATTGGAGTAGCCTGGTAGAGTCTACTCTAGTGAGTTTCTTTACTACAGTGTAGGGACTTTAATTTTGTAAAGCGCATATATACTATACGCTAGGCTTATGTACTGCATGCTAGGTTTAACGGCAGGTGGCTAACCAGCTTTTGAATTATTTCAAACCGTCCATAGTACAGCTATATTATAGCCGACAGACTTTGACGACTGCGCTATAAGGCCAACAATCGCGCCTAGCCAAGGGTGGTCCTTTGAAGCACGAACCTCGCATTATATTTGCCGCTAGCTCTTAGTCACTAACATCGCTTTACAGTGAAAATAAAACAAATCTGAATATGATAATAAAATATTCATACTTTTATTCGGATCCTTACTTATTTCACGAACTCACAAACTCAGTATAGTTTTGACTTCACAAACTACGAGTACATTTATCGAAAATCCTACCCATTGGTTTCAGCACCGTCTCACTGACTGCAAAACTTGCGATTCGATATTAACATAAAACATCAAAACTCGCATTAAAGTGTCCAAATTCGGAGCCCCTGTAGTTCCCCTTCTTGCTCATCGGAGCGTCGGCCAGCGGAGCTGAGTGGTCCAAGTAAGCCGGAAATGAGAGGAAACATGATATAATGAGTAAAAAATAATTTAAAAAAAGGAACCCGATTGCTGAAGATAAAATAAAAAGTAAGAATAAAGTTTTATAAGCGATACACACATAAATAAATCCGAAACTCTCAGAAAACCGCGAATAAAGTCTACATTTAGGGAGTTGATACGTAAACACCTGTTAGCAAATAATGAGTCACTATAAGTTGACATCATGTCTATCACCTATTTGGCATTTAATTATTGTATATTTATGTATGCTTTGTATGTATGTATGTATGTTCTATGTATGTAATATGTATTTTGTATGTATGTATGTATATCACTATTTATTTCTTTTCATTATTTTTACACCAATAACTTTTAAATTACACATTTTCCTGCCTACCGTAAGTTCTCACCATAACCCAGGGTTGACTGGCAGAGAATGCCATTAGGCATTATGTCTTACACTGTAACCCTTATTTTAAAGTGATACCAGTGTTGCCAGATGGACAATCTGAAAATGCGGTGTAATGTACTAAAAATTACAGTGTTTTTGTCATAAATACAGTAAAAACGAAAAAAAATTACAGTATATTTTACAGTGCAATTAAAAAATATTCATATTATTTAGATAGTTGTTTATTATCAACCTTACAAATTAAATTAATCAGTGTCTCTAATCGCTAGTTTCGTTCACTTAATTTTAAATTTTTGGCGACGACTTCCGAATCGGGAAAAATTTCAGGTTATCTTCCGATTTTAATGTCTTCTTTTCAAACACTGGCAATTGCTGGTTGTGATGACAATGGTTTAGATTTTTCAAATGTTTATTTCCTTCTGTCAGTTAATATTTTTATAGCACATAATACACAAATAGCAAGTGCCGTTTCTTAGCTATTTTGGAGGTCCACTATTATTGTCTTCCGAAAAACTACTTAGTGGTTAATTTAAAAGCTTTAATGAGATAAACAACATAAATCTTTTTTTATACGCTTCAACGTACGTATAAAAAAACTAATGAGTAATACTGCCCTCGCCGATCCTGTAAAACGCAACTAATTTGAAAGACACACTGTTTACATCAAACTGTAGTTGTCAAGGTGTTCATTCCTTCTAACCGGGTGATACTGTTTTTCGAATGAAAGACTGAATGGGGATTCCTCTACATTTACATACCTACTCGTATTTTTGCGATAAGTCGCGGTCATAATTTTAAAAAATTCAATTACAGTAGCGTTTATTTTAAAGAAATTAATGAAACTTGTTTCATAAAAAAATACAGTGTTCTCCATACACTGTATTTATAACAATACAGTGTACAGTAGACGGCTTGAAAATACAGTAGATCCACTGTAATTACAGTGCATCTGGCAACACTGAGTGATACAAATAAATAAATCATAAAATCTTTGTAAAACAAAAGAATTAACAATTCAAATTTTACTGGGCTCCTTGGGAAAATTCGATTAGTTTAAGAATGGGTGTTGGATAAAGGTGTGGGACCTCCGGTTCGATATGACCAAAAATGGTGGTGGAATAAAGGGTGGAAAGGAGGGTGGTCCCCCACTGCGGGTGTAGGAATTGTGGACTGTAAGTTGCGTGTCGAATTAAAGGTGGAAAAACGAGAAGGATTGATAAAGGGAAAAGCGCACTCACCTGGGACTGGAGCAGATGGTATGCTCGTGTACTGATGAAGCCTCGATCAATCTTCTCTTGCCCGGGAACTGGTGTTGTCCTTCACACTACACTATTATAGGTGCCTTTCACAATACACTTTGAGTCAGTTAAATCACAAACTATTGACAGCGGTGATGGCGGCGATGCGGCGAGTCTGATGACCACGTGTTAGGTGGCTTGCGGTGCGGTTGTCACTTGTCACGAGAGGACTTGCATGCGCGTCGGCGGCACGGCGAACGAAAGCAGACTGATTAATAGATCTTCCTGATCCATATACATTTGCTCAGGTGCGAATGATGCCGATATAATACAATAGTGCGCTTGCGGGAAAGAGAGAGAGGATGAAGGGGAGGGAGGTGAAATGACTTAATTGGCGCGAACATCCCCCCGGCCTTGAGGTCTCCTCAAATAGCGAATTAAAAAAAATAAACATAAATATCTACAGCGGAGTTAATATCATGTAGAAAAAACTATATATGCGGTGAACAGATGCGATGCGATGAATATAATTAGTAAATTAATAAAAATATTATAATAGCGGGATGAGAATTTATACTTAAACTATAACTTATAAAATATAAACTACATAGGCATATAGAAATATTATTGTGTTGGTAGAGGGCAAAGTCTAACAATGGGCCGCTGCAAAGTGGAGCTCTTAGTCTTCACTTGTGCAACGCGCACCACACCATCCCTACCAGGAAACAGTTCAGTGACGACGCCTAGCGGCCACTGAAGAGGCGGAGCGTTATCCATATCGATAAGAACAACGGTTCCTACAGAAATGGAATTAATTGAATGTTTATTCCACTTTTCTCTTGCTTGTAGTGTATGTAAGTATTCTGATCTGAAGCGCTTCCAGAATGACTGAACTATCGAATCAAGCAATGAAAAACGTGATAAAAGATTAATGCGTTCCTTACTAAGATCCGCGGCGGGTAAACATCCAAGTGGATTAACAGCGAGGAAATGCGCGGGCGTAAGTGCAGTAGGTTCCGCCGGATCGCTACTTAACACGTAAAGCGGTCGTGAATTTAATATGCGTTCGACCTGAGTGAGGACAGTAAGCAACTCCTCATACGTGAGGATTTGTTTACCTATGACGCGAAATAAATGATACTTTACTATCTTTATATTTGACTCCCAAAGCCCACCAAAATGTGGAGCGTTTGGAGGGTTAAGTTTCCAAGTGATGCGGTTATCAGTTTTATTACGCGGTAATTTTTTTATAAATTTTAGAACATAAGCTACGGATCGGAGATATTTATTCCATTTTGAAAATTTTAAGCTAAGAGTGATAAATGGATGCTCTGGAGTCTGGACTATTACTAACGGTACATGTTACAGTTTTTTCTTCCGTTAGATCGGTGGCAGATAGTGAAAATGGTTGTATTGGCCACTCACTCCTCGGTGAGGACAACCAAGCGGGACCGTGTAGCCACAGATCACAATTTATTATTTGCGACGGCAATAAACCGCGAGAAATATAATCGGCGGGATTTTCAAAACCAGCTACGTGAAATAAATTATCAGGAGATAAAGAAGACTGTATTTGCGAAATGCGGTTAGCCACAAATGTGTTAAACCTGTGGGGTGAGGAGCGGGCCCAACAAAGGGCGACTTCAGAGTCCGAAAATGCATAAATGTTACTAACAGGATGCCTAGCGGATAGCGTGTCATGTACGGTACGCAGTAAATTAGCGAGTAATACTAAGGCGAAGAGCGTAAACCAAAAGTCACACGATTAAATTCGTATGTTTGTATGTCTTCCTCATTAGAAAAGCGATAAAGAATGCGTTGAAACGCGCGGTGCGATTTTTGTACTTCAATGCATAAATACATTTGTCTAACGTCGGCAAAAAAGGCGATGCGATAAACTCGTACGTTTATTAAAATATTAAAAATATCAGACTGTAAATTTTTCCCACTATGTAAAATATCATTTAATGAAATGTCATTATCTGACTTAGCGCTTGCGTCGAGTACTATTCGCAATTGAGTTGTACTTTTATCATTACGAATGACAGGGTGGTGCGGGAGATAAAAGCAAGGTTCCGTAAAATTATTTGAAGCAACCAATGATAAAAAACCCTTGTTGATGTATCTTGAATGACGTCATTGTAGCGGGAGCGAAGATCGGGACATTTATTAAAACGTCTCTCTATGGTGCGAGAAGCGTTTTTTAGCGGTTTTAAAAGAATCACCTAACTTATCAGGCGTGTCCTTGAAGGGCAGGGCGACAACATATCGTCCGTTCAAATTGCGACGAGTAGTGGAATTATAAATATTCTCACATTCCTGTTCATCAGGACTCAAATAAGTTTTTTGCGGCAGCTCCTCTAACTTTAGCGACGTTTGACTTTTATCAATACGAGTAGGATAAGAAACTAAATAACGCGGAATGCAAGTAGGAAAGTCGATCTCTGCGTCTCCCATTATTATGTATCCTAGTGACGTTTCTATGGCACTCGGCGATTGGGAATTAATTATTTTATCAGTTAACAAAATTTGTAAATAAGTGTTACATTCGAACTTAATGCACTTATAGATAAATCATAAATTTGTTGTAAACGTTCGTAAATAGCATTTCGTTTTGCAATTAATATTCTCAAACTAATTTCGTCATTTGAAACCGTTTCAGATACAATTTTACCTCTAGTAGACATTTTGTCGTGAACAAGATAAATCAGTTAAAACAGTTAAGATTATAAAAAATATGTATGGCGTAATGAATGAATGATTACGTAGGTAGTTATTAGCGAAACAACGATCGCCGGTCGCGTCGGCTCCAGTTACAATATGGCGGACTACAATTAATGAAAAATAGAATGCGTACCTATGAGGTGTAATTTCGATTACAAATATAGGTAAATAATGGTGTGAATGGTGCGGTGCGTTTTGCAAAAATAATAATATACCTACGTGAGCGGTGCGTTATATGCGGGATATAAAATAATCGCAGATATAATACTTATTTGCAAAAATAAATATGAATAGGCACTTATAATATGAAATACATACATATGCGTATTTATGAGATTAAATAATTAACCCGGGTGAAGTTACCAAAATATTGATTCGAAATCGGGCTCGACTGGACCAAATTGTTGGATAAAGGTGTGGGACCTCCGGTTCGATATGACCAAAAATGGTGGTGGAATAAAGGGTGGAAAGGAGGGTGGTCCCCCACTGCGGGTGTAGGAATTGTGGACTGTAAGTTGCGTGTCGAATTAAAGCTGGAAAAACGAGAAGGATTGATAAAGGGAAAAGCGCACTCACCTGGGACTGGAGCAGATGGTATGCTCGTGTACTGATGAAGCCTCGATCAATCTTCTCTTGCCCGGGAACTGGTGTTGTCCTTCACACTACACTATTATAGGTGCCTTTCACAATACACTTTGAGTCAGTTAAATCACAAACTATTGACAGCGGTGATGGCGGCGATGCGGCGAGTCTGATGACCACGTGTTAGGTGGCTTGCGGTGCGGTTGTCACTTGTCACGAGAGGACTTGCATGCGCGTCGGCGGCACGGCGAACGAAAGCAGACTGATTAATAGATCTTCCTGATCCATATACATTTGCTCAGGTGCGAATGATGCCGATATAATACAATAGTGCGCTTGCGGGAAAGAGAGGGAGGATGAAGGGGAGGGAGGTGAAATGACTTAATTGGCGCGAACAATGGGTCACAACTGTAAATTCTTCTTTTTCGCAAAGAATTTATGATCTCACAGGTATGCACGTTGATGTAAGACTGTGCTATCCCTCACAGCGGAGGAGCGATAAGTGCACCATGGAGAGCATAAACAACATTATACCACTTAAAAATGAAATTTATATTGACTACCAAAATGTTTTTTTTTTCGTAATTCCATGTGATTTTTTCCTATGAAACATTTCGATGCATCGCTTAATCTTTTATTTTGGGCCAATCTATACTTTATTCAGCTACATCGAAACACTTCAACAATAAAATAATTATCATTTATCGCTACGGAGTTTATGTAGTGGAAGAAATCGGGGTTAAAACATGACTGCCAAGTTGTACCACAGATAATTCAGTATCATTGTTAGCGTAATTTGTGGCTGTTCAGTATTTAATACATGTAGAGTAGTAATGACAAAAATTTAAACTCATCATTCAAATTTCTGTTTTGCCAGAAATCGATCGAACCCTCTTCGATTCGCTAACAATGATACATCTTAAAGAATGCTTATTACTGCTGGATATAATAATGCTATGTTGCATAAGTATATAAAAAATGTTTATATTCTGTTCAAATATGCTTCACCTTTGCGAGAATGTTTTGTTCGGATAGATAAAGATCAAATGATACTGACAACAAAATAATTACGAAGCTAGGCATAAACAACGTAGCTTCAGGATTTAATATAGAGCTATGGTATCCCCTGCCTGATTGTAGAGGCAACTAGTCTTCCAGGGTTGCGGGCGGTGAGAGTGGGAGCTCGATCCGTACAGCCAGCGGCCACCAAAAGGGCGACGGTGTGTGCGTGGCCGCATGTCGCCGTAAGCATCTGAAGGTGCAGGAAAACACATTTGCTCTCCCGAAAATAGGCCCGTATGGGGCCCCGCGCGCGTAGGGCACCTGTGCGTTCCACTGGAGATCCCGAAATCCTCCCCAGGCACAGAGACAGGTCACCGAGGGGATATTAGTGCATTACAAATCACACTTTACCCGGTATCCTCTCCCAAGGTGCTGGGTACCTAATGAAGGGGACCTACAAAAGAAGTACAAAGTTTTAAAAAACTGAAATTTAATTTTCACGTAAGTACCTAGTAAAATGGCCAAGAAAGTTATACAGGTAATAAAAGAATCAAGATAATACTCCAGAGAGGCGCAAACATTCTTAAACGTCGATAAAATTAAGTTGGAAACATTGCCCGGATAGCATCGCCATTCGTTCTGCGAATAGTTCCTGTTATCTACCGTATTAAATAATGAGACCTGAGTCAGATTTCTGGTAAAGTCTTTTGCAGCTAGTATTTTTAACTTTTAAATACTTTTCTTTAGTTCACCAAACGTACGGTAAACGGGTAAACATTCTTAAAAACGGCTAAGTGCGAGTCAGACACATGCACGAAGTGTTCCGTAACATTATCTGCAAAAAAATGGCAAATAAATCACGTTAAAAGGCCGTATACGAAATTTTGTCGATTTCGCTGATTTACCTGATTTAGCACATGAGATTTTGCAGTAAAAATACAATATTTCCATAAATTTCATTGCATAATTTTACTGATCATTTCGATAATAATTTAATACATTAGATACTTTTTTACTTTTTTAGCTTGCGTCAAAAATTTTAATGCGAGTATTAGGTTGAAGAGAGCTGAATCAGGTTTCTGGAATATCGGTAATAAGAACAATTAAGAACAACAAAAATAAGTAGAATCATTAGCAGTATATATATATTTTTAAAATTCATACATACCTGTATTCATACGTCCTCCGAGCGACTGACCGCGACGGCTCATGAAGAAGGACCTCGTTTAGGTCCGAAACTAGTCTGCCTAGTTCCGAAAAAATGTCACGTGAGTTTAGTCGGATATAAATAATCACACCTGTCTTAAATTAAGCTATAAGATACGTGAAGCAAATATCATATAATATCATATATTTATAAAAACTATCCCTATGCATCCAAAAGTCCTCTGATAAAATGTCACAGCAAAAAAATAATGTCGCACTCTAAATTAATCAATCCCAGTCTCCGCCAAGATCTTACTGCGACTGGGTAGCACATGATCAGGTCTTCAATCAGGACAGAAAAGCCGTAAAATATACCGACAATATTTGATTTTATGAATCCCTCGGTCCTACAGGAGTTCTATAAAATGTCCTAACAAAAAACCTATTCACCGTCTTTCCGCTTACTCGTTCTTTGTCTGATATTTTCAAGCATATCGTTCCATTGTTTTGTTTCAAATTCCCAACTGACATTCCCTTTCCAACAGATGATACAAGTATATAGGGGTGATTTAATATGTACTATCTATTGTGCTTTCAAAGAATTCCAAACTAAGGGAAGATCCCTGATCACTGTGTCTTGATTTCATCGATGCAGTAAGGGCTCCCCTTGCGCTTTAGTAACAAATAACTTTGTGGAAGACACGTAACTTAAGGACAATACTCTGAAGGCATGTGTAAAATTTTATTCGTGTTTTTTTTTCAACGTTTTGTTATGTCCCACTGCTGTCCCTGTCGGGATTGAGAATAGAGCTACGGTATCCCCTGCCTGATCGCAAGAGATGGGCCTGTTCTGGGGCGTCGCGCGTGGAGGACACCGGTGCGTTCCACTGTACCCCGAGCGCAGAGGCAGCCACCGAGGGGGTTTTAGTGCGGTCAAATCCCACATAACCGGGTACCCTTTCCTAAGGTGCTGGGTACCTTTTGAATGTTTCCCCCTCGATACCAAAAAAACGGCACAGGTCTTATCTAGGAAGTAAGAAGATTGGCGGACATCATGCTTTCAAGAAATTATGCGTTTCTCTCAGGCATGCACGGTGGTGACGGTGACATTGTAATTATAAATTAAAATTAATATCACAACATTTAACCTTACAGTTGAGCAGCGATAAATACGCACTACACAATCTTCTTTTCAGAGATGCGTGCTGGGGTTTTGAACTCGATATCCTCTTGGTGGAGACCAGGTTTTGCCGCTTGCCCATCGCTGCTCATGATTTATGTTCCAATTAATTAATTGATAACAGCAAATATAACTTTAAAACGGAGAAAAGCAACAAGTTTTATAACCAGTTATGGAAGTGAAATCTTCTTTAGCGGCGTTGTGCACTTTTTTGGGATGGGTAAAAAATGTTAAACTCGCATCAGGACACGTGACCTGATCGAATTTTCGTAAGGCGGAGGGGTGACAGCTGATGGCTCATCTGTATACTTGTAAAATTCCTGTATGTCAGGTGTTTGAAATTGAACAAAGAGCATCTAGTAATGAAAAAATTAAGGAAGAAATACCTAGTGAAAGAAAATGAGTGAGTACTTTATAAAAATACTAGATGGAAACCTAATGAAAATACTAGATGAAAAATAATACTGATTAAAGTAATTCGTGCGAAATTATTCCCTAACCATTCCAAAATATCAAAAATGCACAACGTTAATGTTCACTTCTGCCGGCACTTCCGGAGTACAACCCGTTGTTAATTTATTTTTTTATTGAATCTTTTTTATTTATTTATTTTAGTGTTTCTGGTGTTGTGAAGGTATTCGAATAAAAACATCTTTGAATTGTTATAGATATTCTTTTATTTTCTTTTCAAATTTTATACAAATACGATGACACGAAATATAGGTAGCACACTCAGTCGCTTTGTACGTTACTTTGTAACGCTAACGGAGCGCGCTAGCTTCCGTGAAACATAGGGGCTGATTGCTCAAGATGAAGATGCAGGCTCACCGATTCCACAGACACTTTACCATAATGCTAGAAGATGTAACAATAGAAAATATTTGGAAATTCCGGCTTTATATTTGTAAAATTTAGAAACCGTAGGGCTCGCACTATTAAAAAAATACCAGATCTCAAGCCAAGCTTCTAACTTAATAACTTTACACTATACATTTTAGTCAAAAGTCTCAAAGACATCCTCGCCTTGATGTGTCTCTAGATAAATCTAAGTAAATTTAATGCATTATGCACTTACGCATAAAATAATAGAAAAGAAAAGTAGGACAGCAAATGCCAAATTTGTATTTCTAGTAGTTCAAAGGTAATTTTGAAATCATCTTCTATAAAAAAACTTTTTACATTCTATCTTATTATATCTTTGACGACCCACATGGTGTAATGGTTACCATACCGGAATGCCGATCGGAGGGACCCGGGTTCAATTCCCGGCGAAGCAGAAATTTAAATGATGACTGAAATTTCTGTTCTCGGTCTGGGTGTTTGTGTTACAGTATTTGTATTTGTATTTATATCAAGCGGCGTGAAAATCAATAGTTGAGTATCTTTAATTTTTGTGTGCATACTTCGCTGCAATTTTATCGCGAATAGGTACGGGTCATAGGTCCCTCTCGATACGGGGTACAGTACAATACGAACAAATGCATAGGGTTCAATGCACAATGTACTTAGGGCTAAGGGCTCAAAAAGCGTTTGAAAGAGTGCTTCAAGACAAAGTACAATAGTAGGGGAGCCTTAGAGGGGATTTTTAGACTTCCTTGAGCGCGTCAGGCTAATGTGTGGAGAATACTATACCTTGCATCCTGTTACTCTTTCAATTTAAAAACCCTCAATATTTTTAAATCCAACAGTTTTTAAATGTTTTCGCTTTCTTCCGGTTGTCGAAATGGGCAGATAAAAATATCCTGTTAAAGTTGTACAATTTATTTTCAGATAATATGTATTATTTATTAAGTTATTTTATGTATTATTATATATATCTTAATATATATAATTCTTCTGTGAGTGTGTATGTCACTGAACTCCTCCTTAACGGCTGGACAGATTTTAATGAATTTTTTTGTGTGTATTCAAATGGATTCGAGGATGGTTTAGATTCACAATTTGGGCCACTGGAAATGTTTTTTAATTATTTTTTTTATTTATAAGTAGTTTTCCCATATAAATTGTTCGTATCTGTCAAATGTTTGTATTTCGTGCCGTGCCGTTCTAAACTTTGACACATTCAGAATAACAGGACAGTTCGTATGTCATTATTTGTTTTATATTTTTGTTTGATAGTAACATGAAGTCTCTTTAAGATAATAAAAAACAAATCCTCTTTGAATAACGTCTGCACCCGGGCGGAGCTGGGCGGGACCACTAGTTACATATATATTTTTTAAAGTAGTATGCGCCTGCCACAAGTCTTTTTCATATCACCCATGGTTGGTCTCTAGTGAGAGAGTAATGGAGTGCCCTTAAGGTTGACTGGTAGAGAATGCTTTAAGCATTAAGTACGCCTTCTATTCGATACTTTTCTACGGTGACAAGTTTAAATAAATAAATAAATAAATATCTGATCCCTTTGAGATCGAACATATTTTGAAGATTTTCCTTCCCCTCCCTCTCCTAACAAAAAGGTTCATATAGAGCTGGAGTAAACCCACATTCAGTATCATGGACATCAGTGGAGTCTGTTATGTACATGTGAACAACCCTTTTGCCATTGTGATAGGAAGTCACTTTGGAGTTCCCTTCAAAAGTAATAATAGTAATGTCATGTGGTAAAAACAATAGTCATAAGGGTGTGAATGACGAAAGTTTAATGTGGGGCAGGTACAATTAAAATAGAGTATTGTATGAACATAAAAATGATTAAAACTCGCTGGAACAGTCAGCGTCAATAAATAAATTCAGTACTGCCTGTAGTGCCGTAGGCATTTATGGTGAAACACAATTATTATACATCGTTTTAAGTAAAAAAAGTTGAAGCGCACATGGCCCGGCGGTTGGCGTAGAACGCAAGCGATCTATGGAACTAAGCCAGACAGGCGCGGTCGGGTGTGACCCTTTTTGCGTCCTACTACTGAACACGGGTCTCTTCTCATTATTGGGGAGGCCTGGAGCTTACTCCACCATGCTGCTCCAATGCGTGTATGTGGAGATGCGGGTTAGTGACCAACCCGCTGTCGGATGTTTTTAAACCACCTCCGACAAGGTTCAACGACTCTTATCTAGCGACAACAACCGGGACCGACGCCTTAACGTGCCCTCCGAAGCACGGAAACGCGCATGAATTTTTTTGACACTAACGGTCACCCATTTGACACCCAACCGCGCCCGTTTGACTCAGTCAGTTGCATAGATCGTTTGCGTTCTACGCTAACCGCCGGGCCATGCGCGCTTCAACAGACTCTACTGCCTAGATATTGACGTATGCTTCCGAAAATGGACTAATTTGCTAAAAGTTATAACGGATGAATATACTTTTAGACTTATAAACATTGACATTAGAAGTAAAAATACGGAGACAGAAATTTGTACCTCGAGTATCTTGAAGTTTGCGGGTTATTTGGCACACCGTCCTTGAAGTAATGTACTACATACTTCTAGGTGGCGCGAGTGCTGACGCGTTTAATATTATTATAAGGACAAATAATAATATGTCAAGTGCCATATTTCAGGGGTCCATTTTTTATTTATTTATTTAACACTTTATTACACCACATAAAAATGGTATAAAAGGCGGACTTAATGCTAAAAGCATTCTCTACCAGTCTACCTTTGGGCGAAGCAGAGATTATTGTAGGCGGCATAATAAGCTATATATAAGTATATAAACTATAAAAATGTATTATATAAGAGAAATAGGTTTATATAAATATTTAATAAAAATAAGGAATATTAATAAAATGATTATACTTATATACTTATTATGAAAGTGTAAAAGGCTACATAATAAGTAATATTTATTTTACCACACTAGCATAATGAGCAGTGACTCCGGTTTTAAAAGAGTGTTTGACGGAAGTTTTCCTTAGGTCGTCTGGGAGAGCATTCCAAAGCCGAGCAGCATGAAGAACAAAGGAGTTAGATAAGAACCCAGTGCGGTGAAGAGGGATAGATAACAGAAGAGAATCGCTAGAACGTAACTGTCGCTCATGGAAATCAGACAGGAATAGAAACATTTGCTTAAGATAGCCAGGAGTAAGAGGATCGAAGAGAATGGAATGAAGGGTATTGAGAATTTTTGAGCGGCTATAACATATCAATACCTTTTTCTGATATCTTTTTCACCAATTATATCAGAAATCCAATACAGTGTAAAAGATAAAGATGTTTTTCACAGATTCATAACATTAGCACAATACAAGCTTTTCCTCAAAAATATAGTGCTATATAGAGCACTTTTAAAAAGAGTAAAAAGCAAAGGTTATTGCAACCGATGCGGTGGATTTGCTCCAATCATATGAGGGGAGAGTACTCGTAAGTGCGTTGCCGTGTTGCGCCGCTGAGGCAAATAATCGCGCCAAATGATACATCTGTCACTTTTTGTTTATTTTACTCTATAGAGTTTGTTTTTAAAGAGAATATGTACCTATGTATGTAAGTATGTTCGTCCTCAAATTTCTCCGAAACTGGTGCTTGGCTTCATCATTTTTATCAATATCGATTCAGTAATTTTCAAGTTACGGGCTTATTGTAACTATCACAAGACAGTGACCTTAATAGTTTTTACCTATAGAGCACGTTGAATTTAAAGATAAAAATAATTATACTTTGAACTGAAAACATCGAAGAATTAGTATAAGAAGCCGATTTTTCAGCGCCTTTGAAATGTTAATGAGAGTTTAAGCTTCTTTAATCATCTAAGCCTTCCGACATAAATAATACATTAAGAAACGCATTTTAGGTTACTAAGGCGTATAAAAACAGATATTCAAGAAGGCACTCAGTCAGATTAAGAAATACTCTTTTGCCGTAAACATAAACTTTTTGGCACCCACTAAGTATCCCGTTAAGAGCTTTTTAAATTTATTCACCCTTCGATTTTCGAAGTTGGAAGTTTGAGGAAATTCGAGCGATTAAGCCGAAGTGAGTGTAAGTTAAGGGTTGAATTTGCATATCGTTCGGCCCGACGTATTGTTAGGAGGATTGCAAACTATAACCCACTGGAAACGTCTAGACCAAACAGATGTCTTGCGATAGGCCATTTGGAATCGAAATCGTTTAAGAACTGTGCGCTACTACCTATCTACATCTTGAGGTATAGTTGAAGAGAGAATGTTTCTCTTCAAGTTTAGCATTAAGATTGTATAAAATACGTTAAGATTGTATAAATAGTTGAATTAAAAAAAATACTTAAAATTAACAATAACATTATAGGACGACAGCAGATAAAGACCCGATAAAGTTATTCACTTACTTAATTGAACGTTTGGAATGACTTAAGATAAGACTCGACGTGCTAATAATTTCCATAGTCTATGGAGACCACTTAGCACTAGGTATATTTCTTGCATCCTCGGCTATTACTTCGCCTTAAGTTTTTTTTTTTATTATTACTTAATTTATCTATTAATACTCAATCTTCTCATCTTATTAAATTGTCATGGAAGTTAGCCCAAAAATACACATCTAAGAAGATTTCTGGTTCTTGCTTAGTTTTTCATCCTAAATGAACCTTAAATAAAAGTTCAATAAACAGCCAAAATTAATTACGTTCCCAAATCTGTGTCATCATTTTCCGTAGGCAATAACAATGTATTGTAAGTATCTATAATATAAGAGAAAGGAAACAAGTTAGGGGTAACAAAAGAACGAAGTAAAAGGTGTCAACTAAGTTCCGCTGGAGCGAACATAATACATCAGTCATGTTAAAAGACTTTCAACCAGTAATCTTCGTAAGCTATAAAGAACGACATAACCTGTTCAATCCGGTCTTGGACTACCAAGTCAATTGAGATACTTTTGATGAGCTGTCAAAACGTGACATCCCCATACATTTTGTATGAGAAAATGATAAGTGACGTCACTTATCATATATAGTCAATTGACTTCATTATTATTGATTGAAGCCGTAATAAAAATCATGTATAAAAAATAATTAACAATTATATTGCTTTCCAAACGTGATTTAGTGCAACCTTTTTAAGGTAAAGATTTTGAATTTTTTTGTCCATAGAGTGTCCAAGACCCTTTTGAAGTAGGTATTCTTTTGGAGAGACAGAAACTGCTGCCAGGCAAAGCCAAGCAAATCGTGGTCAATAAAATCTTAACGTCCTTTAAGGTTTGAATGATGATTTATAACTTGGATAAGGCTATAAACAATCTTGACAGGTTGATTGTAGGTTGTTGTTGTTTAGTATTGGTAGGCACTCTGGACTGACGTGGAAACCTACAGAACAAGCCATTCATTACATTGAAAATAAAACCTACATCTATTTTGATTTAGTTTCTTAATACAACTGAAATCTAGGGCTTAAGAAAATGCCTATGAATTATGTTTTTTCTAGGTCATATAAAGTTGAGACTATATCAAAATCAGCTCAAAATTTAATTGTATGTTAAACAACAAACGAATACTAACGTAAAGCTCAACATTATTTCTTCATAATTATTTATCAAATAATTAACAGTGTCATCAACGCCAATATCTTACACTGCTTACATATTATCGCTTTCAATGTGCTCCAGCCGCGTCACTTCAGATCACTCACGCATCACCGATCTGATGAGTGATATAAATCAGACAAAGCACTCCTTGCTGAGCGACTGCGTTAAAAGCACGATTTGTTATCTTTTGTGTGCCGCCGCGCGAATATCGCTGCTCGTTTGTTTTAGCAAGTTCGATATAACGTGTTAGTGAACCGAAATGTTGTTAGTATGTTACGCCCAGCCCTAGGATCTGTTATTAGCTATATAGAATAACATTATGTAACAGAAGTAGGTTTGATGGCTCTAACACTTTATACTAGTATTGACTTATTACACACATTTATACATTCAGAGCTGCGATGGCCGAGTGGTAAAAAACCGCGGCCTTCGACGCGACCGATCCCAGGTTCAAATCCTCGGCTCGCACCTCTGACAAAGAAATTTGTAATGTGCGAATTTATCGCTGCTCCATGGTGATGGAAAATATCGTGATATTTAATTGATTACGATGTTTTCCATCGCCGTGCATGCCTTAGAGAAATTCATAATTTCTCGAAAGCATGACGTCCACCAATCCGCACTTGGCCAGCGTGGTGGACTATGGCCTATGTCCCTCTCAATTGTGTGAGAAGAAGACCTGTGCCCAGCAGTGGGACATAAAAAAAGGTTGAAAAAAAAATACATTCAAATATTATATTTTAACTCTATCAATACTTTCACACAGCATTCGGGCATGATAACGCCTTAGCCCTCGTACCGAAGAACTGTCCTGCATAAGGGTTCTGCGATTCTTTTACACTAAACATCCTAGGTTTAAAATCGACGTTCCAAAGTCAATAGAACATTTATTTATTAAATATTTTCAATAATCGTATATTAAATTATATTGTAGTGCCTATTATATTTTTTGTTGAATTATTAATTCACTTATATTTATTTCCATTATAAAATATATTGATATTTATGATAAGGGTACATTTTATATTAAGATGTGTTAGTGTTATGGTATGTAAGTTTATGTAACACATAAAAAAGAAAGAAAAGAACAATGATTTATTTGCGCAAATATGAGTATTACAGAAGTTGTTTTATATATATAAAGTCCGCCATATTTACCTCAGTAAGGTATGCAAATATTGTTAAAGAAATAAAAATTACCATTATTAGATTAAAGAAATAAAAAATTACACTTAAATCTACCTATATAACTTTTTGACTTAAATCTAAATAACTAATTTATTTATTATGTTTACAAACCATGTTATTTATATATTTATCCCATATTTTGCGTTTATTATTTTATAGTCATGAAATTATTTAAACGGTGTTTTTCCTCCGTCGTCGGCTTTGGGCACCCAATGCACTGGGTTTTTATACGCTGAAAGGAAAAAAAGCCGGCGGAAAAAAAAACCTCTCAGGTTTTTAGTTCTGTAATCCCTCACGAAGTTAAATTGTCATCGTTTAGAAATTCAGAAACCGAATAATACGCTTTTGTATATAAGAACGTTTTAAGTGCTCGTTTGAAATCACAATTTGTTTTGGATTTGAGGGACTCCGGTAAATTATTATATATTTTTGGTCCCATAACATGTTAGCGTAGCGTAACGTTGATGAGGTTGAATTTTGAAACAATATCTATCACGTGCATTTTGCACACGCTGTACTTATGGTTGCCAGACGGCCGGGAATTCCGGGAATGTCCCGGAATTTCACGTGTGGTCCCGTGTCCAGTAATTACACTTTACTGTCCCGAAAATCATGAACACTAGTTTTTTTCCACAAAGTTAGGTAAGTACGCCACCACGGGGCGCGCGATTCTAGCTCCGAAGTCGCTTTTTACTCTAGGTCGATAAATAATCACAATCGTTTCGTGTGACGAGATGTAATGTGTTCGGCGTAGACTAATCTAATAATGTAAACACAAGCAAGACCCGCAATAAACAAACAATTGACCAGTTTGAACCTATACTTAGCGTGATAGGATTCAACACGCTTTCGTGGCAAATTGTACAGACAGGTTCCCGGTTTCATATTTATAGGACGGCTTATTTTGAATGTATATCACAAGTTCATAAATTATATTTTGTAATTGTTTTTATTTGTTTTATATTTGGTAGAGATCTAAGAATAAGTCTTTGTACTTTGAAGTAGGTAACGTTTTTCTTTTACGGTATATACAATCGGAACTCAATGCTCTTCTTCAGTCAACAAAAATGATCAATTTTAAAAAAATACATTAAAATTACGTAAACATTTTTTACAGCGAAAAAAAATTATTTTATTAGAAAAATAGTGTAAAAATATGAATTTCATCATTTATAAAAATCAAAGTCCTAATACGTAAAAATAAATTTTGAAAATAGTGTCCTAAAAATATGACAGTAGGGAGGAATGGGTTAATGTAGCCAAAGAGAGGTGTTAAATTTTTGTTTTATTTATGTTTAGTTTTTAGGGTAGGTAGATAATATCTAATGTTGATATACTTGTCCCAAAGTTTGATTATTACGAGTGTTGAATAGATGGTCATTTTTTGTTTTTAGGTTTTTTTATTGTTAGATAATACCTAATGTTGATTTTCTACTAAAATTTTGGAAATGATTAAGTACATTTTGTTTTAAGTTCAGTTTTTGAAGTTGTTTTTAATTAAAAGAGGTGCTTAATATATTATTTTGAACTAAAAAGACTAATATTATGTGATTGTGTATGGTATGCAAACAGTGTGTTAATTTATATCTAAGTATGTATTTTGACAAATAAATGTGTTTTTAACACGCTTTTATTAACTTGACCTGTATGTATACATGTATGTATGAAATAAGCGTGGGGTGCATGGTGTCAATAGTACATATCTTAAAAACCACCCCACGCTTTTTCTTGCAGTAAAATACATTTTCTTCTTATTTTTTTACTTTTTAGTTCGTATTTTAACAAAAGCGTGTTTTTTAGTTTTTTAAACTACATTATTTATTAAATTCATTTGCATTTTTACTTTTACAATAAGTATACATAACAATTTTTTAATCTTTATTTTTGGGGCTTTATCACCTACATAACTAGTAATTTTGTATTTTTTTTTATAGATAGCCCAACAGCATGCATTTGTAGTTGGATTTGGACTCTAACTCCAACTCCGTTTGTAACCCCAGAAATGTCCAGGAAATGATAAGCGTGTATCTGGCAACCCTCTGTACTAGTAGATTCTGCGTTCGTGTGTCGTCACTTTGTATGCGTAATTCAGCAAAGAGTATATAACCACTACGATTCAGTTGCAGCACAAGACCTCAAACAAGGACCTAATCGTATAAATAAATAAGACCCATACAGTTTGTTATTGCCAGATGAATGAGAAAGGTTTGACCAATCCGTTAATGAGTGAAATAAATCAGACGGAGTACCAGTACGCACTGGAGCGAGTGCGTTAAAAGCACGATTTGCAATCTTTTGTGCCGCTCGTACGAATATTACCTCTCATTTGTTTCAGAGTGAACAACCAATCTTGGGCTACGGAAGGCAATGAGACAGGATAGTAGGTGATCGCTAGAGGGGATTTTTGGATTTCCACGAGTAGTTAGATTAAAATATGGAATACCTTGCACTCTGTCAACACTCCACAAGCTAAAGGGTATACCAAACATATTGCAACCCAGGTAGCCTTGTTTTTGGATGTCTTCTCTTACTTTAGGTTGTAAAAGTAGGAAGACTACAGTCTCATTACCCTTTGAAATTTTATTTTTATTAAATAAATTATTAAATAAAAAAATTACTATTACTCTCCCTAAAACAACATTTCTTTTAATGTGTTCGTTCCATAACATCACAATTCATTTAATTCATTGTATATTAACTTGTATATAGTAACGCCACCAACCCGCATTGGAGCAGTGTGGTGGAGTAAGCTCCAGGCCTCCTCAATAATGGGGATAGACCCACGCCCAGCAGTGGGACGCAAAAATAGTTGCAGCCATATTAACTTGTAAAACTCGATAGGTATTTAAACTCTATAAAATTTTGAAAACCGTCCCCACCAGTAAAACCTAAATCGTCAATTAATAACCTTTGTATCTTATTAGCACTCAATCTATAAAATGGTAAATCTAGGTTCTCATGGCGCTCACGTAAATCCACGTTCAGCATCGTAGGCTCGTTACGACCTACTAGAATGGTCGATCGAAAGATGACCCTTACCGTCATTAGAGTGCCAGTTGATGTATCTGATGTAATGACTGCTAAATCATTGTTACTAATTGTCTTTGTTAGAGGCGCCAACAATGAATGTCACAATCGAAGACTGACAAAGAACAAGAATTGGCACATTTATAAGGAATGGCACTAAAAGGTCCTTACAATGTTTATTATTGGAGTAGTGAAATGAAGACAATTTTCATCTGTGTCATCATTTTCCGTGGGCAATAACAATGTATTGTAAGTACCTATAATATAAGATATAAGAAAGAAGTTAGGGGTAACAAAAGAACGAAGTAAAAGGTGTCAGCGGTATAAATGGCTTTGATAGAGGCGCCAACAATGACTGGTATAATGGAAGACTGACAAAGAACAAGAATTGGCACATTTGTAAGGAATGGCACGAAAAGGTCTGACGATTGATCTCAGCAATGAAGATAATGGAGGTCGATATAAATAAAATTTGATTATATATAATATTCGATCTTTATATTTAAATCAAATGGTCTTATTTAATACTCGCTTAAAAGTAAGATTTATTTTCTTCTTAGTCTTCTTGAAGTGAAATATTTTTGAAGAAAAGACGAAGATAAAAAATAAATAATATCTTTAACGAAAACTAAAATGACAGCACAGACTGACAGTAAAATTTGTTGTATGTTAAAAGAGGACATTAATAACGATATATTTTTTGGATTACAGTTAGAACTACATTAGAGAATAGGTTTCAATCAAATAGAGATAAAAAGTCAATTTCAAGAGAAATTTCTAAACATACAAAATCTAACACAAAAATACGTGTATTTAAACAACAGAGAAAAAACATATTCTAGCACTATTTTCCCACTATTTTCGCGAGCTCCTAGCGCCCTCTTGTGGCGACACCGGCCACACTCGGCGCTAATTGGAGCGCTCACTCAGGGGCTCTCCAGCTTGTCTTCAAAGCGCACTCTTGCAGCTTTTTCCGGTTATATTCGAGTTCACTAATTGTCCTTATAGCTTTGCGCTATTTGCTTTTAAATGGATTTAAATAAGAACGAGAAAAATGTAGCAAAAGCCAAAATATCTACCTTTTTCCTATCTCCAGAATCATGTTGAAATTAAATGAAATATTCTTTATACACTGTACGGTTCTGTGGGAGCTGACTCGGCGATAGGCTCACCGCCTCGCGCCAGCACCTCCCCCGGCCCGACAGTGACTCTCGGACACTGCACGGGTACAGACACACATGTTAGGTCCACATATTATTATTTATTAATTGTTATTGTATTCCGGCCTAACATATTTCGATGTTCTTTCCTTTCTATTGTCTATTTATATATATATTATATATTTCTCTTTTTATATATTATAGTGTGTGATTGTGATTGTGATATAAATAATATATAATTCTTTCTTCTTTAGTTGTTTTAATAAACCTTTGTCCCTACACACTTGACACACATATATACACACCCGAGAGTCACTCAACAGTGGTGACCCCGCGAAGAACATCCCCGCGACGAACATCAGTGTCACCGGTACCCGTGTTCCGCATCATATCGTAGTTTCCGTATTTAGTGGTTGACCATAAGTCCCACACCGCGCATCATGCAGCCGTCGCAACAGTTACCGTCACAAGTGCAACAAAGTAACGAATTGGCAGCAATCTCCTTAGCTTCGAGAATACCTAGTTTCTGGACGGACATGCCTCGGATGTGGTTCGTGCAATTTGAAGCCATCGTCGGTCCGCAACACCAAAGCGAAAACATCAAGTACGACCTAGTTTTATCCAAACTCGGAAGAGAAGAACTGAGCCAGATAGCAGACTTCATCGATGATCCTCCAGAGTCACAGCGATACACTATGCTGAAAAATCGTCTACTTAAAATATTCCAAGAGAGCGCCGAAGCCCAATTCCACAAACTTGTTAAGGAAATGGACTTAGGACAACAGCGTCCATCTCAGCTTCTGTCTAAAATGCGTGAGCTCGCAAAAAACACAGGTACGGCTAATGACACCTTAAAAAACCTGTGGCTTGCTCGCCTGCCAGGATGGGTGCGTGCTATCTTAGCCAGTAGTAACGCAGAGACCAAGCTGGATGAACTGGCAGGCATGGATGACAAAATCATGGACAACCTACGGAGTGGAGAAGTGGCAGCTGTCGATGCACCTTCGACATCTGTGCAGGACCAACACGTCAACGTTGAACTTTTGTCACACCTACGCAATATGGCACTGGAAATCAAAGCCCTACGCGGTGAAGTGAACAGCATCAGAGGTCGCCAGATGTACCGCAATTTTAATCGCCGTTCACGTTCTGCCAGCGCCGGCCGAAGGCGCCCAGGACGATCACCTCACGGCAGCACCCGATCACCTCATCGCAGTGACCGTTTATGCTGGTATCACCACAAATTTCAAGCAGAAGCCACGAAATGCCAATCTCCTTGCGCATGGAAGCCCAATCCGGAAAACTAGGAGTGGTGCAGACTATCGCGATGGAAGACTGTACCGTGAATCTAAGTGTAAATCATCGCTTGTGTATTTTGGACTCAAAGACTGGTATGAACTTTCTCATCGATACAGGTGCTAACGTATCAGTGGTCCCCGTAAGTAAAGTGAGCCGTAAACAATGTCGTTCATGCAACTATAAACTTTATGCCGCTAATGGCACAGAAATAACTACTTATGGTGTTATTACTTTAGAGTTAAATTTAGGATTACGCCGTAGCTATAAATGGCCTTTTATTATTTGTAACGTAGACAAACCAATAATTGGTGCCGATTTTCTGAAAACACATAAGTTGATGGTAGATTTATTTAATAAGAAATTAATTGATAATGTTACTAACTTATACTCGATAGGATCCATCATAAATTTTAATCAACCTTCAATCAAAAGCATACAGAACGATAACCCTTTTCGCGACTTATTAGAACAATTTGAAAGTATTACTAAACCTATTTCTTTTAAGGATAAAGTGACTTCACACTCTGTTAAGCATGTCATCGAGACTACAGGCCCGCCGTTACATTCTCGAGCGAGACCTCTCACACCGGACATGTATCGTAAGGTAAAAGATGAATTTCGTTTTATGCAGGAATTAGGTATTTGCAGACCATCCAGGAGTCAGTGGGCAAGTCCACTACACGTCGTCCCGAAAAAGGATGGACAAATCAGACCCTGTGGCGATTACCGTCGACTTAATTCTGTGACGAAGCCAGACCGCTATCCTGTACCACGTTTACACGATTTTACCTACGCACTTGCTGGTAAGATAATTTATTCTCGTATAGAGCTTATCATTTTATTGAAGTTGCAGAGGAAGACATAGAAAAAACAGCTATCATTACTCCTTTTGGTTTATTCGAATTTCCGCGAATGACATTCGGATTAAAAAACGCAGCACAGACATTTCAGAGATTCATGGATAACACAGTCCTCCGTGGTATCGAAAACATCGAAAATGAAACAGGTAAGTCATCTTTGTTCTGCTACATAGACGATGTCATTATAGCTTCCGAAAACGAAATAATACATAGAGAACACATTAGATTAATTTTTGAACAATTTCATACGTTAGGTATTACCATAAATTTAAGCAAATGCTTATTTGGCCATGACAAAATTGAATTTTTAGGTTATTCAGTATCGCCAAGTGGTATTCGCCCGTTACCCAGCAGAGTTAAAGCTATTTCCGAGTATCCTAAACCGGATACTATTGAACAGCTCAGACGTTTCTTAGGCATGGTTAATTTTTATAGGTTACATCTACCTGGTGCAGCAGAGTACCACGCACACCTAAATAAATTCTTACACAACTCTAAGAAAAAAGATAAAACTAAAATTGAGTGGAACGAGGAAGCCGCCACAGCATTCGAGCAGTGTAAGGTAAGCCTTCAAAGCGCCGTTACGTTGTCTCATCCAGTCTCAGGTGCTCCTTTATCCCTCATGACAGATGCATCTAACACCTGCGTTGGTGCAGTACTTCAGCAGCAAATAGAAGGGTCGTGGCAACCGCTAGGATATTTTTCAAAAAAACTTTCGCCTACTCAACAGTTATACAGTAGCTATGACCGTGAACTACTTGCAATTTACATGTCTATCGTACATTTTAAAAGCATGATTGAAGGGCAGCAGTTAACAGATCATAGATATTTACAGATCATAAACCTTTAACATTCGCATTATCAAAAATCGGTTCAGAAAAAGA
Organism: Pyrgus malvae; assembly: GCA_911387765.1. Lineage (NCBI taxonomy): Eukaryota > Metazoa > Arthropoda > Insecta > Lepidoptera > Hesperiidae > Pyrgus > Pyrgus malvae. The sequence goes on from OU426951.1 coordinate 6,688,244, forward strand.
AACACCTAGAAGAATTAGACAAATTATGTACATTAGTGAATTTACTAGCGATATTAGGTATGTTAGTGGTAGTAAAAATCCCGTAGCCGACGCGTTATCGCGTGTTGAGACTATTTTTTGCCCAACAGTCATAGATTACGACGAACTGGCCGCAGCGCAGGAAACCGATGATCATCACATTTCACGATTCAGCAATGGTACGAGTAGCATGGGAAGTGTACAGTTAAAACAAGTACAGTTACCCAACATAAGCAAAAGTATATATTGCGATATTTCAAATAACAATGTAAGACCCTATGTTCCAGAAAGGTTTAGAAAATTAATTTTTGAATCAGTTCATAATATTAGTCATCCAGGTACCAAAGCAACTCAAAACATGATTTGTAAACGTTTCTTTTGGCCTAGTATTAATAAAGATGTAAGAAAATGGACTAGATCTTGTTTAAATTGTCAAAAAGTCAAGGTTAATCGTCATACAATTTCTGGATTAGGTAATTTTCAGCCCAGCAATCGTTTTGAACATATACACGTTGACATCGTGGGTCCATTACCAACTACGAGACATGGTAATAGGTATTGCATCACCATCATAGATCGATTCACACATTGGCCTGAAGCAGTAGCAACACCTGACGTCACAGCGGAGACCGTAGCCAGAGCTATCTACGAGAATTGGATATGCCGTTTCGGATGTCCTAACCGCCTCACTAGCGATCAAGGTAGGCAATTTGAAAGTGAACTTTTTAACAATTTATTAAAGTTATTAGGAATTCAAAGAATACGGACCACGCCATATCATCCGCAAAGTAACGGTAAGATAGAAAGATGGCACCGTTGTCTTAAAGTAGCTTTATCTTGTAGGTTAACTGAACAATCTTCATGGGATGAAGAATTATCAACTGTTTTATTAGGTCTTCGTGCAGCAACGCGTTCCGATACTTCTCTCAGTGCAGCAGAGTTAGTCTTAGGACAGTCTTTACGACTGCCCGGCGATTTCTACAACGAGGTAAGTCCAACGCCTATTGATCAATATACATAATGTTGAAAAGTTACGCAACATCGTTCATAATCTTCGTCCTAAGTTACGAAATGATAATAACTCTAAAAAATTTTTCGTTCATAAAAATCTCACTACTTGTAGTCATGTTTTTATTCGTAACGACATGGTTAAAAAATCATTAACACCTACATATGATGGACCTTATCGTGTTATAAGTAGAACACCTAAAGTGTATAAAGTGCAATTGCCTAATAGACAAATCGATATTTCTATAGATAGGCTAAAACCAGCATATTTGTTAAATGAAAGTAGCATTTGTAACAATTCTGACAAACTTTTAAATCATGCAGACAAAATTATACCTTATGTACCTTGTAACAATAATGAAAATCAAAGTAAACATCAATCATTTTCTAACACTTATGTTACACGTAGCGGTAGAACTGTTAAGCCTACTGTGCGTTTTCTAAATAGTTATTAAAATAAACATAATTTTAATTTAATGCTTATACACCACACCTGTGTAGCAATGTAATGTAGGTTACGAAAACAAGTATTTCTTGCAACTAATCATTTTTTTTTTTCAGATAAATATAACATAGCTTAAGATCATGATCATTCATTATAAATTTTTTCATTGAAATTGTTTGATACAATATACTTAATACTTCGTATAGTTGATCATTGTTAATCAGTTTAATAGACGCTATATGTCAATTATCGTTTTCAAAATGGGAAAAGCGCAATCCAAGAATTCTGAAGTTATTATTGCCCAAAATGGAGCGAGTAACTCAGCCAGTACAACAGCAGTTGAAAAGAAGGTAGACATCATTCACACCTTGGTGCTTATATTAATTGTACTCTTCATATCCATTTGTTTTTGTGTAATTATTAGAAAAGGTGGAAGAATAATGAAAAATAAGTTAATAAAAAACGTTGTGTCCACAATGGAAAAAGGACGCGCTGGTGAAGTTTCTCAGGGTAACCCACAACCTACTGTAGCTCATGTTTATTAAAAATGCATATTTTACATTATTTGAATAATTTGTTACAATAAAACAATTATTTGTGTTTATTAAAATACTTCAATGTTATTTTTCCAAATTAATTTTTATCTGTATAAACTTTATATCCAGTGATTATACAACTTACTTATATCCATAATAAATGTATGTAAAATATTTCTATAAAATAATAAACATTACATTAGAATATTTATAAGTGTTAAATTCAATTCAGCATAAGTGTAAGCTCGCCTTTATATTCAATGTATAAACCATTTGCTCAATCCGCATTGTTGTTATGACTTCTACAGTTTCACCGTATCAACATTTTTGTACAATGTGTACCTACCTAATGTGTGTGCCTTATAAGTTTCTTTAATTTTAATTGAATGATAGAGTAACCATAACTTTTGTTCTTTTGAGTCAGTCCAAAAATTTTTTTTAAAAAAGGGGGGAATATTGTGGGAGCTGACTCGGCGATAGGCTCACCGCCTCGCGCCAGCACCTCCCCCGGCCCGACAGTGACTCTCGGACACTGCACGGGTACAGACACACATGTTAGGTCCACATATTATTATTTATTAATTGTTATTGTATTCCTTCCGGCCTAACATATTTCGATGTTCTTTCCTTTCTATTGTCTATTTATATATATATTATATATTTCTCTTTTTATATATTATAGTGTGTGATTGTGATTGTGATATAAATAATATATAATTCTTTCTTCTTTAGTTGTTTTAATAAACCTTTGTCCCTACACACTTGACACACATATATACACACCCGAGAGTCACTCAACAGGTTCCTTTAGAAACTATTAGTGAACGTTATTTTTTGTTCTGTCTGCTCTGAGTGCGCTTAGACGATGCTGAGGTGAAGAAAAGAGCAGACGGAGAAAAACTTCAGCCCTGTTTTAACCTATGGGGTACAATAATTAGCTTTCTTACAGAGTAGCTATGGGCGGATAAGGAACATACGTGACAATTACCGCATGTGTCAATGTCTCCCCACAGCCATCTGCTAACATTGGACATTGTCCACTTTGTATGGGTACTTAGGCCAGTTTTGGACAGTGACTTTATACTTATATGAAGTAGGTTTAATAGCTTATACCAGTAGAAATCAAATTATAATAATAATGTAGTGTCAAGATGTTTGTGTAATGATTTATTCATCATAAACATAAGGAGGGTTTTATAAAAGAAAACAAGCATTTATTCTTATATTAATTTATATTTTCCAACTTTACTCATTATATGACAATAAGTTGTCAACAAACTGGGCAGGCAGGTTTATCCTCTTGATTTCTAACCCAGCTCAAAAACCAAATAACAGTCATAAATGTGTGAGCAACAACATTCCGTCCGAACCCACTATGCAATTACAACAATGTTGTTTGATTGAATTTCACTAAAACACTGGGTAAAACAGTACTGTTGACTGTCAGAAGCTCTGTTAAGGTGAGGCAGGTGTATTGTTTGTTGGTTTGCTGGTGCTGCTTCGGGTTGAGCTCTATCACATCGTAGCCAACAAGCGTGGCAAATCTGATCTGATCCTCTCAACTAAAACAAGATAAGCCTTTAAATATACATACATTTATATAAGGACATTCCGTTTCCGGTCGTCGAAGTGTCAAGAGGTCTGTGCTATTCGTCTTCATAATAACGTTAGTAAAAATAGTGAAAAAATACACTTTGGGAACTGCTACAAACTAAAAGTGCGGGTTGGATTTAGAATAGAGGCGCAGGAGTTTGAGGTATTTAAGGGATGTTTTATGTTGGGGTTGATGTTCTCTTTCGAAAAATAAAAGTCCCACGGCGCGGAGACGCGTAGTTTTTTTTTAAATGATTTTTAAGTGCGCGTGAAACGAAACGCAATTTGTATGATTTATTACAATTTTTCTTTTATTGTTGTCGTCATTTTTGCGAAACGAAACGCATTCCGCCTTTTTTTTATAAACGTGACAGTTGACACTATTTTACATCATTCCGTTTCTCTTGGCGTTACGTGAATGTGCTTCGTCACAGAGCCTAATTCTGTGACAGAACCGAATGAGAGCACCCCACTATCCACGTGGTCTTGTCTGTCCTACCCCTAGAGTGTATATAAAAAGCCGGAGGCGCGGAGGGAGAATACTCCCCGCCCGCCGTAGGAAAGGGCAGGCACCAAGAGAGCCGTAGCGGCTGAGGCTGGTCGCCGAAGGCGACCAAAAAGCCGAAGCTGCGAAGGCGAGCGCAGGTGCTGCGCTTTCTTACGCTGGGGCGGAGGGAGTGGTCTTCCCGCAGCGCCGGAGATGTCACAGAGCCAGACCTCCTCCCACTCCCCCTTCCGACTAACCATTGTAAATAACTAAATAGCGCTATTCTAACCTCAAAACTTTAAACATGGATTTCTCCATAACCATGGGGTTCCGTTGACTGGAGATGGTACAGCGGGGTTGCTGTCATTTCGGCGGACCGCTCCTCCCACTCCCCCGCTACCCCCTCCCACAAACCATTGTAAATAACTAAATAGCGCTATTCTAACCTCAAAACTTTAACCATGGATATCTCCATAACCATGGGGTTCCGCATGTTGGGGATGGTACAGGGGGGTAGCAGTAGCCCCCCATTTCCGCCACCCCCCTCCCCACCCCTTAACTCCTGCGCCTCTATTCTAAATTTTTCCCAAAAGTGCTGTAAACATCCGGAAAACAACATAGAAGATATAATCCATAGCTTTAAAGAAGATTCACTCATCAGAATTGAAGCTCGAAATTACTTTAAAAATTGAGGTTAGAATTCACAATATATAAAACTAGTATTCAGTGGCAACTTGACAATTGACAACTGTCAGTTGACAACTGACAAGGTAGACATAGACAACTAAATTGAGTGTTGCCAGCACAAATCAATATTTCCTACCAATTCACATCTACGTTTCGTTTCGCATAATTTCGTACCGAAACATGGATGAGCAATTTCAATTATTATTCGATAAAATGAAGATAGAAATGCAGAAACAGACAAATGAACTCTTACAAAGAATATAATGGACACAATTGATGAAAAATTAACTCCTATGGTTGAGGAAAATGAAAAACTGAAACAAAAAGTTTGTAACTTAGAGAAGGAGATAGAATATCTAAAAAAAGAAAGAAAGAGTAACAACATAGTTATTTATGGAATAGAGGAGAACGAAAAATCGATCCCAGAGCTACTGCAAACAGTTAAGGAGATCTTTAAAAGGGATCTTAATTTAATCATAGAAGATAACGAGGTTAATAAAGTATACCGCCTAGGAAAAAATAAAATTGCGGACAAACATAGACCTGTGTTACTCGCATTAACAACCGGATGGAAAAAAGACCAGATAATGAAAAATAAAAGAAGTTTAAAGGGAATCTATCTTTCGGATGACTACTCCAAAGAGGTTATAGAAAAGAGGAAAGCTCTACTACCACAGCTACTAGAGGAGAAGAAAAAGGGAAACACGGCATTTCTAAAGTATGATAAACTTGTAGTCAAAGGACCTTACACCGACAAAAGGAAAAGAGAACTATCCACTTCACCACAGTCAACGCCAACCTCTAATCCAAAAAAGCAGCAGGCTACAAGCTCCATTAAAAATAACAGGACAAACGCCTCGATCTAATGAGATTCAGATCAAACTCTCTCAACGAAAACTTCACACACGAGAACCAATAGCAATTAACAAAAAGGAAACGGAATATCCAACTAAACCCTGAAAACCAAACAAGAGAAATAACACAATCTCCCCCAAGCCGACTGGTCCTCGTGGGGGACAGAGACCACAACCCTCCAACAATAGAGAAAAACCATCTCAAAAACAGCAACAGAAAATCAAAAATATATATCGCAGCCCTCAATGTACTCACACTGAAAAATGAGGAGAATCTCACAGAACTAACATATGCGTTCAATAAGATCAAATGGGACATCGTCGGGCTTAGTGAAGTTAGGCGAATAGGAGAAAGGATTATTTCCCATCCAGACTTCCTTTTATATCATATTGGAACGACCCCAGGGCACCATGGGGTTGGTTTTATTATAAGGAAACACCTTGTAACTTATGTCGAGAGCTTCTTAGGAGTATCAGAACGAATAGCAGTGTTAAATCTTAAGCTACCGGAGTACAAAGATCCCTGGTCCATAGTACAAGTATACTCGCCTACAGAGCAATCTGAAACACAATCAATAAACTCATTCTACCTAGAGCTAAACAAAACAACAAACAAAGCCACGCTAACAAAAATCTTGTTGTAATGGGAGATTTTAACGGCCAAATTGGGATACGACAACCAGAAGAAAACATAGTACTGGGTCCATATGTATATAGAAGAAAAGTGAGAAGCAGGAATGGCGAGATGCTTATAAACTTTGCACTGGAAAATGGTTTGAAAGTCTTAAACACAATGTTCAAGAAGAAGGAAAGCAAGATGTGGACCTGGACATCACCAGACTAGCAAAAGCAATTACTTCTCAAACATGAAAGTCCTAAGTAATTTTAATTTTAATACCAATCACCGAATGATCCGAGCAGAACTATTAACAACCCCACCAAAAAACCCAAGGCCAAGAAAGAATACGATAAATACGAAACCTACTAAACACCAAGCAGCCCAAATAGCTAATACCTTAATGTCAAAACTTGCGGATTACAAAAATGAAACAACGAATATGAATATGCAAGATAAATACAATTGGTTTGAAGATACAATTAAAACAACTATTCAACAAGGGACCCAAAAATATCGATCTAACATATGGATGACTAATAAAACTACTAACCTTTTGGAACAAAGAGCAAACCTAATCAATGAAAATAAAATAAATAACAGAAAAGAAATAGCAAAACTCAGTAAAGAAATAAAAGAAAGTATTAGAAAAGACAGAATCCAGAGAAGAATGGAAACATTAGAAAGACATATTACAAAGACAGGAGGAGTAAAAAAGGCATATAAAGAGCTAACTAACAAAAAAGACTGGATAGTAAAAATGAAAGATAAAAATAGATTGAAGGAGAATCGAAGGCAAGGAATATTAGACATTGCTACATCGTACTATAAGGAACTTTATAAAAGTACTCCAGCGAAAAAAGAAACAGAACTGTTGGGAATTTCATTCGTACCACCCATCATACGGGAAGAAATAAAACTAGCCATAGAAACCCAAAAGGACGATAAAGCTCCTGGACCCGACGGGATAAGCAACGAAATACTGAAACAAACAAAACACATAGTAGTACCCATTCTAAAAGAAATCTTTAATGACATCATAATTACTGAAATAATACCGCAGCAATGGACTCTATCTAATATAATATATATCGCCGTTCGCCTAGCAACCGAGCAGACGTGTTACCTCTTTTGTCTCGCAATAATAATTCAAAATAAGTGAATTTTTCGTAAAGTTTTCAAAGATTCTTAGATCATTAGATTCGTTATATTATCACCAATTCAACAGTGAAAAAACATATTACAAAGAGTAATCATTGTGAGTGCTGCAAGAATAAACAGTTTAAAATCAAGTCGTTATTGGTCATTAGTGTCGAGTGATTTACGTCAGTGAACTGTGTTCGAAACAAAAGACCAGTAAACATAATCATAACTATAATAAAGTGCCGCTTGCATCGCCGCATACTAACTTTTAAATTTGGTCTTACACAGATAGAGCGCGGTGGCGCAACGGTAGCGGCGCTCAGTTAACGTATCGAGAGTCAGCAGGATCGAATCCTACATTTTTGCTTTCTTTTTAAGTACTTTTTTTTTTCTTTATTGCCTTTTTCTATTTTAAAATTTTATTACCAGAGAAAAGTGTTTAAAATACATAAAGCACGAAAGTTACTTTTTTTTTTCTCGCTATATAGAGGAAATTATTTTTACGCAATAAGAAATCAATTCCTGCTATGTCCGCTGAAAGTCATTGGGGATGCTGTGACCTCAATACAGCCTCGGATGAATATGTAGAGTGTTCTGTCTGCTCCAACAGATTTCATTTGGCTTGTTTAAACGATCAGACAGAAGCTCAGAACATCAACATATCCTGGGTGTGCCCCTTATGCAAAACCCTACGGCCCAGAGATACCCGAAGCGACAACACACCAATCCAATGTAGCTCAAATGTGACAGTTCGACCGTCCAAAAGACAAGCTGTACATTCTCCACCTACCGTTGCATCATATACATCTACATCAATCGACATTGAAAGCATTGTCCAAGAAGTAGTGAAGAATGAAATGAGTATCTTTGTTTCTAAACTGAATACAACCATAAGCTCAATTCTACACACTGAGTTGCAAAACGTCACAGACGAAATAAAGGGAATGAAAAGCTCTATGGACCTTATGAGCTCTCAGATTGAAAGTCTATCTAAAGAATACAGCGCATCTAAAGCTATTATCTCCGACCTGCAGGCTAGTAACACTACTTTAAATAAAACAGTTGAAGATCTCAACCGCCGCATTAACTCACTGGAACAAAGTGCGCGCGCAAATAATATTGAAATACATTGCGTGCCTGAGAGAAAAACGGAGAATATTCAGGAAATTATTTTAAATTTAGGAAGCGTAATCAATTATAAAATCAACGCAGAAAACTTAACACACTGTACACGTGTACCAAAATTAAATCAGACCAGCACCAGGCCACGCACCATTGTCGCGCAATTCAACTGTAAAAAATAAGAGACGAATTTTTGGCAGCTATTATTAATTTTAACAAGAAGAAGCCTAATGAATTAAAGTTAAATACTTCCCACTTAGGACTTCCTGATCCAAAAACACCAATTTTTGTCTCGGAACATTTATCTCCAGGTAACAAGGCGTTACATGCCGCAGCGAGAGCTGCAGGAAAAGAAAAAGGTTATAAATACGTTTGGGTAAGAAGTGGGCGTATTTACTTAAGGAAAAGTGACAACTCAGACGTTATTAACATAAAAGATATAGAGGCTGTAAACAAACTTAAATAAACTAAATATATTTTTTCACTATCCTTTTTGTAATCTATTATAACAATTTTTTAATACATCTTTTTTTTAATTATATGAACTTTAAAACAAATACTCTCAATGTTTATTACCAAAATGTACGAGGGCTTAGGACTAAAACGCATAATTTCTATTGTAATGTCATAAATGTTACCTATGATATAATTATACTAACTGAAACAGCGGTGTCTTGACCTCTGAGCTTTTCGAGGACAGGTACATAGTGTATAGAAGGGACAGAGAGAACACAGGATCGCACTTTAAAAAAGACGGGGGTGGCGTTTTGATAGCCGTTTTGAAATCATTGAACTCTATAAGATTAACATGCTTCGAAAGTAACTGTGAAGATTTATGGGTATCAGTTGACATAGGCCCAGCCAATAAACAATACCAAATTGCTTTTTGTGCTGTGTATCTCCCTCCTCCAGTTCAGAGGTCAACGTTGGAGTACTTCATGAACAATTTCATAGATGTAAAAGAGCAACTATCCACTAATGTATGTGTTGTAGGAGATTTTAATCTGGGTAGTATTGACTGGCAACAGGCTTATCAGTCAAATTCGTACCAAACATCTTGTATTAATCACAGCTTTATAGATTTTTTGAATGTTAACAACTACAAACAATGTAACTCAGTAACTAATTCTATGAATAGGATCTTGGACTTGGTTTTGTTCGATTTTTTTTGTTGCCATGTAACTCGTGCTGTTGATATCCTTTGCCCGGAAGATCCATTACACCCTCCCATAATTATTGACTTACCTTTAATTAAAGAAGATACTTTACCTTATAACCTTGAAAATAGGAGAAGAAACTTTCGCAGGGCAGATTTTTTATTAATAAATTCAAAATTATCAGAAATCAAATGGGAACAACTATTTCTATCAATTACAGATGTCAACGTATTAGTTGAATTTTTTTATCAAAGGTTACAAGATGTGATTGACAAATGCGTACCGCTTACTAAACAAGTTGCAAAAAAATACCCACCTTGGTTCTCCCAACAGTTAATAAGGCGATTAAATGAAAGAAATAAATACAGAATTAAATTTAAGAAGTACCATAATCCTTTCGACTTAATTTCCTATCGTTTACTATCAGACCGATGTGCTAAGTTAACAACAAAGGACTATCAAGATCACTTAAACTTAACGGAAAATAGAATATCGAATAATCCTAAGTATTTCTGGTCGTACGTCAAAGAAAAAAGAGGAGGAACAAGCACGTATCCCGCAGTTATCACAGATGGTTGCAGAGAATATTCTAATGGCAGGGAAATATGTAACTTATTTGCTTCAAAAGCGTAACTTATTTGCTGCAAAGCGTACTACTCGGTTTCTGAATTTCTAAACGATGAACTTTAACTTCGTGAGGGAATACGGGATTAAAAACCTGGGAGGTTTTTTTTTCCGCCGGCTTTTTTTCCTCTCAGTGTATAAAAACCCAGGTAATTGGGTGCCCAAAGCCGATGACGCCGATAAAATACTGTATAAATAATTACCAAAAACAATTTAAAAAAAAACGCAAGTATGGGATAAATATAAATCAATATGATTAGTTAATTAAATACTTAAATAAATTAAAATTTTTAGTCAGTACTTTTATTTATTAATAATATACCTATAATATAATATTTGCATACCTTACTGAGGTAAATATGGCGGATTATTAAATGTATAAAACAACTTTTGTAATACCCATATTTGTGCAAATAAATCATTTGTCTTTGTCTTTGTCTTTGTCTTCACAATTTTCATCTGTGTACAGCTCAGCCTCTAATACAGACAGCAATAATGAAACTAATAACTGCATCTACACCGATATAAGCAGTGATAATTTTTCGTCCCTACAAATTAGCAAAAAGGACATAGTCAAAACTTTGAAAGCCCTAGATATTTCAAAAGGTGCTGGGTCTGATGGTATCCCTCCATTATTTATAGCAAATTGTGCCGATAATCTGGCGACTCCTTTATATTACATCTTTGAAGCCTCTTTAAAATCTGGAGTTTTTCCAGCACTCTGGAAAACCGCCAAGGTAATTCCCATTCATAAGAGTGGGGATACTCATCTTGTTAGCAACTACAGACCTATATCTATATTGTCGTCATTCGCTAAGGTTTTCGAATCAATTGTTTGCAAATGTATTCAATCCTACTTTGAAAAGTACGTTAGTGACTGTCAACATGGTTTCTTAAAAGGCAGATCTATAAATACTAACCTAGTAACGTATGTGGAAGATTTAATAGAATTAGTTGACAAGCACAAACAGGTAGACGCCATCTACACAGACTTTAGCAAGGCCTTTGATAGAGTCAGCCATAAAATATTAATAAAAAAACTAGCCGCATATGGTTTTACAGGCACCCTACATAATTGGCTAAGTTCATATATTACCGATCGCTCTTTTTATGTTGTGGTAAATGGATTTTCATCTGAACGTAGGTCGTAACGTAACGTAACGTAACGTAGTCTGGCGCCCACATTTTGCGACACATTCTTTGAGACTGGAAAGGGTACAAAAGAGGTTTGTGAGACACCTGGCATATTGTGAGGGCATCAAAAGATCTGTGTTCTCATACTCTAGTGCTTTAGACAAACTAAAGCTATCGACACTTGAAAGTCGTAGGGACTCAATGGATCTTATATTCTTGCATAAATTACTGAACAACCAAGTATACTGTCCGCGAGTATTATCTAAGCTCTCATTCAGAGTTCCCTGGAGACCTCCTCGCAAACCATCCCAACTGTTTGTACCCCCCCTGCGTAGAACAGTCTTAGGCTCTCACTCACCCCTAGCGAGAATGACAAAATTATATAACAAATTGAGTGGATCCCCGGCAATGGATATCAATCACATATCCTTACCCAAATTTAAAAACCACATTAAAACAAACTCTCCATAAATATGTATGTTCTTGAGTTACATTTAAAACTCCCTTGGTACCTTTTTAACATGTACTTGTAATTCGTATATTTCTTTAGTTTGATTTCTTTTTATTTTATTTTTTGTTTGCTTTGTTTCTAGTGTAGATTTATAATGTATTTTAAGCCATTCATTAACTTAAACTTATTTATCAATTCAATATTTTTTTTTACACCGCCCTCTTATTTTTAAACCTTATTCAATGTTAAATTCTTATAGATATATTATTATTATTGCTTTCATTGCATATCATCTGCTTACGAGAATACGCATGTTGTGTTTACCTATAAGTGATGGAACATTAGCTAGTGCAATAGTATTGTTTCTCTACTTAGATATAAGTTTTTATATGTATCCGTCGTTGGTAAACCTTTAAATAAATAAATAAATAAATAATACTTCTGTACAAAAAAGGAGATCAGTACGACATCAGGAACTACAGGCCCATAAGCCTGATGTCCAACCTCTATGCAGTGCATCTGGCATGTTTGCAGACGCTCGTGTGCCATGCTTCTGGGCCACGATGCGGCTGCGAGCAGCGTCACTTGTGCGGCGGGTGCGGGCCAGCACCAACAGCATTCTAAAAATGATAGGGGCTAGATTGGACTGTCCCTATATGTCTCACTGCTGTGGACTGCATGCTCCCAGCAGTTAATTTGTGTACCCTAGTTTTAAGTCTTTAGTTTTTAATTTAGTCATAAGTACCACTAACACTTAGAGTAAGTCGTACTAACAAATTTGTAAAATGAGACTAGATCTTGAAATAAATTATATTATTATTATTATTATAAAATATTTGCAAAGATCCTACTTAAGCGAATAGAAAGCAAACTCGATGAACAACAACCCATAGAACAGGCAGGATTTAGAAGGGACTATTCAGTACTTGATCATATCCATGTTGTTAGGCAAATCATCGAGAAATATGCAGAGTATCAACTTAAATACTATCTAGCATTTGTAGATTATAGCAAGGCATTCGACTCGTTAATACATACAAACATTTGGGAGGCGTTAAAAGAACAAGGGATAGAACAAAAATACATAAGATTAATTAGAAATGTGTACAAAGATAGCTCGGCGTGCATTCAGCTAGAAAAGAAAGGAGATTCATTTAAAATACAGAAGGGAGTAAGACAGGGAGATCCTCTCTCCCCAAAGCTTTTCTCAGCTGTTTTGGAAATGATTTTCAGAAACTTCGAATGGGAAAATTTGGGTTTGAATATCGACGGCCGTAGACTAACTCACTTAAGATTTGCCGACGATATTGTATTGTTCGCAAAAACGCCAGAAGAACTAAGCAGAATGATAAACGAACTTGCATTTGAGAGTGAGAAAGTACGACTGAAACTAAATCCCGAAAAAACAAAAATAATGACCAATGGAAATAAGAACAGCATAAAAGTGGGAGAGACAGAAATTACCTATACGGAAGAATATATATACCTTGGACAGCTCATATCACCTAAAGATAATATCAATAAAGAAATCGAAAGAAGGATAGCAAACAGTTGGAAAAGGTATTGGAGCCTTAAGGAAGTAATGAAAGATAAGAACTTGAATATAACAACAAAGAGCAAATTATTCAATGCCTGTATCTTACCAATTTTAATTTATGGAAGTCAAACATGGGCCATAGCAAAGAACACAACCGATAAACTTGCCATTTGCCAACGAGCAATGGAGAGAAGTATGTTAGGAGTAAAAAAGAGAGATAAAATAAGACACGTGCACATTAGTAAGAAGACCAAGGTACAGAACGTAACTCTAAAAATAAAAAGACAAAAATGGAAGTGGGCGGGACACATGATCAGGGGAAAAGACAAGTGGAGCAAAATAGTGACACAATGGATTCCAAGGGAAGGAAAAAGGAAAAGAGGACGCCAACAAAAAAGGTGGGACGATGACATCAGGCAGGTTGCAGGCATAACATGGAGTAGAGTGGCTAGAGAGAGACATGAATGGAATAGGTTGGAGGAGGCCTTTGCCAACTGGCAAACGGACCTACAGAAAATAAAAAAACATCAAATAAGAGATATATAAAATTAAAAAATAAATATTGAAAAAAAAAATTTAATATTATAATAGTGTCGTAGTGTAAGATAGTGTAACTGTAATTTGTTTTCTTTTGTCCAAATAAAAGGCTTATTATTATATATAATGACTATAATTATCATCACTGTAACACAACCGAAAAGTAATAAATATTTGTTTATAATTTTCAATACGAGGTAATTGCACCACTGGTCGGAAAGTATTCTTGTTACATTAAACACACAAATCATACTCTATTTTCTAGTGGCTAGGAAGTACTTAGGACAAAGAATACCTAGGTGCACAATCATATGTCTCCTAGTTCTTATCAAAATTCAATTCAATTCCATTTATTTATCAGATAACAATGATCCATTTGTTTGTTAGTAAAAAGAAAACTTATATGTAATGTTAGTAAAAAGTAGCATAAAAAAGGAGCATAATGTCTTGACTGAAGAAATAATTGCCACACCCAATAAGATTTTTTAGAAAGGTTTGGTTACCAGCCACACTTATTATGTGACCATCAATCCTCAAGAGTAGCAACATAACCACATACAATCTAGGCAATAATTAGTTAGCTTGAGAGTGGATGGACATGTTCTGTTCATGTGTCTACAGTGACAGTATCTTATGACATGCTTGCTCTACTTAATTAGTTCTCTGATATTTAGTACTAAGGATAACAATTAAAAATAAAACTTACTTGCTGAGGATGAATCCATTCGGGTTGGCTTTAGTAGACTGCCGCACGAATTTGTTGGAAATAATTATATTGGTAGTTAGCTAGGTGATATAACATTATAATTCCAAAATATTATCGTTAGGAAACGTGTAGTTTTTTAGATATTAATTTTTAAAGTTTATAAGTTTTTGAGCAAAAAAAGCGCATTTATCCGTTTGTTGTTTATAATTTTGCATTAAAAGCGCACCAAGACGTTCTGTTTCACTGTACTGTCACTTATTAGTGCATTGATGCGTCAAAGAATGTCAAACCTTTTTTGAGAAAAAAAATACAAGACAAAAAAAGTTTTTGTGTTTTTATAGATTAGGTGAAGGGGGGCTTCGGGGGGCTTCCCCCCGAATAGGGGCAGGTGGGGGGCGAAGCCCCCCGCCAAGAATATACAAAAAGGACTCGTCATTTTAAATGAATGGGATCGGTTAGGTTAGGTTTGACTTTTTTTAATCAATACAAAAAAAGGAACCCCGCGGAGCGGGGTTCCGTCGACATGGTACCATTAATTTTATTTCGCTCGGGAGGAGCATGATTTAAAAAAAACCACCAACATAACCTACAAAAAAGGGGGTTACTGCGAAAGAAAATTAATGGTACCACGTCGACCAATACTGATTACTGAGTGATCGAAGGTTTTTTTCTTTTTTTTTTCTCAAAAAAGGTCATGCGCCAACATGAAATGACATGACATGACATGAGCAAGTCATGACGAAGTCATAAAAAAAATAAGCCCCAAAATCGCTGGTGGCGCGATACGGAATAATTACCAATTTTAATAAATACTTGTTTTTAAATTTATGAATGTGCTTCATTTCACAAGTAAGCCATATCACATTTCATACATGGTTAGAATGTAATGTATTTTTATAACTCTTTTCTAACTTATAAACACTATAGCTACACTCTAAATACATAATGTAAGAAATTAATATCAAATTCCATAAATTTTGGGGTTAGAATAGGAAAATTGATTTTTCTCCTTAACTATTAGTTTCCTAACTTTCCCCCTTTAGGGGGAGGGTCAAACCTCCCCCCCTCCCCCACCTCCCCCAAAAACCTATAATTTGTGCGGCAGTCCACTAAAGAAACCCCATCCATTCTACTATCCTATTTCTAATAGTAATATTTCTCTCTGTGTCTGTGCACAGCTCATGAGATCTGGTCCTTAATAGTGAACAGCCACAGTTTACACAAACATGTCGACGATGACCACTACGTGTTGATGCACCAGCACTGTCATTACGTCTTTAGAGTATTTGCTTCCAATAAAGCCACAGTCCAGCAAGGTTGACATATTACACCTCAATCTTCAACCTGTTTTAAAAAGTAGTAAGTACATAGTTGTGATTACTTATTGTGTGAATTACGACAAAGTTATATTATTATAGTATGTTATGTTATTAAATAAAACGTACCAAACACGGAGCCATTCAGCGGGTTATAACTAAATTGACCTCAACAAGTTGAAGACGATGTCTCCTTTTTTGAGTTACATTACACACAAAGCACCTCACGAAAGGCTCGTCGTCCGTGTGCTCTGCAGATTCGAGTCCGTGGGCATGCCAGGATCAAAATGTAGAGGCGAATCGAGGTCCATTTAGCCAAAATATCACCAGAGAAATCCACGAGAACAATATTAACGATATCAGGAAAACAAAGCGAATGAATTAATTATTTATATTCCTTCCTCTGAGATTATATTACATTTATTTGACAGTTTTGAGTGTTTTGACACTTGACTTGACACTTATTTTATTTTTTTGAGTTAGTTTTGTGTGTAGCCATATACAATATACTTATATTGCACAGCATGGCGCGCATTCGAATTAATTTATTATTGTTTAGAAGTTATAAAAAATACAACTGATTATGAAAATATGTTCTGCACTTATCATTTCATATTTACTTATATGGTATTGGTTTGATTTATGTCGTAATAATTAGTCGTCGTCGTTTTTATAAATTGCAAAAATATTATGCAACTGGCAACTAAATTAAAATGGGATGCAGATGACTTTAAGGCAAAAATAAACTGCTTAAAAACTTATTAAATGATGTTTTTTTCATAAGAAACTTGATACTCCAATATTATTAGTATATTGTTGCAAAAAATAAACTTAATTATTAGTAAAATCATTTTATATAAACTCTCCTGTCCAAAAATGGCCTGAAATGGATACATCAGTTATAGAAACAGCCTTGGGACTATAGCTTCGAAACCTAACTCCTTTGATTTTTATTAAAACTTTACTATCTGTCCTATCGTGGTTACGCCCTCGCGGAATGCTCGTTTGTTCAATATGATTTTTCCCCGGGTACCTATAAAGAACCGCCTACGCCAACAAAATAAGGGAATTTTCTAGACGTGGATTAGTGGCCAACCCACTGTCAGATTTTTTAAATCGCCCCTAAGGCCTCATTATTAGATGAAAAACCATATCAAATAAAACAGTTTGTTTTCTCCTCAGCTTCATCTCTTCTATCAGTTCGGGTTCGACATGAACGACGACCAGTACACCAACTACCAAAACCGCAAGGAGCAGCGAGACAGCGACGTCATCAAGGGCTCCTACTCAGTTGTCCACAGTGACGGTTTCGTGCGCACCGTCACATACACCGCTGACCCCAAAGAGGGCTTTAAAGCAGAGGTAGATTTTCCTACCTTTCTTAGTAAAAAAGCGTGCTTTTCAGGTGGTGTGAATGTTAGTGAGGAATTGTCTAAGAAATGAGCAGATCCCGAAAAAGTGCCTGCAATCGTGAGGTAAGCCCTATAGAAGCTTTTTTAAAATGCAAAAGTGTAAATGATGATATCCATTTAAATTTCTAATAGAAAAAGTGAGATAGTGCCACAACATTTTATACAACTTACAGTACCGTAGAGCAATAGAGATCTTATAATTAGGTGATAGCGTAATTAGTACTAAAATAACATATGTAGATAAAAGGCTAGACATAATATAAACGTTTAAGTAAACATTAAACATAGAGAGAAGGTGATATCACGGAAAGACTTCTAGTAGCATTGATATACCTACTGACTGATGAACACATCTATACGGATATCTAATCATTTATTTGTTCGATTGTTGTGACAAGCTTATCAAAAAAGACCAAAAAGGCACCTTAAATATAAATGTCAACAGAATAAAAAAAATCAAAAATATATAAAAAAAAGTTGAAGGAAAAGTCAAAGAAGCGGCAAAGTTTGTTTACGTAAACCACGGATAGGTGGCGTTGTTACTGTTACTAAATCACGCTAACGATTGTATGGCGTAAGGTGTATAAATACAGTCAACCGGATGTTAATAACATGAAGACCTCGATCAATCTTCTCTTCACACTACACTATTATAGGTGCTTATTAATCACTATTTTTTGTAAGGACTGCATAAATGTAGTCCTATAGATAGCAAATGAGTCATTTGAAATGACTAAGACTAACGAAGATAAAAAACCGTACAAGTTCAGACAAGTTGAACTCGCGTGGATAGGTAGGTAGGGTTCCGTCCGTACAACTACTGAGTTGTGGAGTAGTACTGACTACTCCACAGTCATTAATGTCATTATATTGATTTATTATTAATTGATAAACTGCTTACAGTCATTAGTTTTGATTTCAAATTTTCTCAGCAGATAAACACTCAGTGTACCGCAAGAAATTTCGATATAAATGAGTAAAAAAACTTAAATTGTGTCGCGTAACTTCAAACTTGGATAAATCCAATTCCGAGATTTTTTACGATTTTGGTGTCAAAAGAAAAGGAAAAAAATATGCTTTTAAACAATTTTATCAGTTGTGTATAAATCCGCATGGATTTTGAGATATAAGCCGTTAAAATCATAATATTTTATCTAAGTCAGATAGATCCTTGAGACAGATTTTTTCAAATGTAGTTAAGTCCATGAGAGCCAATCAGGTATTTGCGTTTGTTCAACATGGCCGTCAGTCGACGTAAACTCTGCGACAGTAGCACCGTGCACTCCCGCTTTTTATTGTTCCTTTTTTATAATTTAAACAATTTCCATGGATAATACGATTAATATTGTGTCACCAAGTAAAGTCCGCAAGCGGCCTAATATAAATCGTCGCCGTAAGAAAGCGGGAAGAGCGAAAATTTGGTGAGTTTGAAATACCTATACCTATGCGTCGTCTGGAATCCTGAGATGGTACTAGTGTTGTGTTAACCATTATCGATTATTATTATTTTGTTATTCTACTGTTACAGAATAATTTGGATATAATACGTATTAAAAGAATACAATTGCGTAAGCTGACGAAACTCAATCTACAGCTGAGCTAGCAGCAGGTTCTGATGTTAGCATCAAAACAATTTAGATCCATTTGCGACAAATAGGCAAGGTAAAAAAATTGATAGATGGTTGCCCCACGAACTTAACGATCGACAGCGCAACGTACGCGTCGAGACCTGCCTCGCGCTGCTCAATAGGCAAAGAAATGAAGGAATTTTGAACCGAATTGTTACGTGCGATGAAAAATGGATTCTGTTCCACAATCGAAAGCGCTCAGCAAGTTGACAAGATCCTGGTTCAGCACCAAAGCAATGCCCTAAACCAAAAATAACCCGTAAAAAGCTGATGTTCACTGTTTGGTGGTCTAGTGCGGGTGTGATTCACCACAGCTTTTTACAAAACTGATGAGCATTACTGAAGATGTGTACTGTGAAGAACTGGAGACAATGATGGAGAAGCTTGCACATCGGCAACCAGCTTTGGTCAATCGGTCGTCCCCGCTGCTTCTTCACGACAACGCGCGACCCCATACTGCACAACAGACAGTCTCCAAGCTGCAAGAGCTGGGGTTGGAAGCTCTCCCTCATCCGCCATACTCACTAGACCTTGCACCTACCGACTATTACTCTTTCCAAAATTTAGACAACTTTTTAGTGGGTAAAAAATTCAATTCCCGAGAAGCAGTACAAAATGCTTTTGAAGAGTTTGTTGCCTCCCGTCTAGCTGGTTTTTACATTAAGGGCATCAAAAAATTGCCAATGCGTTGGCAAAGTTGCGTCGATTGCATGGGTGATTACTTTGAATAACAGAAATAAAAAAGTTTAAAAAAATTAGTACTTTCACTTATTCCATACAAAACGGCATTTCATAGGTAACCAAATATAAATATCTGTAATTCCTATTTCTGTAAAATAAAATTAGACTTCTTTATTTTGTTTGTGTTAGTTTTATTTAATTAGTTGCTACAAATTTGACTGTTGATGATTTCGCCACTACCACATCCCTAGTTCTAATCGTGTATTTTCAAATTCAGATAAATCCGTATCTATTAAATCAAAATTGTATAAATCCACTTTGAGTTTTTTCAAAGATAGATAAATTGCATTCCATTATATCAAATAAAGGTAAATCCAATCTAAATATAACATTTTTGAAAGAATGAGTGGTTTAAATACTGAAATGGCTAAATAGGATCGTTTTCTTCAATACTGGTGCCATAATAAAAAAAAGACTGCCTTTTAATTCATTAAGTTAAGACTATTAACACTTTTTTTTAAATATCTCCTAACAGGGTAGAGTGGATTTATCCGAATTTGAAGTTAAGCGACACAATTAGCCGACAATCTCCCACAGGTTTTACGACAGCCGGCAGCCCACCGACATTGTTGTGAAGATCCCACGCCGAAGCCACAACTGTAGCAGCAACAGATTGCCCAACCCCAAACCCAACACCACGCTCCACAGCAGATACCCCACGCCCAGCAACGACCCCAGTAGTATTACCGCTACGAGTAGTTTATATCTCTATTTATTATAATTTAGACGTATGGAAACTGTTTTTGCAGTCTTCCTTTTACTTTCATTCACTTACAGACTTATTAGGGTTTTTTAATTTCATTCAACTTCAAATTCACAGTATTATCATCTCCTTCACTCATTGCTACTTCAATATCAACATATTTCTTTAAATTCCTCTTCTTACTGTATTTATTTTTGTCTCTTAGCTCTTCGGTCATCTTTTATTCTATAAAATCATCGTGAAAATAGGGCAAAACCGTTATATAATGCAGGCGCGTTCGCAGCCTTCTATTTGGGGGGGGGGGGGGTCGGCGAGAAATTTTGGGGGGTCACTAAGAAATTTGGGGGAAGAGGTGTGACAAAATAAGAATAAGTATGTATTCTTCTTTTAATGTGTTTTGTAACTCGTTTGTGTACAAAATTTAATAAATTAATAAATTAAATTAAAATAAATATATTTTATGTGGGATCAAAAGCACTAAGGAGTGTTGATGCAAATAACACACAAAATAACTTTCTACCCCTTTTTAACCGCGATGCCGTTAGAAGAAGAATTTCAATCAACTGTGTTTAAGAATATTTATGCAAAATTTGAAGTAAATTGGATCAAGGAATCACGTTATCTCATACAAACTGCCATCGTTTTTCATCATCTTAGGTGTAGAGTTTTTGAAAATCATCTCTTATCGGATGCCGACATTATACGAAGAATACACCCTGCAAGCTTTAGGTCTTTACGATTAGCGGTTTAGGCTGTGGCTTGATCCATCAGTCAGTCATTTAGGATAAAGCATTTTATATGTAAAGACAAAATGTTAGTAATAAGTCAGTCAAGTCACTCAGATGTCCAAGTAAAGCGATGGCTACTTTACCAGATCGTGTAATGACTTTGGAGGCAACTGGAAAAAACTGTTATTTTATTCGACTCGCTTTCGCATTTAGCCTAAATCGAACAAAATGCCATCAACTTTATAACTATTAATATGATTATTAAGAATATTATGATACATAACTCAAAAATACACCAAAATTTTAAAAATAAAACAAGAACACAACATGAATCTTCCAAATTTTAACTACTCACTGACATTTCCATTTATTTTGATCCGATTAACAGATTTTGACGATTTACATTTTAACAATTTTTATCAGGTTAGAGTTTTTTACTTTAATTGGCAATGTACATACATGAACTAAAGAAAAAAGCTTGCTAATAATTCCTATTTCAATTTATTCGGGTGTCCTATAAAAAAACAATGGGTTGCACTCCGGGAGTGCCGGCAGAAGTGAAAACATTAACGTTGTGCATTTTTGATGTCTTGGAATCGTTAGGGAATAATTCCGCACGAATTGCTTGAATTATCAGTACCTATTAATTTCTATCTAGTATTTTTACAAAGTACTCTCTCATTTTCTTTCACTATTTCTTCGTCACTTTTTTCATTAATAGATGCACTTTGTTCAATGTCCATATTTTAAATACTTGATATAAACGAATTTTAAGATAAAATTATACTTGACGCTGGCAATATGCAGAGTTTGCGATGCCATAATTGAAGAAAAAAAGTATAGACAGTCGTCAGATGAGCCGTCATCAGCTGTCACCCCTCCGTTTTGCTCTAAGAGCCGGTGAAGATATTCACTCGTTCGGTTGTTACAAGAGTGAAGGTGATATGAAAGAAAATTGATTAAAATTAATTAAATTAAAAATAGCTATGAACACTTTTCGATAGTCAAGTTATCATAGGCATATTATGTTTATAAATTATATTTGGTAAACAATATGTCTCATCGAATTATCAGATCGGTGAAGGTCGATCTTCCTCGTCTCCTCTACTATCTTACGAAATTTTGCGATCAGCACACGTGACCTCGCGCGAGTTTCATAGTTTTTACCCATCACACAAAAAGTGCTCAACGCCGCTAAAGAAGTTTTCACTTCAATAATAATAATTATATCATCAGAACATAACTGATAACTTCCTAAAAAGTAATACCTGAATCATTTGAAGTTTTGTTCTGTTTTGATATTTAAAACTATCGCAATGCGTTTTACTTATTTGGCATATAGGTAATTAATATATGCTTATTATTATAATATATATTTATTATTATTATATTAAATATTTATTATAACAATATATTTATTTTGTATCTGTTATCTGTATATTGTATATGTATGTATGTAAGTATGTATATTTATGTTCATTTTTATATGTATATTTCTATATATACCTATTATTAATAAATAGTCTTGTTTATTCAATTACTTGTTTAATTATATATTTTTTTCTCTTTATATAATAAGCATTTTTATAATTTATGTCGTGCCTACCCATAGCTCTCACCATCGCCCAGGGTTGACTGGCAGAGAATGCCATTAGGCATTAAGTTTAACCCTGTAGCCCTTAATTTAAGGTGGTACGAATGTTAAATAAATAAATAAAATAAACATATACCTACATAACTGGTCCAAAGGGCAGTCGATTATTCGCCTCAGATAGCCCGATCCGATACAGATCACTGCTTCTCATTGATCTCACATCCTTCGACGGGAAATCCTGAATCGCGGAAAAATGTTTTCGAGTTTTCCGAAGTCAGCTCTCAATTAAATGGTACTTAGTAATTGCAAAATATTTCAAAGTTATTCGAAGAAGTAATAAGTTTTGCTTCAAAAGTTCTAAATGGTTCGTACAGTGATAGCGGTCAAAATGAAATACTTTATGGTTTTCTGAGCCCCAAAAGGAATATGGAAATTTAAAAGGAGTATTTTATTGTGAAGCGCGCATGGCTTGACGGCTAGCGTAGAACGCAAGCGATCTATGCAGTTAAGCCAAACGGGCGCGCGGGCGGTGTGAGATGGGTGACCGCTAGTAGCAAAACATTTCATGCACGTTTCCGTGCTTCGGAGGGCACGTTAAGCCGTGGGTTCCGGTTGTTATCGGTAAATAACAATCGTTATACCTTGTCGGAGGACTAAGGGATGGTTCGAAAACATCTGACAGCGGGTTGGTCACTAACCCGCATCTCTACCAACCCGCATTGGAGCAGCGTGGTGGAGTAAGCTCCAGGGCTCCCCAATAATAAAGGGGTGCCCATTCCCAGCAGTGGGACGCAAAAAAGGGTTGCAGCCATTTTATTGTAACTTAGTCCGCCTGTTTTCTATCACCGTACAATAAGTGATAGACGCCTTAATCAATTCGGTAGTCTGAAGTCCTTACATTGCATCTAGACCTTTACGCTGCCTATTAGTATTATACTTATGTAAGAATATTTTTATTGATTCTACTTTTCTTTCGAACAGTTGAATACAATATTCAAATCCTATTCTTTGTTGCCATTGAGATGAAATAGCCTAGAATACATATGTGTTGTGTCTTCTTTTCATTTTATATTGGTTTCAATAGTAAGACAGAGTAATTTAATTACTCTACAATGTATGCTACTGTAATAACAAACAAGCAATCACAAAGCGTTCAGCGTTAATACGAGTACCACAAATATATAATCCCGTTAGTCGTGAAGAGGTGCGTTCCGAACGAACGAAGCGCCCTCATCTTTATTAAGGGATTTCTTTAATAGAACGCACGGAAAGCAGTGAAACTGTAGTCCACGGTACAAGTCATAAGACAAGAACCGAAAAAATAGATAATAAAGAGAGATTAATAAAGGAAGAAAAGGTTACATTAAAAAAAATCAGAATTATTAGGATTGGTGTTTATTTCTTCCTTGTGACTTTTAGGTTCTAAAGTTTTAGCTCTATGAATTGATAAACTAATTATTTTCTAAGCCAACTCCCAAATCCTATGAGAAGTTACTAATATGTATTATGCTTCGTAAAGCAGTGTTGAGTCTGATTTTTTCCGTCATTAATATATTTGAACTTGAACAGTTTATTAGTAGTACCTGGACGCCCGAGCGTTGCTCGGATAAAAACAATTGATTTTCTTGGTTTATTTTTAAGCAATTCATTGACTTAGTGTACTTAACAAAGCCTTTTAAAATACCTAGCTCCCAATTTTAAAAAAAATTGTCACAAAAAATAAAGAACGCAATTTTCCTACTTGAGATTTGAACCCGGGTCTCTAGCTCCGTAGTCAGTTTTCGTTACCATTCGACCAAGAAAGCTTTAATTCCATTGACGAAATTTTCATAGAGGTCTTTCACATCGACATTGTCATTTGTTTGAAGGGCGGATTGACGGTTGACATGTGACGTCTTTCTACGCTACAATATTATTAATATTTTCCAATAGATGTCAGTAAGAGTAATTTTATATTTAACGGCATAAACATTAAATAAATCGACAATAAATTTGTGGATCGATTTATCATCCCCGAAACCAGGGTACTAAATTTCATCAAAATCTTTGGAGCCGTTTCCGAGATTCAAAAAATATATTTAGATATATACAAGTAATTGCTCGTTTAAAGGTATTAGATAGAATACTAAGTTTGTGGTTTATCAAAATGCATAAATCGATTGCTAACTCAAATACGTCATACAATGCTTTGTCGTGTTCATTCATTACATAATAATATGTACCCCCAGATCTACACCCAGTCTGTTTCTGAACATATTCTACATTTTCTGCGCTCTATATTCCTGTTTAGGTTAGTAATTTGCAGTATTTCGTTACATCTCGTGTACTTAATATTCAAACCGATTACTGCTTACAACTTAAATCGTGTTCAGTACAGAGTAATGTCGGAATATGGCCTCAATTATTAAGCAATGCAATCGCTACGGCACCTCAACCCTAACGTAAATACTTGATTCCTAGTATTTGGGTCAGGGAGCGCGGGAACGGGCCTCGTACTGTCCTACTGCCCAAATTATTTAGTAATGGACTTTGGTGACGACATTTCATTTCAACGCACCTGTGATCGGAATTTAGGACCCAAATGTTTTGAATCCCTTAAGAGCTGGTGTTTTGAAAAATCGTCACATCAGATCATCGTCACGTCAAATGCTCAGCCAACAGCAATTTATCAATAGGAAGTGTTTTTAACACGCTTTTATTAACTTGACCTGTATGTATGTAATGGAATCTTTTAACTTCAATTTCACTTACTTCCAGGAGTCTGATTAACTTGAAAATTTGCACAGGGGTCAAGGGCCGATGACAATACAATATTCTCATAACTTTATATTAAAGTCCTTACTAAGATCATCAGGATAAAAAAATATACGAGGGGCGGCTGATAAGTTCGTGGCCTAAGGTACTTAATGAAACAAATATAAAGTTTTATATTTTTAACACGTCTAAGCGTCTGATTAACATGAAAATTTGCCAAGGACCGATGACAATGCAATAATATGAAAATAAAAATCCAACTAAAAAATTAAAAATACATTTTCTTCTTATTTTTTACTTTTTAGTTCGTATTTTCACAAAAGCGTGTTTTTTAGTTTTTTAAACTACATTATTTATTTTACCAAATATTTTGGTAAAATTGGATCGTATTTTGAATTTCTCTTTAACATATTATTATGCTCAGAGCATAGTGTTTAATTTCTCTATGGCTCAGAGTTTTGACGCTATCACTTGTATTGAATGTTAAGTTTAATTCGCTGAACTGGTTTGTACTTATCTCTTTTAAATTGATAAGAGCTGAATTTTCAAACCTGGGATATAGTAATTGGTCAGTTAATATTATTGTTATTCTTATCGTATGTCATAAGAGTAACAAAGACATTGCTTACATTTATTCGACGAATATTTTTATCCAACGATTGTAAAATCGGTCCTAATTCTATAAAATAATCTAACATAATGCGTGCAATGAAAATAATGTGTCCATGTCATATCTTATAACCTTTAATAGATGATCTCCAGGTACTGTTCACTTCCCTTCCGCCTCAAATTATTTAGTGATGGATCTCGACGACACATTTCATTCAACCGCACCTGTGGTCGGAATTCGGGACCCATAAATGTTTTCAACCCCTCGGGTGCAGGCGTTCTGAACGGTTGTAGGTCACGTTTGGTATCACTTCCTTGTGTCGTAATTCATGTGTTTGATCGTTCCTCGCATGAACATAGATGTGTCTAGTGAATTTTGAACGTCGAATCTTTTTCAGTTTTACTGTCAACCACGCGACGAGTATTTGGACTGTTGGAAGCCCATGGAAGGCTCATGAGTGGCCACTTTAAGAGTAGTGCGGTTTATATTGGTGTCGAATGCTTTAATGCAAACGGTTCGTTAAATAAATGCCAGAGACTAAAATTTTAAGAAGGAGAAAAGATTTGATTTTGATATTTACGGATGTGCTTCAAGGTATAAGTTTCGATTTTATAAATTTTTTTTATCTTTATTTTATGACGGAGTTTTGTCACACAGTGACCATGTCACTCCCGTTATTATAATTTACAAATTAACTCACTAAGAATTTACCTACCTTAATATTATTTTTATTTATTTATTTATATCTGTGAAACACTTTAAAATAAGAGTCACAAAGGGTAAAACTTAATGCCAATTGGCATTGTCTACCAGTCCACCCTGGGTGATGTTGAGAATGCGAGGTAGGCCTTAGTAGTCAACAGGCTATTACAAAGAAAAAATGTGATATAACGTCCTACAGTTCATGATATAACGTGCATACGAGCATTCTAATATATACATGTTTTGTGAGATTATTTGCAAATTATTGTGTATTATTAATGATAATCGAATAATTACAAAACACTAACGCGAAAATATGTCAAACTAGCTTTCTGTTATGTGCTTGTGTACTTCTCATCCGTATGTATGTACATAGGTCTCCTCTCGTAATAAGGACAGATTCAGGCGATAGTTTTCCACGCTGACAAAGTGCGGACGGACATCTAAAATAACTTCAACTTCTAAACAATGCCTGAGAGTTTTTTTTCCGCCGGCTTTTTTTCTCTCATTGACCCAGTGGTGGGTAGGCATCAAAAGCCGATGATCCGTTAAGAATATTCTTAGCGGATCTTAAAATAAAACTATTTTATACTTTAATTTTAATTAGTAGTAAGTATAATATTGTATGCCAGAGCATGGTAGACTGTTTAAACTCTTATAATAATTTTAAACATCTAACTGTATGTATGTAAACAGTCAACAATAAAGTATTTTCATTTCATTTTCATTTCATTTCATTTTCATTTCATTTTCATTTCATTTCATTTCATTTCATTTCATTTCATTTCATCATCGTCAGCCTACATCAGTCCACTCCATGTCATAGCCTATGAGCTCGAAGACAGGACTCACAATCTTCAACAACAATCGGTGTTTATAACCAACCTCCTTATATTTTTAGTTAGGTAGATTCGTATTTTCATATTTTAAATTTTTGTTATTTTTGACATGGTGTCATATTATGTTCTTAAGTATTAAAATATTTTTACGATGAAGAAAACCTAATTTTTTATTTCATATCAGAAAATCACATTTTATTTTACTTAAAACAAGACGGAATCTCCGCAACATGGTCCTAGAACGTGCCGGATGCTACATGATCCTTGAACGACCCTAAAGATATGTGGATTTGAGACCAATTAATGGATGTTGAAGGAACTCAAGAAGATAAAGGAGATTCATAAGTTCGCAATCTTCCGGGAGTCTGGTGTATCGCAATCTTTGCTATCTTTCTGGAGTCCTGGAGTGCCTACTGTCTTATATTGATTATATTTGTATACTTTTTTTATTATATCTGTGGTTTTTTGATAATTCCAGGTTGACTTTACGTGACTTCCTAATGGCTAACCGTGATCTTATTAGAAAACGTGCAAGTTTTAAAAGCCGTTTGACAATTTTCACTAAGTACGTTGATGCACTCGGCAGCAAGACATTAAGCGATCAAGATGTTGCTGAATTACAGTTACGCGTTGGTAAAATGGAGTCGCTGTACGAACAATATGATGAGGTACAATTAAATTTAGAAGTTTCAGTAGATGATGTCGACTCTCAATATGTAGAGCGGCAAGATTTTGAGTCGTTATATTATTGTACATTAGCTAAGGCTCAAAATCTTTTAATAAATTATAATTCTACTGAAAAAGCGTCAGTTAATATTGATAGGAATTTGCATCACAATAATCACAAGCTGATTAAATTACCAACTATTAATTTGCCCAAATTTAGCGGATCACATCAAAACTATTTAGAGTTTCGCGACAGTTTTATGAGCCTTATTCATTTAAATGATGAAATTGATGACATTAATAAATTCCATTATTTGCGTGCATGCCTGGAAGGTCCCGCTGCCGTTGTCATACAGTCAATAGAGTTTTCTGCCAGTAACTATTCAATAGCGTGGAATCTTTTGCGCGAAAGGTATGACAACAAACGCTTGCTTATACAAAATCATGTGTCCGCCTTGTTTCATTTAGATTCTATTACAAAAGAATCATCAGTTGCCTTGAAACATATGATTGATACCGTAAATAAGAATTTAAGAGCGTTAGAATCCTTAGGCGAACAAGTTAAATACTGGGATACTCTGTTAATTTATATCATCACTAACAAATTAGATCCAAAAACATATCGGGAATGGGAAGAAGTCAAAGGTCGCACTGACAAAAATACGTCAGTTTCATTTGACATTTTTATTAAGTTTTTGCGTAACTATGCAGACTTATTAGAAACGCTCGAGGTAGCTCGTCACAAAGAAGTTTCTGTTACTAATAAGTCTACAACTAAATTTAAAACTATGGTGTCAATGCATAACCCTATTACAAAATTATCCCATAACACATGTAAAAACTGTAGTGAGGATCATAAACTAATTGATTGTCCGCAGTTCATGTCATTAAGCAATGAAGCTCGTTTAAAGTTAATACCTAAATATAAGGTATGTTATAACTGTTTTGAAACCGATCATTTTGCTAACCGCTGCAAGAAGTCAGGTTGTAGAGTATGTAAGCGCATGCATAATACTCTCATTCATGTAAATTTTAGTAAGAACTTGCAGTCTACTGAACGTACCAATCAGAATGATGTCTCCTTACCTTCGCCCTCTTCCAGTAATCATGCTAATACCGTTTCCTTATCAGCGAAGATCGCACCTTCACGTAATGTCAAACAAAGTGAAGTTTTACTGTCGACCGCTTTAATAAAGTTATACGATAATAATAATCGTGAACATATTGTTCGCGCTGTACTTGATAGCGGTAGCACATCTTGCCTTATTACTGAAAGGTTATGCCGTAAATTAGGCTTAAAAACGAGACAGATAGATAAATCTATTTTAGGTGTAAATAACGTGATTTCTCACGTAGGTAAAACTTGCCGTGTTATCATTAAGTCTCTCGATGAGAGCTTGAGCACGGACATTAACTGTTTTATTTTGCCAATTATTACTAATAATACACCGAGTCGAGAAATTAATCTATCTGATCTTAACATTCCGCCTAACATTAACTTAGCTGACCCTACGTTTTATAAGCCCGGTGACATTGATATTTTGATCGGTGCTGATCTCTTTTGGGATTTGTTAGGGTCACAGAAAATTAAGTTAGGTCATGATGCACCTGTACTTTGTGAAACAAAGTTAGGTTGGATAGTTTCAGGCCCTGTACTTAGCAATCATATTGCACTTAAATCAAATTATATTTTGAGGTGCCATTTATCCAATGTTGCGTCCAGTAATGTCGATAATAATATCGATGACATTCGTAACGATTTAACTCGATTTTGGCAATTAGAGGAGATATGCTCTAAGCCCTTAAATAATTATTCTCCGGAAGAAAAATTATGCGAACAGCACTTTATTGACAACACGTTGCGTTGGACAGATGGCCGCTTTTGTGTTCGTATTCCACTAAAGCAGAATCCCAATGTTTTAGGTGATTCATACCATCGTGCTTCGCAGTGCTTGTTCTCCTTAGAACGCAGACTTAAGGCTAAGCCTGAATTAAGTAAGTTGTACTACGACTTTATGTCAGAGTATCAGTCTTTAGGCCACATGTCTGAATTAAATAATCAAAATCTTAATGCGTATTATATACCTCACCATGGAGTTCTTCGTGAACAAAGTACGACCACGAAACTGCGCGTGGTGTTTAATGCAAGTTCACCTACTAAATCTGGCGTATCATTAAACGACATCCAAATGATAGGCCCAATAGTGCAGGACGATTTGCTGTCGATACTTCTCCGATTTAGACAACATAAGTATGTTTTGTCTGCGGATGTAGAGAAAATGTACAGGCAAATAAATACTTGTTCATCCGTCAGATAGATATTTACAAGAGATACTCTGGCGTGACAACGTGAATAAACCAGTCAAATGTTATCAATTGAACACGGTCACGTATGGTACGTCTAGTGCTCCATATCTTGCGACGCGATGTCTTAAACAAATAGGTCTTGATTGTAAGGATAGTAATATTGGTGAAATTATAATGCACGACTTTTATGTTGATGATTTACTTACAGGTTGTGACGATTTAATTACCTTACAAAAAATACGTAAGGATGTTACAGATGCACTGTCATCAGCAGGCATGCCATTAAGAAAATGGAAATCAAACGCATGGCAGTTGATGTCTGAAAATGATCAATTCTCAGTTAATTTAA
The DNA here is from genome assembly GCA_911387765.1 of Pyrgus malvae. Taxonomy (NCBI): domain Eukaryota; kingdom Metazoa; phylum Arthropoda; class Insecta; order Lepidoptera; family Hesperiidae; genus Pyrgus; species Pyrgus malvae. The sequence goes on from OU426951.1 coordinate 6,719,248, forward strand.
ATGTTGGATTCCTAGAGCCAAGCAAATTATTAGGTCTTGGCTGGAATGCAAATTCTGATGATATCTGTTTTCCAACTAGTGAGGTTGTTTCAAAAGGTAACAGTAAGCGTAATTTACTATCTGCGATTTCACAAATCTTTGACCCTCTCGGTCTTTTAGCGCCTTTCATTATTAAAATGAAAATGCTACTCCAAAAAATCTGGTTGGATAAATTATCATGGGATGAACCCTTATCACCAGAAATATGTAAACGTTGGAGTGTCATTATTAATACGTTACCTTCTTTAAATAATTTGCACATCCCTAGATTATTTATTTGTGATTCGTATATCAAATTAGATTTGCAATTATATTTTCAGATGCGTCTGAAAATGCCTATGGTGCTTGCGTCTACGCCCGTAGTATCAATAGCCAAGGCGAAACTTTGGTACGTCTGCTAATGGCGAAGAGTCGAGTAGCACCAATTAAACCCACGACTATTCCTCGGTTAGAGTTGTGTGGTGTTTTATTAGCTGTGCGATTGTACGAGAAGGTCAGTTATTCATTACGACTGAAAATTAATCAGGTATATTTTTGGACAGACTCCACAATAGTGTTAGGATGGTTACAGATGTTGCCTTCAAGACTTCAGCCCTTTGTACGTAACCGCGTTGCTGAAATCTTGGAAAAAGCAGGTAATTGTACATGGAAACACGTTCCAACTGATAAGAATCCTGCAGACCTTATATCCCGTGGTATGGATATTACATTACTGCAAAATTCTAATCTATGGTGGTCTGGACCTGATTATTTACAACTGGATCAGTCGCAGTGGCCTTCTCTACCTTTGCCTAAGAAATTGATACTACCAGAGACTAAACCTGAAGTCTCATTATTGGTTAATGATATTGGTAATCAAACTAGCTTAGTTAATTTTAGTCGTTTTTCTAATTTTATGCGTTTACTTCGTTGCGTTGCATATGTTTTACGATTTGTTAAAATATGTAAAAGGCAACCTATGATTAGTAATTTTCTTTCAAACGATGAATTAGAAAACGCGTTAAATTTAATTATCACGAAGTGTCAGTATCAATCCTTTCCGGAATACAAATTACTTTTAAATAAAAATAATTTACCTAAAAAGAGTCCATTGATTAAATTCAATGTATTCTTAGATGAAAATCAAATAATGCGCGTTGGAGGGCGTCTTGACAATTCTGATTTTTCTTATTGTAAAAAGCACCCAATAATAATACAGTCCACTCATGAGTTTACGGAACTACTTTTCAATTTTGAGCATAAGAGATTAATGCATGCTGGTCCACAGCTTCTGTTAGCGTCCATTAGGGAGTCTTATTGGCCCATTGGTGGTAGGAAATTAGCCAAGGCTACTTATCATAAGTGTGTGCGATGTAGTCGCATGTCAGGTAAAATTATAACTCCCTTGATGGGGAATCTACCGCGAGAGCGTATCCTTCCAGGTGGTTATGCGTTTGAAAACGTAGGTGTTGACTATGCAGGTCCGTTTATGAGTGCAAGTCGCCAAGGTCGTGGTTGCAAATTGGTAAAAGTGTATATTACGATTTTCATATGCTTCGTTACAAAAGCGATTCATTTAGAGCTGGTAGGAGATTTATCGAGTAATAATTATTTGTTAGCCTTAAAAAGATTCATGTCGCGTAGAGGTAAGCCCAATAATATTTATTCCGATAACGGTACCTCATTCGTAGGTGCGTACAGCGACATATCAAAATTTTTAAAAACTCATAGCGATTTTTTAACTGAAAGTCTTGCTAATGATCGCATAAATATTCACTTTATACCAGCATATTCACCTAATTTCGGCGGTCTTTGGGAGGCCGGCGTGAAGTCGACCAAATATCATTTACGTCTAACATTCTAATTTGACGTATGAAGAACTTTACACCACGCTTACGCAAATTGAAGCAATATTGAACTCCAGACCACTGTCTCCGCTATCATCAGATCCTGCAGATTTCACACCGCTAACTTCTGGACATTTTCTAATTGGCCGCTCGCTTACTTCTTTGCCACAGCCTGACTACAAGGATCACTCTGCATCTCATTTAACCCGATTTCAACACATTGAAAGGCTAAGACAGCACTTTTGGGAAAGATGGAGCAAAGAATATGTTTCCGAACTGCAGCAAAGGGTTAAATGGCGTTCAAATAAGGAGGATTTAAAACTCAATTCCTTGGTGGTCGTTAAAGAAGATGACCTTCCACCTTTGAAATGGAAATTAGGAAGAGTTATTGCAGTACACCCAGGGGCTGATGGAATTGTTCGTGTGGCAGACATTAGAACTTCTACGGGAACGATCCGTCGATCATTTAATAGAATATGGCCGCTGTCTGTATCTTCTGGTTGAAAGATGTTCTTTCAACGCCCGGGGGCATGTTTATAACCAACCTCCTTATATTTTTAGTTAGGTAGATTCGTATTTTCATATTTTAAATTTTTGTTATTTTTGACATGGTGTCATATTATGTTCTTAAGTATTAAAATATTTTTACGATGAAGAAAACCTAATTTTTTATTTCATATCAGAAAATCACATTTTATTTTACTTAAAACAAGACGGAATCTCCGCAACAATCGGTGACTCACAAACTCACAAGTAACCTTACAAAGGCAGTCTGTTTATAGGAAAATGCTCAACCATCATCATGTCATATCATAAACTGTAGCAAACTACCTCTAGGCATCGTTTCCATTCTTCATTACTTTCGATTACCCAGTAATAACTATATAATAACTCCATGATGAAATCCTCTGCTAGGACGTATTCGACGGTTTTGTTCACAGAACATTATTAAAAGAGGTAGAACGGCAATAATACGCCGTTTGTATGAAGACTGGTGTCGCCGATTAAGCCCTGCCTTTCACCTCCATTACATCTGTACTTAAATAAATACGAAGCTTACGCACATATTTGCAATTTCAAATCTAATGTAACGAACGTGTCAGCCAGCTAACCAATTGGAGCCATGCCGCCATGACGTCTCCCTTAAGCCAAGCCAAGCCCTAGCCAATAAGAAGGGAGTCGTCTCTATATAAGCCATTGCCAGCCATTATTCTGTGTCATTCTGCTTGTCAATAAAAAAAAATGCAGAAGCTCTGTCCGTTTCATTTCTGGTCGTAATAATCAGAAGCGGGATGAACGAAAATCTAAAGAGATTTAGATGTAATCGCGCCACGTCTACGACATACTGAAGATAAAGAGCGCGCTGAAAACTGAGTCTGATGGTGACGAAAATAAAAATTCATTCGCAATAAAATGATCTGTCAAAATGTCGAAATTATAAACGACGATGGGACATGGAAAGATGCTTCAAATTCTTTCAACTGCAGATAAGAAGTCAGAAAATGAAGTGATCAGCATCAGAATCAGCATTTTATTGCGTATCCTACTCGTATTAGAAGCATAGAGGAAAAACTATTACATATAAGTTCATTTGAAGAAGAGAACGTGCCTAGCAACGAGTTGTTGTGGAGACTGTCAATGAAAAAAATTAGACTCCGGAAAAAATTATGAGAAAATGTGTTTGTCGCAATGTTTAATAAGTTTGGTGCAGCGAGAATTTATGATCAATCTTGGGGAACAATTGGAATACATTTCGTGAAAGATGAAAAACAGGAAATGAAATGTGTAACCGTTGTGTGAATAAGTATGAGTAAGCAATGATTAAGTATATTAATATTCCAATACCTTTTTGCAGCTAACTCTCGCGACCGTTAACCCTTTTTCGTGACAAGAAGAGCTTCATTACAGTACATATGTCTTTACCTAAAATTGGCTGCGAAACTGCGGGCTGCATTCCGATGCCGTAAGGACAGGAGTTGATAGGGCCACAAGTAGCCAAAAGCCACAAGGTACTCGTATCTACTTTGCATACTAGTATTGTAATTGAGCGGCACGCACCTCTGACAAAGAAATTTGTTATGTGCGCATTTATCACTGCTTCACAGTGATGGCAAATATCGTGACTTTTAATTGATTACGATGCTCTCCATCGCCATGCATGCATGAGAGAAATTCATGATTTCTCGAAAGCATGACGTCCTCCAAAACGCACATGGCCAGGGTGGTGGACTACGGCCTAAATCCCTCTGTGTGTAGGTGACCTGTGCCCAGCAGTGGGACATTTTTGCCAGTGTTAGTTATAATGCCAGAATGTTAACAGTGCCATAGCTACTCATAACTTCTCTTCTTTTATTTTCATATTCAAATATTCTTATGTTATTTCATTTTGTTTCTTTTAAATATATTTAAGTAGCAATATATTGTAATACATATTAATGTTAAAATCTAACTACTAGGCTACTAGTATCATTGTAACTTTGTTGTTGTCTAGTTGTGTATTTGTGCACGCTGTGGCACCCTGTAATTGCGGGAACACTAAATTTTAAGACCTTTTTTTTGTATAAATGCTTTATCATAGTGTTACTTGTGTTGGGTGTCCTAAATAAATAAATAAATAACCAGCAATTTCAATGAGTTTAAAAATCTGTTCTCTATCTGGGTGTTTGTGTTTCTGTCTTTGTATGTGTCCATGCTACCCACGACACAGGGTATATATACCCTACTGTGGGGCTGTGAGTGTGAAGCGTTATTTATTTATAACTTCACGTACCGGAAGCATTGAAGTACTTGACCTATAGCAGATAATGCTACCTAGTAGTACCTAGTTTTCATTACATGTGTAGTGCTAACCATAAGTCAGCCAGCCAGCCATGACCCAGCCAGCCAGCCATAATCCAGCCAGCCACAAGCCAGCCAGCCATGACTCAGTCAGCTATGAGTCAGCCAGCCAAGAGCCAGCCAGCCAACGTCAGCCAGCCATTAGTCAGCCAGTCATGAGTCAGCCAGCCTTAAGTTAAAGCCATAATGATCTATTGAGCCAGATGCTAATCATTACTGTTTGTTCCCATTGCGGGAGCAATTGTTCCAGGATGGCCGAATGTAACGAACGTGTCAGCCAGCTAACCAATTGGAGCCATGCCGCCATGACGTCTCCCTTAAGCCAAGCCAAGCCCTAGCCAATAAGAAGGGAGTCGTCTCTATATAAGCCATTGCCAGCCATTATTCTGTGTCATTCTGCTTGTCAATAAAAAAAAATGCAGAAGCTCTGTCCGTTTCATTTCTGGTCGTAATACTAGCCAATCTTAGCGGCGCACAATCACGCGATTTCAAATGAACGAATCACACCCAAGCACGCACACAAGCACGCATATTGTAGCACGATCGCGTGTTTCTGTAGAGATTTTGGAATTTTGAGCGTTTGCTCAAAATTCCTTGGCGACGTCTGCCCCGCCCACATTTCCATTCTAACTTCTGTTAATAATGTTCTGTGGTTTTGTTGCTCGTTATCTGGTAATTTAGACTTGAGTGACCAGACGAGGTACTTATCTAAATGTGTATTTTGACTTAGACCTATCTATTGTGATCAATACCCAGTTATGCGTCACATATTATGTATAAAAATCGTTAAACAGTACTTACGTACCTACTCTAAGTATGTTATGAACTATGTTATTATGTGTCAATCTAATCGCATCAATAACTAATCTTCGATAAAATACACAAGTCTCGCACGCAGTTGTTGCTATTAAATGCTCTCTTAGTCACGGTAAGTTTGAATCGCGCAGTTTAACAAAATGGGGGCGCGCATGGTTTTACGATAGATAGCTACTAGCTACATGTAAATTCCTCCGTGTTTTGAAGTCAAGCCATCTTTCGCGGTTGTTATCGAAAGATTGTTGTCGGTAAACATATGGGCAGTTTTAATTGAAAACATCCAACTGTCGGTTAATTTCGTACTAGATACACCGGGATGGTAAAAAAGGCTCCAGAGAGACCGTCAGTGGTCAGTAGTTGAACACAAAATGGCGAACAGCCAGCCAACATACTGATTTATATTTTTAAAGGATTTTGGGACTTGAAAAAAAGCAACAAAATAATTTTTAAGTATTTATTTCAAAAATTTAAAATCACTACTAAAATCATTTTTATATTCCTTAATCAAACATTACATACAGTATCTATTTGGTTCAAAACTATTTATATGACTAATATTAAAAAAAAACTCTTTGTTGAAATATAAAGCATTTCTATTACTTCTTAAAATAAATCTCTCTATACAGACTGGACAATAAAATTAAAATTATACATGTATAGGTGTTCAGATCACAACGTTGTAAACATTGTTGACCATAATATTATAAAAAGTAGACTAAGTTTATAAATAATTTTGAAATATTTTTGATACATGACGTTTAAAATCATTCATATACAAACATTTGTTATAATTTTAACAACTTTGATTCCAAAACATTCACTTTCATAAATACGCCATTATAAAGTAAAAATAAAAAAAGAACTTTACAGTTTGCGTAAATTATATAATATGACCCTACAATTTACGGAAGTATCCGTAAAAAATTAAAACTAAAGCAATAAACGCCAGCTGGCACATAAATCAGTGAGAAATTGGCAACTTTGCCAATTCTTTGTCCGTGAGCGCTCAGTGAATCATTATAATACAACTAAATTTCACACCAGGCTTGCAAAGGCATTATAAACTGCAATACTACTTTGAAAAATAAAAGTACATTAAAATTAAAATCAGTCTAATTGGTAAAACATCGCCTTTCAACAACGGTCGCACAGTCAATCCTCGACATTTCCCTAAAAATCCGGGACAAACTAACCAACATATTCGAGTCGTTATTCCCACAGATCCACAGATTCAAAATATTCTCCGTCGGAGAACAAGTATTGGAGAAGTAATAGTAATAAGACGTTATCTTCAATTTCTCGGCGAGAAGCCTCCAATCGTTGCCCTTAGATGTCTGACCGTCTAAAAGCTTGCAAAGTATTATTCTATCCGATTAATTCTATAGTAATTATTGTCCAAGTTAAAATTACTCCTCACCATTCCATTTCTATAAACGAAATCGTAGCGGCCCTCTTTTTTGGATAGCGACGAATAATTAAACGGATTTTCCAGGATATTAAAACCGTAACCAAACTCGACGCCCGAGTAGCTAAAACGCTTGTTACAGTTAAAATTCGAATTAAAATCGTTCGTTTTCAGATTGAAACTAACGGAGTTGGTTTGTTTTTGCTTTTGGTACACCGACAGATTCAGTTCCAAACTGTTAATTGCATCGACTTGCTGCACAACGAAACCGCAATGCATCGACCTAAAAGCCATATTCCAGATTTTCGAGTACGGTATCTCTTGATATTTTCCGCCCGATTGTATCTTCCAGCCGGTTCCGATGTCCCTAATACTAAAACACAAATCCGAACAGCTCTCTTGAAAGCAAATCGTTTTGGGATCGCATAGCAAAAAACCACCAGATCGTCTTTCGCTCTCCAAGCAGTCGTAAAATGAGTACGGAGTATCATTAAACACATGAACGTTCAAATTATAGGTGCCGTCGTCCAATTTCTTAGTGAGAAACAACGCGAGCTTCAACGATTTAGCGTCTAGACCATTAAAACTTCTGCCGATTAAAACAAAGTCGCTCAAGAATTCACACACGAGGTAAACTTTGGCCGGATCGACTTGCGCAAATATCGGGGTGCCTGGCGTTTCCTGGCCTAGAGTCAAAACTTTCCTCCATTCCCTCGAGTTAATCTCCTCGGGCTTCTGGTGGATCGATAGAAGCCAGCTGCCATTTTTCAGGGATGCACAGTGCGGGAAGCAAAGGATCACTCCTTTGCGGAAATGGAAGTTTTTCGGGCCACATCTGACGACCGGGCTTAGTTGAGTTTCACCTGAAACAAAAACACAGAGCTCTATTCCAATTCCTCTGTCCAAACATTCCTGTGAACAACCAGCCGGCGCACTTGTGGAAACATAACTTTAAATGAAATGCCAGTTGGAGTTAGTTTCCACCAATTGTAAAGAAGTTTTGTATTTTTAATGCTGCAAAACGTCAAAATAGTCATGCAATATACGAAAGTGTGTTTTATATCTTTTAAATTAGAATTCTGAAAATGAAATTTTGTACAGAAATAAATTTACACATTCATATTTAATTAGTTTACCTTTTTAAACAATCTTACTTTACTGATTAAAAGTAAATATCAGAGTAATTAAATTTCTTAGAACTAAATATTTGAACCTTTTCCCATATTTGTAAACGCATTTAATTTATAATCTGTTGTTTATGGTGCAGTTTAAATAAATAAATAAACAGTTTTTATTTAAATAGGGTAATTATTATAATCTAATTGATTTTGTAATCTAACAGTTAAGAATTTCTTACACTTATATGTACCTACAAACTTGTTACGACACAAAATTGGTTTAACTTTAGAGCAATCTACATTATAGGTTACCACAGCCCAGTATATTTACAATTCAGGTCAAACAGACGAGTAACTGTATTTCGGAACTTGGGTCAATTTCAAAACTGTGTCGACAATTTCCTAATAGGCAAGTTTAATTTCTTTGACAAGTTTATACCAAGTCTTCTAAAGTTCTCTTTAAACAAGAAGTAAAGTGGGAATGAGAACAAAGACGTTACTCCCTAAAAGATTTACATAATGATGCAATAATTGACGAGAAAGACATTGAAATATGTATTAGAACGAAAAACAAGTAAACAAATATATCTAATATTGCGAATAAGAAAGGAATTTAGAACGAAAAAAAATTATTTGTTATTATTTCCCATTTATATAATAATATTAAAGAGGTATTTAGAAAGTGTAGAAAGTAAAGTGGTGTTGTATTAGAAAATATCACAAACATTAACATTGAACTAATGACTAACATAACATTGAACTAATGCCGCTGTTTCAATTTTTTCAGGGATTTTTATTTTTACAACCATAAGTCAGGCAGAAGGGTTAATAGATGTGTATTATATCTGACCTTCTTGCAGCAACGGCCGATTCCATTCGTCATCTGTGACCTCAACGGAGAACAGCTCTTCTCCCTTATCCACCACTCCCTCAGGAACATACAGTCTAACCCCGCATTTTTCCAAATTCAGCCACTCGCCGTCACTACCAACAATTTTCGAAGTAGTAGTCTCCATGTACTGGCAATTTAGAAATTTTGAATCGACCGATGCGTTGTTCTTCAATGATGGTGACATTTCTACACTTTCATTGCCGTACGACGACCCCGCTGGAAAAACACTATTATCAGCATTGGATTTAGTATTTAAGAAGTTTTCAGCTTTACACCAAGCACTATCAAGGCAGACCGGCAGTCAGTGATGCAAATATGTTACGGTAAGCAATAACATTCTTGTGACTCTTAAATATTCAGTATGGTTGGAGTATATTTGTTTTTGAATTTGAAATTATCTTGAGCAAATTCTTCTTAATTTTTAACCAATATCAACAAAAAGCAGGAGTTCTGAACACGGCTGTTATGAGTTTTTATATATTTCATATAGTCAACCAATTTTATAATTTCTTTATATCTAATGTCGTAATTTTGGGTAAGTTGTCTATAATAATATTATAAAGAGGTAAGATTTGTATTTTTGTATGTTTGTAATGAATAAACTCAAAAACTACTGTTCCGTTTTCAAAAATTCTTACACCATTAGAAAGCTACATTCACGCTGAGTAACATAGGTTACTTTTAACCGCGGGAAAATGCTTCATTCCTACGTGAAAATGGGTAATAGGGTCAACGCGGTTGAAGCAACTGGCTAAACGCCTATGATTTTAATATAGTAATGAAGCCTGGAATAGCACATAGGCTATTTTTTATCCTACGGAGAGCCATTAAACGTGTCCACGCGGGCGAAGCCGCTGGCGGAAGGCTAGTTTTTTTATAGGTAGAGCAATTTAATTGATGCTTTCAAATTTTGATTCAGTATGTCGTCAAGATCATAGACTACGAGTAGCATATACTACCGTAAAGATCGTCTTATAAAAATCGCAAATAAATTGTTCGTCTGTTCATCCTGTTCGTCCAGGATCTTGAATGATTTATTTGAAGTTCGAAAATGTTTTTGTGTGTGAGCCATTTTCAACTACTAATTTTTGTGTTAGGTACAGTATATTTTTTTATTTTTACTTTTAGGATTTAATTTTAATACTAATTTCGTTACACAATTTTGTGTCACTGACTCTCAGTAAGCCGTAGATGACGTGAAGGACTCACAGGTCAAAAAGCAGCTAGAGTCAGACCGATCTGACTCCGCGTTATCCTTGCAAGCGTAATTCCGTTCTGTTCGCTCGGTTCTTACCTCGTGATCAATTGGGGCGATGTAGCTGGAAAAAATTATCATTTTAGATATAGCTATCTACTCAATAAACCGAAAAATATTTATAAACAAATAAATAAAATAGTACGGCAAGAGAAAAGTAAGCATCGTTCATCGGAGATAGACAAAAAAGTAGTGCAAAGAGGTATGCTTTACACTAGGATCCAATGAAAAAGAAGATGAACAAAAAGATCAGAATAGAAAAAGATGAATACAATAAAGAAGTTAAAGAGGCAAAAAAATACGAGTGAGAGCTAAAACGACGTACCTATATGTAAGTGGTATTGGTAGATTAATTACTCAATTATTCGTTTGAATTATGACAGTGGAAACCATTATGTAAAATAAACTACCTGCAACCCAGCCAAATCAGTATCAACTATCAATTACAAATTAATTGAAATGTTTCATATCTGATACCTCTGGTTAGTTCCCGCAATCACTTTCAAACGGATATAACATAACAATTGATATAAACATGATATGCACGCGTGAATTTTAATATATTAATGGACTTTTAGGCCTTTGTTTCAACACGAACGAGTTAAGGAAAACTATCAAATTTTATTCCACATAATGACATTGAAATAAAAATAAGGACAAGAATATTGTAAATAGATAAAGCTTAATATATAAATGATAAAGGTAATCGCAAACAAATAAACGTAATAAAATTTTGTAACTAAGCAAGCAAGTTAATTATAATAAATAATGATCATTTATCCTTTTGCTAGACCATAAGCACAAGGCGCTATTTGTATTAAGCCATAAGTAAGCCAGAAAGCTATAGAACATTTACATTTACATTACATCGCATACAATGAGACGGGTGGTTGATGAATCATATCAGATGTCACTGTACAATTATTTGGATTAAAATACGATTCATTCGTTAATATAATGGATATCCCAACAAAGAGCGAAACAACACCAATCAATTAATTAATGGCCCAATATGATTCATAAAATTATTTATCCATCAAAAGTTAATTATTTTACCTGTTTGCCAACTGCGGTACTTCATATAAGTGCTCATGACGATTGCTATTAGGCACACTAGCTTGTCTATGTGTTCGTCTCGAATCCATAGTTTGGAATTCTTCGTGTATAGTCAAATCGGGTTGGTTAGTTAAAGTCCGTTTTATCACATTTCCAAAATAATTTGTACCTACAAAAATATAATATTTATTATTAATAGTAATGTTTGCCATTAAAATGTTATATTTGCTTTAAAAGTAGTTGTAGTTTTACCTGGTGGAGGCTTAACATACGGAGAATTTTCGGCCAATTTAAACTTCATATACTTTATTCCCAATATAACAACAACAATAAATATCAAAAATGCAATTGACAACGCTATCAATAATGGCCAATATGATGATCCTGAAAATGTACGGAAAGGTTAATATATCACAGGAATGAGTAAAAAGTAAGATTAAGGAAGAGTTGTAAAAGAACTTTGATATGTTCAGCTCTTTTATTGCTTATGTTACCAGTCAAACCCGATTTTAGGATAACCTAGTTTTTCCTAAGCTAAACTAGTTTATATCGGTATATTTTATTCAGTTTATGTAGTAACTTCAGTTTTCTAGGTATTCTTTAATGTTTACACTAGGCCATACTAGTTTATCCTGGATTGAGTTATATATAAGGATCAACTAGTTTGGCCTAACCTATACTGGTTTAGCCTATCGGGCTTAGGACGAACTAGTTTGGACTAGGCGAAACTAGTTTATCCTATCGCGTATATGAAGAACTAGTTTAGCCTAGGAAAAACTAGTTTATCCTAAAATCGGGTTTGGTATCACTTACCTATACCTATATTACCACTGAAAAATAAAAATTAGTAAAAGTGACAAAAAATGACTGACGTGCTTTTTGTACATAAACAGCGTGGCCAAATTAAAGTGTATTAAACGAATAAAAGATTATTTCAATAATTAAAATAATTAGACAATAAACCAAATCAATCAAAAATTACCATCATGCATAATATCCGACTTAGAAGTCCTAACGCATAGTGGACATTGGGCTACTTGGTAGTCCTTCCCCAAGCAAGCGGTGCTTGTGACACATCTTCGTCTTCTCGTTTGAAGACAATCGGAATCACATCTTGACCACTCGGACCATTGGGACCATCGACCTGAAATTTTTCTTTACCATTAGGATGTTAATCGCTGATATGATTGTACGTATACGACATTGTAGTAATAATTCCTTTACGGACCCAAAATCAAATAAATTTTTCAAATTATTTGTTGCTATTTATTTTTCTGCGACTGCAACGATATTTTTTAATTTTTTTAGTCATGTATAAGAATAATAATAATATTTTTCATCAAATCCTATAACCATAAACAAAAAATTGCTAACATACCTAAAAGGATATCTGATGATTCGTCAGCTAATTCATCTATACTATCCACATAAACATCTGAAACAAAATATTTCGTCAAAAATATATTACATTCCATGAATTAATTAAACAAAGTATGAATTAATTAAACAAAGTAAGACAAAAAAAGTAATTAAAACAAAATTGAATTTACCCAAGTCACAGTCCAAACACTCCTGCGTCTTTTGCACACTAGGGCCCACACAAGGCTGCCCTCCATTCAGAGGCCTAGGTGCTGTACATGTCCTTACCCTCCTTCTTCCAGGCCTCCCTTCACGATGTTCCCTGACTTGCCCAGAACAGAAACAATCGGTCCAACTGGACCACGCGGTCCATCCTCCATTGACTACAAATATAAAGTTACAAATTAAAACTTTTTAAACAAACCGTACAAAACAGCAACACAAAAGAGTAAAGGATGACCTAATTCAAATTTCAATTGAAAAATATACGATATATAAGATACAAAAAGGAAGCAATGAAAGAGTAACTTTACAGATTTTCTGCTACTTTCATATAAAATTTATTCACTGCCAGGTTTTATTATTTTAGGCGTAATAAAATCTGAGTGTGAATACGTATCTATTGTTTATGAGTAATCCAAAAGTAGATATAATAGTAAAAATGGATAAAATACTCGTTGTTGCAAGAGAAATGTAGACAGTCAGCATAGATTTTATACCTACTAAGTATATTATGTAGTCTGAATTTTATTACATCGTAATTTTTGTAATGGATTGTATAGGTTACATGCCTTATAGGAAAATTGCTGAATGCATGCGCATAGAATAATATATTTACGTTTGCGCGTGTGTAGTTTTTTGTGAAATATAATAAAAATATGCAAAATATCAGATCCAGGAAGATCTTATTCCAGGCATTATTGTGAACATATTTTCATCTTATATAGAATTAAATAACAATTGACAGTAAATCGACACTGCGTGGAAAGTTAATAACATTATGTGTTTTTACTGACTGTTTTTCTGCATTCATAACTTAAAAATACATAATCAAACCTAACTCAAATTATCCAAAATCACTTAAAGTTAAAAGCAAACACAGTTGTAAATTCAAAGACAAAATATCCACACTATCATAGAAATGGAATACAATATCCTTATTCAAAACAATAATAAATTTTAAAAACAGATCTATTTTAGATGTATGGATAAATCTTAACACATAACAAATTTAAAAAGCAAACTTATTATAGAAACACGGATATCTCTTAACACGGAGCTGAAAATGCAAAACAAAATGTCCACAATAACCTTGATTGAAACACAATAGAATTTCCCCACTCACCAAACACTGTGAGAAGGGCCGGCTCGGACATGCGCTTACCAGCCAAGTTCTCGGCGACGCAGGTGTAGTTCGCCATGTCCTGGAAATTGCTTTAGGTATAGAGAACGTCTTTATACGTGAAATGAAAGACAAAAATTCGTTTCCATGCCTGGCTTTGAGTAAATAAAATTATAACAATAAAAAAATAGAAAGCTAAATTTAATTATTAAAATTATTATTTCGAACATTCGCTTGCCAGCCAAGTTCTCGGCTACGCAGGTGAAGTTCGCCATGGCCTGGAAATGGCTTTAGGTATAAATAAGTAAGAGGAAGTCTTATATTTGGCTTTAACTATTATTATATCAGCTGGTTTCAACGAATCCGGCGAAAACTGGTTACAAATAGGTTTACTTGACATTGGAAATATCATTACTGAAAGAAAAGAAAAAAGATTAATCTAAAACAACATTAAAATGACGTAATAATTCCCACATAGGGCGCAGCCTACAAATTTATCTCAACAGCAATGTCCGTAATTAAATGAGAATATTCCAATCTAACAAAAAATATGAACGATGACAAAAATGCCTTTGAATTGATGTTCAAAATCACCTCCTTGAAGATTTTTAAACAGCTTACATAATATCGATGTCTCTAAAAAGCTTTGCCAACTTTACCTAATAGCACCTTGTCATAAAAACACTGTGGCTATCAGTCATCGTAAGCACCTCAGAAAGACTTTGTTGTCATGTCCCCTGCAGATCCCAATAATCCATTAACATGTCGACAAAGATTGATATTACAATATAACGACATAAATATGATAGCAGCAATAGCAGAATGTTAAAGACTTCAGCAAGCGCTCACCTCGACAAAGAATTTGATTACGTGACCTGGGGAGCTAGGCAAGTGGCATTCTACATAGTAGAATATAATGATAAATGTATGGGATTGTCATTTAGCTAACGATTGTGATCACGTGAGATTTCGTTAACTAGACCCTTAAAGCATCAAAGGTACTGACTCACCCATCAGTGGAGAAGGCATTGCGCCTCCCTTCGATACATAATTTTTGTGTCAAATCGGATGCGGGGGGAAGAACGCACACATTTTAATTTTGTCACACATTCACAAATATTCTTTCATCGCTACAGACGCATACATTTCCAAATATGTCAATTTCAATTAACAACGTCATTTTCTATGCACCGACAAAACTGACACCGACACACACAGACATTAGTATATTATATTATATATAACTAGAAGGCACATTATTGTGCATACGTTGGGACGAGGGGTTCGCCCGTAAAGGCCACTCCTCTGACGGATGTCATAACTGTCAGTACCTGTGATGCTCTAAGACTAGACCCGCTGGACAGACACATCACCTAGATAATGCTGTTGTTTTACTATATATTATTATACTTTTTACTATATAGAATGATAGCTTCTTAGGTATCTCGATTATA
This sequence comes from Pyrgus malvae, assembly GCA_911387765.1. NCBI lineage: Eukaryota > Metazoa > Arthropoda > Insecta > Lepidoptera > Hesperiidae > Pyrgus > Pyrgus malvae. Next base: position 6,734,648 of record OU426951.1, read on the forward strand.
GAAAACTAGCACATGCAACACATTTACATATTATTATTATTATGTGAGTCTATATTGTCTATGAAGCACACATTACACAATGCATGTGCTTGCCACAACATAAAAATGCATTTCTATGAGTAGTGAGAACGCATTTCTAGAATTTACCTATAGCTTCAAAGATCTAGGCTGTGTAACCTTTGAGCCAAGTTTGACCTTTAAAAAGATGCTAAGAAACAAAAACCACTGGTTAATTTGAACTTATCGTTAAGAAAATTAAACGTAAACCCAGAAAAACTTGCAATAAACTCGTTTACAGTAAAATGCGGATATTAAGATCGCGACGTAAACTTTAACGTTTTCTTTTAACGTATTCTGCCTTTAGGGTTAACATCAAACGCATAAAAATTTATTTGCACCCATCAGAATTTCATCTCGTGTGTCACTAGTTCATACATAATAAAAGGCCCTTTAGTCTAACCCCACTGTTTATGCTTGGATAAACTATCACGGAAAATATTATCTTTTAGGGAAAAAATCGTCAACAGCCCTAAGAAGTTTTAATTTCGCTTCCGTGATGTTTTTCGCAAAGGGGTGCCGTCATTTCCGTTTGCGCTGTCTATTTTATTGTCGTTAATCAAATTCAACATTGCTTTTAACATAAAAAACTTGCTTTTAGCACAAAATTTACTTTCTGTAAATTTTGTGCGTTGTATTTAGTTCTACTGATAAAGGCTTATTTGTTATAAACGTTAGGCTTGGCTCACGATTTCTTCTTTATATGTACCTATTTTAGTTTTTTTCTCGTATATTATTATAAATAAATAACTCGTCAAAATATCTACTTTACTTTAGGAATATACCATGAAAATTATTAAAACACGGCAGAGTTTCGTCAACGACTGTTTTATTTAAATCAATATGGAACACACGATATAAAAGAAAGTCCCACAGAGGGCGCTAGCATCTGTACATAGATAAAATCTAATTTTTATTTCAATGCATTCCATCTTACAATAATTACACCACCACTCATTGAAATAAACCTAGTACAATATTAAAAACATAAAATACTTTCAATATGTCTGCTGCATATTTAATTCTTTAAACCTAACTTTAACATAAACTGATAATGTTTAACACTCGACAAACTTTTCGTTAGAATATCAGCAGGCATATTCTCTGTATTCAAATAAACAATATTAACTAATTTATTAAGGACTGTCTCTCTTATGAAATGAACCTAACCTAACCTAACCTAACCTAACATCTATATGCTTAGACCTTTTGTGGTATACACTATTTTCAGTAAGCTTCTTAGCACTCTGGTTATCATTATACAGAATAACTGGTCCTATATCCTTTCCAGTTAGTTCCATTATCAAATTTTTAAGAAAAATTGCCTCTTTACTTGCTTCACAAATTGCCATATATTCGGCTTCAGTGCTTGAAAGTGCCACTGTCTGTTGCTTTTTGCATTCATGTGACACAACACCTCCCGAAAGCATAAAGCAGAAACCGGTGTAAGACCGCCTATCAATTGTGTTAGAAGCCCAATCAGCATCAACAAAACCAACTAGATTAGAATTATCTTTACTATAAGTTAACCGATACGACTTAGTTGCTTTCAAATACTTTAAAACTCTTTTAGCATGCTGCCAATGTGTTTTATTATAATTTTTGTTGAATTGGCTAAGGAAACTGACAGAATAAGATATGTCTGGCCTAGTGAGTACCGACAAGTACATTAGACTTCCTATTAGTTGCTGGAAAGGATATATTTTGACATCACAATCAACAATATCACATTTATCTAACTTCAAATTAAGTTCCATAGGGGTAATGGATACATTTTTACAATTATCTAATCCAAATTTAACTAACAAACTGTCAATATACCCTTCTTGATCAATACTTAACTTATTTTCACTCATTACAACTCGCATACCTAAACACTGTCTTACTTGTCCCAAATCTTTCAATTTGAATCTGGAATTGAAATGATTTTTAACCCTTTCAACTTCATCAGCACTATTTGAGAAAACAAAGAAATCGTCTACAAATAAAGCTATGTAAGTCATTTGACCTCCAGATGATTTAATAAATAGACAGGGTTCATGTTGTGACTTCTTATAACCAAATTGCTGTAAACATTCATCCACCTTCTTATACCAAGCGCGGGCCGATTGTTTAAGGCCATATATTGCCTTCTTTAATTTTAAAACTTTGTTTTTAAATGCAAAATTCTTAGGTGGTTGCATGTATACAGTCTCTTCCAGATCCCCGTTAAGAAACGCAGTAGTTACATCAAAATGGGTGATATTCATATCTACTTTTACACTTAATGCAAATAGTAACTTTAAAGTGGAATATTTAATTACAGGTGAGAAAGTTTCTTTAAAATCGATACCTTCTTTTTGCGTAAATCCTTTCGCTACCAGTCGGGCACGAAAGCGGACTTCATTGCTACTATTTACCTTTTTCTTGTAAACCCATTTGCATTGTACTATGGTTCCATTTTCTGGCTTGTCTACTACTTCCCATGCATCACAATCCTGAAAAGACTTTAACTCTTCTTCCATTGCGTTACACCATTGTTCACGTTCTGGACCATTCATGACATCTTCATAGGTTAAACATTCATTATCACCACCTTCTACACAAATGTTACTGAAACCATATCTATCTGGTGGCTTTATCTGACGTTTTTTTAAAACAACAGGTTTGTCAGGAGAGTGTAATACTTCCGATTCACTGACACTATTGTATAATTCATCAGAAGTTGAAGAACTACCACTTTCAGTTTCATCATTCAGTATGTCAAAAACATCAGAAGTTCTAGTTTTAGTTTCTTCTGCCTTTGTGGTATTATCAATTTGTTCTTCCATAATTTCAGCTTGGGTAATGTTTAAACTGTCATCTGCTTTTTCCATGATAATAACATCTCGACTTGTGATTATTTTATTTGTCTTGGGATTATATAATCTGTAGCCTTTTATATTGTTCTCATATCCTACAAAAATATGAGTCTCTGCCTTCTTATCCCACTTTGCAGTTTTGACTTTGGGAATAAGAGCCATTGCTTTGCTTCCAAAAACTCTGAGATGGCTGACGTCCGGCTTCTTGCCCGTCCAAAGCTCATACGGTGTTTTTGTCAAACCAGATGCTAAAGTCCTGTTCCTTAGGTAAACGGCTGTATTTACAGCTTCTGCCCAAAAACGTTTACTTAGCTTAGCATCGAAAAGCATACACCGGGCTCTTTCCACCACTGTTCGGTTTAAGCGTTCGCACATCCCGTTCTGCTCAGGGGTATAAGGCGTAGTTTTTTGATGTGCTATTCCTGCTTTTTTCAAAAAACTTTCAATCTGTGAAGAGCAAAATTCGCCTCCATTGTCTGTTCTCAAGACTTTCAATTTCCTGCCAGTCTGTCTTTCAACTAAGGCTTTAAACTCCTTTAAGTAATCAAAGACTTCATGTTTGGCCTTAAGGAAATAGACGAATGCCATTCGACTATAATCATCGACAAAGAGCAGAAAGTAACGTGATAATCCAATTGAGACTTGCTCCATGGGTCCACAGACATCTGCATGAACCACTTCAAGGACATTTTCACACCTGGTACCTTTGTGCGAAAAGGGCAACCTCGTTTGCTTTCCTTGACAACATGTGATACATTGGGATTTGTCAATCACGGCTCTGTCTGAAAAATCAATTCCATCTACTACACCATTTCTCATAGTGTTAAGATCTTTACTGTTTATGTGTCCAAACCTTCGATGCCACATCTCACTAGTCGTAGCTGTCGCTGAGCCTGCGAACAACTTTTCTGACTTGATGTCCAATCGATAAACTCCATTCACTAAATCTGCTTTTCCTATCAGTTCATTGTGTCGATTGCGTATATAGCAAACCTCTTTTCCGAAATTCACTTTGTTTCCTTTCCGAATAAGCTGACTCACTGATAGCAGATTTGTGGTTAGTCTAGGTATACACAAAACATCTTCAACAGTAATATCAAATTCTGAATCGTTGACAACTGTCGTTATTCTAGTACTTCCTGCGCACAACACGGGTAGTGTTTCCTTGTTGGCGACTACAATATCCTTTACCTTGTGGCTTAGTGAAACATTTTCCAGGCATCTTTTGTCAACTACCATATGCGAACTAGCTCCTGAGTCGATGTACCAATCGGACTCGCGAAATTGGTTTGCAGAATTTAGAAAAATAGCACTAAATGCATTATCTGTTCTATTTTGGTTGTTCTGAGAGCATTTATTCATGTAATGTCCAAGTTGTTTACATCGATAACAACGAACTGTCTTTACTGACTTAGAATTTGTCAAATTTGAAATATTTGGCATATTTGTTTTCTTCTTTATAGGTTTCTTATGCTGATGCCAATTTTTAGACAGTAATGCTCCCTCAGTGACACCAACATCCGTTTCCATGTCTAACAATTTCGCTTTAATGGCGTCTGTGCTTATAGTCATGCCAGAATGTTCGATGGCCATAATCATTGGTGCAAATTTATCTGTCAGTCCCGCCAGTAATAATGAACCAACCCACACATCTGTGATTTGAAATCCTGTTCCCTTCAATTTTTGTGCCGTATCTACCATTTGAGTTACATATGTCGTCATGGAGTCACTGTCTTCTAACCTGATCGAAATGAGCTGTCTTAGCAAATTTATGCGCCTCGAGAAACCTGAATCATCAAAAAGTGTTTTTAATCTCTTCCATATGTCTCTGGTGGTTTTCTCATTTTTTATATGCACATATAATGCAGGATCAATTGTCATGATCAGCTTTGCTTTCGATTTCTTTTCTTCAGCTGAATCAGTAGGTATCCTCAGTTTTCACCTCCTTGGATATGTCCACGCCATCGAGAATGAGAAAATTTTCGGCAGCAAATGCCCATTCATCATAATTTTCCCTTCCTTTCAGTTTTGGTACATTTACAATGTAACTGCCGGCCATTTTATTTTACTGTCACGACACAATTTAGAAAAATTTGGAACCGATATTTATTGAACTGTTAATAGAAATTTACTGATTACGAATTTACAATCAAAACACAGATAGTCCACGATAAGATAAAGATATTAGGAAATACTAACGACTTTTCAGAAATATGGGTCTGGGCCCATAACCTATTAAAACACGGCAGAGTTTCGTCAACGACTGTTTTATTTAAATCAATATGGAACACACGATATAAAAGAAAGTCCCACAGAGGGCGCTAGCATCTGTACATAGATAAAATCTAATTTTTATTTCAATGCATTCCATCTTACAATAATTACAAAAATAAAGCTTATATGACAGTGATTAAATTAGCCGTAGGTTTATTTATTTAATTAATAATTCTTGTACACAGATACTAAAAAAACATGGACATTAAATGAAATGAGGCACAAAGGTACTGCTCGGTCCTATAGAAATTTCTTCCAGCAGACCTGTGACTGGAGAGCTGGATTGCAATTGTTGTGTGTGTGTACGCACAGAAATATAATACCATTCAGGCATTTTAAAGATACCACCACACCAAGGTTAATTCTTTCCATTGTTTTCCAAATCAAAGTCAATTCTTTCCATTGTTTTCCAAATCAAAGTCAATTATTTCCATTGTTTTCCAAACCAAAGTAAATTCTTTTCAGAAATTGTATTTAGTTACACTTTTTACAGAAATACACATCATTATAATATAACAAATGTTTCATAATCATTATTTAACTTCAAAGAAGTCATCTTACAGATCAGAAGTCGTTAACGATGCATCCGTAACGTGATCGTGCCCTCCTTATATCAATCTTCGTCGACATCTTAATGGATTAGGAATCTGAGGGGACAGCTCTATATACGAGTAGACAAAAATAACAATGTAAAAATCACCCATAAATACGTTTAATGTTTTAGTTATATACTTGGGAGGTGAGGAGGTGATATACTGTGAGGTGGTAAAATTATTATTGTTAGCCCCACAGAACATTATTAAGAGAGGTTAGAATGGAAATGTGGGCGGGGCAGAAGCGCCAAGGAATTTTGAGCAAACGCTCAAAATTCCAAAATATCTACAGAAACACGCGATCGTGCTACGATACGCGTGCTTGTGTGCGTGCTTGAGTGTGATTCGTTCATTTGAAATCGTGTGACTGTGCGGCGCTAAGATTGGCTAGATTTGAAATTGCAAATATGTATGTGCGTAAGCTTCGTATTTATTTAAGTACAGATGTAATGGACGTGCATGCTCGTCTGCTACTCCATTCAAATAAAAAAAATAAAAAAAACTTGGGAAGCGCGCATGACTCTAGGGTCTATCGTATGCATACAGCTATCTAGTTTCTAAACATGTCATGGAGCGCAAGCGGTCTACAATACACCTCAGTAAAACGCCGCAGTCGACTGTATGATGAGTGACCGCTGATAACAAATAATTCATCTGATTTCCGTGTTTGGAAGACCATGTTATATGCCGGTACCGTGTTTATAGCAAGTCAATGGCTATTAAAACTAGTCGGGCGCCATATAAATGGTTTAAAAATATGCGGCAGATGGGTAGACATCAACTTGTATCTCCACCAAAGCGCATTGGAGCAGCCTGGTAGAGTCTACTCTAGTGAGTTTCTATACTAGAGTGTAGGGACTTTAATTTTGTCAGGCGCATATATACTATATGCTAGGTTTATATACTGTATGCTACGTTTAACGGCAGGTGGCCAACCAGCTTTTGAGTTATTTCAAACCGTCCATAGTACAGCTATATTATAGCCGACAGAGTTTGACGACTGCTCTATAAGGCCAACAATCGCGCCTAGCCAAGGGTGGTCCTTTGAAGCACGAACCTCGCATTATATTTGCCGCTAGCTCTTAGTGACTAACATCGCTTTACAGTGAAAATAAAACAAATCTGAATATGATAATAAAATATTCATACTTTTATTCGGATCCTTACTTATTTCACGAACTCACAAACTCAGTATAGTTTTGACTTGACAAACTACGAGTACATTTATCGAAAATCCTACCCATTGGTTTCAGCACCGTCTCACTGACTGCAAAACTTGCGATTCGATATTAACATAAAACATCAAAACTCGCATTAAAGTGTCCAAATTCGGAGCCCCTGTAGTTCCCCTTCTTGCTCATCGGAGCGTCGGCCAGCGGAGCTGAGTGGTCCAAGTGAAGCCGGAAATGATAGGAAACATGATATAATGAGTAAAAAATAATTTAAAAAAGGAACCCGATTGCTGAATCAAACTAAAAAGTAAGAATAACGTTTTATAAGCGATACACACATTAATAAATATCTAAAACTATCAGAAAGGCGCGAACAAAGTCTATATTTAAGGAGTGTATGTATATATGTATGTTGTATGTATGTTGTACATGACTGCCAAGTTGTACGTATGTTGGATGTATGTATGTATATAACTATTTATTTCTTTTCATTATTTTTACACCAATAACTTAAATTACACATTTTCCTGCCTACCGTAAGTTCTCACCATAACCCAGGGTTGACTGGCGGAGAATGCCATTAGGCATTATGTCTTACCCTGTAACCCTTATATTATAGTGATACAAATAAATAAATCATAAATTCTTTGTAAAATAAAAGAATTAACAATTTAAATTTTACTGGGATCCTTGGGAAAATTCGATTAGTTTAAGAATGGGTCACAACTGTAAATTCTTCTTTTTCGCAAAGAATTTATGATCTCACAGGTATGCAAGTTGATGTAAGACTATGTTATCCCTCACAGCGGAGGAGCGATAAGTGCACCATGGAGAGCATAAACAACAATATACCACTTAAAAATGAAATTTATATTGACTACCAAAATGTTTTTTTTTTTTCGTAATTCCATGTGATTTTTTCCTATGAAACATTTCGATGCTTCGCTTAATCTTTTATTTTGGGCCAATCTATACTTTATTCGGCTACATCGAAACACTTCAACAATAAAATAATTATCATTTATCGCTACGGAGTTTATGTAGTGGAAGAAATCGGGGTGAAAACATGACTGCCAAGTTGTACCACAGATAATTCAGTATCATTGTTAGCGTAATTTGTGGCTGTTCAGTATTTAATACATGTAGAGTAGTAATGACAAAAATTTAAACTCATCATTCAAATTTCTGTTTTGCCAGAAATCGATCGAACCCTCTTCGATTCGCTAACAATGATACATCTTAAAGAATGCTTATTACTGCTGGATATAATAATGCTATGTTGCATAAGTATATAAAAAATGTTTATATTCTGTTCAAATATGCTTCACCTTTGCGAGAATGTTTTGTTCGGATAGATAAAGATCAAATGATACTGACAACAAAATAATTACGAAGCTAGGCATAAACAACGTAGCTTCAGGATTTAATATAGAGCTATGGTATCCCCTGCCTGATTGTAGAGGCAACTAGAAGGGGTCTTCCAGGGTTGCGGGCGGTGAGAGTGGGAGCTCGATCCGTACAGCCAGCGGCCACCAAAAGGGCGACGGTGTGTGCGTGGCCGCATGTCGCCGTAAGCATCTGAAGGTGCAGGAAAACACATTTGCTCTCCCGAAAATAGGGCCGTATGGGGCCCCGCGCGCGTAGGGCACCTGTGCGTTCCACTGGAGATCCCGAAATCCTCCCCAGGCACAGAGACAGGTCACCGAGGGGATATTAGTGCATTACAAATCACACTTTACCCGGTATCCTCTCCCAAGGTGCTGGGTACCTAATGAAGGGGACCTACAAAAGAAGTACAAAGTTTTAAAAAACTGAAATTTAATTTTCACGTACCTAGACCGCTCTATTGCCCTAAAGTGCCCGGTCGCACACAGAGCGACAAAATTTTGTAGTCCAGATTGCCCTTGTCGCACAGAGTGCGACAAGGGGGCGGAGTGGCTCCCTTCTCTATCCTGGCCGGTCTTAACTGAAATAGTGTTGTCACTGTTTGTCTAAGGTCTATTCTATATATCTATCCTGTTTCTGCGTTAAATTATCTATGCAATGAAACCAAAAAGTTAGAAATCCGTGCCATGACGTAAAAAAAGAAAAATAAAGTTGACAGTAGTCTGTGTTGCGCAATCGTGTTCGGGTGTGGCATAGTGATTTGTGTTGTGTTAATTTATAAGATTGAGTGTTGGGATTGCAGTGAATTATTGGAATTTACGAGGTAAGTTATCTAATAATACATATAAATAAAGGTTTCAGCATGAGACACAAAAATTTTGCCGAAATTAAGCCGTTTTTAAACCCGATACAAATGTGGCCATTTGCTTTGTTCAGCGTATCATATTTCTACACCGTAGTTTAATATTGAGAAACAAAACACTTAAATATACAGCTTCATTCATCCTTAACATAAAAAACATAACACTTGATAGTTACAATAACAAATTGAGACACAATGAATGGTTTAGTGAAACCCGAGCCTCGCGGCGTGGCGCGGCGGCTAGCATAAAAAAGTTGGGGCGCCCTAGGGATAGCGTTCAAGGCCGTTCGTACAACCGAGCGGCTAGTAAAATGGCCAAGAAAGTTATACAGGTAATAAAAGAATCAAGATAATACTCCAGACAGGCGCAAACATTCTTAAACGTCGATAAAATTAAGTTGGAAACATTGCCCGGATAGCATCGCCATTCGTTCTGCGAATAGTTCCTGTTATCTACCGTATTAAATAATGAGACCTGAGTCAGATTTCTGGTAAAGTCTTTTGCAGCTAGTATTTTTAACTTTTAAATACTTTTCTTTAGTTCACCAAACGTACGGTAAACGGGTAAACATTCTTAAAAACGGCTAAGTGCGAGTCAGACACATGCACGAAGTGTTCCGTAACATTATCTGCAAAAAAATGGCAAATAAATCACGTTAAAAGGCCGTATACGAAATTTTGTCGATTTCGCTGATTTACCTGATTTAGCACATGAGATTTTGCAGTAAAAATACAATATTTCCATAAATTTCATTGCATAATTTTACTGATCATTTCGATAATAATTTAATACATTAGCTACTTTTTTAGCTTGCGTCAAAAATTTTAATGCGAGTATTAGGTTGAAGAGAGCTGAATCAGGTTTCTGGAATATCGGTAATAAGAACAATTAAGAACAACAAAAATAAGTAGAATCATTAGCAGTATATATATATTTTTAAAATTCATACATACCTGTATTCATACGTCCTCCGAGCGACTGACCGCGACGGCTCATGAAGAAGGACCTCGTTTAGGTCCGAAACTAGTCTGCCTAGTTCCGAAAAAATGTCACGTGAGTTTAGTCGGATATAAATAATAATACCTGTCTTAAATTAAGCTATAAGATACGTGAAGCAAATATCATATAATATCATATATTTATAAAAACTATCCCTATGCATCCAAAAGTCGTCTGATAAAATGTCACACAAAAAAAATGTCTCACTCTAAATTAATCAATCCCAGTCTCCGCCAAAATCTTACTGCGACTGGGTAGCACATGATCAGGTCTTCAATCAGGACAGAAAAGCCGTAAAATATACCGACAATATTTGATTTTATGAATCCCTCGGTCCTACAGGAGTTCTATAAAATGTCCTAACAAAAAACCTATTCACCGTCTTTCCGCTTACTCGTTCTTTGTCTGATATTTTCAAGCATATCGTTCCATTGTTTTGTTTCAAATTCCCAACTGACATTCCCTTTCCAACAGATGATACAAGTATATAGGGGTAATTTAATATGTACTATCTATTGTGCTTTCAAAGAATTCCAAACTAAGGGAAGATCCCTGATCACTGTGTCTTGATTTCATCGATGCAGTAAGGGCTCCCCTTGCGCTTTAGTAACAAATAACTTTGTGGAAGACACGTAACTTAAGGACAATACTCTGAAGGCATGTGTAAAATTTTATTCGTGTTTTTTTTTTCAACGTTTTGTTATGTCCCACTGCTGTCCCTGTCGGGATTGAGAATAGAGCTACGGTATCCCCTGCCTGATCGCAAGAGATGGGCCTGTTCTGGGGCGTCGCGCGTGGAGGACACCGGTGCGTTCCACTGTACCCCGAGCGCAGAGGCAGCCACCGAGGGGGTTTTAGTGCGGTCAAATCCCACATAACCGGGTACCCTTTCCTAAGGTGCTGGGTACCTTTTGAATGTTTCCCCCTCGATACCAAAAAAACGGCACAGGTCTTATCTGGGAAGTAAGAAGATTGGCGGACATCATGCTTTCAAGAAATTATGCGTTTCTCTCAGGCATGCACGGTGATGGAAAACATTGTAATTATAAATTAAAATTAATATCACAACATTTAACCTTACAGTTGAGCAGCGATAAATACGCACTACACAATCTTCTTTTCAGAGATGCGCGCTGGGGTTTTGAACTCGATATCCTCTTGGTGGAGACCAGGTTTTGCCGCTTGCCCATCGCTGCTCATGATTTATGTTCCAATTAATTAATTGAAAACAGCAAATATAACTTTAAAACGGAGAAAAGCAACAAGTTTTATAACCAGTTATGGAAGTGAAATCTTCTTTAGCGGCGTTGTGCACTTTTTTGGGATGGGTAAAAAATGTTAAACTCGCATCAGGACACGTGACCTGATCGAATTTTCGTAAGGCGGAGGGGTGACAGCTGATGGCTCATCTGTATACTTGTAAAATTCCTGTATGTCAGGTGTTTGAAATTGAACAAAGAGCATCTAGTAATGAAAAAATTAAGGAAGAAATACCTAGTGAAAGAAAATGAGTGAGTACTTTATAAAAATACTAGATGGAAACCTAATGAAAATACTAGATGAAAAATAATACTGATTAAAGTAATTCGTGCGAAATTATTCCCTAACCATTCCAAAATATCAAAAATGCACAACGTTAATGTTCACTTCTGCGGGCACTTCCGGAGTACAACCCGTTGTTAATTTATTTTTTTATTGAATCTTTTTTATTTATTTATTTTAGTGTTTCTGGTGTGGTGAAGGTATTCGAATAAAAACATCTTTGAATTGTTATAGATATTCTTTTATTTTCTTTTCAAATTTTATACAAATACGATGACACGAAATATAGGTAGCACACTCAGTCGCTTTGTACGTTACTTTGTAACGCTAACGGAGCGTGCTAGCTTCCGTGAAACATAGGGGCTGATTGCTCAAGATGAAGATGCAGGCTAACCGATTCCACAGACACTTTACCATAATGCTAGAAGATGTAACAATAGAAAATATTTGGAAATTCCGGCTTTATATTTGTAAAATTTAGAAACCGTAGGTATTAAAAAAATACCAGATCTCAAGCCAAGCTTCTAACTTAATAACTTTACACTATACATTTTAGTCAAAAGTCTCAAAGACATCCTCGCCTTGATGTGTCTCTAGATAAATCTAAGTAAATTTAATGCATTATGCACTTACGCATAAAATAATAGAAAAGAAAAGTAGGACAGCAAATGCCAAATTTGTATTTCTAGTAGTTCAAAGGTAATTTTGAAATCATCTTCAATAAAAAAACTTTTTACATTCTATCATTATATCTTTGACGACCCACATAGTGTAATGGTTACCATACCGGAATGCCGCTCGGAGGGTCCCGGGTTCGATTCCCGGCGAAGCAGAAATATAATGATGAGTTTGAAATTTCTGTTCTCGATCTGGGTGTTTGTGTTCCTGTATTTGTGTGTGTCCATGGCACCCACAGCACAGGGTATATCTACCCTACTGTGGGGCTATGAGTGTGAAGCGTTATTTATTATTATAAAATAAAATGTTTTAAAATAAACACAGCCTTGTGTCGCCCAGCAATTCTTTTCTTTTATATCCAGCGGCGTGAAAATCAGTAGTTGAGTATCTTTAATTTTTGTGTGCATACTTCGCTGCAATTTTATCGCGAATAGGTACGGGTCATAGGTCCCTCTCGATACGGGGTACAGTACAATACGAACAAATGCATAGGGTTCAATGCACAATGTACTTAGGGCTAAGGGCTCAAAAAGCGTTTGAAAGAGTGCTTCAAGACAAAGTACAATAGTAGGGGAGCCTTAGAGGGGATTTTTAGACTTCCTTGAGCGCGTCAGGCTAATGTGTGGAGAATACTATACCTTGCATCCTGTTACTCTTTCAATTTAAAAACCCTCAATATTTTTAAATCCAACAGTTTTTAAATGTTTTCGCTTTCTTCCGGTTGTCGAAATGGGCAGATAAAAATATCCTGTTAAAGTTGTACAATTTATTTTCAGATAATATGTATTATTTATTAAGTTATTTTATGTATTATTATATATATCTTAATATATATAATTCTTCTGTGAGTGTGTATGTCACTGAACTCCTCCTTAACGGTTGGACAGATTTTAATGAATTTTTTTGTGTGTATTCAAATGGATTCGAGGATGGTTTAGATTCACAATTTGGGCCACTGGAAATGTTTTTTAATTATTTTTTTTATTTATAAGTAGTTTTCCCATATAAATTGTTCGTATCTGTCAAATGTTTGTATTTCGTGCCGTGCCGTTCTAAACTTTGACACATTCAGAATAACAGGACAGTTCGTATGTCATTATTTGTTTTATATTTTTGTTTGATAGTAACATGAAGTCTCTTTAAGATAATAAAAAACAAATCCTCTTTGAATAACGTCTGCACCCGGGCGGAGCTGGGCGGGACCACTAGTTACATATATATTTTTTAAAGTAGTATGCGCCTGCCACAAGTCTTTTTCATATCACCCATGGTTGGTCTCTAGTGAGAGAGTAATGGAGTGCCCTTAAGGTTGACTGGTAGAGAATGCTTTAAGCATTAAGTACGCCTTCTATTCGATACTTTTCTACGGTGACAAGTTTAAATAAATAAATAAATAAATATCTGATCCCTTTGAGATCGAACATATTTTGAAGATTTTCCTTCCCCTCCCTCTCCTAACAAAAAGGTTCATATAGAGCTGGAGTAAACCCACATTCAGTATCATGGACATCAGTGGAGTCTGTTATGTACATGTGAACAACCCTTTTGCCATTGTGATAGGAAGTCACTTTGGAGTTCCCTTCAAAAGTAATAATAGTAATGTCATGTGGTAAAAACAATAGTCATAAGGGTGTGAATGACGAAAGTTTAATGTGGGGCAGGTACAATTAAAATAGAGTATTGTATCTATGAACATAAAAATGATTAAAACTCGCTGGAACAGTCAGCGTCAATAAATAAATTCAGTACCGCCTGTAGTGCCGTAGGCATTTATGGTGAAACACAATTATTATACATCGTTTTAAGTAAAAAAAGTTGAAGCGCACATGGCCCGGCGGTTGGCGTAGAACGCAAGCGATCTATGGAACTAAGCCAGACAGGCGCGGTCGGGTGTGACCCTTTTTGCGTCCTACTACTGAACACGGGTCTCTTCTCATTATTGGGGAGGCCTGGAGCTTACTCCACCATGCTGCTCCAATGCGTGTATGTGGAGATGCGGGTTAGTGACCAACCCGCTGTCGGATGTTTTTAAACCACCTCCGACAAGGTTCAACGACTCTTATCTAGCGACAACAACCGGGACCGACGCCTTAACGTGCCCTCCGAAGCACGGAAACGCGCATGAATTTTTTTGACACTAACGGTCACCCATTTGACACCCAACCGCGCCCGTTTGACTCAGTCAGTTGCATAGATCGTTTGCGTTCTACGCTAACCGCCGGGCCATGCGCGCTTCAACAGACTCTACTGCCTAGATATTGACGTATGCTTCCGAAAATGGACTAATTTGCTAAAAGTTATAACGGATGAATATACTTTTAGACTTATAAACATTGACATTAGAAGTAAAAATACGGAGACAGAAATTTGTACCTCGAGTATCTTGAAGTTTGCGGGTTATTTGGCACACCGTCCTTGAAGTAATGTGCTACATACTTCAAGGTGGCGCGAGTGCTGACGCGTTTAATATTATTATAAGGACAAATAATAATATGTCAAGTGCCATATTTCAGGGGTCCATTTTTTATTTATTTATTTAACACTTTATTACACCACATAAAAATGGTATAAAAGGCGGACTTAATGCTAAAAGCATTCTCTACCAGTCTACCTTTGGGCGAAGCAGAGATTATTGTAGGCGGCATAATAAGCTATATATAAGTATATAAACTATAAAAATGTATTATATAAGAGAAATAGGTTTATATAAATATTTAATAAAAATAAGGTATATTAATAAAATGATTATACTTATATACTTATTATGAAAGTGTAAAAGGCTACACAATAAGTAATATTTATTTTACCACATTAGCATAATGAGCAGTGACTCCGGTTTTAAAAGAGTGTTTGACGGAAGTTTTCCTTAGGTCGTCTGGGAGAGCATTCCAAAGCCGAGCAGCATGAAGAACAAAGGAGTTAGATAAGAACCCAGTGCGGTGAAGAGGGATAGATAACAGAAGAGAATCGCTAGAACGTAACTGTCGCTCATGGAAATCAGACAGGAATAGAAACATTTGCTTAAGATAGCCAGGAGTAAGAGGATCGAAGAGAATGGAATGAAGGGTATTGAGAATTTTTGAGCGGCTATAACATATCAATACCTTTTTCTGATATCTTTTTCACCAATTATATCAGAAATCCAATACAGTGTAAAAGATAAAGATGTTTTTCACAGATTCATAACATTAGCACAATACAAGCTTTTCCTCAAAAATATAGTGCTATATAGAGCACTTTTAAAAAGAGTAAAAAGCAAAGGTTATTGCAACTGATGCGGTGGATTTGCTCCAATCATATGAGGGGAGAGTACTCGTAAGTGCGTTGCCGTGTTGCGCCGCTGAGGCAAATAATCGCGCCAAATGATACATCTGTCACTTTTTGTTTATTTTACTCTATAGAGTTTGTTTTTAAAGAGAATATGTACCTATGTATGTAAGTATGTTCGTCCTCAAATTTCTCCGAAACTGGTGCTTGGCTTCATCATTTTTATCAAAATCGATTCAGTAATTTTCAAGTTACGGGCTTATTGTAACTATCACAACGCAGTAACCTTAATAGTTTTTACCTATAGAGCACGTTATATCACCCAAAGCGGGTGATAGGGATAGCTCGCAACCCAAATCCTTCAGACCAATAAGTCTCACCTCATTTTTACTGAAAACAATGGAAAAGGTGATAGACTTACACATCAGGGAAACCTATCTAAAGGTCATACCCCTACAGCCGCAGCAACATGCCTACCAAAAAGGGAAATCAACGGAATCCGCACTTATGGAGCTAACGGACCGTATAGAAAAAGCCCTTGAAGACAAAGAAATTGCCTTATGTGCATTTCTGGACATTGAGGGAGCCTTTGACAATACCCCTACTGAAGTCATACTAAAATGTATGAAAGAGAGAGGCATAGATAATACCATCACCGACTGGGTGGGTTACATGCTTAATAACAGAATAGTTCGTACCACGCTATTTGACATCACAACCGAAATTAAGATTAACAGAGGTTGCCCGCAAGGTGGAGTCCTTTCGCCCCTACTGTGGTCAATCGTGGTCGACAATCTTATCCAGGAGCTCAACGACAATCGACTGGACACACAAGGCTATGCAGATGACTTGGTAATCAACATAGTTGGAAGCTGCCAAAGCATCTTGCAGTCTGCAGCCTCATGCAGTCAGCACTTAAAATAGTCGAAAAATGGTGCATCAATAACGGTCTATCGGTGAATGCCAGCAAAACCGTCATTGTGCCCTTCACAAGAAGATATAAGTTGGACAAGCTTGAAACAATTAAGCTTTTTGGCACAGCCATACCACTCTCGAAAGAAGTTAAGTATTTAGGAATCACATTGGACCAAAGACTTAACTGGAACGCACACCTTGATAAGGTTGTCAAGAAAGCAAAGATTGCTCTGGGAACATGTTGTAGGCTAACGAGCCGGAAATGGGGGCTAAAACCAAAATACGTAGCGTGGATCTACGAAGCCATTGTTAGACCCATTATCACATACGGCTGCGTATGCTGGTACAGAAAAACAATGCAAACAACATGTATCAAGATACTAAACAGCGTCCAAGGATTGGCCTGTCGTATTATAACCGGGGCCTTACCATCAACGCCAATTGCAGCAATGGAGGCAATATTAAACATTTACCCTCTACACATTCATGTGCAGAAAGAGGCCAAATGTGCTATTCTCCGTGCTGCTGAAAAAGGCAAGGCCAACTGGAAGTCACCTATCATGAGGGAACTCCACAGAAACCTCACTGAATGCAAAATTATGGCGATGCCGAGTGACGTCATTAACAAACAATATAGTTTCAACAAACTATACAAAGTACTTATACCGTCTAGAGAAATGTGGGCGGATAAGGCATCAAAATCCCTCATAAATGGAGATATCATCTGGTTTACAGATGGATCGAAGAAGGAGGGACGCACAGGGGCAGGAGTATACGGTCGAAAACCTAGTTCTAAGTTCTGCACCAATCTAGGCACCTATACAACTGTCTTCCAGGCAGAGATGTATGCGATAATCCAATGCGTTTATGAAAGCCTGGACAGGAATTATACTAAAAAACGTATAACGATTCTATCGGACAGTCAGGCTGCTCTTCGGGCACTGCAGTCCCATGAAACTCAGTCAAAATTGACTTTAGAATGTATCCATGCACTCAACACACTGGGCGCACACAATAGTGTAGCCCTCGGGTGGGTGCCGGGACATGTGGGTATTTGCGGTAATGAAGTCGCCGACAAGCTGGCCAAAAGAGGTGCTGCGATGCCCTTCATTGGCCCTGAGCCAACGCTGGGCATCTCAAAAACCGCTTCCCGAACCATGCTTCAAATCTGGTCTACGAACCAGGGCAAGGGCCTTTGGGTGTCCGCACCAGGTATGTCGCATGCAAGGGCGCTAGTGGCTGGCTACTCAAGCAAATACTCAAAGCAAGTGATCAATCTAGAACGCAATGAAATACGTCCACTTGTAAGAATTCTTACTGGTCACTGTAAACTAAACAGGCATATGTTCAAACTTAACCTAAGTTCAACTGCTATTTGCAGATTCTGCAATGGTGAAGAGGAATCGGGCATCCACATCCTCTGCGACTGTGTCGCACTCGCACATAGCAGAAGTCGGATACTGGGCGGCAGCCTGGTCACATCGGAAGATGTCAAACTTCTAGATCCCAAGCGCATCGTACGGTTCCTCACAACCGTCGGCCTTGGGAATCAGATATAAACGCGGGGCTAGGCTACAATAGATCATTTACTGGTCGCAGTGGCCTTAGGGTTGTACCCTTCCCCATCAACTCAAATAATAATAATAGAGCACGTTGAAAATAAAGATAAAAATACTTATACTTTGAACTGCAAACATCGAAGAATTTGTATAAGAAGCCGATTTTTCAGCGCCTTTGAAATGTTAATGAGAGTTTAAGCTTCTTTAATCATCTAAGCCTTCCGACATAAATAATACATTAAGAAACGCATTTTAGGTTACTAAGGCGTATAAAAACAGATATTCAAGAAGGCACTCAGTCAGATTAAGAAATACTCTTTTGCCGTAAACATAAACTTTTTGGCACCCACTAAGTATCCCGTTAAGAGCTTTTTAAATTTATTCACCCTTCGATTTTCGAAGTTGGAAGTTTGAGGAAATTCGAGCGATTAAGCCGAAGTGAGTGTAAGTTAAGGGTTGAATTTGCATATCGTTCGGCCCGACGTATTGTTAGGAGGATTGCAAACTATAACCCGCTGGAAACGTCTAGACCAAACAGATGTCTTGCGATAGGCCATTTGGAATCGAAATCGTTTAAGAACTGTGCGCTACTACCTATCTACATCTTGAGGTATAGTTGAAGAGAGAATGTTTCTCTTCAAGTTTAGCATTAAGATTGTATAAAATACGTTAAGATTGTATAAATAGTTGAATTAAAAAAATACTTAAAATTAACAATAACATTATAGGACGACAGCAGATAAAGACCCGATAAAGTTATTCACTTACTTAATTGAACGTTTGGAATGACTTAAGATAAGACTCGACTTGCTAATAATTTCCATAGTCTATGGAGACCACTTAGCACTAGGTATATTTCTTGCATCCTCGGCTATTACTTCGCCTTAAGTTTTTTTTTTATTATTACTTAATTTATCTATTAATACTCAATCTTCTCATCTTATTAAATTGTCATGGAAGTTAGCCCAAAAATACACATCTAAGAAGATTTCTGGTTCTTGCTTAGTTTTTCATCCTAAATGAACCTTAAATAAAAGTTCAATAAACAGCCAAAATTAATTACGTTCCCAAATCTGTGTCATTATTTTCCGTAGGCAATAACAATGTATTGTAAGTATCTATAATATAAGAGAAAGGAAACAAGTTAGGGGTAACAAAAGAACGAAGTAAAAGGTGTCAACTAAGTTCCGCTGGAGCGAACATAATACATCAGTCATGTTAAAAGACTTTCAACCAGTAATCTTCGTAAGCTATAAAGAACGACATAACCTGTTCAATCCGGTCTTGGACTACCAAGACAATTGAGATACTTTTAATGAGCTGTCAAAACGTGACATCCCCATACATTTTGTATGAGAAAATGATAAGTGACGTCACTTATCATATATAGTCAATTGACTTCATTATTATTGATTGAAGCCGTAATAAAAATCATGTATAAAAAATAATTAACAATTATATTGCTTTCCAAACGTGATTTAGTGCAACCTTTTTAAGGTAGAGATTTTGAATTTTTTTGTCCATAGAGTGTCCAAGACCCTTTTGAAGTAGGTATTCTTTTGGAGAGACAGAAACTGCTGCCAGGCAAAGCCAAGCAAATCGTGGTCAATAAAATCTTAACGTCCTTTAAGGTTTGAATGATGATTTATAACTTGGATAAGGCTATAAACAATCTTGACAGGCTGATTGTAGGTTGTTGTTGTTTAGTATTGGTAGGCACTCTGGACTGACGTGGAAACCTACAGAACAAGCCATTCATTACATTGAAAATAAAACCTACATCTATTTTGATTTAGTTTCTTAATACAACTGAAATCTAGGGCTTAAGAAAATGCCTATGAATTATGTTTTTTCTAGGTCATATAAAGTTGAGACTATATCAAAATCAGCTCAAAATTTAATTGTATGTTAAACAACAAACGAATACTAACGTAAAGCTCAACATTATTTCTTCATAATTATTTATCAAATAATTAACAGTGTCATCAACGCCAATATCTTACACTGCTTACATATTATCGCTTTCAATGTGCTCCAGCCGCGTCACTTCAGATCACTCACGCATCACCGATCTGATGAGTGATATAAATCAGACAAAGCACTCCTTGCTGAGCGACTGCGTTAAAAGCACGATTTGTTATCTTTTGTGTGCCGCCGCGCGAATATCGCTGCTCGTTTGTTTTAGCAAGTTCGATATAACGAGTTAGTGAACCGAAATGTTGTTAGTATGTTACGCCCAGCCCTAGGATCTGTTATTAGCTATATAGAATAACATTATGTAACAGAAGTAGGTTTGATGGCTCTAACACTTTATACTAGTATTGACTTATTACACACATTTATACATTCAGAGCAGCGATGGCCGAGTGGTAAAAAACCGCGGCCTTCGACGCGACCGATCCCAGGTTCAAATCCTCGGCTCGCACCTCTGACAAAGAAATTTGTAATGTGCGAATTTATCGCTGCTCCATGGTGATGGAAAATATCGTGATATTTAATTGATTACGATGTTTTCCATCGCCGTGCATGCCTTAGAGAAATTCATAATTTCTCGAAAGCATGACGTCCACCAATCCGCACTTGGCCAGCGTGGTGGACTATGGCCTAAGTCCCTCTCAATTGTGTGAGAAGAAGACCTGTGCCCAGCAGTGGGACATAAAAAAAGGTTGAAAAAAAAATACATTCAAATATTATATTTTAACTCTATCAATACTTCACACAGCATTCGGGCATGATAACGCCTTAGCCCTCGTACCGAAGAACTGTCCTGCATAAGGGTTCTGCGATTCTTTTACACTAAACATCCTAGGTTTAAAATCGACGTTCCAAAGTCAATAGAACATTTATTTATTAAATATTTTCAATAATCGTATATTAAATTATATTGTAGTGCCTATTATATTTTTTGTTGAATTATTAATTCACTTATATTTATTTCCATTATAAAATATATTGATATTTATGATAAGGGTACATTTTATATTAAGATGTGTTAGTGTTATGGTATGTAAGTTTATGTAACACACAAAAAAGAAAGAAAAGAACAATGATTTATTTGCGCAAATATGAGTATTACAGAAGTTGTTTTATATATATAAAGTCCGCCATATTTACCTCAGTAAGGTATGCAAATATTGTTAAAGAAATAAAAATTACCATTATTAGATTAAAGAAATAAAAAATTACACTTAAATCTACCTATATAACTTTTTGACTTAAATCTAAATAACTAATTTATTTATTATGTTTACAAACCATGTTATTTATATATTTATCCCATATTTTGCGATTATTATTTTATAGTCATGAAATTATTTAAACGGTGTTTTTCCTCCGTCGCACAGTGTAAGAAAATCGCAATCTAGCGGTATTTAATTCAAAATTCGAACAATGTTTTATCTAGCAATTATTGATGTCTATTTATTCCTTAGCCACTACTAAAAACGTCAGCATATTTTTTTATGTGGGTAGGTCAACATATTATATATTGGAAATGTTTATATCGGCAGCAAAACTGAGTGTCACTCACTACGTGTTTTCCTGCGTTAATTTGTGACAATTACGTTTACGATTACGAAGCGACTATAAGGTCAATAGAGTTTTTTTACTTTATTTATTATAGTGTTTGTGTTTAATACGTAAGTACATACACATTTTGTTCTATTTATAATAGTCAATAATAGGCAAAACCAACCATTACTGTTAGGACACGAAATATACTTAGATTTTTTTAGATTTTAAATTCATTGGACCCGAAAACACATTATATAGCATTATATAGCAAAGTGTATACCATCACAGTGAAGCTGATGATTTTAACTAACAGATGTAACTCAAAAAGTTTGCGCTTTTTTGCGGCACCCATACATTTTTTTTCAACTTTCAGCATGGCTATCGAAATAACGAAATTGCAAATTTTCGAAATTTCGTCTTCTAACAGAGAGAGTGATCGATTTGACGAAGTTTTTTAATTTTTTACGAATAATTATCCTCGTGTAACTTTTTCTGGATGTTCTAAAAATAAAATCAAGGGTTTGTTGAGAGCATTATCCCAACAAATTGAAGTAAAATGGACTAACTGCCATCGTCATAGGGATCGTTTTTTTTTAGAAAATAATATGAATTGGATAAGAACAACTATTACTTTGCCTGAAAGTATTTTACAAGAGATTCCATCATCCAGCTCAGTTACTCCAGGAAGCCCTGCAAAACGTTTTCGAGACTGTTGTGATAGAACTCAAAAATGAAAAATCCAAACACTTTTAGAAACGACCAGCCAGTAAAGATGTGATATCATCATGTATAGTACCAATTGGCCAGTTATCGGAAGAAGCCCAAGAGGCACGAAACATAGACAATCGTTACTATAGAGAATTGTTTATACGAAAAACTTCGCGGGTGAATACAAATACAGATCTCCTAAATAGACTTTTAATCTCATCTGACCACTATTTAGCTAGATTAAGGAGCATACCACGAAAAAATAGAAATAATTGGGAGCCAAAAGTTTTGTCATTTCTTTCCCTGCCCACAACAAATGAGTAATACGTTTATTTTCTGTGTTTTTATCATTTTTTTATTACAAAAATATACGAAAGTTATATTATAAAACTATAAGAACACTTATTATAATTGATTTCAATCAAATTAATGAGTTCCGTATCATCAGAATTAAATCCCGCTAGATTGCGATTTTCTTACACTGTGCGTCGTCGGCTTTGGGCACCCAATGCACTGGGTTTTTATACGCTGAGAGGAAAAAAAGCCGGCGGAAAAAAAAACCTCTCAGGTTTTTAGTTCTGTAATCCCTCACGAAGTTAAATTGTCATCGTTTAGAAATTCAGAAACCGAATAATACGCTTTTGTAGATAAGAACGTTTTAAGTGCTCGTTTGAAATCACAATTTGTTTTGGATTTGAGGGACTCCGGTAAATTATTATATATTTTTGGTCCCATAACATGTTAGCGTAGCGTAACGTTGATGAGGTTGAATTTTGAAACAATATCTATCACGTGCATTTTGCACACGCTGTACTTATGGTTGCCAGACGGCCGGGAATTCCGGGAATGTCCCGGAATTTCACGTGTGGTCCCGTGTCCAGTAATTACACTTTACTGTCCCGAAAATCATGAACACTAGTTTTTTTCCACAAAGTTAGGTAAGTACGCCACCACGGGGCGCGCGATTCTAGCTCCGAAGTCGCTTTTTACTCTAGGTCGATAAATAATCACAATCGTTTCGTGTGACGAGATGTAATGTGTTCGGCGTAGACTAATCTAATAATGTAAACACAAGCAAGACCCGCAATAAACAAACAATTGACCAGTTTGAACCTATACTTAGCGTGATAGGATTCAACACGCTTTCGTGGCAAATTGTACAGACAGGTTCCCGGTTTCATATTTATAGGACGGCTTATTTTGAATGTATATCACAAGTTCATAAATTATATTTTGTAATTGTTTTTATTTGTTTTATATTTGGTAAAGATCTAAGAATAAGTCTTTGTACTTTGAAGTAGGTAACGTTTTTCTTTTACGGTATATACAATCGGAACTCAATGCTCTTCTTCAGTCAACAAAAATGATCAATTTTAAAAAAATACATTAAAATTACGTAAACATTTTTTACAGCGATAAAAATTATTTTATTAGAAAAATAGTGTAAAAATATGAATTTCATCATTTATAAAAATCAAAGTCCTAATACGTAAAAATAAATTTTGAAAATAGTGTCCTAAAAATATGACAGTAGGGAGGAATGGGTTAATGTAGCCAAAGAGAGGTGTTAAATTTTTGTTTTATTTATGTTTAGTTTTTAGGGTAGGTAGATAATATCTAATGTTGATATACTTGTCCCAAAGTTTGATTATTACGAGTGTTGAAGAGATGGTCATTTTTTGTTTTAAGTTTTTTTATTGTTAGATAATACCTAATGTTGATTTTCTACCAAAATTTTGGAAATGATTAAGTACATTTTGTTTTAAGTTCAGTTTTTGAAGTTGTTTTTAATTAAAAGAGGTGCTTAATATATTATTTTGAACTAAAAAGACTAATATTATGTGATTGTGTATGGTATGCAAACAGTGTGTTAATTTATATCTAAGTATGTATTTTGACAAATAAATGTGTTTTTAACACGCTTTTATTAACTTGACCTGTATGTATACATGTATGTATGAAATAAGCGTGGGGTGCATGGTGTCAATAGTACATATCTTAAAAACCACCCCACGCTTTTTCTTGCAGTAAAATACATTTTCTTCTTATTTTTTTACTTTTTAGTTCGTATTTTAACAAAAGCGTGTTTTTTAGTTTTTTAAACTACATTATTTATTAAATTCATTTGCATTTTTACTTTTACAATAAGTATACATAACAATTTTTTAATCTTTATTTTTGGGGCTTTATCACCTACATAACTAGTAATTTTGTATTTTTTTTATAGATAGCCCAACAGCATGCATTTGTAGTTGGATTTGGACTCTAACTCCAACTCCGTTTGTAACCCCAGAAATGTCCAGGAAATGATAAGCGTGTATCTGGCAACCCTCTGTACTAGATTCTGCGTTCGTGTGTCGTCACTTTGTATGCGTAATTCAGCAAAGAGGATATAACCACTACGATTCAGTTGCAGCACAAGACCTCAAACAAGGACCTAATCGTATAAATAAATAAGACCCATACAGTTTGTTATTGCCAGATGAATGAGAAAGGTTTGACCAATCCGTTAATGAGTGAAATAAATCAGACGGAGTACCAGTACGCACTGGAGCGAGTGCGTTAAAAGCACGATTTGCAATCTTTTGTGCCGCTCGTACGAATATTACCTCTCATTTGTTTCAGAGTGAACAACCAATCTTGGGCTACGGAAGGCAATGAGACAGGATAGTAGGTGATCGCTAGAGGGGATTTTTGGATTTCCACGAGTAGTTAGATTAAAATATGGAATACCTTGCACTCTGTCAAACACTCCACAAGCTAAAGGGTATACCAAACATATTGCAACCCAGGTAGCCTTGTTTTTGGATGTCTTCTCTTACTTTAGGTTGTAAAAGTAGGAAGACTACAGTCTCATTACCCTTTGAAATTTTATTTTTATTAAATAAATTATTAAATAAAAAAAATAACTATTACTCTCCCTAAAACAACATTTCTTTTAATGTGTTCGTTCCATAACATCACAATTCATTTAATTCATTGTATATTAACTTGTATATAGTAACGCCACCAACCCGCATTGGAGCAGTGTGGTGGAGTAAGCTCCAGGCCTCCTCAATAATGGGGATAGACCCACGCCCAGCAGTGGGACGCAAAAATAGTTGCAGCCATATTAACTTGTAAAACTCGATAGGTATTTAAACTCTATAAAATTTTGAAAACCGTCCCCACCAGTAAAACCTAAATCGTCAATTAATAACCTTTGTATCTTATTAGCACTCAATCTATAAAATGGTAAATCTAGGTTCTCATGGCGCTCACGTAAATCCACGTTCAGCATCGTAGGCTCGTTACGACCTACTAGAATGGTCGATCGAAAGATGACCCTTACCGTCATTAGAGTGCCAGTTGATGTATCTGATGTAATGACTGCTAAATCATTGTTACTAATTGTCTTTGTTAGAGGCGCCAACAATGAATGTCACAATCGAAGACTGACAAAGAACAAGAATTGGCACATTTATAAGGAATGGCACTAAAAGGTCCTTACAATGTTTATTATTGGAGTAGTGAAATGAAGACAATTTTCATCTGTGTCATCATTTTCCGTGGGCAATAACAATGTATTGTAAGCACCTATAATATAAGATATAAGAAAGAAGTTAGGGGTAACAAAAGAACGAAGTAAAAGGTGTCAGCGGTATAAATGGCTTTGATAGAGGCGCCAACAATGACTGGTATAATGGAAGACTGACAAAGAACAAGAATTGGCACATTTGTAAGGAATGGCACTAAAAGGTCTGACGATTGATCTCAGCAATGAAGATAATGGAGGTCGATATAAATAAAATTTGATTATATATAATATTCGATCTTTATATTTAAATCAAATGGTCTTATTTAATACTCGCTTAAATGTAAGATTTATTTTCTTCTTAGTCTTCTTGAAGTGAAATATTTTTGAAGAAAAGACGAAGATAAAAAATAAATAATATCTTTAACGAAAACTAAAATGACAGCACAGACTGACAGTAAAATTTGTTGTATGTTTTTTTTTTTTCAATTATGGCATCGCAAACTCTGTGCATACTGCCAGCGTCAAGTATAATTTTTGCATCAATTTTTTGCCAGTTTCAATGAAACTGGACGAAGTAATAACAAAGTAAGTAAGTCGTCAGTAATCAGTCAGTCTAGTCAGTCCAACATTCAAGTAAAGCGATGGCTACTTTACTAGAACGTGTCCGATGGAATTTTGGAGGCAAGCAGAAAAAACATATTTTAGCACTGTTATTCTATTTCACAAACACTCGTGCACTGTAATTAACCTATATCAAACAAAATGCCATCAACTTTATCCGATATAACTCAAAAATACACCAAGAAAATGAAAACAAAACAAGAGCACAATATGTCTTTTTCGACTTCCCGCCAAAACACTTGTTGTATGTTAAAAGAGGACATTAATAACGATATATTTTTTGGATTACAGTTAGAACTACTAGTCCAGGGTAGAAGCCTTTAAAAATAATGAAAAGTGAAAAAAAATTATAATAGAATGAAACCCATTAGAAAAGGAGGGAAATATGATAAAAATGAAAGGAAAAATAATTTACGGGCGATCTGAGGTTGGGAAGGGGATGGGGGTGAGTTTTTAAGGGTAAAAAACGGTTTTTCTCGATTTCCGGCAAAACTAAAAGTCCTATCGAAAAAAGTCAAATGGAAAAGTTGTAGATAATAAAAAGATCTAAAACTTTTGTATTTACACTTTTTTCACATAACCTCAAAATTTATGTGAAAAATTCAAAAAACCAAGTTTTTGGTTTTTTATTTTTATCTTTTACAAAAAATTTTTGTTTTTAACGAAATTTTGTGAAAACTTACCTTTTTATGTCCCAAATACGCTGTAATTTATTTAATTAAAAATATTTATTTTTTCACCTTATTTTGAATTAATATCGAAAAAACAGCCTAATTTTCAATCGAAAATTCACCCGTCAAAATATCAGCTTTTTTCAAAAAGTTGGTGTGGTTTCTGTTCGTTGGAATCTCTACTTTCCGATGGTAAAAAAAAAATATATGTTACTATGGTAAATCTTCTCAGAAAATGCAAAAATTCAAAAAAATTTTTATTGCATACACTTGCTTATCATCTGCCTTATTGCAAATGATACAAACAGATTCATCCATACTGATAATCTGAAAAGACAAAATCGAATTAATAATGTCTTCACTATTTAATCGTGAATAAACTCCCATGAAAAAAAAAATATTAAAGAAATCAATGTCAAAATGCATAAATAATATATTTAAAATCTATAAAAAATATATAAAATATATATCGTAAATATATTTCTAATAAAACAAACTTTTGGCCGATTTTCATATATATTTTATACGAAACAGACAAATGAACTAAAAGAATCTCTTACAAAGAATATAATGGACACAATTGATGAAAAATTAATGGTTGAGGAAAATGAAAAACTGAAACAAAAAGTTTGTAACTTAGAGAAGGAGATAGAATATCTAAAAAAAGAAAGAAAGAGTAACAACATTGTTATTTATGGAATAGAGGAGAACGAAAAATCGATCCCAGAGCTACTGCAAACAGTTAAGGAGATCTTTAAAAGGGATCTTAATTTAATCATAGAAGATAACGAGGTTAATAAAGTATACCGCCTAGGAAAAAATAAAATTGCGGACAAACATAGACCTGTGTTACTCGCATTAACAACCGGATGGAAAAAAGACCAGATAATGAAAAATAAAAGAAGTTTAAAGGGAATCTATCTTTCGGATGACTACTCCAAAGAGGTTATAGAAAAGAGGAAAGCTCTACTACCACAGCTACTAGAGGAGAAGAAAAAGGGAAACACGGCATTTCTAAAGTATGATAAACTTGTAGTCAAAGGACCTTACACCGACAAAAGGAAAAGAGAACTATCCACTTCACCACAGTCAACGCCAACCTCTAATCCAAAAAAGCAGCAGGCTACAAGCTCCATTAAAAATAACAGGACAAACGCCTCGATCTAATGAGATTCAGATCAAACTCTCTCAACGAAAACTTCACACACGAGAACCAATAGCAATTAACAAAAAGGAAACGGAATATCCAACTAAACCCTGAAAACCAAACAAGAGAAATAACACAATCTCCCCCAAGCCGACTGGTCCTCGTGGGGGACAGAGACCACAACCCTCCAACAATAGAGAAAAACCATCTCAAAAACAGCAACAGAAAATCAAAAATATATATCGCAGCCCTCAATGTACTCACACTGAAAAATGAGGAGAATCTCACAGAACTAACATATGCGTTCAATAAGATCAAATGGGACATCGTCGGGCTTAGTGAAGTTAGGCGAATAGGAGAAAGGATTATTTCCCATCCAGACTTCCTTTTATATCATATTGGAACGACCCCAGGGCACCATGGGGTTGGTTTTATTATAAGGAAACACCTTGTAACTTATGTCGAGAGCTTCTTAGGAGTATCAGAACGAATAGCAGTGTTAAATCTTAAGCTACCGGAGTACAAAGATCCCTGGTCCATAGTACAAGTATACTCGCCTACAGAGCAATCTGAAACACAATCAATAAACTCATTCTACCTAGAGCTAAACAAAACAATCCAAAGCCACGCTAACAAAAATCTTGTTGTAATGGGAGATTTTAACGGCCAAATTGGGATACGACAACCAGAAGAAAACATAGTACTGGGTCCAAATGTATATAGAAGAAAAGTGAGAAGCAGGAATGGCGAGATGCTTATAAACTTTGCACTGGAAAATGGTTTGAAAGTCTTAAACACAATGTTTAAGAAGAAGGAAAGCAAGATGTGGACCTGGACATCACCAGACGGAAAAACTAAAAACGAAATAGATTTTATCATGACTAGCAAAAGCAATTACTTCTCAAACATGAAAGTCCTAAGTAATTTTAATTTTAATACCAATCACCGAATGATCCGAGCAGAACTATTAACAACCCCACCAAAAAACCCAAGGCCAAGAAAGAATACGATAAATACGAAACCTACTAAACACCAAGCAGCCCAAATAGCTAATACCTTAATGTCAAAACTTGCGGATTACAAAAATGAAACAACGAATATGAATATGCAAGATAAATACAATTGGTTTGAAGATACAATTAAAACAACTATTCAACAAGGGACCCAAAAATATCGATCTAACATATGGATGACTAATAAAACTACTAACCTTTTGGAACAAAGAGCAAACCTAATCAATGAAAATAAAATAAATAACAGAAAAGAAATAGCAAAACTCAGTAAAGAAATAAAAGAAAGTATTAGAAAAGACAGAATCCAGAGAAGAATGGAAACATTAGAAAGACATATTACAAAGACAGGAGGAGTAAAAAAGGCATATAAGGAGCTAACTAACAAAAAAGACTGGATAGTAAAAATGAAAGATAAAAATAGATTGAAGGAGAATCGAAGGCAAGGAATATTAGACATTGCTACATCGTACTATAAGGAACTTTATAAAAGTACTCCAGTGAAAAAAGAAACAGAACTGTTGGGAATTTCATTCGTACCACCCATCATACGGGAAGAAATAAAACTAGCCATAGAAACCCAAAAGGACGATAAAGCTCCTGGACCCCACGGGATAAGCAACGAAATACTGAAACAAACAAAACACATAGTAGTACCCATTCTAAAAGAAATCTTTAATGACATCATAATTACTGAAATAATACCGCAGCAATGGACTCTATCTAATATAATACTTCTGTACAAAAAAGGAGATCAGTACGACATCAGGAACTACAGGCCCATAAGCCTGATGTCCAACCTCTATGCAGTGCATCTGGCATGTTTGCAGACGCTCGTGTGCCATGCTTCTGGGCCACGATGCGGCTGCGAGCAGCGTCACTTGTGCGGCGGGTGCGGGCCAGCACCAACAGCATTCTAAAAATGATAGGGGCTAGATTGGACTGTCCCTATATGTCTCACTGCTGTGGACTGCATGCTCCCAGCAGTTAATTTGTGTACCCTAGTTTTAAGTCTTTAGTTTTTAATTTAGTCATAAGTACCACTAACACTTAGAGTAAGTCGTACTAACAAATTTGTAAAATGAGACTAGATCTTGAAATAAATTATATTATTATTATTATTATAAAATATTTGCAAAGATCCTACTTAAGCGAATAGAAAGCAAACTCGATGAACAACAACCCATAGAACAGGCAGGATTTAGAAGGGACTATTCAGTACTTGATCATATCCATGTTGTTAGGCAAATCATCGAGAAATATGCAGAGTATCAACTTAAATACTATCTAGCATTTGTAGATTATAGCAAGGCATTCGACTCGTTAATACATACAAACATTTGGGAGGCGTTAAAAGAACAAGGGATAGAACAAAAATACATAAGATTAATTAGAAATGTGTACAAAGATAGCTCGGCGTGCATTCAGCTAGAAAAGAAAGGAGATTCATTTAAAATACAGAAGGGAGTAAGACAGGGAGATCCTCTCTCCCCAAAGCTTTTCTCAGCTGTTTTGGAAATGATTTTCAGAAACTTCGAATGGGAAAATTTGGGTTTGAATATCGACGGCCGTAGACTAACTCACTTAAGATTTGCCGACGATATTGTATTGTTCGAAAAAAGCGAGAAGAACTAAGCAGAATGATAAACGAACTTGCATTTGAGAGTGAGAAAGTACGACTGAAACTAAATCCCGAAAAAACAAAAATAATGACCAATGGAAATAAGAACAGCATAAAAGTGGGAGAGACAGAAATTACCTATACGGAAGAATATATATACCTTGGACAGCTCATATCACCTAAAGATAATATCAATAAAGAAATCGAAAGAAGGATAGCAAACAGTTGGAAAAGGTATTGGAGCCTTAAGGAAGTAATGAAAGATAAGAACTTGAATATAACAACAAAGAGCAAATTATTCAATGCCTGTATCTTACCAATTTTAATTTATGGAAGTCAAACATGGGCCATAGCAAAGAACACAACCGATAAACTTGCCATTTGCCAACGAGCAATGGAGAGAAGTATGTTAGGAGTAAAAAAGAGAGATAAAATAAGACACGTGCACATTAGTAAGAAGACCAAGGTACAGAACGTAACTCTAAAAATAAAAAGACAAAAATGGAAGTGGGCGGGACACATGATCAGGGGAAAAGACAAGTGGAGCAAAATAGTAACACAATGGATTCCAAGGGAAGGAAAAAGGAAAAGAGGACGCCAACAAAAAAGGTGGGACGATGACATCAGGCAGGTTGCAGGCATAACATGGAGTAGAGTGGCTAGAGAGAGACATGAATGGAATAGGTTGGAGGAGGCCTTTGCCAACTGGCAAACGGACCTACAGAAAATAAAAAAACATCAAATAAGAGATATATAAAATTAAAAAATAAATATTGAAAAAAAAAAATTAAATATTATAATAGTGTCGTAGTGTAAGATAGTGTAACTGTAATTTGTTTTCTTTTGTCCAAATAAAAGGCTTATTATTATATATAATGACTATAATTATCATCACTGTAACACAACCGAAAAGTAATAAATATTTGTTTATAATTTTCAATACGAGGTAATTGCACCACTGGTCGGAAAGTATTCTTGTTACATTAAACACACAAATCATACTCTATTTTCTAGTGGCTAGGAAGTACTTAGGACAAAGAATACCTAGGTGCACAATCATAATTATGTCTCCTAGTTCTTATCAAAATTCAATTCAATTCCATTTATTTATCAGATAACAATGATCCATTTGTTTGTTAGTAAAAAGAAAACTTATATGTAATGTTAGTAAAAAGTAGCATAAAAAAGGAGCATAATGTCTTGACTGAAGAAATAATTGCCACACCCAATAAGATTTTTTAGAAAGGTTTGGTTACCAGCCACACTTATTATGTGACCATCAATCCTCAAGAGTAGCAACATAACCACATACAATCTAGGCAATAATTAGTTAGCTTGAGATTGGATGGACATGTTCTGTTCATGTGTCTACAGTGACAGTATCTTATGACATGCTTGCTCTACTTAATTAGTTCTCTGATATTTAGTACTAAGGATAACAATTAAAAATAAAACTTACTTGCTGAGGATGAATCCATTCTACTATCCTATTTCTAATAGTAATATTTCTCTCTGTGTCTGTGCACAGCTCATGAGTGGTCCTTAATAGTGAACAGCCACAGTTTACACAAACATGTCGACGATGACCACTACCTGTTGATGCACCAGCACTGTCATTACGTCTTTAGAGTATTTGCTTCCAATAAAGCCACAGTCCAGCAAGGTTGACATATTACACCTCAATCTTCAACCTGTTTTAAAAAGTAGTAAGTACATAGTTGTGATTACTTATTGTGTGAATTACGACAGTTATATTATTATAATATGTTATGTTATTAAATAAAACGTACCAAACACGGAGCCATTCAGCGGGTTATAACTAAATTGACCTCAACAAGTTGAAGACGATGTCTCCTTTTTTGAGTTACATTACACAAAGCACCTCACGAAAGGCTCGTCGTCCGTGTGCTCTGCAGATTCGAGTCCGTGGGCATGCCAGGATCAAAATGTAGAGGCGAATCGAGGTCCATTTAGCCAAAATATCACCAGAGAAATCCACGAGAACAATATTAACGATATCAGGAAAACAAAGCGAATGAATTAATTATTTAAATTCCTTCCTCTGAGATTATATTATAATACATTTATAATTTATTTGACAGTTTTGACACTTGACTTGACACTTATTTTTTTTTTTTGAGTTAGTTTTGTGTGTAGCCATATACAATATACTTATATTGCACAGCATGGCGCGCATTCGAATTAATTTATTATTGTTTAGAAGTTATAAAAAATACAACTGATTATGAAAATATGTTCTGCACTTATCATTTCATATTTACTTACATGGTATTGGTTTGATATTAGTCGTCGTCGTTTTTATAAATTGCAAAAATATTATGCAACTGGCAACTAAATTAAAATGGGATGCAGATGACGTTGAAAAAGACATATTGTGCTCTTGTTTTATTTTCATTTTCTTGGTGTATTTTTGAGTTATATCGGATAAAGTTGATGGCATTTTGTTTGATAAAGGTTAATTACAGTGCACGAGTGTTTGTGAAATAGAATAACAGTGCTAAAATATGTTTTTTCTGCTTGCCTCCAAAATTCCATCGGACACGTTCTAGTAAAGTAGCCATCGCTTTACTTGAATGTTGGACTGACTAGACTGAGTGATTACTGACGACTTACTGACTTTGTTATTACTCAGTTTAATTGAAACTGGCAAAAAATTGATGCAAAAATTATACTTGACGCTGGCAGTATGCACAGAGTTTGCGATGCCATAATTGAAAAAAAAAAAAAAAAAAAACTGCTTAAAAACTTATTAAATGATGTTTTTTTTTTTTCATATGAAACTTGATACTCCAATATTATTAGTATATTGTTGCAAAAAATAAACTTAATTATTAGTAAAATCATTTTATATAAACTCTCCTGTCCAAAAATGGCCTGAAATGGATACATCAGTTATAGAAACAGCCTTGGGACTATAGCTTCATATGAAACCAATGATATTAAATTGAAACCTAACTCCTTTGATTTTTATTAAAACTTTACTATCTGTCCTATCGTGGTTACGCCCTCGCGGAATGCTCGTTTGTTCAATATGATTTTTCCCCGGGTATAAAGAACCGCCTACGCCAACAAAATAAGGGAATTTTCTAGACGTGGATTAGTGGCCAACCCACTGTCAGATTTTTTAAATCGCCCCTAAGGCCTCATTATTAGATGAAAAACCATATCAAATAAAACAGTTTGTTTTCTCCTCAGCCTCATCTCTTCTATCAGTTCGGGTTCGACATGAACGACGACCAGTACACCAACTACCAAAACCGCAAGGAGCAGCGAGACAGCGACGTCATCAAGGGCTCCTACTCAGTTGTCCACAGTGACGGTTTCGTGCGCACCGTCACATACACCGCTGACCCCAAAGAGGGCTTTAAAGCAGAGGTAGATTTTCCTACCTTTCTTAGTAAAAAAGCGTGCTTTTCAGGTGGTGTGAATGTTAGTGAGGAATTGTCTAAGAAATGAGCAGATCCCGAAAAAGTGCCTGCAATCGTGAGGTAAGCCCTATAGAAGCTTTTTTAAAATGCAAAAGTGTAAATGATGATATCCATTTAAATTTCTAATAGAAAAAGTGAGATAGTGCCACAACATTTTATACAACTTACAGTACCGTAGAGCAATAGAGATCTTATAATTAGGTGATAGCGTAATTAGTACTAAAATAACATATGTAGATAAAAGGCTAGACATAATATAAACGTTTAAGTAAACATTAAACATAGAGAGAAGGTGATATCACGGAAAGACTTCTAGTAGCATTGATATACTGACTGATGAACACATCTATACGGATATCTAATCATTTATTTGTTCGATTGTTGTGACAAGCTTATCAAAAAAGACCAAAAAGGCACCTTAAATATAAATGTCAACAGAATAAAAAAAATCAAAAATATATAAAAAAAAGTTGAAGGAAAAGTCAAAGAAGCGGCAAAGTTTGTTTACGTAAACCACGGA
Source organism: Pyrgus malvae (assembly GCA_911387765.1). Lineage (NCBI taxonomy): Eukaryota > Metazoa > Arthropoda > Insecta > Lepidoptera > Hesperiidae > Pyrgus > Pyrgus malvae. Next base: position 6,769,570 of record OU426951.1, read on the forward strand.
TAGGTGGCGTTGTTACTGTTACTAAATCACGCTAACGATTGTATGGCGTAAGGTGTATAAATACAGTCAACCGGATGTTAATAACATGAAGACCTTGTAGGGATGAAACGATACCACTCTTTGTTCGATACTAGTACTGGAAAATAGTATCAAATCAAAGTATCGATACCGTATTCAATACTATACTGAAGTATTAGACATGGGCGTTTTCGTTTTTTCACGAAAACCGTTACGCAACCGATATACAGTTTTTATATCGATATCAAAAACCGTTTTTAGATATCGATATCGGTAGCACGGTATGCTAGAAGTTAGTTCTAGTTACTCTCAGGTATGGTTGGCAAACGAATATCAAACGCAACCACGCAATTATCGAGTTATTGATATCATTAGGTTATAGAAATCTTTCTAAATGAGAGTTTAGGTTACCAGTCGTTGACTTATTAGAAAAATTTTGTGTTCAATATTTACACACGGCTATGAATGAAGCATTGTCTTTTTTCTCAAAATGAGTCCATATCTCGCTTGGTTTACGCGACATTTTTAAAAAAAAATGATGAAAGTTTGTATAAAACAACGTATTAATGTCATTAAAATTTGGCACTTAAACTAAAATTATAATATGTACAATTAATTCACTTATGTATCTATAATTTACACTAACACTTTCTTCACAAGTTCTTTTTTTACAATAAACGCATACAGCGCAACACACGAATAATAATTTTGCAAACAAACTCAACCGGCACGTGTCGCCAAGGTCAAATGCGCATCAAAACTATTTTTTACAAAAAAGTCAAAAACTAGGCTAACTAACGTAAACAAAATTATTACGCCAATGTGTACCGTAAAAACACTTATCCCTACAAAAACAAAAATTGACACAAACCCTAAATCAAAACTAAACCGTATTCTTATATGCTATGATTCTGTTTTCAAATGTAAGTTTCTCGCGACATAGTAGCGAAATTTCTTTGATTATTAACCAAGAACAGTCGGCAACCATTTCATCTCTTTTACACCGTCTAATGTACGCTTAGTAAGAAAGGGAAGGAGCGAATATGGATACTCCTTAGGTTATCGTTCGGTTTTCGTTGTGCCGTTGCATTACGTTTCGCTAAGTTTTGGGTTTCGTATCAAGCACACGCCAATTTTTAGTTTTTGTGATATCGGTTATGTGGTTATGGGATATCGATATGGTATGATATCTAACCCATAACGGTTATTAGTTACGTTTTGATATATCGGTCTCATGTCTATGAAGTATCGATACTTGTGAGTACTCAATCAATTTTTAAAAACATATAAATTTTTAATTAATTTATGATAATGCCAGATATGAGCAGAGTAGAACAAAATGAAAAAGTAGTTAAATTAATGCTTTATTTTGTATTAAATATATATACTCAAATTTAATCAAAAAATTATTCATGTTGTTTTCGAAAAATCGTTTATTCTTTATAAAATAAACGATTTGACTATTTTTAAACGATTAATCGACTAAATCGATATTAGGTATATATTTAATTATAATCGATTATGAACAATCGAAATTTTTGTTCAATTGTTGCAACACTACTGCCAACAAAAAAAAATACAGTTGCCAGCGGCCAGCGCGTCCTCCCCGCACGCACCTGTGTCGTGCGTACCCGTGCACCGTCGCTATTTGGTCAATCAATTAGGGATGTGACTTGGCGCTTGAAAAATCGATTTTTAAATAACCGATTTTTTATTGCTGCCAAATAATCGATTTAAAATAAATCGATGTTTTTACTAAAAATAATCGATTATTTTAAGGGATAAAATTAAACAGCTCAAAAGTACGAAAAATCAACTTTATTTACAATAATAATAATGAATAACAATTCAGTTCTGTTCCTACTGCCACAAATCTTTGGGCAAACACTGAAGGAATAATAGTTGGGGCAATCTTTGTCCCAAGATGCGGTTTCTTGTTTTTTGGACGATATTTACAGCCTTCGAAAAAAGACGCTCTGCCGGAGCTGAAGAAGCACTTACCAGAAGGTGCTTGCAAGCTAACCTTGCAAGGTTTTGATAAGCTCCTTCATAATTTTTCCATATAGCCAGTGGGTCACTTTTTAAGTCAGACAAGGGGGCAGCAATGTATAAATCCAATTCTGATGTCCCTGCTCCTTCGCTGCGCGAAGAATTTTCAGTCATTAGCTTTTGACGATGAGCTTGGAATATGCCATCTGGATCACCTTCAGCAGACGCTGAAGCTTGGCTTACAACAGGAGCAGCACCCAAATCGTTGTTTCATAATCACCCTCGACTCGATTCAAAATATTATGAGGACTTTAGGACAGTATTACCGACTAGCAGGACTGTTTTACCGACCCAACGTACCCCGCGACATGGCCCCGCGATGAATAGATAGCAAAGTGTCGACCGAAATTGACTGACTTGATAATTTTCCCGCTAGATGGCGCTATTTCACACAGCCGCTGCCAGCGAGCATCACTCATATATTCTTTCTTCAGTTCAGACTGTGTTATCTTAAATACTCTTTAAAAAATCGAAAGTATGTTAAGAAATTGCAAAAAAAAATCGATTCTTCAAAAATCGATTATTAGTGATCCATACATGGATTAATAAAAATCGATTATTTTAAAAAAAAATAATCGATTATTATTAAAATCGATTATTTTTTCATATCCATACAATCAATCTACTCAACCGATAAGCCCGGGCGGGTGTGACGACGGTCGACGATACGATACCAATACCATTGTTTTCGTTCGATACTAATACTCGGTATCGAATGTTGATTTTGTTCGATGCTAGTAGTAGTATCGAATGAGAAGTATCGATACCCATGAGTACTCGGTAATATCGATTCATCCCTAAGACCTTGATCAATCTTCTGTTGTCCTTCACACTACACTATTCACTATTTTTGTAAGGACTGCATAAATGTAGTCCTATAATAGCAAATGACTAAGACTAACGAAGATAAAAAACCGTACAAGTTCAGACAAGTTGAACTCGCGTGGATAGGTAGGTAGGGTTCCGTCTAGACATGGGCGTTTTCGTTTTTTCACGAAAACCGTTACGCAACCGATATACAGTTTTTATATCGATATCAAAAACCGTTTTTAGATATCGATATCGGTAGCACGGTATGCTAGTTAGTTACTCTCAGGTATGGTTGGCAAACGAATATCAAACGCAACCGGAGTACGCACGCACGCAATTATCGAGTTATTGATATCATTATATAGAAATCTTTCTAAATGAGAGTTTAGGTTACCAGTCGTTGACTTATTAGAAAAATTTTGTGTTCAATATTTACACACGGCTATGAATGAAGCATTGTCTTTTTTCTCAAAATGAGTCCATATCTCGCTTGGTTTACGCGACATTTTTAAAAAAATATATGAAAGTTTGTATAAAACAACGTATTAATGTCATTAAAATTTGGCACTTAAACTAAAATTATAATATGTACAATTCACTTAAGTATCTATAATTTACACTAACACTTTCTTCACAAGTTCTTTTTTACAATAAACGCATACAGCGCAACACACGAATAATAATTTTGCAAACAAACTCAACCGGCACGTGTCGCCAAGGTCAAATGCGCATCAAAACTATTTTTTACAAAAAAGTCAAAAACTAGGCTAACTAACGTACACAAAATTATTACGCTAATGTGTACCGTAAAAACACTTATCCCTACAAAAACAAAAATTGACACAAACCCTAAATCAAAACTAAACCGTATTCTTTTATGCTATGATTCTGTTTTCAAATGTAAGTTTCTCGCGACATAGTAGCGAAATTTCTTTGATTATTAACCAAGAACAGTCGGCAACCATTTCATCTCTTTTACACCGTCTAATGTACGCTTAGTAAGAAAGGGAAGGAGCGAATATGGATACTCCTTAGGTTATCGTTCGGTTTTTTCGTTGTGCCGTTGCATTACGTTTCGCTAAGTTTTGGGTTTCGTTTCGTATCAAGCACACGCCAATTTTTAGTTTTTGTGATATCGGTTATGTGGTTATGGGATATCGATATGGTATGATATCTAACTCATAACGGTTATTAGTTACGTTTTGATATATCGGTCTCATGTCTAGTTCCGTCCGTACAACTACTGAGTTGTGGAGTAGTACTGACTACTCCACAGTCATTAATGTCATTATATTGATTTATTATTAATTGATAAACTGCTTACAGTCATTAGTTTTGATTTCAAATTTTCTCAGCAGATAAACACTCAGTGTACCGCAAGAAATTTCGATATAAATGAGTAAAAAAACTTAAATTAGCCGACAATCTCCCACAGGTTTTACGACAGCCGGCAGCCCACCGACATTGTTGTGAAGATCCCACGCCGAAGCCACAACTGTAGCAGCAACAGATTGCCCAACCCCAAACCCAACACCACGCTCCACAGCAGATACCCCACGCCCAGCAACGACCCCAGCCTCAACCCCAGTAGTATTACCGCTACGAGTAGTTTATATCTCTATTTATTATAATTTAGACGTATGGAAACTGTTTTTGCAGTCTTCCTTTTACTTTCATTCACTTACAGACTTATTAGGGTTTTTTAATTTCATTCAACTTCAAATTCACAGTATTATCATCTCCTTCACTCATTGCTACTTCAATATCAACATATTTCTTTAAATTCCTCTTCTTACTGTATTTATTTTTGTCTCTTAGCTCTTCGGTCATCTTTTATTCTATAAAATCATCGTGAAAATAGGGCAAAACCGTTATATAATGCAGGCGCGTTCGCAGCCTTCTATTTGGGGGGGGGGGGGGGGGGTCGGCGAGAAATTTTGGGGGGTCACTAAGAAATTTGGGGGAAGAGGTGTCCCAAATAGTAAAAATCCTCTTGTTCTTATTCGTACAAAAATAAGTATCCATACTATATTGAGGTGGCGGTTGAGGGGGACGTTGACATTTCAAGACTGTCGAAAGGAGCTCTTTGTATAGTGGTAAGACCTTAGACTAAGAATAATGTACCTACTTACGTAGGTAAGACGCACCAACATTTGACAAAATAAGAATAAGTATGTATTCTTCTTTTAATGTGTTTTGTAACTCGTTTGTGTACAAAATTTAATAAATTAATAAATTAAATTAAAATAAATATATTTTATGTGGGATCAAAAGCACTAAGGAGTGTTGATGCAAATAACACTCAAAATAACTTTCTACCCCTTTTTAACCGCGATGCCGTTAGAAGAAGAATTTCAATCAACTGTGTTTAAGAATATTTATGCAAAATTTGAAGTAAATTGGATCAAGGAATCACGTTATCTCATACAAACTGCCATCGTTTTTCATCATCTTAGGTGTAGAGTTTTTGAAAATCATCTCTTATCGGATGCCGACATTATACGAAGAATACACCCTGCAAGCTTTAGGTCTTTACGATTAGCGGTTTAGGCTGTGGCTTGATCCATCAGTCAGTCATTTAGGATAAAGCATTTTATATGTAAAGACAAAATGTTAGTAATAAGTCAGTCAAGTCACTCAGATGTCCAAGTAAAGCGATGGCTACTTTACCAGATCGTGTAATGACTTTGGAGGCAACTGGAAAAAACTGTTATTTTATTCGACTCGCTTTCGCATTTAGCCTAAATCGAACAAAATGCCATCAACTTTATAACTATTAATATGATTATTAAGAATATTATGATACATAACTCAAAAATACACCAAAATTTTAAAAATAAAACAAGAACACAACATGAATCTTCCAAATTTTAACTACTCACTGACATTTCCATTTATTTTGATCCGATTAACAGATTTTGACGATTTACATTTTAACAATTTTTATCAGGTTAGAGTTTTTTACTTTAATTGGCAATGTACATACATGAACTAAAGAAAAAAGCTTGCTAATAATTCCTATTTCAATTTATTCGGGTGTCCTATAAAAAAACAATGGGTTGCACTCCGGGAGTGCCGGCAGAAGTGAAAACATTAACGTTGTGCATTTTTGATGTCATGGAATCGTTAGGGAATAATTCCGCACGAATTGCTTGAATTATCAGTACCTATTAATTTCTATCTAGTATTTTTACAAAGTACTCTCTCATTTTCTTTCACTATTTCTTCGTCACTTTTTTCATTAATAGATGCACTTTGTTCAATGTCCATATTTTAAATACTTGATATAAACGAATTTTAAGATAAAATTATACTTGACGCTGGCAATATGCAGAGTTTGCGATGCCATAATTGAAGAAAAAAAGTATAGACAGTCGTCAGATGAGCCGTCATCAGCTGTCACCCCTCCGTTTTGGTCTAAGAGCCGGTGAAGATATTCACTCGTTCGGTTGTTACAAGAGTGAAGGTGATATGAAAGAAAATTGATTAAAATTAATTAAATTAAAAATAGCTATGAACACTTTTCGATAGTCAAGTTATCATAGGCATATTATGTTTATAAATTATATTTGGTAAACAATATGTCTCATCGAATTATCAGATCGGTGAAGGTCGATCTTCCTCGTCTCCTCTACTATCTTACGAAATTTTGCGATCAGCACACGTGACCTCGCGCGAGTTTCATAGTTTTTACCCATCACACAAAAAGTGCTCAACGCCGCTAAAGAAGTTTTCACTTCAATAATAATAATTATATCATCAGAACATATACCTACATAACTGGTCCAAAGGGCAGTCGATTATTCGCCTCAGATAGCCCGATCCGATACAGATCACTGCTTCTCATTGATCTCACATCCTTCGACGGGAAATCCTGAATCGCGGAAAATTGTTTTCGAGTTTTCCGAAGTCAGCTCTCAATTAAATGGTACTTAGTAATTGCAAAATATTTCAAAGTTATTCGAAGAAGTAATAAGTTTTGCTTCAAAAGTTCTAAATGGTTCGTACAGTGATAGCGGTCAAAATGAAATACTTTATGGTTTTCTGAGCCCCAAAAGGAATATGGAAATTTAAAAGGAGTATTTTATTGTGAAGCGCGCATGGCTTGACGGCTAGCGTAGAACGCAAGCGATCTATGCAGTTAAGCCAAACGGGCGCGCGGGCGGTGTGAGATGGGTGACCGCTAGTAGCAAAACATTTCATGCACGTTTCCGTGCTTCGGAGGGCACGTTAAGCCGTGGGTTCCGGTTGTTATCGGTAAATAACAATCGTTATACCTTGTCGGAGGACTAAGGGATGGTTCGAAAACATCTGACAGCGGGTTGGTCACTAACCCGCATCTCTACCAACCCGCATTGGAGCAGCGTGGTGGAGTAAGCTCCAGGGCTCCCCAATAATAAAGGGGTGCCCATTCCCAGCAGTGGGACGCAAAAAAGGGTTGCAGCCATTTTATTGTAACTTAGTCCGCCTGTTTTCTATCACCGTACAATAAGTGATAGACGCCTTAATCAATTCGGTAGTCTGAAGTCCTTACATTGCATCTAGACCTTTACGCTGCCTATTAGTATTATACTTATGTAAGAATATTTTTATTGATTCTACTTTTCTTTCGAACAGTTGAATACAATATTCAAATCCTATTCTTTGTTGCCATTGAGATGAAATAGCCTAGAATACATATGCAGGGGCGTAGCCACACTGGGGCAAGCTGGGGCGCTTGCCCCACCCTGGCTCTGACCTATAAGGTGCCTAATGAAACAAAAAAAATTTTTTTATACTTACAACAATCATCCGTAAGAAAGTTACACAAAAAAATTTGTCGACATGAAAAAAAGTGCGAATAAAACAAAAAGCATGCACGATTGACCGAACGCGCGCATTGCCGTTCATACTCAGGGCCGTGTTACAATATTTGGCGTGCCCTCACACTCTTGGCAATAACATTAAAAAAATACAAAGACAAAGACAAAGACAAAGAACTTTATTTGCACAAATATGGGTGTTTACAAAAGTTGTTAATACATATTTAGTACGCCATATTTACCTTCATGAGGTATGCAAATATTACAAAGATAAAAGAAAAAAAAAACTTAATAATAACACAATTTATAAAAATGTACATTATTATCATATCAATTTTATTTTTATTTGATCCCATATTGCGCATTTTGAAAATTAAAATTTTTAAATTTTATTTCTTCAAGTATGTATTTATTTAGTTGTTTGTTTATTTAATTATTTATTCATATTTATTTGTACTTCGGATCGAATCCGATCGTCGGCTTTGGGTACCCATATTGCAGGGTTTTTGTACACTAAGAGGAAAAAAAGCCGGCGGAAAAAAAACCTCCCAGGTTTTTATGGAATTCCTTTATGCCGTTTTGTCGTTTAAGAAATCAGTGACTGAGTAATACGCCTTTTTCAGTAAATAAGTTTTAAGTTCTTTTTTAAACTCGTTGCCCGTTTTGATTTTGAGGAATTCCGGTAGACCGTTATATATTTTTGGTCCCATGCAAAAGACACTATTATGGTATTGTTTCCTTTTAGAAGCAATTGAACATAATTTATTAGGATGCCTTTTTGATTTAAGGGTTTCATATTTAGCTATTTCATTTTTGACCATTATAGAGATTTCGTAAATATATAAAGAAGGAAAAGTCAATATTTTTAAATTTTGAAAGTGTGGCCTACAAGTATCAGTTTTCTTTAGCTGACATATAGCTCGAATGCACTTTTTTTGGGCCTTAAATATGGTTTACAAAACATGGGCATGGCCAATACTTTTATAAAGATTTGAATAAACTAAATATTACATTTTTTACCGACTTCCAAAAGGAGGAGGTACTGTATATATTCGGCTGTATGTATTTTATATATATATATATATATGTTCACCGATTACTCCGCCGTTTGTAGACCGATTTTCAAAATTATTTTTTTGTTCGTATGCTTATACTCCCGAGGTGGTCCCATTGTCACCAAATCAGGATCTGATGATGGGATCCCAGGGAAATCAAGGGGAACTCTCAAACTTTATAGGCACACACATTGATTTTCTTATACTTTCTGAAGCATAAGAGATATTTTACCGACTTCCAAAAGAAGGAGGTACTGTATTCGGCTGTATGTATTTTTTTTTTATATATGTTCACCGATTACTCCGCCGTTTGTGGACCGATTTTCAAAATTATTTTTTTGTTCGTATGCTTATACTCCCGAGGTGGTCCCATTGTCACCAAATCAGGATCTGATGATGGGATCCCAGGGAAATCGAGGGGAACTCTCAAATTTTATAGGCACACACATTGATTTTCTTATACTTTCTGAAGCGTAAGAGATATGTGTGCATAGTAATCATGATCTCATGTTGCTGAGCTGATGATGGAAGGTACTGCGACAGCTAGGAGATGAGAGCAAATTCTTTCAATAAATGGGTTTTTGTTTGAAATCTTAGATTCCTAAGGTGGTCCAGCTGTCACCAAGTCAAAGTCTGATGATGGGGTCCCAGAGAAATCGAAGGAAACATACAAATTTTATAGCACAACAATTGATTTTCATATTTTTACTAAAGCAAAATAGGCATTTGTGAATAAATACCATAATATCATGTTGCTGAGCTGATGATGGAAGGTACTACAATGGTTAGGAGTTGAGAGAAAATTCTTTCAATAAATGTTTTTTTGTTCAAAAACTTATGCTCCCGAGGTGGTCCAATTGTCACCAGGTCAAAGTCTGATGATGGTATCCCAGAGAAATCGAAGGTAACATTCAAATTTTATAGCATAACAAATGATTTTCATATTTTTACTAAAGCAAAACAGGTATTTTTGTATAATTATCATCATATCATGTTGCTGAGCTGATGATGGAAGGTACTAAGACGGTTAGGACTTGAGAGCAAATTCTTTCAATAAATAGTTTTTTGTGGGAAATCTTACATTCCTGAGGTGGTCCAACTGTCACCATGGCAAAATCTGATGATATGATGATAGGGAAATCGAGAGAAACACTGTAACTTAATAGGCACACACATTCTTTTAGTCATATTTTTTAACTTAATAGAAATATTTATGTCCGGTAATTTGTCACCTCATGTTGCTAAGCTGATGATTGAAGGTACAACTCCTCAACGGTTAGGAGCTGAGAGCAAATTCTTTCATTAATTTATACGTTCAGGTGGACTGATAGTAGTATGCTTTCAGGGTATAAGATGGCTATTAGATAAACATGATTATAAAAGGTATCTCTTTAACGTTTAGAAGTTAAGTGAAAAAATATCCAATTATGCTTATACATATGTGCAGAATTATTAACATTACTAGAAAGAGTGAAATAAATTAAGTTTTTAACAAAAAAATAGAACAGACTTCAAACGGTAAAAAATAAAATTGTTCAGTACCTACTTCTTCTTGCTTATGGTAATGACTCTTCAAACTATTTTTGGAGTCGGGCCCTTAGTAAAATGTCCTGTCTTAGTAAATATAGTGTACCTTTCGTTCTGAATGGGCACGGACTTCAATAAAGTTTTAACAGTCATTACCATAAGCAAGAAGAAGTAGGTACTGAACAATTTTATTTTTTACCGTTTGAAGTCGGTTCTATTTTTTTGTTAAAAACTTAATTGTGCATAGTAATCATTAGAGATGCGCCGAATATTCGTTTAGTATTCGGTATTCGGCATATTCGGCAGTGAAACCGAATATCGTATTCGGCCGAATATTCTGTTATATTGCAGAATATTATTCTGTTTAAGACTAGCACTTTCACGGCTAAGCTGCTGAACGATCAGCGTTTTAGATAAATTTTTATTTGGCGATGAATAAAACAGAAGACAAGAATGAAAGAAAGTAATGCTTATTTATTTTATTTGGGGAGCTTACATCTATTTATTTGCCATACTAAAATCAACAAACGAAATGCTTAAGAAATTAATGTTAAATTGTTGTTAAAAGAAATTAAGAAAGTAGGTAATGTTCATTTATTCGCCTTACCAAAATCAACAAACAATATGCTCAAGAAATCAATATTAAAATGTTAATATTTAAAATTAACTATAGATAAATTATGGTGTATAAATACTAAGCTTTCGGCTCTGTCTGGCAAGAGTCTATTGCGTTTTTCTTCATAAACAATTCCAGCTTCAGAAAACAATCTCTCACTGTATACAGCGGGTAGCGGGCGGGGAGGCACCGCTCCCGTTCGCAAGCGGTCGGCGACGAAATGTACAAACCTGTTTGCGTGCCAAAACTCCAAGTCGCTGAACCGAATTATTCGGCCGATTATTCGGTTCGGTAGGAGTCAAACCGGATACTATTCGGTATTCGTTATTCGGCAAAAATCACTATTCGGCGCATCACTAGTAATCATCATCTCATGTTGCTGAGCTAATGATGGAAGGTACTGCAACAGTGAGGAGTTGAAAGCAAATTCTTTCAATAAATAGTTTTTTATTCCAAATCTTACATTCCTGAGGTGGTCCAACTGTCACCAAGTCAAAGTCTGATGAGGGGATCCCAGAGAAATCGAAGGGAACATTCAAATTTTATAGCACAACAAAATGATTTTCATATTTTTACCAAAGCAAAACAGGCAATTTTGTATGATTATCATCATATCATGTTGCTGAGCTGATGATGGAAGGTACTACGAAGGTTAGGAGTTGAGAGCAAATTCTTTCAATAAATGGTTTTTTGTTCGATATCTTACATTCCTGAGGTGGTCCAACTGTGTCCAAGTCAAAGTCTTATGATGGTATCCCAGAGAAATCGAAGGGAACATTCAAATTTTATAGCACAACAAATGATTTTTACCAAAGCAAAACAGGTGTTTGTGTATAATTATCATCATATCATGTTGCTGAGCTGATGATGGAAGGTACTATGACGGTTAGGAGTTGAGAGCAAATTCTTTCAATAAATGTTTTTTGTTGAAAATCTTACATTTCTGAGGTGGTCCAACTGTCACCATGGCAAAATCTGATGTGATACTAGGGAAATCGAGGGAAACACTGAAACTTAATAGGCACACACATTCTTTTAGTCATTTTTAACATAATACAAATATTTATGTCCGGTAATTATCACCTCATGTTGCTAAGCTGATGATTGAAGGTACAACTCCTCAACGGTTAGGAGCTGAGAGCAAATTCTTTCATTAATTTATACGTTCAAGTGGACTCATAGTAGTATTCTTTCAGGCTATAAGATGGCTGTTAGATAAACATGATTATAAAAAGTATCTCTTTAACATTTAGAAGTTAAGTGAAAAAATTTCCAATTATGCTTATACGTATGTGCAGAATTATTAAAATTACTAAAAAGAGTGAAATAAATTAAGTTTTTAACAAAAAAATAGAACCGACTTCAAACGGTAAAAAATAAAATTGTTCAGTACCTACTTCTTCTTGCTTATGGTAATGACTCTTAAAACTATTTTTGAAGTCGGGCCCTTAGTAAAATGTCCTGTCTTAGTAAATATAGTGTACCTTTCGTTCTGAATGGGCACCGACTCCAATATAGTTTTAACAGTCATTACCATAATCAAGAAGAAGTAGGTACCTACTGTCCCACTGTCTGTACTGTCGGTGCCCATTTAGAACGAATGGTACGACATTTTAGTAAGGGCCCGACTCCAAAAATAGTTTTAAGAGTCATCATTACTATAAGCAAGAAGAAGTAGGTACTGAACAATTTTATTTTTTACCGTTTGAAGTCGGTTCTATTTTTTTGTTAAAAACTTAATTTTATTAAAACGCGTAATTCATAACACCGACTATTCATAAATAAAACTATAATACCTATCTATCCTGTGTGTAATTGTTTATTTTCTGTACCTGAAAGTCCTGAAATACAGATTAACAAATTGGCATAGGCGCAGAGCCCAAACGGCTCAAGTTACAAAAAAATTTACCGGGGGGGGATAGGTTGACTACTGCCCCACCCTGAGCCCAAGGCTGGCTACGCCCATGTACATATGTGTTGTGTCTTCTTTTCATTTTATATTGGATTCAATAGTAAGACAGAGTAATCTAATTACTCTACAATGTATGCTACTGTAATAACAAACAAGCAATCACAAAGCGTTCAGCGTTAATACGAGTACCACAAATATATAATCCCGTTAGTCGTGAAGAGGTGCGTTCCGAACGAACGAAGCGCCCTCATCTTTATTAAGGGATTTCTTTAATAGAACGCACGGAAAGCAGTGAAACTGTAGTCCACGGTACAAGTCATAAGACAAGAACCGAAAAAATAGATAATAAAGAGAGATTAATAAAGGAAGAAAAGGTTACATTAAAAAAAATCAGAATTATTAGGATTGGTGTTTATTTCTTCCTTGTGACTTTTAGGTTCTAAAGTTTTAGCTCTATGAATTGATAAACTAATTATTTTCTAAGCCAACTCCCAAATCCTATGAGAAGTTACTAATATGTATTATGCTTCGTAAAGCAGTGTTGAGTCTGATTTTTTCCGTCATTAATATATTTGAACTTGAACAGTTTATTAGTAGTACCTGGACGCCCGAGCGTTGCTCGGATAAAAACAATTGATTTTCTTGGTTTATTTTTAAGCAATTCATTGACTTAGTGTACTTAACAAAGCCTTTTAAAATACCTAGCTCCCAATTTTAAAAAAAATTGTCACAAAAAATAAAGAACGCAATTTTCCTACTTGAGATTTGAACCCGGGTCTCTAGCTCCGTAGTCAGTTTTCGTTACCATTCGACCAAGAAAGCTTTAATTCCATTGACGAAATTTTCATAGAGGTCTTTCACATCGACATTGTCATTTGTTTGAAGGGCGGATTGACGGTTGACATGTGACGTCTTTCTACGCTACAATATTATTAATATTTTCCAATAGATGTCAGTAAGAGTAATTTTATATTTAACGGCATAAACATTAAATAAATCGACAATAAATTTGTGGATCGATTTATCATCCCCGAAACCAGGGTACTAAATTTCATCAAAATCTTTGGAGCCGTTTCCGAGATTCAAAAAATATATTTAGATATATCTAATACCTTTAAACGAGCAATTCTTGTATGTATCTAAATATATTTTTTGAATCTCGGAAACGGCTCCAAATATTTTGATGAAATTTAGTACCCTGGTTTCGGGGGTGATAAATCGATCCACAAAATTTTTATTGTTAGAAATTTTTAACTGTATAAAAATATTTTCAATGATAATCAATTTAAATATAAACTGAAAAATACGACTCTTCCTGACATCTATTGGAGAGTTTTAATAATATTGTGGCGTAAACGCTGTCAAACGGGGGAGCCCACGAGGCTCATTGTGGATTTCCTCAAGCGTCATCAGGACCTTGTGCTTTTTATAGGTTGGGTGGTAGAAAGTTTGATATATTATATTATATATTTTATATTTTATGACGTTTAAGTTTTCATACCCGAAGGTACATGTCAATTTTTTTTAAATAATTACAATAATAACAATAATAATTTAATAACAATAATATTAGATATAAATAACAATGATAATATTTGCATAATTGAATAAACATTTATAATTTATTAGCCAAGCGTTTGAGGTGTCCAGCATGACAATATTCTATAAATTCCTTTGTGGAATAAAAACAGTTCTTAATCAATAATTTAAAAATAAAACCCTTGAACCGATTTAATGTTAGATTTTTTAACCGAGATGGCAGCAAATTATGAAGTTTGATGGACATCACAGAGCTGTTTCTCGAATAGCATGCCGTATAAGATAATGGTCTATGCAATTGACCCCGATGCCGTGTGGAGAATGTATCATCTTTGGTATCAAATCGATTATAATTATTTTTGACAAATATCAGACTTTCGTAGATGTACATTGATGGCAATGGTGGGAGATTTAGTTTTTTTAAATATTGGCTTACAGGATTCCATAGGTCCCGCACCGTAAATGGCCCTAACACATTTCTTTTGTATAATAAATGCTCTATTTAAGTCAGTTGAGTTCCCCCATAAGAGTAATCCGTATCTTAGGACCGAACATACGTATCCGTGATAAGCAATCAATGCTGTTTTTTTGATTATCTACTTTTGAAAGATGGTGTAATGCTTATATGAATTGATTTAGTCTTTGGCGTACTATTTCTACATGATTTTTCCAAATTTAAATTTGAGTCGATTTCAATGCCAAAAATTTAGCAATTTTATTTTAGGATGCAAGGTCTACCCCATATCTTAATCTGAAGCGCTCGAGTAAATCCGAAAATCCCCTCTTGGGCTCTGCTACTACCATCCGCCAATCCGACGTTCAAAGAAATGACAATGTCGATTTGAAAGAGCTCTATGAAAATTTCGTTCATTGAAATAAAGCTTCCGTGGTCGAATGGTTGCGTGAGCTGACTGCAGAACTACAGACACGGGTTCAAATCTCAATTTAAACCATATAGTGTATTTTTTATTTTTATGAAAACAACTATTTTTATTAGGAACTATTTCAGATGGCGTTGTTAAGTATCACTAAGCAAATCAGTGTTTCGTTTGAAACTAAACCAAGAAAATAAATTGTTTTTATCCGAGCAACGCTCGGTTGTCCAGGTACTTTAGATATATACAAGTAATTGCTCGTTTAAAGGTATTAGATAGAATACTAAGTTTGTGGTTTATCAAAATGCATAAATCGATTGCTAACTCAAATACGTCATACAATGGTTTGTCGTGTTCATTCATTACATAATAATATGTACCCCCAGATCTACACCCAGTCTGTTTCTGAACATATTCTACATTTTCTGCGCTCTATATTCCTGTTTAGGTAAGTAATTTGCAGTATTTCGTTACATCTCGTGTACTTAATATTCAAACCGATTACTGCTTACAACTTAAATCGTGTTCAGTACAGAGTAATGTCGGAACATGGCCTCAATTATTAAGCAATGCAATCGCTACGGCACCTCAACCCTAACGTAAATACTTGATTCCTAGTATTTGGGTCAGGGAGCGCGGGAACGGGCCTCGTACTGTCCTACTGCCCAAATTATTTAGTAATGGACTTTGGTGACGACATTTCATTTCAACGCACCTGTGATCGGAATTTAGGACCCAAATGTTTTGAATCCCTTAAGAGCTGGTGTTTTGAAAAATCGTCACATCAGATCATCGTCACGTCAAATGCTCAGCCAACAGCAATTTATCAATAGGAAGTGTTTTTAACACGCTTTTATTAACTTGACCTGTATGTATGTAATGGAATCTTTTAACTTCAATTTCACTTACTTCCAGGAGTCTGATTAACTTGAAAATTTGCACAGGGGTCAAGGGCCGATGACAATACAATATTCTCATAACTTTATATTAAAGTCCTTACTAAGATCATCAGGATAAAAAAATATACGAGGGGCGGCTGATAAGTTCGTGGCCTAAGGTACTTAATGAAACAAATATAAAGTTTTATATTTTTAACACGTCTAAGCGTCTGATTAACATGAAAATTTGCCAAGGACCGATGACAATGCAATAATATGAAAATAAAAATCCAACTAAAAAATTAAAAATACATTTTCTTCTTATTTTTTACTTTTTAGTTCGTATTTTCACAAAAGCGTGTTTTTTAGTTTTTTAAACTACATTATTTATTTTACCAAATATTTTGGTAAAATTGGATCGTATTTTGAATTTCTCTTTAACATATTATTAACCCTTAATCACTCGCGCTAAAATACTTGCATTGATACTCGCGCGGGGTCCCAGAGACCCCAAACACAAATGGGCTGAAAATTAAAGTAAACGACAATATTATGAAAATCAACTTTATTAAACTTTAAAAAGGATCAATGCTAATGAGAACAAGTTTATTAGAATTTGGCAAATGGCTTGTCTTAAAACATAAACAAGTCTTCGTAAAATATACTTAAGAATTACTACATTCATCAAAAATATTTTTTAAATGACCACTACAAATATGTTTATTGCATTTCATGCACACAACTGATGTTTTGCGATCTTTGATCTTGGGCAAATCTCACACCGCAAGCGCTTTTTGGAAATTTTGGATACTCCACTTGTACCAGGCGTAGCAAGATCGTCATTTTTTTGAAGACGCCGTTCTAGTCCTTTTGGCAATGTTGGAATTTACGCTCTTGTTTGTCGAAAAGATTTTGACAAAAAACTGCTAATTGCTTCAAGTAATCACGGCGAATGATTTTGGAATGTGTGTTCAAAATAGAATCAACAATTTCTGTATCAAAAAATATCAATAACGATTCTAAAATATCAGTGACTTCTTTTGTTGCTGCTTTGGTACCCGACAATTCAGTAATTAAATTATGAGTGCGAGCTCGAACGATTTGGCGTGGCGTATTAGCCGTTTCAAACATTTGGTTTCTTTGTCTTTCCCAATAAAATAATTAGATGGTACATCTGATTCTTCCCAAGCGCTTGAATCAGATGATGACCCGGTGCTGCTCGAAACTTGGTCGTTTTGTTCAAGTTGCGACGTTTACTTCTTCATCAGAACAGCTACAATTGTCAGAGTTATTATCTTCTTCACCTTCCAATTATAAAAGAATATCATCATCCTTGAGCCGACTCACTGTCTGTAAGTAAAAGTAAATAAATGTAAAAAACGCATGAGTTAAATGTATGAAATAGATAAAAATGTAAAACTAATATTTTGTCGCGAATAAATCAAAGATTATCAATATATACGACTATAGTGTAATGATAGTGCGTAAATATTGAAAATATACTGAGAAAATAAAGTGTTTTAAAATAAAAAACCGTAAAATAAACTTACATTTACGCTCGCGTGGGGTCAGGTTGACCCCAGCACTATCACAGAGACGCGACCACTCACCGCCGCTGCTCGCCAGCAACGGAAGTTATAGGAGCGGGTGAGTTAGAAAGCTACCTGGACTGATTTGTTTACAACTTGTTATCTGTAAAAGTTATACACTTGTAAATGCCGTCTGGGGTCAGATTGACCCCACGCGAGTGATTAAGGGTTAAGCTCAGAGCATAGTGTTTAATTTCTCTATGGCTCAGAGTTTTGACGCTATCACTTGTATTGAATGTTAAGTTTAATTCGCTGAACTGGTTTGTACTTATCTCTTTTAAATTGATAAGAGCTGAATTTTCAAACCTGGGATATAGTAATTGGTCAGTTAATATTATTGTTATTCTTATCGTATGTCATAAGAGTAACAAAGACATTGCTTACATTTATTCGACGAATATTTTTATCCAACGATTGTAAAATCGGTCCTAATTCTATAAAATAATCTAACATAATGCGTGCAATGAAAATAATGTGTCCATGTCATATCTTATAACCTTTAATAGATGATCTCCAGGTACTGTTCACTTCCCTTCCGCCTCAAATTATTTAGTGATGGATCTCGACGACACATTTCATTCAACCGCACCTGTGGTCGGAATTCGGGACCCATAAATGTTTTCAACCCCTCGGGTGCAGGCGTTCTGAACGGTTGTAGGTCACGTTTGGTATCACTTCCTTGTGTCGTAATTCATGTGTTTGATCGTTCCTCGCATGAACATAGATGTGTCTAGTGAATTTTGAACGTCGAATCTTTTTCAGTTTTACTGTCAACCACGCGACGAGTATTTGGACTGTTGGAAGCCCATGGAAGGCTCATGAGTGGCCACTTTAAGAGTAGTGCGGTTTATATTGGTGTCGAATGCTTTAATGCAAACGGTTCGTTAAATAAATGCCAGAGACTAAAATTTTAAGAAGTAGAAAAGATTTGATTTTGATATTTACGGATGTGCTTCAAGGTATAAGTTTCGATTTTATAATTTTTTTTATCTTTATTTTATGACGGAGTTTTGTCACACAGTGACCATGTCACTCCCGTTATTATAATTTACAAATTAACTCACTAAGAATTTACCTACCTTAATATTATTTTTATTTATTTATTTATATCTGTGAAACACTTTAAAATAAGAGTCACAAAGGGTAAAACTTAATGCCAATTGGCATTGTCTACCAGTCCACCCTGGGTGATGTTGAGAATGCGAGGTAGGCCTTAGTAGTCAACAGGCTATTACAAAGAAAAAATGTGATATAACGTCCTACAGTTCATGATATAACGTGCATACGAGCATTCTAATATATACATGTTTTGTGAGATTATTTGCAAATTATTGTGTATTATTAATGATAATCGAATAATTACAAAACACTAACGCGAAAATATGTCAAACTAGCTTTCTGTTATGTGCTTGTGTACTTCTCATCCGTATGTATGTACATAGGTCTCCTCTCGTAATAAGGACAGATTCAGGCGATAGTTTTTCACGCTGACAAAGTGCGGACGGACATCTAAAATAACTTCATCATCGTCAGCCTACATCAGTCCACTCCATGTCATAGCCTATGAGCTCGAAGATAGGACTCACAATCTTCAACAACAATCGGTGACTCACAAACTCACAAGTAACCTTACAAAGGCAGTCTGTTTATAGGAAAATGCTCAACCATCATCATGTCATATCATAAACTGTAGCAAACTACCTCTAGGCATCGTTTCCATTCTTCATTACTTTCGATTACCCAGTAATAACTATATAATAAGTCGTAACTCCATGATGAAATCCTCTGCTAGGACGTATTCGACGGTTTTGTTGCTCGTTATCTGGTAATTTAGACTTGAGTGACCAGACGAGGTACTTATCTAAATGTGTATTTTGACTTAGACCTATCTATTGTGATCAATACCCAGTTATGCGTCACATATTATGTATAAAAATCGTTAAACAGTACTTACGTACCTACTCTAAGTATGTTATGAACTATGTTATTATGTGTCAATCTAATCGCATCAATAACTAATCTTCGATAAAATACACAAGTCTCGCACGCAGTTGTTGCTATTAAATGCTCTCTTAGTCACGGTAAGTTTGAATCGCGCAGTTTAACAAAATGGGGGCGCGCATGGTTTTACGATAGATAGCTACTAGCTACATGTAAATTCCTCCGTGTTTTGAAGTCAAGCCATCTTTCGCGGTTGTTATCGAAAGATTGTTGTCGGTAAACATATGGGCAGTTTTAATTGAAAACATCCAACTGTCGGTTAATTTCGTACTAGATACACCGGGATGGTAAAAAAGGCTCCAGAGAGACCGTCAGTGGTCAGTAGTTGAACACAAAATGGCGAACAGCCAGCCAACATACTGATTTATATTTTTAAAGGATTTTGGGACTTGAAAAAAAGCAACAAAATAATTTTTAAGTATTTATTTCAAAAATTTAAAATCACTACTAAAATCATTTTTATATTCCTTAATCAAACATTACATACAGTATCTATTTGGTTCAAAACTATTTATATGACTAATATTAAAAAAAACTCTTTGTTGAAATATAAAGCATTTCTATTACTTCTTAAAATAAATCTCTATACAGACTGGACAATAAAATTAAAATTATACATGTATAGGTGTTCAGATCACAACGTTGTAAACATTGTTGACCATAATATTATAAAAAGTTGACTAAGTTTATAAATAATTTTGAAATATTTTTGATACATGACGTTTAAAATCATTCATATACAAACATTTGTTATAATTTTAACAACTTTGATTCCAAAACATTCACTTTCATAAATACGCCATTATAAAGTAAAAATAAAAAAAGAACTTTACAGTTTGCGTAAAACTAAAGCAATAAACGCCAGCTGGCACATAAATCAGTGAGAAATTGGCAACTTTGCCAATTCTTTGTCCGTGAGCGCTCAGTGAATCATTATAATACAACTAAATTGCACACCAGGCTTGCAAAGGCATTATAAACTGCAATACTACATTGAAAAATAAAAGTACATTAAAATTAAAATCAGTCTAATTGGTAAAACATCGCCTTTCAACAACGGTCGCACAGTCAATCCTCGACATTTCCCTAAAAATCCGGGACAAACTAACCAACATATTCGAGTCGTTATTCCTACAGATCCACAGATTCAAAATATTCTCCGTCGGAGAACAAGTATTGGAGAAGTAATAGTAATAAGACGTTATCTTCAATTTCTCGGCGAGAAGCCTCCAATCGTTGCCCTTAGATGTCTGACCGTCTAAAAGCTTGCAAAGTATTATTCTATCCGATTTCGTCAACGCATTAATTCTATAGTAATTATTGTCCAAGTTAAAATTACTCCTCACCATTCCATTTCTATAAACGAAATCGTAGCGGCCCTCTTTTTTGGATAGCGACGAATAATTAAACGGATTTTCCAGGATATTAAAACCGTAACCAAACTCGACGCCCGAGTAGCTAAAACGCTTGTTACAGTTAAAATTCGAATTAAAATCGTTCGTTTTCAGATTGAAACTAACGGAGTTGGTTTGTTTTTGCTTTTGGTACACCGACAGATTCAGTTCCAAACTGTTAATTGCATCGACTTGCTGCACAACGAAACCGCAATGCATCGACCTAAAAGCCATATTCCAGATTTTCGAGTACGGTATCTCTTGATATTTTCCGCCCGATTGTATCTTCCAGCCGGTTCCGATGTCCCTAATACTAAAACACAAATCCGAACAGCTCTCTTGAAAGCAAATCGTTTTGGGATCGCATAGCAAAAAACCACCAGATCGTCTTTCGCTCTCCAAGCAGTCGTAAAATGAGTACGGAGTATCATTAAACACATGAACGTTCAAATTATAGGTGCCGTCGTCCAATTTCTTAGTGAGAAACAACGCGAGCTTCAACGATTTAGCGTCTAGACCATTAAAACTTCTGCCGATTAAAACAAAGTCGCTCAAGAATTCACACACGAGGTAAACTTTGGCCGGATCGACTTGCGCAAATATTGGGGTGCCTGGCGTTTCCTGGCCTAGAGTCAAAACTTTCCTCCATTCCCTCGAGTTAATCTCCTCGGGCTTCTGGTGGATCGATAGAAGCCAGCTGCCATTTTTCAGGGATGCACAGTGCGGGAAGCAAAGGATCACTCCTTTGCGGAAATGGAAGTTTTTCGGGCCACATCTGACGACCGGGCTTAGTTGAGTTTCACCTGAAACAAAAACACAGAGCTCTATTCCAATTCCTCTGTCCAAACATTCCTGTGAACAACCAGCCGGCGCACTTGTGGAAACAT
This sequence comes from Pyrgus malvae, assembly GCA_911387765.1. Taxonomy (NCBI): domain Eukaryota; kingdom Metazoa; phylum Arthropoda; class Insecta; order Lepidoptera; family Hesperiidae; genus Pyrgus; species Pyrgus malvae. The sequence continues at coordinate 6,791,522 of OU426951.1, forward strand.
AACTTTAAATGAAATGCCAGTTGGAGTTAGTTTCCACCAATTGTAAAGAAGTTTTGTATTTTTAATGCTGCAAAACGTCAAAATAGTCATGCAATATACGAAAGTGTGTTTTATATCTTTTAAATTAGAATTCTGAAAATGAAATTTTGTACAGAAATAAATTTACACATTCATATTTAATTAGTTTACCTTTTTAAACAATCCTACTTTACTGATTAAAAGTAAATATCAGAGTAATTAAATTTCTTAGAACTAAATATTTGAACCTTTTCCCATATTTGTAAACGCATTTAATTTATAATCTGTTGTTTATGGTGCAGTTTAAATAAATAAATAAACAGTTTTTATTTAAATAGGGTAATTATTATAATCTAATTGATTTTGTAATCTAACAGTTAAGAATTTCTTACACTTATATGTACCTACAAACTTGTTACGACACAAAATTGGTTTAACTTTAGAGCAATCTACATTATAGGTTACCACAGCCCAGTATATTTACAATTCAGGTCAAACAGACGAGTAACTGTATTTCGGAACTTGGGTCAATTTCAAAACTGTGTCGACAATTTCTTAATAGGCAAGTTTAATTTCTTTGACAAGTTTATACCAAGTCTTCTAAAGTTCTCTTTAAACAAGAAGTAAAGTGGGAATGAGAACAAAGACGTTACTCCCTAAAAGATTTACATAATGATGCAATAATTGACGAGAAAGACATTGAAATATGTATTAGAACGAAAAACAAGTAAACAAATATATCTAATTTTGCGAATAAGAAAGGAATTTAGAACGAAAAAAAATTATTTGTTATTATTTCCCATTTATATATTAAATAGGTATTTAGAAAGTGTAGAAAGTAAAGTGGTGTTGTATTAGAAAATATCACAAACATTAACATTGAACTAATGAATAAACTATTGGACTAACATAACATTGAACTAATGCTGCTGTTTCAATTTTTTCAGGGATTTTTATTTTTACAACCATAAGTCAGGCAGAAGGGTTAATAGATGTGTATTATATCTGACCTTCTTGCAGCAACGGCCGATTCCATTCGTCATCTGTGACCTCAACGGAGAACAGCTCTTCTCCCTTATCCACCACTCCCTCAGGAACATACAGTCTAGCCCCGCATTTTTCCAAATTCAGCCACTCGCCGTCACTACCAACAATTTTCGAAGTAGTAGTCTCCATGTACTGGCAGTTTAGAAATTTTGAATCGACCGATGCGTTGTTCTTCAATGATGGTGACATTTCTACACTTTCGTTGCCGTACGATGACCCCGCTGGAAAAACACTATTATCAACATTGGATTTAGTACTTAAGAAGTTTTCAGCTTTACACCAAGCACTATCAAGGCAGACCGGCAGTCAGTGATGCAAATATGTTACAGTAAGCAATAACATTCTTGTGACTTTTAAGTATTCAGTATTGTTGGAGTGTATTCGCTTTTGAATTTGAAATTATCTTAAGCAAATTCTTGTTAATTTTTAACCAATATCAACAAAAAGCAGGAGCTTCTGAACACGGCTGTTATGAGTTTTTATATATTTCATATAGTCAACCAATTTTATAATTTCTTTATATCTAATGTCGTAATTTTGGGTAAGTTGTCTATACTAATATTATAAAGAGGTAAGATTTGTATTTTTGTATGTTTGTAATGAATAAGCTCAAAAACTACTGTTCCGTTTTCAAAAATTCTTACACCATTAGAAAGCTACATTCACCTTGAGTAACATAGGACACTTTTAACCGCGGGAAAATGCTTCATTCCTACGTGAAAATGGGTAATAGGGTCAACGCGGTTGAAGCAACTGGCTAAACGCCTATGATTTTAATATAGTAATGAAGCCTGGAATAGCACATAGGCTATTTTTTATCCTACGGAGATCCATTAAACGGGTCCACGCAGGCGAAGCCGCTGGCGAAAGGCTAGTTTTTTATAGGTAAAGCAATTTAATTGATGCTTTCAAATTTTGATTCAGTATGGCATCAAGATATGAGTAGCATATACTACCGTAAAGATCGTCTTATAAAAATGGCAAATGAATTGTTCGTCTGTTCATCTTGTCCAGGATCTTGAATGATTTATTTGAAGTTCGAAAATGTTTTTGTGTGTGAGCGATTTTCAACTACTAATTTTTGTGTTAGGTACAGAATAGTTTTTTTATTTTTGCTTTTAGGATTTAATTTTACTACTAATTTCTTTATACAATTTTGTGTCACTGACTCTCAGTAAGCCGTAGATGACGTGAAGGACTCACAGGTCAAAAAGCAGCTAGAGTCAGACCGATCTGACTCCTCGTTATCCTTGCAAGCGTAATTCCGTTCTGTTCGCTCAGTTCTTACCTCGTGATCAATTGGGGCGATGTAGCTGGAAAAAAAATATCATTTTAGATATGGCTATCCACTCAATAAACCGAAAAATATTTATAAACAAATAAATAAAATAGTACGGCAAGAGAAAAGTAAGCATTGTTCATCGGAGATAGACAAAAAAGTAGGGCAAAGAGGTATGCTTTACACTAGGATCCAATGAAAAAGAAGATGAACAAAAAGACCAGAATAGAAAAAGATGAATACAATAAAGAAGTTAAAGAGGCAAAAAAATACGAGTGAGAGCTAAAACGACGTATATGTAAGTGGTATTGGTAGATTAATTACTCAATTATTCGTTTGAATTATGACAGTGGAAACCATTATGTAAAATAAACTACCTGCAACCCAGCCAAATCAGTATCAACTATCAATTACAAATTAATTGAAATGTTTCATATCTGATACCTCTGGTTAGTTCCCGCAATCACTTTCAAACGAATTTTTATTGATATAAACATGATATGCGCGCGTGAATTTTAATATATTAATGGAGTTTTAGGCCTTAGTTTCAACACGAACGAGTTAAGGAAAACTATAAAATTTTATTCCACATAACGACATTGAAATAAAAATAAGGACAAGAGTATTGTAAATAGAAAAAGCTAAATATATAAATTATAAAGGTAATCACAAACAAATAAACGTAATAAAATTTTGTAACTAAGCAAACAAGTTAATTATAATAAATAATAATCATTTATCCTTTTGCTAGACCATAAGCGCAAGGCGCCCTTTGTATTAAGCCATAAGTAAGCCAGAAAGCGATAGAACATTTTACTCGCATACAATGAGACGGGTGGTTGATGAATCATATCAGATGTCACTGTACAATTATTTGGATTAAAATACGATTCATTCGTTAATATAATGGATATCCCCACAAAGAGCGAAACAACACCAATCAATTAATTAATGGCCCAATATGATTCATAAAATTATTTATCCATCAAAAGTTAATTATTTTACCTGTTTGCCAACTGCGGTACTTCATATAAGTGCTCATGACGATTGCTATTAGGCACACTAGCTTGTCTATGTGTTCGTCTCGAATCCATAGTTTGGAATTCTTCGTGTATAGTCAAATCGGGTTGGTTAGTTAAAGTCCGTTTTATCACATTTCCAAAATAATTTGTACCTACAAAAATATAATATTTATTATTAATAGTAATGTTTGCCATTAAAATGTTATATTTGCTTTAAAAGTAGTTGTAGTTTTACCTGGTGGAGGCTTAACATACGGAGAATTTTCGGCCAATTTAAACTTCATATACTTTATTCCCAATATAACAACAACAATAAATATCAAAAATGCAATTGACAACGCTATCAATAATGGCCAATATGATGATCCTGAAAATGTACGGAAAGGTTAATATATCACAGGAATGAGTAAAAAGTAAGATTAAGGAAGAGTTGTAAAAGAACTTTGATATGTTCAGCTCTTTTATTGCTTATGTTACCAGTCAAACCCGATTTTAGGATAACCTAGTTTTTCCTAAGCTAAACTAGTTTATATCGGTATATTTTATTCAGTTTATGTAGTAACTTCAGTTTTCTAGGTATTCTTTAATGTTTACACTAGGCCATACTAGTTTATCCTGGATTGAGTTATATATAAGGATCAACTAGTTTGGCCTAACCTATACTGGTTTAGCCTATCGGGCTTAGGACGAACTAGTTTGGACTAGGCGAAACTAGTTTATCCTATCGCGTATATGAAGAACTAGTTTAGCCTAGGAAAAACTAGTTTATCCTAAAATCGGGTTTGGTATCACTTACCTATACCTATATTACCACTGAAAAATAAAAATTAGTAAAAGTGACAAAAAATGACTGACGTGCTTTTTGTACATAAACAGCGTGGCCAAATTAAAGTGTATTAAACGAATAAAAGATTATTTCAATAATTAAAATAATTAGACAATAAACCAAATCAATCAAAAATTACCATCATGCATAATATCCGACTTAGAAGTCCTAACGCATAGTGGACATTGGGCTACTTGGTAGTCCTTCCCCAAGCAAGCGGTGCTTGTGACACATCTTCGTCTTCTCGTTTGAAGACAATCGGAATCACATCTTGACCACTCGGACCATTGGGACCATCGACCTGAAATTTTTCTTTACCATTAGGATGTTAATCGCTGATATGATTGTACGTATACGACATTGTAGTAATAATTCCTTTACGGACCCAAAATCAAATAAATTTTTCAAATTATTTGTTGCTATTTATTTTTCTGCGACTGCAACGATATTTTTTAATTTTTTTAGTCATGTATAAGAATAATAATAATATTTTTCATCAAATCCTATAACCATAAACAAAAAATTGCTAACATACCTAAAAGGATATCTGATGATTCGTCAGCTAATTCATCTATACTATCCACATAAACATCTGAAACAAAATATTTCGTCAAAAATATATTACATTCCATGAATTAATTAAACAAAGTATGAATTAATTAAACAAAGTAAGACAAAAAAAGTAATTAAAACAAAATTGAATTTACCCAAGTCACAGTCCAAACACTCCTGCGTCTTTTGCACACTAGGGCCCACACAAGGCTGCCCTCCATTCAGAGGCCTAGGTGCTGTACATGTCCTTACCCTCCTTCTTCCAGGCCTCCCTTCACGATGTTCCCTGACTTGCCCAGAACAGAAACAATCGGTCCAACTGGACCACGCGGTCCATCCTCCATTGACTACAAATATAAAGTTACAAATTAAAGCTTTTTAAACAAACCGTACAAAACAGCAACACAAAAGAGTAAAGGATGACCTAATTCAAATTTCAATTGAAAAATATACGATATATAAGATACAAAAAGGAAGCAATGAAAGAGTAACTTTACAGATTTTCTGCTACTTTCATATAAAATTTATTCACTGCCAGGTTTTATTATTTTAGGCGTAATAAAATGTGAGTGTGAATACGTATCTATTGTTTATGAGTAATCCAAAAGTAGATATAATAGTAAAAATGGATAAAATACTCGTTGTTGCAAGAGAAATGTAGACAGTCAGCATAGATTTTATACCTACTAAGTATATTATGTAGTCTGAATTTTATTACATCGTAATTTTTGTAATGGATTGTATAGGTTACATGCCTTATAGGAAAATTGCTGAATGCATGCGCATAGAATAATATATTTACGTTTGCGCGTGTGTAGTTTTTTGTGAAATATAATAAAAATATGCAAAATATCAGATCCAGGAAGATCTTATTCCAGGCATTATTGTGAACATATTTTCATCTTATATAGAATTAAATAACAATTGACAGTAAATCGACACTGCGTGGAAAGTTAATAACATTATGTGTTTTTACTGACTGTTTTTCTGCATTCATAACTTAAAAATACATAATCAAACCTAATTCAAATTATCCAAAATCACTTAAAGTTAAAAGCAAACACAGTTGTAAATTCAAAGACAAAATATCCACACTATCATAGAAATGGAATACAATATCCTTATTCAAAACAATAATAAATGTTAAAAACAGATCTATTTTAGATGTATGGATAAATCTTAACACATAACAAATTTAAAAAGCAAACTTATTATAGAAACACGGATATCTCTTAACACGGAGCTGAAAATGCAAAACAAAATGTCCACAATAACCTTGATTGAAACACAATAGAATTTCCCCACTCACCAAACACTGTGAGAAGGGCCGGCTCGGACATGCGCTTACCAGCCAAGTTCTCGGCGACGCAGGTGTAGTTCGCCATGTCCTGGAAATTGCTTTAGGTATAGAGAACGTCTTTATTTACGTGAAATGAATGACAAAAATTCGTTTCCATGCCTGGCTTTGAGTAAATAAAATTATAACAATAAAAAAATAGAAAGCTAAATTTAATTATTAAAATTATTATTTCGAACATTCGCTTGCCAGCCAAGTTCTCGGCTACGCAGGTGAAGTTCGCCATGGCCTGGAAATGGCTTTAGGTATAAATAAGTAAGAGGAAGTCTTATATTTGGCTTTAACTATTATTATATCAGCTGGTTTCAACGAATCCGGCGAAAACTGGTTACAAATAGGTTTACTTGACATTGGAAATATCATTACTGAAAGAAAAGAAAAAAGATTAATCTAAAACAACATTAAAATGACGTAATAATTCCCACATAGGGCGCAGCCTACAAATTTATCTCAACAGCAATGTCCGTAATTAAATGAGAATATTCCAATCTAACAAAAAATATGAACGATGACAAAAATGCCTTTGAATTGATGTTCAAAATCACCTCCTTGAAGATTTTTAAACAGCTTACATAATATCGATGTCTCTAAAAAGCTTTGCCAACTTCACCTAATAGCACCTTGTCATAAAAACACTGTGGCTATCAGTCATCGTAAGCACCTCAGAAAGACTTTGTTGTCATGTCCCCTGCAGATCCCAATAATCCATTAACATGTCGACAAAGATTGATATTACAATATAACGACATAAATATGATAGCAGCAATAGCAGAATGTTAAAGACTTCAGCAAGCGCTCACCTCGACAAAGAATTTGATTACGTGACCTGGGGAGCTAGGCAAGTGGCATTCTACATAGTAGAATATAATGATAAATGTATGGGATTGTCATTTAGCTAACGATTGTGATCACGTGAGATTTCGTTAACTAGACCCTTAAAGCATCAAAGGTACTGACTCACCCATCAGTGGAGAAGGCATTGCGCCTCCCTTCGATACATAATTTTTGTGTCAAATCGGATGCGGGGGGAAGAACGCACACATTTTAATTTTGTCACACATTCACAAATATTCTTTCATCGCTACAGACGCATACATTTCCAAATATGTCAATTTCAATTAACAACGTCATTTTCTATGCACCGACAAAACTGACACCGACACACACAGACATTAGTATATTATATTATATATAACTAGAAGGCACGAAAAGGAGTCTATATTGTCTATGAAGCACACATTACACAATGCATGTGCTTGCCACAACATAAAAATGCATTTCTATGAGTAGTGAGAACGCATTTCTAGAATTTACCTTTAGCTTCAAAGATCTAGGCTGTGTAACCTTTGAGCCAAGTTTGACCTTTAAAAAGATGCTAAGAAACAAAAACCACTGGTTAATTTGAACTTATCGTTAAAAAAATTAAACGTAAACCCAGAAAAACTTGCAATAAACTCGTTTACAGTAAAATGCGGATATTAGGATCGTGACGTAAACTTTAACGTTTTCTTTTAACGTATTCTGCCTTTAGGGTTAACATCAAACGCATAAAAATTTATTTGCACCCATCTGAATTTCATCTCGTGTGTCACTGGTTCATACATAATAAAAGGCCCTTTAGTCTAACCCCACTGTTTATGCTTGGATAAACTATCACGGAAAATATTATCTTTTAGGGAAAAAAAACGTCAACAGCCCTAAGAAGTTTTAATTTCGCTTCCGTGATGTTTTTCGCAAAGGGGTTTCATTTCCGTTTGTGCTGTCTATTTTATTGTCGTTAATCAAATTCAACATTACTTTTAACATAAAAAAACTTTCTGTAATTTTTTGTGCGTTGTATTTAGTTCTACTGATAAAGGCTTATTTGTTAATTCTTTGTTATAAACGTTAGGCTTGGCTCACGATTTCTTCTTTATATGTACCTATTTTAGTTTTTTTCTCGTATATTATTATAAATAAATAACTCGTCAAAATATCTACTTTACTTTAGGAATATACCATGAAAATAAAGCTTATATGACAGTGATTAAATTAGCCGTAGTTATTTATTTAATTAATAATTCTTGTACACAGATACTAAAAAAAGACATGGACATTAAATGAAATGAGGCACAAAGATACTGTTCGGTCCTATAGAAATTTCTTCCAGCAGACCTGTGACTGGAGAGCTGGATTGCAATTGTTGTGTGTGTGTACGCACAGAAATATAATACCATTCAGGCATTTTAAAGATACCACCAAACCAAGGTTAATTATTCTTTCCATTGTTTTCCAAATCAAAGTCAATTCTTTTCAGAAATTCTATTCAGTTACCTACACTTTTAGTTTTTGAATTATTTCATTAAAATCAAGCACAAAAAATTCTTACTTTAATCTTTATAAAGAAAAGTGTAGACTTAGAATATTGATTTCAAGAAATACACATCATTATAATATAACAAATGTTACCCATTATTTAACTTCAAAGAAGTCGTCTCACAGATCAGAAGTCGTTAACGATGCATCCGTAACGTGATCGTGCCCTCCTTATATCAATCTTCGTCGACATCTTAATGGATTAGGAATCTGAGGGGACAGCTCTATATACGAGTAGACAAGGATAACAATGTAAAAAGCACCCATAAATACGTTTAATGTTTTAGTTATATACTTGGGAGGTGAAGAGGTGATATACTGTGAGGTGGTACAATTATTATTATTAGCCTGGAGAAGTACCACCGCTGCACCCACTTCTGCCGTGAACCAATTCTATTGTGTTTCGGTGGAAAGGTGCAGTTGCTGGCCACACTTACATACATGAGGCGACCACCACCCTCCGTAGTAGCAGCGCAACTGCATACGATCTCAAACAAGACTTACCTATGCTTGCTTGAGGTTGTATGTAGATGTCCATGGGCTGCAGCGATCACTTAACACTGCGTGGCCTGCATGCTCGTTTGCTACTCCATTCAAAAAAAATTTAAAAAAACTTGGGAAGCGCGCATGCCTCTAGGGTCTATGTATGCAGCTACATAGTTTCTAAACATATTGTCGTGTAGCGCAAGCGGTCTACAATACGCCTAAGTAAAACGCCGCAGTCGACTGTACCTATATAATGAGTGACCGCATCTGATTTCCGTGTTTGGAAGACCATGTTATATGCCGGTCCCGTGTTTATAGCAACTCAATAGCTATTAAAACTAGTCAGGCGCCATATAAATGGTTTGAAAACATCCGACAGAAGGTTCCGACATCAACTTGTATCTCCACCAAAACGCATTGAAGCAGCCTGGTAGAGTCTGCTCTAGTAAGTTTCTATCCTAGGGTGGAGGGACTTTAATTTTGTAAGGCGCATATATACTACCTGCTAGGTTTATATACTGTATGCTAGGTTTAATGGCAGGTGGCCAACCAGCTTTTGAATTATTTCAAACCGCCCATAGTACAGCTATATTATAGCCACCAGTGACTGACAGAGTTTAACGACTGCTCTATAAGGCCAACAATCGCGCCTAGCCAAGGGTAGTCCCTTGAAGCACGGACCTCGCATAATATTTGTCGCTAGCTGTTAATGACTTACATCGCTTTACAGTGAAAAAAAAACAAATCTGATTATGATAACAAAGTATTCATACTTTTTATTCCGATCCTAACTTATTTCACGAACTCACAAACTCAGTATAGTTTTGACTTCACAAACTACATTTATCGAAAATCCTACCCATTGGTTTCAGCACCGTCTCACTGACTGCAAAACTTGCTATTCGATATTAACATAAAACATCAAAACTCGCATTAAAGTGTCCAAATTCGGAGCCCCTGTAGTTCCCCTTCTTGCTCATCGGAGCGTCGGCCAGCGGAGCTGAGTGGTCCAAGTAAGCCGGAAATGAGAGGAAACATGATATAATGAGTAAAAAATAATTTAAAAAAGGAACCCGATTGCTGAATCAAACTAAAAAGTAAGAATAGCGTTTTATAAGCGATACACACATAAATAAATATTTAAAACTATCAGAAAGGCGCGAACAAAGTCTACATTTAAGGAGTTATGTATGTTGGATGTATGTATGTATATAACTATTTATTTATTTTCATTAGTTTTACACCTCACCTCACCATAACCCAGGGTTGACTGGCAGAGAATGCCATTATGCGTTATGTCTTAACATGTAAGCCTTATTTTATAGTGATACAAATAAATAAATCATAATTTTTTTGTAAAATAAAAGGATTAACAATTTAAATTTTACTGGGCTCCTTGGGAAAATTCGATTAGTTTAAGAATGGGTCACAACTGTAAATTCTTCTTTTTCGCAAAGAATTTATTGTCTCACAGGCATGCGTAGCTGTTATGGACGATTATGTTAACCCTCACCACGGAGGAGCGATAATTGCACCATGGGGAGCATAAACAACCCAACCAACATTATACCCCTTAAATATAAAATGTATATTGACTACCTTTTTTTCGTAATCTCTATATATAAAAATGAATCCCTTTTCCCTTGGTCATGGCATCACGCGTGATCGGCTGGACCAATTTCGTTAATTATTTTTTTGTTGTGTTTGTTATTGGCAAGAGAAGGTTTTCATGTAAGAAATAATTAAGGAAATTCCGCGAAAAATTATAAAATTTAAGAATACTTAACCACCATATCAATTTTTTTCATTTAAAATTTAAATTCAATATTCATAGTTAACACAGTACAACGTCTGATGGGTCAGCTAGTTCCATATGATTTCTTTCTATGAAACATTTCGATGCATCGCTTCATCTTTTATTTTGGGCCAATCTATACTTTATTCAGCTACATCGAAACACTTCAACAATAAAATAATTATCATTTATCGCTACGGAGTTTATGTAGTGGAAGAAATCGGGGTGAAAACATGACTGCCAAGTTGTACCACAGATAATTCAGTATCATTGTTAGCGTAATTTGTGGCTGTTTAGTATTTAGTGGGTACTTATTTAGAGCAGTAATGACAAAAATTTAAACTCATCATTCAAATTTTTGTTTTGCCAGGAATCCATCGAACCCTCTTCGATTTGCTATCAATGATACATCTTAAAGAATGCTAATTACTGCTGGATATAATAATGCTATGTTGCATAAGTATAAAAAATGTTTATATTCTGTTCAAATATGTTCAAAGGTGAACTTTGCGATAATGTTTTGTTCAAGTTGTTGTTCAAGTTGTTAATAAATAAAGATCGAATGATACTGACAACAAAATAATTACGAAGCTAGGCATAAAGAGCGTAGCTTCGGGATTTAATATAGGTAGAGCTACGGTATCCCCTGCCTGATCGTAAGAGGCAACTAGTAAAGGTATTCCAGGGTTGCGGGCGGTGAGAATGGGAGCTCGATCCGTCCAGCCAGCGGTCAGCGAGCCGTGTGGTGTCCGGCTAGAGTAGCACCACTCCGATTCTTCCCAGGAGGTCGTAGGAGGCGACCAAGGGACACATTCCAGGAGATGGGCAGCAGCATCTTCCTGAGTAACGTATCATCTACTGCGGTCACCAACCCGCAATGCCAAGCGTGGTGACTATGGCAAAAACCCCCTATGGCAGTCACAATTAAACCTCGGCCCCCAGTCCCCGGCGGCCCCGCTATCCCTGGTTACGACAGCGGCCATGGTAACGGCGGGGCAGGGGGTGCTAAGAATCTCCGGCAGAGATTCGGCTGTCACAAAAGAAAACGACCTCTGCACCTGGCAACATACAACACCAGGACACTGAGAACCGACGAGAAGATACATGAGCTGGAAGCAGAGATAGATAAGTTACGCTGGAGTATCATAGGATTATCCGAAGTCCGAAGAGAGGGGGAGGACACGGTAATCCTTAAATCCGGTAACTTATTCTATCACCGGGAGGGCGAACATCTGTCCCAAGGTGGTGTCGGGTTTCTCGTCCACAGGTCCCTCGTCAACAACGTGACGAAAGTCGAAAGTGTGTCAGCAAGGGTAGCGTACCTTATACTCAGAATATCAAAACGGTATTCGTTGAAGGTCATACAGGTATACGCACCGACCGCGACACACCCAGACGATGAGGTTGAGGCTATGTATGAGGACGTCAGTAGAGCCATACATGCCTCTAAGACTCATTTCACGGTGGTGATGGGGGATTTCAATGCAAGACTGGGCACGCGAGACGGCGACGAGCAGAAGGTAGGGCCCTTTGGATTTGGTCAACGGAACCACCGAGGCCACTTGCTTGCTAACTTCTTGGAGAAGGAGAACCTCTTTATGATGAACTCCTTCTTCAAGAAGAAGCTTCATCGCAAGTGGACTTGGATAAGTCCCAACGGTTCCACGAAAAGCGAGATAGACTTCATTTTGGCAGACAAACGGCACATATTTAATGATGTCTCCGTGATCAACAGGTTTAAAACCGGAAGTGATCACCGAATGGTACGAGGCACATTAAATATCAACATCAAGCTGGAACGGTCACGCCTAATGAAGTCTACGCTTCGACCAACACCTGTCCAAATCCAGGGCTCCGAGAACTTTCAGCTTGAGTTGCGAAATCATTTCGCGGGCCTAGAAAAATGCGAGTCTGTGGACGAATACAACACCAGGATGGTACAAACCGTCCACGAGGTAGGGTCCAAGTTCTTTAAGACCCCCTCCAGTAGTAGACCCCAAGTGCTCTCTGAACAAACCCTCGGTCTTATAAAGGAAAGGCGTGAACTATGCATCCGGTCTCCGTCTTCAATGTCGAAATACAGGCAGCTCAACAAACAGATCTCTTGCTGCAGACGACGCGATCTGCGTGCTCACAACACACAGCGCGTCAAAAACACTATTGAGCGCAACCAAGGCACAAAAGTGTTCACAAGAGATCTGAGTGTAGGGCAAAGCCAGTTAACGAGGTTGAGGACTGAGTCTGGCGCTGTAGTTTCGTCTAAGCCTGAAGTTCAGAGAGAAATTGAGAGGTACTACGGACGGTTGTACAGCTCCTCAAAAGCTCCCGTTACCGATGTGGTAAACGATAAGAGAGCCAAATTGACCCGACACTATACCGAAGATATCCCGGACGTCAGCCTGTACGAAATTAGAAGGGCCCTTAATCAGCTTAAAAACAACAAAGCACCGGGAGATGACGGTATCACATCAGAGCTGCTGAAGGCTGGAGGGAAACCCCTCCTAGTGGCGCTCCAAAAATTGTTCGATACCGTCATCAGTAGCGGAACTGTCCCGGAGGCGTGGAGCAGAAGCGTGGTAGTTTTGTTCTTCAAAAAGGGTGACAGAGCCCTTTTGAAGAACTATAGACCCATCGCGCTTCTGAGCCACGTCTATAAGCTGTTTTCAAGGGTTCTTACTAATCGTATTGCGCGCAGGCTAGACGACTTCCAGCCTCCCGAACAAGCCGGATTCCGAAAAGGCTATAGTACCATGGACCACATACACACGCTGCGACAGGTTATACAAAAGACCGAGGAGTATAACCTGCCGCTATGTATTGCGTATGTCGACTATGAGAAAGCCTTTGATTCTATCGAGACCTGGGCGGTGCTAGAGTCTCTCCAGCGATGCCAGATTGACTATCGGTACATCGAGGTGTTGAAGTGTTTGTACAAAGCCGCAACTATGACAGTCCGAGTTCACGACGGAAGCACTGGACCTATTCCACTGCAGCGCGGAGTACGACAAGGGGATGTTATATCCCCAAAGCTGTTTACCGCTGCTTTGGAAGACGTGTTCAAGCTGATGGAGTGGAACGGGCTGGGTATTAACATCAATGGCGAACACCTCACACACCTTCGATTTGCCGATGATATAGTAATCTTGGCGGAGAACCTGGAAGAACTCAGCACTATGCTAGGTGACCTCCATAGCGCCTCACAAAGGGTGGGTCTTAAGATGAACATGGACAAGACGAAGATCATGTCTAACGTCCATGTCACACCTATACCGGTCGTTGTTGATGGCGCTACTCTCGAAGTTGTCGACGAGTACATTTACCTGGGACAAGCGATCCGTATGGGTAAGTCCAGCTTCGAGAGAGAGGTAACTCGTAGAATCCAACTCGGTTGGGCAGCGTTCGGGAAATTACAAAGTGTCTTCTCGTCCAGAATACCTCAGTGCCTGAAGTCGAAAGTTTTCGAGCAGTGTGTGTTGCCAGTGATGACCTACGGCGCTGAGACGTGGTCTTTTACAGTTGGCCTTTTCCATAAGCTCAAGGTCGCTCAGCGCGCGATGGAGAGGGCTATGCTTGGTATTTCTCTACGCGACAGAATTCGTAACGATGAAATCCGTAGACGAACGAAAGTTACCGACATAGCTCTCAAAATTTGCAAGCTGAAGTGGCAATGGGCAGGCCATATAGTTAGAAGAACCGACAACCGATGGGGAAGAAAGGTTCTCGAATGGCGACCACGTATCGGCAAAAGGAGTACAGGCCGCCCTCCAACCAGGTGGACTGATGACCTGAAGAAGACAGCGGGTAGCCGCTGGATTCAGAAGGCCCAGGACCGGGAGGAGTGGCGAACGTTAGGGGAGGCCTATGTCCAGCAGTGGACTATAAAAGGCTGATGGATGGATGGAGAGCTACGGTATCCCCTGCCTGATCGTAAGAGGCAACTAGTAAAGGTATTCCAGGGTTGCGGGCGGTGAGAATGGGAGCTCGATCCGTCCAGCCAGCGGTCACCATAAGGACGGCGATGTGTTCGAGGCTGCATGCTGCCGTAAGCATCAGAAGGTGCAGGAAAACACATTTGCTCTCCCGAAAATAGGCCCGTATAGGGCGCCGCGCGCGTAGGACACCTGTGCGTTCCACTGGAGATCCCGAAATCCTTCCCAAGCGCAGAGGCAGGTCACCGAGGGGATATTAGTGCGTTACAAATCACACTTTACCCGGTATCATCTCCCAAGGTGCTGGGTACCTAATGAAGGACCCCTTACAAAAGAGGTACAAACAGAGTTTTAAAAAACTGAAATTTAATTTTCACGTAGAAAAATGGCCAAGAAAGTTATACAGGTAATAAAAGAATCAAGATAATACTCCAGACAGGCGCAAACATTCTTAAACGTCGATAAAATTAAGTTGGAAACATTGCCCGGATAGCATCCCCATTCGTTCTGCGAATAGTTCCTGTTATCTACCGTATTAAATAATGAGAGCTGAGTCAGATTTCTGGTAAAGTCTTTTGCAGCTAGTATTTTTAAGTTTTAAATAGTTTTCTTTAGTTCACCAAACGTACGGTAAACGGGTAAACATTCTTAAAAAACGGCTAAGTGCTAGTCAGATACACGCACGAAAGGTTCCGTAAAGTTATCTGTAAAAAATGGCAAATAATTTACGTTTGTTGTATGGGGCCCTGTTGTATGAGGCCGTATAGGAAATTTTGTCGATATCGTCGATTTACCTGATTTAACACATGAGATTTTGCAGTAAAAATACAATATTTCCATAAGTTTCATTGCACAATATAACTGATCATTTCAATAATAATCTAATAATAATAATAGCCAATTTTTTAGCTTGCGTCAAGAATTTTAATGCGAGTATTAGGTTACTTTTAAAAAATGCCAAATTTTCATTAATAGTTAGTTTTTTTTTTGGAATCGGATTGATTATGAACAGAAGTGAATTTATCTATACTCTACAGGTACAAATAAAATTGGAGTGTCTGTTCGTAATATTAAAATAAGCGCTTTTTACTACATTCATAGGAATATATATACGGTACTTATACCAAAACAATTTTTTCAATTTTTGTCTGTCTGTCTGTTTGTCTTTTTGTTCCGGCTAATCTCTGAAACGGCTGGACCGATTTTGACGGGACTTTCACTCATTTCACTGGCAGGTAGCTGATGTAATAAGGAGTAGCTTAGGCTACTTTTATTTCAGAAAAATTCTAAAACTTAAGTCTACGCGGACGAAGTCGCGGGGGGCCTCTAGTATGTTATAAATTTTATGAAAGATTATTCAAATTTGCTGAAATCAAATGCAATTTCTGGCTCATTTTCTCTCAAAATTAACTAAGTTCAATGTTGTTTTACTAAATACTAATTTGTATGAGAGTGGCAAAAAGTGACTTATTTACTTTATGCTATTTTTACAGTAAAACATGGCATTATTTGGATCCGTTTAGGCTTTAAAATAACCCGGATATACGTAATACTCTATTCCTATTACAGTAAAATTCACTAAACTATCACCGTCTTGTCTATTAAGCAAATCAATGCAATAAAAATGAAAAGTCGCCAATTTAATAGTTTATTATTAAAATTATCAGTCACATTGTGTAATAAAAGTTATGGAAATACTGAATTTTAATTGCAAAATCTCAGTCAAATCAGCGAAATCGGAAAAATTTTGTATGCGGCCTTTTAAATACTCATTTTTTTCCGATTTAAGTATTTGTTGCTAAGCAGCAACAGAAATTCATCGTCTGTGGAAATTTCATCTGTCTAGCTATCAGCGTTCATAAGATAGCCTGGTGACAGACATACGAGCAGATGGACAGTGGAGTCTTAGTAATAGGGTTCCCTTTGTGTACGGAACCCTAAAAAATCGATACAGTTAAGTTGGAATCTTAGTCCAGTTAGCGTCCCCATTCATTCAGCGAATAGTTATCTTTCGTATAAAATAATGAGAGCTGAATCAGGTTTCAGGAATATTCTGTACTGGCACTTTTTATACTTTTATTTCACATTCAGGTAATAGGAACAAGAACAACAAAAAAAAAATATATATATATATACACTGCAAATAATTCTTATTATTAATATTATATTGTAATTTTATAATAATATGTTATTATATTATATGAATCTATATATATATTAAAATTAATACATACCTGTCTAAAATTAAGCTATACCTAAGATACTTGACTCAAATATCATATATTATGTAAAAACCTGGCTATGCCTATGTATTCTCACTCTATATTAATCAATCTCAGTCTCCGCCGAGATCTTACTGCGACTGAATAGCACATGATCAGGTCTTCAATCAGGACAGAAAAGCCGTAAAATATACCGACAATATTTGATTTTATGAATCCCTCGGTCCTACAGGAGTTCTATAAAATGTCCTAACAAAAAACCTATTCACCGTCTTTCCGCTTACTCGTTCTTTGTCTGATATTTTCAAGCATATCGTTCCATTGTTTTGTTCCAAATTCCCAACTGACATTCCCTTTCCAACAGATGATACAAGTATATAGGGGTGATTTAATATGTACTATCTATTGTGCTTTCAAAGAATTCCAAACTAAGGGAAGATCACTGTGTCTTGATTTCGTCGATGCAGTAAGGGCTCCCCTTGCGCTTTAGTAACAAATAACTTTGTGGAAGACACGTAACTTAAGGACAATACTCTGAAGGCATGTGTAAAATTTTATTCGTGTTTTTTTTTTTCAACGTTTTGTTATGTCCCACTGCTGTCCCTGTAGCTTCGGGATTAAGAATAGAGCTACGGTATCCCCTACCTGATCGTAAAAGGCGACCAAAAGGGGTTTCCGGCGTTGTGGGCGGTGAGAGTGGGAGCTCGATCCGACCAGCCAGCAGCCCCGGGAAGGGCGGCGGTGTGTGCGTGGCCGCATGCCGCCGTAAGCATCGGAAGGTGCAGGAGATCACATACGCTCTCCCGAAGATGGGCCCGTTCTGGGGCGTCGCGCGTGGAGGACACCGGTGCGTTCCACTGGAGATCCCGGACTCTTAACCCAAGCGCAGAGGCAGCCACCGAGGGGGTTTTAGTGCGGTCAAATCCCACATAACCCGGTACCCTTTCCTAAGGTGCTGGGTACCTTTTGAATGTTTCCCCCTCGATACCAAAAAAACGGCACAGGTCTTATCTGGGAAGTAAGAAGATTGGCGGACATCATGCTTTCAAGAAATTATGCGTTTCTCTCAGGCATGCACGGTGATGGAAAACATTGAAATTATAAAATAAAATTAATATCACAACATTTAAACTTACAGTTGAGCAACGATAAATACGCACTACACAATTTTCTTTTCAGAGATGCGTGCTGGGGTTTTGAACTCGATATCCTCTTGGTGGAGACCGGGTTTTACCGCTTGGATATCGCTGCTTATGATTTATGTTCCTATTAATTAATACACCTAATTTGTACGTTGTGTACGTGTTGTTTGTTGTTTTAAAAATCGAGTATCTTATGGCAAATCAATAAATATAAACTATAGAGGAAAAACTATAAGTGAAACTGAAACAACAAAATTCTTAAGATTATACATAGATCACAAATTAACATGGAGAACACATATTGAGCACGTATGTAAAAAGCTCAGTAAATTTTCATTCGCTCTCTATAAATTATCAAAAGTGGTAAATATATCGGCGGTATTAAGCGCCTATCATGCGTATGTTGGCGCAACCTTAAGATACGGACTCATATTTTGGGGTAATGCAACGGAAATACAAACAGTTTTCAAAGCGCAAAAGAAATGCATACGGTCAATCTGTCAACTACGGCAGATAGATACATGTAAACCACACTTTCAAAATCTTAATATAATGACACTCCCTTCGCTATATATCTATGAAATATCTGTAATGGTCAAATGCGATATCTCTAAGTATGATACCTTAAACTCTAAAAGACACAACAATAAGTTGTGCTCAATACCTTCCAAAACTAAACAATACCATAATAGTGTATTTTGCATGGGACCAAAAATATACAATAATCTACCAGACTCCCTAAAAACTAAAACTATTAATGAATTTAAAAAGAACTTAAAATGTATTTACTTAAAAAAGCGTACTATTCGGTCACTGAGTTTCTAAACGATAAATAATAATATATAATAAAATATTAAGTAAAATAAATAATAAACTAAAATCAATAACATAAATAAGACATTTCGCGGGATAAAAACCTGGGAGGTTTTTTTCCGCCAGCTTTTTTTCCTCTCAGCGTATAAAAACCCATCATGGTGGGTGCCCAAAGCTGATGACGGTCAACCACGTATGGTTCAAATAAAATAAAATAAATTTGTATAAAAAAGCACAAACTTGGGTTAAATTGAGTTTGGGTAGCTGGAGTGATAATAATGTAAAATTATTTAAGTATACTGTGTGTTTTAGTGTTTACTGTACATAATTAGTTTATAATTTAACTTGTAATTATATAACTATTACAATAAAATTTTTACACCCTAAAGGGTAAATATGGCGATCTAAATATTTTTGTAAAGCCTTTTTTGCTACCCATATTTGTGCAAATAAAATATTTTCATTTCATTTTCATTTCATTTCATTTACAGATCCTCAAAAGCTCCCGTCACCAATGTGGTGAACGATAAGAGAGCCAAATTGACCCGACACTATACCGAAGATATCCCGGACGTCAGCCTGTATGAAATTAGAAGGGCCCTTGATCAGCTTAAAAACAACAAAGCACTGGGCGATGACGGTATCACATCTGAGCTGCTGAAAGCTGGAGGGAAACCCCTCCTAGTGGCGCTCCAAAAATGTTCGATACCGTTATCAGTAGCGGAACTGTCCCGGAAGCGTGGAGCAGAAGCGTAGTGGTACTGTTCTACAAAAAGGGTGACAAAGTCCTTTTAAAGAACTATAGACCCATCGCGCTTCTGAGCCACGTCTATAAGCTGTTCTCAAGGGTTCTTACTAATCGCATTGCGCGCAGGCTAGACGACTTCCAGCCTCCCGAACAAGCCGGATTCCGAAAAGGCTATAGTACCATGGCCCACATACACACGCTGCGACAGGTTATACAAAAGACCGAGGAGTATAATCTGCCGCTATGTATTGCGTATGTGGACTATAAGAAAGCCTTCGATTCTATCGAGACCTGGGCAGTGCTAGAGTCTCTCCAGGGATGCCAGATTGACTCTCGGTACATCGAGGTTTTGAAGTGTTTGTACAAAGCCGTAACCATAACAGTCCGAGTCCACGACGGAAGCAATGGACCTATTCCAGTGCAGCGCGGAGTACGACAAGGGGATGTTATATCCCCGAAGCTGTTTACCGCTGCACTGAAAGACGTGTTCAAGCTGATGGAGTGGAACGGGCTGGGTATTAACATCAATGGCGAACACCTCACACACCTTCGATTTGCCGATGACATAGTAATCTTGGCGGAGAACCTGGAAGAGCTCAGCACTATGCTAGGTGACCTCCATAGCGCCTCACAAAGGGTGGGTCTTAAGATTAACATGGACAAGACGAACATCATGTCTAACGTCCATGTCACACATATACCGGTTGTTGTTGATGGCGTTACTCTCGAAGTTGTCGACGAGTACATCTACCTGGGACAAGCGGTCCGTGTGGGTAAATCCAGCTTCGAGAGAGAGGTAACTCGTAGAATCCAACTCGGTTGGGCAGCGTTCGGGAAATTACAAAGTGTCTTCTCTTCCAGAATACCTCAGTTCCTGAAGT
The DNA here is from genome assembly GCA_911387765.1 of Pyrgus malvae. Lineage (NCBI taxonomy): Eukaryota > Metazoa > Arthropoda > Insecta > Lepidoptera > Hesperiidae > Pyrgus > Pyrgus malvae. The sequence continues at coordinate 6,811,994 of OU426951.1, forward strand.
CGAAAGTTTTCGAGCAGTGTGTGTTGCCAGTGATGACCTACGGCGCTGAGACGTGGTCTTTTACAGTTAGCCTTTTCCATAAGCTCAGGGTCGCCCAGCGAGCGATGGAGAGGGCTATGCTTAGTATTTCTCTACGCGACAGAATTCGTAATGATGAAGTCCGTAGAAGAACTAAGGTTAAGTACATGCCGCCCTCCAATCAGGTGGACTGACGACCGGAAAAAGACATCGGGTAGTCTGGATTCAGAAGGCCCAGGACCGGGAGGAGTGACGAACGTTAGGGGAGGCCTATGTCCAGCAGTGGACAGTAAAAGGCTGATGGATGGATGGATGGATTAATTAATAGAAAACAGCAAATATAGCTTTAAAACGGAGAAAAGCAACAAGTTTTATAACCAGTTTTTGTTTTTTAATTGACTCTTTTTTATTTATTTATTTTAGTGTTTCTGGTGTGGTGAAGGTATTCGAATAAAAACATCTTTGAATTGTTATAGATATTCTTTTATTTTCTTTTCAAATTTTATACAAATACGATGACACGAAATATAGGTAGCACACTCAGTCGCTTTGTACGTTACTTTGTAACGCTAACGGAGCGTGCTAGCTTCCGTGAAACATAGGGGCTGATTGCTCAAGATGAAGATGCAGGCTAACCGATTCCACAGACACTTTACCATAATGCTAGAAGATGTAACAATAGAAAATATTTGGAAATTCCGGCTTTATATTTGTAAAATTTAGAAACCGTAGGGCTCGCACTATTAAAAAAATACCAGATCTCAAGCCAAGCTTCTAACTTAATAACTTTACACTATACATTTTAGTCAAAAGTCTCAAAGACATCCTCGCCTTGATGTGTCTCTAGATAAATCTAAGTAAATTTAATGCATTATGCACTTACGCATAAAATAATAGAAAAGAAAAGTAGGACAGCAAATGCCAAATTTGTATTTCTAGTAGTTCAAAGGTAATTTTGAAATCATCTTCTATAAAAAAACTTTTTACATTCTATCTTATTATATCTTTGACGACCCACATGGTGTAATGGTTACCATACCGGAATGCCGATCGGAGGGACCCGGGTTCAATTCCCGGCGAAGCAGAAATTTAAATGATGACTGAAATTTCTGTTCTCGGTCTGGGTGTTTGTGTTCCTGTATTTGTGTGTGCCTATGAGTGTGAAGCGTTATTTATTTTGTATATATTATTGTAAAATAAAATGTCAGCAATTCTTTTATATCAAGCGGCGTGAAAATCAATAGTTGAGTATCTTTAATTTTTGTGTGCATACTTCGCTGCAATTTTATCGCGAATAGGTACGGGTCATAGGTCCCTCTCGATACGGGGTACAGTACAATACGAACAAATGCATAGGGTTCAATGCACAATGTACTTAGGGCTAAGGGCTCAAAAAGCGTTTGAAAGAGTGCTTCAAGACAAAGTACAATAGTAGGGGAGCCTTAGAGGGGATTTTTAGACTTCCTTGAGCGCGTCAGGCTAATGTGTGGAGAATACTATACCTTGCATCCTGTTACTCTTTCAATTTAAAAACCCTCAATATTTTTAAATCCAACAGTTTTTAAATGTTTTCGCTTTCTTCCGGTTGTCGAAATGGGCAGATAAAAATATCCTGTTAAAGTTGTACAATTTATTTTCAGATAATATGTATTATTTATTAAGTTATTTTATGTATTATTATATATATCTTAATATATATAATTCTTCTGTGAGTGTGTATGTCACTGAACTCCTCCTTAACGGCTGGACAGATTTTAATGAATTTTTTTGTGTGTATTCAAATGGATTCGAGGATGGTTTAGATTCACAATTTGGGCCACTGGAAATGTTTTTTAATTATTTTTTTTATTTATAAGTAGTTTTCCCATATAAATTGTTCGTATCTGTCAAACGTTTGTATTTCGTGCCGTGCCGTTCTAAACTTTGACACATTCAGAATAACAGGACAGTTCGTATGTCATTATTTGTTTTATATTTTTGTTTGATAGTAACATGAAGTCTCTTTAAGATAATAAAAAACAAATCCTCTTTGAATAACGTCTGCACCCGGGCGGAGCTGGGCGGGACCACTAGTTACATATATATTTTTTAAAGTAGTATGCGCCTGCCACAAGTCTTTTTCATATCACCCATGGTTGGTCTCTAGTGAGAGAGTAATGGAGTGCCCTTAAGGTTGACTGGTAGAGAATGCTTTAAGCATTAAGTACGCCTTCTATTCGATACTTTTCTACGGTGACAAGTTTAAATAAATAAATAAATAAATATCTGATCCCTTTGAGATCGAACATATTTTGAAGATTTTCCTTCCCCTCCCTCTCCTAACAAAAAGGTTCATATAGAGCTGGAGTAAACCCACATTCAGTATCATGGACATCAGTGGAGTCTGTTATGTACATGTGAACAACCCTTTTGCCATTGTGATAGGAAGTCACTTTGGAGTTCCCTTCAAAAGTAATAATAGTAATGTCATGTGGTAAAAACAATAGTCATAAGGGTGTGAATGACGAAAGTTTAATGTGGGGCAGGTACAATTAAAATAGAGTATTGTATGAACATAAAAATGATTAAAACTCGCTGGAACAGTCAGCGTCAATAAATAAATTCAGTACTGCCTGTAGTGCCGTAGGCATTTATGGTGAAACACAATTATTATACATCGTTTTAAGTAAAAAAAGTTGAAGCGCACATGGCCCGGCGGTTGGCGTAGAACGCAAGCGATCTATGGAACTAAGCCAGACAGGCGCGGTCGGGTGTGACCCTTTTTGCGTCCTACTACTGAACACGGGTCTCTTCTCATTATTGGGGAGGCCTGGAGCTTACTCCACCATGCTGCTCCAATGCGTGTATGTGGAGATGCGGGTTAGTGACCAACCCGCTGTCGGATGTTTTTAAACCACCTCCGACAAGGTTCAACGACTCTTATCTAGCGACAACAACCGGGACCGACGCCTTAACGTGCCCTCCGAAGCACGGAAACGCGCATGAATTTTTTTGACACTAACGGTCACCCATTTGACACCCAACCGCGCCCGTTTGACTCAGTCAGTTGCATAGATCGTTTGCGTTGTACGCTAACCGCCGGGCCATGCGCGCTTCAACAGACTCTACTGCCTAGATATTGACGTATGCTTCCGAAAATGGACTAATTTGCTAAAAGTTATAACGGATGAATATACTTTTAGACTTATAAACATTGACATTAGAAGTAAAAATACGGAGACAGAAATTTGTACCTCGAGTATCTTGAAGTTTGCGGGTTATTTGGCACACCGTCCTTGAAGTAATGTGCTACATACTTCAAGGTGGCGCGAGTGCTGACGCGTTTAATATTATTATAAGGACAAATAATAATATGTCAAGTGCCATATTTCAGGGGTCCATTTTTTATTTATTTATTTAACACTTTATTACACCACATAAAAATGGTATAAAAGGCGGACTTAATGCTAAAAGCATTCTCTACCAGTCTACCTTTGGGCGAAGCAGAGATTATTGTAGGCGGCATAATAAGCTATATATAAGTATATAAACTATAAAAATGTATTATATAAGAGAAATAGGTTTATATAAATATTTAATAAAAATAAGGTATATTAATAAAATGATTATACTTATATACTTATTATGAAAGTGTAAAAGGCTACATAATAAGTAATATTTATTTTACCACACTAGCATAATGAGCAGTGACTCCGGTTTTAAAAGAGTGTTTGACGGAAGTTTTCCTTAGGTCGTCTGGGAGAGCATTCCAAAGCCGAGCAGCATGAAGAACAAAGGAGTTAGATAAGAACCCAGTGCGGTGAAGAGGGATAGATAACAGAAGAGAATCGCTAGAACGTAACTGTCACTCATGGAAATCAGACAGGAATAGAAACATTTGCTTAAGATAGCCAGGAGTAAGAGGATCGAAGAGAATGGAATGAAGGGTATTGAGAATTTTTGAGCGGCTATAACATATCAATACCTTTTTCTGATATCTTTTTCACCAATTATATCAGAAATCCAATACAGTGTAAAAGATAAAGATGTTTTTCACAGATTCATAACATTAGCACAATACAAGCTTTTCCTCAAAAATATAGTGCTATATAGAGCACTTTAAAAAGAGTAAAAAGCAAAGGTTATTGCAACTGATGCGGTGGATTTGCTCCAATCATATGAGGGGAGAGTACTCGTAAGTGCGTTGCCGTGTTGCGCCGCTGAGGCAAATAATCGCGCCAAATGATACATCTGTCACTTTTTGTTTATTTTACTCTATAGAGTTTGTTTTTAAAGAGAATATGTACCTATGTATGTAAGTATGTTCGTCCTCAAATTTCTCCGAAACTGGTGCTTGGCTTCATCATTTTTATCAAAATCGATTCAGTAATTTTCAAGTTACGGGCTTATTGTAACTATCACAAGGCAGTAACCTTAATAGTTTTTACCTATAGAGCACGTTGAAAATAAATATAAAAATAATTATACTTTGAACTGCAAACATCGAAGAATTTGTATAAGAAGCCGATTTTTCAGCGCCTTTGAAATGTTAATGAGAGTTTAAGCTTCTTTAATCATCTAAGCCTTCCGACATAAATAATACATTAAGAAACGCATTTTAGGTTACTAAGGCGTATAAAAACAGATATTCAAGAAGGCACTCAGTCAGATTAAGAAATACTCTTTTGCCGTAAACATAAACTTTTTGGCACCCACTAAGTATCCCGTTAAGAGCTTTTTAAATTTATTCACCCTTCGATTTTCGAAGTTGGAAGTTTGAGGAAATTCGAGCGATTAAGCCGAAGTGAGTGTAAGTTAAGGGTTGAATTTGCATATCGTTCGGCTCGACGTATTGTTAGGAGGATTGCAAACTATAACCCGCTGGAAACGTCTAGACCAAACAGATGTCTTGCGATAGGCCATTTGGAATCGAAATCGTTTAAGAACTGTGCGCTACTACCTATCTACATCTTGAGGTATAGTTGAAGAGAGAATGTTTCTCTTCAAGTTTAGCATTAAGATTGTATAAAATACGTTAAGATTGTATAAATAGTTGAATTAAAAAAATACTTAAAATTAACAATAACATTATAGGACGACAGCAGATAAAGACCCGACAAAGTTATTCACTTACTTAATTGAACGTTTGGAATGACTTAAGATAAGACTCGACTTGCTAATAATTTCCATAGTCTATGGAGACCACTTAGCACTAGGTATATTTCTTGCATCCACGGCTATTACTTCGCCTTAAGTTTTTTTTTATTATTACTTAATTTATCTATTAATACTCAATCTTCTCATCTTATTAAATTGTCATGGAAGTTAGCCCAAAAATACACATCTAAGAAGATTTCTGGTTCTTGCTTAGTTTTTCATCCTAAATGAACTGTTCGCGCCATTTAAGTCATTTCACCTTCATCCTCCCTCTCTTTCCCGCAAGCGCACTATTATATAATATCTGCATCGTTCGCACTTGGGCGCACGCATATGGATCAGGAAGATCTATCAATCAGTCTGCTTTCGTCCGCCGTGCCGCCGACGCGCATGCAAGTCCTCTCGTGACAAGTGACAACCGCACCGCAAGCCACCTAACACGTGGTCAGACTCGCCGCATCGCCGCCATCACCGCTGTCAATAGTTTGTGATTTAACTGACTTAAAGTGATGAATAAGTGCTATAGTGTATTGTGAAGGACAACACCAGTTCCCGGGCAAGAGAAGATTGATCGAGGCTTCATCAGAGCACGAGCATACCATCTGCTCCAGCCCCTGGGATACCCCAGGTAAGTGCGTTTGCTCCCTTTATCAATCCCTTCTCGTTTTCCACCTTTAATTCGACACGCAACTTACAGTCCACAATTCCTACACCCGCAACGGGGGACCACCCTCCTTTCCACCCTTTATTCCACCACCATTTTTGGTCTTATCGAACCGGAGGTCGCACCCCTTCTCCAACATGAACCTTAAATAAAAGTTCAATAAACAGCCAAAATTAATTACGTTCCCAAATCTGTGTCATTATTTTCCGTAGGCAATAACAATGTATTGTAAGTATCTATAATATAAGAGAAAGGAAACAAGTTAGGGGTAACAAAAGAACGAAGTAAAAGGTGTCAACTAAGTTCCGCTGGAGCGAACATAATACATCAGTCATGTTAAAAGACTTTCAACCAGTAATCTTCGTAAGCTATAAAGAACGACATAACCTGTTCAATCCGGTCTTGGACTACCAAGTCAATTGAGATACTTTTAATGAGCTGTCAAAACGTGACATCCCCATACATTTTGTATGAGAAAATGATAAGTGACGTCACTTATCATATATAGTCAATTGACTTCATTATTATTGATTGAAGCCGTAATAAAAATCATGTATAAAAATAATTAACAATTATATTGCTTTCCAAACGTGATTTAGTGCAACCTTTTTAAGGTAGAGATTTTGAATTTTTTTGTCCATAGAGTGTCCAAGACCCTTTTGAAGTAGGTATTCTTTTGGAGAGACAGAAACTGCTGCCAGGCAAAGCCAAGCAAATCGTGGTCAATAAAATCTTAACGTCCTTTAAGGTTTGAATGATGATTTATAACTTGGATAAGGCTATAAACAATCTTGACAGGCTGATTGTAGGTTGTTGTTGTTTAGTATTGGTAGGCACTCTGGACTGACGTGGAAACCTACAGAACAAGCCATTCATTACATTGAAAATAAAACCTACATCTATTTTGATTTAGTTTCTTAATACAACTGAAATCTAGGGCTTAAGAAAATGCCTATGAATTATGTTTTTTCTAGGTCATATAAAGTTGAGACTATATCAAAATCAGCTCAAAATTTAATTGTATGTTAAACAACAAACGAATACTAACGTAAAGCTCAACATTATTTCTTCATAATTATTTATCAAATAATTAACAGTGTCATCAACGCCAATATCTTACACTGCTTACATATTATCGCTTTCAATGTGCTCCAGCCGCGTCACTTCAGATCACTCACGCATCACCGATCTGATGAGTGATATAAATCAGACAAAGCACTCCTTGCTGAGCGACTGCGTTAAAAGCACGATTTGTTATCTTTTGTGTGCCGCCGCGCGAATATCGCTGCTCGTTTGTTTTAGCAAGTTCGATATAACGAGTTAGTGAACCGAAATGTTGTTAGTATGTTACGCCCAGCCCTAGGATCTGTTATTAGCTATATAGAATAACATTATGTAACAGAAGTAGGTTTGATGGCTCTAACATTTTATACTAGTATTGACTTATTACACACATTTATACATTCAGAGCAGCGATGGCCGAGTGGTAAAAAACCGCGGCCTTCGACGCGACCGATCCCAGGTTCAAATCCTCGGCTCGCACCTCTGACAAAGAAATTTGTAATGTGCGAATTTATCGCTGCTCCATGGTGATGGAAAATATCGTGATATTTAATTGATTACGATGTTTTCCATCGCCGTGCATGCCTTAGAGAAATTCATAATTTCTCGAAAGCATGACGTCCACCAATCCGCACTTGGCCAGCGTGGTGGATTATGGCCTAAGTCCCTCTCAATTGTGTGAGAAGAAGACCTGTGCCCAGCAGTGGGACATAAAAAAAGGTTGAAAAAAAAATACATTCAATTATTATATTTTAACTCCATCAATACTTTCACACAGCATTCGGGCATGATAACGCCTTAGCCCTCGTACCGAAGAACTGTCCTGCATAAGGGTTCTGCGATTCTTTTACACTAAACATCCTAGGTTTAAAATCGACGTTCCAAAGTCAATAGAACATTTATTTATTAAATATTTTCAATAATCGTATATTAAATTATATTGTAGTGCCTATTATATTTTTTGTTGAATTATTAATTCACTTATATTTATTTCCATTATAAAATATATTGATATTTATGATAAGGGTAAATTTTATATTAAGATGTGTTAGTGTTATGGTATGTAAGTTTATGTAACACATAAAAAAGAAAGAAAAGAACAATGATTTATTTGCGCAAATATGAGTATTACAGAAGTTGTTTTATATATATAAAGTCCGCCATATTTACCTCAGTAAGGTATGCAAATATTGTTAAAGAAATAAAAATTACCATTATTAGATTAAAGAAATAAAAAATTACACTTAAATCTACCTATATAACTTTTTGACTTAAATCTAAATAACTAATTTATTTATTATGTTTACAAACCATGTTATTTATATAATTATCCCATATTTTGCGTTTATTATTTTATAGTCATGAAATTATTTAAACGGTGTTTTTCCTCCGTCGTCGGCTTTGGGCACCCAATGCACTGGGTTTTTATACGCTGAGAGGAAAAAAAGCCGGCGGAAAAAAAAACCTCTCAGGTTTTTAGTTCTGTAATCCCTCACGAAGTTAAATTGTCATCGTTTAGAAATTCAGAAACCGAATAATACGCTTTTGTATATAATTTTGTATATAAAAGAATTTCACGTGTGGTCCCGTGTCCAGTAATTACACTTTACTGTCCCGAAAATCATGAACACTAGTTTTTTTCCACAAAGTTAGGTAAGTACGCCACCACGGGGCGCGCCATTCTAGCTCCGAAGTCGCTTTTTACTCTAGGTCGATAAATAATCACAATCGTTTCGTGTGACGAGATGTAATGTGTTCGGCGTAGACTAATCTAATAATGTAAACACAAGCAAGACCCGCAATAAACAAACAATTGACCAGTTTGAACCTATACTTAGCGTGATAGGATTCAACACGCTTTCGTGGCAAATTGTACAGACAGGTTCCCGGTTTCATATTTATAGGACGGCTTATTTTGAATGTATATCACAAGTTCATAAATTATATTTTGTAATTGTTTTTATTTGTTTTATATTTGGTAGAGATCTAAGAATAAGTCTTTGTACTTTGAAGTAGGTAACGTTTTTCTTTTACGGTATATACAATCGGAACTCAATGCTCTTCTTCAGTCAACAAAAATGATCAATTTTAAAAAAATACATTAAAATTACGTAAACATTTTTTACAGCGAAAAAAAATTATTTTATTAGAAAAATAGTGTAAAAATATGAATTTCATCATTTATAAAAATCAAAGTCCTAATACGTAAAAATAAATTTTGAAAATAGTGTCCTAAAAATATGACAGTAGGGAGGAATGGGTTAATGTAGCCAAAGAGAGGTGTTAAATTTTTGTTTTATTTATGTTTAGTTTTTAGGGTAGGTAGATAATATCTAATGTTGATATACTTGTCCCAAAGTTTGATTATTACGAGTGTTGAAGAGATGGTCATTTTTTGTTTTAAGTTTTTTTATTGTTAGATAATACCTAATGTTGATTTTCTACCAAAATTTTGGAAATGATTAAGTACATTTTGTTTTAAGTTCAGTTTTTGAAGTTGTTTTTAATTAAAAGAGGTGCTTAATATATTATTTTGAACTAAAAAGACTAATATTATGTGATTGTGTATGGTATGCAAACAGTGTGTTAATTTATATCTAAGTATGTATTTTGACAAATAAATGTGTTTTTAACACGCTTTTATTAACTTGACCTGTATGTATACATGTATGTATGAAATAAGCGTGGGGTGCATGGTGTCAATAGTACATATCTTAAAAACCACCCCACGCTTTTTCTTGCAGTAAAATACATTTTCTTCTTATTTTTTTACTTTTTAGTTCGTATTTTAACAAAAGCGTGTTTTTTAGTTTTTTAAACTACATTATTTATTAAATTCATTTGCATTTTTACTTTTACAATAAGTATACATAACAATTTTTTAATCTTTATTTTTGGGGCTTTATCACCTATATAACTAGTAATTTTGTATTTTTTTTTATAGATAGCCCAACAGCATGCATTTGTAGTTGGATTTGGACTCTAACTCCAACTCCGTTTGTAACCCCAGAAATGTCCAGGAAATGATAAGCGTGTATCTGGCAACCCTCTGTACTAGATTCTGCGTTCGTGTGTCGTCACTTTGTATGCGTAATTCAGCAAAGAGGATATAACCACTACGATTCAGTTGCAGCACAAGACCTCAAACAAGGACCTAAACGTATAAATAAATAAGACCCATACAGTTTGTTATTGCCAGATGAATGAGAAAGGTTTGACCAATCCGTTAATGAGTGAAATAAATCAGACGGAGTACCAGTACGCACTGGAGCGAGTGCGTTAAAAGCACGATTTGCAATCTTTTGTGCCGCTCGTACGAATATTACCTCTCATTTGTTTCAGAGTGAACAACCAATCTTGGGCTACGGAAGGCAATGAGACAGGATAGTAGGTGATCGCTAGAGGGGATTTTTGGATTTCCACGAGTAGTTAGATTAAAATATGGAATACCTTGCACTCTGTCAAACACTCCACAAGCTAAAGGGTATACCAAACATATTGCAACCCAGGTAGCCTTGTTTTTGGATGTCTTCTCTTACTTTAGGTTGTAAAAGTAGGAAGACTACAGTCTCATTACCCTTTGAAATTTTATTTTTATTAAATAAATTATTAAATAAAAAAAATAACTATTACTCTCCCTAAAACAACATTTCTTTTAATGTGTTCGTTCCATAACATCACAATTCATTTAATTCATTGTATATTAACTTGTATATAGTAACGCCACCAACCCGCATTGGAGCAGTGTGGTGGAGTAAGCTCCAGGCCTCCTCAATAATGGGGATAGACCCACGCCCAGCAGTGGGACGCAAAAATAGTTGCAGCCATATTAACTTGTAAAACTCGATAGGTATTTAAACTCTATAAAATTTTGAAAACCGTCCCCACCAGTAAAACCTAAATCGTCAATTAATAACCTTTGTATCTTATTAGCACTCAATCTATAAAATGGTAAATCTAGGTTCTCATGGCGCTCACGTAAATCCACGTTCAGCATCGTAGGCTCGTTACGACCTACTAGAATGGTCGATCGAAAGATGACCCTTACCGTCATTAGAGTGCCAGTTGATGTATCTGATGTAATGACTGCTAAATCATTGTTACTAATTGTCTTTGTTAGAGGCGCCAACAATGAATGTCACAATCGAAGACTGACAAAGAACAAGAATTGGCACATTTATAAGGAATGGCACTAAAAGGTCCTTACAATGTTTATTATTGGAGTAGTGAAATGAAGACAATTTTCATCTGTGTCATCATTTTCCGTGGGCAATAACAATGTATTGTAAGTACCTATAATATAAGATATAAGAAAGAAGTTAGGGGTAACAAAAGAACGAAGTAAAAGGTGTCAGCGGTATAAATGGCTTTGATAGAGGCGCCAACAATGACTGGTATAATGGAAGACTGACAAAGAACAAGAATTGGCACATTTGTAAGGAATGGCACTAAAAGGTCTGACGATTGATCTCAGCAATGAAGATAATGGAGGTCGATATAAATAAAATTTGATTATATATAATATTCGATCTTTATATTTAAATCAAATGGTCTTATTTAATACTCGCTTAAATGTAAGATTTATTTTCTTCTTAGAGTGTTCATTATCTCGCAAAAATTGGACAACTCCTTAAGAGCTGCATGGGAGCTAAACAGAAAGGAAAATACTATTGCCACTATGTGTGAGTTGCTCGAATTCCTCAATGCACGTAGAACTGCCTTTGAAATGCTTAATGCGGATAAAACAAGTGATAAACCAAATGTAAAGTCTTCCCATGTCACTTCTACCGAACCAATTGCATCTTGTATATTATGTCAAGGCAAACACTCATTGCATAAGTGTCCAAGCTATCTTGAGCTATCTGTTAATGACCGTGTGAACTTAATTAAATCTAAATCTTTATGTTACAATTGCTTACAGCCTTATCAAGACAGCCACAAGTGCTCTAAATATAAGTGCCTAACATGCAATGGCAGACATCACACAAGTATACATATGGATAAACCTAAGCAACAGGTTAGCTTTGCTTCTATCAATTTATTACCTACACCACCCACCACGCTAAATGACATTGCTGACCCACAACTACACACTACAAATTACGCTTCGGCTATGGGTACACCCATTGAAAATACCACTCTAACGCAACCACATGCACCTACCCCTCTATTGCAACCACATGCACCTGATACTACTTTGCAACATGCATCCCAAACCTCACCTTCTACTGTACTAGTGTCTAGTGCTAACAAGCAACAAATATTATTATCCACAGCTATCGTCAGAATACAATCTGCATCAGGAAAGTGGGTGAACGCTCGAGCTCTTCTGGATGCGGGCAGCGAGGTCAACATTGTTACCCACAGACTGGCTTCCTTACTACAGCTGGAACTCAAGCAAGATCTTAATAATATATCTGGTATTGGTAATACTTTAAAACATTCTCAAGTAAGTGTTCATACTAACATTTCATCTCGGTACAACAACTACTCAGCCGATCTCACATTCATTGTTATGGACAACATTGCTGTTCCCTTACCACATAACTACATACCTACTCACACGTGGCACATACCTACACAACAAGCAAACTCACTAGCTGACCCTACATTTTTCATACCTAGTTCAATTGATTTATTAATTGGGGCTGAACTTTTCTATTCCATTTTACAGACAGGTCGTTTAAAACTTGGCTCAAGTTTACCCTTCTTAATTGAAACTACCTTTGGGTGGGTTGTATCAGGCTCTTTCATCCCTGACACTCATGAACACACTTCTAACAACAACACACATGTTAGCATGCACCTGTCTCATACTTCCTCTGATGACATACTACAGTCTTTTTGGAACCAAGAGGAAATACTACCTACACACAAGTTGCTATCCCCCGATGACAAATACTGTGAAGACTTGTTTACTTCTACCACTACTCAAGATGACACCGGTAAATATGTTGTAAACTTACCTATACAGACAGACAAACTTGACAGTTTAGGAAATTCATTTAATACTGCCTATAATTGCCTATTAAAATTAGAATCAAGACTGACAAAGGATACTGACCTTTACACTCAATATAGGTCTTTCATCAATGAGTTCATTGACCTTGGTCATGCACACTATGTAAATAACTTCTCTCCGACTGACCCACATGCTTACTACATGCCTCATTTACCTGTGATAAGACCTGATAGTGCATCAACTAAATTGCGTACTGTCTTCAATGCAAGTGCTAAAACTTCCAGTGGTTTATCTCTGAATGACATACTCTATGAAGGTCCTAATATTTATAATGATATTTTTGATATCATACTCAGATTCAGACTTTATAAATATTCCTTTTCTTGTGACATTATTAAAATGTTTAGAAATATTTGGATCAACCCGCAACATACCTCCCTCCAAAGAGTCCTATGGAGAGACTCCAAGTCTGACACACTACAGTGTTTAGAGTTGGATACTGTCACTTATGGCACTAAAAGTGCACCCTACCTTGCTTGTCGCACAATGCTAGACTTAGCTGACAAACATATGGTCACTCACCCTCGAGCAGCTGACTGTATAAAGTCCAGTTCCTATATGGATGACTATCTATGTGGAGCACAATCCTTACAGGAATGTATTCAATTATGTTCTGAACTTACTGACTTGCTAAGTAGAGCAGGTTTCCAGCTACATAAGTGGTCAGCCAATCACCCCCATATTTACTCACACATATTGAGTTTAGATTCAACTACACAAAATCCTACACTAGAAACTGAAAATAATTCATACAGTTTCGCTCTAAATGAATCAGTAAAAACCCTAGGTTTGCAGTGGCTACCTACACAGGATACATTGACTATTTCTATTCCTAATTTTGAAGAAAATGTCCCTTGTACCAAAAGAGGAATTTTATCTAAAATTGCCCAAATATTTGACCCTTTAGGTATTCTAGCACCCTCTACTATCTTGGCTAAGATACTCATGCAAGATATTTGGAAGCAAAACACTGATTGGGATTCTCTTATTCCCTCTGATTTACAAGAAACTTGGAACAAGTTTATTTCTCATTTTCATGATTTGAAATCGATAAATATCCCTAGGTACTATTTCTCTGACATACCTACACATATTATTTTACTAGGTTTCAGTGATGCCTCTCACAAAGCCTATGGTGCTTGCTTATACCTAAAAGCAACATATCCTAATAGTAAACCCACTTGTACTCTTGTGACTGCTAAATCTAAAGTTTCTCCTATTAAAAAACAACAATCTATTCCCAGATTAGAACTCTGTGGAGCTCTTCTCCTATCTAAACTAGTAAATAGATTCCAGGATGCCACGAAAAATAAAATAAATATTAATTATGTTTATTTATTTACAGACTCCTCTATTGTACTGAGTTGGATCAAATCACCCTACAAGAATAAACATGATACATATGTCACACACCGTCTCATGCTAATCGTCGACACTACTAGAAGTGAGGATTGGTACTATGTTAATACTAAACAAAACCCAGCTGACTTGATCACACGTGGAGTTATGCCTAATATTCTACCTACTTGTTCACTATGGTGGCAAGGCCCTCAGTGGATAAGACAAGACCCAAAACATTGGCCCATTACTTCAACTACTACAAAGACAGACATACAACAGGATACCAATTACTTACCTGACACAAACAATTACTCACCTGACTCAAAAGTGGTTAATATCTGCTCCTCTGTAGGTATTAATTATTCCTTCTTCTATGAATATTTTTGCAAACATTCAAGCTTTACTAACTTGACAAGAACAATGGCTTACTTGTTTAGATTCTTACATAACTTGAAAAACAAAAACAACAGAGTTACTTCTTACCTTAGTGTAACAGAACTAAAATACTCTCATGACTTCATCATACAAACTACACAATATAACACATATGCTAAAGAAATTCTAGAATTATCTAACATTCAACCAAACACTAACATACAATCTCCTACAAACACACACAAATTATTTACATTCACTTCTAGCCCTCTCAAAAAAATTAAACCCATTCCTAGATCAAAATAAAATCCTACGTGTTGGAGGTCGCATACATCACTCAGACATTCCATACAATCAAGCACACCCTATCATACTACCAAGCAAAGATCACATAACTGCTCTTATCATTCGTCACTATCATTACAAACTACTACATTCTGGTATTCAAAATACATTATACAATATAAGACTTACCTACTGGCCTATACATGGTAGGCGTGAAGTAAAAAAATGTATTCATTCTTGTACCAGATGTATTAGGTATCAAGGAACGGTCTGTGGACAACAAATGTCTAGCCTACCAGCACCCCGGGTCACATTGACTCGAGCATTTACCCATGTAGGGATAGATTTCAGTGGCGCCATAGCCATTAGAAGTTCAATGACTAGAAACTGTAGGTACTCTAAAGGTTATATATGTTTATTTGTGTGTTTAGCTACTCGTGCACTTCATTTAGAGCTGGTCACTGACCTTTCTACTCAGGCTTTTATTTGTGCTCTCAAGAGATTTATCTCAAGACGTGGTATACCTACTTGTTTATATACTGATAATGCAACTAATTTTAAGGGTGCAAAATCTGAGCTTCATGATTTATATAAGATGTTCCTTAATGAAAAATGTTACAGTGAAATAAATGATTTTTGTGCCTCAAACTACATTGAGTTCAAGTTTTCTATTCCATTAGCAAGCCATATGGGTGGCATATATGAGGCTGGTATAAAATCAGTTAAATCACTGCTTAAGAGATATTTATTTAATATTAAGTTAACATATGAGTTACTTTATACTGTCTTAGTTTAGATTGAAGGGATTCTCAACTCTAGGCCCTTATATCCTATTACTGATTTACCTAATGATTTAACAGGTTTAACTCCTTCTCATTTTATTATAGGGACAGCACTGACTGACTTACCAGAACCTAACCAGCTTGATATTAATGAATCTAGATTGAATGTTTACAAAAGAATAATTCAAATCAAACAAAGATTTTGGAAACTGTAGTGTTTGTAGTAGACTATAACTATAGGAATAGCTATAAACACTGTCTCGTGCTCATGGTGTGGCGGGGCGTGCGGCGTCAGTACCGCGCGAACCAAGGGTGAGAGCGGGCGTGCCGCCTGCGCACATCGTGAGTTGCCGAGCCAGTGAATCGCGAGTGAGGGAACAAATAATACATTGGCGACGAGGATAAATCCTAGCCGTATATTTTTATTTCTTTCCTCCTCGACATAGAATTAAAAAAAAAGGGGAAGGATACAAGGAAGTGAAAATTTGTAAGTAAACTTACATATAAAGTCACTGGATTGTTGGATTACGAGTATTACTGGAGTAAGTCAATTAATCACATTACCGTAAAATGATCGTAAAAAAAAAATACAATTTAAGTTTCCTAATGTAACTAGCGTGAATTAATATAAATTCGTTTTTATGTTATCAAACTTATCAATGGCAGTACGCAGTAACGACAAAACCGGTATGCATTATAAAGTAGAAGTACACAATTTTAAAATGTCTACTTGTTTACAATATTTATTTAACGTTCTTGGATTTGTAAAATGTGTAACAATTATTTAAAAAAAAGTATTTAGAGGAAGGAAGAAACGTAATTCAGTGTTTGGATCACAAAATACACCTACTTACTGTGCAAGAAGATAGTCTATTTCTAACTAGTATAAAAGTATTGCAGGATCTGTATGGAATAACACCTGACAATGGTAATTATATTAATATTGCAAGTAAGTAGGTATTTTCTTCTGGTTGGTTCGATACCATTAAGGGTACTCATAATGTAGGTATGTAAAAAAAAATATATCGTCCATGTAGGTATCATTCTAAGCTGGTTACGTGAATGTGTTAATAATAATTTACATGAATAACTACATACCTAGGAGTGGCAACATCCATGAGAGATCTAACTTGTCTTACAGCTATTTTGTGGGACATACTGTGCAAATTACAGTACACATTACATCAATAGTGAACATCATAGGTCGAAATTTATCTATTATTTAATTAATTCAGTAAGGCAAGTCAAATACATTCTAACCTTTAACTCGTACGTAAGTCGACGTTCCTTTTAGTGAATAAATTTAATGATTTAAATAAACTTTTAGAATCATTAAAATTATTTATCATTAATTATCACCAATCGATATGGTAATGCGTAATATACGTATAAGCTTACAAATCACACATACCTAATTCATAAAGAAACAATATGATCATAAGACGATCTACATATACAAATTGGATGGTGGTTTTGATTTAAACGTAAATTCATAACATGAACCTAGGTACCTATAACAATATTAACTATTATAAAAATATAAAAATATTAACTAATACTATTATTGTATTCGTAAAATAAAGCTAAATCGTAAAATGGAATCAAGAATAGAATGAAAGATGTACTGAGTTCAGAGCTTCAATAAATTTACCAGTTAAAGTTTTAGTATATTGTTATGTTATTAATAACATATTATTTACTATAAATAAAGTTTTTATTAAACTATGATGACTCCTTACACTACTTTACAGGAACTAAATAGGCTATAATGCCTGTACGTGAGTAGATTGGTGAAAGATAATAATATCTCAAAAGGCTACTTGAAGATTGTCAGCGGAGTTCGGCGGTAATTAAAATAGGTATACTGACTGTCAAGGGCGATAACTTGATAAGTGCAAATCTGTAATGGGTTAATAATAAATTGGTATTTATCACAAGGTAATATATGATAAAAACATGTTTTTAGTAGTGGACGGTTGACGGTGCCCATATTTTACTGTATGGCTTATGTGTGCATAGCAACAATGTCAAAAATCAAAAATGGTTTTCGGGGGAGATGAATCGATTTGGCTGGATTCATTTTGGAAATTGTCGTTGTACCCGTATTTTCGTATCCTTATTGACGTCATCCGTGTTCAAACGAATGACAATGTTGATTTTAAATAGAATAAGAATTCGTCAACAAAAGATGTGGCTTCCTTGGTCGAGTGGTTGCGTGGGCCGATTTCGGAGCTGGAGACTCGGGTTGGAGCGTAGGTCAGGCACAAATGCGACTTGTTTTTTAAAATTTTTGTGACAAGTTTATTGGGAGCTGGTCCATATGGCGTTGTTATTAGGCACTGGGCAAGTGAGTTTTTTGGTTGGAGAAGAACGGTTGTTTTGTCCGAGGGCACTACATAACGTGTCATATAAAAAAAAAAAGACAGGAGTAACTAATTGTGTTAGCTGGTACTGATTAAGTGCTAAATTACAAGAAGCTATGAGTAAAAGGATAATAGCAGCAATATTGTTATTTGGGTAACTCTTTAAATTAGTGCAATGGTTATTGATAAATTGCTTCAAACTCATAATCTAATATGTATCTAAAAATCATTCAGTAGGTATGGTTTATAACCAATTTTTATACCCTTAAGTGTTAAGAGTACCTAAATAAATAAATAAATAAATATTACACCTTTTATTAAAAAGATTTATCATAAAATAATATAGCTGAAATTCTAAAAAGGTATCCATTAACAAACAATGAACAATTTTGTATACTTTGTTCTTGATTTTATTTGTATTAAACCAGATTTTCGCAAAATGTATAAAATACAAAGTTCGTCTAGAAACAAATAGTAATTGGTATAAAGTTACCCATGGTAATAATAGTACAAAGTACAAAGTATCTTATAACTATTTATCAATAGCACATTAGATAAAGCCTCTCAAAATATTTAAAGTTTGTTAGAAATTCTGGAATTTAAGCGAAAAAGTAATACTTAAAGGTAGGTACTTTTTTGGTTATGACGTAACGAATTGGTACAGTATACGAGTTTAGTTGTTTACATTTGTTTAACGGAGTGTCAAGTACTAGATGGTTGACCTAGGTAGGTAACTAGGTACTCGCACACGGCAAAGTAACCAGTAAATTAGCCGTTTATCCTTCGAGTGCAGTTGGTATACGGCCGTACAGTGCCTTGTTGTTGAGAGTTGTGGTTCGGAAATGGAATGGAGATTGAAAGGAAGGATTTGAAAATAAGTTATCTTATTCCACTAAAGGTACAATTTACTAATGATTGATTTGGAACTTATGTTCCAATGTGGTGGTGTCGGGATTATTGCTGGGGCTGCCGCCGGGGGGGAAACAGTATACCCGCTAAAACTATGATGTTTTATATTATAATCATTTTTATATCTACCTACAAATCCTACAATGCGGTACGCTTGTGACTGCGCTCGACGCAGACGTCTCATACAAAGACTTCCCAATTGGGCCGTATTTGAATCTTCACAGCGTGCGCGCCTATAACATATCTGCTTCTTGTTTTATATAAAATCATTTTTATATAATATCATTGCGTCAAAATAAAATTATATTATGTGTGGGTTTAATCTACAAAATTAAAGATTATCGAAATGCTAATAATATTGTGCGTGATTTTCTTACACGTAGTATTGTAGTGAATGGTGAACAGGTATTTAAACAAACATCTGTGAAAGAACAAATTGTAAATTACATACTGTTGCGCGCATGGGTGTTAGGATACCGTTTGGATGTAGAGTGCGTTTGTTGTCCCCTTTTACAAGGGTCCACTTAGCGGAGTCCAAATCACGAAGTCGAAGCGAAGTCGAATTCGAGTAGTTGTCGAAGTCTTCCTTCTTGTCGCTGGGCAGAGACCGCTTCGATTTCACTTCTGGAGCATAGCTGCGTGCTTTGTATGAGGCTGCCCATGGTTGTCTACAGCTTTCCCGAACTGTTTGATGCGGTGGGTCCGTCCCAAACCTTGCTTGGCTAAGCTTGCGTTACTGTGCACTTGTGGTTAGGTGAAGTCATGAACAATAGCCGCGATCTTGTCACCAACTTTTCGAGAACATTTTCGCGGTTCGGAGGTGGACCTGGTACCTGTTTATGCGTTTTTGGGGTTTGTATTGCGACGCTTGGTTGGCGAGATCTAGGTGCTCAAAGTCGTAATCATTGATGGTTTAAATGTGCCCCCATTAAATTGGAAAACATTTATGGTTCAAATGTGCCCCCATTCAATTGGAATACATTTATGGTTTAAATGTGCCCCCATTAAATTGGAATACATTTATGGTTTAAATGTGCCCCCATTAAATTGGAATACATTTATGGTTTAAATGTGCCCCCATTAAATTGGAATACATTTATGGTTTAAATGTGCCCCCATTAAATTGGAAAACATTTATGGTTTAAATGTGCCCCCATTAAATTGGAAAACATTTATGGTTTAAATGTGCCCCCATTAAATTGGAATACATTTATGGTTCAAATGTGCCCCCATTCAATTGGAATACATTTATGGTTTAAATGTGCCCCCATTAAATTGGAATACATTTATGGTTTAAATGTGCCCCCATTAAATTGGAATACATTTATGGTTTAAATGTGCCCCCATTAAATTGGAATACATTTATGGTTTAAATGTGCCCCCATTAAATTGGAAAACATTTATGGTTCAAATGTGCCCCCATTCAATTGGAATACATTTATGGTTTAAATGTGCCCCCATTAAATTGGAATACATTTATGGTTTAAATGTGCCCCCATTAAATTGGAATACATTTATGGTTTAAATGTGCCCCCATTAAATTGGAAAACATTTATGGTTCAAATGTGCCCCCATTCAATTGGAATACATTTATGGTTTAAATGTGCCCCCATTAAATTGGAATACATTTATGGTTTAAATGTGCCCCCATTAAATTGGAATACATTTATGGTTTAAATGTGCCCCCATTAAATTGGAAAACATTTATGGTTCAAATGTGCCCCCATTCAATTGGAATACATTTATGGTTTAAATGTGCCCCCATTAAATTGGAAAACATTTATGGTTTAAATGTGCCCCCATTCAATTGGAAATAATTTAAAAAAAAGGGGAAAGATTATGGAGATAGAAGACGTAAGGCGCGGGACCTAATTTAATAATTATTAATTGGGAGTATGTTCACTTACAAAGTAAATAAAAAATA
The DNA here is from genome assembly GCA_911387765.1 of Pyrgus malvae. Taxonomy (NCBI): domain Eukaryota; kingdom Metazoa; phylum Arthropoda; class Insecta; order Lepidoptera; family Hesperiidae; genus Pyrgus; species Pyrgus malvae. The sequence goes on from OU426951.1 coordinate 6,832,875, forward strand.
TTTTGATAAGAAAGGGATGTAGTGTTTGTAGTAGACTATAACTATAGGAATAGCTATAAACACTGTCTCGTGCTCATGGTGTGGCGGGGCGTGCGGCGTCAGTACCGCGCGAACCAAGGGTGAGAGCGGGCGTGCCGCCTGCGCACATCGTGAGTTGCCGAGCCAGTGAATCGCGAGTGAGGGAACAAATAATACAGAAACAATTCTATTTTAGCTACCTGTCGGAACTACAAACCAGAAATAAATGGCTAGGAATTCAAAAAAACTTAAATATTGGAGATTTAGTTCTAATAAAAGATGAGGCTACTCCTCCTACTTCTTGGCCCCTAGGCAGAGTTATCTCTACGAATTTAAACAAAACTGATGGCCTAATCAGGTCAGTACTGGTTCGTACTTCTAAAGGTAACTATACTAGACCTATACATAAGTTAATTTTATTACCAAATAAGTCTGATGATATGACATAAATACTTATCTATCTACCTTTAATTATTTTGTTTATTGATGTATTTTGCTTACCTATTGTCAACTATATTAACTACCTATCTATAGTCCTATTATGTAATGTAAATCCAGCTACTTACCTTAACTTTACTTCTTAACACATTCATTTACCTAGGTAGTCGTAATTACTTGTTTAATTGGTGGAGCTATGTACTTAATACATACTCAACTTTGCTGTTTATATACTTACCTATTAGATTAGCTATTGGGATATAGGTTCTAACTAATTAAATAAAAAGCAGGACTCTTAAAGTCAACATTATTTTTGTATAAACTTAGATAGTAAGCTTTGCACTTTAAAAAGGGGCGAGAATGTTTATTATTCTAATAAATACATAGATATATGCTATTTCATTCTCTGACTCGCTCTCTTCGTTCCCGGTCTTTAAAGATACTAGACGTGTTTTGTGGTGCTCCGTGTGTATTATAAACTGTGAAGTTATAACAATAAACTAAGTGTCCTGAACCAGTGCATTTTTAATAAGACAATTTTCCCAGTGCATTAAAGTAAATAGTTTCAATATTTAACATAAAAGTGCTAGTATCTTTAAAGACCGGGAACGAAGAGAGCGAGTCAGAGAATGAAATAGCATATATCTATGTATTTATTAGAATAATAAACATACCAAACATATTGCAACCCAGGTAGCCTTGTTTTTGGATGTCTTCTCTTACTTTAGGTTGTAAAAGTAGGAAGACTACAGTCTCATTACCCTTTGAAATTTTATTTTTATTAAATAAATTATTAAATAAAAAAAATAACTATTACTCTCCCTAAAACAACATTTCTTTTAATGTGTTCGTTCCATAACATCACAATTCATTTAATTCATTGTATATTAACTTGTATATAGTAACGCCACCAACCCGCATTGGAGCAGTGTGGTGGAGTAAGCTCCAGGCCTCCTCAATAATGGGGATAGACCCACGCCCAGCAGTGGGACGCAAAAATAGTTGCAGCCATATTAACTTGTAAAACTCGATAGGTATTTAAACTCTATAAAATTTTGAAAACCGTCCCCACCAGTAAAACCTAAATCGTCAATTAATAACCTTTGTATCTTATTAGCACTCAATCTATAAAATGGTAAATCTAGGTTCTCATGGCGCTCACGTAAATCCACGTTCAGCATCGTAGGCTCGTTACGACCTACTAGAATGGTCGATCGAAAGATGACCCTTACCGTCATTAGAGTGCCAGTTGATGTATCTGATGTAATGACTGCTAAATCATTGTTACTAATTGTCTTTGTTAGAGGCGCCAACAATGAATGTCACAATCGAAGACTGACAAAGAACAAGAATTGGCACATTTATAAGGAATGGCACTAAAAGGTCCTTACAATGTTTATTATTGGAGTAGTGAAATGAAGACAATTTTCATCTGTGTCATCATTTTCCGTGGGCAATAACAATGTATTGTAAGTACCTATAATATAAGATATAAGAAAGAAGTTAGGGGTAACAAAAGAACGAAGTAAAAGGTGTCAGCGGTATAAATGGCTTTGATAGAGGCGCCAACAATGACTGGTATAATGGAAGACTGACAAAGAACAAGAATTGGCACATTTGTAAGGAATGGCACTAAAAGGTCTGACGATTGATCTCAGCAATGAAGATAATGGAGGTCGATATAAATAAAATTTGATTATATATAATATTCGATCTTTATATTTAAATCAAATGGTCTTATTTAATACTCGCTTAAATGTAAGATTTATTTTCTTCTTAGTCTTCTTGAAGTGAAATATTTTTGAAGAAAAGACGAAGATAAAAAATAAATAATATCTTTAACGAAAACTAAACTGACAGCACAGACTGACAGTAAAATTTGTTGTATGTTTTTTTTTTTTTTTAATTATGGCATCGCAAACTCTGTGCATACTGCCAGCGTCAAGTATAATTTTTGCATCAATTTTTTGCCAGTTTCAATGAAACTGGACGAAGTAATAACAAAGTAAGTAAGTCGTCAGTAATCAGTCAGTCTAGTCAGTCCAACATTCAAGTAAAGCGATGGCTACTTTACTAGAACGTGTCCGATGGAATTTTGGAGGCAAGCAGAAAAAACATATTTTAGCACTGTTATTCTATTTCACAAACACTCGTGCACTGTAATTAACCTATATCAAACAAAATGCCATCAACTTTATCCGATATAACTCAAAAATACACCAAGAAAATGAAAACAAAACAAGAGCACAATATGTCTTTTTCGACTTCCCGCCAAAACACTTGTTGTATGTTAAAAGAGGACATTAATAACGATATATTTTTTGGATTACAGTTAGAACTACATCAGAGAATAGGTTTCAATCAAATAGAGATAAAAAGTCAATTTCAAGAGAAATTTCTAAACATACAAAATCTAACACAAAAATACGTGTATTTAAACAACAGAGAAAAAACATATTCTAGCACTATTTTCCCACTATTTTCGCGAGCTCCTAGCGCCCTCTTGTGGCGACACCGGCCACACTCGGCGCTAATTGGAGCGCTCACTCAGGGGCTCTCCAGCTTGTCTTCAAAGCGCACTCTTGCAGCTTTTTCCGGTTATTTTCGAGTTCTCTAATTGTCCTTATAGCTTTGCGCTATTTGCTTTTAAATGGATTTAAATAAGAACGAGAAAAATGTAGCAAAAGCCAAAATATCTACCTTTTTCCTATCTCCAGAATCATGTTGAAATTAAATAAAATATTCTTTATACACTGTACGGTTCCTTTAGAAACTATTAGTGAACGTTATTTTTTGTTCTGTCTGCTCTGAGTGCGCTTAGACGATGCTGAGGTGAAGAAAAGAGCAGACGGAGAAAAACTTCAGCCCTGTTTTAACCTATGGGGTACAACAATTAGCTTTCTTACAGAGTAGCTATGGGCGGATAAGGAACATACGTGACAATTACCGCATGTGTCAATGTCTCCCCACAGCCATCTGCTAGCATTGGACATTGTCCACTTTGTATGGGTACTTAGGCCAGTTTTGGACAGTGACTTTATACTTATATGAAGTATAGGTTTAATAGCTTATACCAGTAGAAATCAAATTATAATAATAATGTAGTGTCAAGATGTTTGTGTAATGATTTATTCATCATAAACATAAGGAGGGTTTTATAAAAGAAAACAAGCATTTATTCTTATATTAATTTATATTTTCCAACTTTACTCATTATATGACAATAAGTTGTCAACAAACTGGGCAGGCAGGTTTATCCTCTTGATTTCTAACCCAGCTCAAAAACCAAATAACAGTCATAAATGTGTGAGCTGTTAACAACATTCCGTCCGAACCCACTATGCAATTACAACAATGTTGTTTGATTGAATTTCACTAAAACACTGGGTAAAACAGTACTGTTGACTGTCAGAAGCTCTGTTAAGGTGAGGCAGGTGTATTGTTTGTTGGTTTGCTGGTGCTGCTTCGGGTTGAGCTCTATCACATCGTAGCCAACAAGCGTGGCAAATCTGATCTGATCCTCTCAACTAAAACAAGATAAGCCTTTAAATATACATACATTTATATAAGGACATTCCGTTTCCGGTCATCGAAGTGTCAAGAGGTCTGTGCTATTCGTCTTCATAATAACGTTAGTAAAAATAGTGAAAAAATACCCTTTGGAACTGCTACAAACTAAAAGTGCTGTAAACATCCGGAAAACAACATAGAAGATATAATCCATAGCTTTAAAGAAGGTTCACTCATCAGAATTGAAGCTCGAAATTACTTTAAAAATTGAGGTTAGAATCCACAATATAAAACTAGTATTCAGTGGCAACTTGACAATTGACAACTGTCAGTTGACAACTGACAAGGTAGACATAGACAACTAAATTGAGTGTTTCCAGCACAAATCAATATTTCCTACCAATTCACATCTACGTTTCGTTTCGCATAATTTCGTACCGAAACATGGATGAGCAATTTCAATTATTATTCGATAAAATGAAGATAGAAATGCAGAAACAGACAAATGAACTAAAAGAATCTCTTACAAAGAATATAATGGACACAATTGATGAAAAATTAACTCCTATGGTTGAGGAAAATGAAAAACTGAAACAAAAAGTTTGTAACTTAGAGAAGGAGATAGAATATCTAAAAAAAGAAAGAAAGAGTAACAACATAGTTATTTATGGAATAGAGGAGAACGAAAAATCGATCCCAGAGCTACTGCAAACAGTTAAGGAGATCTTTAAAAGGGATCTTAATTTAATCATAGAAGATAACGAGGTTAATAAAGTATACCGCCTAGGAAAAAATAAAATTGCGGACAAACATAGACCTGTGTTACTCGCATTAACAACCGGATGGAAAAAAGACCAGATAATGAAAAATAAAAGAAGTTTAAAGGGAATCTATCTTTCGGATGACTACTCCAAAGAGGTTATAGAAAAGAGGAAAGCTCTACTACCACAGCTACTAGAGGAGAAGAAAAAGGGAAACACGGCATTTCTAAAGTATGATAAACTTGTAGTCAAAGGACCTTACACCGACAAAAGGAAAAGAGAACTATCCACTTCACCACAGTCAACGCCAACCTCTAATCCAAAAAAGCAGCAAGCTACAAGCTCCATTAAAAATAACAGGACAAACGCCTCGATCTAATGAGATTCAGATCAAACTCTCTCAACGAAAACTTCACACACGAGAACCAATAGCAATTAACAAAAAGGAAACGGAATATCCAACTAAACCCTGAAAACCAAACAAGAGAAATAACACAATCTCCCCCAAGCCGACTGGTCCTCGTGGGGGACAGAGACCACAACCCTCCAACAATAGAGAAAAACCATCTCAAAAACAGCAACAGAAAATCAAAAATATATATCGCAGCCCTCAATGTACTCACACTGAAAAATGAGGAGAATCTCACAGAACTAACATATGCGTTCAATAAGATCAAATGGGACATCGTCGGGCTTAGTGAAGTTAGGCGAATAGGAGAAAGGATTATTTCCCATCCAGACTTCCTTTTATATCATATTGGAACGACCCCAGGGCACCATGGGGTTGGTTTTATTATAAGGAAACACCTTGTAACTTATGTCGAGAGCTTCTTAGGAGTATCAGAACGAATAGCAGTGTTAAATCTTAAGCTACCGGAGTACAAAGATCCCTGGTCCATAGTACAAGTATACTCGCCTACAGAGCAATCTGAAACACAATCAATAAACTCATTCTACCTAGAGCTAAACAAAACAATCCAAAGCCACGCTAACAAAAATCTTGTTGTAATGGGAGATTTTAACGGCCAAATTGGGATACGACAACCAGAAGAAAACATAGTACTGGGTCCATATGTATATAGAAGAAAAGTGAGAAGCAGGAATGGCGAGATGCTTATAAACTTTGCACTGGAAAATGGTTTGAAAGTCTTAAACACAATGTTCAAGAAGAAGGAAAGCAAGATGTGGACCTGGACATCACCAGACGGAAAAACTAAAAACGAAATAGATTTAATCATGACTAGCAAAAGCAATTACTTCTCAAACATGAAAGTCCTAAGTAATTTTAATTTTAATACCAATCACCGAATGGTCCGAGCAGAACTATTAACAACCCCACCAAAAAACCCAAGGCCAAGAAAGAATACGATAAATACGAAACCTACTAAACACCAAGCAGCCCAAATAGCTAATACCTTAATGTCAAAACTTGCGGATTACAAAAATGAAACAACGAATATGAATATGCAAGATAAATACAATTGGTTTGAAGATACAATTAAAACAACTATTCAACAAGGGACCCAAAAATATCGATCTAACATATGGATGACTAATAAAACTACTAACCTTTTGGAACAAAGAGCAAACCTAATAAAATAAAATAAATAACAGAAAAGAAATAGCAAAACTCAGTAAAGAAATAAAAGAAAGTATTAGAAAAGTCAGAATCCAGAGAAGAATGGAAACATTAGAAAGACATATTACAAAGACAGGAGGAGTAAAAAAGGCATATAAGGAGCTAACTAACAAAAAAGACTGGATAGTAAAAATGAAAGATAAAAATAGATTGAAGGAGAATCGAAGGCAAGGAATATTAGACATTGCTACATCGTACTATAAGGAACTTTATAAAAGTACTCCAGCGAAAAAAGAAACAGAACTGTTGGGAATTTCATTCGTACCACCCATCATACGGGAAGAAATAAAACTAGCCATAGAAACCCAAAAGGACGATAATGCTCCTGGACCCCACGGGATAAGCAACGAAATACTGAAACAAACAAAACACATAGTAGTACCCATTCTAAAAGAAATCTTTAATGACATCATAATTACTGAAATAATACCGCAGCAATGGACTCTATCTAATATAATACTTCTGTACAAAAAAGGAGATCAGTACGACATCAGGAACTACAGGCCCATAAGCCTGATGTCCAACCTCTATGCAGTGCATCTGGCATGTTTGCAGACGCTCGAGTGCCATGCTTCTGGGCCACGATGCGGCTGCGAGCAGCGTCACTTGTGCGGCGGGTGCGGGCCAGCACCAACAGCATTCTAAAAATGATAGGGGCTAGATTGGACTGTCCCTATATGTCTCACTGCTGTGGACTGCATGCTCCCAGCAGTTAATTTGTGTACCCTAGTTTTAAGTCTTTAGTTTTTAATTTAGTCATAAGTACCACTAACACTTAGAGTAAGTCGTACTAACAAATTTGTAAAATGAGACTAGATCTTGAAATAAATTATATTATTATTATTATTATAAAATATTTGCAAAGATCCTACTTAAGCGAATAGAAACTCGATGAACAACAACCCATAGAACAGGCAGGATTTAGAAGGGACTATTCAGTACTTGATCATATCCATGTTGTTAGGCAAATCATCGAGAAATATGCAGAGTATCAACTTAAATACTATCTAGCATTTGTAGATTATAGCAAGGCATTCGACTCGTTAATACATACAAACATTTGGGAGGCGTTAAAAGAACAAGGGATAGAACAAAAATACATAAGATTAATTAGAAATGTGTACAAAGATAGCTCGGCGTGCATTCAGCTAGAAAAGAAAGGAGATTCATTTAAAATACAGAAGGGAGTAAGACAGGGAGATCCTCTCTCCCCAAAGCTTTTCTCAGCTGTTTTGGAAATGATTTTCAGAAACTTCGAATGGGAAAATTTGGGTTTGAATATCGACGGCCGTAGACTAACTCACTTAAGATTTGCCGACGATATTGTATTGTTCGAAAAAAGCGAGAAGAACTAAGCAGAATGATAAACGAACTTGCATTTGAGAGTGAGAAAGTACGACTGAAACTAAATCCCGAAAAAACAAAAATAATGACCAATGGAAATAAGAACAGCATAAAAGTGGGAGAAACAGAAATTACCTATACGGAAGAATATATATACCTTGGACAGCTCATATCACCTAAAGATAATATCAATAAAGAAATCGAAAGAAGGATAGCAAACAGTTGGAAAAGGTATTGGAGCCTTAAGGAAGTAATGAAAGATAAGAACTTGAATATAACAACAAAGAGCAAATTATTCAATGCCTGTATCTTACCAATTTTAATTTATGGAAGTCAAACATGGGCCATAGCAAAGAACACAACCGATAAACTTGCCATTTGCCAACGAGCAATGGAGAGAAGTATGTTAGGAGTAAAAAAGAGAGATAAAATAAGACACGTGCACATTAGTAAGAAGACCAAGGTACAGAACGTAACTCTAAAAATAAAAAGACAAAAATGGAAGTGGGCGGGACACATGATCAGGGGAAAAGACAAGTGGAGCAAAATAGTGACACAATGGATTCCAAGGGAAGGAAAAAGGAAAAGAGGACGCCAACAAAAAAGGTGGGACGATGACATCAGGCAGGTTGCAGGCATAACATGGAGTAGAGTGGCTAGAGAGAGACATGAATGGAATAGGTTGAAGGAGGCCTTTGCCAACTGGCAAACGGACCTACAGAAAATAAAAAAACATCAAATAAGAGATATATAAAATTAAAAAATAAATATTGAAAAAAAAAAAAAAATATTATAATAGTGTCGTAGTGTAAGATAGTGTAACTGTAATTTGTTTTCTTTTGTCCAAATAAAAGGCTTATTATTATATATAATGACTATAATTATCATCACTGTAACACAACCGAAAAGTAATAAATATTTGTTTATAATTTTCAATACGAGGTAATTGCACCACTGGTCGGAAAGTATTCTTGTTACATTAAACACACAAATCATACTCTATTTTCTAGTGGCTAGGAAGTACTTAGGACAAAGAATACCTAGGTGCACAATCATATGTCTCCTAGTTCTTATCAAAATTCAATTCAATTCCATTTATTTATCAGATAACAATGATCCATTTGTTTGTTAGTAAAAAGAAAACTTATATGTAATGTTAGTAAAAAGTAGCATAAAAAAGGAGCATAATGTCTTGACTGAAGAAATAATTGCCACACCCAATAAGATTTTTTAGAAAGGTTTGGTTACCAGCCACACTTATTATGTGACCATCAATCCTCAAGAGTAGCAACATAACCACATACAATCTAGGCAATAATTAGTTAGCTTGAGATTGGATGGACATGTTCTGTTCATGTGTCTACAGTGACAGTATCTTATGACATGCTTGCTCTACTTAATTAGTTCTCTGATATTTAGTACTAAGAATAACAATTAAAAATAAAACTTTCTTGCTGAGGATGAATCCATTCTACTATCCTATTTCTAATAGTAATATTTCTCTCTGTGTCTGTGCACAGCTCATGAGTGGTCCTTAATAGTGAACAGCCACAGTTTACACAAACATGTCGACGATGACCACTACCTGTTGATGCACCAGCACTGTCATTACGTCTTTAGAGTATTTGCTTCCAATAAAGCCACAGTCCAGCAAGGTTGACATATTACACCTCAATCTTCAACCTGTTTTAAAAAGTAGTAAGTACATAGTTGTGATTACTTATTGTGTGAATTACGACAGTTATATTATTATAATATGTTATGTTATTAAATAAAACGTACCAAACACGGAGCCATTCAGCGGGTTATAACTAAATTGACCTCAACAAGTTGAAGACGATGTCTCCTTTTTTGAGTTACATTACACAAAGCACCTCACGAAAGGCTCGTCGTCCGTGTGCTCTGCAGATTCGAGTCCGTGGGCATGCCAGGATCAAAATGTAGAGGCGAATCGAGGTCCATTTAGCCAAAATATCACCAGAGAAATCCACGAGAACAATATTAACGATATCAGGAAAACAAAGCGAATGAATTAATTATTTAAATTCCTTCCTCTGAGATTTTATTACATTTATTTGACAGTTTTGACTTTGACACTTGACTTGACACTTATTTTTTTTTTGAGTTAGTTTTGTGTGTAGCCATATACAATATACTTATATTGCACAGCATGGCGCGCATTCGAATTAATTTATTATTGTTTAGAAGTTATAAAAAATACAACTGATTATGAAAATATGTTCTGCACTTATCATTTCATATTTACTTATATGGTATTGGTTTGATTTATGTCGTAATAATTAGTCGTCGTCGTTTTTATAAATTGCAAAAATATTATGCAACTGGCAACTAAATTAAAATGGGATGCAGATGACTTTAAGGCAAAAATAAACTGCTTAAAAACTTATTAAATGATGTTTTTTTCATAAGAAACTTGATACTCCAATATTATTAGTATATTGTTGCAAAAAATAAACTTAATTATTAGTAAAATCATTTTATATAAACTCTCCTGTCCAAAAATGGCCTGAAATGGATACATCAGTTATAGAAACAGCCTTGGGACTATAGCTTCATATGAAACCAATGATATTAAATTGAAACCTAACTCCTTTGATTTTTATTAAAACTTTACTATCTGTCCTATCGTGGTTACGCCCTCGCGGAATGCTCGTTTGTTCAATATGATTTTTCCCCGGGTACCTATAAAGAACCGCCTACGCCAACAAAATAAGGGAATTTTCTAGACGTGGATTAGTGGCCAACCCACTGTCAGATTTTTTAAATCGCCCCTAAGGCCTCATTATTAGATGAAAAACCATATCAAATAAAACAGTTTGTTTTCTCCTCAGCTTCATCTCTTCTATCAGTTCGGGTTCGACATGAACGACGACCAGTACACCAACTACCAAAACCGCAAGGAGCAGCGAGACAGCGACGTCATCAAGGGCTCCTACTCAGTTGTCCACAGTGACGGTTTCGTGCGCACCGTCACATACACCGCTGACCCCAAAGAGGGCTTTAAAGCAGAGGTAGATTTTCCTACCTTTCTTAGTAAAAAAGCGTGCTTTTCAGGTGGTGTGAATGTTAGTGAGGAATTGTCTAAGAAATGAGCAGATCCCGAAAAAGTGCCTGCAATCGTGAGGTAAGCCCTATAGAAGCTTTTTTAAAATGCAAAAGTGTAAATGATGATATCCATTTAAATTTCTAATAGAAAAAGTGAGATAGTGCCACAACATTTTATACAACTTACAGTACCGTAGAGCAATAGAGATCTTATAATTAGGTGATAGCGTAATTAGTACTAAAATAACATATGTAGATAAAAGGCTAGACATAATATAAACGTTTAAGTAAACATTAAACATAGAGAGAAGGTGATATCACGGAAAGACTTCTAGTAGCATTGATATACTGACTGATGAACACATCTATACGGATATCTAATCATTTATTTGTTCGATTGTTGTGACAAGCTTATCAAAAAAGACCAAAAAGGCACCTTAAATATAAATGTCAACAGAATAAAAAAAATCAAAAATATATAAAAAAAAGTTGAAGGAAAAGTCAAAGAAGCGGCAAAGTTTGTTTACGTAAACCACGGATAGGTGGCGTTGTTACTGTTACTAAATCACGCTAACGATTGTATGGCGTAAGGTGTATAAATACAGTCAACCGGATGTTAATAACATGAAGACCTCGATCAATCTTCTCTTCACACTACACTATTATAGGTGCTTATTAATCACTATTTTTTGTAAGGACTGCATAAATGTAGTCCTATAGATAGCAAATGAGTCATTTGAAATGACTAAGACTAACGAAGATAAAAAACCGTACAAGTTCAGACAAGTTGAACTCGCGTGGATAGGTAGGTAGGGTTCCGTCCGTACAACTACTGAGTTGTGGAGTAGTACTGACTACTCCACAGTCATTAATGTCATTATATTGATTTATTATTAATTGATAAACTGCTTACAGTCATTAGTTTTGATTTCAAATTTTCTCAGCAGATAAACACTCAGTGTACCGCAAGAAATTTCGATATAAATGAGTAAAAAAACTTAAATTGTGTCGCGTAACTTCAAACTTGGATAAATCCAATTCCGAGATTTTTTACGATTTTGGTGTCAAAAGAAAAGGAAAAAAATATGCTTTTAAACAATTTTATCAGTTGTGTATAAATCCGCATGGATTTTGAGATATAAGCCGTTAAAATCATAATATTTTATCTAAGTCAGATAGATCCTTGAGACAGATTTTTTCAAATGTAGTTAAGTCCATGAGAGCCAATCAGGTATTTGCGTTTGTTCAACATGGCCGTCAGTCGACGTAAACTCTGCGACAGTAGCACCGTGCACTCCCGCTTTTTATTGTTCCTTTTTTATAATTTAAACAATTTCCATGGATAATACGATTAATATTGTGTCACCAAGTAAAGTCCGCAAGCGGCCTAATATAAATCGTCGCCGTAAGAAAGCGGGAAGAGCGAAAATTTGGTGAGTTTGAAATACCTATACCTATGCGTCGTCTGGAATCCTGAGATGGTACTAGTGTTGTGTTAACCATTATCGATTATTATTATTTTGTTATTCTACTGTTACAGAATAATTTGGATATAATACGTATTAAAAGAATACAATTGCGTAAGCTGACGAAACTCAATCTACAGCTGAGCTAGCAGCAGGTTCTGATGTTAGCATCAAAACAATTTAGATCCATTTGCGACAAATAGGCAAGGTAAAAAAATTGATAGATGGTTGCCCCACGAACTTAACGATCGACAGCGCAACGTACGCGTCGAGACCTGCCTCGCGCTGCTCAATAGGCAAAGAAATGAAGGAATTTTGAACCGAATTGTTACGTGCGATGAAAAATGGATTCTGTTCCACAATCGAAAGCGCTCAGCAAGTTGACAAGATCCTGGTTCAGCACCAAAGCAATGCCCTAAACCAAAAATAACCCGTAAAAAGCTGATGTTCACTGTTTGGTGGTCTAGTGCGGGTGTGATTCACCACAGCTTTTTACAAAACTGATGAGCATTACTGAAGATGTGTACTGTGAAGAACTGGAGACAATGATGGAGAAGCTTGCACATCGGCAACCAGCTTTGGTCAATCGGTCGTCCCCGCTGCTTCTTCACGACAACGCGCGACCCCATACTGCACAACAGACAGTCTCCAAGCTGCAAGAGCTGGGGTTGGAAGCTCTCCCTCATCCGCCATACTCACTAGACCTTGCACCTACCGACTATTACTCTTTCCAAAATTTAGACAACTTTTTAGTGGGTAAAAAATTCAATTCCCGAGAAGCAGTACAAAATGCTTTTGAAGAGTTTGTTGCCTCCCGTCTAGCTGGTTTTTACATTAAGGGCATCAAAAAATTGCCAATGCGTTGGCAAAGTTGCGTCGATTGCATGGGTGATTACTTTGAATAACAGAAATAAAAAAGTTTAAAAAAATTAGTACTTTCACTTATTCCATACAAAACGGCATTTCATAGGTAACCAAATATAAATATCTGTAATTCCTATTTCTGTAAAATAAAATTAGACTTCTTTATTTTGTTTGTGTTAGTTTTATTTAATTAGTTGCTACAAATTTGACTGTTGATGATTTCGCCACTACCACATCCCTAGTTCTAATCGTGTATTTTCAAATTCAGATAAATCCGTATCTATTAAATCAAAATTGTATAAATCCACTTTGAGTTTTTTCAAAGATAGATAAATTGCATTCCATTATATCAAATAAAGGTAAATCCAATCTAAATATAACATTTTTGAAAGAATGAGTGGTTTAAATACTGAAATGGCTAAATAGGATCGTTTTCTTCAATACTGGTGCCATAATAAAAAAAAGACTGCCTTTTAATTCATTAAGTTAAGACTATTAACACTTTTTTTTAAATATCTCCTAACAGGGTAGAGTGGATTTATCCGAATTTGAAGTTAAGCGACACAATTAGCCGACAATCTCCCACAGGTTTTACGACAGCCGGCAGCCCACCGACATTGTTGTGAAGATCCCACGCCGAAGCCACAACTGTAGCAGCAACAGATTGCCCAACCCCAAACCCAACACCACGCTCCACAGCAGATACCCCACGCCCAGCAACGACCCCAGTAGTATTACCGCTACGAGTAGTTTATATCTCTATTTATTATAATTTAGACGTATGGAAACTGTTTTTGCAGTCTTCCTTTTACTTTCATTCACTTACAGACTTATTAGGGTTTTTTAATTTCATTCAACTTCAAATTCACAGTATTATCATCTCCTTCACTCATTGCTACTTCAATATCAACATATTTCTTTAAATTCCTCTTCTTACTGTATTTATTTTTGTCTCTTAGCTCTTCGGTCATCTTTTATTCTATAAAATCATCGTGAAAATAGGGCAAAACCGTTATATAATGCAGGCGCGTTCGCAGCCTTCTATTTGGGGGGGGGGGGGGGTCGGCGAGAAATTTTGGGGGGTCACTAAGAAATTTGGGGGAAGAGGTGTGACAAAATAAGAATAAGTATGTATTCTTCTTTTAATGTGTTTTGTAACTCGTTTGTGTACAAAATTTAATAAATTAATAAATTAAATTAAAATAAATATATTTTATGTGGGATCAAAAGCACTAAGGAGTGTTGATGCAAATAACACACAAAATAACTTTCTACCCCTTTTTAACCGCGATGCCGTTAGAAGAAGAATTTCAATCAACTGTGTTTAAGAATATTTATGCAAAATTTGAAGTAAATTGGATCAAGGAATCACGTTATCTCATACAAACTGCCATCGTTTTTCATCATCTTAGGTGTAGAGTTTTTGAAAATCATCTCTTATCGGATGCCGACATTATACGAAGAATACACCCTGCAAGCTTTAGGTCTTTACGATTAGCGGTTTAGGCTGTGGCTTGATCCATCAGTCAGTCATTTAGGATAAAGCATTTTATATGTAAAGACAAAATGTTAGTAATAAGTCAGTCAAGTCACTCAGATGTCCAAGTAAAGCGATGGCTACTTTACCAGATCGTGTAATGACTTTGGAGGCAACTGGAAAAAACTGTTATTTTATTCGACTCGCTTTCGCATTTAGCCTAAATCGAACAAAATGCCATCAACTTTATAACTATTAATATGATTATTAAGAATATTATGATACATAACTCAAAAATACACCAAAATTTTAAAAATAAAACAAGAACACAACATGAATCTTCCAAATTTTAACTACTCACTGACATTTCCATTTATTTTGATCCGATTAACAGATTTTGACGATTTACATTTTAACAATTTTTATCAGGTTAGAGTTTTTTTACTTTAATTGGCAATGTACATACATGAACTAAAGAAAAAAGCTTGCTAATAATTCCTATTTCAATTTATTCGGGTGTCCTATAAAAAAACAATGGGTTGCACTCCGGGAGTGCCGGCAGAAGTGAAAACATTAACGTTGTGCATTTTTGATGTCTTGGAATCGTTAGGGAATAATTCCGCACGAATTGCTTGAATTATCAGTACCTATTAATTTCTATCTAGTATTTTTACAAAGTACTCTTTCATTTTCTTTCACTATTTCTTCGTCACTTTTTTCATTAATAGATGCACTTTGTTCAATGTCCATATTTTAAATACTTGATATAAACGAATTTTAAGATAAAATTATACTTGACGCTGGCAATATGCAGAGTTTGCGATGCCATAATTGAAGAAAAAAAGTATAGACAGTCGTCAGATGAGCCGTCATCAGCTGTCACCCCTCCGTTTTGGTCTAAGAGCCGGTGAAGATATTCACTCGTTCGGTTGTTACAAGAGTGAAGGTGATATGAAAGAAAATTGATTAAAATTAATTAAATTAAAAATAGCTATGAACACTTTTCGATAGTCAAGTTATCATAGGCATATTATGTTTATAAATTATATTTGGTAAACAATATGTCTCATCGAATTATCAGATCGGTGAAGGTCGATCTTCCTCGTCTCCTCTACTATCTTACGAAATTTTGCGATCAGCACACGTGACCTCGCGCGAGTTTCATAGTTTTTACCCATCACACAAAAAGTGCTCAACGCCGCTAAAGAAGTTTTCACTTCAATAATAATTATATCATCAGAACATAACTGATAACTTCCTAAAAAGTAATACCTGAATCATTTGAAGTTTTGTTCTGTTTTGATATTTAAAACTATCGCAATGCGTTTTACTTATTTGGCATATAGGTAATTAATATATGCTTATTATTATAATATATATTTATTATTATTATATTAAATATTTATTATAACAATATATTTATTTTATATGTTATCTGTATATTGTATATGTATGTATGTAAGTATGTATATTTATGTTCATTTTTATATGTATATTTCTATATATACCTATTATTAATAAATAGTCTTGTTTATTCAATTACTTGTTTTAATTATATATTTTTTTCTCTTTATATAATAAGCATTTTTATAATTTATGTCGTGCCTACCCATAGCTCTCACCATCGCCCAGGGTTGACTGGCAGAGAATGCCATTAGGCATTAAGTTTAACCCTGTAGCCCTTAATTTAAGGTGGTACGAATGTTAAATAAATAAATAAAATAAACATATACCTACATAACTGGTCCAAAGGGCAGTCGATTATTCGCTTCATTGATCTCACATCCTTCGACGGGAAATCCTGAATCGCGGAAAAATGTTTTCGAGTTTTCCGAAGTCAGCTCTCAATTAAATGGTACTTAGTAATTGCAAAATATTTCAAAGTTATTCGAAGAAGTAATAAGTTTTGCTTCAAAAGTTCTAAATGGTTCGTACAGTGATAGCGGTCAAAATGAAATACTTTATGGTTTTCTGAGCCCCAAAAGGAATATGGAAATTTAAAAGGAGTATTTTATTGTGAAGCGCGCATGGCTTGACGGCTAGCGTAGAACGCAAGCGATCTATGCAGTTAAGCCAAACGGGCGCGCGGGCGGTGTGAGATGGGTGACCGCTAGTAGCAAAACATTTCATGCACGTTTCCGTGCTTCGGAGGGCACGTTAAGCCGTGGGTTCCGGTTGTTATCGGTAAATAACAATCGTTATACCTTGTCGGAGGACTAAGGGATGGTTCGAAAACATCTGACAGCGGGTTGGTCACTAACCCGCATCTCTACCAACCCGCATTGGAGCAGCGTGGTGGAGTAAGCTCCAGGGCTCCCCAATAATAAAGGGGTGCCCATTCCCAGCAGTGGGACGCAAAAAAGGGTTGCAGCCATTTTATTGTAACTTAGTCCGCCTGTTTTCTATCACCGTACAATAAGTGATAGACGCCTTAATCAATTCGGTAGTCTGAAGTCCTTACATTGCATCTAGACCTTTACGCTGCCTATTAGTATTATACTTATGTAAGAATATTTTTATTGATTCTACTTTTCTTTCGAACAGTTGAATACAATATTCAAATCCTATTCTTTGTTGCCATTGAGATGAAATAGCCTAGAATACATATGTGTTGTGTCTTCTTTTCATTTTATATTGGTTTCAATAGTAAGACAGAGTAATTTAATTACTCTACAATGTATGCTACTGTAATAACAAACAAGCAATCACAAAGCGTTCAGCGTTAATACGAGTACCACAAATATATAATCCCGTTAGTCGTGAAGAGGTGCGTTCCGAACGAACGAAGCGCCCTCATCTTTATTAAGGGATTTCTTTAATAGAACGCACGGAAAGCAGTGAAACTGTAGTCCACGGTACAAGTCATAAGACAAGAACCGAAAAAATAGATAATAAAGAGAGATTAATAAAGGAAGAAAAGGTTACATTAAAAAAAATCAGAATTATTAGGATTGGTGTTTATTTCTTCCTTGTGACTTTTAGGTTCTAAAGTTTTAGCTCTATGAATTGATAAACTAATTATTTTCTAAGCCAACTCCCAAATCCTATGAGAAGTTACTAATATGTATTATGCTTCGTAAAGCAGTGTTGAGTCTGATTTTTTCCGTCATTAATATATTTGAACTTGAACAGTTTATTAGTAGTACCTGACGCCCGAGCGTTGCTCGGATAAAAACAATTGATTTTCTTGGTTTATTTTTAAGCAATTCATTGACTTAGTGTACTTAACAAAGCCTTTTAAAATACCTAGCTCCCAATTTAAAAAAAAATTGTCACAAAAAATAAAGAACGCAATTTTCCTACTTGAGATTTGAACCCGGGTCTCTAGCTCCGTAGTCAGTTTTCGTTACCATTCGACCAAGAAAGCTTTAATTCCATTGACGAAATTTTCATAGAGGTCTTTCACATCGACATTGTCATTTGTTTGAAGGGCGGATTGACGGTTGACATGTGACGTCTTTCTACGCTACAATATTATTAATATTTTCCAATAGATGTCAGTAAGAGTAATTTTATATTTAACGGCATAAACATTAAATAAATCGACAATAAATTTGTGGATCGATTTATCATCCCCGAAACCAGGGTACTAAATTTCATCAAAATCTTTGGAGCCGTTTCCGAGATTCAAAAAATATATTTAGATATATACAAGTAATTGCTCGTTTAAAGGTATTAGATAGAATACTAAGTTTGTGGTTTATCAAAATGCATAAATCGATTGCTAACTCAAATACGTCATACAATGGTTTGTCGTGTTCATTCATTACATAATAATATGTACCCCCAGATCTACACCCAGTCTGTTTCTGAACATATTCTACATTTTCTGCGCTCTATATTCCTGTTTAGGTTAGTAATTTGCAGTATTTCGTTACATCTCGTGTACTTAATATTCAAACCGATTACTGCTTACAACTTAAATCGTGTTCAGTACAGAGTAATGTCGGAACATGGCCTCAATTATTAAGCAATGCAATCGCTACGGCACCTCAACCCTAACGTAAATACTTGATTCCTAGTATTTGGGTCAGGGAGCGCGGGAACGGGCCTCGTACTGTCCTACTGCCCAAATTATTTAGTAATGGACTTTGGTGACGACATTTCATTTCAACGCACCTGTGATCGGAATTTAGGACCCAAATGTTTTGAATCCCTTAAGAGCTGGTGTTTTGAAAAATCGTCACATCAGATCATCGTCACGTCAAATGCTCAGCCAACAGCAATTTATCAATAGGAAGTGTTTTTAACACGCTTTTATTAACTTGACCTGTATGTATGTAATGGAATCTTTTAACTTCAATTTCACTTACTTCCAGGAGTCTGATTAACTTGAAAATTTGCACAGGGGTCAAGGGCCGATGACAATACAATATTCTCATAACTTTATATTAAAGTCCTTACTAAGATCATCAGGATAAAAAAATATACGAGGGGCGGCTGATAAGTTCGTGGCCTAAGGTACTTAATGAAACAAATATAAAGTTTTATATTTTTAACACGTCTAAGCGTCTGATTAACATGAAAATTTGCCAAGGACCGATGACAATGCAATAATATGAAAATAAAAATCCAACTAAAAAATTAAAAATACATTTTCTTCTTATTTTTTACTTTTTAGTTCGTATTTTCACAAAAGCGTGTTTTTTAGTTTTTTAAACTACATTATTTATTTTACCAAATATTTTGGTAAAATTGGATCGTATTTTGAATTTCTCTTTAACATATTATTAACCCTTAATCACTCGCGCTAAAATACTTGCATTGATACTCGCGCGGGGTCCCAGAGACCCCAAACACAAATGGGCTGAAAATTAAAGTAAACGACAATATTATGAAAATCAACTTTATTAAACTTTAAAAAGGATCAATGCTAATGAGAACAAGTTTATTAGAATTTGGCAAATGGCTTGTCTTAAAACATAAACAAGTCTTCGTAAAATATACTTAAGAATTACTACATTCATCAAAAATATTTTTTAAATGACCACTACAAATATGTTTATTGCATTTCATGCACACAACTGATGTTTTGCGATCTTTGATCTTGGGCAAATCTCACACCGCAAGCGCTTTTTGGAAATTTTGGATACTCCACTTGTACCAGGCGTAGCAAGATCGTCATTTTTTTGAAGACGCCGTTCTAGTCCTTTTGGCAATGTTGGAATTTACGCTCTTGTTTGTCGAAAAGATTTTGACAAAAAACTGCTAATTGCTTCAAGTAATCACGGCGAATGATTTTGGAATGTGTGTTCAAAATAGAATCAACAATTTCTGTATCAAAAAATATCAATAACGATTCTAAAATATCAGTGACTTCTTTTGTTGCTGCTTTGGTACCCGACAATTCAGTAATTAAATTATGAGTGCGAGCTCGAACGATTTGGCGTGGCGTATTAGCCGTTTCAAACATTTGGTTTCTTTGTCTTTCCCAATAAAATAATTAGATGGTACATCTGATTCTTCCCAAGCGCTTGAATCAGATGATGACCCGGTGCTGCTCGAAACTTGGTCGTTTTGTTCAAGTTGCGACGTTTACTTCTTCATCAGAACAGCTACAATTGTCAGAGTTATTATCTTCTTCACCTTCCAATTATAAAAGAATATCATCATCCTTGAGCCGACTCACTGTCTGTAAGTAAAAGTAAATAAATGTAAAAAACGCATGAGTTAAATGTATGAAATAGATAAAAATGTAAAACTAATATTTTGTCGCGAATAAATCAAAGATTATCAATATATACGACTATAGTGTAATGATAGTGCGTAAATATTGAAAATATACTGAGAAAATAAAGTGTTTTAAAATAAAAAACCGTAAAATAAACTTACATTTACGCTCGCGTGGGGTCAGGTTGACCCCAGCACTATCACAGAGACGCGACCACTCACCGCCGCTGCTCGCCAGCAACGGAAGTTATAGGAGCGGGTGAGTTAGAAAGCTACCTGGACTGATTTGTTTACAACTTGTTATCTGTAAAAGTTATACACTTGTAAATGCCGTCTGGGGTCAGATTGACCCCACGCGAGTGATTAAGGGTTAAGCTCAGAGCATAGTGTTTAATTTCTCTATGGCTCAGAGTTTTGACGCTATCACTTGTATTGAATGTTAAGTTTAATTCGCTGAACTGGTTTGTACTTATCTCTTTTAAATTGATAAGAGCTGAATTTTCAAACCTGGGATATAGTAATTGGTCAGTTAATATTATTGTTATTCTTATCGTATGTCATAAGAGTAACAAAGACATTGCTTACATTTATTCGACGAATATTTTTATCCAACGATTGTAAAATCGGTCCTAATTCTATAAAATAATCTAACATAATGCGTGCAATGAAAATAATGTGTCCATGTCATATCTTATAACCTTTAATAGATGATCTCCAGGTACTGTTCACTTCCCTTCCGCCTCAAATTATTTAGTGATGGATCTCGACGACACATTTCATTCAACCGCACCTGTGGTCGGAATTCGGGACCCATAAATGTTTTCAACCCCTCGGGTGCAGGCGTTCTGAACGGTTGTAGGTCACGTTTGGTATCACTTCCTTGTGTCGTAATTCATGTGTTTGATCGTTCCTCGCATGAACATAGATGTGTCTAGTGAATTTTGAACGTCGAATCTTTTTCAGTTTTACTGTCAACCACGCGACGAGTATTTGGACTGTTGGAAGCCCATGGAAGGCTCATGAGTGGCCACTTTAAGAGTAGTGCGGTTTATATTGGTGTCGAATGCTTTAATGCAAACGGTTCGTTAAATAAATGCCAGAGACTAAAATTTTAAGAAGTAGAAAAGATTTGATTTTGATATTTACGGATGTGCTTCAAGGTATAAGTTTCGATTTTATAATTTTTTTTTATCTTTATTTTATGACGGAGTTTTGTCACACAGTGACCATGTCACTCCCGTTATTATAATTTACAAATTAACTCACTAAGAATTTACCTACCTTAATATTATTTTTATTTATTTATTTATATCTGTGAAACACTTTAAAATAAGAGTCACAAAGGGTAAAACTTAATGCCAATTTGCATTGTCTACCAGTCCACCCTGGGTGATGTTGAGAATGCGAGGTAGGCCTTAGTAGTCAACAGGCTATTACAAAGAAAAAATGTGATATAACGTCCTACAGTTCATGATATAACGTGCATACGAGCATTCTAATATATACATGTTTTGTGAGATTATTTGCAAATTATTGTGTATTATTAATGATAATCGAATAATTACAAAACACTAACGCGAAAATATGTCAAACTAGCTTTCTGTTATGTGCTTGTGTACTTCTCATCCGTATGTATGTACATAGGTCTCCTCTCGTAATAAGGACAGATTCAGGCGATAGTTTTCCACGCTGACAAAGTGCGGACGGACATCTAAAATAACTTCATCATCGTCAGCCTACATCAGTCCACTCCATGTCATAGCCTATGAGCTCGAAGATAGGACTCACAATCTTCAACAACAATCGGTGACTCACAAACTCACAAGTAACCTTACAAAGGCAGTCTGTTTATAGGAAAATGCTCAACCATCATCATGTCATATCATAAACTGTAGCAAACTACCTCTAGGCATCGTTTCCATTCTTCATTACTTTCGATTACCCAGTAATAACTATATAATAAGTCGTAACTCCATGATGAAATCCTCTGCTAGGACGTATTCGACGGTTTTGTTGCTCGTTATCTGGTAATTTAGACTTGAGTGACCAGACGAGGTACTTATCTAAATGTGTATTTTGACTTAGACCTATCTATTGTGATCAATACCCAGTTATGCGTCACATATTATGTATAAAAATCGTTAAACAGTACTTACGTACCTACTCTAAGTATGTTATGAACTATGTTATTATGTTTCAATCTAATCGCATCAATAACTAATCTTCGATAAAATACACAAGTCTCGCACGCAGTTGTTGCTATTAAATGCTCTCTTAGTCACGGTAAGTTTGAATCGCGCAGTTTAACAAAATGGGGGCGCGCATGGTTTTACGATAGATAGCTACTAGCTACATGTAAATTCCTCCGTGTTTTGAAGTCAAGCCATCTTTCGCGGTTGTTATCGAAAGATTGTTGTCGGTAAACATATGGGCAGTTTTAATTGAAAACATCCAACTGTCGGTTAATTTCGTACTAGATACACCGGGATGGTAAAAAAGGCTCCAGAGAGACCGTCAGTGGTCAGTAGTTGAACACAAAATGGCGAACAGCCAGCCAACATACTGATTTATATTTTTAAAGGATTTTGGGACTTTAAAAAAAAGCAACAAAATAATTTTTAAGTATTTATTTCAAAAATTTAAAATCACTACTAAAATCATTTTTATATTCCTTAATCAAACATTACATACAGTATCTATTTGGTTCAAAACTATTTATATGACTAATATTAAAAAAAAACTCTTTGTTGAAATATAAAGCATTTCTATTACTTCTTAAAATAAATCTCTCTATACAGACTGGACAATAAAATTAAAATTATACATGTATAGGTGTTCAGATCACAACGTTGTAAACATTGTTGACCATAATATTATAAAAAGTTGACTAAGTTTATAAATAATTTTGAAATATTTTTGATACATGACGTTTAAAATCATTCATATACAAACATTTGTTATAATTTTAACAACTTTGATTCCAAAACATTCACTTTCATAAATACGCCATTATAAAGTAAAAATAAAAAAAGAACTTTACAGTTTGCGTAAATTATATAATATGACCCTACAATTTAAAATCATACTTCCGTAAAAAATTAAAACTAAAGCAATAAACGCCAGCTGGCACATAAATCAGTGAGAAATTGGCAACTTTGCCAATTCTTTGTCCGTGAGCGCTCAGTGAATCATTATAATACAACTAAATTGCACACCAGGCTTGCAAAGGCATTATAAACTGCAATACTACATTGAAAAATAAAAGTACATTAAAATTAAAATCAGTCTAATTGGTAAAACATCGCCTTTCAACAACGGTCGCACAGTCAATCCTCGACATTTCCCTAAAAATCCGGGACAAACTAACCAACATATTCGAGTCGTTATTCCTACAGATCCACAGATTCAAAATATTCTCCGTCGGAGAACAAGTATTGGAGAAGTAATAGTAATAGGACGTTATCTTCAATTTCTCGGCGAGAAGCCTCCAATCGTTGCCCTTAGATGTCTGACCGTCTAAAAGCTTGCAAAGTATTATTCTATCCGATTTCGTCAACGCATTAATTCTATAGTAATTATTGTCCAAGTTAAAATTACTCCTCACCATTCCATTTCTATAAACGAAATCGTAGCGGCCCTCTTTTTTGGATAGCGACGAATAATTAAACGGATTTTCCAGGATATTAAAACCGTAACCAAACTCGACGCCCGAGTAGCTAAAACGCTTGTTACAGTTAAAATTCGAATTAAAATCGTTCGTTTTCAGATTGAAACTAACGGAGTTGGTTTGTTTTTGCTTTTGGTACACCGACAGATTCAGTTCCAAACTGTTAATTGCATCGACTTGCTGCACAACGAAACCGCAATGCATCGACCTAAAAGCCATATTCCAGATTTTCGAGTACGGTATCTCTTGATATTTTCCGCCCGATTGTATCTTCCAGCCGGTTCCGATGTCCCTAATACTAAAACACAAATCCGAACAGCTCTCTTGAAAGCAAATCGTTTTGGGATCGCATAGCAAAAAACCACCAGATCGTCTTTCGCTCTCCAAGCAGTCGTAAAATGAGTACGGAGTATCATTAAACACATGAACGTTCAAATTATAGGTGCCGTCGTCCAATTTCTTAGTGAGAAACAACGCGAGCTTCAACGATTTAGCGTCTAGACCATTAAAACTTCTGCCGATTAAAACAAAGTCGCTCAAGAATTCACACACGAGGTAAACTTTGGCCGGATCGACTTGCGCAAATATTGGGGTGCCTGGCGTTTCCTGGCCTAGAGTCAAAACTTTCCTCCATTCCCTCGAGTTAATCTCCTCGGGCTTCTGGTGGATCGATAGAAGCCAGCTGCCATTTTTCAGGGATGCACAGTGCGGGAAGCAAAGGATCACTCCTTTGCGGAAATGGAAGTTTTTCGGGCCACATCTGACGACCGGGCTTAGTTGAGTTTCACCTGAAACAAAAACACAGAGCTCTATTCCAATTCCTCTGTCCAAACATTCCTGTGAACAACCAGCCGGCGCACTTGTGGAAACATAACTTTAAATGAAATGCCAGTTGGAGTTAGTTTCCACCAATTGTAAAGAAGTTTTGTATTTTTAATGCTGCAAAACGTCAAAATAGTCATGCAATATACGAAAGTGTGTTTTATATCTTTTAAATTAGAATTCTGAAAATGAAATTTTGTACAGAAATAAATTTACACATTCATATTTAATTAGTTTACCTTTTTAAACAATCTTACTTTACTGATTAAAAGTAAATATCAGAGTAATTAAATTTCTTAGAACTAAATATTTGAACCTTTTCCCATATTTGTAAACGCATTTAATTTATAATCTGTTGTTTATGGTGCAGTTTAAATAAATAAATAAACAGTTTTTATTTAAATAGGGTAATTATTATAATCTAATTGATTTTGTAATCTAACAGTTAAGAATTTCTTACACTTATATGTACCTACAAACTTGTTACGACACAAAATTGGTTTAACTTTAGAGCAATCTACATTATAGGTTACCACAGCCCAGTATATTTACAATTCAGGTCAAACAGACGAGTAACTGTATTTCGGAACTTGGGTCAATTTCAAAACTGTGTCGACAATTTCCTAATAGGCAAGTTTAATTTCTTTGACAAGTTTATACCAAGTCTTCTAAAGTTCTCTTTAAACAAGAAGTAAAGTGGGAATGAGAACAAAGACGTTACTCCCTAAAAGATTTACATAATGATGCAATAATTGACGAGAAAGACATTGAAATATGTATTAGAACGAAAAACAAGTAAACAAATATATCTAATTTTGCGAATAAGAAAGGAATTTAGAACGAAAAAAAATTATTTGTTATTATTTCCCATTTATATAATAATATTAAAGAGGTATTTAGAAAGTGTAGAAAGTAAAGTGGTGTTGTATTAGAAAATATCACAAACATTAACATTGAACTAATGACTAACATAACATTGAACTAATGCCGCTGTTTCAATTTTTTCAGGGATTTTTATTTTTACAACTATAAGTCAGGCAGAAGGGTTAATAGATGTGTATTATATCTGACCTTCTTGCAGCAACGGCCGATTCCATTCGTCATCTGTGACCTCAACGGAGAACAGCTCTTCTCCCTTATCCACCACTCCCTCAGGAACATACAGTCTAACCCCGCATTTTTCCAAATTCAGCCACTCGCCGTCACTACCAACAATTTTCGAAGTAGTAGTCTCCATGTACTGGCAATTTAGAAATTTTGAATCGACCGATGCGTTGTTCTTCAATGATGGTGACATTTCTACACTTTCATTGCCGTACGACGACCCCGCTGGAAAAACACTATTATCAGCATTGGATTTAGTATTTAAGAAGTTTTCAGCTTTACACCAAGCACTATCAAGGCAGACCGGCAGTCAGTGATGCAAATATGTTACGGTAAGCAATAACATTCTTGTGACTCTTAAATATTCAGTATGGTTGGAGTGTATTTGTTTTTGAATTTGAAATTATCTTGAGCAAATTCTTCTTAATTTTTAACCAATATCAACAAAAAGCAGGAGTTCTGAACACGGCTGTTATGAGTTTTTATATATTTCATATAGTCAACCAATTTTATAATTTCTTTATATCTAATGTCGTAATTTTGGGTAAGTTGTCTATAATAATATTATAAAGAGGTAAGATTTGTATTTTTGTATGTTTGTAATGAATAAACTCAAAAACTACTGTTCCGTTTTCAAAAATTCTTACACCATTAGAAAGCTACATTCACGCTGAGTAACATAGGTTACTTTTAACCGCGGGAAAATGCTTCATTCCTACGTGAAAATGGGTAATAGGGTCAACGCGGTTGAAGCAACTGGCTAAACGCCTATGATTTTAATCTAGTAATGAAGCCTGGAATAGCACATAGGCTATTTTTTATCCTACGGAGATCCATTAAACGTGTCCACGCGGGCGAAGCCGCTGGCGGAAGGCTAGTTTTTTTATAGGTAGAGCAATTTAATTGATGCTTTCAAATTTTGATTCAGTATGTCGTCAAGATCATAGACTACGAGTAGCATATACTACCGTAAAGATCGTCTTATAAAAATCGCAAATAAATTGTTCGTCTGTTCATCCTGTTCGTCCAGGATCTTGAATGATTTATTTGAAGTTCGAAAATGTTTTTGTGTGTGAGCCATTTTCAACTACTAATTTTTGTGTTAGGTACAGTATATTTTTTTATTTTTACTTTTAGGATTTAATTTTAATACTAATTTCGTTACACAATTTTGTGTCACTGACTCTCAGTAAGCCGTAGATGACGTGAAGGACTCACAGGTCAAAAAGCAGCTAGAGTCAGACCGATCTGACTCCGCGTTATCCTTGCAAGCGTAATTCCGTTCTGTTCGCTCGGTTCTTACCTCGTGATCAATTGGGGCGATGTAGCTGGAAAAAATTATCATTTTAGATATAGCTATCTACTCAATAAACCGAAAAATATTTATAAACAAATAAATAAAATAGTACGGCAAGAGAAAAGTAAGCATCGTTCATCGGAGATAGACAAAAAAGTAGTGCAAAGAGGTATGCTTTACACTAGGATCCAATGAAAAAGAAGATGAACAAAAAGATCAGAATAGAAAAAGATGAATACAATAAAGAAGTTAAAGAGGCAAAAAAATACGAGTGAGAGCTAAAACGACGTACCTATATGTAAGTGGTATTGGTAGATTAATTACTCAATTATTCGTTTGAATTATGACAGTGGAAACCATTATGTAAAATAAACTACCTGCAACCCAGCCAAATCAGTATCAACTATCAATTACAAATTAATTGAAATGTTTCATATCTGATACCTCTGGTTAGTTCCCGCAATCACTTTCAAACGGATATAACATAACAATTGATATAAACATGATATGCACGCGTGAATTTTAATATATTAATGGACTTTTAGGCCTTTGTTTCAACACGAACGAGTTAAGGAAAACTATCAAATTTTATTCCACATAATGACATTGAAATAAAAATAAGGACAAGAATATTGTAAATAGATAAAGCTTAATATATAAATGATAAAGGTAATCGCAAACAAATAAACGTAATAAAATTTTGTAACTAAGCAAGCAAGTTAATTATAATAAATAATAATCATTTATCCTTTTGCTAGACCATAAGCACAAGGCGCTATTTGTATTAAGCCATAAGTAAGCCAGAAAGCTATAGAACATTTACATTTACATTACATCGCATACAATGAGACGGGTGGTTGATGAATCATATCAGATGTCACTGTACAATTATTTGGATTAAAATACGATTCATTCGTTAATATAATGGATATCCCAACAAAGAGCGAAACAACACCAATCAATTAATTAATGGCCCAATATGATTCATAAAATTATTTATCCATCAAAAGTTAATTATTTTACCTGTTTGCCAACTGCGGTACTTCATATAAGTGCTCATGACGATTGCTATTAGGCACACTAGCTTGTCTATGTGTTCGTCTCGAATCCATAGTTTGGAATTCTTCGTGTATAGTCAAATCGGGTTGGTTAGTTAAAGTCCGTTTTATCACATTTCCAAAATAATTTGTACCTACAAAAATATAATATTTATTATTAATAGTAATGTTTGCCATTAAAATGTTATATTTGCTTTAAACGTAGTTGTAGTTTTACCTGGTGGAGGCTTAACATACGGAGAATTTTCGGCCAATTTAAACTTCATATACTTTATTCCCAATATAACAACAACAATAAATATCAAAAATGCAATTGACAACGCTATCAATAATGGCCAATATGATGATCCTGAAAATGTACGGAAAGGTTAATATATCACAGGAATGAGTAAAAAGTAAGATTAAGGAAGAGTTGTAAAAGAACTTTGATATGTTCAGCTCTTTTATTGCTTATGTTACCAGTCAAACCCGATTTTAGGATAACCTAGTTTTTCCTAAGCTAAACTAGTTTATATCGGTATATTTTATTCAGTTTATGTAGTAACTTCAGTTTTCTAGGTATTCTTTAATGTTTACACTAGGCCATACTAGTTTATCCTGGATTGAGTTATATATAAGGATCAACTAGTTTGGCCTAACCTATACTGGTTTAGCCTATCGGGCTTAGAACGAACTAGTTTGGACTAGGCGAAACTAGTTTATCCTATCGCGTATATGAAGAACTAGTTTAGCCTAGGAAAAACTAGTTTATCCTAAAATCGGGTTTGGTATCACTTACCTATACCTATATTACCACTGAAAAATAAAAATTAGTAAAAGTGACAAAAAATGACTGACGTGCTTTTTGTACATAAACAGCGTGGCCAAATTAAAGTGTATTAAACGAATAAAAGATTATTTCAATAATTAAAATAATTAGACAATAAACCAAATCAATCAAAAATTACCATCATGCATAATATCCGACTTAGAAGTCCTAACGCATAGTGGACATTGGGCTACTTGGTAGTCCTTCCCCAAGCAAGCGGTGCTTGTGACACATCTTCGTCTTCTCGTTTGAAGACAATCGGAATCACATCTTGACCACTCGGACCATTGGGACCATCGACCTGAAATTTTTCTTTACCATTAGGATGTTAATCGCTGATATGATTGTACGTATACGACATTGTAGTAATAATTCCTTTACGGACCCAAAATCAAATAAATTTTTCAAATTATTTGTTGCTATTTATTTTTCTGTGACTGCAACGATATTTTTTAATTTTTTTAGTCATGTATAAGAATAATAATAATATTTTTCATCAAATCCTATAACCATAAACAAAAAATTGCTAACATACCTAAAAGGATATCTGATGATTCGTCAGCTAATTCATCTATACTATCCACATAAACATCTGAAACAAAATATTTCGTCAAAAATATATTACATTCCATGAATTAATTAAACAAAGTATGAATTAATTAAACAAAGTAAGACAAAAAAAGTAATTAAAACAAAATTGAATTTACCCAAGTCACAGTCCAAACACTCCTGCGTCTTTTGCACACTAGGGCCCACACAAGGCTGCCCTCCATTCAGAGGCCTAGGTGCTGTACATGTCCTTACCCTCCTTCTTCCAGGCCTCCCTTCACGATGTTCCCTGACTTGCCCAGAACAGAAACAATCGGTCCAACTGGACCACGCGGTCCATCCTCCATTGACTACAAATATAAAGTTACAAATTAAAACTTTTTAAACAAACCGTACAAAACAGCAACACAAAAGAGTAAAGGATGACCTAATTCAAATTTCAATTGAAAAATATACGATATATAAGATACAAAAAGGAAGCAATGAAAGAGTAACTTTACAGATTTTCTGCTACTTTCATATAAAATTTATTCACTGCCAGGTTTTATTATTTTAGGCGTAATAAAATCTGAGTGTGAATACGTATCTATTGTTTATGAGTAATCCAAAAGTAGATATAATAGTAAAAATGGATAAAATACTCGTTGTTGCAAGAGAAATGTAGACAGTCAGCATAGATTTTATACCTACTAAGTATATTATGTAGTCTGAATTTTATTACATCGTTATTTTTGTAATGGATTGTATACGTTACATGCCTTATAGGAAAATTGCTGAATGCATACGCATGGAATATATTTACATTTGCGCGTGTGTAGTTTTTTGTGAAATATAATAAAAATATGCAAAATATCAGATCCAGGAAGATCTTATTTCAGGCATTATTGTGAACATTATTTTCATCTTACATAGAATCCAATAACAATTGACAGTAAATCGACACTACGTGGAAAGTTAATAACATTATGTGTTTTTACTGACTGTTTTTCTGCATTACATGCCAAACAAATAACAAACCGGCAGATTCTAGTTAATCATATCATAACTTAAAAATAATCAAACCTAATTCAAATTATCCAAAATCACTTAATGTCAAAAGCAAACACAGTTGTAAATTCAAAGACAAAATATCCACACTAAGTATCATTGAATAGAAATGGAATACAATATCCTTATTCAAAACAATAATAAATGTTAAAAACAGATCTATTTTAGATGTACGGATAACTCTTAACACATAATAAATTTAAAAGCAAACTTATTATAGAAACACGGATATCTCTTAACATAGAGCTGAAAATGCAAAACAAAATGTCCACAATAACCTAGATTGAAGCACAATAGAATTTCCCCACTCACCGAACACTGTGAGAAGGGCCGGCTCGGACATGCGCTTACCAGCCAAGTTCTCGGCGACGCAGGTGTAGTTCGCCATGTCCTGGAAATTGCTTTAGGTATAGAGAACGTCTTTATTTACGTGAAATGAAAGACAAAAATTCGTTTCCATGCCTGGCTTTGAGTAAATAAAATTATAACAATAAAAAAATAGAAAGCTAAATTTAATTATTAAAATTATTATTTGGAACATTCGCTTGCCAGCCAAGTTCTCGGCTACGCAGGTGAAGTTCGCCATGGCCTGGAAATGGCTTTAGGTATAAATAAGTAAGAGGAAGTCTCTACACATGAAAAGAGAGACGGAAATTTACTCAGTATTTTGTCTTTTGGGCAGAAAATTATTACATATAACATGCGCTTGCCGGTCAAGTTCATGGCAAAGCAGATGTAGTTGACCATGTCCTAAAATCGCTTTAGATATTGAAAACTCCTTTACATGTTACATGTGATAGGAGAAACTAAAATAAATTATTTAAAAAAAGCAACAATAGGTAATGAGAATCTCTAGTGATACTAGATCACGAATCATAGCAAAGACAAATAAGAGCGTTTGTATCTGACATGGAGTCGCATTTACTCTTAATTCATCAAGATGAAGCATTGTGTTTTTAATTCAAATAAACTCTTTGTTTTAAGTACGATCATTATTATTTTAATTTTCTTTTATTGGACACGCTTCCTTCTGTTGTAATAAAAATATAGTTATTTTATTAGACACTTTATCTACTATTAATTTTCTTATCTATAAAAATATCAAAAAAACAACCTAACAATCGGTTTCTATTTCAATTCTCAGGGACGCAGGTGTTGTTCGGCATTCCCTAAAATAGATTTAAGTCTAGACAAGAATACATTGAATGAGATTTATTACTAGAAGAGAACAAATCTGCCAGAATTTCCACACTTATATAACATTTTCTATTGAGGTAACACATTTAATAGTAAATGAATCGTTACTGAAAACCCATAGTGATTATAGTAGATCTGATTTCGCAATTACATAAAAGTATATTTAATGTAGTTAAAAGAAAATTTTAAAGTGTAATAAGTACATAATAATATCTTTAAAGAAGTAAAAAATTTACAGTTTTGAGAAAATGTATTGAAAACTGAAACATTTTATATACTTGTATTTTATACATTTTTGAATAAACGCATCAGAAATCTTCGGCAATTTATGATAAACTATTACAACTGGTACTAAACATAAGCAAAAACTAACATCCTTCGTTGCGTATTACGATAATATAATCACGTTAGAGATACAATTTCAGCGATAATTCATAGATGTTTCATAATAATTGGAATAAAAGTATCTGAATGTTGAAACAACGACAACGGAAGACTTATGAACTTACCAATAAAGAAGCCTGTTTAATAAGCAAGTCCCCTTCCTTAGATATCTGTACATTATCATCTACGACCACTGGAGCGCCATTCTTGAGCCAGTACAGTTGCGCGAAAGGCGCCGCTGGTGGTGGCTCACATCGAAATGTTACTGGAGTATACTGCTTCACTAATTGGGACTGGGGCGCCACTGAGAAATGCTTTTTGATATCTACAAAAATGTTTTATTAATTATATAATTATTTAATGACATAACCTTACACTCTATATTCATGACGCCATTCTTTAGGGATCTGTTTTGTATCTTATATACATACACCTAATGTAATATTATATCTATATCATATTAGAATTTGGAGTCTTAAAAATATCATTCTCTAATAGCCAATTCATTGACATCTGCCGAAACATGACTGGCTTACTATATCAGTGCCATAATAAAGAAACGTTTATTTCAATGCATACATAGGAGTCTTATTTACAAACTTTAAACTTCCTAACAAAACATCAATTTTCAGACCTGATCATTAAAAGATTTTTTATGTTTATATCTTTATTAGACTAGCTTACCTTTCAACTTTTTAGTAACTATCCCATTCCTATTCCTTGTATTAGTTTTCGTATTTTTCAACAGTACTTACAGGCAAGTTCAATCGTAGCTGGTTGACTCCTTATCTGTCCTCGGCTGGTCCAAGCGTAGCAAGAACATTGGTACTTTTCGCTCCCAAAATATTCTTCCACCTGTTCTCTATTTACTTTATATTCTCCCTCAATTATCCGGACCCCAGTTTGCGGATCCACAAACTCGAAGTTTAGCGCGTGTGTTTTTATACCATTGCATTTGAAATACACCTACAAGTATTATTTAAGTTTAAAAACAAGGATCTGATAATAAATAAGTTATTACTCTTTTGTTACGTTATTTAAAAGGTCACATTAAACAAAAATTAATGTTACTGACTTTATAATTAAGTAACTTGTTATGATAATAAATAAAAATGATTAGAACACAATTAATATAAAGATTAAAGCAATGGTAGATGAAATCATATGATTATTTAAAAACAACAAAATAGTTTTATTACTTACTTCTAAAGCATTCGCCGCCCGACATTTTAATGTCGCCGCTTTGTTCTTAACTACATAAGTATTTTCCGGCTCGAATAAAAATATGGGTAAATTATCTTTGGTAGTATGAATAGGAATTTTATCATCTATTGGTAAAACTTCCCCATCATCACCTTTGATTGTTTGTGGAGAATCTGGTGAATCTTTGTAATTAGTTTCTTTGGTTTCATAATCGTAATCTAAATAAGAATGTTCCTCATCTTCGTCTTCTTCTTCATCAGTTTCTTCGTTCGTAAAAACACGAGGCAAAAGGTAATCTTTGGGTTCATTTTTGGAGTGAGAAACAAGGAATT
Organism: Pyrgus malvae; assembly: GCA_911387765.1. Lineage (NCBI taxonomy): Eukaryota > Metazoa > Arthropoda > Insecta > Lepidoptera > Hesperiidae > Pyrgus > Pyrgus malvae. The sequence goes on from OU426951.1 coordinate 6,866,596, forward strand.
CTAATGGTTTATCATCTTTGATATCCGTTTCAAGTGGATTGTCATCTGGTTGATGTACATCTAAAAATTATATAATTATTTTAAAATACTATCTGTTTAATTGTGATTGAAGATTTTTTTTAATTATCTACAGTACAGTATGAATACTTAATATACGTCTTTGTTAATATCTTATTTTTTACTTCAATCACTGATGCACATTTTTTACAAAAATTAAACGTATACTACAAGTAAAACATATTTTACATACATAAAGAAAACTAGTTATCGTAATAGAATCGATAACTTCCACGTTTGCAGTTAATAGTTTCATAAGTAAATGGTTCCAAAAATATACAAACTTACAATGTAATCACAATGTAAGCCAGTAAATAATTATCAGCTTTTAAATTCAATAAGATTTTAAATTATTTTATGGAAACTCGCCATTTATAAATTAATCAAATTTTGAAAATTATTTAATCTTGACCAAAAAATTTTACTAACGAACGAAGGGATCTTCTTATTTTCTTTTATATTAGATGTCCTGTCAACTGATAGCTTCATTGTTTTTCATGGACACTGGTCTACATTCGAAAGTTTAGAGGGAATAGACCCATGGCTATTCCATGCAACTTTTCCAAGGCATGTAATGTAATGTGCATGCTTTCGAAAAGTTCAGTCTCAGTCATGCACGGAAATGGAGAAAACATCGTAATGAAAAATATTATTTTACTTTGGAGCAGCGATAAAGACAGTTAAAGATATTATGTAATAAAATATAATAGCTTCCTAAGAAAAATACATATCAATATAAAACACTTACGTTTTATTCCGTCCTCCACCTTTACACATAATGCCAATGGAATTTGAACTATGAAGACGCAAGTCCAAAAAATCACATCCATTTATACACTTAATTTGCCCGGTAAGTACTAAAATATCGGCAATATTTTTAACGACACCATTTTTATCCATAACTGCGTTCTAATGCCTACATTTTTTTAATAATTTTCGACACTTTTAAGCTTTACACTTTTAAACACGAATATTATTTTTAAATTCGGTCATCTCAACTAGAAACTTAGTTTTATTTCACCGGATAAAAATATTGTTCTAAAGTGACGTACGTAAAAGTTTTTGTCTTTAGCTTAGGGATCGATAGGGGTGACTCGTACCGCGGTTGAATGTCAACTGCGAAATAGGGGATGAATGAGCGAAGTCCTGTGTAAAAGAAAAGTTTTGTACGCATGCGCCAACCCTTTCGCTTCAAGTAATATAATGTTAAGTACTTACTTACTTGTTATACCATATATACCATTGACCAACATTTAAAAAATACGTTCCGCTTCACCAAAAAATGTGGTAAGACTCTATATCAAGTGTTTTTTTTATTTTTATTTCAGCCCATGCAAGCCTATTTGAGGTCCTATGCAATAGGGTCTTGGCCAATATTTTCAAGAAGATATCGAAATGCTTGAAAAACAGGATAATTGTTAATTCAGTTACATACATGATTTTTACTGCTGCTTAAATCAATTAAAATTTAGTCAATTGACTTATATGGTTTGTGACGTCACAAGCCATTTTCTCGTACAAAATTTATGAAGATGTCACGTTTTGACAACTCATTAAAAGTTTCTCATCTTTAGTAGGTGGTAGAACTATTATGGTTCGCCCGGGGAAGTACCACCGCTGCACCCACTTCTGTCGTGAACCTATTCTGTTGTGTTTCGGTGGAAAGGTGCAGTTGCCGGCCACACTTATATGAGGCGACCACCAGCCTCCGGAGTAGCAGCGCAACTGCATACGATCTCAGACAAGACTTACCTATGCTTGCTTGAGGTTGTATGCATATGTCACTCAACACCACGTGGCCTGCATGCTCGTCTGCTACTCCATTCAAATAAAAATAAAAAATCTCAATTGATTTAGTAGTCCAAGACCGGATTTAATGCAATTGAGCTTCTACATGCTACTGTGGCGGCTGATGGTTGTTGATTGGAAACATAATAGGGTTGCTTCACGAGAGAAATTTATTATAAATTTCTCTCTGTTTAAAATATAGCAATAGGATTTATACTAGGTGAATTTGTCACTTATAAGGGAACACAGCATTATTAGATAGACTACATTGTCATTAAAATTTTAAAATTAACATCTTGCTCGTAACATACAAATAATGTAAAATTTTAAATTTATATTCATAATTCTATTTAGTATTTCAAAATAATATTAAGAACTTTATAAATTTTGGGACATGTAAACATTTAATTTTCAAGACGAATGTTATTCAGTTCGTAAATAACAATACAATAATTAAAGTGACATAATGAGGTTATATCGATGTTTTTAAGTATGATGAAAGAAGACACAGTACATTTGGCATGTATTGTGTCCTCTTTACTGTTGTGTCCCAATGACTATAGGAATTGGAAACAGGAGTAGGTGGAGATTAGGGTAGGAGACAGCTTTTAAAATATTTCATGTAGGTAGCCCCAACTTTCGGGCAATGACGGTGAAAAAAAATCGCAATAAAATAATACAATGTTAACTGTATATGTACAGAACTAAACATAGCAAGTTATTGAAATTTCACCCACATAAAACGTAGGTAATACGCGTTGATTTGAACGGGATCCGACGCGATGTGCAAGTCCAATGTTTTAACAAGACTTAGAAACCCTAGACCTGTAATATTTCTATGGGGTTAAATTTTTTAAAAGAAAATTATTTTTAAATAGATGTTATATTTTTAAAATTTTAAGGGTTATTTAAAATTCCAGCAAATAACTGTTGTTTTCGCACTCTTATGTAAAATAGGAATGGGTAATTGCAGTTCATTATTTCTGGATTTTCCAATGGGGCTCCTATTATGTCCACACCTAAAAATGATAAATACAAGATTAGGTATTATTCTTTAATTATTCTACAATATTACCTATTACTGATTTACAAAAAAGTATTTTTGTTTATATTGCATCGTTATATTAAATTGTTCGAACAAAGGTTTTAACCGATTTCCACTATGAATTATAATTGAACCAAGAAATACAGAGATTTCAAAAAATATTTTATTCGTCATTATCACCATCTTCAGGTTCATATTAAATTGTTCGGACAAAAGTGTTAACCGATTTCCACTATGAATTATAATTGAACCAAGAAATACAGAGATTTCAAAAAATATTTTATTCGTCGCTGTCACCATCTTCAGGTATTCACGTTAAAGCTGTATTGAACGTAGCTCAAAAAATCCTTGTCCATAAAAGCAGTTTTGGACTTCAAATTAGTAGTTTAATGGATCCTGTGAAACAGTTTTGTTCATGACTCCGAATAATTTATTATCAGATCACCATTTATAGTTACATTTTATGGGTTATTTAAAATGCCCGCAAACAGCTGTTGTTTTCGCACCCTTACGAAGAATAAGAATGGGTGGTTACAATTCATTGCTTCCTCATCAATTCCGAAGGCTAGTGCATCTATGTTCACGGCTAAAAATATAATAAAATTATACTTCAAATATAACAAAATTATATAGAACGTAACTACATAAGTATTTTTTGGGTACCGTAGCCGTATGACAAAAAAAACCGAAACGTAACTACGAGTACTGCGTAGTTAGAACTTGGACGGTATATTTAATGTTTAATGATTTTCGCGATTTTTATACAAATTAAAAAAATGACAATAAATATAATAGGGTCAAGGAAAATAAATGGCACCAAAGTAAAAAAAAACGTCGAACCTATAGGTACGTACAGTGTCTTCAGGCTAAAATAGGTCTTTAAATAAAATTATACTTATAGGGTTTTCTTAAACAAAGTAAAAGCACAAAATATAAAGGGAGTGAAATATCAAAAATAATTAATTTTATCAAATGGATTTAACTTTGATTTTAATTTGTGAAATATATTAAATAAGTCATTGGGCTATGTTGCATATTTCAATGGAATGAAAACTGAAAAATATCAGAAAATCCGTGAACTAATCATTAGGATAGCTCAAAAAATCTGAATAACTGGTATAATCATAGGAAGCTTCAAAAAATCTGAATAACTGGTAATTATCAAATTTTTGTAAGTGACCAATAAGTCACATATTATTATAGTAAAAATAATTATTGCTCACCACTACCGGCCGCAGCCTCTGTGCCTAGTTCATTCACCTCGATCACAGCCTTCTGTTTTGCTTTAGAGACGTATACGGATTTATTCCGAACTATTCCAGTTAATCCTGAATTTATTTCTTTAAAAATATTGCTTAGTCCTACCTAAAAAGATAATAAGGAGTTACCAAACGGCAAAACCCAGATGATACCTTTATCTATCCATCAGCGTTTAGAGGTCCACTGCTGGACATAGACCTCCGAACATTCACCACTACGTCTCGCCCTGTCCACTTTGAATCCAGCAGATTCTTGCGGTCTTCTTCAGGTCCTCCCCCTGATTAGAAGGCGGCTTCTTTATGCCGAGAGGTGATTGCCATTCAAGAACTTTCTACCAGCTATGATCAGGTATCGGTCATCACTTTACAGATGCTGAACCATTTTTTCTTACGTCATCTACACTAAATTTTCATTGTTATTGTTATTTGGTAATTGGATACTCTCCACCGAACCGCATTGGAACAGAGTGATAGAGTAAGCTCGGTCTCCCCAAAAATGAGAACCCGAAAATGAGGAGAGACCCTGTGTCCCACGCAAAAAGGACTAAGTTTGCTGCAACGCTATTGCTAGCATACTGTTGATCTCTTTCAAGATCCTTCACCCACCGTCTGCCTCCGATTGGTAGCGTCTCAACCGATGGTATCTTACATCAAAATAGATTTGAGATGACCTTGAATATTACGTGTGCCAAAGAATACATTCAGCCTTATCTTTAAACCTCCGTAACATACACATGAACTTATTAATCTCATTTATTCATTATTAACGGTCCCCATCCATCTACAGACACATGAATTGAGGAATTCATTTATTTATTATTAACGGTCCCCATCCATCTACAGAAACATGAATTGAGGAATTCATTTATTTATTTTTAACGGTCCCCATCCATCTACAGACACATGAATTGAGGAATCTCATTTATTCATTATTAACGGTCCTCATCCATCTACAGATTTTTCCCAACCGGTAAATTTTTACATCGCTTACTTTCTACAGCAGCTGCAGAATTACACACGCTGCTATTAATCAATTAAAATTCTCTTACCTTCTGATACATTTCTTTCAAATTTAACTCCCACTCAATTTTGAACTTTGGCATCGTCAGCACAACCTCGACTTTTTTCATTTTACCAAGTTCTGAATCCAGGAGCTCAGAAGCAATCCTCAGTTGGCTTAACAACGCCGGTAGACCGTCCTTCTGGTTCGGAAGTAAAATGATGAAGGATGCACTGTTGCCTTCGTATGGAATCTCTATCATCTGTAAAATAAAAAGAAATAAGTGTATACTCACCAATCAATTGAAAATCTGATGGTTCGATGCTGTTTGGATAAAATCTAAATAATTCGGGAATTTAACTGGTTTCTTTGATTTCTTAAAATAAATATCATCGTTGTAATCAAATCAATTTATTAGATTTCAGATATTTTTTTCTCATTTTCACAAAAGACTCAGTCATTTGAGGCTGATTATTGCCTCATATTAGTTTGAACAGCAACCGCCTTTCTAACAGTAGTAGATGGTTATTGTTGATTGATGACGCTAATTGGTAACGATGGTGAATTATTATAATTAGAGTCAACCTGTGGATTCAACCGATACTTACCTGTGCACGTAAATCGCGGCTTCTGCCATACTTAAAACAGGAACGCTTGGTCATCATTGGCACTTTTCTCGGACCGTTCGGAGAGTAGAAAATTTCAGAATTAATTCCAACAAAGGGCTGTTTCCATTTTCCCTGTAATATTAAATTTATTTTAGAAATCAGTTTCTATCTTTGCAACTTGGTGTGGACAGTTTTAATATTATAGGCTGTGAACTACATACCGCAAAATATACAGCATTAACCAAAACTAACGATACATCAACTGTTATATCCGAGGGTGAAATTAGATCCGTAATCATTCCATTTGTTTTCCTTGATACCTGTATTAAAAAATTATTAATTTTACAAAAATCTATTGTCTTATTTTCGATAGCGGCTGCCCGCGATTTCGTCCACGTGAACTTTAGTACTAGTCATAGCATAATGTTATAGCCTAAAACCTTCCCAATAAATGGTCTATCCAACACAAAAATATTTTTTCAGTTCGAACCAGTAGTTTGCGAGATTAGCGAGTTCAGCAAACAAACTCCTCAGCTTTAATATAAACAATAATATATTAGTATAAATATCTATAATACATTGTTTGAAATTTTTGAACTTTTTAGGTTATGAATATAGATTCAATGAGAAATTTCATCACCATAGTGTTTAGCTCACTAAACACATAACATAATGTATGTTATTATGTGTTATAACTAGGAGTATGTTATAACACATAATATTATAACTAGGAGTATGTTATAACACATAATAACATACTCCTAGAGATGCAGCGCAAATATTATGATCGCAGCAAAGACTTGAGTTGCCTTCAGCTCAGTGCAATAATCAATTATTAATACTCGTAGATAACATAGGTAATTCCATGAATACAGCTTAAGCCTCTGACAAGATTAAATCAGAAACGATTTCTAAGTATCTATCGATAATCCGAACTGAGACGGCTTCACGTGCCCTCTGAAGCTCGGAAATGCTCATGAAACTTGCCACAAGCGGTCACTTCTCATACATTCGACTAGATTAGCCCATTTGGATTAGCTGCGTGGATGGTTTGCGTTCAACGCTAGCCGCAGTGCTATCCAGATTCTTCTTATCTATAGACTATGTATCTACTATATTAGAAGAAAGTTTTCTGCGTACTTATGACATAAAAACTCTTTTATTGATCGTCATCAGTACATTTTCACTCACCCACGAATTAATTGTATGTGCTGCTTCATCAGGTACACTGAAGTCAATTTTCTCAGCACTCGAACCAAATATTTCTCTAGCGGAGTCTATGAACTTCCTTTGAATTCTCTCATGGTTTGACATATATATCTTGCTTGCAATATCTAATTGGACACCAGGCAGGTACTTCAGGTCTTCGATCAACGTTTTGAAATGGGATTTTAGCTTTAAACAGTCATTAAGTTATGAAATAAGTAATAAATAACTATTTTTGTAAATATTACTGCGAAAAAGACTCGAATCTATGAGTTGCAATCGGTACTGATAACGCTTCTTCTAGTACCATTCCTATGAATTAACGGCTACTCGCAAAATATTTATGTAAGAACTACATTCGACTTTGGTTGTCATTACTAGTAAGTAAGTGAGTAGAGTATTACTACTCAACACTCTACTACTATGTACTACTACTACTACTCAGCTAATCTCTAGGTACAAGGGCACACAGAAAGTTCTGCAAACCCGACCGCTCATAAATTTTTGAATTTTGAATGTTATATTTTTAAAACATAATAATCACAATGATTAAAATAATTGGATTGAATTTCGTTGTCCGTAGGCCTCATATTTGCCCGTGTGGGCAGGGGGTGGACAGGTTTGGGCGACATGGCCTTTCCTGTACCAGAAGTGCCGGTAGACTTTTTCGCCACGGTACCCTTAATGATTTAGTCCGTCGGGCTCTTGCCACCGCTTCAATACCAGCTACACTGGAACCCTCTGGTTTATCTCGAAGCGATGGCAAGAGACCTGATGGTACTACTTTGGTACCGTGGAGTCTGGGCCGGCCTCTGATATGGGACGTCACCTGTGCGGATACCTTAGCACCAACACACGTAAAGATGTCCGCTGAAAAGGCTGGGTCCGCGGCCGATCATGCCCAATGTCTCAAGCGCCGTAAATATAGTAATTTATCTGACAATTACATATTTACGGCGCTTGCCTTGGAGACAATGGGGCCATGGTCTTCTGACATGAAAAAATTCATGTCAGAAATGTCGCACAAACTTGTACTGGCCTGCGGTGACCTAAGAGCTGGCGGTTATTTTGCCCAAAGGCTAAGCCTTACTATTCAACGTGGCAATGCCGCCAGTGTCTTGGGTACCATGCCACACACAGGGTTTTTAGATGAAATATTTTATTTGTAAACTAATTTTTTTTATAAATAATGTTATATTTTTTATATATTTTTATTGTATAATATTGTATATACTTAGATTATTTTAATGTTAGGAAAACTACTTGTAAAATTAATTGTCCGTAGGTAATTTGTAATAACGGAAATATTTTAGAGCGATGATTATTTTATTTTAATTTTAAAATTGCAACACTATACACTGCTTATATAATAGGATGAGATGTTATTCCATAGTTACTTAAACGCTCTATATTCTACATTTTTTTACCTATCTCCAGTTCTCCTTTACCTTTGATTTGCCCATAATTCCAATTGCTGCCAAGAGTTCATTTAAAGCGTCCCTCTGAGCGCCGATGGTCAGTTTACCCAAAGGAAGTAAGGCAGACAGGGGAGAGCATACCATATTGTTGTCTTTTTTATCACTTTCAACAGCTGCTGCCTGGAAGAACAGTTCTCAAGATTTATTTACATTTTGTTTTGCTATTATAATCTATGAAGAAATGAAGAGCACAAATTACAAAACAGCATTCAACAACAAAAGAAAGAAAGAAAAAATACCTATTAATTTCATATTAGGCATACAAAATATTCGCTTAATGAATATCAATGTTTACCGGTCATCGCCTTTAGGTGCCCGTTTGGGCTAGATGTTGAGCTGAGAGAAAAAAGGCGGCGGAAAAAACTCCCACCTCGCTTTTAAAAAAAGTACATAATATATTTGAGATAACAGAATGGCTATGAGTTAATAATGGACACACGTGACAGCTAAACGTGTGAGACACTATCAACCCACTTCCACCTGATCAAAGATGCGAGTAATTACTAAAAATAATACATTCAATGAAGAATAGGCTTGTGTGAGCAAGATTCATTCCCACGCTCCCTTATCATTAAGATAGTCCTTAGTGTTATAATAAGCCTTTCAGCAGAGGAATTGTTTAACTGCCTTCTTAAAAGGTTTCTTAATAGCTCGGTTCAAAAATTAGTTAAGTTAATATCGTGTTTCTACCAATCATGATGATGATGTTGAAAGATAGTAAAGATAAGTTTTGTGAAAGTTTTCGAGCAGTGTGTGTTATCAGTGATTACCTACGGTGCTGAGATGTGGTCTTTTACGGTTAACAATTTCCATAAGCTCAAGGTCGCTCAGTGAGCGATGGAGAGAGCTATGCTTGGTATTTCTCTACGCAACAGAATCCGTAACGATGAAATCCGTAGACGAACGAGTTACCGACATAGCTCTCAAAATTTGCAAGCTGAAGTGGCAATGGGCAGGCATATACCTACCTAGATAGGGGAACTGATAACCGTTGGCCGATGGCCGACCACGTATCTGCAAGAGGAGTACAGGCCGCCCTTCAACCAGGTGGACTGATCTCCTAAAGAAGACAGCGGGAAGCCGCTGACCGGGAAGACTGGCGAATGTTAGAGGAGGCCTACGTCCAGCAGTGGACTATGAAAAGCAAAAATTATGATGATACTGATGATGGTTAAGTTATCACTATTATGTTATTTTTTGTTTGCATTTTTAAGAACCAACTACTATAGTTCGTCTGGAAAACTAGAATCATTGTAGAATGGCGTATTAGCAAGACTAATATTATTATATCATACAATAAATTGAAAGTTAAAAACGATCGAGGTAGAGGAGAGGCACTGGGGTCAACATGAGCTAAAAAATAATTGATTTTTTTTTGGATGAAGATGACCATTGGCTGTTGCGACATTTTAATACTAATATGTATTTTTATATACAAGAGATTACGAACCGTAGCGAAGAAGCGTCTAAGCGTACCATTCAAGGAAAAAACTTCATATTCGGAATCGTCGCATTCTTCATCAACGTACTTGTGAGTATAATCTTTTTGTCTTTTGATCGCCACAGCAATAGATAACAACATGTAAACTGAAATACACATTCCACATCGAAATACATTTTCCAGCAATTTAACACTTATAGACTGACGTTAAATACAGTACATACACGTTAAATACATACAGTCAGGCGCTGTTCCAGGGAGTCACAGGGGACATGTCCCCCAAATCTCTTAGTGACCCCCCCAAAAGTTAAATTTCTTAGCAACTCCCCACCCTCCCAAAATAGAAAGCTGCGACCGCGCCTGCCCACAGTAGGGTAGATATACCCTGTGCAGTGAATACCATGGACACACACAGAAACACAAACACCCAGACAGAAACTTTACACTCATCAATCAAATTTCTGCCTCGCCGGCAATCGAACCCGGGACTCTCCGATAGGCAGTCCGGCATGGTAACTTATAAAATTAGTTGCATATTTTGGTAAATACTTACGATAAAACAGATTACTCATTATAACTTCTATGTTGGATCTACTATGTGTTTAAGTCACACACTTATATTTGCCTATAAGTCTGTGGTTTAAGTCAAAGTTAAAGATTGAGTGAAAGAAAATCATTCATTAACGTGACATTAACTAGAGATAAGTAAAATTAACGACATGTTATTTTTCAAACTAATACACAAATTAAAAACCATACCATCTAAATTAATTTGATTCACTTGCTATGTTTCTGTAGATAAACAGAGTTGGACTTGGTAAGGCAGATAGAAACAATAATATGAAATAATAAAAAAATACACATTAGTGTCATGATTTAGTCTTATTGTGCCGATGGGGTGCATGGTTTTCTTGTTCTTACTTTGTTTTTCCCATGATATCTCAAAAAGCACCCTACGATTTTTTGACATTTTGTTTTGAATTTTAGTCAGTTTTTCACAAAGCCGTATTGTTAGTTATAAAAACTATTATCTATTTTTAATTTTTAAGTTTTATTTTTTTCATATTATTGCATCATCATCGGTTCTTGAGAAGTATCCAAAGTTTCAAGTTAATCCGACATCTTGAAGTACGTCGAAATCGTCTTCAAAAATTCCGTTACATACACTCGCGAAAATTTTTTAAATAACTATTTGACCCCGCGAACTCCTTACCTACATAAGTAAAATGCAGTAGGGGCATTTGACTTATGTAGGTGTTAGAACTCCACCAACCCGCATTGGAGCAGCGTGGTGGAGTAAGCTCCAGGCCTCCCCAATAATGGGGAGAGACCCGTGCCCAGCAGTGGGACGCAAAAGGATTGCAGCCAGGTGTTAGAACAATAGGTTACAACCGATTCTCAGACCTACCGAATACATAATGTATAAAATTTCATAAAAATCGGTCAAGTCGTTTCGGAGGAGTATGCCAATTAACACTATGACAGCAGAATTGTATATCGCAGTCGGATCGTATAATACGCCGTATAACATGACAGCTAGCCGGTTCCTATAACAGGGCCGTTCTGTATTGTGGCGGGTCCACGTTTAGCCGGATTGTTATTGCGATACGTTCTACAATATGGCGGCTCACGTTTAGCATCATTGTAATGAAGCCTCGTAGCCACCCACCCTACTTATAATTATGACCGCACTCGACATTGCTGAGCTTTATTGACACCCATCCTGCTTATGACCGCACTAGATGTTGCTGAATGGCCACCCATTATACTTTTGACCGCACTCGACATTGCTTAGCTTTGTTGACACCCATCCTTTTTATGACCGCGTAAAATGTTGCCTAAGTCACCCATCCTACTTTTGACCGCACTAGATGTTTCTTAATGGCCACCTATCCTACCTTTGACCACACTCGATACTGCTTAGCTTCATTAACACCCATACTTCTTATGACTGCAAAACATGTTGGTTAATGACCCCCCATCCTACTTTTGACCGCAGGTGTCATTGAGCTAAGCAATGTCCCTGAAACACATTTTCACTATAATCCCTACTAATATTCTAAATGCGAAAGTAACTCTGTCTGCTACGCTTTCCCGCTTAAACTACTGAACCAATTAATGAAATTTGGAACACAGGTAGAGTAGACCTTGGGAAAAGACATAGGATGGTTTTTATCCTACGGGAACCTATAAAACGGGACCACAAGGGCGAAACCCCTGGCGGAAGGCTAGTTATTTATATTCGAAAAATACCCAAACCGAATCAGAGCACCCCACTATCCACGTGGTCTTGTCCGTACTACCCCTAGAGTGTATATAAAAAGCCGGAGGCGCGGAGGGAGACCACTCCCCGCCCGCCGTAGGAAAGCGCAGCAAAAAGCCGAAGCTGCTAAGGCGAGCGCAGGTGCCGCGCTTTCTTACGCTGGGGCGGAGGGAGTAGTCCTCCCGCAGAGCCTGAGATATCACAGAATCACTTGTTTTATTACATTATCCAAGCCTTGGAAGATTTTATATAAAATTGCTAGTTAATGTGATTAATTCATTGTCAATTATCACTTTATCTAAATTAAGTAGATATTATAAATAAGGGCTAGATAATACATAATATCCGGATTTATTACTTTGGCTGTAACATATGTAGATAATTGGGCGGCACGATATTACGCCGCTTTGACGAACCCGAACAATACAACTCATACAATACAACGTTCGCTAATTTAGCTGAATTGCAATCCGGCTGAACGAGAGTGCGCCGCATTACAATACAGCCCTGTTTTAGGAAATAGCTAGCCGGTATGTAATACGGCGGAATATACAATCCGACTGCGACATATACATATATTATGTATAGAAGAACAAGAAAAAGTAAAATAATGAGTTCTGTTATTAAGTGGTACTTCATTTTTTGTATCATCAATGTTTTTCTCAGCACATGACAACAATCTATCCTACTAATAATATAAAGCTGAAGAGTTTGTTTGAACTCGCTAATCTCAGGAAATACTGGTTCAAATTGAGAAAATATTTCCATTTATTGAGGAAGGCTATAACATCACGCTATGCGAAGTCGCGGGCGGCCGCTAGTGAATTATATAGGCAACATTTTGATACATACATAGGTACGAGTATACATATACATAAGTAGGATTACATCATCGCAATTCTCGAACCTCTTTATTTTATTTTACCTCTTTTTTAGAGTTATCGCAATATTTCTTATTTACATAACTATTTATTACGCAAAATGTCAATATTATTATTTTCCTAGGGTACCTTTTTTTGGAATCGGGGGGGGGGGGAACCTTCAAAACCCGACACCTTGGGAGAGGATATCGGGTTATGTGGGATTTGACCGCACTAAAACCCTCTCGGTGGCCTGCCTCTGCGTTTGTGAGGACCGCGGGATCTCCCTAGGAACGCACCGGTGTCCTCCACGCGCGGCGCCCCAGAACGGGCCCATCTTCGGGAGAGCAGATGTGCTCTCCTGCACCTTCGGCTGTTCACGGCGACATGCGGCCACGCATACACCGCCGTCCCTCCCGGGGCTGCTAGCTGGACGGGTCAAGCTCTCACCGTCCGCATCCCCGGAAGCCCCCTTTTAGTGGCCTCTTACGATCAGGCAGGGGGATACCGTAGCTCTATTCTAAATCCCGAAGCTACAGGAACTGGTCCTAGGGTACCTAAGTACCTAAAGTAGGAAAAACTTATGAATAAGGTCACAATTATTTTTGACATATTTTTATTTACTTAGATATTCAGAAATCCGGAACTGTGTGGCAAGTAACAGAAACAATTAAATTTCTAATTACTGAAAGCATTTTCCCATTAAACGGTTAAACGAATATCAATTACTTTACTTTGGAATTATTACACCTGGTGCAAATTACCTACTTATTGTATAGATACGTGATAGAGCTATTATGCACTATTCATGGAGGGTTACCTTAATGTAGGGTTGCCATCCGTCCGGGTTTCCCTGGATTTGTCCTAGTTTAGAGGGCGTCCGGGGAGCGTCCGGGCCGGACTACATTTTTAGTCCGGGTTTAAAAAATAAATAAAGTCTTGTGGCGCCCGCGACACACGCACTGTGCCCATGTCGCGATCAACCGACGAACCGACTCGCTAAATTCACCGTCCCCCCGCTGTTGACATGTCCGGGTTTTGGGCTCTAAAATCCGGGGTTTTAACGCGTCTAGTCCTGGTTGTCAAATTTTAGAGATGGCAACCCTACCTTCATGGTACCTACTAATGCGTCAGCATTCTAGTAGAACCTTAAGAACGGTAAAGTGATTTTTTTCTTCAATTATTATGGCCTCGTAAACTACGTGCATATTACCAGTCAAGTATAATTTTTGCATCATTTTTTTTTACCAGTTTCGATGAAACTGGACGAAGTATTAATAGATAAAGTCAGTTAGTCGTCGGTTGACAACGTGTCCGATGGAATTTTGGAGGCAAGCAGAAAAAACATATTTTAGTTCTGTTATTCTATTTCACAACGCTCGTGCACTGTAATCTAACAAAATGTCATCAACTTTATCCGATATAACTCAAAAATACACCAAGAAAATGAAATTATAACAAGAGCACAAAACTCCCGGTAAAGAAATTCTTTACCGTTATATCTAGTCTGTGGACCGATTTCAATGATATCTGTGGAAGTCGGACAGAAAATTTTATAGACATAGAATTTCACTCGTGACCATGTAAGTATATTATTCTAAGTCTATAAGGTCTGATTACATTGGCCAACCTGCAGGGGCCGACCCGACATACATTGCTGGTTATCTGAGTACATTGTAATAAAATACTCAAGATAACCAGCAATGTATGCCAAATCAGACCCTGCAAGTTGGTCAATGTAATCAGCCCTCGAGACCAACAGAGCGGGAAAAGAGATATTCATTTCTTAGGATAATTTATGAAATAAATAAATAACGCTTCACACTATCACACTCATAGCCTCACATGAAATGAAACGAAATGAAAATATTAAATTTGCAAAAAAGGTTTTGCAAATAATTAGAACTCCATATTTACCCCTTAGGGTACACAAGTTTTAATTTAATTTAATAAACTAATTAATTTTAATGACTGAATCTATGGAGGTACGTTATAGACGTGGTTGATTCCATTAAGTGCTTATAGTTAGCTTCGTGGGAGCAAATTTAATGTTGTTTGTAGTCCAACAGCTGTAAGGTCGTTATTGGTCAAAGTGGTGTTCACCAAGACTACTCTTTCCGATTTCTATGACTACTACAGATATTTTAATAGCTAGACACACTAATACACCTATAAAGTGGGCCCTTTTCCGCGAAAGTTTAGAAGGGTTAAATAATAATGGTGTGTGGGATTCACCCGAAAAAAAGGAAAAAACATTTAAAACGTTTATTGAATCAGTGGGCGCATGCGTGCGCGATTTGAATTAAAACTCGTTAATTTTACACAGTGAAAAAGAACACTGTTGGCTCTTTTTTTATAAAACTATAAGTTTCTTATAATTTTTAATCTATAGAATTTGATAAATACCTCATACATAATGTACAAAAAAGTTTTTACATAATAAATAAGCACTTTAAATATATCTCAATATTAACCTTACTACTCATATATTTTCTCAACATTTGTCGACCCGTGTGGTACAATGGTTACCATGCTGGACTGCCGATCGGAGGGTCCCGGGTTCGATTCCTGGTAAAGCAGAAATTTGAACGATGAGTTTAAAAAAAAATTCTCGGTCTGGGTGTTTGTGTTTTTGTATTTGTTTGTGTCCTTGGCACCCACGACACAGGGTATATCTACCTTGCTGTGGGGCTATGAGTGTGAAACGTAATTTTGGTAAGGTTATTTAAATTATTACTTTTAGCCTTTTGATAAGTAATTGAAGCCAGGTTGTCAAGTGAACAACAAAATAACCTCTAAGTGTTTAATCTCCTATCTTGACCATATGCGACTCACGTAATACTTTTCTTTATAAAGTATCAAAACCGCTTAGGTCGCGCTGTAAATTTCGTTCAAATGTTGCTAGTATTACAAAACCTGTAATGTAGACAGATAAGGAATGGATTTAGGCGCCCTTAAATCCACGCCTAAAGTTAAGGTGAACAGACTTATAAGCCGTGAGGTAAATTCTAGAAATAAACCGCAAAATTACACGTTTCAACGGTAAATACGAATAATGACATCAAAAAGTTATTGGTAAAATTTGGAGAGTTGCGTAGTTTTTTTCTTCCTTAGCTATAGCATGTAGCCCCTATTTGTTTCTGTGATTAAATAGAGTACACACGTTTCAACGGTAAATACGAATAATGACATCAAAAAGTTATTGGTAAAATTTGGAGCGTTGCGTAGTTTTTTCTTCCTTAGCTATAGCATGTAGCCCCTATTTATTTCTGTGATTAAATCGAGTACCTATCCCTGTAGCTTCGGGATTAAGAATAGAGCTACGGTATGCCCTGCCTAATCGTAAGAGGCGACTAAAAGGGGGCTTCCGTGGGCGGCGAGAGTGGGAGCTTGATTCGCCCAGCCAGCAGCCCCAGGAAGGACAGCGGTATGTGCGTGGCCGCATGCCGCCGTAAGCATCTCAAGGTGCAGGAGAGCACATCTGCTCTCCCGAAGATTGGCCTGTTGTGGGGTGCCGCGCGTGGAGGACACCGGTGCGTTCCATTTCACTGGAGATCCCGGAGTACTCCCCAAGCCCCCAATAAATCAATAAATAAAATAAAAGAATAAGAGCACATGATGTCTTTCCGCACTTTTCGGACTTCCCGCCACGTAAAAACTGCTTCAACCTTCAACTTATTTATGAATGGAGAGAACATCATTGCATTTAGATATTTTTTTCAATAATGGCATCGCAAGCTTTTTAAATATTGCCAGTATCAAATATAATTTTTGCATCACTTAGTAGTCACAGAAAAGTCAGTAAGTCGGCATCGCAAGCATAAGAATAAATAATACTACAAGATTCGCAAGCTTTTTAAGTATTGCCAGTGTCAAGTATAAATTTTGCGTCACTGAGTAGTCACATAAAAGTCAGTAAGTCATCCGCATGTCATCCGTAATCTCAGTTAAGTCTAGTCAGTTAGATGCACAAGTAAACCGATGGCTACTTTACCAGAAAGTATCCGATGGAGTTTTAGAGGCAAGCTGAAAAAAAATATTTTCGCACTATTATATTATTTCACAAACACTCGTGCACTGTCACATTAACCTTTAAGGAACAAAATGCCATCTGCTTTATCCGATATCTGTAACTCAAAAATACAACAAGAAAATGAAAATAAAACAAGAGCACAACTTGTCCCTTCAGACTTCCCGCCAAAAAAAAACAGTCAAAAAGTAGTCATTTTTATTTTTAATAATGGCGTCGCAAACTCTGCATATTGCCAGCGTCAAGTATAATTTTTGCATCACTTTGTATTGTAGTCGTAGAAAAAGATCAGTATTAGTCGTCGTCGGCGTCGTCAGGTATCAGTCAGTCTACTCAGTCAAATGTTCAAGTAAAGTGACGGCTACTTTAACAGAACATGTCCGAAGGAGTTTTGGAGGCAAGCCGAAAAAACATGTTTTAGCACTGTTATTTTATTTCACAACACTTGTGCACTGTCATTAACCTATATCGAGCAAAATGCCATCAACATTATCCGATATAACTCCAAAATACACTAAGAAAATGAAAATAAAACAAGAGCACAACTTGTTCTTTCAGACTTCCCGCCAAAACTCCGAAAAAAAAAGTGGTCAGTCAGTAATCAATCAAATCCATAGACATAAAACAATTTCGCTACGCTCAATATAATTCCTATTTACGTGTCATATTGATGTATCTACCATAAGAATATTATTTATTGTTATGGTATCTACCATAAGAATAAATAATACTTTATTCTTATGGTATCTACTTCTTATATTGACAGGTATGACCATAGATATTTTATTTTGACTAATATAAAAAATCTACGGGACTAATATGACACCTTGACAGTATCTCTCTCTTGATGCTCTAAGACGTGAGTATATTATAAGTCTATGTCTTAGAGCACCACAGGTACCGACAGGTATGACACTGACGGGTGAGTCAGTACCTTTGATGCTTTAAGATCTACTTATGCAAAAAGCATTGCACCTCAGGACATTGTAATACAACATGTTGATAGGAGACAAAACGTAGTTTTGTTGCCGGGGTCTTTTATAAGCATTGTCTGTCTTAAGTGTCATATATCTTGTTGAATTGAACAGCGGCGTTTTGTTACAGACATATTTTATGCCCAGGTGTTATAGAAAAAAAATAACAGTAGGTTACATGACTTTTCATGTGGGCTTCCCCAAACTCTATCAGAAATTATCTGATTCAAAACCTATTTTCCTATTTTAATATAGATAGTACAAATATTTTAGAACGTATCTTTCCATTCATAGATTTTTACTTTACATTGGCAAATATTGTGCGATGCCATTACTTAAGAAAAAAGGGAGAATTCAATAAATGTCAATGTCAAATTCCTCTGGTCTATGCTTCGCTAGGGATGTCGACCGATATTAAAAAAATATTGACATTGACGTCAATGTTTATATCGATTTAGGAATATGAATTATGAGTATCGTATCGATGTATATTTTGCGACATATTACGCACACAATGATGATTGAATACATCGCTGTTTTCACTGTTTTGTTTAGCTTATCTTTTATTAAGTTTTATTATCTTTGTATGTTGAATGAGGAATTAAGGATAGAGCGGGCAGTTCAGAGAAACATGTTAGACTCTTGTGTTCAAGCGAACATAAGATGACGCAAATCGACTTGCATCTGGAGCGCTGATCTGGGGCGCCGACGTGGCGACGCAGCAAAACACCTCCGCGCGTAAACAAAACAACATGAATGATCTACTTCATGGATTCTGCGGCGTCGCAACTTACACCGATGTAATACAGATAAATCTCTATGAATGTGTGCATTAGGTTAAGCTAGTTTAGTCCCTGTAGCTTCGGGATTAAGAATAGAGCTACGGTATCCCCTGCCTGATCGTAAGAGGCGACTAAAAGGGGGCTTCCGGGGTTGTGGACGGTGTGAGTGGGAGCTCGATCCATCCAACCAGCAGCCTCGGAAAGGGCGGCGATGTGTGCGTGGCCGCATGTCGCCGTAAGCATCGGAAGGTGCAGGAGAGCAAAGCTGCTCTCCCGAAGATGGGCCCGTTCTGGGGCGTCGCGCGTGGAGGACACCGGTGCGTTCCGCCGGAGATCCCGGAGTCCTCCCCAAGCGCAGTGGCAGTGGCAAAAAAAAAGGTTAAGCTAGTTTATAATGTAAATAATTAACAATAAATCAGATTTGTAACTGTCTCAGTGCAAGTCTCATTTCCACCCTACCACTCACTGTGGCCCAAGACACTTTGCTGGCCGTTACTTCTGAATCAGTCATGTAAGCCTGCTTGACTGACAGTGAGATCCCTATTCTTACAACTCCTTCCTCCCCCTTTACAAACCCCTCACTGTGGCCCAAGACACCTTGCTGGCCGTTCTTTCTGAATCAGTCTTGTGAGCCTGCTTGACTGGCGGTGAGTTCCTCACTCACACATACATAAACACGACACATCCACAGAGAAGCTAGGGACCGTAGGGTTGCTAGGGTGGTAGACGTTCACACATAGGTAATATCAGTGCCGGATTACGCCAGCGCGGGGCCAGTAGCAAATTCTGTCAAGGGGCCCTTGGTTTGCTTTAGTTTCTCAAGTTTAGGGTATTAAATAACAAATAAACTTTTCTGGATTTAATATGGGCTTTAGAGATAACACTTTCAATATCGACTTCTATAAGCAAATTTCAATAAAAAACGTACTTGGCCCATCATGTTCCTTAATTCATTTTTAATACGTTTTAATGTTGAAAAAGAACGTTCGCCACTGCAGTTAGTGATCATGAGAGACAAGTAAATGCGCAAAGCAATTTCTAAGTTTGGGAAACACGATTCTACAGAATTATTTAATAAAAGTTTATAAGACTGCTGTTCCAGAGGCTCCTGTTTCTTGCTGTCTATAACAGTAGCCACATCTGTTTTCAGCAGCTCTGCGAACTGCACTAATTCGCCACCTAGGCTGTTCTCCAAATCATCTTCGTAAGCACTGACCGTAATTGAGGATTTTTCCAAAATCTCTTCTGTTGTAAGAGATTTTAGCTGTCGAAATACTTCAAAAATACTAGTTATCTTATGATATGTTTTCATACGTATAGTTAAAGCAGACAGTACGTTATCAATAATGACAATAAACACCTTAACTTCGAAACCAGGTGTTTGATTTTCAACAAAGTCGTCGAGTGTAGTAGAGCCGCTGAAATAGTCGTACTTTGTATTTTTATAAAATCTGGCCGCTTGAAGGGTAGAAATGTGGTATAGATGCTAGTCTAAATATATCGATTATAATTAAACATTATAAAAATAACGTTAAAAAGTTCGTAATATACCTACTTATTTTTACGATTTAACGTGACGAAATCGAGTTTTAGAGTTTCAAGTGGAAGTGAAGCATAGCCTAAGCGCTTTGCGTTTAAGGCATGCAAGATACATATTTTACACTCCTATCTAAATTAATATTTTTTAATTACGGTCAGAAAGGCATTGGAGCGTGGGGCCCCCAAATTCGCGGGGCCCGTAGCATTTGCTACTCTTGCTACGTGGCACTGGGTAATATAATTTCATGTAGGTACAGCTGTTCGAAACCAACACTGACACTATACACGACAAAACACACTAGTCGCGACGACATTACAAGATAGGTAGATAATACACACATACCGTTCGCGACTACAGTACAATCATAGACCTCACACACTGGTACGACAGCAGCTGTACGTATTATTTATTTTACAAATAACCCTATTTTACAAATAATTTATGATTTGTTTATGTGTGTATCGCTTATAAATCTCATACCTTTCTTTTAAGTTTTTAATTCGCAGTCAGGTTTTTATTATTTTTAATTCATCGATGTTTTCCCATTGAACACAGATATTCATACTTTATTAATTACATCGATGAATATCGAACATCCTTACTCGTTACCTACTTACTCGATTCGTGTAAGCTCGATTCTTTCTCGGTCGCCCAGCCAGAGCCAGCCCGCCCGCCCACAACGTAGTGTTGTGTTTAATTTCTTTCTCTATGCCGCCCACCACCACTTGAGTTGAGCCCGCCCAGCCCATTTATTGATATTGATTTGATTGAGTTATTGAGCCCGTCCAACCGACCAAGAAAAGCAAAGTGCAAGACGAGAAAATTAAATACCGTTCTGATTTGTTTTGTGAAAGTGAATATCTCTACATTGTCCTAAATCTAAAACAGCCGCCTAACAATGTCGCGATACGCACGATCTGTATTCTTCGAAGTGCCTGATGATCTAAAGTACCACAAAACTATGCTACAAAAAACCTGTAAAGCGTTCTTGTGGTCTAGACAGACCGGCATTCTTCCATTATGTTATGGTTTACTCTCATTTGTACTGTGCGTTTACGGTTACCGCTTTATTTCGCGATTCACTGATAATAATTGCCGTGGATCTCAACCACCCACTGCACCAAAAATCGATAAGGTATGATCATAATCTGAATTTTTAAATTAAAAGCAAAATAATATTTTTGGGTAATATTATAGTGTTTCGAAACGCTCAGATTAATTCCATTAGACATTGTTCTGAGGTTCTTCAAATGTCAGCATCTCATTCTTATTATTATTATAAATTCTAAAGTAACTCTGTCTGCTACGCTTTCCTGCTTAAACCACTGATCCAATTTTAATGAGGAACACAGATAGAGTGGACCTTGGAAAGGAACATGGGATGGTTTTTATCCTACGGGAACCTATAAAACGGGTCACCGCGGGCGAAGCCGCTGGCGGAAGGCTAGTTTGTCCATAAAAATAAAACATCTCCATTCCATTTTCTCTCTTTATATAGGGTTGCCATCTGTCCGGGTTTCCCCGGATTTGCCCTAGTTTAGAGGGCGTCAAGGGAGTCTGAAAATAAAATAAAAAGTCTTGTGCCGCCCGCGACACACGCACTGTGCCCATGATGTGATCAACCGACAAACCGACTCGCTAAATTCACTGTCCCCCCGCTGTTGACACATCTTGGTTTTGGGCTCTAAAATCAGGGGTTTTAACGCGTCTTGTCCTGGTTGACGAATTTTAGAGATGGCAACCCTATCTTTATATTACACGGAATAAGTGTGGCTTTGGCTGATAATTTTCAAGAAGTATTTGGTAGACTTGTTCTATTTTTATGTTTTTTGAGTTAAATAATCAAACAAAACCGGTAAAATTATAAGGTTTAACAACTGCTATCTATTGATAACAACCAATACAGATGGCTAAACATGCCCTCTGAAGCAATGAAACACGCATGGATTTATTTGCCCCTAGCAGTCACTCGTCGCACATTTACCACGCCCGTTCAGATTGGCTGTGTTGATTGCTTGCATTCTATGCCGGCCTCCAGTCCATGTGTGCTTCGATTTCGTGCAGTATATGAGTAGCTTCATTATAATGCCATAAAATTAAATAACAATGAAAAAACATAGTTTTGCAAGCTGTCTCAGAAACTCAGTCTGGTAAAGTTCGATAAAATATTAACTGCTTTACACTGATGTCTTACTGACAATTAATCAGATTATAGATGGACATGGACCTGGACAACCGAGCATTGCTCGGATAAAAAAAAAATGTTTTCTTGGTTTAATTTCAAATGTGTTACTAATAACACCATCTGAAATAGCTGCCGATAAAAAAAACAAAAAATAAATAATAAACGCAATATGGTTCTGATTGAGGTTTGAACCTGGGCCTCTTTAGTTAGTCCACGTAGCCACTCAGCCAAGGAAGCTTTAATTTAATGAACAAAATTTTTATAGAGCTCTTTATAATCGACATTGTCATGAACCAGGGTAAGTACCTAATTAATTTCATCAAAATCTTTGGAGACGTTTCAGCGATTCAAAAAATATATTTAGGTACAAGAATTGCTTGTTTAAAAGTATTAGATTCACTGATTTTGACCATTATTATGTCGCTTATTTTCAACAGAACAGCCAAAAATTGGTTTGAAATGATTTTACTTGTTATTGGTAATATGCCTAGCCTACGGAGTTTAATGTGATAAATAAAAGATCAAAAAATAATTCATTTTGTTATAAATAATTGTAACAGTTTACTGACTAGGCTTTTAGGCGACCCCTACAAGAATGTACCTAGTTACTATCAGTGATTGGAGTAAGTAGATTGATTTTACATACTTGCATCATGAAATCATCAGATGGATAAGCCTTTTTTCCAGGATTTCATTTTGGTACTTACGGGATTGAATCAAATATTGTGAATGTAAATATTTTTAAACGACATTTGAAATTTATAGAATGTGATAGTTAAACGTTTAAAATTGTTTTTTTATTATTTATCAATTAATTAAAGTGAATCTTACTTTTGTGTGTCCATTCGAAAGTTACATACTAATTAAGTAATTATTTCTTGCAAATTTAGTATCTGCTGCTTGGTACCTACTTACTAAACTTACTTACTTATTACCTACCTACATAAAATTAAATAGTGACATACAAGATTGAAATTATTAGGTCCATTAAAATATTCATTAATTTACAATATATTAAATTCAAATTACATTACATTATTAATTAAATTAAAAGGAACATGGCTCAAGTTTTACAAAAATATATATAATAAGTACGTATATACGGTACATGTACCAAAACAAAATTTTTGTCTGTCTGTCTGCCTGTCTGTTTGTTCCGGATAATATCTGAAAGGGCTGGACCGATTTTGACGGAACTGTTATTGGTAGGTTACTGATGTAATAAGGAGTAACTGGGCTACTTTTATTTAAGAAAATTTCTAAAACTAGAGTCCACGCGGACGAAGTCGCGGGCTGTCACTAGTACTTAAATAAATTCCTCTACAAGTTCCGAATCACTGAGCAGAAAATTAAGTTTTTAACAAAAAAATAGAACCGACTTCAAACGGTAAAAAATAAAATTGTTCAGTACCTACTTCTTCTTGCTTATGGTAATGACTCTTAAAACTATTTTTGGAGTCGGGCCCTTACTAAAATGTCGTACCATTCGTTCTAAATGGGCAACAACAGTACAGACAGTGGGACAGTACCTACTTCTTCTTGATTATGGTAATGATTGTTAAAACTATATTGGAGTCGGTGCCCATTCAGAACGAAAGGTACTCTATATTTACTAAGACAGGACATTTTACTAAGGGCCCGACTTCAAAAATAGTTTTAAGAGTCATTACCATAAGCAAGAAGAAGTAGGTACTGAACAATTTTATTTTTTACCGTTTGAAGTCGGTTCTATTTTTTTGTTAAAAACTTAATTTATTTCACTCTTTTTAGTAATTTTAATATGTATAAGTATAATTGGATTTTTTTCAGTTAATTTCTAAACGTTAAAGAGAAACCTTTTATAATCATGTTTATCTAATAGCCATCTTATACCCTGAAAGAATACTAATATAAGTCCACCTGAACGTATAAATTAATGAAAGAATTTGCTCTCAGCTCCTAACCGTTGAGGAGTTGTACCTTCAATCATCAGCTTAGCAACATGACGTGATAATTACCGGACACAAATATTTGTATTATGTTAAAAAATATGACTAAAAGAATGTGTGTGCCTATTAAGTTTCAGTGTTTCTCTCGATTTCCCTAGTATCACATCATCAGATTTTGCCATGGTGACAGTTGGACCACCTCAGAAATGTAAGATTTCCAACAAAAAACCATTTATTGAAAGAATTTACTCTCAACTCCTAACCGTCATAGTACCTTCCATCATCAGCTGTGCAACATGATTTGATGACAATTATACAAAACTGCCTGTTTTGCTTTAGTAAAAATATGAAAATCATTTGTTGTGCTATAAAATTTGAATGTTCCTTTCGATTTCTCTGGGATACCATCATCAGACTTTGACTTGGTGACAGTTGGACTACCTCAGAAATGTAAGATTTCGAACACAAAACCATTTATTGAAAGAATTTACTCTCAACTCCTAACCTTCGTAGTACCTTCCATCATCAGCTCAGCAACATGCTATGATGATAATTATAAAAAAATGCCTGTTTTGCTTTAGTAAAAATATGAAAATCATTTGTTGTGCTATAAAATTTGAATGTTCCTTTCGATTTCTCTGGGATACCATCATCAGACTTTGACTTGGTGACAGTTGGACTACCTCAGAAATGTAAGATTTCGAACAAAAAACCATTTATTGAAAGAATTTGCTCTCAACTCCTAACCTTCGTAGTACCTTCCATCATCAGCTCAGCAACATGCTATGATGATAATTATACAAAAATGCCTGTTTTGCTTTAGTAAAAATATGAAAATCATTTGTTGTGCTATAAAATTTGAATGTTCCCTTCGATTTCTCTGGGATCCCCTCAACAGACTTTGACTTGGTGACAGTTGGAACACCTCAGGAATGTAAGATTTGGAATAAAAAACTATTTATTGAAAGAATTTGCTTTCAACTCCTCACTGTTGCAGTACCTTCCATCATCAGCTCAGCAACATGAGATAATGATTACTATGCACAAATATCTCTTATGCTTCAGAAAGTATAAGAAAATCAATGTGTGTGCCTATAAAATTTGAGAGTTCCCCTCGATTTCCCTGGGATCCCATCATCAGATCCTGATTTGGTGACAATGGGACCACCTCGGGAGTATAAGCATACGAACAAAAAAAGAATTTCGAAAATCGGTCCACAAACGGCGGAGTAATCGGTGAACATATATAAAAAAAAATAAAAATACATACAACCGAATACAGTACCTCCTTCTTTTGGAAGTCGGTAAAAAAATGAATACGTCGTCGGCCTCTTAATCTTAAATTTTTAAAGCGTCAAATTCAAGGAAAAAATTGTAACTTGGCGGTTAGTTTCCCTTTTTAGGATAAAAAAATCAATAGGATATGCTATGAAAATATTTAAACTATAATTTTAGAAACACACATAATAGGAAAAGTGAAGGGCCCATTAAGTATACAAGGAGCTCGGAGTGCTGCTTTCCTTTTACTTAAATATTACTGGAAGAACGACGTTTAAATCGTGCGATCCCTGTCCTGTTTCTTACAAAAAAAAGAAAAAACGAAGTTGTCAGTGTCAGTTTTTTGACTTGTCAAAAACCGTCTCTTCGGCTGAGTATCAGTGTTGCCAATGCTACCGAAAAATCGGTATTTTAAACGATTTTTTTAACAATCTACCGATCTACCGATACGACTATCAATCGAGGTTAAATCTACCGATAAACTTTAACACGCTATCCACACGGTACCTGGACTTATCCATGGACCGGTTCGTAGTACAGTTGAACTTTGACCTTTAGGAAGTTAATTTAAGTGTGAACTTATTGATGTCAACCTTAACGCTTTGATAGAAGGTTGTCTTTAGCTTTAATTAAAGGGATCTTAACTGCCTGAAACTGGAACTGGGGTTTAGATAAAAAGTATTCGATCCAATCTTTATCAAATTATTTTAAAAACTTGTCTAAAATTGAAGGATTGAGCATAATTGAATTCGTAATTCCGTTTAGAACATTTATAGGTCATTTTTGTATTTAAATATACAAGGAAATTGATTATTAAATTTCGTTCAAATAAAAGGAGTTCAATTTGTCTATGGTTTTGTAATTGCACACAAAATGCCTTATAGGTAAAAATAATTGTTTCGGCTTTGCATTAGATACAGTGCTTCCACAATGAGGGAAAATTTCCCTTTCGAGGGGCAGT
This sequence comes from Pyrgus malvae, assembly GCA_911387765.1. NCBI lineage: Eukaryota > Metazoa > Arthropoda > Insecta > Lepidoptera > Hesperiidae > Pyrgus > Pyrgus malvae. The sequence goes on from OU426951.1 coordinate 6,893,279, forward strand.
TAAGGTCCAGAGGGGAAAAAAGGGGAAAGAGTTGAAAAGGGGAAATCGTGGATAAAGCATCGTGGATAAAATTTCGGAACTAATTTTTGCATGTGTTACTAGTGTTACTATTTTAAAGAAATATTTTATTGTACTTATTTATATGTATACCATATTTTTATACTGTGCTGTGGCTGTGGTACCTATGCTAGGTGATTTTATTACTTCATAATCACTGTTGAGCAGATTTTTACTACTACTGTAAAAAAGCGGAATAATTTTTGACGGGAAAAAATCCGGAGAAGGGGAAATCTCAATTGGGGAAAGGAAATCATTAAAGTGGAAATACTGATTAGATAGTAATTTATTAAACAAAATGGACAAAAAGTGGAAAAGTGACGAGGTTGACAGTGACTCCTTCTGACGCAGTCGGGTAAAAATAAAGGCTTAGTGCAAATCTACCGATTTTTATTCCAATATACCGATTTTTCATATTATTTCTACCGAATTTTGATTTTTACGATCGGCAACGCTGCTGAGTATCGATCGATCGTACCGTATACAAAAGCTTACGATTTTATCAAAAATATAAGGAATCGAAAAGTGTAAACCTTAGTACATTAAGTTTCCATCGTAAAATGATCCCCAATGAAATTTTCGCGGAGGATGCAATGAGTACCCTTATTCGTTACGGTCTGTACATAAGCGCTGTCTTCCAAATGGTCTGCCTGTTTGCTTGCATTACTCTTAACGATGAAATGAGTGAGCCACATCCCTATGAAAAGGTAAACACGCCTGTTTCTGGTTACATTATTTGGTTGCCAAGGCATGGCGTTTCTCGTGTATTGTATCGATTTATTAGTTATGTACCTAATTTCCGCCGCCTGTTCTATTCCTCCATTCCTTTTGCGCATTTTTGTAAAATTATATTTCTTGGGCTAGTTTTTATGAGTGGTACAAAGTGCTAATCAACAATAAAATCTAGATTATTCATAATGAAATACTGAATATATAGGTGTCCATCAACACAAGTTCATTTATCAAGGCTACTTGAGGTTGGGTATCTTATGGTTGGCTGTGTGCCTTGGTTTTGGGGGCCACCTTTACTGTTTTTTTTATTCAAATCAAACTGGTTTTTTTTTTTTTATTTAACTCCACAGACTTTTGTCCGTGCCATTATTTGCTTTTTTTTTTCATTTGCGCGTTCTATTACTTTATTATTAGAAAACATATAAGCTCCAGTGTATGTATATAACTAAATTAGGTTATGTCCGAGGACTCTCCCGGCGTCGTAAGATGTGTGGTCGTGGCCGAAGACTGTCCCGGTAGTTTTCCCAGTGTTTTTTCTATTAATTCATAATCTCTGTGGCTGATGGCGGTTGCCAGGTTGTAATCTTCGATAGTATTTGTGCTTGCCTCTGTTGCTTTTTTGATAAACGCGCCAATGGCATCCTCGCTTACGTCTGTGTAGCAAGTACAGGAGACAGTATGCCTGGTTATTGCAACAACTGCATGAGAAACGCTGTCGTGCAATTTCTTTTTCTCAGGCTTCGTCTGTATAATTACCACTCTTTCGTATGTTAGTCCCTGGGCTTCATGGATGGTGAGGATATGCGATCCTTCACCTGATCCACATCCTGCGCTCCTAAGTGTTGTTTTTTCCGCTTGGGTGTGGACTAGAAACAAGATGTTTGGAGCGGATATTGGTATTTGGGCGCCTGTATACATTTTCATGCTGAGGGAATGGGTCTTTTGTCTTGAGGAGTATATGCCATTGTAGATGTCTTTTAGCGCATAGGCCACGTCTTTGGGGTTCCTATGTGTGCAGAGGAGTTCTTTGTTTATTGATGCGAGGACATTAGGGCGTTGGTACTTGAGCTCGAAGAGGTTTCCTCGGTCAGTGTAAGGCAGCTGGTTGATGTCACCTATGAGATCAACCAGCTGCCTTACATCGAATATGAAATCAAACTGGTTTGAAGCACATAGGTTGGACAGTTTTGCCTGTGTTACTTATACTTAAATTACTCGAATCTGTGAGCAGGTGGAAGTGGGTTGATAGTGTCTCACACAATCAGCTGTCACGTGTGCCCATTATAGACCCATAGCCATTCTGTTATCACAAATATATAATGACCTTTTTTTAAAAGAGTGCCACTTTTTTCCACTGCCTTTTTTCTCCCAGCTCAACATCTAGCCCAAACGGGCACCTAAAGGCGATGACCTAGAAAAAATGACATTTATGAAGGAAATATTTTGTATTCCTAATATGAAATAAATATTTCTTTCTTTTTCTTTTCTTTGCTTAGCCTTAAGAGATTATACAGTGATAAAGCTATTAAAGCAACAGGACACTTTGACTGGTGTAGATCATGATCATTGACTAGGACTAATGACCACCAGTGACAAAAAAAAAATTGTGTGTGTTCTTTGGAGGGCAGGTAAATCTGTCTACCTACTTACCCTACTGTGGAAATATGAGTGTGAAACATATTTATTTTATTTTTAGGCAGCCACTGATAGTGATGATTGCAGCTCCGAGCAGTCCTCCCCTGGACACCGGGCTACCACTTCTCGAGCTCGTCGTCATGACAAGAAGAAGCGCCGTTAGCTCAGACGTAGACATTGGAAATAAACCTACAACTTGAATAATGGCACACTGAGGCAAATTTCTGGCAAAATCTCTAATTTAAGATTGATGTGATAGACAAGGGCTTAAATTTTTGATGTTATTTATTCTAAAACTAACTGCAAGAAGGAATCATTGTCACACTACCTATTGTTTACTTTCTTTGTAGTACTGCAATTTTAATGTTTCTCTATGTATTCAGATTATGATGATATAATAGATGATAATGTTAATCTATGACATATAGTTGTTTAAGAATGATGTCCTGGCATAACTGAACTAAATTTGTAGGTATACTATTATCTAATAGTTTCTCAAATCAAATGATATTACTAGAATAAGTATATTTCTGATTCTCTTTATGCTATATGCCTATTTAATAATATTAAGTATAAGATGTTTATGCCAATTTATAAGGTTCTCTCTTATATTAATATAAAAAACATTGATTTTCATTTATATCTACAAATTTAATATTTGCATTTATATTTTTGTTAAGACAGTCTGATCTGTAATAGCCCTTACAGTTACTTTTTGATTACTATAATTATATCTTGGTTAAGATGATCTGTGCTTTTGTAATAATAGTTACTTATTGTTATTTCATGTATTATGATATGATGCTTTAATTTTTAATAGACAAAATAGGTCTCAATTAGACTGCATATTTTTAAGTCTTTTTTATTATACCTTGTTCTACTTATATGATTTTAGTCATTTTGAAAATCATCTTTAAATTAAATACTTATTAAGGTTTTTAAATCTTGAATATGAACAACCATTACATTCCCTTACTGACTTTACTACAATGTATGTACGTAGAATTGCAATTCCAAATAGAAAATTGATGTTTTGTGAAGAATGTAGTAATGTATTGATGATCAAATAAATAGTTGAACTGCCCAACTGACATGCATTTTATTAATCCATCAACTTTTTAATAAATTACACTATTTGGTGTCAACTCCATTAAAAGCTACTAGACGATATTTTGTAAACTTATTGCATAAAATTTTTACTCTATTTCAATCCAGATCTCCAGGTTGTTATTGATAGCAGTTTACCTTATTCTAACAGTCTTAAAGCGGCTTTCAGACTAAGCTACAATATAATAGCATACAGTATATAGCTCATATCGCGTACCATACATTGTTACGGACACGTTCCCACTGTATCTGCATTGTACTACATACCTATATATTATTGGCTTACTATACGCCATAAATTGGTGCGATACGCTAAGTACAGGCTATGCTATAAATTATTAAATTGCTATTAAATTAAAGATCTCAAATCTCGATCTTCAAAGATCAACAGAGCGGTCAACAGAGTTTGCTATGTACCTATGTATACTATAAATGCTAGCCATAATATCGCGTAATGTGAACGCCATTCTATATAGTATAGCATTAGGCCCTTCTTTGCTATATTATACCTATATCACAATGGTATAGCGTAGTCTGAAATCAGTCTTAAGATGGTTTGAAAGGGGTAACATAGAGTTAGCTTAGCCCCGTAAGGGGGATTCGTTACTCATTGGCTTAGCCCCTAATCCACATTGTAGCAGTATGGCGGTGGAAACGTCCATAGAGAAATTAAACACTACGAAACGTCAGGCAGGCAGAGATAAAATAAAAAAAATAACGAGACACATTAGACACAAGTTCTTTTTTCGGTTCCATCTTATTTTTAATTTACAAATATTCCAATATTTTATAAATTTTTCACAAAAAGTCTGAATTTAGATAGGTACATATTTAATTAAAGTCTATAAACTGAATAGTTATGCAATAGATTTATTAAAATCTATGTTTAACTACAGCTACAGGGCATATTAATAAAATTGATGATCGATATCATCCAGAGGTTTACAAAATTGTATATAACAGAATTGTATAAATTTTTCACAAAGCAAAGTCTAAATTTACAGTCCATAAACTGAATAGTTATGCAATAGATTTATGATTCTGATGGTTTAGTTGTAATAAAAGGCAAAATTTTAAAAAGCGTTTATTTGTTACACGGACTAGAAACTTTACAGCTTTTGAATTATTATTTCATTAATTTCTAATAAAATCTCATATAAAATTATATAACATTTTGTACGTATTATAAGCCAAAACAAGTACTTAAGTACATAAAAAACAAGGCACTGTGTTCTTATATTTTTTTTTTAAAATAGCACCACATTTTGTACACATTTTTTACAAAACAGTACAGAAATTAGATTGTTTTTCTTCATTTCTTTAGTTCAGATTCAGATATTATTATCTATTATAATAAATTAATAAAAATCTAATTTGTAAATATTATTCAGATTTTTTTTTATTTACTTCAATATTAATAATATCTTAATTCCGTTTCATGATAGATTCCTAAAATATATAAAAACCTGTATATCACAAGTATTTTTAATACTTTAGGTAAAACAACAAATTTTATAAATTTACAATGGCACACATTCCTTCGAAATCTGTATCACATTCACGATAAATAAACATATAAAAACAGTACATTTTGTGACGATTTTCTTGAGAAATAAACTCAATGATTGTAGTACACATAAATAGATAAGAGTTTGACCATTATTTTCTTCATTTTTATTTAAATTATTAAGGAACAGACGAGCATGCAACCACCGTGTTGATGAGTGGTCGCTGCAGCCCGTGGACTTCTATACAAAACATCAAGCAAACCTGATCTTTATGTGAGGTCGTATACAAATAAGTTGCTACTCCGGAAGCTGATGGTCAGTATGGTCACCTCATAAAAGTCTTATAACTTAGGTTATAAGACTTAGTTATCTTTCTTTAACGTTGGATCAACAAGAAATATTACAATATTGTTTCAAATAAATATATGAAATTATATAAAAAAATTAATATAATTTAGGTACATTAAATAGTTCTGTATAAAAATCGTAATAATAACATTATGGCAAGATTATTTGGTTAGTTGCAAAAGTACTTGGTACTCAGTATGTTAATATTGCACATACATTTATAATGTAAGACATTTCAATATTTTTACAAAATTTTCGACAATGTACTTATTTTATTTACTTCCGGCAGTACTCACGTTACATAATTGATGATGCTCAACTAGTTTCGGACCTGAACGAGGTCCTTCCTCATGAGCCGTCGCGGGCGGTCGCTAGGAGGTGCGCGCGGAGACTGCGGGCTGCGGGCGGCGGCGCGTGCGGCCCGGCGAGATGGTTCGGCAGTCATCGGATCTTCTCGTGAGTCGTCGTCTACCGCGTCCGCGCTTAAGGTGGTACTAGACGGGGCGCATACCACGCTAACTGTGTCGCTCTCCAAGTTGTCAATATTACCAGACGTAGTGCGAAGTATTGGTTTCCAGGCTGAGGGTACAGTCCAACCACTATCTCTGTTGTAATTAGGGTGACGGTTTATCTCAATCGCTTCACGCACTTTCCGGGTACTAGAAATTTTTCCCTCGCCAGAACTGCTACCTTATCGAATCGAATGAAATGCGCCGTCCCTGAATTATGGGCATGTTCCGCGACTGCGGACCCTTTGCTGTCCATGTTCTTCACACTACATATATGCTCAGACACCCTGGTAGCGATGTTGCGTCGAGTTTCGCCAATGTAACTCTTGCCACAGTCGCAAGGTATCTTGTATACACCCGGTACGCTTAGCGGATCCCTGTCTTTTGGTGAGCGTAGAAACTCCCGTATCTGTGCTGGAGAACGGAAAATCGTCCTTATGCCATATTTCGAGCGCAAATGGTATCCGATTTTATCCGTTACTCCTTTAATGTAGGGCAGGTATGCTGGAATTCTATCTACGCTCACAGGTCGAAGTTTAGAGCCTAGTTGAGCATCATCAATTATGTAACGTGAGTAGTGCCGGAAGTAAATAATCATGTTAAGTTACACTCACGATTCGTTATATAATAAAATGTACTTATTTTATAAGTACGACCTTTGAAAAATGCATTTGTTTAACTTCAGTTTTGTATATTGAATATAAAGCATATCTCTCTAAAATATTTAACGTTTTCTCAGAAATATTAATTTTGGCACAGAATTGGGTGGCAAATATCCACTTAGAGTAATATGGGGCAATTCGATGATTTATTCAAAATAAAATCAGGCGATACTTAGCTTTTATCAAACATAAATTGGTAAGCATATCGACAAACAACATAAATTCGCTTTAAACTGATTAGGCGCCTACTTTATAATAATAGCTCTAAGTTAAGAATATAAAGTTTACTAGGAGTTAGGACAAATAAAAAAAAACTTGCCTTTTACGAATTTGTCAATTCAGTAACCTTACAGGTCTACCAATAGGTAGGTACTTTATCTTTTGATGAGAAAGGAACTGATTGGTAAAGTCGTTGGTTGCTATGGTTTACCCAAAGGTTCTTAACTTAGTTCGTAGAGTCGAATCTTTATGTTCACTGTTAGTTGGCTGCAACCCTTTTTGCGTCCCACTGTTGGGCACGGGTCTCTGAGGCCTGGAGCTCACTCCACCACGCTGCTCCAATGCGGGTTGTTTTACTGTTAGTTGGTACGCCATAATTATTACTTTTATTTCCATTTTTTATTTTCTTAACCACGAGCTATAAGTGCGACAACAAAAATGAGGATCTACATGCGCTGGTAGTAGCAAAAAAATGTAACGCAAGGAACCGAATGCTTCGTACATAATTAAATGCAAATGTTTAAAGCGTCTAAATGTTACATGGTGGTTAGGTTAAAGTTATGCGCTTTTAGGGCCATCAGAAGGTCGTTATCGGACAAGAATTGTTTAAATGCGTCCAATTTTTTGAAGCATATTGTCAGACAACATGACCGTTCGCTGCTAGGATTCGTTGCTCTTGAACATGGTTTATCCGAATTGTCGCAGCATCCAGTGCCATTCCCAGTCCCACAGGAACACTTCAAGCTTTCTATAACTCCCATTGGAGTTGGTTCGTCGCATTCGTGAGTGAATACCCCAATTTCCTCCAAATCCAAGTTCTTGTGCCGTCGATGATAGTGCAAGAACGTGTTATGGTTAGTATCGGTAGCCTTCCCACATCCAACAGCGCATTTCATCTCTTCATGGTTACATTTGCAATCCACACACGAGCATTTGTCATCGCCACATCCTGTTTTACTGATTCTTACTGGTATATCGGTATCCTTGTTACAATTCTGACACTCTGCTTCGTTAGATTGGCACTTGCATTCAACACACGAGCATATCCCTGCATCAGCAGCGAGTTGCTCCAAAGGATTCCTATTTGGCTTTTTGCCGAATATATTCTCTGTTCTCACGACGTACATGTCAGATGGCGGTTCGTTGTCAAACAACAGCGTATCCTCTAAAGCGAAGTCTGTGTTGAACAGAACGGAATTTGCTGGGTTTATTTCTATGTTCTGCTGTACTCTAGATGGTGGTGGTGTGTTTAAGGTTCTATCGTCATTCGATTCTTCAGCCTCTTTCAGGAACCTGTCAATATCGGTATCGAGTTTGATGGGTGCGAGGTTACTAACCAATTCACTGTCATTAAAGACTTTGTCGCCTACGTCGAGAATCGTCGGCGTGTTTAAATCGAATGAGGTTTCCGGTACGAGATTTGTAGTAATAGCGACTTCAGGGTTTAAGTCTATATAGCTTTGCATGTGCGTTGGAACAAACGTTGCCATTGTGAATATGTTTTCAGGAGTCTTTTCTTTAATACTGACAGGGGTTTCTTGAATAGACGCGGCGAGTGCTGTGACATCGACCCAAGGAGATTGTACTTCTATTTCGTTTGCGAGAGCTAGTTGCATTGCTTCCGATTTCACTTCCATCTTTAGATTGTTTACTATCGGAGTTGGAAGTGGTAACGCTTGTAAGCCAGTGACGTCAACCCATGACGTTTCATTTGTATCTCTTTTATCGTCTTTAGTAATTCCGAAGGGTGATAAAGTCACGTCTAAATTAGTAAAATCGTAATCAACAGCTAAGTTATTCGAGTCGTCGAATTTAGTTGTGTTAGTGGCGTTATCGAAAAGCAGTTCTGTTATATCAACGGCGTTAGCGGCTAGCGGGTCTACACTGGTTATATCCTCTAAGCTACCATCAGTGGAATTGGATTCCGTCGTAATTTTTCCAAACGATTCTAGAAGGCTGTCCCAATTCATTACATCATTAACTTGTTTTGGAGTTGGTAGTTCGTTTTCAATTACTTCTACTGTTGGTGCCTCAGCTTCAATCTGAAACAGAAAAAGTTGAGTTACGTGAAATGTTTAAATTACAAACGTTACAAGCGTTATCTTATGTCGGGTACTATTAGTGGCCTAAATTGGTACAAATAATCTTATTTTATAGTAACTTCAGTGTCTAAACTATACTAGTAGGATGGGGTCCAATCAAAAGGAGTCCTCCTGCTCTATTGGATGGCTAAAAAATCCCCAAAATTACATTTTGGGGTTACCATGTTAACAGAAATACACTCAGCCGATAGTGGTTTGTCATCCTCAGCAGATGCATTCACAATACCACAAATCGACATCAGTTGGTTGATTTGTCGATATCATCTAAAAGTAACGGCTACATATTGCGAAGTTACATCGACCTAAATAATTCATGTACGTTCCGTAGACGAAAATAATAAAATCGTGGTCTTCAAGCTGTCAAATATTATTGCACAATCGTTGATCGCGAAGTCTACTTATATGCCTTTTTATTAGTTGCAGGAGTCAAATAAAACAAGCCTCCATTATTAACTGTTTTCAGAAGTTTTATTCAATTGAATATTAAAAGACAAGAAAGTAATAAATTGAATAAATTTATACAGCGTCATCTAACTCGACACGCGGACAAAAGAATAGAAAGATTATCTTCGAAGCCGAATTTTCATGAAGAAAATAATTAAAATAATTATATGAAACCTGTTGCAGTACTTAGAAAACTTCGTTAAAATAATAGTGTCGTGAATTTAAGAATATCACTGTGATAATTGCTCCGTCAGTATAACGCTTTTGTGCACTTTAGAGAGAGTCTAAAGCGTCTTAACTTTAGTAGACCAATCAGCACGCAAGAGCTTTTGCGACAATATACCGCTTTTTTTTTTGTTTATCGGGTGGAAACCTTCAAAATGTACCCGGCACCTTGGGAGAGGATACCGGGTTATGTGGGATTTAACCGCACTAAAACCCCCTCGGTGGCTGCCTGTGCGCTTGGGGAGGACTCCGGGATCTCCACGCACCGGTGTCCTCCACGCGCGGCGCCCCAGAACGGGCCCATCTTCGGAGAGCAGATGTGCCCTCCTGCAGGCGCGGATCCAGCCCTCAAATAGTCTTGTGGGCACAGCCATCTCAAAATCGGTCAAGTGCGAGTCGGAGTACGAACTCATTAATGAATAATTGTAGATATACCTGAACGATTTTTTCGCATACACGGTACACCATTTTATATCAAATAATTTTATCAATAATTTTTAAAATAAGTTTTAAACAATAATGCTCGTATTTCCGTTCATTATTGTTTTAAGCTTATTTTAGAAATGTTTTTAAATTTTTAGTTTGATGTGCTTTAAAAGCGTGTTTTTTTAAAAAAAAATTAACTATATTATTTTTCACTTTTTAGTTTCATATTCTATGAATGCTCTTAGTCCAAATGAGTGTTACAACCTAACACGAGTGGACCTTTATTTTTTGTAGCTAACGCCGAAAAAAATTTGAAATCACTTCAGTAGATTTTTAGTATATTAATTAATATTCAATTAATATTTTTTAGACTAAGAGTTTAGACCATCAGTCTTCTCAAAGAAACCACAAGTAAGAAAAAATCTAAGGTACTTCGCCATGGACGTACAAGTCCATGTACTTCCCATATAAAGTTCGCATCTGCAGCAGCAGTTTTGTATATAAAGTCAATCAGATTGACGACCAATTGCGATCGCGGGTTCGATTCCCGGTAGTCCCTGTAGCTTCGGGATTACGAATAGAGCTACGGTATCCCCTGCCTGATCACAAGAGGCGACTAAAAGGGGGCTTCCGGGATCGCAGACGGTGAGAGTGGGAGCTCGACCCGTCCAGCCAGTAGCCCCAGGAAGGACGGCGGTGTGGGCGTGGCCGCATGCCGCTGAGAGCGCCTGAGGGTGCAGGAGAGCGCATCTGCTCTCCCGAAGATGGGTCCGTTCTGGGGCGCAGCACGTGGAGGCCACCGGTGCATTCCAATGGAGATCCCGAAATCCTCCACAAGTGCAGCGGTACGCCACCGAGGGGTTTTTAGTGCGGTACTAATCCTACATAACCCGGTATTCTCTCCCAAGGTGCTGGGTACCTTTTGAAAGTTTCCCCTCGATATCAAAAAAAGGGGCAGAAATTTGAACGACGAGTTTATATTTTTGTTCTCGGTCTGAGTGTTTGGGTCTTTGTCTTTGTCCATGCTACCCACGACACAGGGTAAATCTACCTTACTGTGTGAAACGTTATTTATTTATATATTTTTTATATCCAAGAGGCATATTGTTTCTTCGGTAGCCTTAAATTTGTAATTTATTTATTTATGTGTACAGTACATATATATAGTATACGTACATTCTTAAAGCAATCTAAAAATCTAAAATCAATCATGATAATATAATTATGCAAGTTCTCATAAATAGAATGGAACCTGGATTACCGAGCTATGCTCGGAAATAAAATCAATTGATAATAAAATCAATTGGTCTAACCTCAAACATATAAAATAAATCTTAGATACGAATTATTGAGAAAAGACTCCCAATAGGTTTTTCTCATAAAAAGGAACTTGAAAAAAAGAAGAAAAAAATTGAATTAGAGACACCTGGACTCGCACCGGGGTCCTTTTGGTTTTGGGACTACGCGTTTTTCTCCCTGAGCTATTTATTACCTATTATAACCAAAGTCTTTAACTTTGTAGATGGTGGCGATGTTTACCTTCCTATACATTCTAATGATATTGTAGCAGTTTTTCATTGCCTGATAACACGGATAATACAAAATTTTCTAAAAATGAAACCGAGCTAGATCGATTTATTTAGGTAGAGAATGCCACTAGGCATTAAGTCCGCCCATTGTTAGCCTAGTTTTTAGGTGAACAATTAAAGAATAAATAAATAAATTTATCTCCCCCAAAAACTCCCCCAAAAATATAACGTGAAATACCGTCGTAGGCGCGCCCACAGACAGGTTTTCTTTTCGCTACTCTCAACGACGCACCACTAGCGCCCACCAAGTGGCGGCGGCTTGGAAGTTTTAGTGGCTGCGAACTTTAGATTAGAACGGCTGTGTTCAAAAAATAACGAATGATTTTTAAGGCTAGTCAGGTGTAGCATTTTTTAATATATTATGTACATCAGCCTATCGATCTCAACAGACCGTGAAAGTGAGACTTTTCCAGTTACTACTAGTGGATTAGTGTTGTGGGCATGCCCATAGTGCCCATATGGGTGGATCCGCGCATGCCCTCCTGCACCTTCCGATGTTTATGTGACAATATACATGTTTCGCGTCTCATTTACGCGTTAAAATTAGTTGCATGACATTAGCTTTGCTAAAAAAAATAGCACGGTACGTGACACGAAATTTATTTACTGCTATAAAACTAATACATGCCTTGCAAAACTTGATGTTTATACTTAAATTTGTTAAAAAATAGTGCCATGAAACTACTAAGGAGGCGGTAGGTGGTAGAACTATTATGGTTCGCCCGAGGAAGTACCACCGCTGCACCCACTTCTGCCATGAACAATTCTATTGTGTTTCGGTGGAAAGGTGCAGTTGCCGGCCACACTTACATGAGGCGACCACCAGCCTCCGGAGTAGCAGCAGTAGCAGCGCAACTGCATACGAACTCAGACAAGACTTACCTATGCTTGCTTGAGGTTGTATGTAGATGTCCATGGGCTGCAGCGATCACTTAACACCACGTGGCCTGCATGCTCGTCTGCTACTCCATTCAAATAAAATAAAAAACTAAGGAATCACCACGACCTGTTGTTGGACATCTGGAAAATTTATATTTAAAAGGTCTTGTCTGAATTGTATCTTACCTGATGTTTCTTCGCATGTGCCCTAAGACTAGTCGCAGTGGAGAATACCTTCCCGCAGCCGATCGCAACGCACGCGTGCGGTCGTGATCCGGAATGCGTGCGCGCGTGAGCTTTGAGGTGATGTGACGCCGTGAAGGATTTCCCGCAGCCTTCTATTCGACATCTGAGATAAGAAGAATTTATTGTATTTTTTCGCTTCTTGGTAATGATCCCAGCTAACACTAAATATACTACTATTTCGTTCTAAAAAATAAATATATTCGGACTAAATACACAAATATACGCTAAACGAACGATACTCGTAAAAGACGTAAGTACCAGTAAGTTGCCCCGTTGCCCCACTAGTCGTCTAGGACTAAGCCAAGTTGGGCACCATTTTTGATGGCAAATAAAATCACTAGGACAAACAAAGCTCAGCGAAGTAATGGACTTAGGAGCAGGGCCGGATTTAGGGGAGGGCAACCGGGGCTATAGCCCCGAGGCCTCCAGAATAGAGAGATATAGAAAAAAATCAAATTCAGACTAGTACACACTAAGTAAACAACTTTCATATTTTTATAGTATTGCGTTTTATGGTACTTTGTACAAACATGATTACATTAAATAAATATTAACAGAAATCATCGATCTATATTTGTTCACTTCAATCAGGCAATCAGTAAAATATCACTGATAGAAAAAAAGTCCATTTTATTTGGAAAATAGTTTGGGGCCAAGGGGCCTCCACCCCTTTGTTGCCCCAAAGCCTCCAGGCCTCTAAATCCGGCCCTGCTTAGGAGTGGTCTCAAATGAAAGCTAAAAATTTGACAACATTCGGTTTGGAACAAGCCAAAATCCTGAATCCGCCACTGTCTCGACCGGTCGATTGTTATAGATAGATTGTAACTGTTTGCCACCAATCCGTCTTGGAACTGAAAGAGTTTTTAAGACTTCCATTCAATGGCGGATCTAGGAATTTAGCTTGCGACGGGTTTTGAATTTGGGGTAGGCTTGACTTAACCTTTTTTTTTTTGTATCGGGGGCGAAACCTTCAAAATTTACCCGACACCTTGGGAGAGGATACCGGGTTATGTGGGATTTGAACGTACTAAAACCCCCTCGGTGGCCTGCCTCTGCGTTTGTGAGGACTCCGGGATCTCCATAGGAACGCACCGGTGTCCTCCACGCGCGACGCCCCAGAACGGGCCCATCTTCGGGAGAGCAGATGTGCTCTCCTGCACCTTCAGGTGTTCACGGCGGCATGCGGCCACGCATACACCGCCGTCCCTCCCGGGGCTGCTAGCTGGACGGGTCAAGCTCCCACTCTCACCGTCCGCATCCCCGGAAGCCCCCTTTTAGTCGCCTCTTACGATCAGGCAGGGGATACCGTAGCTCTATTCTTAATCCCGAAACTACAGGGACGAGGCTCAACTTAACCTAGTGGTTATGTGCAATGCTTTTAATGGTGGCGTTAAAAATCAGGAGAAGCATAATTTGAAAATTGTCAAGGGTGAACCCGAACGGTTTGGGTCACTTGCAAAATGATGAGATTCCAGCATCAACGGGTTCCACTCAGTTGAGTCAAGATGTACTTACTTATAAGGCCTTTCTTGTGTATGTGTCCGTATGTGCTTTTTCAAGTCGCTGAGCGTCGTGAAGAACTTCGTGCAGCCCACCGTTTTGCAGTTGAATGTGTCCCCGCTGTGTAACCTTAGGTGTGCTCTTAACCTGCAAATTCATAGAAACGTTTAGTGCACCAGATTAGGAAATACAGAAGAAAAAACAACGGGTTGCACTCCGGTAGTGCCGGCAGAAGTGAAAACTTGAACATTAACGTTGTGCACTTTTGATATTTTGGAATGGTTAGGGAATAATTTCGCACGAATTGCTTTTATTATTTCAGTAGGTTTTCATCAAGTATTTTTATAAAGTACTCACTCATTTTCTTTCACTATTTCTTCGTCACTTTTTTCATTAATAGATGCACTTTGTTCAATGTCCATGTTTTAAATACTTGATATAAACGAATTTTAAAAGTATAGACAGTCGAGCCGCTGCTGTCACCCCTACGTCTTATGAATATTCGATCAGGCCATTTGTCCTGACGCTAGTTAAACATTTTTTACCCATCCCAAAAAAGTGCACAACGCCGCTAAAGAAGTTTTCACTTCAAAAATCGCAACCATTTTTTTCTTCGAAAATAGTTTTGACAAGCAAAATTGTGTCTTTTGATAAAATACCTTGAAATTTTCAATTTAAAATTATGATAGAATCATAGAAACAAAATAAAAGAGTTCTTAAGGAAAAATGGTATACTTAGGTATGTATGTATATCATTTTAAACAATACTATTTACCGTTTCCTATGGCTGTCTATTTTATTTTTATTTGAATGGAGTAGCAGACGAGTATGCAGGCCACGTGGTGTTAAGTGGTCGCTGCAGTCCATGGACATCTACATACAACCTCAAGCAAGTATAGGTAAGTCTTGTCTGAGGTCGCATGCAGTTGCGCTGCTACTCCGGAGGCTGGTGGTCGCCTCATGTAAGTGTGGCCGGCAACTGCACCTTTCCACCGAAACACAATTGAATTGGTTTACGACAGAAGAGGGTGCAGCGATGGTACTTCCCCGGGCGAACTCGGTCATGTATACAAGTGCACTGATATTGGTTTTTATCTTGATTTCAGAGCTAATATATTTTTGTTTACATAGCCCGCATGACAATTTTGTTGTTTTAAGAAGTAAAAGTAAAAATTTGAAATTAAGTAAAATCCAGTCCTTCATCTCCTTAACGATATATGATACGATACTACAGGTAACGTAAATAATATGAAACAATGCAAACAGCAAACAGTTGGAACGTAGCAAATAAATAAACATTTTGGCCAACTTCCAAACACAAATAAATCAAATCGGGTGCTTACACGGATTCCACAAAACAAATTTATATCTGCACGAAAACAATGTCACGGCAAATCATTGGAAGGGGTTGTGTAATACTAATATTGGTCATACGTGATTACATCTTGGATCTTGAAGGTCGCCGTAATACAAAAAGTAGCTCAAAAAATTAAAGCGTCTTCAATTAGGTACCCAAGTATATTATTCAAGCAAAAAATGCGTGGATACCAATGTTTAAAAATTGCTGGACCGATTTTGATAAAACTTGGACTGTTCCCAAAGCCTAACTTAGGGAGAACTTATTTAAATCATAAAAAGGATCATCTCGATATGAATTTTAGTTTCCGAGAGATTTGTAGACTAACACTTACGAACTTTAGCACATTCTTTATTTTTTATAAATAAACCTAACAATAAGGCAGACGGGCCGCGTGGTGTTAAGTGATCACCGTCGCCTATGGACACGGGCAACCCTAGGGGAGCCGCCCGAGCATTGCCGGCTTTGGAGGAGAGCTTTTTTTACAGCTTTCTTGAAGAACCCCATGTTATAGTTCACTGGGAATGCCTCAGCTTGAAGGTTGTCCCATAACCTACACGTCCGTGGTAATAAGGAGCGTGCAAAGCGGACTGTGGAGGACCCCCACGAGTTCAGATGGTGCCGGTGGAACTTTAACCTTCGTCTGGTGGTGTAATCATGGAATGGTGATGTAGGCATCAATTTGAAGAGTTCCTCGGAGCACTCACCATAGTAAAGTCGGTAGAACACGCAAAGCGAGCCTATGTCTCTTCGCAAGCTAAGCGGTTCTAGCCTGTCAGTCAATCTTGGGTCGTTGACGATTCGGACTGCGCGCTTTTGAACGTAGTCAAATGGGTGTAGCTGGTACTTCGGTGCTCCTGCCCAGAGATGGAAGCAGTACTCCATGTGGGGTCTGACCTGGGCCTTATACAGCGTCAGAAGTTGCACCGCAGTGAAGTACTGCCTCGCTCTGTTGAGGACACCAAGCTTTTTTGATGCCAATTTGGTATCCAATTTGGTTTTGTACTCCAAATGACTCCAGTACTGCACTTTAAAATTCTTACAGCTTTCACGTGCTTGGAAGCCTAAATCATCATCTTATAGTCATGCACGGTGATGGAAAACTCAAAATGCATACCTTAAAACGGTGGCACTAAACCACGCCTTGAAAGCAGGATAATTATTAATTTACTAGCTGACTCCGCGAACTCCGTACCGCGTTCAAATGTTTGGGGTGGGCCACCCTTATTACTTAGGGGGATGAAAAATAGATGTTGGCCAATTCTCAGACCTACTCAATATGCTCACAAAATTTCATGAGAATCGGTCAAGCCGTTTCGGAGGAGTACGGGAACGAACATTATGACACTAGAATTTTATATATAAGATTTATACATTATTTTTATTACCTTTTATAAAATCAATAAAGAATTAGTCAATCTTTGGTCAGTCAAAACTGGACTGTCTGTTTGTAATATTAAAATAACCGCATTTTACTACATTCATAAAATGAATATACGGTACATAACCAAAATTACTATATTACTATATTATTATTTTTGTCTGTCTGTCTGTTTGTTTGTACCGACTAATCTCTGAAACGGCTGGACCGATTTTGATGAGACTTTCACTGGCAGGTAGCTATTGTAATAAGGAGTAACTAAGCTACTTTTATTATAGAAAATTCTAAAACCAAACTCCACGCGGACGAAGTCGCGGGTGGCCGCTAGTTGCCTATGAGTAGTGACGTCACAAAACATTTTCTCATATAAAACAAGTGTGTATCTCACACATTATTGATTGGGTAGTTCAAGACCTACGTTGACTATAGTAAGGCTTTCGACTGTGTCAACTGGCAATGTCTATGGCAGGTACTATAAGAGCTTGGAGTACCACATCACCTTACGGCCCTCCTGCAGTCTCTGTACTACAGCAGTCAAGGAGTGGTCAGGGTCAATGACACCTTCTCGGGCCCTTTCAAATTTGAAAAGGGAGTACGCCAGGGTTGCATTTTATCTCCCATCTTGTTCAACGCTTATGGAGAATACATCATACGTAAGACACTCAAAAACTGGGATGGTGGCGTCAAAATAGGTGGCGTCAAAATAACAAATCGACGATACGCAGTGGCGGATTTACAGTCTTGGCCGCCCTAGGCCGTGTAGTATAAGCCGCCCCTATTTCATAAGTGCTTGCCGTGAATAAACAAGATACAATACAATTATGTACCCGTCACTGTAAATATGTAAAAAGGTTTCAAAGAACTATATTTTAATTTAGTTCAGATTTATTGCTGATAAATTTTTAAATGATTATATGAGAGGAAAATTTTGTCCACGAGCTGGTTTCGAACTCGTGACCTGCGAAGTATCGTATCGCTGCTCTTTATAAACTGAGCTATCGCGAATTGATCCCAAATAAATAGAATGAGAGGACAAATTTCGAACTAAGCTGTTTATCTGCAAAAAATCAGTTTGTAAAGACTCAAAAAGCAGCGATAGAAAAACGCACGAACTTTGCTTACCCCGTCCGCCGCCGCCTTCATACGAGCCAGCATACGAGCGTTTATAACTTAAAATGGTGTATTTTTCGCCACGCATGGCCGCCCCTAATAGCTGGCCGCCTTGGCCCGGGCCTACTTGGCCTTAAGGTAAATCCGCCACTGACGATACGCCGATGACACGACCCTACTGGCTGCATCCGAATCAGAGATGATTGATTTGTTGAACAGGATGGAGTGTATCAGCACATCCATGGGACTTGCTATAAACAGGGCCAAAACAAAAATGATGGTGGTTGATAGGACCAAAAAGTTGGAACTTACTGGCGCACACAATTTAGAAATACATAGTAGACAACTTTATATACCTAGGTTCCAACATATGCAACACCGGATCATGTGAGCTTGAAGTGCGTAGGCGCATTGGAATGGCTAAAGGGGCTATGACGCAACTTCAGGGAATATGGAGAGATAGAAACATCACCATCAAAACCAAAACAAAATTAGTCCGCTCATTGGTCTTCTCCTTATTCCTGTATGGGGCAGAGACCTGGACCCTTAAATCGGCTGACCGTAGGCGGATTGATGCCTTTGAGATGTGGTGTTGGAGGAGAATGTTGCGGATACCCTGGACCGCAAAAAGAACCAACGTGTCCATTCTGAACGAAAAGATCAAGACTAGGCTGTCATCCACCTGTCTTCGCCGTACCCTCGAATACTTCGGTCACATCGCACGGAAAAATCCTGATAATCTGGAAAGACTCATAGTCACTGGAAAGATCAAAGGGAAGAGACCGCGCGGTCGCAGCCCGACACGTTGGTCTGATCAGATCCGTACCTCACTTGGTACCCAGATGCACGAAGCTCTCCACATCGCTACAGATCGCAAGACATGGAAGGACAAGTTAAGATCTGTCCAAACTAACACAATTGCCACATCCTAGACCAGAGGTCACGACCCTCAGCATTGAGGAAACGACGCAAGGAGGAGGAGGAGAGTTCAAGACAGGATTGTTTCACGGCAGAAATTGGTGCAGCGAAGGGAGCCCCCGAGCGAACAAACGTGGACCGTATAGCTAAACTCAGATGTTAATTTTAGTTGCGCATTGATAAATAAGTAGAAAAACATGAACACAGTCGTAAAAAAACATGTACTTTTATCTTTTTTGATGTCTTTTATTCTCAATCCTCGGTGACTGCCTTTGCGCTTGGGGAGGACTCCTGGATCTCCAGTGGAACGCACAGGTGTGCTCCACGCGCGGCGCCCAGAATGGGCCCATCTTCGGTAGAGCAGATGTGCTGTCCTGCACCTTCCGATGCTTACGGCGGCATGCGGTTACGCACACACCGCCGCCCTTTCAGAGGCTGCGGGCTGGGCGGATCGAGATGTCACTCACACCGTCCACAACCCCGAGCCACACTAAAAGGGGGCTCTTTTAGTCGCCTCTTACGATCAGGCAGGGGATACCGTAGCTCTATTCTTAATACCGAAGCTACACAAAGAATGTGTGTGTGTAGATTTCTATATTCCCAGCTAGTATATCGTTACATTCGTTTTGATAACGCCAGTGACACTGTATACATGATTAAAAAGTGGCCAACTATATTGTAAGTTGTTGTTTGACCCGTCAGCATTACTTTATTTATTTATTTACTAGCTGACCTCACGAACTCCGTACCGCGTTTAGTTGTGGACGTAAGAGATTTTAGGAACTTTATAGAAGAGAAATCAGTAAAAATCTTGTCATACAAAATTCCAGTTTTTTCTACAACACTTAATATTTGATAGGGGGTTACAATTTGAAATCTAGGACTCTGACAGTTAAGTATTGTTCACACAGAATTGTTTGCAAAGTTTTTTTATTATTTACATTGAAAGCTACAAAACCAACTCACCTGTAAAGGGTGTTAAAAGCCTTGGAACAGTTCCCGATGCTACACATGAACGGCTTCACCTTCGTGTGGGCTCTGACGTGGATCTTCAGACTGTATGAGGTGAGGAACGCCTTGCCGCAAGATCCTATCTGACATATAAACCTGTATTCGCCTGAAACAAGAATACAATAATGATTAATTACGGTCCAATCTCCATGATGAAGTGGCCATGAGCAGGCGTTATAGTTCTTCTAACTACATGTCTGACAACCGATGGGGAAGAAAGGTTCTCGAATGGCAACCACGATTTGGTAAAACGATTATACGGCCCCCTCCATCCAGAGGATTCAGAGGGCGCACGATCAGACGGATTGACGAATATATTAGGGGAGGCCTATGTCCAGCAATGGATTTCTAAAAACTGATAATGGATGGGATGGACATCGTCAGCGTTTTGGCCACTAATTTGTACTAATACGCAGTTCAAAATTAGTTTTCACTTGCTTTTAAGAGTTTTCGTGTGTGTCCGTAAATTGCCGATCGTACTGTAAGTTCGTTCACATCTGTGCCAAATTTTCCGAAGGACAGTGAGGCGTTATGTGCGTTTGAAACACACGAATAATAACCTAAGGGTCAATTCCCACTGAAAGAGCAGCGGTCGTGAGAGCAAGTGACTGACCACGGAGCCGCAAGGGGCAACCGCTTTCGACTATAGTCTCTAGAAGGTTCGTGCAGCCTCTCAGCGCCGCGCTGTCCCTCTTTGCATTCAAATAACAATGAACTATTTAATCAGACAGATAAGATTCAAAATAATTTGTAACATTTTGCCCCAAAACACGCTGCGCGCCGCTGCTCTTTCAGTGAAAATTAACCCTAAATCTCCAGAAAACACGCATTGGATGCCATCCCAGACTAGTGTCCAGATGTGATAAAAAGGGTCGTAACCGCAACCGTTATTAGAACGTGTAGCCGACATTTAATTCTTACCATCGAAGACAAAAGGTTAAAAATTAGTTTTAATTTTATTATTCGACATGCCTTTATGTGTTTTCATGTGGGTCCGTAGATTGCCGACCGTACTGTACGTTCGTTCGCAGCCGTCGTATTCACATTTGTATCTCGCGCTGTCATCCACCTTTCGTTTGCTTTTATCCATGGCTGATTCCGATGTGTTCCTGGAGCTTTCACTGTCATTGCAACTGTGAAAAAAAAAATTAAAGCCAGTTTTAAAAGATGACAAATAAAACTTTTTTCGCATACGATAGGTACGACATTTCGTCGTACCATCATAGTATGGAAAATTCGCAACAACAAAAAATTTGGTTTCTATATTTCGTTAATGTCAGTTAAAAAAAAATTATTAATGTATCAATATTGTTTAGGGTTTTGTACCTCAAAATAACATGGAACCTTATGGAATAACGTGTTTTTATTTATTTGAATGGAGTACCTAGCAGACGAGCATGCAGGCCACGTACTGTTAAGTAGTAGACGTATGGACATCTACATACAACCTGAAGCAAGCATAGGTAACTCTTGTCTGAGGTCGTATGCAGTTGCGCTGCTAACGTGTTATGTTATGAAATCCATCTTGAATCCTTAGATCCTCAGATGTGTGAAAAAGCCCTAATTGTAAATAAACATAATCCAACATAATATGGTCGCTTATATTGTTTAGTTACTAATGCACTCTTGTTTCTATGGTTTTCAACAAGACTTTGGTCGAATCTGAAATTCTTCAAATCGGCAATCCGGTCTTGGACTACCAAGTCAATTGAGATACTTTTAATGAGCTGTCAAAACGTGACATCCCCATACATTTTGTATGAGAAAATGATTAGTGATTGATTTAAATGGTAATATAAATCATGTACAAAAAAGAATTAACAATTATATTGCATTCC
The DNA here is from genome assembly GCA_911387765.1 of Pyrgus malvae. Lineage (NCBI taxonomy): Eukaryota > Metazoa > Arthropoda > Insecta > Lepidoptera > Hesperiidae > Pyrgus > Pyrgus malvae. The sequence continues at coordinate 6,915,082 of OU426951.1, forward strand.
AAGCGTGATTTAGTGCAACCTTTTTAAGATAAGGATTTTGAATTTTTTTTGTGCATAGTGTTCAAGACCCTATTGGGCAAATTCGATATTGGTCAAAGCTGCAGTTTGTCAAGTTGTCAGTTGATCCAATTATGACATTTGCCAAATACGCTATTGAAGAATTTCACATTTGACCAAAGTCTAGCAACTGGTTTCTGTGGCTTTTAATTTAATCTAAGATAAAAAAATAAAGCATTTTAGGTAACTGAAAAATCATAAACCTAGGTATCTTTAATGGCAATACCTATCTAAAAATATTTGCCCCATATTCAATCTAAATCATTTTTTAAGATAGACAGTTGAAATTTGTAATTTAACAAAACAATTGAACAAAACGATATATGCAACTAAGCCAAACGGGCGCGGTCGAATGTGAGATGGGTGACCGCTAGTGGCAAAAAATTTCATGCGTGTTTCCATGCTTCAGAGGGCACGTTGAACCGTCGGTCCCAGTTGTTGATAGAAAACAGTCGTTAAACTTTGTCTGAGACCTATGGGCGGTTTGAAAACAACCAACAGCTGTTTTGCCACTAACCTGCATCTCCACCAACCCACATTGGAGCAGCTTGGTGGAGTAAGCTCCAGGCCTCCTCAATAATGGGGAGAGACCCATGCTCAGCATAGAAATGGAAAAAGGGTTACAGCCACCTTTTTCTACCACTTGTATATAACCAATACGAAAATCCATGGTTGCCAGTTGGAAAATTGCAGCAGAGGTTGCCATGATTTCAATGGACGATTCTCGCTCCAGATAAACAAGAGGATACTCCATTGAAATCAAGGCAACCTCTGTTCGCAGCCATTTAGCAACTGGCAACCATGGATTTTCATAATAATTTTGTATTAAGATTTTTTTTTAAAACAGGTGAGTGTAAATAATTAACACTAATATACCTGTTTACACCTGGCAACCCTAAAGCAGCGGCTAACTGAGAGTTGGCAAGCATTTTTTTTTAATTCGTGACATTATTTTCTTTTAAAGGTCGTAAAATTCATAAAAAAAACATAGCTGCAAGATACATTAGCGAGTAATTAATAAATTAGTAATACTAAAAATCACTGCAGGTAATTATTATTGCAACTAATTTTCGATAGGCAACCTATCCCTAATTCATTGTATACTTTATAAACATTCATTTAAAATTAGTTGTATTGAAAAAACATATACCTGCAGAATCAAGCTGTGGGATCTTAGACTATAATTTCTTTGATCTAATCCAAAACAAGGCCCAAAAAATCACTACTACTACTAGTTTGGGGCATGGGCGTACAAAGTAGGCCTTCAGAAACGTATATGGAGGAGGCACAACTCTGATTGAACTACTTCTACTAACCATGAGTGATGCAGTATGAAACTTTATAAACAGTATTATTCAAAAAGCTGTTATTGCAAACTTGTGTCTCAATACTCTTTTTACTGCCTACATGTTTCCTTATTTGCAACAATAGTTCATGTAGAAAAGATGTTTTGCCTATTTTGAGTTGTTTAGGGTCAGTTAACTGTAAAAATTGTTGGGAGATAAAAAATTCTCTATTTTGTAACTGTTCATATTTTCTGTTATATTGTAACTTAACCTCTACACCTACTCTTATAGGGACTATTTATCCTAAGCAGAGGGCCTACTCTGTAAGCATCTGTCCATAAGTTATAAAATTTTTGGAATCATTTTTGGCATACTCAGATCATTTTATTTTTCACGAAATATTTTTAATTGATGGCATTAAGCTACTGAATGAATAATTTCTAGAATGTCTTCAGTCTTGTACAAAAATGAGGTCCGAAAATTCACTTAGTTTCGATATGGGCATACAGTGACATAGGGGTCACTCGCTCACTTGCTCAAAGCAGCAATTTCAAGTCCTTAAGTAGTAAGTAAGTAAGTGTAATCATCATAGAGAAAATAACAATCACAAATCTACTATTATAGTAGCTCTTTTACCTATAACATTAAGGTTCAATTTACAAAAGCACAAAAACATTGCTAGTTATTTGATATTTTTATCAAAGCTTCACAAATAAGCTGCTGGACTGTCTTTAAAAGAATGGTGTGATGTACAAATTGCCTAGTTGAGTTAATTGTGAGAAATAGCAGTTGTTAGTTGCTGATATATGTTAATACAGGTGTCCATTACCTTCCAATCATTACAAAACGTACTCTAGTCATTAAAGAACACAAAATTACGATATTCACACCGCATCGAGATGGTAATGTACCAAAATAGAATGCCCAAAAATGAAATAGAGGGATAAAGACTGCCTATTTTCACTCCGTACGTGTGAGCGAGACATGCTATCATATTGACAAACAGCTGACTGAATAATAGCAAGGCATGTACCTAAGTAGAGTTGCGGCTAGTTCCAAAAGAAAACTTTCTTGGAAGAGCTTCAAAAACGCTTATTTTAATAATGTAACAAAACTTACGATAATCGGTCCTCTGTACGCGAATCCTTTGATGGTTCTCTGTTATTTGTCAACTTCACTGCACTCTCGGTCTGCCGTAGCTCGGCACCACTTTCATTGAAATTAACGACACCTGTATTATTGTACAAGCAGTTTGGTCGGAGTGTCTCCTTAGGGATTTTAACGTCTTTGGTAATGTTTTTAGCAATAATTGTAATATTCTCCGATTCTATATTAGAGCTGTCATTTATCCATGCGTCCATGTTTGTTTCACCACGTGATGTGCTTGAATGCCAGTTGCCAGTTGTCACAAGTGTCAAAGTCTTCGAACGATTTATCTTGAAGATAGCATCGATTTTAAACGATCTTGTTCGTGACTTACTCCGGATATGCTAGATGGCGCTGAATTCAGTTTCTTGACGAAGAGAGCGGCTTTGGAACTTTGGAAGCGAAGTAGGCGTTACAGCCCGAGGACTTGCGGCCGAACTCCCGTTATAATGAAAACCACTTGTTGTCTGCGCGGGCAGTGCGCCGACCGCACGCCCTTCCACTAACGCGAATGTGTCTTCTTCACATTCGGACAAAATTTCGCATATATAAAAGTGTGTCATATTAATTAGTTTATAATATTTGCAGTGGTAATAAACAGTTAAATTTTCAAAATGTGCTTTAGAAGTATATCGATGTATATTTATGTGGTAAGTAACTGAAAGTTTATTGCTTGAATATCCTAATAAGAAAAATATAAAAATAAATAATATTTTGTAAGCGATAATACTAACATTTTTTCAGTGAGAGAGTAAAAGGAAATACAATATTTTGTAAACTAAATATATGTTTAAATGTAAATTCAAATTAATGGATTTTGTTAATTTAATAAATTTTAACTTAACTACATCTTTTCTTTACCGAATAACATTAACAATAACGAATGATGATGTCAGTCAATTTTAAAATTCTCATAAACTCTGCTACAAAACAAACACATAATTAGTGACTTTAGCAAGTACATATATTAATGCTTTAAAATAGATTGATTTGTTTCTCTACGATTACCTACCATCCTATATATAAAAATAAATATATAAAAGAGTCGTAAGGGATTTTTTTAGTTTTAGCTATATTTTGTGTATTTCAAAATGTTTTAGCAAAATATAGAGCTATATTATGATATAATATATCTATAAACATTTTAAAATTATATTTGCAAAACATGTATATTTTTGTACCTATTCGTCGTTATAGAAATCTTGTTCTGTTATTTAAAATCAAAATCTAAAACCGTGAAAACTTTTTTAAATGTTCGCGCTCACTGATTGTATTATGTAAAAAATATTCGTGCTATTGGCACTTGTGGTTCTACAGATTTCAGAAAAGGAATAGCGTCTATATTTATTTACAATTAGTCTTCAAACTATTGTTCCAACGTTTTATTTTCTATACAACTTTTAGATAGTTTAAATGTCTATTATATTATTTATGCCGCACTTGCGTAAATAAGGATATTTTCATAGTTTAGATAGAATTTCATAGAAGTTTCATAGAATAGAAGTATGATATGCGATCGCTGTCGCCAAATTGCGCACATTATAAAATGAGACTTGGTTGTTAAATTACATTAAAATGAGTTAGACAAGCCGCTGTCCCTACCTAAAAGTTCAAATTAACAAAGACTTCAAATATGTAAAAGAATGGTTATTATAAGGAAATGTTTTTAAGTAAAATTTGAGAAAGCATCTTAGGTGCTGTTGGTGTTAAAAGCACGGTTGACTGACTCATTGCCTATGCATTTGGAGCGAACCGTTCCTGATAGGTAAAAAAGGTATGAAACTGTGGGTAAACTTATCATCATTTTACTGTTAACCGCACGGTGGGTGTCTAAGCGCATTAACGTGTCATTAGTTGAAGGTGGCTGACCGAGATCATGTTTATGTTCAGATTTATGTTCATGTCCCATTTACACGATATTTACCGATTATGTCTCCATTTTACAGTGTGCTTTTCAATCCCTATGACATGTCTATGATCTGTATAGCTGTAATTCAATGGTTGTCACATTAGTCGTTTTATAGTCTTATATAGCTGAAGTCATTAATTAAAAAGGATACGTAAAATTACACAAAGTCATATCAACTGCGCATAGAGAAGCGGTGATATGAAACTCCTAAGTAATCCATGAAAAACCATTTAATTTCAAGGAAAACCTGATGAAACACGTAGGTATTAAAAAAATGCAAACGTTTGAACACTGAAAATACCTTAAAACACCATTACAATTACAAAGTATTCAATTTAAATAGGCCCCATGTAGAAATTTAACGATGTTTGTTTATGTTGAAGCTATGAACAGAAAATGGTTAACCTAAAAGCCATTTGGCTACTGCTTGCACCGGTGATATACAATAATACGTGAGATGGCTTATCTAGTAGTCGTTTACTTAGAAAGTGTAGTATAGTGAATGCAAATTGCATATTGTCAATTCTGGAGAAGTTTAACGACAGCGAATCTTGTTTAATTGAGTCATTCTGGCTTTCACTGTTAAAAAACGCACATAAGACATCGATTTACATTAGCATTGATGATAACGTAAGGCTGTTTTGTAAGCGATTCTAAGTTCTTTGCTTATTAAAATTCAAGCGATATAAGGACTTATTTGACACCAGACGGTTTCGTTTGTGCATGCGGTCAATGCTACTCGGAATCAGACGGCTGAAATGTAACCCGCGACGTGCTGCTCATACAATAGACCTTAGAGACCACTGGGCACTTTCGCTGCTTTTTCTTTATGCAATTTTCACTTTTGCAATAATACTATTAATCTGCTCCGTCGAGACCATGACTTTGTAATGGCGTTGCTACCTATCCCGAGAGAATTTCATCAATAATAGCTGTGAGAAAGTTAAAATAATATCAGATATAGTTCAAGTACTGAGGAGTTTATTATAAAATGCTGGGGGTTCATTTAGTCAAATTTAATTAAATCAAACTTATTTTATGTCAGAATTTTGTACTACGTTATACGTTTGAAAGCTTTAACTATTATATTTACAATCAAAAATAGATGTTGATCATATTTTCAACGCATATTTTTACGTAATTTAATCTTGTTTTAAAAATTAAAAGGATTAAAATGAAATTATATCAACATCAGGTGTAAAATATGTACTTGACACCAGTATAAGTTTTCTAACAGCAGTTCAATGACATGTTATACACACTTGGCCTAGAAATCTGACACTGCCACTTTCTTCTTGAGGGTCTTTACGATTCGCCGCACATCACTATGCAAGTACTCTTACCATTTCCGGTACGGACATTGTCCACCTAAAAACGGAAATCATGTAAAAACCTTTAACGTGTTAATATTAAATTATATTAGTATTTATGTGCATGTATAACAATATTGTCACTATTTACCAATAATCTATTTAAGGGGCCGTATACGAAATTTTGCCGATTTTGCTTATTTACCCGATTTAACACATGAGATTTTGCAGATAAATTACAGTACTTCTACAAGTATCATTGCACAATAAAACTTTTTATTTCATTAATAATCTAATACATTAGACACTTTTATAGCTTGCGTCAAGAATTGTAATGCGAGATTTAGGTTACTTTAAAAGATGTTTAATGCCGAATCATCATTATTAATAAGATTTTTTTTTCAGGAAACGGATTGATTATAAGCTGAAGAGTATTTATGTCAAATAAATTTTACGAAAGATTATTCCATTTTGCCGAAATCAAATGCAATTTCTGGCCCATTTTCTCTCAAAATTGACTAAGTTCAATGTTTTTTTACTAATATATTTTGTATGAGAGTGGCAAAAAGTGGCTCATACATTTTGTATGTGATTTTTACAGCAATACATGGCATTTTTTTCGATCTGTTTAGACTTTAAAATGATTCAGAAATATCTGATATTCTATACCTATTACAGTAATATTTACAAAACTATCACCAGTTTCAGGTCTATTAAGCAAAATAACGAAATAAAAATTAAGAAGTGGCTCATTTATTAGTTTATTATTGAAATGATCAGTCATATTGTGCAATAAAACTTATGGAAATACAGCATTTTAACTGCAAAATCTCCTGTATAAAATGAGCTAAATCAGCGAAATCGGCAAAATTTCGTATACGGCCTCTTAAAACACAAATTTATTTTAAAGCTGTAAGTTTAATTACTCATCATAATCTATCTATGCGATAATTGCGGCGTGCGAGAGCCTAAGTGTATCCATCGTAAAATTTTTATTAAAGTAGTAACAAGTTGAAAGTCATCGTAAAAGTTGACATACTTTTATTCCTTCCTTGGGACTTCGTTATATACTACATACTCATAATGAAAGTAATTTCTGATTGATTGTAAAATTCGTTGCATTCATTGATTATCGAAGCATTTTATCATGTAAATAATAAACAATAGAAATGCAAACATACAGGATAATAAAAAAAATAATAAAAAAAACGTTTCAGTCTGTATTTACTTTTAACATAACCAAAATATTTAAATAAAGTTGTTACAATATAAGTGTATTAATTTTAGAACTAATCAATGTTGATCCGTATTTTCATCCATATTTTACTACCCATTTTTTGACTTTCTTGACTAATAAATTTAAACATAAAATGGTGGTTCATGGTCGAATACAGAAATGGTGAACCAAGTTGGGTTGGACGATAGTTTATTTGAGAAAGGACGGGTCTCGAAGTTGGTTGGTGGAACTGTGTTATCGGGCCATGGCATACATTCCGTTCCTGACGGCGGCTCACGCGCAGTGAATCGTGCGACAACAGATGAAGTATCATTTTTATGATCATAATTATAAATTTTAGTATACCATGAAATTATTGCTTTTAAACCGCCCGCCATAAAGAACTAACGATAATAGTTTAAATAAATAAATTGTTTAAAATTACAAAAAATAAAACAGAATTATAAAGGTAAATAAAGAAAGAAAAAAAAAAACAAGTCATGCCCTTAGATAATGGCGTAAATTTATAGATGTGCGCCGACTCTAACGCAGTACTCGTAGTTCGGGAAAGAAACGTAGCTCGTAAACCCATCCTATGTTTATAAATAAAGTGTTTTAGTTTTCATTTTTTTTTTTCGTTTAATTTCGTTTTGGCGCCTGTTTTTTTTTTGTTATAAATTAATTAATTTTACCCTTTTTACTTATTTTAATTCAATAACACTGGATTGTAAAACATTATATTTTCCATTTAACTAGAAGTTAAATTCTTTCATTAGATTTACTTTATTTGATTATGTCGTCGTAATAGCCTAAAACTGCTATTAATACACACGTATGATTTATTGAAAGATTTGTTCTCGACTCCTAACTGTTGAAGAGTTTGTATAATAGCGTAAAATTAGCGTCGTCGAAATCATTATGTCCGGTTGTTTCACTGTCTTTATTGCCGTAATAATATCGCTGTGTAACTAACTATGTAAGTGAGCGATAATGCTTGTTATTATGATATTCTACGGGTGTTTGGTAACGTGTTGGCAATATGTTAAGGGGATGTAGGGAAGCTCATTTGCAACCAAATCACCTGTTATGAATCCTATCCAAATGTCAACCATTTTCGTGTAATTCAATATTTTATGTTTTTTTTAAATATTCGAAATTCAAATCACCAATACATAAAATATTATGTGTTTTACTTTTATCTGGTTGTTTTCACTTTAATACATAATAATTTTCTGCAAAAAAAAAAACAAGAAGAACTTAAACGACAGAACATTTTAAACACATGCACAACTTATTAGTTATCTAACAAGATAAAATAAGGTACAAGAAATTTAAAATTGGTTGTACAAACTACAATAATAATTAAAATAAAGGCACTTATTTTTACACTTCCTTTTAGAAAGAAGAAGCTCTTAAAACGTTTAAAAAAGTAATTAGTTGCTTGAGAGGTTGAAGAAAAACACTTTTAATCCTTTGAATCCTTCGATCCCACCCTTGACTCATCGATGCAACACGTGCATAACATCTCATTGTAAGTAAACAAGAGCAATAAAACATGATTAGCGACTGAACAGTTAAAACCAACAAGTATTATCAATTGTAATTTTTAAAACAATAGGACAAAATAGTAGGGTTGTTTGGTACACTAAAATTATAGTTCATCCGAAGAAGAAAGAATTCTACGTTATATTGAAAACGACCCTACAACTTCGACACGTATTGTGGCAAACCAACTGGGTATTTCTCATTGGAAGGTGTGGTTTACTTTACATACCGCAAGATTGTACCTGTACCACTACACGCCGGTGCAGGTTATTCATGAAGGCGATCCTGTGAGAAGAATGGACTTTTGTAGATTCATGCTGAATGCAGATCTGGAAATGCCATGTTTTTAAGAAAAATTCGATGGACAGATGAGTCCAAATTTGACCAAGACGGGATCACGAATTTCCATAATGTACATTTCTGGGCCCCAAAAGAGACCAAAGGGATCACAACGACGCGCGACGTTTTTCTTTAAACGTGTGGATAGGTATCATCATAAATGATAATTTGATTGGTCCATATTTTCTCTCTGAAAAAACATAATATTTTATGCATTGGTGATTTTTTTTCAATTTTCAAAGTTGAATTTCGCATGTTAAAAAATATATTTTGAATTACACGAAAATGGTTGACATTTGGATAGGGCTCATAATAGCTACGTTTTACCTGAAATTAAAACGTTTATTAAACATACTTACCTTATTCGACCTAATATTATGAGAGTGGCTTCCGTTTCCGTAGTGTACTAGTCGCTTAAATCCGGTCCGCCAGCGCCCCCTATACCTAACTCCAGCTTGTTCATTTCCGGTTGGTCGAAATTTTGCGACACTAGCGCCACCAAAGGCAGGTTATGACGAAGAAGTAATTTTAACCTCATTGCGTCTATGTTACACCAGGCAGTTTTAAAAACTTAGGTCGAATAAGGTAAGTATGTTTAATAAACGTTTTAATTTCAGGTAAAACGTAGCTATTAAACAGTACTGTACCGTTATTCGACCTAATATTATGAGAGACGTGTCTATTATCGCCTGGTGGCGCTGGAACAAGCCAATGTGATTAATTATCTTGCTAAGTGCCAGGAGGAATAAACGCTCATACACATACACATATGCATATATACATACACATACACATATGATAAACATATTTACTGAGTATGCAGGAGTTATGAATGTTATAAAATAACAATGCAAAATAATAATAAATTAATAAATTGCAACATGAACTTACAAGCTGTTAACTTGATTGTAAGTCAATCATGAAGTAACAAAATCTATAGACAATGGAGAAGATAAACACCTGCTGCAACGCAAGATGTCACGACGTAATGTTTCTTAAAAATGTAGGCTGTAAGTTAGGCACTTGTCATAATATCGTCTGAAGGGAATTTTCAACCCAATTTCTACTTGTTCAGCTGGCCTAACACTTCCAACTGTTTACGTCGACTTCCTTGACAGCTAGGATCTAGGTCTAGGAACTCCTGGTGAAGTTAGGTTTTTAATTATTATTTATTTATTTAGCTAGGTATCTCGTTTGCAGCCGATGCAAACGATTAACACGTTAATCTTCTGCGATAAAACGATATGAGAAAAACTTAAGAATAATTGCTTAATTTTGCGACGGGTGGTGACAAAGGATTTGTGGACATTAATGGTCGTATACGACAAACTCGTTTTATCATGCAAGTCGACAATATACCTAGTTAAGTCCGAAATACCTGGCTTATAAAATTTTAACTTGATGTCATTTGCACAAACAACTTAACTTTTCAAGGCCAGACAGTAAATTCTTAAGGTAGATCTACGTTATATTGACAACGATACAAACTTTTGTTGATGTGACTAGTTTCTTAGATTAGATTCTCCCATTTCCAGACTTCCAAATTACTCTCCAACGCTCTAGAACGTGGCAGTCCTCGACTTGGTACATGGTATGGAATCCGAGGCTTGATTCATGTGGTTAGGACTCTTTGTAGGTATTAGAAGTGGTAATGGAAATATTACCTAAATAGGAAATAGAAGGAGAATTTTCTGAGTGAGAACTGTAACTCCGAGAATGGCCAATGACTTGGTCGTTCGATTCGGTGTGCAATATTTTGATACAACTTGCGACTTTGCGACGAACAAGTCCAAGAACGGGTGCGCCAAATTTCTGGAATACACTACACAAAATGCCACCACTAAAAATAAAAATTAAACGAATTGTCGGACAAGTCAAGTTTAAATATAAAGAACATTAAGTTAGATTATTCGTTCTTAGATATTTCCATGAAATACCTAAATATATGAAAACTTCAACAAGTTGATAGAGACACCAAACGAAAACCAACCGCGTGACGCCGATTTCCAACATTTGGCAGTAATACCTAGTCTGCAAGGGGATATAAACCTTGTAAATCGATATGTGAATATTAAACAGATCCGGCAGTTCTATCTAGCTCTTGAGTACTTTCGCGGTGAGGTTCGTACTCTTTGCAGGTAGAAGACCCTAGTGCGGTTGTCACATTTAAAGCAAGGCTGAATTTCAGGAACTGGCCGTAACCTGAAGCATCCGAAATGTAGCAGCCTTTTAATCAGAGCAGAAGATCTGATGCTGTCCAATCGTCCCATTAGACTAAGATTGCCTGGCACTCGCACCCCAACCAGGCCAGGTTATAAGATAGCGCGACGAAAGTGACCGATGAATAAGAGACTATCGCCTGAGTTTGAAAAGACTGATGGTAAAGGTGACCTGTCGTAGCCACGAAAATCATTCTTATTGTCTCCTGTAGATATATATACTTCGTGATAGCAAAATACAAAAGTATCCCAAATCACCCCTTCGAGAAATTCAAGGAGCCTTTGCAAATAAAATGAATTGAATAGAATGTGCCCTCTTGGTGTAAGGATTGACTTCTCGGTGTTTATTTCCAGCCATATTACTACTGCATGCAGACCAAGTTCGATATGTGCACCTAGTAGGGCTGAGTCCTGATATACCAAAAGGAAGTCATCCGAATAAATTAAAGGCCTTGCTTTCCGAGCTACAGTACTTACAACGAATCTCCGCCCCTCCGAAGCCGGCTACAAGTAGCTTAATCAAGATATTACCACGACAGGTACGTTTGCGCAGTATTTTGCTGCGCCTTTCAGAGGGATAAAGATCCGCTCTGACAACTGTAGTGGTCAGTCCAATGCGATAAGGATGTATACGCTGAGATAAACGACAGACAAGTTATTACAAGTAATACTGGCATAAATCAAATACATGATGCGAGACAAGAAATTTCCTACGTGAACCAACTCATTCAATTTTCCAAAACTAAAAATTGGCAGTCGCTTTTGGTTCCGATAAACACCAATGACATTGGGAGAGGGTGTCGCCGCTTTTCTTATACCCTGCCTCATCAACATATTTAAGGAGTTTTTACTGACCAAGGTGTTGGTCGCGAAAGAATTTAACCAATGAGCGGTTTTGCTTCGAACGGGATCCGGTTAGTCAACCATGAGGATGTAGGGCGGCGTCCTCATAGATACTCAGCGGTAGCAAAATATATCCAAAACTGACCAGCACGAAGAGGTTGACTCGGTGAGTCATATCCTCTTTTCAGTACAATCTCTTCTTTCTCTTTTTTCTCGAATCTTTGCCTGGCGGAATTGAGATTTAGTATCATTTTGGGCTGACAGGCACGAAAAGGTTGACTCCGTGGGTCAGATCATCTTTTTCAGTGTAATCTCTCTTTTCCCGTGGCATGAAGAGTTCAGCATCAATTTGGGAGTGTAAGGGTACACAGCACTAGCAATATATATCCAGCTTGATCGACAAGAAAAGGTTGACTCGGTGAGTCAGATCCTCTTTTTAGTGCTCTCTTTTCCCGGTGGGATGGAGAGCTAGCATAATTTTGGAAGTGTAGGGCGGTGACCCTCAGCACTAGCAATATATATATCCCGCTTGTCGGCATGAAGAGGTTGACCCGGTGAGTCAGATCCTCTTTTTAGAGCTCTCTTTTCCCGGTGGGATGGAGAGTTAGCATCATTTTGGGAGTGCAGGGCGTTGCTCCTCAGCACTAGTAATATATATATATATATATATATATATATATATATATATATATATATATATATCCCGCTTGTCGGCATGAAAAGGTTGACCCGGTGAGTCAGATCCTCTTTTTAGTGCTCTTTTCCTGGTGGGATGGAGTTTGCTTTTCTAACTTTCTACCAGCAGAGACTTCCTGATACAATGTATATGAAAAGAAAATTTTTAACGTCACAAGGTGGTATAGACAATTGGGATGTTGACTACAAAATTTTTAATTGTTTAATCGAAGCACTTTATTTACCGAATTACATACCAAAATTAGATTTCGAATAATTTAAGAAATGTTCACGATCAGTACGTTTAAGATTCAACATTAGATAGAAAGCGCAACAGCACGTCCTGACGTCACGTCGTAAAATATATCACCAAAGCTTCACACGTTTTTAATGTATATAACAACATTAACAACAAAATTAAAATACTAAAGCTTCGTTTAGCTAGAAAGGTCCAGAATATAAACCTTAAAAACTTAAAACTATATTTATTTTTTTAAGCAACATTAATTTTTATTTAATTTTATAGCAGGAAGTCTATATTCATATTTAATTAATAAATATAATATATTTAGTAAGTATCAATTAACTTTCTAATTGATTAAATTGTTATTGATGAAAACAAAAATCGTTAACATAAATGAATTAACAATTATTCTGTTTTCATAGCATTATTATTATTATTTTTTATTATAGTGTCAACACCCAAATTGTAAGGCATAAGTTTTATTATAAAGCTGTCATGACACGTTAAGTCCAGATGAGTGCAAGTACTGCCTTTGTACTTTGTGTAGCGGGTATTGCTGCAATTCAGGTCAGAAGAAGCATTGCGAACTATTTGATTGCTAGAGCATGTCTCCGGGATGTAAGAAATGGACGGATCCTCCACATATATATGCACCAAAACATTTAGTGATAGTTGGGTGGCACCATATTTTACAACTGGCTTATGGCTAACCAACGTGGGACATTCGTCACGTCGATATAGAAGTCCACGTTAATCTGGGTCGATCACATAGAATTCCGACACTATATATAAAGTTATATATACACTGCCTAGTAATAAAAACTGCCAGAAGACATCTTGGAATATACTAGCTGCATGCATAAGTTGATTAATTAAACTTACGGTTCTGATGAGAGAGATGGCGTCTTTAGTTACGTTCACGCCTCTTGCATCGACCCATACCTTGTTTACATCACGACGATTCCTTGTTGTATCCAACTCCGTACTGGGCGCAGGCGGATTTACTTTATACATCTCTGAAAATAAAGAACATCCCAAATGGAAAGTAACGCCCGTTTTAGATGTTCAACCGATTAATAATAATCGTAACATAATTATACTAAATTCATAAACCAAAACGAATTTAAAAAAAAAAATTCGTTGAAAATAATGAATTTACCTTCATAACACTATAAACAGATGTATACTTGAAACTTACGCTGTCCAAACCAAATGGACTAAGAGTTTCTTAAAAAGAAAAGGTTAAAACTCACCTTTATTGTTACTACCATATTATCTATATTGTATTGTATTATATGTAACAAAACACTTTTACCGAACGAAAACTTCGTTATTAATTAGTAAGTATAAAATTGTATACTTAAGATCAACACTTTTACCGAACGAAAAACTTCGTATTAATTAGTAAGTATAAAATTGTATACTTAAGATCAACACTTTTACCGAACGAAAAACTTCGTTATTAATTTAGTAAGTATAAAATTGTATACTTAAGATAGGATTAATCCTTAAAACCACTGTAATCCAATAAAATTGTATACTTAAGATCAACACTTTTACCGAACGAAAAACTTCGTTATTAATTTAGTAAGTATAAAATTGTATACTTAAGATAGGATTAATCCTTAAAACCACTGTTATCCACTGCAAGTACGACTAGTATAAGTAAGACGGTCCAGCGCTTGCGAGCCAAGCGAGCCAGTGACCGCCTCGTGCGGGAACAGAACAGCCAATGAGGTTAAAATTACTTCTTCGTCATAACCTGCCTTTGGTGGCGCTAGTGTCGCAAAATTTCGACCAACCGGAAATGAACAAGCTGGAGTTAGGTATAGGGGGCGCTGGCGGACCGGATTTAAGCGACTAGTACACTACGGAAACGGAAGCCACTCTCATAATATTAGGTCGAATAACGGTACAGTACTGTTTAATAGGTAATTTGGTTGCAAATGATGCCCCCTACATCCCCTTAACGTACTGCCAACACGTTACCAAACATCCTATCTACATATATCTTCAAGTTCAACATCAATGCTACATTCGTGTTAATATGACTTAGACATAAATATATTATTTTATAACTACGTGTATATTTTTATAACTATACTATAAATCTCAGTAATTTATATCGGTATCGTTGCCATGCCAGACATAAGAATATGGATTTAAGAAATTATGCAGCAAAGTTTGTTCATTTTTTAAATGAAAACGTTATTTATAAAGAATAAATACGAGTATCACATATTCGACTCTTAAAAGAATTGAATACAACGAATGCGAATAACCTGAATAGTACCTATTTACAATATCTTAATAATTTTTAGGAACGATCAATATATAGTGCATTATTTATAGAAACATAAATGTGGAACATTACATACATAAGTCGGTAATAGAAAAGATATAAAAATTGTATTATGTTTAAACAAACCAATCACAATATCAGCTATGTTTAGAAAATTAGTTTTGTAATTTTATAGAAGACACTTTAGGTAAATATTTATAATGTACGAATGTATGTAAAAATCCTTTAAATAAAATAATCGATTAAAAATCGAAGCCGTTATCGATGTTAATAAAAAAAACTGCTAAGCCTGCACTAGAGTCCGGAATTATTCCGGCGGAATAGCAAGTATCGACTTTTGGCGGGAAGTCGAAAAAGGCATATTGTGCTCTTGTTTTATTTTTACTTTCTTGGTTTCAATTATATCGGATAAATTTGATGGCATTTTGTTCGATATAGGTGCACGAGTGTTGTAAATTAAAATAACAGTGCGAAAATACGTTTTACGGCTTGCCTCCAAAACATTCCAAAATTCCATTGGTCACGTTCTTGTAAAGAAGCCATCGCTTTACTTGAATGTCTGACTGACTTGACTGACTGATTACTGACGACTTACTGACTTTACCTATTATTACTCGTCCAGTTTCACCGAAACTGGCAAAAACGTGATGCTAAATTATACTTGACGCTGGCAATATGCAGAGTTTGCGATGCCATAATTGAAGAAAAAAAAATAGCGAGTATCGTCGACGGAAAAATCGGTCGTCGACGACCCATCCCTGTCTTCGTGTAGTGTTCGTGTTTGTAAAGCAAAGAAAAATACGTACATCGTAAGTTGAGTATTGTTGAGTTTTGGCGGGAAGTCGGAAAAACCCATGAAGGTAGGAAAGATTGAAAAAAAAAAATCTTCTAAGTATTGCGTTAATTTAATGCGTTTTCTTTCAAGGATGAAATTGATGTCGTTTTGTTAGACTTATAAAAGTTACCATGACCATAAGAATATTTTATACTTATGCTTGTACCCTCAGGCTCATATAAATTAATAAAAAAAGTACTTTACTACCTAGTACTCTTTATTTTATCTGAGCTTGTATCGTGAAACTATGAAATAACAGCAATAGGGAAATTCGCAGTGAAAAAATCACAATATAGAAATGCAGACCTGTGGAAATAACGTTTGATTAGGTATTCGTTCACCATCTCCAAGTAAAGTTAATTGGCAAGTAAAAGCTATGAGTACGGTTCAGTTTATCATAATGATTAGCTACTCGAACATCGTGAAATTGAAATTGAAGTTACGGGTGACTTTAACCGACAATTAGCGTACTTAAGGCTTAGAGCATTAAGGATAACGTCTTTTTTGTTAACTATTTCAGGTTCTCCTAGCAGGATGGGTGGTAGCAGACTGCGGACACCGTTTGAAGTACGCGTGGGGTGACGCGATGCAACCAAGTGACTGTCCAGGTCCTGATGGCACACCATATCCTAGGTAAGAAGAAGTAGGTACACTTAATTCGTTTAGGGCTCATAGAGCTGTTTTGAATCTTTGAAGGGGCTTTTGTCAGACAGTATATCATACATACCAATTTTAAATTTGCTAATGTGTAAGATTACATAAGCCGTGATGAAGACATTATGAAACAGATTAATTTATTTTGCCTCCATCGTACGTACCAATCTATTATCTAGGTAGGTAGTATACCTAAGTCCCTGTAGCAGCTACGGTATCCCCTGCCTGATCATAAGAGGCGACTAAAAGGGGGCTTCCTGGGTTGTGGATGGTGTGAGTGGGAGCTCGATCCGTCCAACCAGCAGCCCCGGGAAGGTCGGCGGTGTGTACGTGGCCGCATGTCACCGTAAGCATCGGACGGTGCATATAGGAGAGTACATCTGCTCTCCCGAAGATGGGACCGTTCTGGGGCTACGTGCGTCGCTTTTGTACTCCCCCCCCCATACCAAAAAAAAGTAGTAGGTATACCTAGTAGTAACTATATAATAGTTAGAAAAACTGATTTTTTTATCATTGAGCTTCTAAAGTCATACATCGATTCGCATTGCTAAAACACCTAAAAAGGGGTTTGGAAATAGGGTTATGAATTTAAAATTTAAAAACCTAGAAAGTGCAAGGTTAGAAAGTGTAAGGTTTTTAGACAAAAGAAACAGGTGATCTTTGTCTCATGTATCACATGTATGTAACTTACTAGGTTTTTAAATTGTACAGCCGAGTGGTATTACGGTGTTATAAAATACCAACCTACTTATATCCCTAGTAGTTGTAATATTTGCTCCAGGACTGATTTGGATATGTAAAGCGCACAGGGCCCTGAGACTGGTGTAGAACGCAATGAACGCAAGCGATCTACACAGATAAGCAAAACGGGCGCAGTTGGTTGAGAAATGGGTTTAAACCGCTAATGGCAACGTTAAGTACGTTAAGAAGTTATCGATAAATAGCATTCTATCTGTCTATTGTCTTCCACTACCGGGCAGGGATGACTTCCCATATACTTAGTCAAAGTCTGGAGCCACTGCCAACTAGCTATTAGCCAACCCGATGTTTACCCATTTCGCTTAGTTACGTAGGTAAATCGCTGCAGCTAGCGAGCTTTTTACTAAATTTATATTTTGTTAAAATTTTGAAAATTTTGAAACGGTTTTATTAAGTGAAAATCTAGTTAATTTGAATTTAATATAACAAAAACCGGCCAAGTGTGAGACAGTCAGTTTACGATTTATGACGTATTAAAAAAAGTAGTTTTTTTAATACTCGATCGCATTCAAACCTATTTTCGGTGGAAGTTTACATGGTAAACTAAGTACCTGGACGACCGAGCATTGCTCGGATAAAAACAATTTATTTTCTTAGTTTAGTTTCAAACGAAACACTCATTTGCTTAGTGTTACTTAACAACGCCATCTGAAATAGTTCCTAATAAAAAATAGTTATTTTCATAAAAATAAAAAAATACACAATTATGATTTCAATTGAGGTTTGAACCCGGGTCTCTAGATCCGCAGTCAGCTCACGCAACCATTCGACCACGGAAGCTTTAATTTAATGAACGAAATTTTCATAGAGCTCTTTCAAATCGACGTTGTCATTTCTTTGAACGTCGGATTGGCGGATGGTAGTAGCGGAGCCCAAGAGGGGATTTTCGGATTTACTCGAGCGCGTCAGATTAAGATATGGGGTACACCTTGCATCCTAAAATAAAATAGCTAAATTTCTTGGCATTGAAATCGACTCAAATTTAAATTGGAAAAATCATGTAGAAATAGTATGCCAAAGACTAAATAAATTCATATACGCATTACACCATCTTTCAAAAGTAGCAAATCAAAAGAACAGCATTGATTGCTTATGACGGATACGTATGATACGGATTACTCTTATGGGGGAACTCAACTGACTTAAATAGAGCATTTATTATACAAAAGAAATGTGTTAGGGCCATTTACGGTGCGGGACCTATGGAATCCTGTAAGCCAATATTTAAAAAACTAAATCTCCCGCCATTGCCATCAGTGTACATCTATGAAAGTCTGATATTTGTCAAAAATAATCAAAATCGATTTGATACCAAAGATGATACATTCTCGGCATCGGGGTCAATTGCATAGATCATTATCTTATACGGCATGCTATTCGAGAAACAGCTTTGTGATGTGCATCAAACTTTATAATTTGCTGCCATCTCGGTTAAAAAATCTAACATTAAATCGGTTCAAGGGTTTTATTTTTAAATTATTGATTAAATACTGTTTTTATTCCACAAAGGAATTTATAGAATATTGTCATGCTGGACACCTCAAACGCTTGGCTAATAAATTTGTAATTTCATACCCGAAGGTATATGTATTTTTTTTAAATAATAACAATAATAATTTAATAACAATTAAAAAAAATCCTTCGGGTATGAAATTACATTTAATATCCTTAAATTAAAAAATGTAAATTAATGATTTAACCTATAGACTAAGGAATAAGGATATACTGTTATCACTAGAGACACGATGACTTTATCTTATTTATTAATAAATATTTGCCCACCGACTAGGTCGGTAAGACACGCATGAACAATATTGTAAGATTTTTATCGTAAAATGTACCGTGTTTTATGCAAATAAATATTTCATTTCATTTCATTTCCTGTTGAGTACTGCCACGATTAAAAAAGACCTTCTATATAGGTACAATATTTTTTTATCTTCCGGATGTCAAAATAGTCAGATTAGAATACCCCGTTACCACTTACCGTTGAACCATGAATTTTAAATAATAAAAATCTCTCTCCACTGGTTAAACGCAAAACGTCATAAAATATAATAATATTAAATAATATAATATTTTAAACTTCCTACCACCCAACCTATAAAAAGCACAAGGTCCTGATGACGCTTGAGGAAATCCACAATGAGCCTCGTGGGCTCCCCCGTTTGACAGCGTTTACGCCACAATATTATTAATACTCTCCAATAGATGTCAGGAAGAGTCGTATTTTTCAGTTTCTATTTAAATTGATTATCCTTGAAAATATTTTTATACAGTTCAAAATTTCTAACAATAAAAATTATGTGGATCGATTTATCACCCCCGAAACCAGAGTACTAAATTTCATCAAAATATTTGGAGCCGTTTCTGAGATTCAAAAAATATATTTAGATACATAAAAGAATTGCTCGTTTAAAGGTATTAGATAGATATACATCATATATTTTTTTTAGTTTCATCAATCTCTTATTTTAGAAGTTATTCTCCCCCAATGGAAATTTTTATATACTTCAAATTACTGGAAAGTCTGTGGCCATTAATTTATTTATTTATTATTTATTTAATACACATACAGGCTTAACCTAAAATATTACATGTGCTTAGAAAGTGTCGACACGACATACATTTGCAAATTTGCTTAGCCCTATCAAAAAATATGTCAGTGTCAGGTCTCTGAGCAAGCAACCTATTGATCAGTATGGGAGCAGCACAGTGGGGTGCAGCAGCAGTACGACGCGTGCAAACCAGATGCTCTACAAAGAGTCGAGTTTGCCTTCTCCCACCATAGTCACCACGCATGTGATGCGTGGGTACTTGCAGCTTGCAATTGGAAAGAGCTAAAGGATTGTCAATTTTATTATGAAATAACTGGTAATAATGCAGCAGAAGAAACAACTTCCTCCTCAACTCCAAGGTATCAAGCCCAACCATACCATTTACATAAAGTGATGGATACAGAAATGGGTAATACCCGTACCTTTGCTTATACACAAAGTGACAAAATAATGGTTGGAACGCATCGCTACTCTAACCAAGCGCGAAGGTTGCTTCTCCCTCCGGTCTTTGGCCGGTCAAACCACAAGTTTCTGAGAATTTTGATTTGGATCACTTGGATAGAGATTTTGAGGACGATTTCAAATTTTAAGAATTTACATTGTGTAAATTCTTCGACGTCTTAGTAGGTATTTCTTTGTTCTGTTAATCAAATTGTCCAAATTATTGCGAAAACTGATGAAACTTTGAGCATAAAAGAAAACAACAAAACATTTAAGTACATAATAATTATTTGAACTCCTACTATTTAAAGTAAGTTTGAGTTATGCACCTCTTACACTTGGTACATACATTGTATACCTACTTGGTACATGTAATTTGAATAAAAATATTCAAGCGAGGTAGGTACCGATATATCTACTATACCAATTCGCAACTTATGAGTAATAAAGACCGTTGAATCTAAATTTGACCCACATTACGCCCGTATTTGTCGGATAAGGTTGTGTTTACGGCGCTATCGTTCAATGACCCCAGCAGCTGACGCGGCCGGCTCAATCAATGCATGGGTAAAACGCGTTCAAACTAGTTTTAGTGATTGCTCCTTATTTACCATCGTTCGCTTCGTCTGCCGTCGGCTATTTTCGGGTGTCCCCGGTTACTCTCGGTTTTCGCCAGTTAATCCCTAACCTGACTGCTGTCTGCTCATTTTGTTTCATAGTGCCAATGTTTTGTTGAGTTAACCACGCCGCGCTCTTTACGATTACGTGTTTGGGCTATAAAAATATGACCGTTTTACATTAACTGTTACATATTAATTTAATATTGGTGAATCATAAATTCCAGTAGGTGAACAGTGTTTCGCGACCGTTTAAAAATGTCAGCGGAGGACGAAGATGGCGTAGACAGAGACGAGTTTTACCGGGAAATGTACAAAGTGTTACAAAGCAAACGAATGCCTAACACTATGTTGCTAACCAGTGAAAAGTACGCTAGTTTAATCGAAGACGTTAAAAGAGCGTATATGGCTGACAGAAAAAAACAACCCGTGGACTATCGTCGTGTGAAAAGGTACGAAGTAATTCAAACGCCCAAGGGAGAGAAGCTATGTGCGATTCGTAAACCAGGCGACAAATACCGGCAAATATTCGTATCATTAGATGAAACTTACGAAATTATACGAAAATATCATTTAATGTTGAACCACGGCGGTAGATGTCGTATGATGATGGCAATTAAGCGTAAATACAAAAATATTACAACACAACTTGTTTTGGTATACTTATCTCTTTGTAAGTTTTGTAAGAACAAGGAGCTGAGGCAAAGAAGATTAAAATCAAAAACCCAGCAACCGCCCGAATCAAAAAATAACTCTGGTGTGGAATCACCAAGTGAAGATTATAACTCTGAATCGCACTTGACAGCATCGTACGTAGATTTTAAAGAGAATGAATTCGAAGACAATGTTCACACTGACCGGGAATTTCCAGAGCTTTATTCGAGGGGCCAAGTAGATATGCTGGAAGTTACAACAGCTTCATCGGAGGAATTTAAATTTATGATGGTATACAGAGACCTTGTTAACAAATTCATACACTTAAAAGCTCTAAAGGAAGTAAACATGAACGAGACTGTCGACGCTCTATTAGAAATTTTTCTCGTCTTTGGCGCCCCAAATATATTGCAGTCTAAAAATGGAGTATCGGTTTCTACAAAAATTTGCCGCTGTATTGACACAGTATTTCCGGACATAAAAGTTGTTAGTGGGGAAGTAAGATCGAATAACGATTGTATTATGGTGTCCAATGAAAACATTTTACAACAGCTCAATTTATGGTGCACTAAGAATCCGCTGAAGAAATGGCATAAAGGTATTAAATATGTACAGTACGTTCTTAATACAACATTTCAGGTATCTCTTTGTAAAACGCCTAGTGAGGGCATTTTTGGTGTAAATCCAAAGAAAGGTTTAGCAACGATTATGTCTAAAAGTGATTATGAAAATATATTTATCGAAAAGGATTTGAAAGCAGCTTTAGAAAGAAAAGACTTAGAGCAAACCTCAGAACAGTTAGCATTAAAAGAATGTCTAGTTCCTGCTGTGTCAATTATTAAAATAGAGCGCGATGTCGACGATGAGGAAGAATCCAGTGACAATGAAAATACCATTAAAAGTTTCGAAGAACAATCAGTAGATTTTTCGCAGCAGAATATTCAAGAAAACAAAATAGCATTTTGTGCTCTCAACACTGACTGATGAAAAGCAGTTTCTCTGAGTACATGCTAACCTTATATTGATTATTTTATTGAGAGTTATATCGAGGTTATATCTTTATAATATAAGGCACTTTATAATTCCAATCTAAACATTGCTTGTGCAAGTGGTTTAAGTAAGTAATATTTTTAAGTTACAGTACTTTTAGCCTTAAAAAGATGTAACATTCTACTTTGCAATGGGAGCATATAGGTACTTGTATATTTGGATTTATAACATAGGACATAATTTTTGTAAAATTTCTTTTGAATTATTCAGCTTTTGTTTTATTTTATGCCAAATATAAATCTTCTTCTTCTATCTTCTTCTTCTATCTATCTATCTTCTTCTATCTATCTTCTATCTATTATCTATCTTCTTCTTCTATCTATCTATCTATATTTACTATAATGAATCTGTAACAAGTCGGTTTCTGTACATTGAAGATATTTGAGAAAAACTGTTACTAGGGCTATTTATTAGCGTAATAAAAACCAAAACAATGATTTTTAGAATTATTGTCTGTTTGTCTGTTTATCTGTTTGTTTGTTCGTTTGTGCGCGGTAATCTCAGGAACGGCTTAACGTAGAAGGATGCGGTTTTCACTGATGTATTGGTATTTTATTGGATTAACATTTAGTGTTTGTTTTATTTAAATCGATTCATAAATAAAAAAGTTACGTCCATTTCAAGAATTTATCGATCAGTGTTTGGAAGTATCGTTGTTGATTTATCGAAAACTTCAGTTAATGTATTGAAGTTTTATAATTTACAGTCCCTTAAATTATAACATGTACCTACATTATAAATTAAAAGAAAAATAGATAATAGAAATTTTAAAAAAACCTACATAAGATGAGCTGGCAATAATATGGTAAACTGTGCGAAATTGGGTTCACGCTTTTTCGTACCATTCCCACACGTCGAAATTAGTCGACAATAATTAATCAAGTACCTGGACGCCCGAGCGTTGCTCGGATAAAAACAATTTATTTATTTACTTAGTTTATTTTTAAGCAAAGCATTCATTGACTTAGTGTTACTTTACAAATCCCTTTGAAATACCTAGCTCCCGATTTAAAAAAAATTGTCACAAAAAAATAAAAAACGCAACTTGCCTACTTGAGATTTGAACCCGGGTCTCTAGCTCCGTAATCGGCTTTCGTAACCATTCGACCAAGAAAGCTTTAAGTTTTTTGATGAAATTTTTATAGAGGTCTTTCATAATTATCGACATTGTCATTTGTTTGAAGGGTTGATTGTCAAATGTTGACCATTTGACGGCTTTCTACGCCACAATATTATTAATATTTTCCGATAGATGTCGGTAAGGGTAATTTTATATTTAACTGCATAAACATTAAAAAAAACGACAAATTCTATCAATAAAAATTTGTGGATCGATTTATCATCCCCGCAACCAGTGTACTAAATTTCATCAAAATCTTTGGAGCCGTTTCCGAGATTCAAAAAATATATTTAGATATATACAAGAATTGCTCGTTTAAAGGTATTAGATATTCTTATTTATTCATAAAGCTAAAGAGTTTGTTCATTCGTTCGTTTGTATATTTGTTTAAACGCAATTATCTCAGGAACTACAAGGAATCGGATAGCAATCAGGAACCTATGGACACGGGCAACCCCAGGAGAGCCACTCAAGGGCTTTAGGCTATAAGGCAATATTTGGCTATATTATAGCATCTTGGTATGACTAATACCGAAGTCCACGCGGATGAAGTCGCGGGCGGCCACTAGTTTTAAATAAGTCTCCAGTTCTCATTACGAACTATGCCCATTTACCAAACTCGCTTATTACCTACCTATTAGGTACATAGTGATATTGCTTTGTGCTACGTTGAGCTAACGAGATGTTATTAGGTTTATTATCAAACAGTAATTCTAACCTCGAGAAGCTTCCATAAAACTTTCCAAAACCTCTAGTGAGATACTGCAGAATTGCAGGAATATAAGTGGTAACGAGAAAGCTGTTCGCTAGCTAGTACAAGACAAGTCAATGTGAGGGTCCCGTTATTTTAATGTAATCTACACTTCACCGTGGGAAATTTACCATGTAACCGTGAACCCTAAGCAATGGCTCAATGGGTAATTTTCTCAAGAGCAAGACTCGCGTTATAATTTCAAAATTGTCGTTATTACATCGTCTGGCGTCGTGCGTTGGAACAGGAGCTGAGACTGCCAGAGACAATTGGCTTTAACGCCATCTAACGCCAATTACGCGTACAAAAAATGTTTCCGCAGTGACAGTACATCATAAATGATTCTAAGTAATGACGATAGATGTCTCTGTTATTGAATTTTATTTCATCTTAGTTTTTTTCTTTCAATAGGTAAAATGGCATCGCAAATTCCTCGCATATTGCCAGCGTCAAGTATAATTTTTGCATTATTTTTTTGCCTGGACTTAAAGGTAATATCAGTAAGTCATCAGTAATCAATCAGTCAGCCAAGTCAGTCACATGGTCAGGTAAAGCAATGTATTTACTACAACGTGTCATTACGTGTCCAATGGAGTTTTGGAGGCAACCAGAAGAAACATGGTTCCGCAGTTTTATTTTATTTCACAATTCTCGCGCAATGTAATTAATTAATTTATAAAATAAAAACTTTTTCCAATATACATAATTTAAAGCAAGCAAGAGAGATCCACAACATGACTCTTTAAACTTCCTGCCAAACACTTCTCAGAGTTTGTGAAATATAAACCCGACCTTTGCGTGTTTATTTTTTCAGACACTTAGTCAACCGAGTACTCAAGTCAGGCCCGTGGGGGCAGACACGCCAAGGCCGTGGAGTTCGAACTCTAGACCCGACGGTTATGAGGCAAGCTCTGCTCGAAGCGCATTCTGGGTATTCGGAAGGAGAGATTCGACCGCAAACGGGGAACAGAAGTGGTGAGTTTTTTTATATAAATTTAATACCTTGCAGAGTCAGCCTCAGTAAGATAGGCCTTTTGTTAAACATTGGTTTACTGATTTTTTCAATTAAAATTATTACCATAAATCAGATTTTCAACTTAAATATTAGCTAACGAGTAGCCATGTGCCCCTAACAAAAATCGTCTAACAGACTTTTCACTTGAAAGGTATGTAAGTAGTGCTAAGAATACTCACCACAACTTTCTCGTGAAAATGTATCTAGTATAATGTTGGTGCACCTCACACTATATTCTCGGCCATTTCCAAACTCTGGACGGTAGCTCGCGAATTTGGTCAGTTGTCGTAAGTACAATCGTATAAGGCACCTTAGATATATTCATTAGTAAGCATGAGTTTTTCTTCATTAAACCTTTTATATTAATTAAGGAATTCCACTCTCTTGCAAAATAATAGGATATTTCGATTCTTAAGTTTTAGCTTAATTATTGATATATTCGGCATACTGTCACATGTATAATTAAAATTTGTCAACCAGGACAAGACGCGTTAAAACCCCGGACTTCAGAGCCCAAAACCCGGACATGTCATCAGCGGGGGGACAGTGAATTTAACGAGTCGGTTCGTCGGTTGACCGCAGCGTGCGGGCACAGTGCGTATGTCGCGGGCGGCCCTAGACTTTATTAAGTATTTTTAAACCCGGACTACCAATGAAGTCGGGCCCGGACGCTCCCCGGATGCCCTCTAAACTAGGACAAATCCGGGGAAACCCGGACGGATGGCAACCTTAGTTTTGAGACAAGTTTTAGGGTACCAAAATAAAGGTTTATACAAGTTTATAGCCGACTATCTCTCATTCCGAGATTCTTGTCTTTATTTGACTAATATTCCTGGACTAAACATACTTTTTTTTTCTATTCCAGGTCGAGCAAACAATCTACCTAGCTTAACACAAGCAAGTACCAGCACTTGTAGTGGGACCCGGCTTTGTAAGACCCGATACAACACCACCGCGCCCATGTACGGGGTCTCACTGACTTCTGGGCAGCCTGTTACCATCGTACAGAAGTTCCCAGATCTGCTACAACAAGTTGTGTTTGAAGTATGCGAGTAAGTATTGTGTAAAGGTTACAGCCACTAGTTTTTTGCAGCCCACTACTGGGCATCGTTCATCCCAGCTCAAGCAACAAACCTTCCAAGCGTAACACCGGAGTTTGTAAGATTACAACACCCACACGCAATATATGTGCAATACATCACTCAATTCTGACCTTCATCGTGCAAAAGTTTCCTAGGTACCTTTTTTTCGTTTCGCAAGTTGTATTCGAAGTTTGTGAGTAAGAGCGTTTGTCCACCGCCGCCGTCGCCGGACCGTTAACGAAAACGAGTTTATTTCGGACCGATTTTAAGATGACGTGACGGCGATCGTTTGTCCACCGCAACCAATCTCACTGGTTTACTTTGTTCCAGCTGTCACGCGTGGTAGTCACGTTTTCGAAGAAAGAAAGTGATGGTTAGGTTTAACCGGCAACAACTTCTTCTGCTGCTTTTGTACCTTCGAAAGCGCAGGCGATGCTAATACGTAAACGATAATACAGGGGCGTTTTATGTTCTCCACGCCACGTTACGGTAGCATGACGAGGATGTGCACGACTATGTTCGATTATACCTTATATCACATTAAGGATAGCATCACACTCCAAATCTCGGGCCCCGGTCTAGCGATCACGCCGATCTACTCGAAATCTCGGCGGCCGGGATGATGGCGCTCGGGTAACGGACGTGCGGTGGACACGCGGGCATAGTGAATGTATGTACCGCTACTTCGGCGCCGTCATCTCGTTCTCGGTGACGTCGGCGGTGGACAAACGGCCTAAGTATTGTGTCCTGTCCCAAATCCAGCAACCTATCTACTCAACCAGGCTAATACCAGGTTTTGTAAGACCAGATACAACACCCGAGTGATATAGTAACAAATTTAATAATAATAATAATTAATTTAAGCTGGCAACGCATTCATAGGCGACTCCTCTGGTGTTGCAAGTGTCCTTAGGCGACGGTGACCACTCACAATCAGGTCGCCCGTATGCCTGTTTGCTGTTTTATTTACATAATAAATTAAGTTTTTAACAAAAAAATAGAACCGACTTCAAACGTTAAAAAATAAAATTGTTCAGTACCTACTTCTTCTTGCTTATATTAATGACTCTTAATACTATTTTTGGAGTCGGGCCCTTACTAAAATGTCGTATCATTCGTTCTAAATAGGCACCGACAGTACAGACAGTGGGACAGTACCTACTTCTTGCTTATGGTAATGAATGACTGTTAAAACTATATTGGAGTCGGTGCCCATTCAGAACGAAAGGTACACTCGAACTTATAGAACATAAAATTATTATTATTTGTGTATATAGAGCGCCAAAAAATAAAATATCCGATTATGATTGCTTCTTCAATAGTATGCAAAATTTACTTAGTAAGATCTGCTATAAAAACAAAAAAGTTGTTGTGTGTGGCGATTTTAACATAGATAGGTATATTAAAAAGTAATAAAATAACATCGGAATTTGAAGCAATGTTTGATTATTTTAATCTTAAACTATGCATAAAGACACCAACACGCCTTTGTAGTAAAACATGTATTGATAATTTTGCCCACAACATAAGATATTGTAAATCATTTGTAGTAGAACTTGCGTTATCGGATCATACAGCTCAGATCTTACAGTGCCCGGTGAAAAGGAATTGTCTCGTTACACATTGGTATGCTTACAAGCGCGACTATAGTGTTGAAAATGTAATTAAATTCATCGATTGTTTGCGAAATTTAACCTTTAAAGATGTTTATTTAAGTAAAGACACTAACACTGCGTTCAATACATTTCACGAAACGTTTCAATTATTTTATAACCTTTGTTTTCCTATATTAAAAGTTAAAATTTCGACTAAGAAACGACCTAAATGGGTCTCAAAGGGTATTAAAAAATGTTCAAAAATAAAAAGATCTTTACTTTGGAAATGTAGAATATCTAGAAACTCGGTATCAAAAAACAGATTTAAAACTTATTCGAAAAAATTAAAAGCAATCATAAAGTTAACACAAAAGTCTCAAAATGACTATTTCATTAAAAATGCTCATAATAAATCTAAAGCTACATGGAAAATAATAAATGATAACACTATTAACGTTCCTAAACAAGATATTGAACAGATTAAAGTAGGAGATTCTATAGTAAGCGACCCTCAAATAATTGCCCAAGAATTTAATAAATATTTTATTGACCAAATTCAGAATAGTTGTAGCATTAATATTAATAATGTAAAATACCAAATTAGTAACAATCATTATAACTCTCTATTTTTGAAACCCACATCCACTGATGAAGTAACGACAATTATAAACAATTTAAATAATACAAACAGCACGGGGTATGATGGCATATGTACCAGTATTATTAAAAAGGTCTCAAAAATAATAGCTCCTGTATTGGCTTATATTATAAATTCAAGTATTGAAACAGGTACATATCCAGACAAGTTGAAAGTAACTATCATAAAGCCTATTTTTAAAAAACAGGACAAACAGGACATGGGATGCTATAGACCGATTGCATTAATACCAATATTTTCTAAAATATTTGAAAGAGTACTTCACAATAACTTGTATTCCTATTTTGAAAAATTTTCTATTTTTGCAGATGAACAGGTAGGGTTTAGGAAAAATAAATCAATTAATATAGCAGTATTTAACTTTTTGCAAAAAGTAATGACTAGTTTAGATAATAAAAAACAAGTGGTAGGACTGTACATGGATATGACAAAAGCATTTGATTTCGTGGACCATAAACTATTAATTGACAAATTAGAAAAATATGGAGTGAGAGATAATGCTTTAAAATTAATAAAATCTTACCTAACTAACAGAAAACAAGTCACAGAAATTACAAAAATCAATAATATAACAAACACACAGGAGAAATTCCACTCTCATACTAGGACTGTACTTTATGGTGTGCCTCAGGGAAGCATTTTAGGTCCATTACTTTTTCTTATTTACATTAATGATTTCCCTAAAGTCATCAAACAGCCGATGATACTCTTTGCCGATGATTGTACAGTTGTATTTACGAATAATAACACAAGTAATTATGAAATCGAAATAAACAATGCACTAGAATCATTAATAGACTGGCTAAATAACAACAATTTAAAAATTAATCTTGATAAAACCAATATAATGACTTTTAAAAATAGAGTATCATACGGTCAACCTATAAATATAAACTATAAAGGAAAGACGGTATCTGAAACGGACACAACTAAATTCTTAGGTCTATACATAGATAATAAATTAACATGGCAGTCCCATATGGAACATGTTTGCAAACAATTAAATAAATTTTCATTTGCATTATATAAATTATCAAAAATAGTAAACAAAACAGCTGTCCTTAGTGCATATCATGCATATGTGGGTGCAACTCTTAGATACGGACTCATATTCTGGGGTAACGCAACGGGAATCCAAACGGTTTTTAAAGCTCAAAAGAAATGCATTCGTTCTATGTGTCAACTTAATCAGATAGATTCTTGTAAGCCGCACTTTCAAGATTTAAAAATAATGACACTCCCATCTCTGTACATTTATGAAATATCCTTAATGGTAAAAAAAGATATAAATAAATATGAAACCCTAAAATCAAAAAGATATAATAAAAAATTGTGTTCGATTGCGTCAAAAACAAAACAATACCATAAAAGCGTCTTTTGCATGGGACCAAAAATATATAATAATTTACCTGAATCCCTCAAATCTAAAACAAATTGTGATTTTAAACGAGCACTTAAAACGTTCTTATTTACAAAAGCGTACTACTCGGTTTCTGAATTTCTAAACGATGAACTTTAACTTCGTGAGGGAATACGGGATTAAAAACCTGGGAGGTTTTTTTTTTCGCCGGCTTTTTTTTCCTCTCAGTGTATAAAAACCCAGGTAATTGGGTGCCCAAAGCCGATGACGCCGATAAAATACTGTATAAATAATTACCAAAAACAATTTAAAAAAAAAAACGCAAATATGGGATAAATATAAATCAATATGATTAGTTAATTAAATACTTAAATAAATTAAAATTTCTAAGTTAGATTTTAGTCAGTACTTTTATTTATTAATAATATACCTATAATATAATATTTGCATACCTTACTGAGGTAAATATGGCGGATTATTAAATGTATAAAACAACTTTTGTAATACCCATATTTGTGCAAATAAATCATTTGTCACTATATTTACTAAGACAGGACATTTTACTAAGGGCCCGACTCCAAAAATAGTATTAAGAGTCATTAATATAAGCAAGAAGAAGTAGGTACTGAACAATTTTATTTTTTACCGTTTGAAGTCGGTTCTATTTTTTTGTTAAAAACTTAATTTATTTCACTCTTTTTAGTAATTTTAATAATTCTGCACATATGTATAAGCATAATTGGAATTTTTTTCACTTAACTTCTAAACGTTAAAGAGATACCTTTTATTATCATGTTTATCTAATAGCCATCTTATACCCTGAAAGAATATTACTATCAGTCCACCTAAACGTATAAATTAATGAAAGAATTTGCTCTCAGCTCCTAACCGTTGAGGAGTTGTACCTTCAATCATCAGCTTAGCAACATGAGGTGATAATTACCGGACATAAATATTTGTTATTATGTTAAAAAAATATGACTAAAAGAATGTGAGTGCCTATTAAGTTTCAGTGTTTCCCTCGATTTCCCTAGTATCACATCATCAGATTTTGCCATGGTGACAGTTGGACCACCTCAGGAATGTAAGATTTCCAATAAAAAAACATTTATTGAAAGACTTTGCTCTCAACTCCTAACCGTCATAGTACCTTGCATCATCAGCTCAGCAACATGATATGATGATAATTATACACAAATACCTGTTTTGCTTTAGTAAAAATATGAAAATCATTTGTTGTGCTATAAAATTTGAATGTTCCCTTCGATTTCTCTGGGATACCATCATCAGATTTTGCCATGGTGACAGTTGGACCACCTCGGGAATGTAGGATTTCGAATAAAACACCATTTATTGAAAGAATTTGCTCTCAACTCCTAACCGTCATAGTACCTTCCATCATCAGCTCGGCAACATGATATGATGATAATTATACAAAAATACCTGTTTTGCTTTAGTAAAAATATGAAAATTATTTGTTGTGCTGTAAAATTTGAATGTTCCCTTCGATTTCTCTGGGATCCCCTCATCAGACTTTGACTTGGTGACAGTTGGACCACCTCAGGAATGTAAGATTTGGAATAAAAAACTATTTATTGAAAGAATTTGCTTTCAACTCCTCACTGTTGCAGTACCTTCCATCATCAGCTCAGCAACATGAGATGATGATTACTATGCACAAATATCTCTTATGCTTCAGAAAGTATAAGAAAATCAATGTGTGTGCCTATAAAATTTGAGAGTTGCCATCGATTTCCCTGGGATCCCATCATCAGACCCTGATTTGGTGACAATGGGACCACCTCGGGAGTATAAGCATACGAACAAAAAAAGAATTTTGAAAATCGGTCCACAAACGGCGGAGTAATCGGTGAACATATATATAAAAAAAAATACATACAGCCGAATACAGTACCTCCTCCTTTTGGAAGTCGGTAAAAAAAATAGTTCCATCTTACTATTTTTGAGGTACCCCAATTATTGAGGAGGCCCGGAGACAACCCGCTGTCGTATATTTTCAATCCATTCATAAGGCAACTTATAAAATCTAACGACTGCTACATCTTCGTACTTTCGTACATAGTATTTGAACATTTTGTTTAGATTTTTAAGCTCGAACTATTTCATGAGCACCCCTGGCCGTATTTTGTTTAGGTTAGGTGCAGGTTACAAATAATTACAAATAACTCATTGCTAGAAACCGCCATATACTTGCGCCAGAGTTCCAGGATACCGCAATGACGCAGTTAAAGTGTCTTAAGTTGACAATATGAGTAAGTATAAGTATCGAAGTCTCCAGAGCAAAAACCCAAATGTAGCAGTCGCCCATTATTTCACTCCCAAACTACGGCCCTGGAACTGGAAATGGTGGTACGAATGTATAAAGCACCAAATGCACATAATAATTATGTTCCCACGTTTATATTGTTTTATATCCAAGGGTCACGTGAGTTTTACATTTCTATTTCAGATCAAGCGAGTGTTCAGTAGTGCGAGGTTCGTGTACACAAACGTACGTCCCGTACCTGTTTCTAGTGTTGCCTCTGGGTCCCGTCACCCTCACTGGCCAGGACTACGTACTGGTGGAGTCTGGCTGCGTCTGCCGGCCTGATCCTCCTACGTAGATATAATAAGATAGCAAAAGGTAGAAAGATGTTGAGTGCTTCTGATAGGGTCAAAGTACAAGGTCTTAAAATAAAAATAAACGTTACACACTCATAGCCCCACAGTAAGGTAATTAATACCCTGTGTCGTGGGTACCATGGACACATAAAAAGACGGGAACACAAACACCCAGACAGAGAACAGAAATTTAAACTCCTCATTCAAATTTCTGTTTCGCCGGGAATCGAACCCGGGACTCCTCGATTGGCAGTCCGGCGTGGTAACCATTGCAGCACGCGGGTCTTAGGTTTTAACGAACTCTTTGTAAACGTTATTTTAGGGTTGTCTCTGCTCTGGGTGAGCTTAGGTAACGCTGAGCTGAAGAAAGGAGTAAACGGAAAAATACTTTACCCGTATTTGAAGCCACACTGTTGGTATCTTCTGATCTAAATCCAGACCAAGGTTAAAGTTCCACCGGCACCATCTGGACTCGTGGCGGTCCTCCACAGTCCGCTTTACACGCTCCTTTTTACCACGGACGTGTAGGTTATGGGACAACCTTCCAGCTGAGGCATTCCCAGTGGACTATAACATGGGGTTCTTCAAGAAAGCTGTAAAAAAAGCTCTCCTCCAAAGCCGACAATGCTCGGGCGGCTCCCCTAGGGTTGCCCGTGTCCATAGGCGACGGTGATCGCTTAACACCACGCGGCCCGTCTGCCTTATTGTTAGGTTTATTTATATAAAAAAAATCTAAATCAGAAAATATGACTTCAAAAATCGTAGAAAATACCTCTTTCATACAGACCTAATCCAACAACTGCAAAACAAATTTGAAAGGTTTTTACGACCAAATAAAAACATAGGGGCATTGACTTATTCTATTTTTTAATATTTTGTGAAAAATAAAAAATTAATAAAATCAATTTTGAAGGAGGGAAGAGGAGAATACGAAACCTCGATTTAGTAAGAAAGTTTGTTGGTATAATAAAATAGGTCTGAGCTGCATCTGTCCCTATCGCACGCGGCGGATAGCGCAGAGCGCAGCGCGATAGCAATAGTTATTCCAAAATACCTATTTTTCAAATTCGGCTGAACCCGCGTTTCCTCTTAACATCTGCTTTTATAAAGTATCGATACAAACAAACTCAGAGTTGCAGATGTTTCTTTATGATATCAATAATTTTTGTATTTTTAGTTGGATTTAGTTTTTCCCGAGATATATCCAAAAGATATAGCATTCGTTAGACAACTCAGTATGTTACAATACAAGAATGACATTTAAAAGAAGCTGGATCAATAAGCACTCATTGTATATAATTAGTATATATAAATACCTAATAAAACAATTCACATAAATTGTTTATAACATTGTGTGCATGAAAAAAAAAACAAATAAAGTGAGTGTTACGAGTAAGACAATCCAAGCATTACAAGCAACACTTAAAATTAATTTTTATGTTTAGAAAAATGTATTTGACCTTATCAGAAGCACATATATGGGCGTGCTTTAAAATGTAAAACAAAAATCATTTTTGAAAAAAATGTAGAAAACAGTAGAAATTGTAAAAAATATTGGTATAAGCACGCTATCGCATCTTTCTATGTATATCATTGTATAAATAATTAGGCGAAAATAGTATGTTAATTAAAAATAGGAAAAAAATCTGTACGTGTTAATAAAAACTGATTTCTTATTTTAATCAGTATTTACTAACACTTTTTTTTACAAAAGGGACGATTTTAGTTACAGTTAAAATACTGTAACTTACTAGTAGAGATGGTAAAACTATAAAGTTTTAGAAATTCATCAGAATTTCTTAATTTTAAATTACTTTTTTTGGCGATGTGCACAGTGGCGCCTTTAGGCGTTTGCAGTAAAGGAATTGGTAATAGAATAGGTCTCTGCAAAAATATTTTAAAATAACTCTTTCTGCCATTATTGTTGCAGTCTCTTGTAGATAAAAAAATCTTAGAATTTTAATTTAATTCCTAAAAAATCCAATATTATTGGTGACAAAAATATGGACAAATTCAACTAAGAAGATAAAATTGCTTTATTTAGGTACTTAACTTGAGCTTAACTAAGAATATTATACCTAACTAAAATATTAAATTGCTTTAGTATCCATCCTAATATTATAAATTCGAAAGTAACTCTAACTCTGTCTGTCTGCCACGCTTTCCCGCTTAAACTACTGAACCGATTTTAATGAAATTTGAAACACAGATAGAGTGGACCTTGGGAAAGGACTTGGTTTTTATCCTACGGGAACCATTTAAACGGGTCCACGCGGGCGAAGCCGCTGGCGGAAGACTAGTGTACTAATAAAGCAATTTAATCTTAGTTGAATTTGTCCATATTTTTGTCATAATGATACTGGATTTTTAAAATTTATAATAATCACTGTCTGTTCGATTCGACACTAAACTATACACTTTGCACATAGCCAATAATTAATTTGTCCTAAAAATAAAAAAGATGGTAGTGGAATTACGTATTAGATAAAATGTATATGTAAGTAGGTACATATATTATTGAGTCAATTTTAATAGGTGTTTGCCATCTATAATAGAAAAATTTGGCTAATATAAGGTCCGAAGATTAAGCCTTATAAGTTAAAACAATTTAGTTCAATTTATTGTGTTTTTGAAAGTACCTATTCATTTATTATTAAAGGAGGTGATTTAGCCTCTTCATTTTGAAATGCTCAAAAATTAATTTTAACGATATTAAAATTAGTTGTTATTGACCCGATAAAAAACTGTAAAATTGCCAAAAATTAAACAAAATAAATTGCATTCAGCAAGTTATCGATTTTCTGGCCATTTTACGGTTATTATGAAAGTGCATTTAATTATTTTATAGACTGAAGATATTATAGTTAATTTATTATAGATATTTATTTTTTCAGCTTATTTATTTATATTGTAGATAAGTTATGTTAATTAATTGTAACAATTGATCAACGATTGTATCAAAGAATAAAGAATTAATTTCGTACTACGTTTATTTTGTTTTTACCATTTTGCGACCGTTCTTTGATTCGTAAATAAATCCCTCTCACATTCGCGAGGCAACCTGCGTCCATCAGTGGGACATAAGAAAGGTTGAAAAAAATAATACTTAGATAACTCTCATTTCAATACTAGCTATACAGACAAACCCCCTTAATCATAGGCATCACAGTGTTATACATAACATAAGCCAATTTAAATTAAATTATATTGTTACGACTTTGAGTACCTATATCTCGAAAACAAAGCGTCGAACAGCAAAACCCCAAAAACGCATAAACAGGTATTAGGTCTACTATCGAACAGTGAAGAAAGTTCTCGAAAAATCAGTCATAAGAAAAACATCGATTTCTTCGAGTAAACAAATTCGGGATCCGCAGCGAGTACGTACCTATATATATTTACTTATTCCCGCAAACACAATAATATAAATTTCACCTACACGTTAAATAATAAAATACATTCCAGAACGAACTCAATTCGAGATTAGGGTATTATATTAGATTCCAAACTAACATTTAGAAATCACTACGATCATATGATTCAACGATCAAATCGGAAATTGGGTTTTTTACTCAGAACTTGTAAGCCTTTTAAAACCGCAGTTACTTATAAAACATTATACTTTTCGTTGGTGCGATCTATACTGGATTTTGGTTCTGTGGTCTGGAATCCTTATCATGCATGCCACATTAACAGAATTGAAAGGATCCAAAAGACGTTTCTAAGGATTTTGGAGTACAGAGTTGGGTCCCAGTGTCTGTCGTACAGAGATTCATTAAAAAAACATAAAATTTTACCCCTGAATCTGCGACGGCAACATCGTGATTACATGTTTTTATTCAAAATTTTAAATAATTTCATAGATTCCCCTGACCTCTTAGAAAAAGTTAGGCTAAAAGTACCTCTAAAATTACCTCTTAGAAGTATTCGCATGCGCAATCATTTGTTTGCTGTTCCTAAGTCTAGAACAAAATTCACTTCGAACTCGTTTTTCAATCGTTGTTTGGCTGCATACAACAAGGAGGTTGGCCATGTCGACCCCTTTTGCACAAAAATTTCTAAATTTAAAAAGCAAATATTCGAAATATTATTTAAAACAATCTGACACACTACTATAAATATAAAATACTATTTTATAACATTTTTCTTCACATAGTTTCAATGCACTTTGTATTACAACGTACTTATGTATTAGCTAAGCTGTCCTTCTGTAGATGTATTATTGTACATGCATAAATATTTTATTGGCACTCAAAGTCTACAACACACATGTATATGTTATCATAGATTTAATTGTATCAAATGACTGTCTGTGTCCAGAATAAAATAAAATAAAAATAAATAAAAAAATAAATAAATAAATATAGCGTACATGTATAGGTTGTTTACATCGCGGGTCGCGGCTATTGTTTATGACTACATAAGCTGTACATAGGTGCGTAATAACATAAAGGAAGGTTCGGGACGGGTCTATTGTATTTGGTGGTTCGGGAAATTTCTAGAGAACCATGGGTGGCCGTATATAAGGCAAGCGCCGAGCCGTGACTGGGCAGTTTATTTCCGGAAGTGAAACCGAAGCGATCTCTACCGAGCGACAAGGAAGAATTATTTCGACGACTCAAGCGAAGATATTGGACTATAGTGATTGTGCATTGTGATTTGAACTTTGTTAAGTGGATTTTTGTGGAAGCTGTCAATAAACGTCTTCTACGATACATACGGCATTTTCATTACCCATAGCGCGTAACAATATTAAATGTTTTTGTCTCGTTCGTGTTAATGACATTACTTACGCGTTAAAAGAAGAGTAAAACACATTTAAAACACACATTCAAAAGGTAAAAAAATAAACGACGAGCAACGCTGGAGAACAAACCAGGGTCATGGGCGTACTGAGAGGGCCAAGGGGGAGGGCAGCTGCCACCCCCTGGCTCAAGGACCAGATTCATGGATTCAAGAATCCCAAAAGTTCTCCCAAACGAAAAAAGAAAGCTATAAAGAAGCCTTGAAGCAGCTAGCTCCTGCTGTTTCCTATGTGTATTTAATATTTTGGTGTGCATGTCAGCGTGTAACGTGGAAGACAAATTTACGCGCGGTACCCAGCTTGAAAAAAATTGGTCCCCTCCCTCTACTAATAACCTAAAACTTTGGCCCACCCTACCCTGAACAAGAATCTGCGTACGCCTCCGGCGTGGACCAGGCGATCTCCTTTTATTCCACAAGCAATAGAAGTGGTTTTTAAATGGTATCCGAATGGGGAGGTGGGGAGGCTCCTTGATGTAAAATTTTCGTTACACTAAAGAAATCGAGTCTTTGTCGCGCATAAAACCAACTGATAAAAATGATAAAAACAATTTCACTACATTTTGCTAATACTCGATAGTTTTCGAATGTCAAGAATGAAATGTTTTTCATACTCATCTCATTTTTTGAGAAATACCCCAACACACCTTATACTGTATTGACCTTTACAAATATTGTTCTGTGAAGAACCTTTTCTATTCAATTGATGAATCTTTAGATTTTGGAATAAAAATACAAATAATTAAGATTTCTCTACCTTCTTTTCTCTACTAATGATTTTTCTTATAAAAACACAAAAAAAGAAAAAAAAAGAAAAAACTGACAAAGTGGCGTTTATCCCGTATTCTGTTTTTTTTTCTTATTTTCACACCTTACACTAGATGCAAAAAAATTGAAAAAATAAAACCAATTAAGTATTGACTTTAAAATTTTATTTTCTACAACAATGCACTTACAAGTAATCCGTAGCAGCGGGGGCTTAAATAGGAAACCTTTAGTATACAAGTCTTACTTCCTATTCTAAGGAACAATAATTAAAAAATAACAATTCGTTCTTATACATAGTATATAACGGTTTTTGCCCTATATTCACGATGATTTTTAGAAAAAGTGATGACGGAAGAGTTAAGAGATGAAAATTTACAGAAAGAAGAATTTGAAGAAATATTGGTGATGTAGGTACTATAAAGCTCCTATCAGCAAGAACAAGAAGAAAGAAAAAAGTAAATCTGTCTCCGAAAACATCAGTCATTCATTACATTCATTACTTATTATAAGCTTATAAAACAAATTATTATTTTTCAATAAAAGAGGTCCTGTTTTTATACCTTTTTTATTTCTTTTATCACTCACCCTTGACGTTACGAATTTTTTTTTCTACTATATTTTTGTGAGACCAAACTGAAAGTACAATTTTCCAACCAAAAATATCCAAAAAGTGTCCAAATCAGTTAACACATGCCAGTTTCCTCCTTTTTTGAAGTCGATTGTAATTTTCTTTATTGGCTCACTTAACAGGGCCTCGTTTAGAGTTGCCGCCTCGGGCCCCCTGAGGTCATAGTTCGCCACTGTGGCTATGAGCGTAGGAGATGACAATATTGTGAATGAAGTCGAGATGTTTTAGATTAATAAAACCCTAATAGGAAAACAGTAAGTAAGAATGTAAGAGGAAGATTGCATAAACCGTTTTGAATTACAATAAATAGAGATATAAACTACTCGTAGCGGTAATACTGCTGGGGTTGTGGCTGGGGTCGTTGCTGGGCGTGGGATATCTGCTGTGGAGCGTATTGTTGGGTTTGGGGTTGGGCAATCTGTTGCTGCTGCAGTTGTGGCTTCGGCGTGGGGATCTTCACAACAATGTCGGTGGGCTGTCGTGAAACCTGTGAGAGAATTGTCAGTTTATTTAAGATTTTTACTCATTTACATCGAAATTTCTTTCGGCACAGAAATCTTCTGCTTTATCTATTAAAAAAACATGAAATCAAAACTTCTTTAGGCGCATGGTACTTTACGTTCCTGTGCCTTTTTTGGTGGGGGGGGGGGGGGGCTTTCTAAAGGTACCCGACACCTTGGGAGAGGATACCGGGTTATGTGCCTTTGCGCATGTGAGGACTCTCCATTGGGAGGATCTCCATTGGAACGCACCGGTGTCCTGCACGTGCGGCGCCCCAGAACGGGCCCATCTTCGGGAGAGCTGATGTGCTCTCCTGCACCTTCAGGTGTTCACGGCGGCATACGGCCACGCATACACCGCCGTCCCTCCCGGGGCTGTTGGCTGGACGGGTCAAGCTCCCACTCTCACCACCATCCGCAACCCCGGAAGCCCCCTTTTAGTCGCCTCTTCTAGCTTTCGTAAGGCAAAATAGTTAGAGTATCTTTTAACCTGTAGAGCGCGGAAGATGCAAAACGATAACAATAGTAATATGAAAAAATCTGCCAAGTGCGAGTTGGAATCACACACGAAGGATTCCGTACCATTATCTATAAAAAATCACGTGTGTATGGGAGCCCCCTTAAATTTTTTATTTTATTTTTTTAGTATTTTTTGTTATAGCGGCAACAAAAATACAAAATCTTTGAAAATTTGTAATATCTAGCCGTCACGGTTCATGAGATACATCCTGATAACAGACAGACGGACGGAACCCTAAAAATACCTACCTACTACTTTGTTATTAGATGAGCCTCACTATAAAAAAAACTAAATACATATACATAGTACATTGCTAGTAGATAACAGAAAAACCTATAAGAATTGTATCAATTGATAATAAAGTGGTAGGTAGGTATATTCTAACGGGTGCGTCAATATCTTCGACGCTCTAAGGTATATTGTCGGTATGTATAACTTTTAACATCGTAAATTATACATATTACATTAATATCTGAGAAATATATTTTTTTTTCAGTATAACTTCTAACGCGTGTAAGTATACACACTCTATTTTTTCTTATTAAGTAACCTTTTATTAAATGACAAAAGTTCATTAAAATTTATCATTCTTTGATGATAATAAAACTTAAAAAGAGCATTATCTTGATTTCTTTTATGGCCATCAAAAAAAAAAAAAAACAAATCGACAGAACTGGCTGAAAATTATAATTTAGTCTTGTAAAGAGTTTTCAAGAAAAAGGTTTTATGCAATTTGCGATAACTTTATTCATAAGTCGATTTTTACCAGACTTATCACTCTACCCAAGTATCATTAATTATACTTAAAAAAAAGAGCTTCCTTAGCACTTACCTCACGATCTCACGTACTTTTTCGGAATTGGACCATTACCTGCTCATTCTTAGACAATTGCTCACTACGACTTCACACCACCTGAACAGCACGCTTTTTTACTAAGAAAAATAGGAAAATCTACCTCTGCCTTGAAGCCCTCTTTGGGGTCAGCGGTGTAAGTGACGGTGCGTATGAAACCGTCACTGTCGACAACTGAGTAGGAGCCCTTGATGACGTCGCCGTCTCGTTGCTCCTTGCGGTTTTGGTAGTTGGTGTACTGATCGTCGTTCACGTCGAACCCGAACTGGTAGGAGGGATGAGGCTGAGGAGAGAACAAACCGTTTAAATTGATATCATTTTAAATCAAATAAAGAGTCCTTATGGGCGGTTTGAAAGCATCCGACAGTGGGTTGGCCTCTAACCCGCATCACTGGAGCAGCGTGGTGGAGTAAGCTCCAGTCCTCCCCAATACTATAGAGAAACTCGTGCTCAGCAGTGGGACACAAATAAATAATGTAGTTTAAAAAACTAAAAAAACACGCTTTTGAGAAAATACGAACTAAAAACTAAAAAAATAAGAAGAAAATGTATATTACTGTAAATAAAGCGTGGGGTGCATGGTGTCAATAGTATCTTAAAAACCACCCCATGCTTTATTTACAGTAATATACATTTTCTTCTTATTTTTTTAGTTTTTAGTTCGTATTTTCTCAAAAGCGTGTTTTTTTAGTTTTTTAAACTACATTATTTATTTTTAATTTTTTAGTTGGATTTTTATTCTCATATTATTGCATTGTCATCGGCCCTTGACCCCTATGCAAATTTTCAAGTTAACCAGAAAATTATATAAATTAAAAAAATCATATTTTGCAAATTGAAAAATGGAATAATTTTATCAAATTAGTGTATTGTCATCGGTCCTCAATAAATCTACAAAGTTTGAACGAAATCTGGCCGTTTATAGTGGGTCAAAATCGCGCCCAAAGAAGTCGGTTACAAACAAACATACAAACATACAGGTGAAGCTAATAAAAAGCGTGTAAAAAGGTTACAGGCAAGTATGTATGTCATAACATAAGAAATGATAGAGTGGTTGCTACACCGGATTCTCAAATCACGTCTGGGGCTCTGATTAAATTTATTTTTCCCTAATAATCACTTGCTTAACGGTAAAGGAAACATTATTATAATGTGTTCCTACGATGCGTGCCTGGTGCCTGCCAAAGCCAAAGCTAGAAACTTGACTGTGAAACCTAAATTAAGTCAGCTCACAAGGTATTTCAAGATTCCAGGGCCTAGAAACGTCAAATTAACATAAATATTTCACGTAATGAACATATTATGTAATGTCTCATGTCTCTAATAACATCAATGATGTTATTGTAATCTATTTTGATTAAATAAATAGAACGCTTAGGATTGCTTTAGCTATCCTGAGACTGTTTGATTGAAATAAATTACATAGGTACCTAGCTCTAGTCCCTGTAGCTTCGGGATTAAGAATAGAGCTACGGTATCCCCTGCCTAATCGAAAGAGGCGACTAAAGGGTGGCTTCCGGGGTTGCGGACGGTGAAAGTGGGAGCTCGACAAGTCCAGCCAGCAGCCCCAGAAAGGACGGCGATGTATGCGTGGCCGCATGCCGCTGTGAGCACCTGAAGGTGCAG
This sequence comes from Pyrgus malvae, assembly GCA_911387765.1. Lineage (NCBI taxonomy): Eukaryota > Metazoa > Arthropoda > Insecta > Lepidoptera > Hesperiidae > Pyrgus > Pyrgus malvae. The sequence continues at coordinate 6,957,642 of OU426951.1, forward strand.
GAGAGCACATCTGCTCTTCCAAAGATGGGCCCGTTCTGGGGTGCCGCACGTGGAGGACACCGGTGCGTTCCAACGGAGATCCCGGAGTCCTCCCCAAGCGCAGAGGCAGGCCACCAAGGGGGTGTTAGTGCGGTACAAATCCCACATAACCCGATAGTAAAAAACTAGCTCTACTTACGGAATATTTTCACACGGTTTTTGAACTTTAATATGTAAGTTCTAGCGGCCGCCCGCGACTTTGTCCGCGTGGACTTTTGTATTAGTCATAGCATGATGTTATATAGCCTAAAGCCTCCCTCGATAAATGGACTACTAAACACAAAAATACTTTTTTAATTAGAAACAGTAGCTTCTGAGAATAACGCGTTCAAACTCTGCAGCTTTATATATTATTATAAATTTTCCCCGTTTTTGCAACATTTTTCACTGATGCTTCGCTCCTATTGGTCGCAGCGTAATGTTATATAGCCTAAAGCCTTCCTCGATACAACAGGGTGTATTTGTATAACAACTGTGTATTTTTAATGAAAGACAATAAATCAATAGCTTTATAATAATATATTTCAAATGAGGCCATTTTCGCAATTTTACGCAGCGTATAACGTTTGCTATCTATCATAACAAATGACATACTTGCAAAAGGATTACTTCACGGCCTCAATGCATACAATTGCACTTTGAAAACGTGATTTCCATTTAAAAACAAAATAAACGTAATAAATGGCTCAACGCTCTAATTGTGTTATGAGAAGAAAGTTTGTTAGTCTGATTTCAGTAAAGCCTTTGACAGATTGCTGTTCACAAAGTTTCGGAATTACATTTTGTCACGAGAATTATATAACACCAGATGGGCTGCATAGCCCCACAGTAGGGTAGATACCCTAGATATATGATGAAGATATGATATATGTTATAGAAATATGTTTTTACCCTGGAAAGAAGTTTATTCAAAAGGAGTTCAAAGTGTAGGTCTCTATGAATTTTGACTGTCCACTACATACATAGGTATGTTGTGCATACAGTGTAAAGAGATATTGTGCCTCGTTAGTACAAGCACCTACATGTAGAGTGAATACTCTAGTTATGAGCCAAGACAAGCAGGTTCTTAGTGAAAGTCGTCCAGACCGGGTAAGTAATCTCGTGATAATCCGATACTATATACCTATATAATGTATACAAAGTAATGCTGCGCGTGAGTTGCTATGTTGCTATATATATTTGATAGTATATTTGAAATATAATAATTTAATATTTCATGTATTGGGACAGAAACATGCATAAGTCTTATTTTTGTTAGGTACATGTTTGGATTTTCTATCTCTACTTAACAATTTAACTTCTTATGAAGGGTTAAAATTCTGGTTAAAATGTTTTCTTAATATAAACAGACAAAAGACCCGTATAGATCAACCATTTTCTTTCCTGACAAGCTTTACCAATACGTCGATTACTATGTAGATCGTCCTAGAAGTTACGATTAATTATTACATCGTGGACATCACAGGATAGGTATCAACGCCCGTTAAGCCCTGATGAATGTACTATCCTTGAATGAGCTTGAATCAGACTGACTTTAGCTAAGCCTTTGACAGTTTGCTATTTTCTGATATCATTTAATTTTTGAAGTGAAAACATCTTTAGCGGCGTTGTGCACTTTTTTTGGGATGGGTAAAAAATGTTAAACTCGCGTCAACTACACGTGGCCTGATCGAAAATTCGTAAGACGGAGGGGTGACAGCTGATGACGCCTCAACTGTCTATACTTGTAAAATTCGTTTATATCAAGTATTTAAAATATGAACATTGAACAAAGTGCATCTATTTCGTTTTTTTTCTGATGTTACGCGTTAAATAACTCGCTGGTTGGCTGAAACACTTAAGACACACATTGCTGGATCTTTCCTCTTTATTAAGGAGATCTGGAGCTTACTCCATCATACATACATTAGTATTTATCCAATGCGGGTGGGTATATTTTAAGAGATTTTTGATTTTCAGAGTCATCATGACAATACTCACATCATATTCTTCGGGTTCGCGCTGTTCCTGCCTCTGGGGCTGGGGCTGGGGCTGGTAGGCCTGGGGCGCTGGCCTGTACTGGGGCTGCTGCTGTGGTTGGTACTGCGGCCTCGGCTGGTACTGATCTTCGCTTTGGACACTGTAGGGCTATAATGAAAAAAATAAATGAATTTAAATTTCCTGGCGACGAAATGTCAGGAGAAGTTTTTAGCTGTTAAGCTACTGATGTTATCGATTGATAGCAGTCTTTAAATCTTGAGCAGCGATGGCCGAGTGGAACAAACCGCGGTCTTCGACGCGACCGACCTCAGGTTCAAATCCTCGGCGCGCACCTCTGACAAAGAAATTTGTAATGTGCGCATTTATCGCTGCTCCACGGTGATGGAAAATATCGTGATATTTAATTAATTACGATGTTCTCCATCGTCGTGCATGCCTGAGAGAAATTCATAATTTCTCGAAAGCATGACGTCCACCAATCCGCACTTGGCCAGCGTGGTGGACTATGGCCTAAATCCCTCTCAACTATGAGAGGAGACTTGTGCCCAGCAGTGGGACATAAAAAAGGTTGAAAAAAAAAAAGCTACTGAAGTTCAGGGTGGCCTGCATGACCACAAGTGGTCTACGCGGCTTAGCGAAACGGGCGCGGCCAGGTGTAAGACAGGGTGATCGCTAGTAAGAAATTTGATGCGTGTTTCCGTGCTAAGGACGTTTAAGCCGCCGATCCCGATGTTATCGATTGATAGCAGTATTTAAATCTTGTCGGAAGCCTAATGGGCGGTTTGAAAACATCTGCATCTCGTGGAGTAGGCTCTGGCCTTCCGTTCCTTGGTTGAATCCTAATCAAATCCTAAGCCTATGTGCCTTATTAATACAATTTAGTCTACGTGGAAAAAACTCACTCACTCATAAAGGTACATTATCTCAAAGGCATATCATGTCTACGTACACGAGCTTTTTCATCGTAATGTAACAAAAACACTTTAGTATTTTTATTACGTTACGATTTTTAGTTATATGTGTATGCACTAAAGGGTAAAAAATTATCACCGCATCTGTACATGCCGATTTTCTTTGCCTAATCATGCTAGCTCTATCAACCCCCAAGTTTCCAAGTATGTTCTATTTTTTAAGATCTGAAATAATACATTGATGGAATGGCATTTGTACTTACGAGTCGCGCAGGGGCGGGAGCGGCGAGGTGAGCTGGGCGGGCGAGGACTTGAGTTTGGGCGGGCGCTGGACCCTGTTGGGCGCCGATGTACTGCCTTAATAGGTGTGGTGGGATGGCTTCATTCTGCTGGAAGATTGAGTTGGAATTAGAAATTGAAGTATTTCAGATTTTGACAATATTCCATCGAGGTTACATGGAGGTGAAATATATCATGGAAGGTGTAGGATGTAATAGAAGAAGGGTCATATTGAGTTTGGATGTGTAAATTATAGCGCAGTGTTACTATATTATTAAAAATAGTTTTACATTTTAAATGCTTTACTCGCTTACATTTATATTTTGAAGTGAGATTAGAGGATTCCACAAAAATGGGTTACAGATTTAGGTAACAATAAGTTAGTGGCCAGTCTAACTGGCATCCGTTTCTCATAAACTTGATAAGGTCTTTATAAGGACGTTGGGCTTTATATTATGTGATCGACAGGGCCCTAGAGGTTGACTTGGAGGGCAGCTGCTAGGGCTGTCAACTTAAGGTAGGCGCGTTTTGCTGACCTCAGCTCAGTGATGGATAGGTGCAAAATTAAAATCTTGCCAGGGGAGCTCAAAACCCTTTGTCAGGGGCGTTTAAGTAGGACCTTACAAGCTACTGTTCTTTTGATTGACATACACGCACATGTACACGTTACACACTCATAGCCCCACAGTAGGATAATTAATACCCTGTGTCGTGGGTATCATGGACACATACAAAGACAGGAATACAAACACCCAGACCAAGAACAGAAATTTAAACTCATCATTCAAATTTCTGTTTCGCCGGGTATCGAACCCGGGGCCCCTCGATTGGCAGTCCGGCATGGTAACCACGCCATTGCGCCACGCGGGTCGTCATAGCGCAAAGTCGGAGGTTAACTGATCTTACAAAAACTGAAAATATCCAAATATCTAGTGAAATTAGTTCAACGTCGACAAATGTGACATCAAATGAACCACGTTATACTTATTTGGACAGCTTACAACAATGAAACAAAAACAAACAGGCGTAAGAAATCCCTATTCTTTTGCATAACCGTCGCATGTGTTACAAGACTTACAAGTTATACCTAGTGTTACAAATAGGTATACCGTCGCAAATCGGCCGAGACGTAACCGCCCGCATTGTTGCGCGTTTCGCAACCGTAACCGAAATTTGGTCCGTTGGTTGCAACCGTATCACTGTAATGAGATAATTGGGGCTCTTGGCCAGTCTTGGCGGCCTCAAATTAACAGGTGCCAACAATTGACCCTCGAAGTAGCAGCAAATTGTTATATCTTACTGTGTATTTATCTTTGGAAAATGTCAACGTATGTCGAAAAAAAAAATTGCGTTGTTCGACTTTGTTTCTCCAACCGAAAGAGTCGAAGGGTAGGGCGTCTAGGGCTTAATTTTGACGTGATAACGTCTTTAAAATCGTTTTAGTCGGGTGACATGTTCAGAAACTTGTGTCACACCAAAACCTCACGAGCGCGATCGCAGGTATAACGAGAGAGAGACGGACCGATCTCCCGTCTCATCTCGAGCGCTGCCAGTCATTCCATGAAACTTGTCACGCGGAATCCTCACGAGCGGAGGCTGGCATAGCGTTCGAGTGAGTGGACCGATCTTCCGTCTCTCTCACTCTAGCGGCATACAAACGAATGGAGATTTTCTCGTGCGGACGTTATCACGTAAACATCTCGATCGTAAACCTACTTTACAAACAATTTGCCGTTTTTTTTCATTATATATTATGGCGTTGTTCAAGTTACATTAATTTAGAAAAAGAACCGGCCAAGTGCGAGTCGGACTCACGCACGATGGGTTCCGTACCATAAAAAAACGTTTATTGTATGGGAGCCCCCTTAAATATTTATTTTATTCTATTTTTAGTATTTGTATAACAATAGCGGCAACAGAAGTACATCATTGCCCTTGATTATCCATACAAAACATTGCATTAAGATTGAATGAAAGCTAAATTGTGGTTTACGATTTATGACGTATTAAAAAAAAAAACTACTTACTAGATCTCGTTTGAACCAATTTTCGATGGAAGTTTGCATCGTAATGTACATCATATATTTTTTTTAGTTTTATCATTCTATTATTTTAGAATTTACAGGGGGGCGGGGGAAGCATACACATTTTACCGCTTTGGAAGTGTCTCTCGCGCAAACTATTCAGTTTAGAAAAAAATGATACTGAAAACCTCAATATCATTTTTGAAGACCTATCCATAGATACCCACCCCACACGTATGGTTTTGATCAAAAAAAATTTTTTTTGAGTTTCAATTCTAAGTATGGGGAACCCTCAAAATTTATTGCTTTTTTCTATTTTTGTGTGAAAATCTTAATGTGGTTCACAGAATACATCTACGTACCGAGTTTTAACAGTAGGTATAGTTCTTATAGTTTCGGAAAAAAGTGTCTGTGACATACGGACGGACAGACAGACACAGACAGACAGACATCACGAATCTATAAGAGTTCCGTTTTTTGCCATTTGGCTACGGAACCCTAAAAAGATACGACGAATGAATGGTTATAAAAGCAAGATTTTTAAATGCGACGCGCTAAGAAACCTGTTGCAATAATTCAATTATTTCACATTTTCAATTATTTATTATTTATATTCCAATGCATTTTAGTGTTATTTCGACGAATAAAGGAGCTACAGATATGCCCTAAAATAAGATACCAGGTACCTATAACGATTGCTATATTTCGGTTTCAAAATAAATAATAACAACCGACCGCTTCCGCAAAGCACGAAAACGCATCCACTCATCCATCCAACTTCCGTCCGCGCCTCAGATTGCTTTATTTAGTAGATCTCTTATGTCCTATACCCGATGTTTGACAATGCGTGCTACTTTCTTTATAGATCCATTACATTACATTGGGGTGACCTGTAATGTTAGTTTTAAGCCTAAGAATTATATAAATAAATAAATATTAAAAGCTCGTTCAAAAAAATATACCTCTTAACTAAACGAATTACTTATTGACCGGATGTGTTTGGTCATTTGGTCATAAGAAAGTATGTATACGGACATAATTATTTTTCACGACTAAAAACTCGTAAACACAGATTTCCGTATCTCTGATTATTAAGTCTATTAAAGAGAGTAAGGAAACATTTTTTTAGACGTTGGACATTTGCACCAGAGCGATGAAGGTAATGACTTAACGATCTATCTTTACTTACTTGCTGTAATATAAAAACTAACTGATATAAGTTTTTTACAGCTACCTACATAATGTACAATATTACTCGTAGTTTAATAAAATGATTTTGATTGACCCTGAGAAGAGAATCTAAAGAGGGAAATTATAGGAAAACTTTAAAGTAAGTTATGTGCGTAAAATAAAAGATTGTCGATTTATCATGTGTGTTAAGTACAAATTCAAAACCAAGATGGGAACTGATGATAACTGATGATAACTGCAGTATAATAATTTGTATGCGTTTTCATCGTTTGGAAATCATAACAGTCAATGTACATAGTGTGTCAATTTGACTATGTATTTTCTTTTAAGAATTTTAGTCATGCTTTTGCCTACTGGTAACTATTGTAACCTGCCGGCATACTTATGACAAAGGTCACCCCAATTATGATGACTAATTGACAGTTTTTAGGTAATGCACACCGAGACAACAACCAACACGTGAAGGCATACCCACAACACTACCATGGAAAAAAGGATTTGTGTGATAAAAAACTTTGTCTTTTTTATTATTATTTTTATAAATAAACCAAACAAAAAGGCAGACGGGCCGCGTGGTATTAAGCGATCACCGTCGCCTCTATGGACACGGGAGCCACCCAAGCATTGCCGGCTTTGGAGGAGAACTTTTTACAGCTTTCTTGAAGAACTCCATGTCATAGTCAACTAGAAATGCCTCAGCTGGAAGTATGGTGTCTTATTGAATATCAGATGACAACTTAAAAAAGCATTTAAATTCGGTCAACAAAACTAGGCTATATCAAGAACATTCAAGGGGGTAAGCATTGACCCTTTTAAAATGGACTCTATTATTTATAAGAAGAAAGCTAATTATTGTATACCTCATATTTTAAAACAGGGCTGAAGTTTTTCTCCGCCTGCTCTTTTCTTCAGCTCAGCATTTCCTAAGCGCACCCAGAGCAGAGAGAGCAAAAAAAAAACATTCACTAAGAGTTTGTAAATGAACCGTACAGTGAATAAAGAATATTTCATTTCATTTCATTTCATTTCATATAAGGGTCTTCAAGCAGCAGGGAAAGGTTAAAGTTTGTATCTTAATTTTGTAATACCCGGACGATCGAGCGTTGCTCGGATAAAAAAAATCTTGGTTTAATTTCAAACGAAACACTCATTTGCTTAGTGTTACTTAACAACGACATCTGAAATAGCTCCCAATAAAATAAAATTAATCACAAAATAATGTAGTTTAAAAAACTAAAAACACGCTTTTGTGAAAATACGAACTAAAAAGTAAAAAAATAAGAAGAAAATGTATTTTACTGTAAAAAAAAGCGTGGGGTGCATGGTGTCAACAGTAACAGTGGTAAAAACCACCCCCCGCTTTTTTTTACAGTAAAATACATTTTCTTCTTATTTTTTTACTTTTTAGTTCGTATTTTCACAAAAGCGTGTTTTTAGTTTTTTAAACTACATTATTTATTTTTTATTTTTTAGTTGGATTTTTATTCTCAAATTATTGCATTATCATCGGCCCTTGACACCTATGCAAATTTTCAAGTTAACCAGACGCTTAGACGTGTTAAAGTACCTTAGGCCACGAACTTATCAGCCGCCCCTCGTATATTTTATTTTATCCTGATGATCCTAGTTACGACTTTAACATAAAGTTATGAGATTATTGTATTGTCATCGGTCTTCAATAAATCTACAAAGTTTGAACGAAATCTGGCCGTTTAAAGTGGGTCAAAATCGCGCCCAAAGAAGTCGGTTACAAACATACAGGTGAAGCTAATATAAAGCGTGTAAAAATAAACGCAATATAGTTTTGGTTGAGGTTTGGACCCGGGTCTCTAGTTCCGCAGTCAGCTTACGTAACCATTTGGTCAAGGAATCTTTAATTCATTTAACGAAATTTTTATAGAGCCAATGATACTTTAAACCATTTTTTGTATTACCTATATAATATCATTGTATAGAGCTTTTTTTAAATCGACGTTGTCATTTCTTTGAACGTCAGATTGGCGGATGGCGTTTGACGGCGTTCTACGCCACAATATTATTAATACTCTCCAATAGATGTCAGGAAGAGAAGTATTTTTCAGTTTATATTCAAGTTGATTATAGCTGAAAATATTTTTTTATAATTTAAAATTTCTAAAATTATAACCTAGCTGGATCGATTTATCACCCTCGAAACCAGGGTAGTAATATCATCAAAATCGTTGGAGCCGTTTCAGATATAAAAGGTATATTATACTAGAATTGCTCGTTCAAAGGTATTAGATAAATCAAATTGGTTGAAAAAGTTCTGTTGTTTTAGTCTATCTATCTAGGTACCCGTAAAGTGAATTCATAATACTCGTACCTAGATCATTATATCATTAATTTAACATTATCACCGATTTTGTAATAATTACGTAATAATTATTAAGATAATGTGTCCATTGAGCAATTAAAAGTTGCATCCAATTAGCCTGTGTTCACTCTTGCGTTGTAATTACTGGTGATATGCAATTAATGCAACTTTTTACCTTTACAGTTCATGTTTCGTGTTTGTGCAAGTAAATGTAGTGTGAAAAAGTAACACGACAACGTGACTTTACTTTACCGGTGGAACAGCGTGGCGAAATATGTTTTAAATAAATTTTCATATAATTTTTTGAGTAGCAGACGACCATGCAGGTTACGTTGTATTAGTCCCTGTAGCTTCGGGATTCAGAATAGAGCTACGATATCCCCTGCCTGATCGTAAGAGGCGACTAAAAGGGAGCTCCTACTCTCACTACCCGCAACCCCGGAAGCCCCCTTTTAGTTGCCTCTTACGATCAGGCAGGGGATACCGCAGCTCTATTCTTAATCCCGAAGCTACAGGGACTTGTTATGGTAGCCTGCACTCAATTTTTTTACACAATCTGTAAATCTGATCTAAGGCAGGCAAGATATCTACTTATCAAATTTTATACGTAAGTCTTTTTTATATAAGTTACTATGAATCATATTTTTTATTTCAATTATTATCAAGTTATAATTCACAGCCAGATAATAACAGTTATTAACTCCCTATATACTCTTTTTTTTTCAACCTTTCTTATGTCCCACTGCTGGGCACAGGTCTCCTTCTCACAAGTGAGAGGGATTTAGGCCATAGTCCACCACGCTGGCCAAGTGCGGATTGGTGGACGTCATGCTTTCGATTCCCTATATACTTTCCCTATATACTCACAATACATTAAATTATGAAACACTAAAAAATAAAATTTGAATCTATTCACAAATTCAAATTTTTATATCCTTAGATTGCCGTAAAGTTAAAACTTTAATTCGCATATTGGCTTCGGATGTAACTAAATACAAAGAGGGTAATTTGTCAAGGCAATAGGTGTCGGAAGTTTACATTGTTGTTAACGAAAGCTCATTAAGGAGCTTGTGGTGGATACATCGCAGTAAAGACTTTTGAAGCTAAACTTGTCTGACGCTAGGTAGAGACTCTGGGGTTTTATTTATTCCTTGAAAAGATAAAAATGTTGTCGAAATAATTTACTTTGCTCTCAAAACAACTTCTGTACAATATTCTTTATGATTAAAAGCTTAATTGAAAAACTAAAGTATTTTTAATTTGATTCATCTTTTGATTCATCAGATATCAAGAAATAAATTATGTGATAGTTTGTATATTAAACTTTCAATAACTGTAAGTACTTACGTAAAATACCTAATTGTTAAAATAATGTAAATAATCAGTTTAATTTAATAAGTAAGTAACACAATATTTTCAAATCCGTACTCCAAAAACAATTTAAGCACTTAACTAAGTAGGTACTAGTTCGTAATTTAATCGTCTAAGTATATAGAATAAATACTATATGCATGTAATATACATATAAACCTTTCTCTTGAATCACTTTATCTATTTATTTAAAAAAAACCGCATCAAAATCCGTTGCGTAGTTTTAAAGATTTAAGCATACATGCAGACAGCGGGAAGCGAATTTTACTTTATACTATGTAGTGATTAATAAAATTAATATTTCACATTACTAAAATTACTTAATATACAAGTTAGGTACTTATTAATAAATTGGATTAACTTGCACTTTCACTTCCGTAGGTATCAGGTATCACTATTCCCGACAATTAAAACTAAGAACATTCTTCCTTTCACTTAAATTAAATATTAATTAATTCACTACTACCAATATCCCAACTTTTTCGCATAATTTGCACTTCATAAATTTGAAAATATTACATTTAGGTACTTTCACTTTCAGCACAACGCGACCATACTTTTGAACAAACAATTTGAAATTCTGCTTGTTTTTTTTAATTGAACGATAAAAATAATAAAATTGATTAAGTGAAAAATATTATTAATTCTTTAAATTTAATACTAACTTGCTGTTGAATTTGGTATTGGTGCTGGGGTGCTGCGAAAGCGCTCCCAAGAACGGCTAAAAGGACACACTGTCTCAACATTGCACGCACTTTTTTAATCTATAAAAAAATAAAACTAAGCGTTCACTACACACGCGCCGATTTATACGTGGTGTACCGCGTGTGAGTGACTCTCACTTTATATACTGACACCCCTTCTTTGCCGAGGGCGGGAGTAGGCTGTCTCTATGGGCAAAATTGGAGCAGCGTTTTGAATGTATCCTCGGCATTGGCATTCAAATTCCAAAAATTAAAAATTTGAGTTGCAAAAAACTAATAACGTATACTAAGTTAGTAATGATTTACTAATTACAAGCAAATTTTGATACCTAAAATCTATATCTATACTGATATATAAAGCTGATGAGTTTGTTTGTTTGAACGCACTAATCGCAGAAACTACTGGTTCGAATTGAAATTTATTTTTGAAATTTTTTTTTCGTGACGAAGTCACGGGCGGCTGCTAGTTAGAGTATATAGTAGATACATACGTATCGTAGTGTTTGTGGGGATCTCGTTATCTATAATATAAAAATGAATCGCAAAATGTGTTGGTAAGCGCATAACTCAACAACGCCTAGACCAATTTGGCCAATTGTTTTTTTAAAAATGTTCGTTGAAGTTGAAGGATGGTTTTTACGGCGAGAAAAATTCGAATAATTGCCGGAAAAACCATAAAAACAGCCCTTTTCTTTTTCCCATACAAATGTTTTCTAACTGAAATGTAGTCAATTTGAGCTTTATTGCTATTGTATAAAGTTCATATTAAATTACAAGCACTCACTGTTGTCTAAGCAATGTGTGTTCCTAACGTCAAAGATCATATCTATCAAAACAGTGTGCGTGTGTGCGTTGGAGCACAGAATACATCGTTGGAGGAGTTTAATGTCGCATAGCATGATGTTATATAGCTAATAGCCTTCCCTAATAACTGGACTATTCAACATAAAAATAATTTTTCAGTAGTTCCTGAGATTAGCGTGTTCAAACAATCAAACATCCACGCGGACAAAGTCGCGGGCGGCCGCTCTATCCCTACTAATATTATAAATTCGAAAGTAACTCTGTCTGTCTGTCTGTTACGCTTTCTCGCTTAAACTAATGAACCAATTTTAATGAAATTTGGAACACAGATAGAGTGGACCTTGGGAAAGGACATTAGGATGGTTTTTATCCTAAGGGAACCTATAAAACGGGTCCACGCGGGCGAAGCCGCTGGCGGAAGGCTAGTGTACAATAAATATAATAAGTGCGTATTAGTGACTAGTTAATAATGTAGCTTTTCAATAGAACAAAAACCCACTTCATTAATAATTATTGAGTATTAGGTATCTAGGAATCCTTGAATAAGTAGTATAAGTACCCATACCCTTCCTTCTAAAATCAAGGATATGAAAGAACTTGTGCACATTATGTTATTATAGCTTCAATTCCTAATAGCGACCTTTATAGCGGATCTTCAAACCAGTGGTGCTTAACCCTAGGAAAATGTGTGAAGAAGTATAAAAATCAAAATGTAGAGTTAATTAAGATATTTTTTTTCTTAATATTAAGGATCTCTTTATAAAGAATCTGTTTTTATCAAGGAAAATTTTAAGCACGTTAGATTGTCATACTGATACATATAATCCTCCTAGCTATAGGAGCTTATAATAATATGGCCTGCCCCTTGCCACTTCAGATTTTGTGAGCTTATGTCTACCTTCGATCGTAACCATTGCGAAAATATAAAAGATACAGTGAAAGATTTACGCTGATCTTAATTATTTTTAGAATTTCTAATCCAACTAACAAAATTTTTATATACTAGCTGACCTCGCGAACTTCGTAACGCCATTTCAAAAAAATATATAAATAAAAAAATTGTCCAATAAATAAAAATAAAAGTTGGGGTGGACCAGGGCGGTATAACTTAGGGGTATACAAATATATAACAACCTATTATCAGTCCTACTGAGTACCTATTTATTGTAGTTATAGTTCATTATTTTGGCTATAATGGCTTACACATGAGATATAGATATATACTGAGGCGGGCTTTTTTGTAGGAAGAAGAAACATTTCAATCATACATCACATAGTAACTCTAGCGGTTTTGGCAGCGCACGCCAGAAAAGCTCGCAGATGGTAGATTTTTTTCTACTTACTTGACACTTATCGTCATATTTTGGATAATTCACACAATATATTTATAAATTGTAGCCTATGTGTTATTCTGATGTATAAGCTATATTATACTAAAGTTTCATTAAAATCCATTCAGAAGTTATTACGTGAAAGAGTAACAAACAACCATTCTTACAAACTGCCGCATTTATAATAATTAGTACCTAGTATGATGATATCTGTGTCTGTCAGTATTCATAGCATGCATGACACAGGAATCGTTACATATACCTACTCGTAATAACTACAAATGCAAAATGTCATATTGAAGTTGAAATTATTTGGTATCATCATGAATTTTTTATATACACTACGTAAGTCAAAGTCATAATAAATCTATGGGTATCATCGTTGCAAAACCGCGTTTGATTTAAGTAATATTATGTACTAAACTGTCTATAACCGTGTATAGGAACTAGACATGAAACGAAAACGAACTTACTCGACAAGCACCGCAATGTTATGCGTACGTGCGTACTGCGTACGTGTATGTTACAGTCGCGCAACAGATAACTCGGAAATAGAATCAATATCTTCTCTCAATTTTCTTCACATGTTTGGGAACATAGGTTTAACGATCGTATTGTGTCGGTTGCTGCCTTGAAGAGTCCGTCTATTGGATAACTTTCTACTATCCTTGCTAAAGTTGGGCTGTAGGTACTTATAGCTGTCACATGGAAAAGAAATCAAAAAGAAGATCCAGGTTATTTACAAAGCACCACAGGCAAGGACAAGTCTGGTCGACAAGTATTTATTTATATTATTTCTTCTGATATGAATTTCTTCGTGTCAGAAGAAATAATAAAAATAAATAAATAATATAAACAAGGACAAGTGAATAATTTATAAATAATGAATTGGTTAGAATCTTGGGCTCACTCGGTGGGAACCATATTCAAATCCGTACGAGCATCTGTAATGAAAAAAAATATCGTTATTTTTTATTTATATCTTACTTGCTCTACTGTAAAGGAAAATTGGTTATAACCACCAACAATGCTTTCGTTTACCATATACATACATTATATACTTATGTAAAAAAATAAAAGCATATTATAATTATTATCATGCCTGCATCTTTAATTAATAAGTCTCAACTGTTATAGAAACCGTGCCAGCGATAAAACTTTAATAAAGGTCGATAATGATGATGTATATTTAAACCTGAGTATTATTGTCGAAGCCTAGGTATATCTTGCTCTAAGGTTAGGTACCACTGTTCTAGGCAAATGTCATGGCATTCTCTCAGAGAAGCACTGAAGCCTGATTTGTGGTTTGACTACAATGTAGTACTACAATTCGTTTCGGTGGCAGAGATAACATTCGATTTTATAGCCGGTTAACGAATCATCCGCCGAATAGGTGTTGTAACAATATGTTTACTTAGAACTTTCCTCATCTTCTTATATACATATAAAAGAGGATGTTTGTATATATGACATCGCAAAACTCAGAAACTATTCGACCGATTATTATGAAAATTGGTATGTACTTATATGTATTTTTTCACGGAGAAGGTTTATATGCTATCCATTATTATTATTATTTAATATTTAAACGCGGTACGGAGTTCGCGGGGTCAGCTAGTAAATTTTAAAAATATAAGAAGGCACAGTGTCTGAAACTAATCTAAAACAGGCATTTATCAGTCACCCTTTAGTGCTACACGTAGGGACGAATGCTTGCAAAATTTTGTCACTGTGACCGGACCGAACCCCCTCCGTAGCCCGCCTCAGCGCTTAGGGAGAACTCCGGGATTTCTAGAGAAACACACCAGTGTTCTCCACGCAGAGTGCCCTGAAATAGACATGCCTGTAACTTCCAGTGCTGTGACTTCTAAATCCATAGGCTTTCTAATGTCCTCTTCAGATTGAAATAGACCTGGGTAGTAGCTAAGACGAGGTATCGTTTTGAGGATTCGATTAAGAACTTTCACTACTACTAATATTTTTTTTTAATTATGTAACAGGATATCCATTTAATATAACTACAAGTATATCCGTGTGAAAGTATTTCCGATACGTAATAAGATTTGATTAAAGTTATCTACTTGACATTTAAACTCTATTATTAAACTGTATCATGCGATTAATATCTACTCGTATAAACTTAGTATAAAGGTACCCACTCCTGCAAAAAATTAGGCAGCTATTTTAAATGTCATAGAGATAGTGAGAGCCTGAATATAAGAATATTTTATCAGTTGAAGAATTTCCAAAGCTTCTCGCATAACTGTTTTAAGACTTTTAAGCGGTAGAACGTCCAGGCGTGGTCCCAGGGGGGGGGGAGGGGGGCTCCACAGGGACATGACCCCCAAAATCCATCAGTCATGCGTAGATGGAAGGCGAAATAAGCCAATTTTGGACACCTCTTTCCCCAAATTTCTTAGTGACCTCCCCCCAAAATTGAAGGCTGCAACCGCGCTTGAGAACGTCATGGTTCGATTGCGAAGTATCATCGCAGCACCCATTTCTGTCAAAGGGCTGCAGCGACCACTTAAAAACAGTTACATCACAAAAGTTAAACTCTGAACTCTTCATATCACTGTAAGTAATTTTGACGACCCGCGTGGCGTAATGGTTACCATGCCGGACTGCCAATCGAGAGGTCCCGGGTTCGATTCCCGACGAAACAGAAATTTGAATGATGAGTTTAAATTTCTGTTCTCGGTCTGGGTGTTTGTGTTCCTGTCTTTGTCCATGGTACCCACGACACAGGGTATTAATTATCTTACTGTGGGACTATGAGTGTGTAACGTTTATTATTATTATTATTAAGTATACGAACTAGGGATCTGGACAGTAGGGCTTTAGTACTTATATAGTACTTATACAATAATATAGTACTTTCGTCATTTTTGTTTGTTAGGCGCAACAAACAACCGCGCATGTACGAGTAATTATTGCTGTGCGGAAAATTGTTTTGATTGGTTTAGGACAATTATTGGGACCTGCATAGCGTAGCTACTTGCTCGAAGTTCCGAAAAACAAAGATTTGTTGTAAGTATTGTACAGATTGTAGAGCAGCGATGGCCGAGTGGTAAGAAACCGCGGTCATCGACGCGACCGATCCCGGGTTCAAATCCTCGGCGCGCACCTCTAACAAAGAAATTTGTAATGTGCGCATTTATCGCTGCTCCACGGTGATGGAAAATATCGTGATATTTAATTGATCACGATGTTCCCCATCGCCGTGCATGCCTGAGAGAAATTCATAATTTCTCGAAAGCATGACGTCCACCAATACGCACTTCGCCAGCGTGGTGGACTATGGCCTAAAGCCCTCTCACTTGTGAGTAGGAGACCTGTGCCCAGCAGTGAGACATAACAAAGGTTGAAAAAAAATTGTACAGATGTATGGAGACGGATTTTAGAAACAATTCTTCTCAATACCTTCTGTTTATCTCAAGATTAGTATCAACAGACCTTGTAGTTTAGAAACATATTCATACTGAAGTATCGCAAGAAGCTCAATAATTAGCTGTAATTATGCACAGAATCAGCAATCTTGAACCATAATGTGCTTCTAGAGGTCGATGTTTCGTCTTGAGTGCAGCGTTTGTATGATTTCTGTTGCAACACCTTTGTGTGAATCTATAAGGTCTTTACCTATGAAATTGCCGTTTTGATGGAATAAGTGAAAATACTTATTTTTTAAACTTTTTTATTTTTGTTCTTCAAAGTAATCACCCATGCAATCGACGCATCTTTGCCAACGCATTGGCAATTTATTGATGCCCTTCTTGTTAAAATCAGTTGGTCGGGAAGCAACAAACTCTTCAAAGGCATTTTGTACTGCCTCTCGGGAATTGAATTTTTTTGTCAAAATTTTGGAAAAAGTAATAGTCGGTTCTCTTGCAGCTTGGAGACTGTCTGTTGTGCAGTATGGGGTCGCGCGTTGTCGTGAAGGAGCAATGGGGACGACCGATAGACCAAAGCTAGTTGCCGATGTGCAAGCTTCTCCATCATTGTCTCCAGTTCTTCACAGTACACATCTGCAGTAATGCTCATGCCGTTTTGTAAAAGCTGTGAATCACACCCGCACTAGACCACCAAACAGTGACCATCACCTTTTTAGGGGCCATTTTTTGAAATCGAAACAGTAGTTTTCGAGTTTATTCATTATAAAATTACATACACACAAAAATACAAACCTTTCCTCTTTAAAATATTAGTGTAGATTTACGTTCTGCGCCAATTGTGTAGTAACGCATACTGATGATCGAATAAAATCGAATTAGTTGACGGCAATTACTGCAATTTTCTGTCTAATTAAGGAGCGTATTCAAAGTGTAACAACATATTGATATTGCACGTCTCTAAATAAAGTAATAACTGCCGCTGTCTTCATTCCATCAAGACTATAAGCAACAGACGGGAAGTTATAAATTCATAATGTACTGACAGAGACAACGTAATTGACGTTGATAATTGACGACGTAGTTCAGTGGTTGTACCACAGCGAATGTAGTAAATGCTAAAATTGTAGTTATATAGCCTCCAATTCAATACCTCCTAACTACACCCAGATCTATTGGCTGCAGAGCTACTAAAACATAATATGTATCCTCGGTTGCTGTTACACCGTAAATATGGTGAAACATAGAGCTGAATTAATAGTAAGTATTCTGTGCCTGAACTCTCCATCACAACTTAAAAAAGAAAAGCCTATGCCTATGATTTTAATATAGCAATGAAGCCTGGAATAGCACATAGGATATTTTTTATCATACGGGGACCCATTAAACGGGTCCACGCTGGCGAAGCCGCTGGCAGAAGGCTAGTGTTTTATATGTATGTATATATATTTTTTACTATAAATGTACTGCTGTAATTTTATGAATAACTGTTTCTTCTTCTTCTTTAAAATACTTACTTACCCAAAGTATTAAACCACTTCTATGAGAACATGATCATGATCTTTACGTCATCGGTCCTTTACGTGTTTGCCCAGAGCCAAATTTCATATTTCTAGGTCTACAGGAAATTATCTTATAGGTTTTGATTCCCCTATGAAATGCATGACGCTGCCGTTGATTTTATCAAAGCCAGCGGATCTGAGTGATATTAATTTGAAACCGATACTTCTGTTCCTGAGCAAAATGGAGTTGACAGGCAGACATACAAAAAGATGGACAAGCTTCGACGAACTGGTCATATTTAAGTATCTTCTTTTTAATTTTAAGAAACGAAAACCCAGCAAAACAAACATTAGTTTAACAAAACAGCCCGTGACCAGCCCTCAACCAAATCTTTCAGTAATTTATGTAATGTAACACTGCATCGCTGTTCAATGTCATTGCGTGGTGCAACGACGTGCATTCCGTTGCCGAAATGCCGTTTGAACTTGCACGTACGATGTTACATCGGTGACTTGTATACTTTTTAGGGTTCCGTACCCGAAGGGAACCAACGAAACCCTATTTCTAAGCCTCGGCTGTCCGTCCGTCTGTCTGTCATCAGGCTGTATCTCATGAACCGTGTTGGCTACACAGATATTTTCACAGATGATGATATTTCTCTTGCAAATACCACTAAAAATATAATAAAATTGATATTTAAGGGGGCTCCCATACAATAAATGTGATTTTATAGATAATGGTACGGAACCGGAACCCTTCACTCGTCAGTCCGACTCGCAATTGACCGGTTTTTCTGACTTATTTTCGCCACTGCACTTACGGCTGAAGATGTTGAAAATTCCTATCTATTAGGTACGTGTTCTTACTGATTAAGTATAGTGAAATCATAGATTTATTATGACTTTGACTACGTAGTAGGTAAAAAGTCTATGAGTGAAATAGTATACATTTCTTTCTTATAGCCTCACACTAGGGTTTCGTGTCTCATGAGTACCACACACACGTTATGGTTATAATAGTTATAATTTTGTATTTTAAAATATAACCTGAATCTACACATTAATACCTAGATAAAGTATTATGGGCTATAGTAAATCAGAACCAATCTAGGGAGAGTCTGGTCGCCTATATTACAGGTTTCTGCCTTTTGGCAACTGACGATGCATACTTTTGTAATTGTATACTATTACGATTACTATTACTATTATCGTATGAGTACAATGTGAACTTTTGTAAACTATTTTCTGTATAATGTTATTTTATGGAAATATATTGTATTGTATTGTACGAAGAACGAAAACATCAATGCAACACACAGACCGAGAACTGAAATTTATACTAAATTTCTGCGCCGCCGAGAATCGAACCCCGAACCTTCGATCGGTAATCCAGGACAACCATGGTGATACGAGTCGACGATAAATTGTAGCGACATGTTTATTTGATTTGTCCTTTTACTAATTTAATTTAGTGGTGACCTGTGTGGCGCAACGGTTACTATGCCGAACTGCCAATCGAGGGTCCCGGATTCGATTCTCGGCGAAGCAGATATTGAAATTATGAGTTTTAGTTTTTGTTTTCAGTCTGGCTGTTAGTGTTTATGTCTTTATGTGTGTCCATGGTACCCACGACACAGAGTATATTATCTACCCTACTGTCGGCTACTGTGGAGCTACGATATGAGTATGAAACGTTATTTAATTAATTGAATCAGTGAGAAAGTAGAATCGTGATAGCTTTTGATCGAAGCTAAATGTGGCTCGATCCTGACCAGTGCAAACAACTTTGCCACCCATCCCACTTACAACCGCACTTGACGATACTTAGCTTAGGTAATCTACAACCACACTACAACACCAAACACTGTATTAGACAATAATATATGCACTATACTAATATGGTCATCCGATATATATTTCAAAGTTATATCACAAGTGGCTTACATTGATAACAGAATAGAAAGGCCGTTTAAAATGTGTGATAATTATGTCATATATGTAGATCTCGGTGCAGAACAAGTTCTGTTGCAAGTGATTGACTGAGAGAGCCTGGCGAATTGTATCATAAAGTGCTATCTGTGTAAGATAGATCTTTTTTTGATGACGTGCATTAAAATGGTTTGGGGAGCTTCCGCGTAAAAGTTTTTTTTCCGCCGGCTTTTTTTCTCTCATTGACCCAGTGGTGGGTAGGCATCAAAAGCCGATGATCCGTTAAGAATATTCTTAGCGGATCTTAAAATAAAGCTATTTTATACTTTAATTTTAATTAGTAATATAATATTGTATGCCAGAGCATGGTAGACTGTTTAAACTCTTATAATAATTTTAAACATCTAACTGTATGTATGTAAACAGTCAACAATAAAGTATTTTCATTTCATTTCATTTCAAGTCTTAAACCAACTGGGCCCATTCTTTTACGGAGTACTAGAAAAAAATTGGTTGACTGTAAAGTCGGTTTACGGACGATAGTTTAACGTGACAACATCATAACAAAACAATGAAAACCACATTAACTTTTCACTTCTTTATAAACAGTCGACGAACGGCGCAGAAGTTCTTTGTATTGTGGCGCCAGGCCGAATACTCAAGCCTCAACGTAATGTTACAATGAGCGTAACGTTGAAATAAATTAAATGAAATGTAATGAAAATAATTTACAATGCTAACATTACAATGAGTCATCCTATTTTAAAGAAAGAAAGAAAGAAACTTTATTCGCACATGAAGCACACAACGATACAAAAAATAAAATAAAAAATAAGCTTACCAAAACAAAAACAAAAAAAAATACATTCTTTTTATACTTATTGATTTTATGTATAAAAATCTGTGCTGCAACAATGCACTGCGAATGGGCACTCAGCGTATGCCATGGTAAAATACATTACCATGGCGCTGATTTTCAGTCCGACCATTTGCGTTATTTCGTGCGTGCAGCCTTCGTTTATCGATTTACTAGCCTTCTGCCAGCGACTTCGCCCGCGTAGACTCGTTTTATAGGTAAAGGATAAAAACCATCCTATGTTCTTTCCCAAGGTCCACTCTATCTGTGTTCCAAATTTCATTAAAATTGGTTCAGTAGTTTAAGCAGGAAAGCGTAGCAGACAGAGTTACTTTCGAATTTATAATATTCGTATAGTTTAGACGTTATCACGTCAAAAAAATTATCAACGAATTTTACAAATTATACCCAAAGGTGCCCAATAAGTTCGTGCATGTATGTACGTATAACATACGTAAGTGTACGTATAAACATACACTTATATTTTTAATGTTTATAGTTCTTTTTTCAACCTTTTTTATGTCCCACTGCTGGGCACAGGTCTCCTCTTACAAGTGAGAGGGATTTAGTCCACCACATTGGCCAAGTGCTTTGTCTATTTACTACTATGTATACTATATAAAGCCTCTAAATCTTTTTAACTTAGTCACTTTAATTTCTATTTTATAGCATTCAATTTCACATTTTTTCATTTTCAAATAATTGAAAGTATCTGGGTTACCTGTTATAACTGTTATAAGTACATCTTTTTTCCACGACTCTTGTAGCGCAAGGGTTACCGACGTTAACGTGCCGGACTGCCGATCGCAGGGTCCCGGGTTCGATTCCCGGTGTAGCATAAATTTGAATAGTGTTCTCGGTCTGGGTGTTTGCGTTTCTGTCTTTGTGTGTGTCCATGGTAACCACGACACAGGGTATATGTACACTACTGTGCGGCTATGAGTGTGTAACGTTTATTTATAACCCTCGGAAGTAAGAGGGATGTAGAACGTAGTCCACCATGGTAGACATCACGATTTCCAGAAATTATGAGTAATTCCCAGACAAATGCGGTGAAGGAGAACATCGTAATTAAATATCACAAAGTTTTCCCTCACCATGAAGTAGCGATAAAGATTTTTCTATCAGTCTGTATCATTTGTCTTTACTGCTCGGCCATTGCTGTTCAGTTATATCTGTGCCACCTAAATTCACTTTAAACTCTTAAATCTTACAAATGAGTTAAGAATTAGGAAACCACGTTACGTGATGGCCTAATGAGAGAAATTTCGTTTACGTGAACGGTTTATATACGACCAATTAGAGTTATTTAAAAAGTTATAAAATTAATTCCTTCTTTGTACGCTGTAGGCGTATCTAAGATCATCTGAAACCATCTGAGATTCTTACATAAATTTTATACAATCTTCGTTTTTATTTATAAGGGGTTAAATTTGAAAATAGAGTGACGTGGTTTATAGGATATTTATTTATTTACAAAAATTATACACTATATAAACATTACAGATAATGGCTTCCAAGACGTTTCTATAGTTTTTCAAGAAACTCACCTGCCGCTCTGCGAAATACAGCAGGGGATGAAAAAAATGTCTACTTCAGAATCCGAAGCGACCACACCGTTGAGCATAGTAAGTGCTCGGACTAGCGGTGACTCCCTCACAAAGTGAAGTCTGCACATTTTTTTTTCTCTTCTCAGGGGCATTCAGGGCAACCAGCTCCAATACTGTTTGGCTATGTACTCTGCCTCTAAGAAGTTGAAATAAGTACTCCAACAAAGCTATATTACGTCGGTTCAAGCGAATTATATCCCAGCATTCCCAAAAGAAAAAGGCTGGGATACAAATACGGATATTCCACGAAGTAACCGTACTGCTGGAAGTATAACCTTCTGGCAAATTTATTTTGGAGTTTCTCCAGGATGAGCTTATACTTAGCTTCATGTGGACTCCAGATGTCTGTTTCGCATGTTAATTATTTTATTTATCTTGTGTTTATGTTTCACAGATGGTGTATGTATATATGTATGTATATATGTTGTATGTATGTATTATGTATGTATATAACTATTTTTTTTTCTTTTCATTATTTTTATACCAATAACTTTTTGATTATACATTTTCCTGCCTACCGTAAGTTCTCACCATCACCCAGGGTTGACTGGCAGAGAATGCCATTA
Source organism: Pyrgus malvae (assembly GCA_911387765.1). NCBI lineage: Eukaryota > Metazoa > Arthropoda > Insecta > Lepidoptera > Hesperiidae > Pyrgus > Pyrgus malvae. The sequence continues at coordinate 6,980,463 of OU426951.1, forward strand.
GGCATTAAGTCTTACCCTGTAACCCTTATTTTAAGGTGATACAAATAAATAAATAAATAAATGATTACATGGTCGCTAGGGGGCGTACTTGTTGCCCACATGGTGACGCACCTCACACTTGTAATCACGAAGGTGTGTGGTGCGCGGGACCGGTGGACCCCCTGATTGCTATTTACCTATTAGGTATGTTAATAGTAACCATTCCGGACTGCCAATCTAGGTTTCCGGTGTCGACTTCCGGTGAGGCAGAAATTGGAATGATGAGTTAACAATATTAAAAGATTTTAAATGCAGGGACATTAGCGGTTGCGCCAGTATCGGCCGGCGCGGCGGTGCGTGGCTATAAATAGCGCGTAGAATTTATTTTACCACAGAGTGGACTTTGGAAAAGGACATATTATAACGGTTTTTATCCTACGGTAACCTATAAAACGGGTCTAAGCGGGTGAAGCCGCTGGCGGAAGACTAGTACATAATTTATGTAAATATTTCTTGTGTGCGCATGTATGTCACTGAACTCCTCCTAAACGACTGGATGGATTATGATGAAATTTTTGTGTGTGTTCAATGGGATTTGAGATGGCTTAGATTCACAATTTGTTCCACTGGAAAATATTTTTTCGATTATTTTTTTATTTATAAGTATTCCCATATACCTTGCTCCTACCAGTCAAACGTTTGTGTTACGTGCCGTGCCGTTCTAAACTTTAAACGTCAGAATAACAGTTTCTATGTCATTATTTGTTTTATATTTTTGTTTGACAGTAATATGAAATTTCTTTAAGATAGTAACAAAGTAACTCTTTTTTTAATACTTTTAAGGCACGACGGCTTCAAGCTTCCCTAATAATTCCCGGAAACCCGAGCCCAGCTATGGGACGCAAAATTTAAAAGATTAATGATAATTTTTTTCTTCCTTATGAAATAAAAGAAAACAACAGTCTATAATATTTTTTTATTTTTCACTTATCAAACACAGTCACTGCCAACAAAATCAAAATCTCAATCTCTCAACAAACATACCTATTATAATCTTACTTAATCCTAAAGTGTATTTTTTACTCCCAAGTTCCTGTACAGTATAATAATTATCGAAACTTTAACTTCCAACTACAACTATGTCTAATTTTAGCATTATAATTGTACCAAAGTTCAACTCTCAAGTAAAACTACAATTAACTCTAACATTGCGATTAAATAAATAACGAAACAGTAGTTCTTAAGGCGGTCACTAGGGGGCGTACTTGTTGCCCACGTGGTGTCGTACCCCCCACTTGTAGTTGGCGTTCTTGTCGGTTTTCACGAAGGTGTGCACGGGACCTGTGGACCCCCTGGTTTCCTTCTCGGGCGCGTGGTCGTAATCATCGTGATCATCGTGGTCCCGCTTGGGTCTTTGGTATTGAGGTTCTTCGTGGCGGACTGGAACTGAAAAATGGCTTGTTAGAGGGACTAAGAAAAGAAGACATATTTTTTTTAATGTTACATACTCAAGGAATAGCGACTGTGTCGTGGGTACCATGGATACACACATGAAACTCTTAATCACATTTTCTATCTCACACATATTATATTGTTAATAATTGTAACTAAAATTAAGTTAATTAATATATATTATACAAATGAATATTTGCATGCTAAATTCTAAGTTAGCTGAATACAAAACCATAATATGTACCACTATTCTTAAGACCTGAAATGTAATCTGTATTCAATGCAAATAAATGAAATAAAATAAATAAATATTCTACCCTTGATTAAAAGTTAATTAGTATAGGTTACCAATGGACTACCAATCTACATGGGTCTTACATGAGTTTTTGATTTGCTAATTGTGGTCAAAGGAGGAAAAATTTGAAAGCTTGGAGCTTATGAAAAAATACGCTATGAACCCATAAAATTTCATTAATTTTCGACTCTTCATAATCAAACTTGAAAAAGTTTAAAGTAGTTATTATTATTCTTTTATCGTATATATTACACTATATTTTTTAATTTACGTGTCAGTAGCTTCTTGTTTTTATCTCATTAAACAGGAGAGGTCTTACAATAGGCATGATGACACTATTAAAGAATCAGAGAATAAATGGTTTTACAGAAAAATATATGCTAAAAAAGTTCTAAAATATGATCCCGTTTTTATATAAACATTGAGATTAATAAGATTTTCAATAAAATAAAAGTATTAAATACAGCAATCGGCCATGTTATCTGAAACGCCAATCAAAAGGAATGACGTCACGTCTCAGTAAAAGTCATCGTGTTGCTTGAAGTTTGACGAGCAAGCCGACGCCATGACACCTACGAGCGTTTTCGCGCTTAATTCAAATTACATAGCAAAAAATACATTAATTTACGTTAAAAGTTGAGTTTATTGCTGAAATATTTTTTCGAAACTAGGAGACGTGTACCTGCAATAAGGAAAGGTATTTGAAAATCTGTCATCATGCCCATTACGGCAATATTGTAATATGTGATTGAGCAAAATACTTACTAGGTATCCTATGCTGTGGATGAGGAGCATATCTGGTGACTCTTACAGGTGTGTACCTGTGAACTGGGTAGAACGGCGCAGACCACGCTGACACTGACAGCACAGCGCACGCTAGAAATATCTGTAAATAAACAAAATCTTAAATATATATAAGAGATTTCCACCCATATATTGACTCATCACGATATCTCTGGAACTATAAGACCTACCGACTTCAAATTTGGTAGGAATATTCCTTTCGCCGAGTAGAGGTCAGCTAAGAACGGATTTTACGAAATTCCACCCGGAAGGGGGGGTTGCGGGTGTGTTAAGTAATGACTCAGAAACTATTCGACCGATTATTATGAAAATTGGTATGTACATGTATTTTTTCACGGAGAAGGTTTATATGCTATCCATTATTATTATTATTTAATATTTAAACGCGATACGGAGTTCGCGGGGTCAGCTAGTCATTTATAAAGGTTACTAGAATGACCTCAAAATCTGCAAAATAAAGTAGCAATTTGCAATCCAAGGAGGGCCAATAACCGATAGGAAAGAATGGCCTTTGAATAGCAACCACGTCGTAAATGAGCACAGTCCATGAGGTCACCTTCGAACTAATTGAACTTATGACTTGAAGTGGATAGCGGGTTGGATTGTAATTAATTAATTAATTGATAAGTTGGATTCATGTGGCAGGGTTGGACGGAGTGTCGAACATTAGGGAAGATAATAATATACGTCTATCAGCGGGTTCATTGCCGGTGGCATTTTGTGGACTTCCAAAAGCTGGCGAATGGATACACGGTTTTTGCAAGGAAGTACAGTCGCTTAACCTGTACCCATATCTAAACCGGGTTTTCTGTTTCTATTTTCAGGTGTCAATGCTGTCTTGACTAGATGAGGCAACTGCTTCTGGAGCAAATAGTACAGCTAGCTACCTACGATGATCCTTGTAACTTTGTTTAAGAAAGATCGTACTCAAGCTTGCCATGGCTGTAAAGCCTACTTAACATCACGTGACTTGTATTATCGTTTATTACTTTATTTTATACAAATACTATAGTCTATTATTCAACACTTATTTTATTATGACTGATGATGAGATAACACTAAGTGCTGCAATCGGTAATAAAATACCTTTCTCCTTAGTATACAGTTGTCGTTACACGGTAGAAAAACTAGGGCAAACTGAGGTTAGACCTGGTTGCACATTAAACTGTATGCAACTTTTCTTCTTACAATAATATGTAACATATTAATATCTCATCATAAGGCATTAAATTAACGAAGTGTGCATGTCCCGGTGGCTGGCGTAGAATGCAAGCGCGATGTATCGTACGCAGCTAAGCCAAAGAAGCGCGGTCGGCTGTGGGATGGGAACTGCTAGTGGCAAAAATTCATGAGCATTTCCCTGCTTCGGAGGGCACGTTAAGCTGTCGGTTCCGGTTATTATCGATAAATCAAAGTCTTTAAATTTTGTCGGAGGCCTTATGGGTGGTTTCGAGATGTGGTTTAAGAGACACATTTATTTATTTATTTATTTATTTATTCTTTATTGCACGTAAATAAAGTACAAAGGGCGGACTTAATGCCTAGTGGCATTCTCTGCCAGTCAACTCGTGGCGTTGGTGTGAAGCTGTGGTAGGTGCGTTAAAATAATGTATAAATTTGTATATTTTTGCAATATTACATATAGTAAATTATCATGATGTATATGGTAAAAAAAATCATGCCTGCATAAAAAAAAATATAATATGTTGATAATATATAAATTCATAAGGGTATAAGATACAGTATAAATATAATAATAGTATAATAATTACATATAGCTGCACATAATGATAAGAAATAGTCAATTATTTTAACCAGTCTCTTCTTAAGCAGCACTTTGCTTGAGGAAGTGTTGCCGGACTCGTCTCTTGAAAGAATTCTTGGTCTGAGAGTTCCTAATGTCAAAGGGTAAGGAGTTCCAGAGCAGTGTAGCCTGAACGGTAAAAGATTTATGGAAAAAACCAGAACTGTGTGGTGGAATGCAGAGGCTAAGATTAGCTGAGGAGCGTAGCGTCCTGTCATGTGTAGAGCAGAGAAGCTGAAAGTTTTCCTTTAAATAGGTAGGAGAAGTCGACTCACGAAGAATCGAATATAGCGTGAATAGCATCCTGGAATTACGCCTTTGCCGAATCGAGAGCCAATTGAGTTGCGAACGATATTGAGAGATATGGTCATACTTTCGAAGACCGAAAATAAATCGGATGCAGTTGTTGAGTAGGCGTTCCAGTTTATTAAGAAATTCTTCAGATAGGTCTGAGTAACAAGTATCAGCATAATCAATGATTGGCAAAACTAAAGTATTTATAAGTTGAATCTTGATTTTAAGTGGTAAGAAATTTTTTAGGCGATACAAAGATTGGAGAGATCCAACGACTTTCCGACTGACTTCACAGATGTGAGGCCGCCAGCTTAGAGTGGGATCAATCAATAGGCCGAGATTTTTAATAGAGTCAAACAATGGGATTACCTTCCCATTGTAGACAATTTGTGGTAGATTGGAGATATCAATCTTGGCTAGCATCCTGGCGCCACCCATCAGCATAGCCTGACATTTAGTCGGGTTAACCGTGATTCCGTACTTGGCCGACCACTCACTGATAGCCTGTAGATTACTATTAATTTTGCTAATTGTAGTATCAAGTTCTTCAACGGGGCTTTGAACGTAAAGTTGCAGGTCGTCTGCATATAGATGGTACGAACAGTTCAATGAAAAGCTAATGGAATTGATAAACAGAGAAAACAATAAAGGAGAGAGTATACCGCCTTGCGGCACGCCAGCTTTGAGATCAGCCCATTCGGATGATTTATTTCCGAATCTGACAGACTGCTGTCGGCCGCGAAGATATGATGAAAACCAACACAAGGCCAGGGGTGAAAATCTATACCGTGCAAGTATGGATAGAAGGATTTCATGGTCTACTGTGTTAAAAGCATTGGAAAAATCTATGAGTACGACCACAGTAACTTTCTGACTGTCCATTCCACGTCTTACGTCATCGATGACTTTAATAAGAGCAGTTGTGGTACTGTGGCCGGCGCGAAACCCAGACTGGTATTTGTCTAATAGGTTATGTTTAGAGAAGAATGTAGAAATTTGCTTGTGAACACAGGCCTCTAGAAGTTTAGAAAGGAAAGGCAGAATAGATATCGGGCGGAAATGACTTGGGGAGACAGGGTTCGGTATTTTCGGCAAAGGTCGCACGATAGCTTTTTTCCATTGTGTAGGATATTGACCAGACTGTAGAGAGAAATTAATAATATGCGACACTTTGGGAAGTAAGGTGTCTAACATAATTGTTAACATTTTGCGACTTATTTCATCACACCCCACAGCATTTGTGTTGATATTCATGAGATACATTTTAATCTCATCCTGTTTTACAGAATTAAACTCAAAAACAGGTATGTCAAGAGGTGGCATTAGAGCTATAGAAGATATAGTTCTGGATCGGATTGTAGCGTCCAATGAAGTTATAGAAGAAAAATGACTATTAATGTCATTCGGAGTGAGAGAAGGACTGTAATCCACAGTGTTGGACTTGCCAACTCCCAGAGACTTCAAGAATTTCCACAGAGAAGCAGGAGAAGAGTTAGAGATGTTATGAAGGATGTATCGGCGTTTTGCCGTTCGTACCATCTGGTTGCATCGATTGCGGGCTATTTTGAATTTGTTCCAATTTTCGTCAGTACGGATTCACATTCACATAAGGCAAACGTGTCTCTGGAGTAACAGCGCATACGCACACAGTCCCATGTAGAAATTCAAATACAATTAATCAATTTAAACAATCTGTTCTCGTCCCCTTAGGGTACACTCAGAAATCTAAATTGATGTCAACAGATATCAAATAGAACCAGTTTACCTGATTCTCTTACGCATTACCTGCTTAACAAGATGTTGTATAATGAAATGAAAAATTACAACTACCGTTTGTTACTCATTGGATATATTTCGACGGTTGTTATGTAAATCAACGTTTCGTAATCTTGACAAGAACAGATCACTGATATAGTTACTTATTTGTTAAAATGTAATGTATATAAATCTTTTTTTTGTTTGAATGTAGTAACCGACAAACATGCGGGCCACGCGGTGATAAGTGATCTCTGCAACCCATGAACATATACAACTTCGAAGTCTTGTCTGAATCGTATGTATGTCGTATGTCGAATGTGAATATCTTGTGCAAGTTGAACAATTATAGATAAACGAAACTCACACACACATACATACACACACATGCACACACACACAAACACACACACACACACTCAAACAGGTTATAGTTTTGTTACAACTAAGTTAAATTTTTAGTTTTATTATTAGTATATTGTAGTGTAGGTACAAAATGTTCTGTATAGGAGAGCGGGGTACTTCTAACACAGGCACTGCGAGCTTTAAAGAAGGCCCTGACATTGTATTACAACAAACGACATTGTTAAAGAGCAATCATTTTTTATTATGCAGCTGAGATATACATAGATATCTTATTAGATATCTATGTATTTTAAAGGTATTCCTTTAAAAGAGCAATTCTTGTATATACCTAAATATACATAGGTATATTTTGAATCTCGGAAACGGCTCCAAGGAATTTGATGAAATTTAGTACCCTGGTTTCGGGAGTGATGAATCGATCCATCTAGGTTTTATTTTTCTTAAAATATAAACTGAAAAATACGACTCTTCCTGACATGTATTAATAATATTGTAGCGTAGAACTCCGTCAAACGCCATCCGCTAATCTGACGTTTAAAGAAATGATAATGTCGTTTTGAAAGAGGTCTATAAAAATTTCGTTCATTGACTTATAGTTTCCGGTTTAAACTTCAATCAAAACCGTCTATGATGAAAACCAAATGAAAACCATATTTTTTTTGTGAAAATATTTTTTTATTAGCAGCTTTTGAACACTGAGTAAATAAATGTTTCAATTGAAATTCAACCAAGAAAATAAATTGTTTTTATCCGAGCATTGCTCGGTCGTCCAGGTACTGTACTTTAAACTGTGTTTGACCATATTTCAGTGGTTTATACCTCCTTATTAAGTAATTTATTTATTTATACTTTATTGTTACAACGAAACAAAGTTGTACAAAGGGCGGACTTAATGCCTGGGGGCATTCTCTACATGTTCTCTACCACTCAACCCTGGCTGATGCTGAGAATTCTTAATAAAGTGGCAACAATATCAATACTTAAGTAACAACATTTTTACTGCGAACTGCATGTATGGCGTGCTTATCAAAGATTTCAATTATTCTTAAAATAACTATGTCTACTGATCATAAAATATATACAATAAAAATACACATATTACGTTAAAAGATGACAGACAGATACGAAATTAGTTACTTAATAATTTAGGACACATCGAAAACAGCAATTGTCAGTATATTCTTAATATACCGCGCTTAGGTACTAACGTTTATAATGATGGTGCGATGTGATTATATAACACATACTATTTTTCACCAGGTGAACTAAATACTTCTAATTAATTATTATCACACCGCTATCTAATATTATGCGCTATCAACTGTACTTACTTTTAGAGCGGAAGTCCAATTTCTAGTCTATCTGATGTCTTTCCTAATGACTTATGGATTAAAAAGCATTAATGAATTTAAAGGATCATAGCAATGATGTTTATTAGCCCACATCATTCTAAATCTAACGGCGCTTTAACGACCGGATGGCGCCATCGTTACCATGACCGCTGATCGAGTGTCCTGGGTTCATTTTCAGGTCTGCGTGTTTGTGGTTCTGTCCTTTACTTTTTCTATGTTACTTACAAAAGTTTTTTGTCATCATAGAAACTATTGTAGCGATACTATAATGTCGTTGTTTACACATTTTTAATACTATAATTAAGTATAGGCGCGGACAGAAGATAACCCGCGTGGTGGAGTCAGCTTTAGGCCTCTTCAATAATGCGGAGAGACCCGTGTGCCCAACAGTGGGACGCAAAAAGGGTTACAGCCGAGTGTATCAGGTGTAATTATACTGTTAAAACTACTTTGCTAGGATCCGCTACCAATACTGCATGTGTTGTATTCTTTTTCATGCAATAAAACCTCCCTCCCTTCCACATATGAAACGTGCAATAGTATATTTCATTACAAGTGCGGAAAGGCTGTCATTGCAAGGAGTTCCGACAAATGTCTACCCGAGCCGAGGCGCAGCCGAAGGTGAAAGGTTCCGCACGTGTACTGAACAACTATTTATAATACAGTTGCGAAAAAATGAAGCAATTTAGTAAAATAATGAAAACTCGCAAAGAATATTTTTGAAAAATGGCGCCAACCGTAAAAGAATACCTATATCGTAGTATTATTTATTCTTATGCCTATATGCAGAGATTTTTTTTGTTTTCTTCACCCATTCTGGGTAGGCAAAGGGAACTATGCCCATACAGCCAAGTCTTCGGTAGAATTTTTTTATCGATATGAAATGAAAATGTTAATGAGATGAAATGAAATGAAACCTAACCTAACTCATTGAATCAAATCATTAAATCTGATATTGAAACAAATTTTATTAGTAGCTTCTTTTTTTAGAAATATTTGCATGAATCATAAAAACTTCTAAAACTTCGTGGTTGTTTTTTTTTAATATACATTATTTTGACAGTTCGGAAAGAGCATGCACGAGTTCGGAAAAGGTAAAGAAAAAGCACGAGTGTGTAATAGCCATATAGCCCACTTTCCGCACGCTATACGTCCCTGCAATACGTCACTTTTTGGGCAACTGTATTAAAAATATATACCAATAGACGTACCATAAAGCAAGACGTATATGCTGAGTTTTTTTGAAGTGAAAACTTCTTTAGCGGCGTTGTGCACTTTTTTTTTCGGATGGATAAAAAATGTTAAACTCGCGTCAGGACACGTGGCCTGGTCGAAAATTCGTAAGACGGAGGGGTGACAGCTGATGACGGCTCGACTGTCTATACTTGTAAAATTCGTTTATATCAAGTATTTAAAATATGGACATTGAACAAAGTGCATCTATTAATGAAAAAGTGACGAAGACATAGTGAAAGAAAATGAGTGAGTACTTTATAAAAATACTAGATGAAAACCTACTGAAAATACTAGATTAAAAATAATACTGATAATAAAAGCAATTCGTGCGAAATTATTCCCTAACCATTCCAAAATATCAAAAATGTACAACGTTAGGTAATGTTCAAGTTTTCACTTCTGCCGGCACTACTGGAGTGCAACCCGTTGTTTTTTTCCTACTCTTCAGATTTCGGGGACTCCAATTTTCAACATTTCAAAAACTTTTCAGCTTTTATACATTGTTAATTTTATACATTGTAAGGTTACACACATTTTCTGGGAATGCCTGTCTAGAAATACTAACGACATTCTACATCCGCTTGGCCATGTTTAGAACAGGTTACCAAAGATTTCTCAGGGCTTCGCCGCAAGCATGTGACCTATGCTAGTTTTTTATACATACGAATGGAAAGTGTTTATATTTAGGTATTTCGAACTTGTGTTCGCGTTATATTCGATTATTATGGCCTATATAGCCTAGCTAGATAATCGAACGTACTTTTCACAAAATCAGATCGCGATTTTCGGCCATATAACATTCTGTAACTAAATATTTTTTGTTGCCATCATCTCCAAGTAAAGTGTTGATTAGTTACGTCCCAAGTAAAGTTAATTGGCAAGTAAAAGCTATGAGTACGGGTCAGTTTATTATTATGATTAGTGCTACTCGGACATCGTGAAATTGAAATTGAAGTTACGGGTGACTTAACCGACAATTAGCGTACTTGTCACTTTACTTGAATGATTTGAATAAGTCTGTCTCTAAAAGTTAGTATTTGGATTTTACCTTGGCGAAAAAGGGTCTAAAATAAACATTTCTGAAAGCAGTAAGATCGACATAAGATGACCCACGGTGGTGTCCAGGTTCGATTCGGACTCGCACTTCTAATTGATAAATTGTAGTACCTAAAGGAAAATTGATGACGATGATGATGATTGGAACCAAGACCGAGAACAGAGATATAAAGTTATCATTCAAATTCTGGCTCACCAATTCTGGAAATCGATCAAATTCTGGCTCATTGGGAATCGAACGCAAGACTTTCAATCGGCAGTCCGGTTTTATAAATCGTCGTCCTCCAGGCATCTTAAGTATGGCAAAGGACCTTCTAACTAATCATGATGAATTAAAGGTCGTAAAAAGGAGGAAGAAAAAAAGAACTTACCAAAATGTGGCAATCCATATCGTCTTTTCGCGACAATGACAACCACGAAGCCATTCTGCCTCTTATAAGCTACAAAGAAAACGTTTTTGATCACTTTCTACGATTTTACGCTTCGCCGACTGGATTCGGTTCAGATGATACGACACAATCGGCTCTTCCGTTGCACTGAAAAAAACACCGTCTAAAACAAAGTCTCAGTAAAAGTAGAAAAAGTGATTGGCGCCGTAACTCTTTTCGGAATAAGTAGGGCTTTGGGTTTTTTCGGAAGTGACAATGCGGAAGCAGATTATTTAGATATGGAATTATGAATGAGGAATGAAGGTCACCAATTTATCAATTTACTTATAATTAATTTATCAAGGGCGTAGCCACGGTGGGGCAGGGTGGCAACTATCTGAGCTAAACTTAGCATTACTTTATGTACTGAGTACCTACATTATTGAAGACTCAACTGCTTAATTTTATCCGTGTACTTACCTATATACAGACACAGGGTGCTATACCTTTTTGTATGAAAAAATAACCGGGTAAGACCGCGGGTATAGTTTGATAGTTACATATTATTTTAGACTGCTGCGTTACCCTGAACCCATGGCTACGCATAGGTACTTCTCGTACTTCCGCTTCATGGGTCCGCCCACAACCCCGCAAGCCAGAGGGCTTGCGGGGTTGTGGGCGGAACTAAAAGAGTTTAGTCGCCTAGCTTTTACGATCAGGTAGGGGATACCGTAGCTCTATTCTTTTATAAATGGACTCATTTTCATCATTCTTTTTCCTTTTTATTGTGCTTTTTTTCCTTTTTTATTGTGCTTCATAGAATTTCCGATGAAAGCCTGATCTACGAACGACATGGCCCACACCGCTAATTTATTTGTTGCCTTTCTTGAAAAGCATAATCAATAGATATTTATTGACTAACGCAGTTACCCAGCGATTGTTTCAACAATCCATTGCCACCTTGTAACGATTAAGAACTATATCGAAGCCTGACCTTTCCAATAATAAATCGATTGATAAATAATATCACGAGAGAGTAGGTGTAACTGTGGCCTTAATGCAACCGAAATTATTATGCAAAGAATGTTTTATCGCAAATTTCATTTTATTCTTACGAGTAAGTAACGATGGTATTTACTTTTAAGTACGAGTAAGTAGGTACTACATAGCCCGGCGGTTAGCGTAGAATGCAAACTATCTATGCAATCAGTGGCGGCTAGTGACATAATGCAATTAAGCCAAACGGGCGCGGTCGGGTGTGTGATGGGTGACCGCTAGTGGCAAAAAAAATTCATCATCATTATAGACATCGATCTAGATAGCTGGATTAATTTCACTCAAAATTCTCAAACCCTGTTTAATTCGACCGAGGATCCTATTAACGTTACAGGCATGTCTGTACGTTACAGATAAGGTCTTATGTATGTGTACTTTAATTAAAATTGAAACGGTAGCTACGAATTGATTGCAATAACGCATTGTAAGTATTAAACAGTTCAAAAACTGGTACCTACCGTCAAACTTAACTATTCCTAAGTTAATATTGAAACTTTTTGCTTCTCACTGCTGGGCGCGGGTCTCTTCCTATTATTCCTATCTTTCGATAACAAGCTTCTAAAATGCATCACTATAGGTCACCTATCTTACACCCATTTTTGCTCAGCAGCGTCGGTAGATCGGTTTTATGCTTCGATATTTCTCTATTTTACTACACGTTTAAGTTAAACTACGGTTAGTACGGAATGCAAGCGATCCATGCCTTTTTTTTTGGTATCGGGGGGGGGGGGGGGAACCTTCAAAATGTACCCGACACCCTGGGAGAGGAAACCGGGTAATGTGGGATTTGACCGCACTAAAACCCCCTCGGTGGCCTGCCTCTGTGTTTGTTAGGACTCCGGGATCTCCATTGGAACGCACCGGTGTCCTCCACGCGCGGTGCCCCAGAACAGGCCCATCTTCGGGAGAGCAGATGTGCTCTCCTGCACATTCAGGTGTTCACGGCGGCATGCGGCCACGATACACCGCCGTCCCTCCCGGGGTTTCTGGCTGGACGGGTCAAGCTCCCACTCTCACCGCCCGCATCCCCGGAAGCCCCCTTTTAGTCGCCTCTTACGATCAGGCAGGAGATACCGTAGCTCTATTCTTAGTCCCGAAGCTACAGGGACTAAGCGATCCATGTCTGCCAGCTAACAAAATGAGATGGGCGAACGAATTACACGGTAGTTATCCATAGATGCAATATGTAGTCGAGTCTGTTCTGAGCTCTCGTGGTTGGTTTAAAACACCACATAGCAGGTTGAAATGTAGTTTCGGGATTAAGAATAGAGCTACGGTATCCCCTGCCTGATCGTAAGAGGCGACTAAAAGGGGGCTTCCGGGGTTGTGGACGGAGCTCGACCCGTCCAACCCGCAGCCCCGGGAAGGGCGGCCGCATGTCGCCGTAAGCATCGGAAGGTGCCGGAACGCACATTTGCTCTCCCGAAGATGGGCCCGTTCTGGGGCATCGCGCGTGGAGGACACCGGTGCGTTCCGCTGGAGATCCCGGAGTCCTCCCCAAGCGCAGAGGCAGCCACCGAAGGGGTTTTAGTGCGGTCAAATCCCACATAACCTGGTACCCTCTCCCAAGGTGCCGGGTACCTTTTGAAGGTTCCTCCTCCCCCCCTCCCTCCGATCCAAAAAAAGGTTGTCCACCAACCCGCATTGAAGCAGCGAGGCGGAACAAGCTCCAAAGCTCTTCAATGAAGAGGACTCTTCCAAGTTGTGGTGGCACGAAAACGGTTGCGGCCATTTTAATGACGGTAAAATGGTTACTTTTACCGAAGTACTAGTTGCTGCATTTATATTGAAACTATAAATCGGTTATTATGATGCAAGTACACTTTAATACCTTGTAAATTAAGTTTTATTCGGAAGTGATGTAAAGAAATATGGCAGGATTGAGTAAGGAATTGCTACATAAACATATGCGGTTACTTGCAAATAAATGACCTTATTCAGGTATAGCTGCAGGGCGCGGTTAGCACACATTTGAACATATTATAAGTTACGCGGATCTTAGTAAATCGATAGAATCTAAAGTCTAGAAACAAACTCATATGAGCTGTAGGAATCATTGATAATGTATACTCAGTATCTTTTAAATAATTTTACCTTTTTGTAGTCAAACGAATCCTGAGTTCACGGCGCATGTGCGCAATATGAGATTATTTGATGTACCAACATTGGGGGCTCTTCAAGAAAAACTGTAGTAGGTAAATCATAAATTTATTCATCTCTAGGTCATGTGCCTGTATGAAAAATATTTTGGAGAAGCTACTCATTCCTAGGAATGAGTCTTTTACGGATTGTTAATGGTGATAAATTTTCTTGCCAACATTTTATACAAATTAAGGAGACATCTTTGAATAAGGTATCACTCTATACTTGTGAGGAAAAAAAATATACAATGGGCATGATGACAGATGACAGACAGCGAAAACGCTCGTAGGTGTCATGGCGTCGGCTTGCTCGTCAAACTTCAAGCAACACGACGACATTAACTGAGAGGTGACGTCATTCCTTTTGATTGGCGTTTCAGATAACATGGCCGATTGCTGTATTTAATACTTTTATTTTATTGAAAATCTTATTAATCTTAATGTGTATATTAAAACGGGATCATATTTTAGAACTTTTTTAGCATATATTTTTCTGTAAAACCGTTCATTCTCTGAATCTTTAATAATAAAAAAAAAAAAAAAATAAATAATAAAATAAATAGTGTCATCATGTTAGTTTTAGTTCTTAAAACTAAAAAAATAATTTTATAACCCATTTTAAAATTTTCACTTTTTTATTTGTAACTTTTAAGGGGAATAGGGGAATAGTAGCCGCCATTGACGTCATACGGCCATGCAACCATGTAAGTAAACAAAAAGGTTTAGACTAAGAATAATGTAATTATTGATCTATGCAAAAAGGTGTTAGCTATGGTGTTAGCTGTGAAATCAACATAATATCAGTGAACTCAGTTTTTTTAAATTTCGTTTTACGGAATTGGATAAAAATCCTTTCAGCCATTCAATATTTACTTTTCAATTTTAATAATGGCGTCGCAAACTATGTGCATATTGCCAGCGTCAAGTAAAATTTTTGCATCACTTTGTAGTCGTAGAAAAAAAGCACTTAGTCGTCAGGCATCAGTCAGTCTAGTCAGTCAAATGTTCAAGTAAAGTGATAGCTACTTTACCAGAACATGCCCGATGGAGTTTTGGAGGCATACAGAAAAAACATGTTTTCGCACTGTTATTTTATTTCACAACACTCGTGCACTGTCATTAACCTATATCGAGCAAAATGCCATGAGCTTTATCCGATATAACTCAAAAATACACTAAGAAAATGAAAATAAAACAAGAGTAGTTTCTTCAGACTTCCCGCCAAAACAAAAACTCTGTGAACGTTTTTTTTTTCTATCAATCATGGCATCGCAAACTCTGCATATTGCCAGCGTCAAATATAATATTTGCATCACGTTTTTGCCAGTTTCAGTAAAACTGAACGAGTAATAATAGGTAAAGTCAGTAAGACTTCAGTAATCAGTTAGTCAAGTCAGTCAGACATTTAAGTAAAGCGATGGCTTCCTTACCAGAATGTGACCAATGGAATTTTGGAGGCAAGTCGAAAAAACCTATTTCCGCACTGTTATTTTAATTTACAACATTCTTGCACTAAAATAAAATTAACCTATATCAAACAAAATGCCATCAATTTATCTGATATAACTCAAAAATACACCAAGAAAGTAAAAATAAAACAAGAGCACGATATGTCTTTTTCGACTTCCCGCAAAAACTGAGTGAATTTGTTACTGTATGACCGAGTGTCTTTGTCGCCACAGAGTAAAAATGATATCCAGCTTTAATAAAATTATGCGCGAAATTTAAAAATGTAAAATTTAAAAATAGTGTTAGGTAACTCATCGATTAAATAAAAAAGCTATTTTTTGTGTAAGTTATACCTATAGAGCATTTTATAAAATTGATTTGAAACACTTCCCAAAAATGGATGTTATAGGAACCCTATTCTTAACGGAATCTGCGCAAGACTCGTTTCTGGGTTTACCAGAGAATAACTATGTAAGTTATTTTCATGCTTATTAGATCTTATAAGAAAATGCAATTAAATCTCTGCTCACGTTTGACTGACAAATACACTTTAAATTAGTTTTTGCAGCTGCTCTGATGCTATTACAATAAGATATTATAAGAGCGAATATTAAAGAGTTGTATTACAATGGTGCGTGCTTTATACGGTATGCGGTCCACATGCTCAATATGCGGTTTCCCAGTTAGAATTTTACATCTCAAATAAAATTATAGACCGCATATTGATTTCGGCATTAGATTGATGTCGATCTGTTACTATGAATTGCATATTGGTTAGGAACGTTTTAATCTCGATTTTATTAATTTAATTCTCTCTCTAATAACTAAAACCCACTTAAAAAATATATTGTATAATCCTTAGGTACTAATATTATAAATTCAAAAGTAACTCTGTCTGTCTGTCTGTCTATTTGCTACGCTTTCCCGATTAAACTACTGAACAATTTGTAACAACTATTTTAATGAAATTTGGAACATAGATAGAGAGGACCTTGGGAAAGGACATAGGATAGTTTTTATCTTACGGAAACGTATCAAACGAGTTCACGCGGGCGAAGCCGCTGGCGGAAGGCTAGTAAGAGTTATAATAAGAACTAGCCTACCGCCAGCGACTTCGCCCGCATGGATCCGTTTTATAAGTTCCCGTAGGATAAAAACCATCCTATGTCCTTTCCCAAAGTCCACTCTATCTGTGTTCCATATGTCATTAAAATTGGTTCTGTATTAAAGCGGGAAAGCGTAGCAGACAGACAGACAGACAGACAGAGTTACTTTCGAATTTATAATATTAGTTGGGATTAATAATAACATTGACCTCCATGTCCACTAATATTTAAATCATTTCTATAACGCCGGCACAGCTGCTTTGTCGCGTCGTGACCACGCTCAAATATAACTGGGTCATGATATGACTTGCTTTGTCTTATTAGCCGAAAAAGGATTTTGATTTCATATTAGTTTTGTTCTGAACTAAATATTTTAGAGGTGTGGCGTGCTATTTTTAGCGAAACGGATGTAAGTAGGTAAGATAAGGCGTCTCAGGATCTTCGTCTTTTAGATTTAATGAAATAAATCTAAACTTTTAACAACTAAAAATTTTATAATTTTAAGGGTTACCATATACGTGGAAGATATACTCGGTCACTTCCCGCATGCTCTTCCATATCTGTGGTAGTCTCTAGTAGTTAAAATATTGAAAGAAAATTGTTTATCAAATAAATAAAACGTTGTGATCTTCGTACCTAAGAGTAACCCAAAATTTCCCAAGGGTTTAATTTCAATTAAATCTAATGCACTAAGTATGGTCTAACCAATGATGTTATAAAATGAAAAAAACATGTTGATATATTATAATACCTCTAAAAATTGCCTTAAAAGTAGGAAGATAATGGCTACATAACATAATATGTAATAATAAGTTCTTGTCTCTTTCGCTCTGTATAAGTACAAAAAGGGAAAAGGTTCCCAATTCAACCTATCTTTTAATGGGTTTTGTCAATGATGGTCCTTTTGAAATGAAATGAAATGAAATGAAATGAAATATTTATTTGCATAAAACACGGTACATTTTACGATAAAAATCTTACGATATTGTTCCTGCGTGTTTTACCGACGTAGTCGGTGGGCAAATATTTATTAATAAGCTAAAGTCATCGTGTCTTTAGTGATAACAGTATATACTTAGTCTATAGGTTAAATCATTAATTTACATTTTTTAATTTAAGGATATTAATGCAATTTCATACACGAAGGTACATGTCAATTTGTTACATTACATTTACAACATAATTAATTACAATAATAACAATAGTAATTTAATAACAATAATAATTTAATAACAATAATATTAGATACTAATAATAATAATAATATTTGCATTATTGAATAATTGAATAAAAATTTACAATTCATTAGCCAAGCGTTTGAGGTGTCCAGCATGACAATATTCTATAAATTCATTTGTGGAGTAAAAACAGTTTTTAATCAATAATTTAAAAGTAAAACCCTTGAACCGATTTAGTGTTAGATTTTTTAACCGAGATGGCAGCAAATTATAAAGTTTGATGCACATCACAAAGCTGTTTCTCGAATAGCATGCCGTATAAGACAATGGTCTATGCAATTGACCCCGTTGCCGTGTGGAGAATGTATCATCTTTGGTATCAAATTGATTTTGATTATTTTTGACAAATATCAGACTTTCGTAGATGTACATTGATGGCAATGACAGGAGATTTAGTTTTTTAAATATTGGCTTACAGGATTCCATAGGTCCCGCACCGTAAATGGCCCTAACACATCTCTTTTGTATAATAAATGCTCTATTTAAGTCAGTTGAGTTCCCCCATAAAAGTAATCCGTATCTTAGGACGGAACATACGTATCCGTGATAAGCAATCAATGCTGTTTTTTGATTTGCTACTTTTGAAAGATGGTGTAATGCGTATATGAATTTATTTAGTCTTTGGCATACTATTTCTACATGATTTTTCCAATTTAAATTTGAGTCGATTTCAATGCCAAGAAATTTAGCTGTATGGGTTTCTTGAATGGGATAGTTGTCATAATTAATTGATAAATTTAAGGGATTACCATTTTTGTTATAAAATTGAATATACTTAGTTTTAATTAGATTTACTGATAGATTATTGCATTCAAGCCAGTTAATAATTTTAGCGATTTCATTATTTATCTCTGTTTCATAGTTATGATTTATTTGTTTAGCTATAATAACAGATATGTCGTCCGCAAATAGAGAACATGTATATTTTGTGCATGCCGGAAGATCATTAATATACATAATGAAAAGGATAGGTCCCAATATACTTCTTTAAAAACACGTACTTCTTTACACCGCTATTTTGCATGTAGGTACGTTCCTAAACAAAATTTTACGTTCTTATGATAAGTGAATTTAAGTATACTTCTTAGTGAGAATAAATATCATAAACCATACCATCCTGTACCATCATGTAATCCCATTCAGTCAGTGCTACGACAAGAAACGCTTAAACGAAGAAAGACTACAAAGTCTTATTCAGTACTGAACCAAATGGTACCAAAGAAATACTGATCAACTGAGTCTTACTGCCTTACATCTAATCTATCTGATATCTGATACATTAGTACTATCTATGTGATACATTAGTAGGTACAAATATATATATACATCATTACTTATAGTTGCAAATATAAATCAAATATTTTAATTACATTTTGTAGATACTCTAATTCACCTTTCTCCCGCAAACTACTTTGTATTTTTGTTTATTGCTATCGTGTTGATCGTGATCGTCTGCGTGGATAGTACCTACGCACAGAAACATGGGTACAGTTATGCACAAAACTGTTACACAAAATGAGAAAAATGTATCGCTATGTTGAATAAAAATTACATTGCCATGAAACGATTTGAACGTGATGCATAAAGTATTTACTAAATTTAAAGGTTACTGGATAGATACACGCACAGAAATAAGACACCTTAATAAAAATTTGCAACTAAAACGATATAAATTACATTTTCAGCCTCCAAAAACTTAACATTCCACAAACACTTATACAGGGTGTTAGGAGGAGGGGTGTAGGGTATATATTAGTTATTTTTATTATTAAATCTCAAAAAAGTTAATTAATTATTACTCAAAAACTATTACACTATATTAGACTTTTCACTAAACTAAATTTGGTTCATGTTAGGTTATCTCCACCAACCCGCATTGGAGCAGCGTGGTGGAGTAAGCTCCAGGCCTCCCCAATAATGGGGAGAGACCCGTGCCCAGCAGTGGGACGCAAAAAGGGTTGCAGCCAAATTTGGTTAAAAATACTCATTAGGACCTCTACTTTCACCTCCTAAAATCCCTACACCCCTCCTCCTAACACCCTGTATAAATTAACGTTAAATATTTAATTGGAAATATTTTATTTTAAACGGTTTTTCTAAATGTATATTATACTCTTACTGGATAGACAAACACAGATAGACGCAATAACACAACATAAAGACAGATAGACACAATAGCAGCTAAAATGATGTATGTAGGTACATTATATGTTCAGCTTCTAAAAACTTCACAGTACACCAATGCGTATTAATTTGTAAACACGCTAGTACGCCATATTTACATTCTTGTGATATAAAAATATTTAATAATAAATATTCAATCGGAAATATTTTGTTTAAAATAGTTTTTCTAAATGTATATTTTACTGTATACTTAAATATAATGATGAAGTAAGTATATAAGTACATAAGTTAATGATGAAGAAAACAAATAATTACAATCTTGCTTATAAGCAAAGTCACGCTGAATGACTTTGTTTTGAAATAATTAACAGTACCTTTACGATAAGCATTTGGCACGCAAATTGCGTATTTTAAATACTAGTTTTTGTCTAAATTAAAGTTATGGCCCTGACTGTACTAGGCTGACATACTTTCCCGCTTACAGCCTGGTTCGTTTCACAAGAGTTTATTGTCTGTTCTACCTTAATTTATCTATCGCCTGTGTGAAAGCAGCCTTACCTTCTGTTTGCATCGGATGTAAATACTATTGTACTATCTCTCATTCCGTAAACAATGAAGATTACTTTTATAATTGCACTGTTGAAACCATTTTACAAGAAATCCTGATAACAATCCATAATAGTCCAGAGTAATATTTATACTTCCCTACTCCGTACCCCTGTCTGTTACTTTTACATTTTTTAAACTATTGAACCAATTTTAATAAAATTTGGTACATAGATAAGAGTGGACCTTGCGAAAAGACATAGGAGTGTTTTAGAGTACAATCATAATAATCCATAATAGCCCAAATCACCCGAGAGAAAACGGGGAAGATCGCTAGTTGCATCCAACTTGTTGCTCCAACCGTTCAGTTAGCTGCTCCGGGACATTAAAAACAACGGATTGCACTCCAGGAGTGTCGGCAGAAGTGAAAACTTGAACATTAACGTTGTGCAATTTTGGTATTTTGGTTAGGGAATAATTTCGCACGAATTGCTTTAAATATCAATATTTTTTTTATCTAGTATTTTCAGAAGGTTTTCATGTAGTATTTTTATAAAGTATTAGTAAGTAACTCATTTTCTTTCACTATTTGATCGTCACTTTTTTATTAATAGATGCACTTTGTTCAATTTCTATGTATATTTTAATCACTTTACACACACACACACACACACACACACACACACAAAGAAACACAAACGAATTTTACAAGTATACAGACAGTCGAGCCTTCAGCTGTCAACCCTCCGTCTTACGAATATTCCATCAGCACGTGTCCTACGCGAGTTTAACATTTTTGACCCACCCATAAAAGTGCACAAGCACAACGCTGCTCAATAATATTTCACTTTAAAAATATAGACTGGACCTTGGGACAAGACATAGGATAGTTTTCATCCCGGAAAAAATGTACTGTTCCCGTGGGATATATTTGTATAATAATAATGAATCCCAATCACCCGAGCAAAGCCGAGCCGTATCATTATTTAGGATTAGAGTGAACTTATCTGTTTTTTGGTACCTTACACTAATACTTACCCTGCATTTTGGGAGAGATAACGCGGGTTATATTTGAACCGTACTAGAACCTCCTGGGAAGGACCCTTGGATCTCCATGTGAACGTAACGATACTAACGATGTCCTCCATTCGCTGCGTCCATCTTGGGAGAGCACAAATTACTTCAACACCGTCTTCCTTCCTGGGATAGCTGGCTAGCCAGTACCGTCTTCCTTCCTGGGCTAGCCAGTTTGAGCCACCCACAGCCCCGAAAGTCCCATTTTAGTCGAATAATTAACTGTTTTCACGAAGCCTTTTTCAAAACCAGCAGACTAAACTTACCATTTTGCGCTAGGCCAACCGTTCATAATCTAGATTTGTTTTTCAGTTGAACCGGTGAATCCGTTACGTCGTATTACATAAACTGTCATTACACGGCCCGCTTCCGATCTGTGATCCAACTAAAATAGTTACTTTGTTCTCAACGTTCTACCGAGGTCCGCTCCATTTGTTTTCAACCGGAGTTACGTAAATTATTGCTAAGGCCCACTTGTTAAGGCCCCGTGATGGTTGTAATTATTTAACTGTGTTAATGGCTTCATCCATCCATTTTGCCATATTGTATTGTAAACATTTTTTGGGAGCATTATTAATATGCAGCTGTAACAACCGACTTTATAAGACATAGATTTTCCACGTGCAAGATCCCGGGTCCCTACAATACAAATGCCGGCGCGCATCTCTGACTTAGGAATTTGTCACATTCGTACCTACCTATTTTTCGCTGCTCCACGGCGACGGAAAGAACCTATGCTGATTCCCATCGCCTTGCATAATACACAAATATTTTCAAAGGTATGCAACGACCACTATTCCTATAGGTATAAATAAGTTGCTTAACAAAAAAAGTCCCTTTTTTTGGTATCGGGGGGGGGGGGACCTTCAAAAGGTACCCGACACCTTGGGAGAGGATACCGGGTTAAGTGGGATTTGACCGCACTAAAACCCCCTCGGTGGCCTGCCTCTGCGTTTGTGAGGAATGAAATGAAATGAAATGAAATGAAATGAAATGAAATGAAATGAAATATTCTTTATTCACTGTACGGTTCATTTACAAACTCTTAGTGAACGTTATTTTTTTGTTCTGTCTGCTCTGGGTGCGCTTAGGCAATGCTGAGCTGAAGAAAAGAGCAGACGGAGAAAAACTTCAGCCCTGTTTTAAAATATGAGGTATACAATAATAAGCTTTCTTACAGAGTAGCTATGGGCAGATAAGGAACATACGTGACAGCTACCGCATGTGTCAATGTCGTCCCACAGCCATCTGTTAACATTGGCAGTTTGATTGATTTAAATCTATTACATCAGTTATAGAAACAGCCTTGTGGGAATACAGCTCAATCCCAAGCTTTTTTATCAATTAAATAGTCCTTAAGATCGTAATAAGCCTTGCGGCACAGGACTTGTTTGACTTTCTTTTTAAATCTGTGTAAAGGAAGGGATTGAACACTTTCCGGGATTTTATTATATATTCTGATCGACATCCCGATAAAAGAGTGGCTCTTTTTGCGGAGCCTACACTTAGGGAATGCAAGTTTGTGGCCATTCCTTGTCGAAACACAGTTCGAACTATGTAAATCCAAAAAAGTCATAAATTCGTGTTTATTTTTACGAACATACATTATATTTTCATGATATTTTCATGAGGACTCCGGGATCTCCATAGGAACGCACAGGTGTCCTCCACGCGCGGTGCCCCAGAACGGGCCCATCTTCGGGAGAGCAGATGTACTCTCCTGCACCTTCAGGTGTTAACGGCGGCATGCGGCCACGCATACACCGCCGTCCTTCCCGGGGCTGCTATCTGGACGGGTCAAGCTCCCACTCTCACCGTCCGCATCCCCGGAAGTCCCCTTTTAGTCGCCTCTTACGAAGCTACAGGGACCAACAAAAAAGTCCTACACATTTTAAATTGAAAATATTATCAATGGTTAATGTTAAAATTTGTCATGTTTAAGATTTTGTACCACAGGCCCGTTTTCAGTATAAACTGATAAAAACATACTGTAATTACATACTACTTACATATTTAAGTTTAAGTACTTATCTTATGATCTTATACTCGCATAATAATATTATGCTAAACATTAATTAGGTCTGTCGTAGAATTAAGTCTTCCAATTTTATAGAAGAAACTCCATCATACCCATGATTGGCATAAAAAATGTTATCTAGAAAGATTCACCATTAGTATAAGTTGAATTGGTCACACTTTTTTATGGCACACTATTCACGATTCTCTCCCCATAATAGGGGAGGCCTGGAGCTTATTCCATAACGCTGCTTCCATCTTTAGTAGAATGGTGGAATTACGGGTTAGAAGATAACTAGATATCGGATGATTTTATACTGATGGCTATCGACAATTTCATATACGACAGCTCAATGTGATGCCTAAATCCATTTTATAGCCAACCGCACTCGTTTCGCTTAGCTGAGTTATTAATTATATCAGCCGTAAAGCCATGCGCGCTTAAAATAGTATGGCTTTTGTCATAAAAATAATTCTGGGTGGCCGTATTATTGCATAGAAGAAACTCAAAAAAATTAACAAAACATAAGTAGAAATGAATCTCTGCAACAGTTTAGAATTTTGTCGATACCTTATTCTTTATCTCCAAGTAGAAGAAACTCACAAAAATTAACAAAATATAAGCAGAAATGAATCTCTGCAATAGTTTAGAATTTTTTCGATACCTTATACAAATTTAACTCCAACAGTGCATTAAATATTTTCTGAAATTAATGAATGACGATAAAATCAAGAACGTAATTAAAGTTACCTAACAAAATGTGCCAAAAATTAAGGTCGTTCGCTTTGATTAGGGACCGAATCTAATGTCTCCGTAGTTGACAAAATATCGTAAGAAGGAAATCCTATCACAGTAGCTATCGATCCGTCAACTGACCGCCTCTATAAATGATCTAGCGACCACAATTTTCACTCACCCACTGTCAATACCTCAAGATGACTCAACGTCTCCTCGATAGCACGGTACCTTATCGTTATCAATGATACAAACAGTAAGAATATAGTGGATCATCAATCGTAAATATCCGTAAATATAGTTCGGAAAGTGCAAATGATTTGAAGAGACCGTGATTTAAAGTGAAAGTGATATCCTAATTTTACTTTCAGTGGCCATCCAATATTTTAACGGTGTTAACAAAGACAAAATTGTCGTTGTTTGATCCAATTTTAATCTTGTTTCACTTAGAATTTGTGTGAAAGTGCATCCTAAAGTTTCAAATATGTTGTGGACGTACCTATCCTAAAATATTTGAGATTCTAATACCTGGTTTTAGTTACTTGCAGTGTGGAATAAAAACATTTATTGTTCTCATTAAATATCTTGTAATATTAAATACTTACTGTTAACTTTTACTACTTCTCGTAATTTCTTTTTACTGACTAGGTTATCGAAATCTTTAGCAATAAAGCGCCTCTGATGAAATATTTTACTCTTATTCCAATAAGTAAGCTTAACGTGTTTATTTTCAGAAATGGCTTTGGTGTTTGCTGGTTTTATATTCTGGGCCATTCCGGAATCCTGTAAGATGTGTGACGGTCAGGACTCCTCCAAGTAATCCATCTACGATTGAAGCTCAAGCCAAATTTTTCCAGTAAGAAAAATTATTCATATTTCTTAGTGTCTAATGCCTAATACTTTGCAATATATAATAACATGAATACAAATAATATAATTTTTAGAGCTCAATTATTATTGGCATCAATTCATAATCGATTGCGTCCAAAATTTTCTTGTTCCCAATCCACCATCAAGGCTGACTACTGAAATCCGAAAATGAATAGGTAAAATTTGCTTTATAGGGATTTTTTCTCGGTACAGTTGAGTCCGTACAAGATAGAGTTCGGTCACGTTTGTGAGGACCCGAACACTTGGGAGCAGCGGTATGAGAAGAAAGATTTTAAGAATCACAGGGACATGGGAAAAGTAACGACAGTTTTTTTATCTCGCTTTGTCTTCTAACCTCTCTGTGTTTCTTTCTCTGTCGCGCTTCGCTTGGCTTGGCTGAAGGTATAGACACTTACCGACCGCGGAGGACTACGATCAGGGACACCGGCTGGGCAGCGACCGCCACTTCACAGAAAGGCATGAGCGCTCGAGACCAGCTACTGGACTGTTCTCTGCTAAAGTACGCGGCTTCTGCTTCTTTTCTATTTATTTTATTTAACATTAACACATTACTCCAGTCATACAGATAAATTAAAATTGTTCTAAATATTTTTGATACTTAAAACCAATGCGTTTATCGAAATAAATAACATACAAGAATTCAGTCGAAAAATAGGCTATAAATAAACTGACACAATAATCATACATTTACATATCAAAATAATCTCTAAGACCAGACCTTTTCTTCAATTCTTTCCATAACCCAGACTATTTCTTCGCATTTCTGTCGTGTCTTTCTAATTTTATATACTTTCTTTGATGTTGTTACTAACTTTTACGTGTGTTCTAACGTCTTTTCATCACTTTAAATGATTTTTACTGTGTTTTTCTCTATAATAATTCAATTTTATCATTAGGTTCGCTGGGGTGATAAAAAAGGTGGGTACGGTGAACATTACTGGGACTTAAACCACGCCGGTCACGCCGGAGATCATGGAAATAATGAATACGAAGATGGATCATATCACGACAGGGACTCTGGAGATTCCTATGAAGAACCAAGTGAACAATCACCAAACTACGATACAACAAACTATGACGTAGATGGAACTTCCCACCACGACGATGCTGGTAGAGAAAAACGAGCACCAAAAAGAATAAGAGTAGAAAAACCTCAAGAAGCTGATCAATCTGATGAAGAAGAGAAACCTCAAGTAAGAAGAAGGCCTGCTCGAAAGCAAAAGGAACAAAAAGAAGTAGTTACTGATGATAATGTGGAAGAAGAAGATGCAAATCAGGAAGTCTACAGGAAACCAAGTACCCCTTCCAAGTATCAACAAAGACGCCCTCAAAAACAGCAACAATATGACGCTGGTGAAGAAAACTCAAAAAAAGAGAAGAACCACATAGTGTTAGTTGTAGACGAAAAAGAAAAAGAGGAGAAACCATTGCAGTATGTTGCAAGACAGCCAGAACCTAACCTTTTTGTACCATATGAAGGAGGCGCGGGAATCAGACAGCACTATCAAGCTGAAGCCACACCAGCCGCTTCAGTCCCAAGGCTTTTCCTTGAACCAGCCACAGGACATGTTGTGGATAGAGCTACAGGTCAAGCGTACGTTCTACAACCAATCATACGTAATCCCACTTTTAGTTAAATTTTATTCATAGGTTTAGTATTTAAGTAAATATTATTTATTTAAATGTTTAAGGTAAATAGACTGGAAATAAAAAGTATTGAAATCCTGTAGTGTTTTTATTATTTTTACCTGTGGAATTTTTATAAATAAATAATAACCGTCTCAGAATCTATCTCAATACTATAAATGATATAAATATACATACTATTAATATACTTTTGAAAGTGTACAAATGGTTTCACTTTCTTTTACAAAAGCACCGTAACTGTGTCAAGAGTTACACGTTTTTATGTTTTCCAATTTACCTTCGCGGTCGAGGCTTCATTGAAAACATAGATGCTGATTGATCCACGTATCGACGTCTTTTTTCACTTTTCACTTGCTAGCTTACGGCGTAGTTCCAGCAAGAAAAAACTAAACACAGCATTCTAATTCCCGTCAGTCACTTTGTTACGAAATTAGAGTACTAATGAATAATCATGTGGCGCAAAGGTTACCATGCCGGACTGCCGATCGGAATGTCCTGGGTTCAATTCCCGGCGAAGCAGAAATTAGAATGATGAGTTTAAATTTCTGTTCTTGGTCTAGGTGTCTATGTGTCTTAGTGTGTGTCCTCCATGGCAGCTACAACTCAGGGTATATCTACCCTATTACGGGGCTATGAGTGTGTATGATATCTATAAGGTTCATGCCGCCTTACATCTAGGATCAGTTTATTACATCCTAGATGTAATAGAAAAAGATTAATAGCCCTAAAAATATAGGCAAAAATACGTAAGTTATAATAATAATGATGTACAAAACAATTTAAAAACTGTAAAGTGTCAATGAGATTAATTCGATAAGAAAATCTTTATGGGATTAATTACTGGACACAAACTGCGTTGTAGTTTTGTAGTGAGCGATAACTGTTTAATATTATTTGTAGAAAGCGAAGTTCCTAGATACAGGTTAGACAGGTAGTATGGAAACTTAGAAAATGGAAATCTCCCGATAAGAAAATGTAAGAGGTAATGGACAAAATATCCTAGACTAATTTAGATTCTAGAAAGTTATACTGACTGCAGGAAATAATTGGATGCAAACATTGAAGAAAGGGATGAAGCGGCTCAAGTAATGGGAGAAAGCTGGATAAAAGAATTTAAAAATGAATACTTTTTACAATTTAGATAAAAAGTCACTAGATTGTTAAGAACTACCTACCTCCTTCACTTCATTTTACACTCATGGCCTCAGGCGCGGTCGCAGCCTTCAATTTAGGGGAGGGGGGAAATTTTGGAGGAGTCACTAAGAAATTTGAGGGAAGAGGTGTCCCAAATTGGCTTGTTTCGCCTTCCATCTACGCATGACTTATGGATTTTGGGCGCGGTCCCCCCCTGGGACCGCGTCTGCATGGCCTACACTAGGATTTTCTGTGTTGTGAGCTCTATGGATTGGAGTAGATATACCCAAAGATAGGAACATAAACTCCCGGACCGTTCATAAAAATACAAACTCATTCAAAATTCTGCCGCAAAATTATGCTGGACTGCCAATCAAGGGTTTGCGATTCTCGACGAAAAACAAACTGGAATATTATGTTTTAACTTTTCATCTCGGTCTGAGTGTTTATGGTACCCGCAACTGGTTAAATAATACGACATATGGGTCGTAGAGCGAAAATGTTTTCTGTTTGTTTATCTTATCACAGATCATGTTCTGTTCATTTAGTCAAAATTAATTGCTTTCCCACGTCCCATTCCTGATGCACACTTTTATCACTTGATATCGAAGAGAGATAATTTCGGTTTACGTTTAATAAACAAAGGAAACGCATCTAACGGGCTGAGGGCCATCTAACGGCAATGAGGGGTTAGCATTGCTTTGACGACCCGCATGGAGTATGGAGCAATACCATGTCGGACTACCGATTGACGGTCTTGGACGCTTTTGTTTTAAGTCTGGGTGTTTAGATTTCTGTTTTTTTGTGCATCCATGGTAACCAAGACAGGAAAAACTAGTGCGGAGCCATGAATATGAACTATGAAGCACTTTTTTAGGAAATAAATAAATAAATAAACGTTTCACACTCATAGCCCCACAGTAGGGTAGGTATACCCCGTGTCGTGGGTACTATGGACACACACAAAGACAGAAACAAAAATACCCAGACCGAGAACAGATATTTTAAACTCATCGTTCAATAAAAAATAAAATAATTAAAAAATAAAAGTATCAGTATCATTAAATAATTAATTGTAGTCAGGAGACTTGGTTATGGTTGGCATTAGTCTACGTTGGCCTGGCCTGGCGACATGGACTCCGGGCCTCCCCAAGATCCGTCCCTGGACATTAAAAGGAAGGAAGGAAAAAGGAATTAAAGACAGCCAGATTGTAAAAAAAATGTCAGTACTTTTTGTTTTTTATAAATTAATAAAATATTAATGATAACTGCTTAATTGTTAAATTGCAAGCCTGCATATTCTTAAGGGTCAACGATTATAATGTAAAAAGGGGTCCCAGCATCTCCCTGGGGAACACCCCATTTGTTTAAACGCGAGCACGCGACTGAGATCAATGAAAAAAAGATCTAAATGCTGTGAAGCTATTGTATGAGGTCTTTGTGTTTGAATTGCATTTTATATTTCACCACCTTTTCTCGATACCTGCGATTGTATAAGCAACTTACCTTGAGATTTGCTTAAATCGATTAAAAATTATTAATTTAAGACTAAGAGCTGAATAAACAATTGTTAATATTGCAAAAAATATTTAGGTTTCTAGACAGAAAGTGTAAAAGGTTATATTTGATCGGCAAACTAGGGTCAATGTTTCAATTATCTACATAACATTTATAGTAGTAGTTTATTATTAAATAATAATAATAGTATTATCATTTTAACAGTAAATACCTACAAATAAAATAAATATGCCACAGGCAGTTTATAAAGTAAAGGCAAAAATTTATGACTACCTACCTATATTTTTTTCTAGCCTTCCGCCAGCGGCTTCGACTGCGTGGACCCGTTATTTAGGATGATTTATTTAGGACATAGGATAGTTTTTATCCCGTAGGATAAAAACCATCCTATGTCCTTTCTCAATGTCCACTCTGTGTTCACCAAATTTCAAAACAAACTTCATTAAAATTGGTTCAGTAGTTTATGCGGGAAAGCGTAGCAGACAGAGTTACTTTCGAGTTTATAATATGTATTAGTAGGGATTGTTGTAACCTGGTAACACAATTGAATTTTTGAGATAGGTAGAATAAAAAAATATATTTTAAATGACAATTTCACTTAAAAGCACAGAATAAAAAAGGTAACGATAATGTTGTTATTTTCATACGGAAAACAATAATAAAAAAATCCTTATATTTTCCTTATCTCTAAATTATTGACAATAGAGCAAAGTGATGTATCTACTTACTACAGTTTTATAAAGGACATCAGTATTGTAATAATCCTTTCTAACGCGGGTGAAACCGCGGGAATACCTAGCTCAATACTTTGCAATATGGACAGATATTGATGCTCAAAGAAAAAAAAATGTACCTAAGTAGTTTAAAAAACTAAAAAACACGTTTTTGTGAAAATACCAACTAAAAAGTAAAAAATAGGAAGAAAATGTATTTTACTGTAAAAAAGCGTGGGGGAATGGAATGAAATGAATAGTAGGTATCTTAAAAACCACCCCACTTTTTTACAGTAAAATACATTTTCTTCTTATTTTTTACTTTTTAGTTCGTATTTTCACAAAAGCGTGTTTTTTAGTTTTTTAAACATTATTATTTAACATTATTAAACATTATTTATTTTTTATTTTTTAGTTGGATTTTTATTCTCATATTATTGCATTGTCATCGGCCCTTGACCCTTGTACAAATTTTCAAGTTAATCAGACGCTTAGACGTGTAAAAAATATACAACTTTATATTTGTTTCGTTAAGTATCTTAGGCCGCGAACTTATCAGCCGGCCCTCGTATATTTTTTTTTATCCTGATGATCCTAGTTAGGATTTTAATATAAAGTTATGAGATTATTATATTGTTATCGGCTCTTGACCCCTGTGCAAATTTTCAAGTTAATCAGACTCCTAGAAGTAAGTGAAAATGAAGTTAAAACATTCCGTTACATACATACATACATACAGGTCAAGTTAATAAAAGCATGTTAAAAAGTCGCAATGACAATTTCCGATTCCCATAATTCTGCCGCCCCTAAATCCTTCGCAAGTAACCGTTACCACGTACGCCGGTCACAAGGTGTCCACCCTTACTTTCTAACTGTTCTAAACCAGTTTGACCAGTTCAGTGCAACGTGGGAATCGTGGCCAATGTCCCTTGCAACTCTCCTTTGGCGATTGTGCTTTGATGTTTTCGCAGACACAAAAGATGTCTTACACTTGTCGGTTCAAAGGGTTGATTTTGCAGTGTAGTGTTCGTGACACACGGCACCGAGGGGTAGTATCTTTGGGTAGATCGGAGACGTTTCCTTTTGCGACTTTTAAAAAGATGTCAGTAATTTTGAAGATAAGAAAATACTTAGCATTTTTTTAACAATAACAAAGTCCTTAAAAAGTTGTGAATTGGAAGTACGTATATTTTTTTTCTTAGATTATTATGGCAAACTATTCTATGTGAATATTATTGAAATTCCATATCCAAAAATAAGATTATAAAAACAATCTGAACCTAAATGGTAATTTACAACAAAAACTAATTCCGTATACCTATTAGCCAAAGCACTTTCATGATTTTTTATGAAAATGATTGAAATAAATACATTTTTGCTACGTAATAATATCGGTTTAAAAACACATAAAAATCAAGTATATATTAAATTTGATAAAGTCGAAATATATAGATTTAATAATAATAATAATAATAAAAATGGGGATTTAATAAATAAATCAATTTTCATTTCACAACTGCATAGAGCATAACAAAAATAGCCATTAAACAAAGCAATTTATCAATAGAAAACGCGGAAGTATCTCGTAATCATTCTTTGCAGCAGTATGTCACCCAAAGAAGACACGATGCAACGGTAGCCCCCAAAAATGCAAATAAAGGGTCATTCACTGTCCTTTCCCACAAGTAACTGGTCAAACAGGTTTTTGGACGAACCCTTTTCGCAATTAAACATAAAGGTATCTTCCTAGTACGTCTTCTATTGTCCACAACTCGTCTGACCAGTTAATAGCATGAGAAATTTAAGTTCCTAATGGCGATTTGTCTTAGATACGTGTGAGACCGTTAGATAGAGATGATAAAAGCTCGCTACTAGCTCAGGCCACTAGGTACCTAATGGCAACCGTGGTAGCGCACTGTATTTTACAACTAGGAGATAATTGATAAAAATGGACATTATAAATAGCCAACAACGTAATATTGGGCGTTTGAATGTCCTTAAGAAAATTTGGACAAGTCTAAGGCATGGTAAATAAAGGCGGGTGTTCCGAGTTCAAGCCCCGACGAGCACCTGTGTGTGTCTAAATTATGTGAAGTTACACAGTGACGGAAACACTGTAATGTTTCGTTACCATGTTTTCAATCACCGCAGTTGCAATGACTGTGACTTGAGTAGGTTTCTCGAAAGCATTGACCACAATCCGCGCTTGGCTATATAGTGTACTGTGTAGTGGACTATGTATGGCCTTAATCCCTCACAATACCGAGAGGTACTATGTAATGAACGTGGGGCACTATTTGATGATTTTATGTAACTTCTTTTATTTAGAATGGTTTTTCATAAGATTAAAATATTGCCACGTCTTTTTCTGTATTTGCGTCTAATATCCTTATAGGTACCAACTCATTTTGAAAATCTTTTCATTTTTTTGTTTTCTCAACAAAAAATGTAGGTAGTTAAACTTTTTTTCTTCAGGTTTCAAAGTGTATCTTAAGTAAGAAGAGATCTAATTGATTTGATTTTACATCGACACTTTAATTTACTGTGAAACTGTTTACTAGTCAAAGCAATTCAGCAGTACGTTTAAAATTCCGTTAATTCATATTATTTTGTAGGTGGTAGAACTATTATGGTTTGCCCGGGGAAGTACCACCGCTGCACCCACTTCTGCCGTGAACCAACTCTGTTGTGTTTTGGTGGAAAGGTGCCACATGACAGCGGCCACACTTACATGAGGCGACCACCAGCCTCCGGAGTAGCAGCGCAACTGCATACGACCTCAGACAAGACTTACCTATTACCTTGCTTGAGGTCGTATGTAGATGTCCATGGGCTGTAGCGACCACTTAACACCACGTGGCCTGCATGCTCGTCTGCTACTCCATTCAAATAAAAAAACGGCAAATTGTTTGTAAAGTAGGTTTACGATCGAGATGTTTACGTGATAACGTCCGCACGAGAAAATCTCCATTCGTTTGTATGCCGCTAGAGTGAGAGAGACGGAAGATCGGTCCACTCACTCGAACGCTATGCCAGCCTCCGCTCGTGAGGATTCGGCGTGACAAGTTTCACGGAATGACTGGCAGCGCTCGAGATGAGACGGGAGATCGGTCCGTCTCTCTCTCGTTATACCTGCGATCGCGCTCGTGAGGTTTTGGTGTGACACAAGTTTCTGAACATGTCACCCGACTAAAACGATTTTAAAGACGTTATCACGTCAAAAAATACATTCATTGCGAGGAGCGCTTTAAAGCTAAGAGGCGATTCAGACCACAAAAGGCTTAGGTACTGTAAGCGCATCCATCCGAAGTATCGTTATTTTTCAAGCATTCATTTTGTGAAGGATTGAAAGGTAATGAATTAGATTGTAAATATCTCTGTTTTCTCAATGAATTTAGTATAAACTTATGTAACCATTAAGGAAGCGATAAGAAAAGGCCAAACAAAAAAGCGTCACAAAATTCAGACTATCGCGCTTAGAGTAGACCTTGTGTAGTGTTTTGTTCGTAAAATCCTGTTTTTGGAAGCGCGTATAGGCGCGAATCAATGAACGTTTGCCATACATGCCATGTTACTCGTACGAGCCTTGGCCCGCTTGTTCGAGTGCGAAAACGTCGGAATAAGCTATGAATAAGCCCATGTGCGTACATGTGGTATTTTGACGCGCCTTTGCCAAAACGACCGTACAAGCGCAGAAATAAAAGATGGCTTGAAACCGCTCTGAAACGCGCTGACGCAAACAACTACGATTATGTACAACATGGACGACCGCTAGTGGCAACTTTCATGTGCCTTTTCGTTCTTTGAGACAAATGAAACAAAAAGCGGATGTAATTGTAACTCCCGTGAAGTCCCATGTCGTGTTTTTATCACTCATTCGTATTGTCATGTCATTTCATGTCATATCTAAAAGGAAAAACTGCAATCAATAGGCATGCAAGAGCACCGTAAAAGCTACAAAGGCAAAACTGAGACCTTAGACTGAGACCACGTAAGCAGCTAACGAAGGCGAGGCTCTATGAATTTATGTGCCTGAAATTTGCGAATAGCAATATTTAAGTTGGACTCCTTTACACATTTTTCTTTCGTCTTTTTTAACTTCTACCAATCTTACCTTCTTCAGTTTAAGTTACAAAGTAATTAGAGAAACTACAGTTTAAGTGGATTAATTTGAATCCAATTTTTCTCTTTTGGTTTAAGCCGGGCTTTAGCTTAAAATTAAAAATCAGTGATTCGTCCGTACTACTTAGGTACTGGTTACAATGCCTGACTCATGAATTGTAATTAACTTACATCGAAAAAAAATCAATGAACTTTATCCGATATATACCTAACTCAAAATGTGTACCGAATATGTTACTAAACTAAACTTTAAGCAACAAAATACTTCTCCGGTTTTCGAGAAGTCTAAAGGGACAAGTTGTGCTCTTGTTTTATTTTCATTTTCTTAGTGTATTTTTGAGTTATATCGGATACAGTTAATGGCATTTTGCTCGATATAGATTAATGACAGTGCACGAGTGTTGTGAAATAAAATAACAGTGCGAAAACTTGTTTTTTCGGCTTGCTTCCAAAACTCCCTCAGACATATTCTGGTAAAGTAGCCATCACTTTACTTTAACATTTGACTGACCAGACTGACTGATGCCTGACGACTAAACTAACTGATTTTTTGTATGACTACTAAGTGATGCAAAATTTATACTTGATGCCGGCAATATGCACAGAGTTTGCGACGCCATTATTAATACTAAAAAACTTCATTAAATACAATTCTTTTTTTACGAATGGTGTAGCGTGGCATTAGACCATTTTGCCAGTGTCAAATAAAAATAAAATAACGATACACACTTATAGCCCTATTTCCTGTGTCTCAAGTGTCTCAACTCAAAAATACATACACCAAATATAAGAAAATAACTTGTATACAACGTACTTTTCTGAACGACTTTAACAACAACTTACTTCTCGTTAAAAAGAATAACACGCACATAAATTTTCAAGTATACGAGACAGAGAGACTAAGTAAAAATAAAGTTCCTTTTCGGCCATGGCTCAAATAAAGATTATTATTTGATCTAACCTAAACCTTAACCTAAACCTCTAACCTACAACTCTTACTACAAAATTTAATAAAAATATTTAAAAATAGAATTTCCCTTTCATTATAATAGGGCGTGATTGCAGGTTCTTCTTTTTATTATATTATAAAGACTGACCTGCGCGATGTTGAATATTTTAAAGGGTGACTAAAAAAATTAAGCGGGGCGATACCTTGGTCGAAATATCAACCCTTTATTATTTGTAAATAAAATACAATGGAACATGCAAAACAGCCGTAACTTCTTCTCCATTACATTTCTGAACGTTGTCAGTGATGTACAAGACGTTCTAGTGTCAACATCGATTTTTATTTCGAAATTCGATTTACTTTAGTCAACTTGTCGGTCAATAAAAACCCAGTTTAGTGATGTTAGTTAATTTATTTTAATGCTGTTAGGGTACGATAAAACAACAACAAGGTAAGAGTAACAATTTTGAAACACAAACAATGATGTTTTAAAGGTGCCTATTAAAAAAAATATTAAAATTATGTACACAATCCTTATCGTCCAATGGCTTGGCCGTCACCTATGTTTTAAAGTAACCCCACTAGATCTATTCTTAAAGAGCTTCTTTAAAATACATGTGCAATAAGCTAGTGAATAGATAGTTGGCTTAACCCAAAATATACGTGTTTGTCTAGCCGTTGTACAATAAAGATGTTAATGTACATTTAATTCCTTAAACATAACTGTAATGTATTTTTTTAATTATATTAAATGATTGATCAATAACTTTATCTGTAAAACAGTAAAATATTTAATAATACACTTGCTTAATCATAACTAAAGTAGTTTTATCTAAGCCTTTCCTTATAACCCTAAAAGAAGGAAAAACCATGGTTTTAGTTATGATAACACTATTAAACATTTTCTAATTTTATTGATAAAAGTATATATATCCTAAATTAATATATTATATTGCAATTAGTAATTAAAAAAATAATATGTTCCACATTCTGAGCTGGTGACGAGCCCTGCACTATATTTTCATTAATCACTTAAATTATTCTTACCTAATAATAGTTGTAAAAATGCAGAAACAAATATAAGCATAATATTGCCTACCCACAGTAAAGCGTTGCAACTATAATTATTATATTTATGGGAACAAGTGATCGTTATAACGCGCACTAATCTAAATATCGAATAAGCAGTAAAATTAAGCATAGCGTGATTTTATCACAAATAAATAACTTATTCTATTCATAATAGATCCGATTTATTGATGACAGT
Organism: Pyrgus malvae; assembly: GCA_911387765.1. Lineage (NCBI taxonomy): Eukaryota > Metazoa > Arthropoda > Insecta > Lepidoptera > Hesperiidae > Pyrgus > Pyrgus malvae. The sequence continues at coordinate 7,016,951 of OU426951.1, forward strand.
GAATATTGCTGTTAGAACATTGATTGGGTATTAGTTATAAAAAATCAACAGTTCTAACAGCAATAATTGACTTACATCAGCAAAGAACCCATATTAATCACTTGACTCCCTTCAACAGTCATACTCCTTATCCATATTAAGTCATTAACTTACTACGTAAATAGGAATGTACGCACTCACATGTGACGGAAATCAACATTCATGACCTACGACACTACAAAGCAAACACTCAGTCACCTATCTATAGTTTATCTATTATGTAGTGCAGTTCTCAGCTACCATCGAATCTAGTAGATATTATTTTTTAATTACTTAGAGCCATATAATAATAATACTTTATAACATGCAATATTAATGATAATAAGCATTATAATTCTAGTCATTAAAGAATAGAAGCAAAGATTGCAAATGAATCTATGTTCTCTCATTTAAATACTAATGGCAGTGAGAGATCATGAATTTTATTCATCTGCATTAAATGAATATTATTCTTTAATTTCTTGACTTATACGTATATAATTTCGTTTCATTTTCGCTTAGGGACGATTTTTTTGTTAATTTTTTGAGACATTTTTCGTTTTTTTTATTTGAAGTTAGATTCGGTTTATTCAGGCTCATTCATTCTGAGACGGGCGAAATCCTCAAACACAATGTTGTCTTCGTCATCGTTCGCATACAAGGTATTGTCATAACGATGTTTCTCGATAGATTTCATCTTCCTCATGGCATTAGTGCGGTGACGCTCCTTAGATCCTGTGATATAAATAAAAATATAATATTTTACGTTCGAAAATATAAAAATAAAACTGATTATTATAAAAGTGATTGATATACCTTCAGCGGGATGGAGAAGCTTGAAGGGCACATCGGTAGATAGTTCGCCACCAAGCGTTCCACAATTCAGCTTCACGCGTACCGAATAGGATACCACGATACCCATAGCATCAGCTGGGCACTTGCCCTCTGCCACTAAAGTGGAGCTTGCCAAGTTTACATCATCATCTTTGAGGTGTCCATCCAATGCCACACCTGTACAAAACGAATGATATATTGATAATATAGAGAAGTTTAAAAAAAACAACTGTAATAAAAAAGGCATATAATTCCATAGTTCTGCAATTTTACATCGCACGCACCTCGAATATCCTTGTTGCTGCGGGCCAAAGGTACCAAATAGAAGGTCTTTGTAAGGCTAGCTCCTGGAGTAACTGGACAGCCCTCTCGGCTTTCAAGCGAAGCAACTTGGCGAGTGAATTGAGAGTTGATCATGGTTATTTCAACATGTTGAATAACGGCCGCTCGAATGTTTTTCACAGACTTCCTGGAGTTATTCGAAACGATAAGGTTTGCAGCAATTTTCTCTCCGTGATAGTAGATTTCCTTGTCTAGAGTTACCTCAAGACTGATCTTGCCATTGCTGAAAGTAAAGCCTTTGCTCACTAGAGAGCTTGGGAGGCGTTGGCCACCAGACGCAGGAGCATATTGGAGCTAAAACAAAGAAAATCCTTACTAATCCATGGATATTATTTACGATTTTATAAATGAATTCATTTCAATTCATTAAAAAAATGCATGGAAATTTTAAAATACCTTCTTAATAGCCAGAGTGCATGAGCTTCGCTTGTGGGTCTTCTGATTTTCGTTCTCTCCTACGTAGGTGTGTACTACGTATTCAACACCCATTGGCTTTCCCTGGTCTTCTTCGGCGGGTTGCAGAGTTACCTAATTGAAAAACTTTATGAGTTAACCAAGTTAAATTGATCGAGCCATTTTACCATTTTTTTGTAATTACTTTTTATTTTATATTGAGTTTAAATATGATAGTGTAAAACTTTCTGAATAAAAAATTGTACCTACATAAAACATCAAAGTAATAATTTATTACCGAGCAAGGTGAGGAATCGGGGAAGTTGAATGTAAAGGGATAGGCGTTAGGTCCAAGCTTCTTCAGTAATTTCTCCTGGACGGCGGTAACCTCCATCTTGGCGTCAACCATAGGGACAATCTGACCCTGTCCAATGACCATTTCCCTCGAGAATTTAACTCCCATGACCTCATCCTCTTCACGACCGAATCGGTAATGCGCAATAAGCTGAATAAAAAAGATAATGCTTAACATTCACTTCACTGAATTAACCACATATTCACTGTTCACAGATAATACCTGAGCAAAAACTTTTCTTCCTTTCAGGTACTCCGTATCAACGACCACAACTCCATCGACGGGATCACAGTAATCTATATGATCAATGAAGTCGCGCTTGCCAAGGTAGACCGTAACTTTTCCATTTGGGGTGGTTTTCTTAAAGACTTTAACGGCGACAACAAACACTAGGGCTAGGAAGTCAAGCATTTTGCTTGATTTTTTATGAAACGAAATTAAAAGAAAGCAAAAGAGTGTGCAGATACTTTAAAAATTAAGAAGTAACTTAAACAGCGTAGCTTAGCTAGCGTCCGCTGGAAATGATTGCGGGTCGAAAAGTTTACTTATATATAAGCGCGACATGTGAGGTTTCTTTCAGAATGGAATAACCATTTAATAGGATTTATTCGTAGGAGTGCAAATAGGATTAAGCTCGTATGACGCATACAGTTATAGAATCGATATTTTGATGCCCATCGCGTAATCGATGTTTCAATTTATCTCGTGGAAAGAAAACGTCATGCGACGTCATTTTGACGCTTATATTTTGACAATTGAATGAATAGGTAAATTGAAGTAGAACACTGAAAGAAAAATAGCAGGGATTTATTTAATTTGTAAAAAGTCCTGAAAATAATTCCAGTAAGACGATGAGAATTGAATGGGTAGTAAATATCACATTTAACTGTCTATTTAGCAGCGCAGGCAGAGGCTCCGCAAATCGGCTTACAAGAACATGTAATTGAGATCTCCGTAAGTTAACTTAAAAAATATTTTTTGTACAAGTTTTTAAATGCTGTTGCCTTTAAAATTAATTAAGCAAGATATTGTTGATATAAAATTTAATTGCTTGCACTTGTTTACCATGTTACAGCAATTCTAACTGATGAATTCTAATAAGACCTTTTTATTCATAGCTTCATTTCTAGTTGTTTTCCACTTTAGGACATTTCAGAGGCTTTAGAACACAACTAAATAGATTCTATGCCTAATTCCAACAATAGGCTCTGCCTATTAGGTACTAGGGTTTTTACTTGGAGGAAACTAAGTGTTTTTATATTTTATAATCACTCTTAAGAATAATGTTATAATGCCAACTTATTAAAACTAAACAACAAACAATCCTTAAACCAAGAACATGACTTATGTTTTGTTTATGTATGTAATTAAAATTGCAATTTATTAGTAAAGTAAGTATCTAGTCATAATTATTCTCTCTCTCTCTCTTAGTATCATACAATCCGGGCATGTATATCCCACACAAAAAAGGCAAGAACTTGAAACTCCTGGACTAGGAAAAGAAAATCTATATTAATATTTTTTATTTATTCCACTATTCATGTTGACCCATTTACTAAACTAATTGGATAAATAATACTATCTTGAATAGTGCATTATGCTAAACAGTATTATTACAACTTTGATATAATTCTGGTTGATGGATTCTGACAGAATTATATCAAAGTTCTAGAAATAAAATAAGAATCTTCTGTCATACACAACATGATACAGATATTTTGAAACAATACTTGATAATATGCTAAATGTTAAAAGGGTGGATGTCACATGGTTAGGTCATGCAACCTTGGCGCTAGAGGGAAGCCACTAAAATGCTGCACGCATGAGGATCTTAAGTAAATTCCCAAAGCCAAACCATTGCTGTTATGTAGCACATATTTCTATACCTATATTGTAATACTTGGTTTTGTATGTTTTGAAGGTAGTGTTTATATCCAGAATTTTTTATTCCCAAGTAAATTTTTCATAATTTTCCATTGCCAACAACAAACCAATTCATTTCTCACTGCAGGGATTGGGTCACCTCTCACCTCACATGAATGGAGGAAATTCACATACTATAATTGTTTAAAAAAATGTAATTGTAAATTGGTATGTAGGTGACATTTTATTAATGAGTATGTTCCTTTTTAGCAAGACTACATATCTATCATATGATAAACCTATTGCTTATTAATTTAATGAATGGACTCAGATTACGAAATGTTTGGCTGAAATGAACTTTGAAGTTATGCACTCATGTTAATTAAGTTGCATTATGCAAATAAATGAAATTGAAATTGAAAGAAATTTAAATATTCTTTGTGATATTGAATAGGCTTAAAAGATACATAGATTGTCTCCATGTTGATTTAAATTTACTTAAATGCATTTATTGTAACAAATTAAAGATATCTTATGATATCATCTACTCAAATAGTGTGAGTAGGTAGAACTAGCTTAGTATGATATGGAAAGTATCCCTTCTGAGAATTTTGCTGTTAGGCAATCAGCCACTAGTCTCTGTAACTTCGAGATTATGAATAGAGCTATGCCTCATAAGATGCGGCTAAAAGGAGGCTTCCAGGGTTGCAGACGCTGAGAATGGAAGTTCGATCTGTCCAGCCAGCAGCCCCAGGAAGGACAGCGGTGTATGCATGGCTGCATGCCGCCGTGAGTGCCTAAGGGTGCAGGAGAGCGCATCTGCTCTCCTAAAGATGGCTCCGTGCTAGGTGCTGCGCGCGGAGGACACGAATGCGTTCCACTGGAGATCCCGGAGTCCTCCCCAAGTGCAGAAGCAGGCCACCTAGGGGGTTTTAGTGTGGTACAAATCCCACATAAGCAGGTATCTTCTTTCAAAGTGTACTTTTTGAAGGTTTAACCTTGATAGCAAAAAAGGCAGTCAGCCACTGTCTTCGGTATAGCAGCATATCTGTATGCAACTTTACAAAATTTTGCCATACTAGGAATTGTCCATAGGCCCTTTAAGACTGCAACCCTTAATATTGTATTGTCTGCTATTTTATAATATATTATTATATCTGTAGTAAATAATTAACTATCTTTTACAGTTATACCATCAGCATGCCAACCTTCCTGACACCAGGGAGGCATGGCTACAGTGTGCGGTTCTCTCGCACACAGCCCAATGTGTTGGCTGTGGCGACCAGCCAGTATTATGGATTGGCTGGAGGTGGCACCCTCTTCTTCTTGGAGCTGGCGCCAGATGGCACCACCATGCTAGAGCTGCAGAAACTGGAATGGAGTGATGGGCTCTTTGATGTGGTTAGTATGTTTTCTTTTGATTAACTAGGAGTTTTCACCACTTAATATTAATACTAACTGTTTATACATTATAATGCTTCACACTCATAGCCCCACAGTAGGGTAGATATACCTTGTGTCGTGGGTACAGAAACACAAACTTCCAGACCGAGAACAGAAATTTAAACTCATCATTCAAATTTCTCTTTCGCTGGGAATCAAACCTTCAACCCTTCGATTGGCAGTCCGGCATGGTAACCATTACGCCATGCAGGTTGTCAATTATAATCATGTTCATACATTAAGATCTCCATATCAGAATTCTCTTATTTTTTTGGTACTTACCTACTGTCCCATTAAGTATTAGTCAGTTTACATATTTCAATAGGGTCTTGGGCCCTATGTACAAAGAAATTCAAAATGCACTCCTGAAAATTGTTGCATCAGGATTCTCATTTGTTCAGGATGTTTATTAATTTTTATATGTGATTTTTATTGTCTATTAAATCAGTAATTATTTAGTCAAGTTTATGGTCACAAATCATTTTCATATACAAAAAGTATGTCATATAGTCCAAGACCAGATTTGTTAGCTTTGGTTGTATCTAACTTAACATTGCATAATCATCCACAATAAAATGATTTATTATGACCACAATCAATATCATTAAATAAAATACAATTGCCTTTTAGTATCTCTTTATGTCTTAGTAAGCTACTATTTATTTTAGCTTACATATGCCTTTATACAAGAGAAGCCATACAAATGTGGTTATGCATGCAGGCTTGTTCACAGGCACTTAAGAGGCTTACCCATTCATTTGACTTTTACCTTCGCATAAAAATAGTCTGTTGACTTGTCGGCTGTTTTGTTTACTACATATTGGGGTAGTGCGATAAGTGCCAATTTAGAACTGTTATTTTTGTTTGACATTGTATTATGGTATTGAGATAACCTCATTATAATCACTAGGTAAATAATTCTTTAACATACTAACATACAGAGCCAGAAAATGGGTCACAGGTATTTCGTTTGTGAATCTGGTGACCACAAACATAATTTATCGTACTTGACAGATGGATCCTGAGTACTTACTAACTTAATTTATAGTACTTAATCAATATAACTATTTAGACTAGTCTTTGGGTACCTATAGTGTCTTGTAATTTTTATCTAATTGTGATCAAGGCCAACATGGTTGTGTTTTACCAGAACATAAATTGTACCATAGTATCTATGGTGCGTAAATATGAACTAGGTATACAGTATCTTGTTTTGTTTATAAAGAACCTAAAAGTAAAAAAAAAACTTATCATATTGACACTCCATCGTTAGTGGTTTGATGGGTGTATTGTAATTTACGTCACAAACTCCTCATATATATGAGAACAAATTATTATAATCAATCAGTATGTAAATAGATTTATTACTATTTAAATATCTTCATAAATATGTCTCATTTAGATATGTTTAAGTACTTAATCTCAATAAATTAACCATTATAATGAGTTATCTGTTCTTAATTAAAGTTAGGGACTAAAGATCTGACATCACATAATAGCAAGTTAAAGGGTCAAATTCATTGCTTTCTCTTCCTAAATATACCTAGGATAGATGCATACTTTTATCCAGCAATGCTTGGCATTAATTTTGGCATAATATTTAATGTTAGTGCTGTCATTAAAAAATCGGCCCTTATAAAACGAAAGATACTGATTCTTGTAATTTCACTTCATATTTCAGACATGGTCAGGAACGACGGAAGACGTAGCAGCGTGTGGATCTGGAGACGGTGCTGTGATAATTTGGCGTAGTGGGTGTGCAGCGCCCTTGCGTGTGATAAGGGCCCATCATAGCGAAGTTTGTTCAGTGGACTGGCCCAGGACTCACTTGTTGACTGCCAGCTGGGATACTAGTGTTAAACTGGTGAGTTTGACTTTATTTTTTATACAATTAGGTTGCAAATGAACACAGAGGATATGATGTTTGGTCACTACAGTCCATTGACATAATTCCAACCTCAAACAAACTTTTGTCTTTAGAGAACACTAGCGGCCGCCCGCGTCTTCGTCCGCGTGGATTTTGGTATTAGTCATAGCATGATGTTGTAGCCTATAGCCTTCCCCAATAAATGGACTATTCAACACAACAAGAATTTTTCAATTCAAACTAGTAGTTCCTGAGATTACCGCATTCAAACAAACAAACTCTTCAGCTTTATATATTTTACTATAGATAAAAACTGTCCTCGACGTCCGACGACCGTCTTTATGTAATTGCCGTGATTAATCGCTAATTAAATTACTAAAAGTAACTAAACTAATAAAATGGGGTTCTATATCTAAATTTCAAACAAGAATATTCCAGTCATACCATTTATTTTATATCTAGATATTATATTGTCAGAGATAAGGTTTAATTAACATAATAGAATCTTAAACATTGTAGCATTAATAAATATATCTTAAATAACATGCTCATCCAATCCAGTGGGACCCAGAAACCGAGGCTTGTCTAAACACCTACGCGGGTCATTCTCAACTGGTGTACACAGCTGCCTTCTCGCACCATTCCCCTGGGACCTTCGCGTCAGTATCAGGGGATGGACACCTCAAGCTGTGGACTGTCACAGAACCGATACGACCCGCTGCAGCGGTGAAGGCTCATGACGCCGAGGTAAGGAGATACTCCTGCTTAATAAGATAACGCTATATTTACACATATCACATACATAATTCACTGTGTTGTGCATGGGACTCACAACACGTGGGTCAGACATCCATAGACACACAGAGAACAGAAATTCAAACTCATCATTCAAATTTCTGTCTCGCTGGCTATCAAATCTTGGATCCCTTAATTGGCTGTCTGGTGTAGTAACCATTGTATTGCTTACACCATTCCTCTTGTACGTTTGGTTCCGTCAAAATTAGGTCTATGGGGTAGATGATAATAAATCACAGTCCCTGTAGCTTCGGGATTAAGAATAGAGCTACGGTATCCCCTGCCTGATCGTAAGAGGCGACTAAAAGGGGGCTTCCGGGGTTGTGGACGGTGTGAGAGAGCTCGATCTGTCCAACCAGCAGCCCTGGAAAGGGCGGTGATGCGTGGATGCATGTCTCCGTAAGCTCTACCGAAGATGGGGTCGTTCTGGGGCAGCCACCGAGGGGGTCGGCGGTGGAATCCCACATAACCCGGTACCCTCTCCCAAGGTACCTTTTGAAAGTCCCCCCCCCCCCCGATAAAAAAAAGATGGTAATAAATCACATCTGTAAAAACTTAGTTTGTAGTAGTTGTTTTGTACATGCCTTATATGCAGCATTTATTTACTTTTCCTTTTACATTGCTTTCGGTCATTGGTGGAAGTAAAAAATTTCAGTAGACTTTTTGACCTCCTTCATTGTCACATGGATTTTTTAACAATATTATTACGTAGCTAGAAAACAGGAATCAAACCAATAAGGACCGTCATATTTATAATTTCGTATATTTACTTCTTTATCATAGAAAACAGAGAAAGTAATCTGATTAATGATATCAATTACTTGATTAAGGTGTGTGAAGTGGATTACAAGCCAAATCCAATCCTGTTCCAATATTGCTAACATTAGTTTACGCTCACTTAACGTTGCTCCTGGCATTATTTTACCAATTTATAAAATGTTTTTTTAGTATTAATGGCTGCAACCCTTTTTACGTCCCACTGCTGGGCACGGGTCTCTCCCCAATATTGGGGAGGCCTGGAGCTTACTCCACCACGCTGCTCCAATGTGGGTTGGTGGAAATGCGGGTTAGTGGCCAACCCGCTGTCGATGTTTTCAAACCGCCCATAAGGCCTCCGACAAGGTTTAACGACTGTTATCTATCGACAACATCCGGGACCGACGGCTTAACGTCGGAAGAGCACGGAAACGCGCATGAAATTTTTTGGTGGGACCACTAGTGGGTCACCCATCTCACACTCGACCGCACCCGTTTGGCTTAGTCGCATAGATCGCTTGCGTTGTACGCTAACCACTAGGCCATGCGCGCATCAGTATTAATCGCTTCGCTTAGTTCGCTTTCGTATTAATACCATGCATTTAATTTTTACATGTCTTGAGTACGAAATTTTTATTTTATTTTTTACTGCGTTTGACTAGTGAACGTGAATATAGTGTCCTGCATTTGGATAATAGAATAAAAGTTTACTTCATTGGTTCTCATTTATAACTATATATGTATATTGAATTGAAATTTTCGCATAAAAACGAATGAGTGTGTGTTAAAATATCACCCACAGAATTCTTTAGTTTGAAACAGGTATGACTATAACGTATAGTCAGGCCAACGAGACGAGATAAAGAATGTAAACAAACGGACCGTTACCAAGTTACTATTGCGAGAGCGAGCAATTATTATCTCTGTCCTTATCATTCATACGCAGTAATGGCGTCAGTTAGTCGATGACAGCTGTTTCGTGGTACAGGAAAGCAGTCAGTACCGCAGTTGTCAACATTTGGTCGAGTTTTGACGGGAAGTCGAAAAAGACAATATGTTGTGCTCTTGTTTTATTTTCATGTTCTTGGTATATATTTGAGTAATTGTAATTGGGATTTAGAAGACGCAGTGGTATAAAGCCACGTACTCATAAACATACAACTAATCAATTCATTCGAGCAGTGATTGTGGAGCGGTTAAGACCGCGGTTTCCGACACGGAAATACCGAATTCAAACCCTCGGCGAGCACCTTTGGCAAAATAGTTTTAGTATTTGGAAGAAGTGTTGTAATAAATAATAAATCACTACATATTTTAAAACACATTCGTTTCCCACCGCTTTCCCGCGTCCCAATATATGCTTAGATCTTTAAAACTACCCAACGGATGTGGTAGCGGTTTTTTTAAATAGATAAAGTAATTTCTGAGGAAGGTTAAGGTGTATAGTTGATTATGCTTTTATGTAACTAGACTAAAACACAACGATTTTTGTCACAAATCTTGCCTACTGGGAGAGTTATATTTTCTTGCGCCGCATTAACCAGCGGAGAAACATTAAAGTGATGTTCTAGAGAATTGTAGATATATAAATTTGCTATACAAAAGTCCGCCTTAGTGTACGCCTTAGTAGTGTCTATCTCTTACGGTTGACTTACAATAACTACTTTTATGTGTAAAATGTTAATGAAAAGTATCAAGTTATCTCGAAGCTGCTTTATTCTGTTCATTATTAATCCTTATATAAACAAAAACGTTAACTAGCTTCGTCAATTAAGATTTAAATTGTACAAAATTTAATCAAATAAATACTTTAGAAGATGATATTTTGTTTTACCAAAAATCATCATATCCCCCGGCGCGTATTCTCATCGCGCGTCTATTTTTTGCCTTTAGTACTTAAATGGGTTTTTGTAAAGTAGATTTTAATGTATATGGCTCGAGCGAAGCTGGGCCGGGTCACTAGTATATGCTATGTATAAAATTTATTCAAATAAAAATGTTTTGAACTCCTGAAACTTTGTTTACATTTTTTATCTCGTCTCCTTGGCCTTACTATAGTAGTATTTAATTTCTCTATGACTGAGACAACAGAGTACTTTTATACATAAGGAAATTAGTAAAAAATAAGAATAGACAGACCGATAGGCAATTGGGTAACAAATTGATTCCGTACTTTTTTGACGACATAGCCTTCAAAGTGATAAAATTTTCGCTTTTATTATTGGTATTCTTAAATTTATTAATAGTTTTCAATATGCAAACATTAATTTGTTAGTTATTTCGTAGGTATTGTCGTGCGATTGGAGTCGGACGGAGTCCCACGCGTTGGCCACAGCGGGGTCTGATGGTCTGGTCAGAGGCTGGGACCTAAGAAGACTTACCTCACCTATGTTTACTTTAAAAGGTATGTTTTTTTATTTTTTACTTGTACTATTAATCCTTATAAAATGTGTGGAGGTTGCTTTCCTTTCTACTTTTGTGTTGCGGTTGAGAGATACAATTGCTGGCACCGGTAAAGTATCTGTGAAGGATTTTATTATAAGTAGACATAACATTTTTAGGGCTACTTGGCTGCAACCCTTTTTGCGTCCTACTGCTGGGTACGGGTCTCTCCCCCTTATTGGGGACACCTGGAGCTACTACGCTGTTCCAATGAGGGTTATATGACGACATACGGCTGTATAAAATAATGATTACCTGTGAAGTTAATATAATATTATTATGACTAATATTAATGTATCTAATATTAGTTTAAAATGATATTCAGCCACTTATAGATAGCCTCATATTTTTTCAAATTATGCTAGAAATTTTAATATACCTAATATTTAAATGCAGTTTTAGGTCTTAGGTTAAATGCAGTTTAGTTTTAGGTTTACCTAATATTTAAATGCACTTATCGATGGATTTTTTTTGTGTTATATTACTCGTAGCACCTTGTGATAGAATTGAAACACTTTCCAAAAATGGATGTAATACACAATAGGGTAATAATATCGTTTCCAGGATGCGAGTGTGCAGTAAGAAGGGTGCAGTTCTCGCCGCACGCGCCTTCCGTGTTAGCGGCGGTGTCGTACGACTTCACCACAAGGTAATGTTTACCAGTTCCGTTTGGATTTCATTTCCGCAAATATTCTACAACGTTAGTGGAGATTTTTAGGTATTCTCGATATTGTGTCCATCCATCACCCTTCAAAGGTGGACATAGGCCTCCGAACATTGGTGCCTGAAATGGGATATGTTGATTGATATGATTATGACACGACTGTCATAAATAATGACAGTAAAACATTTTTTCATAAAAACAAACAATAAGTTGCACTCCGGTAGTGCTGGCGGAAGTGAAAACATGAACATTAACGTTGTGCATTTTTGATGTTTTGGAATGGTTAGGGAATAATTTCGCGCGAATTGCTTTTATTATCAGTATTATTTTTCATCTAGTATTTTCAGTAGGTTTTCATCTAGTATTTTTATAAATTACTCACTCATTTTCATTCACTTTTTCTTTATCACTTTTTTCATTAATAGATGCACTTTGTTCAATGTCCATATTTTAAATACTTGATATAAACGAATTTTACAAGTATAGACAGTCGAGCCGTCATCAGCTGTCACACGTCCGTCTTACGAATATTCGATCAGGCCACTTGTCCTGACGAGAGTTTAACATTTTTTACCCATCCCAAAAAAAGTGCACAACGCCGCTAAAGAAGTTTTCACTTCAAAAATGATATAACATAACTGTGAATTCTCAAAACTAACAAAACTCATTTTCCAGAATATGGGACCTAAAGCGGGGCTGCGATCCTTTAGAAACCATTCGACATCACTCAGAGTTCACGTACGGCCTCGACTGGAACGGGCTGAGGCCGCATCAGATAGCGGACTGCGGATGGGACTCCCTAGTGCACGTGTTCACTCCGAGGTCGCTCACCTGAGGTAAGATACCATCAATAGCTACTACTAGTCGACTACCGCTGGCAATCTCTACCGCTAGCTGACAGAGGTATGGAAGGACGGAATTAGGGAATGTCTCTTTTTTCAATATTTCGTGGGGCGCTCATTCGCGTCATGTAAAAAAAAACGCTGGAAGAAAGTGGAGGGGCCATGTTTGCGCATGGGTACACTCGCACACGAAAGTCTAGGCCTATGGTTTTATTATTGAACTAACCTTTCGCTCGTGACTTCGTATATTGGTTATCGGTAGGTTATTGAAAAACCTCATACCATCAATTACACCGATAAATCGCCTAATGCGTAGCTTGACCATCAGCGTTCTTTTTACATGACGCGACCTATAGTAAACTATCATGATAAATTGACAAATCGCAAATGTGACGACATCAATGAAACTTGCAAATACCGTCAATAAAAGAACCATGACGCGCGGTACAATGAAATCAAATTTCAGTACATTTTTTTACTGCTAATGTTAGGGAGTATAGACAGAAAAAATAACGTTTTACTTTCATAGCTCCATAGTAAGGTAAATATACCCTGTGTCGTGGGTGCCACGGACACATACAAAGACAGAAACACGACCCGTGTGGCGCAATAGTTACCATGCCGGACTGCCAATCGGAGGGTTCCGGGTTCGATTCCTGGCGAAACAGAAATTTGAATATGAGTTTAAATTTGTGTTCTCGTTCTGGGTGATTGTGTTCTGTTTTTGTGTGTCCATGGTACCCACGACACATGGTATATAACCCTACTGTGGATTATGAGTGTGAAAACCTTATTTGTGTGAAATAGCGCGTCACATTTAGATATAATCGGCATACTTTTATTTTTTTACGAATAGAAAAGTGAAGATACAACTTTGATAATATTATTTTTCGTTTTTCAGAAATAGCAGCATTGAAAACATTGAAGATACATCTGCAATGGCTGTGTAAAGTACTGTGCCAAATCAAAACAGTGTATTGTGAAAGGACCTTTATTAAGTGGTTTTAAAGTCTATAATACATTAACAGGTGCAATGGTTGGAAGAAACAGGGATTTTGTAGGTTGCAATGGAGTGTTTGGAATACATAGGGTTGTATCTATGAGAGTATAGTGCATAAATGTCAAAAAATACTAATGACCTAAGAGGGGATTTTCGGATTTACTCGAGTGCGTCAGATTAAGGTATGGGGTGCACCTTACACCCCGTAGAGTACTGTCACAATTAAAAAAACCGTATATATAGGTACAGTACTTTTTTATTTTTTTATCTTACTTCCGGACGTCAAAATGATCAGATTAGAATATCCCGTTACCGGTAAACCATGAATTTATAAATATAAAAATAAAATAAAATTCAAACTCCCGAGATTGCCAAAATGCCGTTTTTTATTTCGCTGTTTTGTATACATCTCACATTCTAATTCATATTTAAATCATCAGATTACTTAAACATGACTTACCATGTATTTAAATTATTGTTACTATGGGTAATGAAAATGCCGTTTGTAACGTAGAAGGCGCTTATTGTCAGCTTCCACAAAAATCTACTTAACAGAGTCCAAATCACAATGCACAATCACTATAGTCCAATATCTTCGCTTGAGTCGTCGAAATAATTCTTTCTTGTCGCTTGGTAGAGATCGCTTCGGTTTCACTTCCGGAAATAAACTGCCCAGTCGCGGCTCGGCGCGTGCCTTTTAAACAGCTGCCCATGGTTCTCTAGAAATTTCCTGAACCACCAAATACAGTAGGCCCGTCCCGAACCTTCTTTTATGTTATTACACACTATGTACAGTCTTATGTACAGTCAAACAATAGCCGCGGCCCGCGATGTAAACAACCTATACATGTACGCTATATATAGGTACGTACTCGCCGCGGATCCCGAATTTGTTTACGCGTAGAAATCAATGTTTTTCTTATGACTGATTTTTCGAAAACTTTCTTCACTGTTTGATAGTAGACCTAATACCTGTTTATAAGTTTTTGGGGTTTTGCAGTACGACGCTTTGTTTTCAAGATATGGGTACTCAAAGTCGTAAAATTATAATAGTATTCATCGATATTTGTCATATTTCACCTGTACCTTACGTATAAAATTTTGGAAAGCCTATAGCCACTCTCCCCACTGGTGAAACGTAAAATATCATATAACCTTTTAATCTTCCTACCACCCAAACTTTAAGATGTATAAGGTCCTGATGACGCTCGAGTGAATCCACAATTAGCCTCGTGGGCTTCCCTACTAAGTGTATTATATTGCATTTTGTATGTTTTGGGTTACATTGTATGGTCAATTTTTATATAGATTGTTAGGTATAAACATGTGGTATGCTGGTATTGGTTAAATGATCTAAAGTTTTGCTATGAGAAGCTTGCTTGAGGCAGTTGATAATAATCAAGATTGTGTACTCTGAATGTAATATAACAGGTTATTTGTTCGAAATATCAGTAAGCTGTATAATCGTGTTAATGTGAAGTTAAACTTTATTCAATCAAAAACTGGGTTGTTATGTTATAAAGGTTGTATTATTATTGTATTGTTTATTTTATTCTTTCTGTTATTTCACTTTGCATCTATTTGGATTGCTATTTAAGGCTTAAGTAGAATTATAATGACTGTAAAAAAAGCAAGACATTCTATAATTATTTCGATATTGACTGAATTTATAACCAACAACACTTACATTTTTAGATAAGTACAATTTCCATGGATAACTTTTGTGGGACATGTTGTAATATTTAATGTTTCGCGTTTAAAATGATTATTATATTATTTTTAACGGATTTGTATTATTATGATTCAATGTTGTTATAGGGAAGAACTAAAGTTTTCTGGAGAGACTGGAAACCTTTAAAATGTAGTATTAAAACATTCCATATCTTTTAATTATTCAATTTTACAGACACAGTTTATACTGTATATGAATTGTTATTATATGCTTAAACAATAATAAAATATAAATCAATTTCATTTAAAATTATGTAATATAAAAATAAACAATTTAATGTTAATAAATACTTTTATTTCGTAATATTTCGAACGCCAAAATCATACATTTTTATTACATACACTTTAGATTATATGGAATTTACTTAAACATGTAATTTTACAAATAAATATAAATTACTGACACCCATTGAGGAATATACCGAACTAATATACCTAATGATTTTGTTTTTTCTATCTGCGAATCCTATCATAATAATATATCGACAATAATAGCGTGTAGCACACAATTTGTTAATCTTGTTTGTCTTGACTGCTTGAAAATTGATTGCTTTTAGACTTTTACAACAGTGGTGAAGGAAGAAATTTTTCTCTCGTCTCGGTGACAGATTTTAGTTTTGTAAATTAACGACATCTATTGACGAATTTAAGTATTACTGATCAAGTTGTTTTTCAATCTGCGGATCCTGCCCTCTATCGACGATAGCATGTAGTACATTATTTTTAAATCTTGCTTGTCCTGACTGTCCCGGAAATCCATCGCACTCATAGCAGTAGTTAAAGATGGGATTTTATCTGGATGAAGTTTTCTAGTTAATTCTCTAGTCTGACAATAGACGTCCCTTTTCTCACTAGGTTTCATCGTACAAGCATCAGCAAGCTCAAAGTTTCTTGAAGATGTGCTGTGTAGCTCTCCGTTTGGTGTTTCACCTGGCATTCGATTTCTCATTACTAGAATACAAAACTAAATATTGGTTTTAAGTTTTATATCAATGTTTAATACAGAAGTAAGATAAGTGATGGAACTTTCGTGGTATGACCATTGCGTCCCTGCGTAGGTTTGGAGTAGCACCTGATCGTAAGAGGCGACTAACAGGGGGCTTTCGGGGTTGTGGGCGGTGGGAGTGGGAGCTTGACCCGTCCAGCCAGCAGCCCCGGGAGGGACGGCGGTGTGTGCGTGGCCGCATGCCGCCGTGAACACCTGAAGGTGCAGGAGAGCACATCTGCCCGTTGCGTCTGCCGAAGAAGGGCCCGTTCTAGGGCGCCGCGCGTGGAGGTCACCGGTGCTTTCCACTGGAGATCACGGAGTCCTCCCCAAGCGCAGAGGCAGGCCACCGAGGGAGTTTTTGTGCGGTACAAATCCCACATAACCCGGTATCCTCTCCCAAGGTGCATTTGAAGGTTTCCCCCCGATATCAAAACAAAAAGTCTGGAGTAGCAGCGCAATTCATATGACCTCACGCAAGACTCAGGATTTATAACCACGTGGCCTGCGTTAACTATTTAAAAAAAGTGTTTTACTTGGCTCCAAAACATTATTGGAAAAAATCTGGTAACCTAGTTTAACGCCTACCTCTGGCTTTCATCAGTGACAACTGAGTAGGTCCGACGGGTTGCACGACTTTGGTCAAATCTGATATTCTTCAAATCGGCAATGGGGCAAATTTGATATTGGTCAAAGCGTAGTTCGTCAAGTCGTCGGTTGGTTTGCCAAATACGCGGTCAAGTCCATGTACAGTTAATGCAAACATACATTTTGAATTCTTATAACTTACTTGTATGGACTTTTTTTCATAATAATTTTATTGAGCAATAACAAAAAAGGATTTTAAGGGACATTATCGTGCTGTATACATAAACGCCATCGTATCACCAACGCAGTCGAGGCTTTGCATCGAAAGAAAGAAAAAATAAGTACAAGAAAAAAGTTCGTAAGTATTTTTCATATGGGTTTCCGTGCTTTGAAAGGTACGTTATACCGTCGGTCCCGGTTATCGATAGATAACGGTCGTTAAACCTAGTCGGAGATCTTATGGGCGGTTTGAAAACATCCAATAGCGGGTTGTCCACTAACCCGAATCTCCACCAATCCGTATTGGAGCAGCGTGGTGGAGTAATCTCCAGGCCGCCCTAACTATGGAAAGACCCGTGCCCAGCAGTGGGTTGAAATGACGTGAAAAGGGTTGCAGCCAACTTTCATTTTTATAACTAATTGTACTTAAAATACTTGACCAATAGCGTATTTGGCAAATTTCATAGTTTGACCAACCGACGACTTGAACTACAGCTTTGACCAATATCAAATTTGCCCAATTGCCGATTTGACGAATTTCAGATTTGATCATTGCCGTGCAACCCGGACTGACGGAGTTTTGGCGAGAAGTCGAAAAAGACATGTTATGCTCTTGTTTTATTTTCATTTTCTTGGTGTATTTTTGAGTTATATCGGATAAAGTTGGTGGCATTTTGTTTGATATAGGTTAATTACAGTGCACGAGTGTTTGTGAAATAGAATAACAGTGCTAAAATATGTTTTTTCTGCTTGCCTCCAAAATTCCATCGGACACGTTCTAGTAAAGTAGCCATCGCTTTACTTGCATGTTGGACTGAATAGACTGACTGATTACTGACGACTTACTTACTGATTTTGTTATTACTTCGTTCAGTTTCATTGAAACTGGCAAAAAATTGATGCAAAAATTATACTTGACGCTGGCAGTATGCACAGAGTTTGCGATGCCATAATTGAAAAAAAAATAATTCCCGGACTGACGACACATCGTTCCCTCCGAAGAACGAAAACGCGCATGAACTTTTTAACTAGCAGTCACCCATCTCATCCGATACCACCACAAGCACTACTGCGCTGTTATGTGGGCTTCTATATCATCGATATCGCGAAGTTAATGCTGTTGAAAAATCAAAAATGGAATTTAAATCTCCTACAATACATACAGTTATCCTTGACTTTGTCCAACTGCTTAGTCAGGATATTACTGTAGTATCGGCACGATGTCTTTAAATATGCCTTAATGTACTCTTCTACGGTATCTGGAAGACAAATGACACTCTTATTGCCAATAACGTTATAAGTCAATAAAAAGAATAAGCAGTTCATGTCTCTACAGAGAAATGTCCACCTGGACCTTATCCGAGTCCCTGTAGCTTCAGGATTAAGAGTAGAGCTACGGTATCCCCTGCCTGATCGTAAGAGGCGACTAAAAGGGGGCTTTCGGGGTTGTGGGCGGTGAGTGTGGGAGCTCGATCCGTCCAGTCAGCGGCCCCGGGAAGGACGGCGGTGTGTGCGTGGCCGCATGTCGCCGTAAGCATCAGAGGGTGCAGGAGAGCACATCTGCTCTCTCGAGGATGGGCCCGTTTTGGGGCGCCGCGCGTGGAGGACACTGGTGCTTTCCACTGGAGATCCCGGAGTCCTCCCCAAGCGCAGAGATAGGCCACCGAGGGGGTTTTAGTGCGGTAACAAATCCCACATAACCCGGTAACACCTCTCCCAAAGTGCCGGGTAACTTTTAAAGGTTTCCCCCCCGATATCAAAAAAGGGCCTACTATCCGATAACGATAACTGCACATACAAAATGTAAAATTTTCAAGACGGGTACCAACTTAGCCGCTTTAACATAAGTAAAAACATTTTCATCATTTATTGCTTTTTATTAAGAATTAAAATAGTGTGCGATATTTTATCATTATAAAGGAAATAAGGCATAACATGGGGTTGTGTAGATAGATGTCCGACATCAAAATCATCATTTTTGTCAGATGCAAATGGTAATCTGAATGGTCGCTAGAATGTGACTATTTACCTGATTCTTTTGGCCCAAGTGTCGCCACGCAGCAACGTGGACAGATTTGTAATACTTCGAACACCGCTTGTGTAGAACGAGTGCAGGAACCTCAAATAATATTTTTAAATATTGATATGTCAAAATTGTGATTTATTATCATTTTTTTTGACACTTTACACAACACCATCTGATTCCAAACTAAGTAGAGCTTGTACTATGGTAATCAGAAAGCTGATAAACATACTTATACAATTCTAAATATATACTTAAATAGATAAATTAACGCCCAGACACAGATATAGTCATGTTCATCACACAAATATTTGTCCTGGGTGGGATACGAACCCACGACTTCAAGCTTCGCAGTCGGCTCATCACCCACTACGCCACGGAGGCTGTCTAACGTAGTAGCTGCCAAGAAACCTAACCTAACATAGAATAGAATAGAACCCAAGTATCTGCGCAAAACCGAAAGTCTTTCTAAGCCCTTTTTAAACATTCGTAAAACAAAACGAGCGTAATAAAATACACTGGTCTGAAACCTCTCTTCGACATTTTCTACTCAACATTTCTGTTGGGCTGCGATGGCTGAGCGGTAAAGACTGCTGTCTCCAACATGGAGATACCGAGTTCAAATGGAGAAGAGAGAAACGGCTGGAGTTTTTTTCCGCCCGCTTTTTTCTCCTAGCCCATATAAGCCTTAGCGCAGCCAAAGCGGATGACGGTCAGCTGATGACCGTAGAACAATGACAAACATCAAGTGTATATTATTACCCAGGATGTTAATAAACTATTTCATTTCATTTCATTATTTCATTTCAAATCCTCGGCGCGCACCTCTGACAAAGAAAGTAAAGTGCGTGTTTATCGCTGCTCCGCGGTGATGGAAAATATTGTGATATTTAATTACGATGTTTTCCATTACCGTGCATGCCTGAGAGAAACTCAAAATTTCTCTAGGCAATATGTCCACAACCGGCTGTTGGCTAGTGTGGTGGACAATCAGGTGCGGTCCCAGGGGGGTCACAGGGTATATGACCCCCCCAAAATCAAGCCAAGCCAATTTGGGACATCTTTCCCCCAAATCTCTTAGTAACCCCCCCTCCATAAATTCCTGGTGACCCACCCCCAAAATTGAAGACTGCGTTCGCGCCTGTGGACAATGGCCTTAATCCCTGTCACTCGTTAGAGGAGATCTGTGCCCCAGACAGAGTACGTCATAAAAAGGTACAAAAAATATGTTGATTATTGGAATACTAATAAGTATTGTAAATTTATCCCAAATTTTCATATTTGTTTGTTAGATTTACCTACCTTTCTTTTCGTACTTAATGTAACTTGCAGCAGCAGTGCACGCATGCATTAAAAGACTGCATGCTTCGAGTTGTTGCTTTTTCTCTAGGCAATATGTCCACAACCGGCTGTTGGCTAGTGTGGTGGACAATCAGGTGCGGTCCCAGGGGGGTCACAGGGTATATGACCCCCCCAAAATCAAGCCAAGCCAATTTGGGACATCTTTCCCCCAAATCTCTTAGTAACCCCCCCTCCATAAATTCCTGGTGACCCACCCCCAAAATTGAAGACTGCGTTCGCGCCTGTGGACAATGGCCTTAATCCCTGTCACTCGTTAGAGGAGATCTGTGCCCCAGACAGAGTACGTCATAAAAAGGTACAAAAAATATGTTGATTATTGGAATACTAATAAGTATTGTAAATTTATCCCAAATTTTCATATTTGTTTGTTAGATTTACCTACCTTTCTTTTCGTAATGTAACTTGCAGCAGCAGTGCACGCATGCATTAAAAGACTGCATGCTTCGAGTTGTTGCTTTTTCGTTTTCTGGAAACATTTTAATTTTAAATTACCTACTACGTATATAACAACTCCATTGAGCGTTTGGTCGTCCAAGGTAGAGTGGAGGGGAACAGACCTCGTGGTAGGTCACCAATGAGGTGGACCGATCAAATTAAGTCTGTAGTAGGAGATACAGTTAACGAGTGCTTCAGATTAACATCCAACAGAGCCAAATGGAGGGAAATTGTACGGCGAATAACACCAGCGTTCCAACAGAAATCATCGTGACCACGACCGCTCTGTCAAGAGCGAAACGACGAAGAAGAAGAATATGCCACAGAATACATGATACTGCAGGTACATACTACAAAAAAATAATCTAATAATATCGATAAGAGGCGAGCTTGTTTAGAGTTGTGTTGTTGGTGTTCATTGATTTTAAGCTACTAAGTGCCATGCGCCCATATTACTTCTTAGCAGCTGTGTATTCGGAAGATTTGATAGCATATTTGAGGTAGGTAGACACTTTTTATGCCGATACTAAATAAAAGTCTTCAAAAATAAATAGCGATAGGGCCAACCTATTATCATAAAAATCGGTCGAACAGCTTTGGACGAATACGAACGACCACAGAAAATGTGAATACAATTTTTTTATCATAGGTTTTTACCGGAATTTGTGTTTGGCTGTACAAAAAAATTAGCTAGAACTAATTTTGATTACATAGGTATATTTGTTATATCTATCACTAGCTGACCCCACAAACTCCGTATCGTCTTTGAATGATTGTGGTGGACTACCCTTATTAATAAGCGGTTTGAAAAATAGATTAGGTAAGACCGGTTCTTAGACCTACGGAATCTATATAATATAAAAAAATGTCACAGTGTTTTTTACCACATTTCCCCGAAAGGGCTAAACCGATTTTGATGAAATTTTGAATTCACACTTGGTAGGTCTGAGAATAGGTTGTTATCTATTTTTCATCCCCCTAAGTGATAAGGGTGGCCAACCCCAAAAACTGATTTTTAATTTTTCGGACAGATTTTTTAAATGAAAAAATACAAACAGCGCTAAATTTTCTATCTTCCACCATCATGCGCTATTTTTAATTGCCATATTAGTAGGCGGTACGGAGTTCACGGGATCAGCTAGTAAACATTTAAAATTTCATAAAAATCAATCAAGCCGTTTCGTAGGAGTATGGCAAATAAGTAATACTGTGACACGAGATTTTTATATATACGCTACACGCTTTAAATATACGCTATACGCTAGGCGCTACACGACGCCGCGGAACCTTCGTGTTACCTAGTCATAGTACAATATTTGTGTATAGTATCTATTGTTTTATTTGATTTAGTTTTGTATTGGTTTATTGTGTTTTTATTTCTATTATGTATTAGTTTATAATTTTAATTCTATTTGTGTACTAATTTATATGGGCCTACGTCGCCTGAATTAAATAAAAAAATATATATAGATAGATAGTAGTAGAATATGCCCTTACTTTTATGTGCAATATAACCGCACGCTTGCGAGTGGGTTGGTGTTTGAGATCGTGCACCCTGTTTGATCATGGATTTCGTTGTTTCGTACAACGCTTTATATGCTGAAAATACCAAATTGAAATAGGTGTTTACTTAGTGAAGGGTTACGAGTACACTGTTTGACTACTTGTTAATGTTAATGAGGCATTAAATTTGAATTTCAGTGTAGGCAGCGATCATTAGCGTTAGTATTGTATTACGAATGTTAAGACGCCTACACCACCCTACACCACACGATATTTTTATTCTACCACCTATGAATAAAATAATAATATACATATTAGCAAATTGATTTACAAAAAATAAGAAGAGTCGGACTCGCGCATCGAGGGTTCCGTAAAACGGTTTACGATTTATGACGTATTAAAAAAACTACTTACTAGATCTCGTTCAAATCAATTATCGGTGCAAGTTACATGGAAATGTACATCAAATACTTTTCTTTAGTTTTATCATTTTCTTATTTTAGACATTTTACCACTTTGGAAGTGTCTATCGCGCAAACTATTGAGTTTAGAATAAAATGATATTTAGAAACCTCAATATTATTTTTTAAGATCTATCCATAAATAACCGATAGATACACGTATGGGTTTTATTAAAACAATTTTTAGTGTTTCAGTTCTAAGTATGGGGAACCCCCAAAATTTATTGATTTTTTTCTATTTTTGTGTGAAAATTTTAATAAGGTTCACAGAATGCATCTACTTACCAAGTTTCAACAGTATAGTTCTTATAGTTTCGGAAAAAAGTGGCTGTGACATACGGACGGACAGACAGACATGAAGAATCTATAAGGGTTCCGTTTTTTGCCATTTGGCTACGGAACCCTAAAAAGCAGACTTCACACTAGGTAAATTTTTAGAAGCTCATAAAAATGCATCATATGAAAAAAAATTGTGTATGCACATCCATGTACTATACTAAAAGTATAAATAACCAGAATATGAACAAATATAGAACCCCACTTTTTTTTTGGTTGTCTGCTTGACGTGAAATGCCCCAGCAGTTACGCATTAAGAATAAGAATAGCAAGTTTTCTCAGGCTGGCTAGTTCAGCCAAGAGAAGAAATATTCGCATGTGTTTGATATTAAAAAGGGTTGTAAAAACGGGGGTTAGCCATAAAGTTTTTTTTTGGCTTGATGCTGGTCTAAGAAAACTTGCTATTCTTATTCTTAATTTGTAACTGCTATATTATTATGTCATTCACAGGTGGCAGAATAAAATAGAATATCGTTCGATCAGGGATGTATCACCATTGCCCACATTTTTGTTGTGCTACGTATTGCGTTTTAGTAAAAAGGTGCGATTTCCGGCTAAACCTTTTTTATATAAATAAACCGAACAAAAAGGCAGATGGGCTGCGTGGTTTTAAGCGGTCACCGTCGCCTATGGACACAGACAACCCCAGGGGAGCCCGAGCATTGCCGACTTTGAAGGAGAACTTTTTTACAACTTTCGTGAAGAACCCCATATCATCCAATCCCAACCCACTGTCCCAAAATCAACCAATGTCCAGTGAACCCAATGGAATGCCTTAGCAGGAAGGTTGTCCCATAACTTACACGTCCGTGGTACCTAAAAAGGAGCGAGCAAAGCGGACTGTGGAGGACCGCCACAAGTCTAGATGATGTCGTTGGAACTTTACATGAAACAACTATTCATTGTCTTTTAGCAGCAACTGCGTACGATTTCAACTCTCAGATTTGTTTAAGGTCGTTTATAGATGTCCATGGTCTGCAGCAACTACTTAACACAACGTGGCTTGCTACTTTATCAATGTAATAGAAATTAATCTAAGATAAATCGTTCTTCAATGTAGATATTAATATACCTCGAGGAGTAAGCACTTCTCCAATGAGTTCTCTAGTATGCTGTTGATCTTCATTTCTCCGTGACGTTCCTTGAGACGTTGCAGCTCTCATATCATGTTTAGATGAAGCTGTTTTTAAAGGAGGATATGATATTTAACACAATAAAAACATATTAATAGTTAATTTTTTTTCACGTTTACCTTGAGACGAAATTTGTTGTTCTTGCTCTTGATTAGAAACTCCAGTATGTGACGTCATTAAAACAGCAGTATCAGAGTTTGGGTTATCCTGCTTTGCTGAATTAATCTCTGAAAAATATGTATGTACCCATTTGATTAAGAATTTGTTGTAGGTGTGGTAGAACATGGGTAGAACTTTAGGGTAGAACTGTAGCTTCGGGATTAAGAATGGAACCACGCTATCCGCTGCCTAATCGTAAGAGGTGACTAAAAGGGGGCTTCTAGGGTTGCTGACAGTGAAAGTGGGAGCTCGATCAGTCCAGGCTCCAGCCAGCGGTCCAGGGAAGGATGGCGGTGTGTGCGTGGCTGCGTGCTGCCGTAAGCATCAGAAGGTTTAGGAGAGCACATCTGCTCTAGCTGCATAAGACCTGTAAAACTTAGACTTTCTTGAGGTTGTCTGTAAATATTCATGGGCTGTAGCAACCACTTCACACAACGTGGCCTTCTTGTTTGTCTGCTACTCCATCAATTTAATTTAAAAAAATCTAACATAAATAGTCCATTATATACCTCGTGGAGTGATCACTACTCCAATGAGTTCTCTGGTGTGCTGTTGATCTTGATTACTCTGTATCGTTCCCGGAGACGTTGCAGCTCTTACATCTTGTATAGCTGAAGCTGTTTTGATAAGATATTTAGCACAATAAGTTTTTTTTAATAAATAATTTATTAGTTCATTCGTTCATTCATTTATTTTTTTCACGTTTACCTTGACACGAAATTTGTTGTTCTTGCTTTTCACTAGAAATCCCGATGTGTGACGTCACTAAACCGTCAGTATCAGAATTCAGGTTGTGTTGATTTGCTGAATTAATCTCTGAAAAATATTTAGGTATTTGATTTAGTCGGAACAGCGATAGCCGAGTGATAAAGACATCGGTCTCCGAGTCGGGGGTCCACTCCTGAGTTAAAACCTCGGCGCTTAACTCTAACGCCTCACACTTATACCCCCACAGTAGTATATCATTATCGTGGGCAATGACCGTACCTATATACCTATTTTAAAAATACGTAGACATGTCACCAGTGTGCTTAAAGCATCAAGGTATGACAGGTATGACACCCGTCAGAGGAGTGGCCTTTGCGGACCCCTCGTCCCAACGTACATGCACAATGTGCCTTCTAGTTACACAACTAGTGTGTCTCTGTGTGTCGGTGTCAGTGTTGACGGTGCATAGAAAATGACGTTGTTAATTGAAATTGACATATTTAGAAATGTATGCGTCTGTAGCGATGAAAGAATATTTGGGAATGTGTGACAAAATTAAAATGTGTGCGTTCTTTCCCCGCACCAGATTTGGCACAAAAATTATGTATCGAAGCGAAGCGCTATGCCGTCTCTCCTGAAGGGTGAGTCAGTAACTTTGATGCTCTAAGCCAGTATGATACTTTCGTTTGTATATTGTCGCTCGAATAAATAAATATGGCAGTTACTGTCAACGAGAGCCCTGACGCGTTTTTAAGGCAAAATTTGCTTGCCTGCGCGATTTCCAACGGCCATTTTCTGAGCGGCTATAACACATCTTCCCTTTGAATATCTTTGTTCGTGGGCATAATTATCGCTGTTCCACGGTGAAGGAAAATGATGTATTATTAAATTCACTAATATGTTTTCCATTACCCTGCATACCTGGGAGTTAGACAAAAAAATCCCGAAGGCATGGTGTCCACAAAAAACCGATGAGACTGAACGTCTCGAGAGATCGAGAAACTTGCTTTGAAAGAAAATTGCTTCTGGTAAAAATGGACGCAGAGATGGAACTACCCGGAAGAAAGATAAAGTCTACATATTTCCTACAATGTAAAATAATTTTAGTTAGGTATTTATCTAGTACCTTGACACGAAATCTTCTGTTGTTTTTGCTGTTCACTAGAAAATCCAGTCTGTGACGACATTAAGTTTGGGGAATCTTGCTTTGATGAAATTATCTCTGAAAAATATTTAAGTAACATATTTCTCTTTTATACTTTTATTTTTGTAAGATTTGCATACCTCAAGAAGGTAAATATGGCGAACTAAAAATATATTTACAAATTTTGTAAACACCCATATTTGTGCAAATAAAAGTTTTTGTCTTTGTCAGATACCGGGATGATGCACAACAGTGGGTCTCTACCATTACTTGTTCTATTAGCGTGATATTGTCTTCACATACCTACAGGTGAGGGCGTTTCCTGTGATTCTTCTTTATGAGACATTTCTGCGTTTGACTTTATTAAAATCCCAGTATTCGGTGTATTTTCTTTTGCTGCAATGTCTAAAACAATAAATGTTAAGAAATATATTCTGTAAGATCCATATTACAAAATTTTATATATAATCTTGTCAAAAATTACCTTGGGGCAAAGATTTGGCTTTGGAGTGTTGTTGAAGACACATTCCGTTGTGAGTAACGATAACCTCAGAATGCCGGGTAGAGCTTTGTTTGGCGTAGTTATTTTCTAAAATATAGTCAATATTATAATGAACCACGGACTTGAGGAGAAATTTAGATAATTTTAAGGGATTTGTATACTTGGTATTATTAGTATAGGATTTGTATATCACCCTTTGTTTCGCCCTAAAACGGAGCATCATCAGGGTTATTGACTCAACGACGGTTACTCGCAAACCTGATGATGCTGTTTTGGGGCGAAACACGTGTTGGTGGTAGTACGTACTCGTATGTTGTTATATATTTTTTATTATTGCATGTGCATGTATCCTATGTTAGGTGCTATTGCATGAAAAAGTATACACCATCATACGTTCTGATTGCGGATTGTTGTAAATTAGTTTTTACCTAAGGGCTGATTTACATTAATACAATGGCTGGATCCAGCGTCGATGCATCAGCGCTGTATCGGCATTGCTACTTGGATTCAATCCAAACATATTGCCTCTTACTTTGTTAGAGTGACAACACGTTTGCAGCAAAAATGAGTATTCCGCGTCTTGGAAAGCGCAGGCAAATAAAATACTGTCAAAAAATCTTTGTATCATACTGCTTCATGCAAAAAAAAATCTAAATGTATGACTTCACGATGCAAATGAACTGTTTGAGAAAGAATGTTTAAAGGAAAGGCTAATTTCAGAAAATAGATAGGTAAGTGATAGGCAGAGTTCTTCAAAAAATGTCAAAACAGACCTGTTCTGATTTCGACTATTTTGGCAAACTTGACAAACAGAAGTGTGATCACTATACGAGTACACAGCGGAGCGGAGCCTGGCCCGTTGCGTTTACATTTACACGGTTCTAGTGACACTGGCGTGTGGTGCGCGGCGTGCGGCGGGGAGGTCACGGGATTGAAAAATAGGAACGATTCTATTCCGATCCAGCACTGGACACTGGACGCTGTACTGGATTGAAACATGTTCAAAACCAAATCGAACAACAATGGAGTTCCGCACTGTAACGCCTGATTCTATTAATTATACAATGTTTTCCTTCACCGTATATGCCTGAAAGATGTTTTTTGCTCGAAGGCATGATGTCCACCAATCCACATTTCGCCAGCGTCGTAGCCTACATCCTTCTCAGTTACGAGAGGAATCTGTGTTCAGCAGTGGCACATAAAAACGATGGTACATTATTATAAAATATTTGATGTAAGAATTTTTGTACAAATACCTTGGGACGACGATTTGACCTTAGAGAGCTGTAGAGTTGCTGTTACAGGATGTGACTTCACAATGTTTTGTTTGACTGGATTAGTTTCTAAAATTTACACAGATTTTTATCCAGTTGTCTAAGTTTGTACCTAAGACTCGAGAACAGACCGACGTCCAGACCACACTAGCTACCTTTAGCATCGGCGATCGACGATTTGCGTGTGCATCGATGCTGCATCGCGTTTTGGCACTTGGACACGTAGGTATTTGCGGTAATGAAGTCGCTGACAGGCTGGCCAAAAAATGTGCTGCGATGCCTTTCATTGGCCCTGAACCAACGGTGGAAATTGCAAAAACCGCTTCTCGAACCATGCTTCATGTCTGGTCCACGAACCAGGGCAAGGGCCTATGTGTGTCCGCTTCAGGCATGACCCACGCGCTGGCTGGCTACTCAAGCAAATACTCAAAGCAAGTGATTAATCTAGAACGCAACGAGGTACGTCTACTTGTAAGGATTCTTACTGGTCACTGCAAGCTAAACGAGCACATGTTCAAACTAAACCTAAGTTCCACTGCTATGCAGTAGATGCTGCAGATTATGCAATGGGGAAGAGGAATCCGGTCTACACATCCTCTGCGACTGTGTCGCACTCACTTATAGTAGAAGTCGGATACTGGGCGGCAGCCTAGTCACATCGGAAGATGTCAAACTTCTGGATCCCAAGCGCATCGTACGGTTACTAACAACCATCGGCGTAGGGAATCAGATATATGTATACACGGGGCCAGGCTACAATAGATCATTTACTGGTCGCAGTGTTCTTAGGGTTGTACTCTTCCCCACAAACCCAAATAATAACAATAATTTATCTGTATGCTGAATCGCTGCGTTTATCTAGTAAACCGCCAATCGCCGATGCTAAAGGCTAAAGTTGTGGCTTGGCCGTAATAGAAATATACTAACCGGTATCTGGGCATGAAGGTAATCTTTGGACGGCGGCATCTATTAGATGTCTGTGTATTATACATTGTGGCTGGTGATATACAAATATACACTCTGTAAGGAAGTTTATTTATTAATATTTATTTTACTTTAATTACATCGGCACAAAACCAATAACATATTAATTAAAGACAGAACTTTCAAACTTCGCGCTCAGAGAACTTTTAGCAAACTGACAATATATCGCGCCATTCATTCGCAAACAGATCACAGTCTGGGTATGCATCCAGGAGAGCGTCAAGAGCGGCTAGACTTCGGGGAATAGGGGAGAAAGCGCGCGCGACTGTGCGTGCTGGTGGCACTATAAATATTTTTGGTCTCGGCACGCACGCATAGGGCTATATTTCACCAAGACACCATGGCAGCGCAATCAGTCGCCGCTACCAAAATAATGTATAAGGCTCTATAGAGAGTTAATCATTTGATGTCTGTTTGGTTGCGCAACCAATTTTGACCAGCTCGGACGACGGTACAGAATGTTGCAGGTCGCACAACCACGCTGGTCGCGCCACCACTAATTACTATAGCGCTGTATGGTGCCTCACTCATTCGGCCGCCAGCTGCCACTTAGTTGGGTATTCAAGGTCCATTTTGATACTGTAGTGTACTGCAGTGTGGCGTTATGATTTGGTTGTGTCTGTATGGTGTCTAGTTTGGTAGCTTACGGACACCATGGTGCCGCGACTCGTTTCGCCTCCATGGTGTCCCGGTGAAATACAGCACATAGGGTACTTATACGACAAAAGAAACTTGCATAGCTCATCACTGAGATCGATAGCGTCAATCCTTCCATGGAACAGGCGGTGGATATCTGATGGTATTTTCGTCTCACTTCCAGTGAGTTAAAATTTAAGGTCCTTAAGAGAAATCCGGAAGGATACATAAAATGATAATATCCATAAGTACGTTTTTAATTATATTTTACGTAGGCATCAATGAATCGAAGATTTCCGTTGTTTTATTTGAGATACAATTTAAACAGGAGTAGGTATATTGACCATCCATCTCCATAAAATGAACTCGAAAAATGATTTAAAAAATTTCGTTTTCAATATATGAAAACCAACCATGAGAAGCTGCTTTTACACCGCCAATATTTTTATTATTACAACATGATATTGGATCGGGTAAAATACATCTGGTAGTGAGAACGCTCGTTGACTTCTGTTCTATTACTGGAAGAGGCGAAGGATCAAAACCTAAAACAAAGAAGAAATTGTCCAATCAAATCAGTAAGTATTAGGTAGGTACCTACATAACATAATATGTTTAGAGCATTTCCTTTAATTTGTCCTTTTGATAACTCTCCAATCAAAATCAAAGTAAGGCCAGACTTCGATGAGTTGCAATCATTTTCGAAATGCTTTCTTTAAGTATGTATTACATCACATTGCTTTATTAGAGAAGTAGGGAAGGAGGGAAGGTTGACAACCCCTGTGGCGCAATGGTTACCATGCCGGACTGCCGATCGGACGGTCCCGGGTTCAATTTCTGGCGAAGCGAGAATTTAAATGATAAATTTAAACCGACAAACAGAACTCGGTCTGGGTGTTAGTGTTTCTGTTATTGTGTTTATCCATGGCACCCACGACACAGGGCATATCTACCTTACTGTGGGGCTATGAGTGTGAAACTTTTACTAATGGTAGAATTATGTGTAATTTTTAATAGGCAGAAGAACATTTAGATGCCTGGAGCTTACTCCACCACGCTGTTCCAATGCGGGTTTTCAAACCGCCCATAAGCCCATAATAAACCGCCGACAAGGCTTAACAACTGTTATCTTTCGAAAACAACCGGGACCGACGGCTTAACGTGCCCCTCCGAAGCACAGAAACACGCATGAATTTTTTTCACAGACCGCGCCCGTTTGGCTTAGTTGCATAGATCGTTTGTGTTCACCATCGTGCTAACCATCGGGCCATGCGCGCTTCCTTCAATCCTGTCATTAAAATAAAAAGCTCAATTCCTTACATATTTTTGTGTTAGCAAATGTTCAAAATGATGTAGAAAATATTCCTACCTATTTCGACTTTTAGAGAGCGATTCAATGTTAATCGTTATAACGCAATTACTTTCTTTATCTCGATCCAATTTTAGGATGATACCGAATTTGGACCCATTCTTTGTGCTACTGCTTTTCACTGAAGCAGAAATTATTCATGCATTACTAATGGTGGCACTTCGCTTGGCTTTTCGTGTTTGCGTATTTCCCTTTATTCGACAAATATTTGACAACTACGCAAATACACGGCAAAACGATTATTCATTCATGGAGCCAAATAGCGATGAGCGCAAATATTTTCTATTTAGAAAATAAACATGAACATGTTCAAAAATAATTTGCACAGTTCCGTTTTCCTTATTGTCATTTATCGCCCATCATTTATTTTTTCAATTATCACTGATACAGTCAAGCCACACTAACTACTTTTAGCATCGTTGATCGGCGCTTTACGCGGCTTTTAGACTACGCTATAATAGCATATAGTATATAGCTCATAGCACAACAATACCGCGCACCATACATTGTTATGGACACGTTCACACTGTACTGTACTATATATTATTGGCTTACAATACGCTATAAATTGGTGCGATGCGCTAAGTTCATGCTGTGCTTTATAAAAATTGTCTTCAAATGTCGCATAAATTATTTTCAAAGATTTAAAACTCTTCAAAGATCGCGGTCAACTGATACGGGCTACTCACACGCCGCAGGGGCAATCTCGGTCAGTGCGATGTCGGGAGTTGCTCTACACACTTGCCTGCCGTGCAGTATTGGAGAGTAATTTGATCTACGCGGACGTGTTTGGAATTGTACCAGTTTTATCAAAAAATCAAAATATTGACTTTGTCGTAATTATTTTTGTAGAGCTACCACAAAAAGGAGATACTGGGTGAAAAATTAATTACAGAAAACATAATATACCGATTCACATGCGTGTAGTCCGGGTGGCGGTTACCAACCAACTGACTAAGAAATTGCTCCTATTGCACAAGTGGCAACGGCAATCTAGAGAGCAAGGGTGGACACGCGCTGCCTACATAGGACACGATTAAAGTGGCAGTAGGCATGATGACACTATTAAAGAATCAGAAAATAAATGGTTTTACAGAAAAATATATGCTAAAAGGGTTCTAAAAAATGATCCTGTTTTAATATAAACATTAAGATTAATCAGATTTTCAATAAAATAAAAGTAACAAATACTGCAATCGGCCATGTTATCTGAAACGCCAATCAGAGCGAATGACGTCACGTCTCAGTATATATCATCGTGTTGCTTGAAGTTTGACGTACACTCGCATTACACACAATGCAATGATTACTAAGGTGTGACGAGCAAGCCGACGACATGACACCTATGAGCGTTTTCGCGCTTAGTTCAAATTACATTTGCGTTAGTTTATTGCTGAAATATTTTTTTTCGAAAATAGGAGACGTGTAAGTACCTATAATAAGTAAAGATATTTAAAAATCTGTCATCACGCCTATTCAGGGTCATCCCCACCTTTATACTCTAGATCGCCCCTGCGGCAGGTGTGTGAGTAGCCGGCTTGAGCTTGCTATGTACTATAAATGCTTGGGATAATATTGCGTAATATGAATGCCATGCTATATAGTATTAGGCCCTTCTTTGCTATACTATATACCACTACTATATATAGCGTAGTCTAAAATCAGCTTTTGTCGCTAAACGCGCGATTCTGATGTCGCGTTCAAGTGCCAAAACGGAATGCAGCATCACGCAAATCGCCGATTGCTGACGCTAAGGGCCTCTTTCACCACCTTCAAATAAAGTGACAAGTACGCTAATTGTCGGTTAAAGTCACCCGTAACTTCAATTTGAATTTCACGATGTTCAAGTAGCACTAATCATATGATAAAATGACCCGTACTCATAGCTTTTACTTGCCAATTAACTTTACTTGGGACGTAACTAATCAACACTTGGAGATGGTGAACGAGGCCCTAAGAGTAGCTTGTGTGGCTTTGCCGAAACACAAACACAAAAGCCATGTTAAATGCCCCCAGAAAAATTGGAGATAAAAACAAAGAAGACAAGTAAAAGATGTGAATTCACCTGAATCCCGAACGATTGGCGAGGCTTGTATAAGAGTTTCTTTCATTTCCTTGACTACATTATCTGAAAATAAGAACTCTGGTCTGACATTTCATTAAACTTTCTCATAACGATGTCGTTCTCGACCAATATTGAGTGATCTTTGCAGCGAAACTCTTCGTAGAGTTTAGTGTCGTGTCGTACATCATCAAGATTGAGCGTAGAGCGAGCCACAGTGGTGTCGCGGAAGAGAAAAGGCGAAAATAGGTATCATTGGCTGTTAATTTAACGCTATCGCAACTTCTTTGTATACACAAGCTTCATATAAATGTTAAAGTTTGGCAGTTTGGCAGAATGAAGAATAAAAATGTAATTTATTTTACTTAACTTTTTAATTGTTTAATATGTATCTTTTTTACATCAACAATAAACTAACGGTCTTTTTTCAATCCTACTGGGATATCCTATAACTATGTATTTGTCGAAAAAATATTAGCGCTGTCATATTTAATCATGTGACATATAAAAGCAAAATTAAAAAATTTAAAAAACCCCCGACACAAAAAATAAATTCTAAAAACTAAAAAATAATATTTCAAACCTATTATAATTATTATCGTCACACACATTATGTAAGTTCAAATATTTATATTTTCCAAGCGTCGTCGCGTCCGGAGACCGAGCTAGAACTAGAAAAGAGCTGATGATCTTCAAACGGCCGAACAGATTTTCATGAAACATGGCTAACACTCGCGATAAAATTGTCTATCACACAAAAAAAAAACTAAACGAAAATCGGTCCATCCGTTTGGGAACTACGAGACCACAGACAGATACACAGATACACACGTTAAACTTTCACTTTACACTTTCCTTATAATCTTTTTTGCATCGGGGGTTAATAAAAAGTATAGCGATACTATTAATATTACTAATTATTTTACTTATTTATTTTACTCACAAA
This sequence comes from Pyrgus malvae, assembly GCA_911387765.1. NCBI lineage: Eukaryota > Metazoa > Arthropoda > Insecta > Lepidoptera > Hesperiidae > Pyrgus > Pyrgus malvae. Next base: position 7,051,125 of record OU426951.1, read on the forward strand.
TAATTATATATCGAGATTAAGAAATCGGTTCAGAATGATGCAGAATGACGTCAATGACGAACTTTATAACCAATTGTAATCATTTGTCTTATGTACCAAAATCTACGTTCATGTCACAATAATCACGTGAATAAAATGCAATTAATGGTAGTACCTACGCAACAATAATGGAAGCATTATTATTATAAATACTACTATTTTCGGTGAAAAATCAAACAAACCTGAAGTCTCCTTATCGACCATTCTACAGTCTAATATTGGTTTTTCGTCAACAGGCTTATTTAATATTTCCTTTGTAGGTAGCACATCTAAAAGACTGTCATGGGAAGCATTGGCCAGTCGAGACGTCACTGAAAATAATAAATTCTGTAGCAATTAAGTTGCATGGCATATCCTGCTGAATCTTTTTCTTCGCACTGTATAAAAATGTACTTAAGCTTATAAAGACCTAAATATTGCATGTACAGTGCAAATGCAGGGTAAAGTTAAGACCCATATTATTATGTTTATGCAGAATATATAAAATTTTCGTATCACAATGGTAGTTACCATACTCCTCCGAAACGGCTCGACCGATTCTAATGAAATTTTATGTGCATATCGGGTAGGTCTGAGAATCGGTAAACGTCTATTTTTCATCCCCCTAAGTGATAAGGGTGGCCCACCTCAAACACGAAACGCGGTACGGAGTTCGCGGGGTCAGCTAGTCATTGTATAAATGTAAGTTACATAACCGAATTCTATTTTAGTCTCAAACCAGCGTATTTTCTGCGCGTGTAAGTTCTTTTCGAAAAATCCGCTTATACGCGCGTTATTTTTTTGTACTACACGCGTTCGTACACGGGTTTATTCCGGCGTTTTCACATTCGATAAAGTATAGGGATTGCATCTGTCGCAATACTCGCAATTGACATATGACTCGTATACGAGCTTTTAAGCCCGTCAACGCTCGTACGAGTAGGCTGCAGCCCTTTTTACATCCTACTGCTGGGCCCGAGTCTCTTTCCATTACTGAGGCGGCCTGGAGCCAACGCGCTGCTCCAATTTGAGTTGATCGAGTAAGCTCGCATGAGTTACATGAGTGGTAAAAGCGATTCGCGCCTACACGCGCTTCCAAAAGAATTTACGATCGTATAATAGGCTGGACCGCTCTAAGGCTAAAATGTATTTCTTACCACAATTAACAGCTGGTTCCCTTTCAGATGGTTGTTGTTGTTGCTGTTGAGCTAATTTTATTGTTTCTTGCAACTGAACTTTAGAATTTTCCAATACATAGGATGCACGCTCTAAAGATTCTGATACTGTTGAGCGACTTATGTCTACTATGGATTGATAATCTGTAACAAACATAGGGTTTTACCAAAGCTATTTTAGAGTAAAAAAAAAACGCTTCACACTCATAGCCCCACAGTAGGGTAGGTATACCCTGTGTCGTGGTTACCATGGACACACACAAAGACAGAAACACAAACACCCAGACCGAGAACAGAAATTTAAACTCATCATTCAAATTCAACAACAAAAAAAATTTATTTTGTATAAAAAAAGGGCTTAGTTTGAATCAAAGATAACACAGTAGTAAACTTCTTTATTGAATTTTGGTGAAAAGGTATAGGGACCTTAGGGAGTCATAAGCGCTACTGCATGCATGATGGGTGACGTCATTCGAAGAACACAACACATTATCCTTTTTCTCACCTTCCCACTGTTGGGCTCGCTCTGCTTTAATGGTGATTGGTGTGTCTCAGACCGCTTTAATTAGAGGTGTGCCAAATAGGCATGATGACAGTTTTTTAAATAGGTAGGTACACGTCTCCTACTTTCGAAAAAAAGTTTATTTCAGGTATAAACTTAAGTTTTATCGTAAATTAATGTATTTTCTGCTATGTAATATGAATTAAGCGCGAAAACGCTCGTATGTGTCATGGCGTCGGCTTGCTCGTCACACCTTAGTAAACATGGCATTGTATGTATTGCGAGTGTATGTTAAACTACAAGCAACATGATGACATTTATTGAGACGTGACGTCATTAGCTCTGATTGGCGTTTCAGATAACATGGCCGATTGCGGTATTTTATATTTTTATTTTATTGATAATCTTATTAATCTTAATGTTTATATTAAGACGGGATAATGTTTAAGAACCCTTTTAGCATATATTTTTCTCTAAAACCATTTTCCATTTTGTACGTGGTAGAAATATTATTGTTCGCCCGGGGAAGTACCACCGCTGCACCCACTTCTGCCGTGAACCAACTTGTGTTTCGGTGGAAAGGTGCAGTTGCCGGTCACACTTATATGAGGCGACCACCAGCCTCCGGAGTTGCAGCGCAACTGCATACGACCTCAGACTAAGACTTACATATGCTTGCTTGAGATTGTATGTAGATGTCCATGGGCTGCAGCGACCACTTAACGCCATGTGGCCTGGATGCTCGTCTGCTATTCCATTAAAAAAACCTATTCTCTGATTCTTTTCGTCATTTTTTAATAAAAAATCTTTGAATTTCTTATTACCTTTTTCAACATTATTCATATATCCTTTTATCCATTTGGCAGCGTTGAGATTACTAGATATCACTGTATTGGGCTCGTAATTATTTGAAGCGGTACAAGACCTTGATGTCTTAGCTACAAATTGGATGGGTGATTTTCTCTGCTCCTCCGTTGGTGACGCTATAAATATGTTATAATATAAGTACTTATTATATTTAGTAAATAAAATTAAAACCGACTTCAAAATTGTTAGTTTTTTACTTTTTCTAAACTTATTACTAGAGTTTCTGACAGAAATAATAAATGATTAAATAACTTTGTTTGTATATCGCATATTTTTAATTACAAAATCTTGTGAAATATGAGAAACCAAATTATGAAATTAAATCTTAATATCTTAAGACTCCTAAACTACTTAACCGACTTTAATAAAATTTGCACACCGTGTGCAGTTTGATCCAACTTGAAAGATAGGATAGCTTACATCTCAATTTATAGTAGCAATATTATTTTATTTCTGATACTTTAAGGCAGGACAACGTCTGCCGGGTTCGCTACTATATTATAATAATACAACTAGCGAACCCGCCAGACGTAGTCCTGCCTTAAAGTATAAAAAAAACTGAGGTGTCAAGAGACACCCGGATGGAACGAAGTTGTATTTTTTTACTTTCCTGTTTCTTTAATTTCTGCGCTTCATAATGTTTTTTCTTCTTTCTGCATTAGTTTTAGGTTTGGGTGTCAACAAAGCTACAAACAAAGCAAGTCAATAGTGGCCAATAGTGACCAACTGACCACTAAGCAACATCAAGTGCGGTCATAAGTAGGATGGGTGGCCATTAAGCAACATCCAGAGCGGTTATAAAAAGGACGGGTGTCAACAAAGTTAAGCAATGTCAAGTGCGGTCAAAAGTAGGATGGGTGGCCAATAGTGGCCATTCAGCAAAATCTAGTGCGGTCAAAAGTAGGATAGGTGGCAATAAATCTGAGCAATGTCGAGTGCGGTTATAAGTAGGATGGGTGGCCATTAAGCAACATCTAGAGCGGTTATAAAAAGGATGGGTGTCAACAAAGTTAAGCAATGTCGAGTAGTTTAGGAGTCCATCGCGGACAAACACGTGACACGTAATTTATATATATTAGGATTACTAATCATGTTCCGTCATTTATCATAATATCATGAGTACCTATATAGTGTTATGCTTAATTAAGATCGATCTTGTTATTTAATTATATTTATCTAAATAAGTGAAGGTCATCAGCGCAACCTTCTAATTAATTTATTATTTTTCGTTTCAGCACACCTGGACGCAATGCCAGATATAGCGAGAGCGTGCTTAGCTTATCATTGCGATAGATGAAATTCGAGAATTATCATTCCGGGTCTTATACGAAATATTTAAAAATATTTTCACAACAAATTAACGTAATCTAATCTGCCGAACATTTTTAAAAGATTACTAGTGGATCCCGCAGACGTTGTCCTGCCTTAAAAGTATTGAAAGAGGATTTGTTTTCTTATTATCTTAAAGAGATTTCATGTTACTGTCAAAAAAAAAAAAAAACAAATAATGACATACGAACTGTCCAGTTATTCTGACTGTGGAACGACACGGCACGAAATACAAAACGTTTGACAGACAGGAACAATTTATATGGGAAAACTAAATAAGTAAAAAAGTAATTAAAAAACATTTCCAGTGGCCCAAATTGTGAATCTAAACCATTCTCGAATCTCCACGAACACACACAATAAATTTCATCATAATCCGTCCAGTCGTTTAGGAGGAGTTCAGTCACATACACACGCACAGAAGAAATATATATATTAAGATTGGGTAGGTATGTATTGGAGTATTTACAAGAGATTATATAATATCAGGAATCCCCGACGATTGAATTTATTTTGCTTCTTTTGCTTATGTTAAAATTTTAAATACGTCGCTGCTAGCAGATTTGATCATTTTTGATACTTTTAAGGCAGGACTAAGTCTCTATTTGTCTTAATAATTATATTAGTATAAACTATTATGGTCTATGAGTAGGATACTTAATACTAAGTATCCTTCTTACGTACGTACGTCTTATAACCTGTGTCTTTAGTGTCATGGACAAAGACAAGGCCAAAAAACCCAGACCAAGAAAATACCTCCAAATTAATCATAAAGACATCTCCCCCTGCTGGTAAAGGACCTCTAGCGCGGCACGATGTTCACCCTGCATCATAAGAGTTGACAAAAATATAAAAATACTTACCGCCCACATTAATGGGTTTGCAATTTGATGATAACAGAACTGGTTTTTCAGCTGGAGTTTTCTGCATAGAAGGATCAGTGGCAGATCCAACTTGAGCGCATGTACATATGAGTATTGGGGCTTTAGAAACATATGAAACAACGTAAAAGTAACATCGTTAGTAAAATAAATTTTAATATCTAAAATGACCTAAATATTAAAAACAAACAATCTATAGACATGAATAAGTTACAAAACTTGCGCTATACATTATAACTGTGAGATAAAACATGCTAGTACTTTCTTTGAGTCCATTTTTATTAAATTTGACGCATTAGCTACGATAGCAATCTATTAAAGATGCAGCCTTAAAAATAGCAACCTTAAATTAAATAAATATAATGGCGATTTTAAAATCGTCCCTTGGATTTCACTAATGAGCTGTTACCAGGAAAGATCTTGCATGCATTTTGAGTGCAAAATGAATGATCATGTCACAATACGAGATTCCTATCTTGAAGTTGACTAAATTATTTGTTGATTTACCCGTACATATACATAATAATAAATGCGTTTATAAATGTTTCGAGTATTACAAATTCTCCTGTAAATAAGTATGTAAGTATGATCCTACCTAGAACATTTTCATTTAACTGTTGCCAAGATGAGACCACATTGCCAAAATTGACAAAAAGATACCAGATCTCATGTAGATCAGAACTTCCAAATCTACACACCCTAACTCTGCATCAAAAACTCAACTTCAAAAATTTATGGGTACACTACATACCCATAATATACGGGTACACTACATACCCATAATATACGGGTACACTACATACATTATGGGAACACTACAGTGCCCCTGATATTAAAAAAATATCCCAATGGATGCGGATGCGTTCGTCTGTAAAAGGGATGCGTTCAAGTTTTGGGTGCGTTCGTGTGTAAACGAATTCTTGACGTGAGTCAAAGGGGTATTTCGTTTGTTGGATGGACTTACGTAGGTATCTTTTGCTCATAATATTTTGATAATGAATGCATTCGGTAAATGAATTATTTACTGTGGCGAAAATTATGCAACATTATAATAATATATCTTGTAAGTAACTTTGTTGTACCTCAGACTTCACAATGTAATTTAAATGGAAAAATAAAACGAGCGCCAATTATAGTGTGTCAAGTGAAAATTGAATACTTAATAATAATTTTAGCTCGTTTCGTTTAAACTGATATAATAACAGTGAAAATCTCTTAAAAGACATCGCCAGTAATCGGCCAGTCAGGTAAATCCGAGTTAAAGCGATGGCTATTTCTAACATATTTTTTTTTTGTAACAATGTCTGTAATTGAGTTTTAGAGTAAAGTCGAAAAGTGATGTTTTGCACTGATATTTTATTCCATGACACTAGGCTACTGAGTAACTGAGTTTTTTTATTATTGATAGCTGTTGTTACTACTTTATTTTTCAAAAAAATCGCAGCGATGGTCGAGTGGTAAAGACCGCAGATTGGACATGAAGATACAGGGCTCAAATCCTCGGCGCGCACCTCTGACAAAGTGTAATGTGCGCATTTGTAGCTGTTTCACGGCGATAGAAAATATTATAATAATTAATTTTTCTCTCCCACTTGTGAGAGGAGATCTGTGCCCAGCCGTGGGTCATAAAAGGTTAGAAAAAATATCTTTAAGACTAGGCTAAACTAGGTTTCCAAAACTGTATGATGGAATGAATGATAAAATGTTATTGGTATGTCATAGCATAAAACCACAGAGATAAAGCATTTACCGGGATTGACGTTTTCCACTTCTCTCTGCGTCATCACCGAGGTGCTTGTACAAATTGGCTCTCCCAAATAATATCGCGACGTGAACGCTGACGTTGACATGTGTTTCCTCGGTGTTGTTCTCGTTTCTGTTAATAATAACAGTTTATTCAAATCAAATCTAATATTTTTATTTGTGAATAAACTAGGTAGACAGGGTTTTGGTTTTCATAAAAAGATGCTCTATATTCCACCCTTGGCCGCAACCCTTTTTGCGTCCCACTGCTGGGTACGGATCTCTCCCCATTATTGGGAAGGCCTGGAGCTTACTCCACCACGCTGCTCCAATGCGGGTTGGTGGAGATGCGGGTTAGTGGCCAACCCGCTGTCGGATGTTTTCAAAACGCCCATAAGGCCTCCGACCAGGTTTAACGACTGTTATCTATCGACAACAACCGGGACCGACGGCTTAACGTGCCCTCCGAAGCACGGAAACGCGCATGATTTTTTTTTGCCATTAGCGGTCACCCATCTCACACCCGACCGCGCCCGTTTGGCTTAGTTGCATAGATCGTTTTGCGTTCCACGCTAACCGCCGGGCCATGCGCGCTTCATCCCTTACGGAAATACAAATATTTAACATAACATAATACAATCTTTACAGTTAATTAATTCAGTTAATAGTCATATTTTAATATTTCTGTCATTTAAAGTTAATTAATTAAATAATAGCATTCTTTTCTCAATTTTTTTTCTTACAAGTACAAATATTATTGATATTTCGCAGTTCTGAAGGATCTTTACGCACGTATCGTGCGTAAATTTACCTTCCACGTTACACGAAGACACGCACACAACATATTAAATTTACAAAGGAAACAGCAGGAGGTAGCATATCTAGCTTATTCCTTATAGGTTTCTTTTTTTTGGGAGATCTTTTGGGATTTTTGAATCCCTGAATGTGGACCTTGATCCTGGGTCCGGCGCAGCTGACCCCCTGCCCTCCTCAGTACGCCCATGCATTTTTTATTTATTATTACTATGCTATTATTATCACCTGCACTAAGTAACTCTGGTAGCGCCTGAGTGGTCGCCTCGGTCGCCGAGCCGCACAACGTACGCACCGACATCAGCTGGCTGCGACCAATGCATGCTGATTGTTGCGTGTGTTTCGATGTTTCTGTGCGAAATATAGATTGGATAAGATAAGTTGGCTGATGAGTGTGCAGACCACGTGACGTTAAGTGGTCGTTTCAAAGTCCAAACTTAAAAGTCAAAAAAATAAAATAAAAGAGGTTAAATTAAAAACAAATGTCAATTGTTTGTCGTAGAAATTAGATATGACATTTTGATCAGTATCAGATGGGTATGGGATTTTTTTTATTTGATTCTCGGAGCCCTATACATTAAGCTTATTATTTTCGATGGAAAAACCAATTGTATAAAGATAAGTGCGAGTTTTTTTAATGTACTATCAAAAGTACCTAAATGCGGGTCACATAGTGTAATAAAGTGACTACTTAAGTCGGCACATACATAACATTGTCATGTACGTGCCGACTTGTTTGAGGTCGAATACAGGTTGAAATATCACTAACAAACGTATTTTGAAAAATTGGTTGTCTATAAAATCGTTTTACGGACAATAGTTTAACGTGGCAAAGTCGTAACAAAACAATGAAAACCACATTAACTTTTCATTTCACTTTATAGACGGTCGACGAACGGCGCAAGCCGAACGCTCACTCTTCAACGTAACGGTTCAAGAGTAACGTTACAATCAGCGTAACGTTACGACGAATCATCCTTTTTCGTGCGTGCAGCCGGCGTTCATCGATTTTAGACGTCGTCACGTCAAAAGATTTCTTTTAAACTCGTCCGTATACCGACATTACAGACAACCAATTTTTTATTATTACTAATAGGGTTACCGCTGCACGTATCAAAACCGCTGTACTGGGCGAATGTGTCAACTTTAAGCTCAATATCCGATCGCTCCAAACTGTTTCCGGAGCAACTTTTTCCCACAGATTTAGATTTTAGTTCGGTTGCGATGTTTGTGCTTGTTGAATTGTACACTGGATGGAATTCTGGAAAAAAGAAAAATATGACAACATACAAATTCCACATAGAAGGCCACATCAGTGGGATACTTTTTTATATAGGTACATTAATCGGACAAAAAGGCAGACGAGCAACGTGATGTTAAACGATAACCGTCGCCTGGACACGGGTCTGTATTTGCCTGGAGTCACCTGAGCATTGCCGACTTTGAAAGAGAGCTTTTTTACAGCTTTCTTGAAGAACCACGTATTTATAGTCCACTGCAAACAAGCCGGGATTTTTTTGTCTAAATATTAAAGAATTAGGTAACAATTATTTAAGAAAAATCATCCCACATCATAAAGATTACAAAATTATAGATAGAGATAGAGATATTATAAATGCGATAGACATTTCTACGCCGTAGATTCATGCTACGTCGTAGCTACGGCTGAGACATCAAAATGTGTAGCTAGTAGAACCTTGGTTGGTACGATACATTTTACTATTTTATTCCTAAAAAGACGAAACTTTTAGTTATTTATATAGTAGTTGCAGGTCTTTATCGTCCTCCTGAGCTTATCCAACATTTTAATAGCTAAAAGAATGCTCGTTATTGACGCCATATCACGATTAATAAGCAGAACATACCGGTTATAACACTTCGTCTTGTATGATGGGATCCGCCGTTAAAAGATGTTTGGTCTAGGAGATCGACTGCCGAAACACCTAGGATTAATAAAACAGTATAATTTTAAGATTAGGTCAGTTATCGTGTTACGTTATTACGCGTATAAGCATTACTGAAAGTCCTCAAGCAAAAAAAAAAAAACCAGATGAACAACAAGTGAGAATAAATTATTTAGACCGAAGTATAAACGCATTTCAGCATAATGTCCGACTTTTGTGAAAGCCAAAAACGACAAAAATGGATCAGCTCTGAGTCTAACAGTGTTCCAATATTCCATGTATGCTCTATGATTTAATATTCTTACAATTATTACCTAGTAGCATGAATTATATTGTGTTTCGATAGAAAGCTACGAGCCTCAGCCTTGTAAATTTTGTGTAGATGTCACCGTTAATAAAACATAAATAAATTTTTAATACCTTTACTCTGATAAGAACTGTATTCACTTGTACAGGACGCTTTATCATCGTACATATTATGGTGACTTGCTCCTTTTGTATCTAAAATAAAAAAAAAAAACGGCAACTTGTTTGTAAAGTAGGTTTACGATCGAGATGTTTACGTGATAACGTCCGCACGAGAAAATCTCCATTCGTTTGTATGCCGCTAGAGTGAGAGAGACGGAAGATCGGTCCACTCACTCGAACGCTATGCCAGCCTCCGGTCGTGAGGATTCCGCGTGACAAGTTTCACGGAATGACTGGCAGCGCTCGAGATGAGACGGGAGATCGGTCCGTCTCTCTCTCGTTATACCTGCGATCGCGCTCGTGAGGTTTTGGTGTGACACAAGTTTCTGAACATGTCACCCGACTAAAACGATTTTAAAGACGTTATCACGTCAACAAATAAGGTTGAGTAATGTCATAGCTTCGGGATTAAGAATAGAGCTACGGTATCCACTGCCTGATCGTGACTAAAAGGGGGCTTCCGGGATTTCAAGTTCGGTGAGAGTGGGAGCTTCTCTCCCAAGATGCCGGGTACCTTTTGAACCCCCCCCCCCCCGTATACGGGTTCTCTTGTTTTAATTATTAGGTATTAAACAAAAAAAAATACCTAGACAAACGTCTTTATGTCCACGTAGATGTAAGGATCTTGCTGTAAGACAGTCCACGTTGTTGACAGTTACATTGGTCGAAACGACTGTAACAATTAAGAGGTCGTGAATACATTACGATAGGTGTCATGTAGATAACGTAGGCTTCCTTACAATGTTAATGTCGAGGCTATTCAGCTTCTCGACACTACAGACCACATAAGAAGACTCAAAAGGACAAAACCACATGAATTAGTGCGGTAATCTAGTGCGGTAATCTTTAGTGCAGTGAAAATAACTACGAGCTAGCGGTTGTCTGTAAAGTCGGTTTACTGACGATAGTTGAACGTGACAACGTCATAAGAAAATACTTGTTGCTATAAACAATTGACACCACATTCACTTTTCACTGCATTTCATACTTGACGAAAATATGTAAATGTTTTATTGTATAGCATCTGTCCACGCGGACGCATCGCTCACTTAAGTAGGAGAGAGACAGATGTCGAACGCTGCCGAACGCGGAGGTCGATTGTGACTCTTTGTCACTTGTTCCGCGCTCTCGCTTGCACTTCAAGCCTTAAATGGAACGTCTCAGAGCGAAGTAACGCCGCATGAGTCATGTTTTTTCGTGCGTGCAGCCGGCTTCATCGAATTATAAGACGTTGTCACGTCAAAAGTGTATTCGCCTTAACAGAGACAGAAACGTTAACGGACTCATTATGTATTTAGCATAATGTACTTATTTAGTAGTTTAGGTTAGAAATAAATTACTCATTAATCTTAAGACTAGATTGTAAAGGAAATAGGTTCACGAGACCTTATAATATGAAAAAATAAATGTAGACAGATACTAAGTATGGGCAGGTTATCCAGTACTGGCGCGATGATACAACCCATACTCATTTATTTACACATTGCATGATAACCGAAGTTACGCATGATAAGCGGCGGCTAATCAAAAAATTTCGCGGACGAAGACGCGGGCATAAGCTAGTTAATTATAATTCCCTGGAAGTTCGAAGGGTATATAATCAATCGATTATCCCGTGTAAGGTTCTACGTGATAAAATGGATGCCCCTAATATAAGTAATGAGTTGTGTCGCTTTTACGTCCCAAACAATTACCTCCGGGCCCGTAAATATGTGCGCACGCGTCTCTTCCCCCGTGCCCCGAATTCTTTCCGCCCTTAAAATTGCCACCATATTGTATTGCAACGATGCCCATCCTGAATGCGATCTGTTTGTGGATGAGTGGAATGATATATTGTCAGAATGTCTCAGGTTCTGTGAGCGTGATTTATGATAGTTAGTTCCTAATTAATGTAATTGGTTTTTGTAACAGTTTTAATTGAGGTAAATAAATAAATAACTTGTTGGTGGCTATATCTAACTTACTGGTAAGTCACTGATGACAATTGACAGCTTCCTAAGTTACGCATATAATGACAATATGCACATGCATACACCCCCATAACTATGGTAAATGCGCATTCGTGAGAATGCATGAAATTATCAGTTATAATAATTAATCTTAATATTTCAGCAAGTACAGGTTTCCCTACCTGCACTTCGTTTTGGTATGATATACTGTGTTGGCATACTGGTTGAAGACACTGATGTTATTTTTGTTCCTGAAATATAAAAATAAATCAAATATAGTTAAAATAATAAAAATTCATGATTTCAGTAGAAAAGTGCGATTATTACTAGCGAACTCCTATTAGGCGACCATCAGGCATCAGGTCAGACTCCGGAGTAGCAGAGAGAATACATACGACCCCAGTTTTGCTTGAAGCTATATGTAAATATCCATTGGCTGTAGTGACAACTTAACTCGTACGTATACGGTCGTTTCGGAAAGGGCGCTTTCACGCGCGCTATATTTTATACCGGAAAATGTCAAATCTCGGTGTTTCGTGTGTACATGGGCTACAAAAAACAAACAAAAGACGCTATTTGAAACCGCTCTTAAATACTAAATCTTAGAATAATATAGAATGAGTGTCTTCATACAAGCGCACTGTCAAAATTGAAGCACTAAATAGATTCACACAGATGTCACATCTGACTAACAAAATATTTTAATTTTGACCAAATCAACTATAAAATACTACAAAATATTGAAAATACTGTGAAAAGTTATTTTAATAGATTTCTTTTGTTTTCTAAAAGTGGAGCGGCCCAGCGTTTGGTGTCATTAATGGCATCAATTAAGATGCTTCAATTTTGGCGCGCAAACTTGGTTTCTATAATGTAACTAAATTTAATTACATTATTAAGAAATGTACTCGTATATAGCATAAAATGTCATTAAAATTCTACCTGTGCACGACAGTATCGTTCCCTTTGGAGTTAGCATAGTAGAAAATTCTTTGGCTCCTATACTTCTGCAGGGCACAGTAGTATCTGTTTAAAGTTTATATAAATGTGAATTTAACTAGGTATGTTTATATGAAATAATATATAATGATATGCATTAAATTTGCCACTAAAGTGGTCACCCATCTCTCACCCGACCGCATGACACTGAGATTAAGTCACTGTGAGTGCGCCCGTTCTACATTGCATAGGTCGATTTACCCGACCACCTTCACTGTGAGTGCGCCCGTCCTACAGTGAAATAGATCTATTTTTGTAGTATTCCACTGCGAGAATGCCTGCGATATGATACCAGTTACATGTCTAAAGTCACAGCCGGTCCATGGGGACATGGCGAGGATTTTGATCAGATCAAGACTACATACACAATATGGTGATGGCCTGAAAAGCGTGGCAGCCGACACAGCTCTGACGGGAAGGACCCTAACATTCAAAAATGTAGTATCAAAGACTATGTTTTGTTAATTAGCACTAATTCATCATACTGAGATTCTTTTGCTATTTTTGTTTTGAACTTTCTTGTCTGATGCTGAGTTTTAATGACTGTCCCAAAAATTGAATCAAATTTCTCATAGGCTTAAATCTCGAAGCGTTTGTTATAAATTGCCCATGGGTCACAAGAACACCTCATGATTTGTTTATGATTCAAAGCCTAATTGCCAGATTTATTTTAAAGAAACTTTAAATTAAAAACCGGCCTAGTGCGAGTCGGACTCACGCACTAAGGGTTCCGTACCATTATCTATAAAAAATCACGTTTATTGTATGGGAGCCCCCTTAAATATTTATTTTATTCTATTTTTACTATTTGTATAACAATAGCGGCAACTGAAATACATCATTGCCTTTGATTATCCATAGAAATCATTGCATTAAGATTGAATGAAAGGTAAACTGTGGTTTACGATTTATGACGTAAGTATTAAAAAAAACTACTTACTAGATCTCGTTCAAACCAATTTTTGGTGGAAGTTTGCATTGTAATGTACATCATATATTTTTTATTAGTTTTATCATTCACTTATTATAGAAGTTACAGGGGAGGGGGGCACACGTTTTACCACTTTGGAAGTGTCTCTCGCGCAAACTATTCAGTATAGAAAAAAATGATATTAGAAACCTCAATATAATTTTTAAAGATCTATCCATAGATACCCCCCCACACGTATGGGTTTGATGAAAAAAAAAATGAGTTTCAGTTCTAAGTATGGGGAACCCTCAAAATTTATTGCTTTTTTCTATTTTTGTGTGAAAATCTTAATGTGGTTCACAGAATACATCTATGTACCGAGTTTCAACAGAATAGTTCTTATAGTTTCGGAAAAAAGTGGCTGTGACATACGGACGGACAGACAGACAGACATCACGAATCCATAAGGGTTCCGTTTTTTGCCATTTGGCTACGGAACCCTAAAAAGTGCTTCAGATGACATGCCGATCTTTAAGTTTAGTATTTAGCTTGATTTGTTCTCATTTGCAGAATCTAATCTTTGTGATGTCATCATGCGTTCTGTTATAACCCGATAATTTTTTATCATCAGCATTTATAAATAAATACAAACTCCCAGTGTGTCGCCTGGCCGACAGTTAATCTCAGGCCAAGACCTGAGCCTGCGCGAGGACGACACTCAGCCTCGGCACTCAGCCAGAGCCCGCTCCTCAGCTGTACACACAACTTGGACATGGACAACGGTTAACCTCCGCTTTCTGCGTGAGCCTCCACTCTCTGCGTGAGCCCACTCCACGCTCCTAGTATCCCAGTGGACGACGGTAAGCCTCCGCTTTCTGCTAAGGCTGCTGCAACTGTGTGGTGCGCTATGATGTGCTTCTGGGTGGCGCCGGGCGCTCAAAGAGCTTCAGTGCACTGCTACAGAAGTGCAATGAATTGAAGGATCTTCACAGCCTGGCGAGGGCGCCAGGATGTCAGGAGAGGCCGAGTTAGGAATCAACGTCGGTAGTTGAATAAAAAATGTGACGAAGTAGAGGAAAACGCATATAAAAGCGAGCCCTCCTCTAATGAGCATTCATTATTAGTGTGATACTCGTAGGGGCGGTCACTCTGCCCGTTTGCGTACTGAAATTGTGTATAAATACACCTACTGCTTACCTATAATTTAATTGTAGTTGTATACTGAAAAGTTCATACTGAAATGTTAAATAACCTTAAATCGTTATTTTTACATTGTAATAAGGTTTTGTGAATAAATTGTGATTTAAATATCTTCTGGTTTTTACTCATAAAAATATTGTAACATTTACGCGTCATCATAATGCATAATTGTATTAATTTAAGTTACTCAACTACTGTAAGCGATGAAATTTAAGCGATGTATTGTATAACTCAAATTTTTATTTTTGGACAATCCAAAAATGTCATTAAAAAAAAAAGAGGGAACCTATGCAGGAACCAGAAACATTTACACTGTATGCACGTATTAAAGGTGTAGATTAAGCGAATGCCCGTACAGTCGTATCACATAGCGCGTCGCGCTTATTTATACGCATTGACTTACGCTGGCGCACTGTACTTATACTTCACAAGTCCAACTGTACTTAATCATCTATCATACGTAATCATGTATTATCATGAAATGTTTTATTATGATAAATTTATGTTTAAGATTTGTTACGTTTTTATAAAAGCACAGATATTATTAATAGTTAATAGGTATGCTCTACATTGCGCTATGGAGTTATCTTTAATCTTTAATATGTAAGTACGTTCTATAGTAAAAATATCTAGCGTAGACTCCTGTAAACCATACTTTAAAACTTTAAAGTTGTTAACTTATCCTGCGCTGTATATATTGGAAGTTGCTATGTTCGTAAAATCTAACCCATCATTATTTAGTGAACACTTAAACAGCAAAAGACATAAGCACAAGCTGTGCACGCCAAAATGTAAGACTGCTCTTTTTAAAAAAAGTATATTCGGAATGGCAGTCAAAATTTATAATAAGGTTCCACTAGCATTTCAAAACCAAGTCAATATAAATACATTTAAAAAGGAATTTAAAGACTATTTAATAGACAAATGCTATTATTCTATTGATGAGTACTTACGTGACACTTAGCTAATGAAATGAGTATGTTTATATAGTTTCTAATTTAGTTTCTAATAATAATTGTCATTTTTAACAAAGTTGACTAAAGAATCTAATTTAATAATTAATTGATGTAAATGCAATATTTTTCTTTAAGATCGACATTATTAAATAAAATTTTAAGTAAATTTATTGTAATTGAAAAAGTGATATTTTGTATTTTCATGTATACATTAATTTCTTATGTAATAGTAAAAAAATCAAATGTTCTCTATAAATTTGCATAACCTTTTGGGTTAGGATAAGTTTACTGTATTCACTACTTGTAACAACTGTTTAATCTTATCTTGCAAATAAATGAAATTGAATTAATTATGAACAGTTTTTTTGATTACGCTAAAAGACAATTAGACCAATTACAAAATTATGTCAAGTTATATTACGAGCAAGACGTGTTACGATTATGTTCATATAGAAAGGTATAGAAGTTGACTTCTCTTATTAGAAATAACGTTACATAGATACCGTGACATATACACTGTTATCATAGTACGACGCTTTTCTATTTATAAAATAAGTTTTACGAATATCGTTTAATTCATCCCTTATCCATTAAGTATTAAAAAGAAGCAAAAATCAGACACCCATGGAGAGGGTTTCGAGTTAAGATAAAGATTTGATAGATTTGATATACATAGTAGCGATAATATTTTATTTCAATTGTATCGCTAACCGAAACAAATTCAATGCCATATTATTTGTATAAACTATTCTCCCTAAATTATTATATCAATTTATACATTTCTTTAATTCCAGCACTCTTAAGAGTCCTATAAAATAGTAACTAAATAGGGTCAAAACACACAATGTTTTTAAAACTTAACCTACACTGATTAAGTAGTTTTGGGGTTCAATGTGAATAAATAATTTTACACTTACGATTCACTATTCAGCATTCACTTTACTTTAGTGATTTAAAATAACTTTTTAAGAAAAAATTAAACCTATGGGACCTATTTGAGATGTATCTTCCTATCCAATAAAAAAAATAACAAAATCGAACTACTCTAAAACTTTATGCGTGGTTAGACATTTAAGAAACGTACGCATCGACTTTCAGACGTTTTTTTCGTCGGTTAAAAACACTTACAAAACATGTGAATACCAATACCGTGGATAATGTAATAAATTAATGTAATAAAAATAAATTAATACAGAAATAAAACGAAAATTATGACAATATAATGATAATAATTACTAAATAATTCTAAAAGGATTCAAGATAAGGGTCAATGAGAAATCGTCACCTGTTACTACATTAGGCTTGGAGTATCGAATTGTTTGATTTGATGTCCACACACCGACAGAGACTGCTTTGCTTGAATGATTCACATGTGTTTCTGTAATTAAGTTTCATTGATATAATTAGAAAAAAAATATCCTGATATTCAGTCAAACACCAAGGAACCACAGGCATGTGTAATTTGTTTCCTTATGAAATGGAAAGCAGAATGACTTGCTCCGCAAATAATTCCAGCTAACTATTTCTATTCTCCACCAATATACTTAGTCTTCAAAAATCCAGCATTTAGAAAAGGTTGCATATTTTGGTCGATGGTCTCTCGGTATATGTATTATACATTATTTGCCTACAAAGGACATTTATAAAATCAATTTTCCCATAATTATCTATTACCAACTGCAATTTCGTGGAATTGATTGATTCATTGAAGGGAAAATATACCTACGTTTAAAGTAATCTTTGGTATTTTTCGGAATCTGTTTCAATGTGCAATTTTTATAAGCCATTGGTTTATTTGTCTTTTAAACTTAGTTCTTGACAATTGTTTTAAATCTATAAGTTTAAAGATTTTTCAATACATTTAAAACGGCTTATAAAAATAGCTTATAAGAATATAATAGCATATTTTTGAAAATCTAACATTCTACTCGAGGTAAATGTAAAGTTTCAGTATCTTAGATCAGTATATTTTTGTTACATGGGCACATCTCTTATGCGCATGTTTGTTTGCCTTTAAAATAAGTTATTATCATTAAAAACGAAAGTACAAATCTCTTATATACATATATAGGTATTACAGATAATGTAAGGCAATTCTCTTTAGAAAAGAGTGAGCGAACATCACTCGCTTTGCCATACAATATTCTGAGACTGAGACTACGTTTTTGCAATGAAAATGTTCTAGTTACTAACATTGAAAGAGTTTCCATAGTATATAATACTAAAATACGATAGATTGTAGTGAACCGCGCATGGCCCGGCGGTTAGCATAGAACGCAAACGATCTATGCAACTAAGCCAAACGGGTGCGGTCGGGTGTGAGATGGGTGACCGCTAGTGGAACAAAATTCATGCGCGTTTCCGTACTTCGGAGGGCACGTTAAGCCGTCGGTCCCGGTTGTTGTCGATAGATAACAGTCGGTAAACTTTGTCGGAGGCCTTATGGGCGGTTTGAAAACATCCGACAGTGGGTTGGCCACTAACCCGCATCTCCACCAACTCGCATTGGAGCAGCGTGGTGGAGTAAGCTCCAGGCCTCCCTTATCATGGGGAGAGACCCGTGCCCAGCAGTGGGACGCAAAAAGGGTTGCAGCCATGCGATAGAAGGGGGTAGATATTTGCTTATTAAAAACTTTAAGCTAATAAAAATAAGTGGTTTTAAATAAAGTTAAATCGCGGCGCATTATAATAAATAATTTAAAAGCGACACAAACAAGTCACCTGTATCATTTGTGCTCGACTTCGTATCGTGTTGCAAAGGAAAGTTTTCTTTCGACGCCGCGCCATTCGCCGGCTGCCATTTTGTATCGGTAGCTGAAAATGAGAATAGTTATAGGTTTTTATCACTCGCCATATTTACCACGTTGAGGTAAATAATAACTAATAAATGAACATAAAACAACTTTTGTAATACTCATATTTTGCGCAAATATAGCCTTTCACCAACGGCTTCACCCGCGTGGGTCTGTTTAATACGTCCCCGTAGAATAGCCTATGTGCCTATAGCCTTCACTGCTATATTAAAATCATAGACGTTTAGCCAGTTGCTTAAACCGCGTTGACCCTACTATCCGTACTGACGTAGGAATGAAGCATTTTCCCGCGGTAAAAAGTAGCCTATATTATTCAGGGTGAATGTAGCTTTCCAATGGTAAAGAATTTTTTAAATCGGAACAGTAGTTTATGAGTTTATTCATTACAAACATACAAAAATACAAATCTTTCCTCTTTATAAAATTAGTATAGATATAGATTTATCTTTTGTATATTCATCAAAAAATGATTCATAAATAATACTGATATGTAATCGCTTCGGAAAACCGCTGTATTCGATAACATGGATAGAAAACGCTACTATCAATTTAATCCAAATAATTTAATCCTAATTTGATCTCAGCAATTAATGAGCTTCAACGGATAATTTATAGATCGGTCAAGTTCGAGCCAGGCTCTTCAGGTTCGTATACATTTAATATATTATTATTTTAAATTAAAAGTAAAGTTTCATTTCATTAATATTAGATGCTGCCGCTATATGGTGTTATTAACCAAACATGTAATAATTAATCCCAGATTGATTATCATTCTCATTGATTATCATAATATACTAGCTAACCCGGCAGACGTTGTCCTGCCTTAAAGTATCAGTAATAAAATACCTAATATTGCAACTATAAATTGAGATGTAAGCTATTCTATCTTTCAAGTTGAATCAAACTGCACACGGTGCTTTTGCAAATTTTATTAAAATATAATTAATAAATAAAAAATAAGGGTTGATCATAGAGGGGTGAAAATTTAGGGTTGTATGTATTTTAGTATGATATATCATAAAATAAAAATAAAAATGTCCAAAAAAAAATTTAAAGGTGGACCGCCCTTAACATTTAGGGGGATGAAAAATAGATGTTGTCCGATTCTCCACCCTAGCCGATATCCTTGCAAAGATTCACGAAAATCGCGGCAAAATTAAAGTTTTTAATTAATAAATAAAAAATAAGGGTTGATCATAGAGGGGTGAAAATTTAGGGTTATATGTATTTTAGTATGATGTATCATAAAAAAATAAAAACAAAAAAATTTGTCCAAAAAAATAAAAATAAAAATTAAGGGTGGACCACCCTTAACATTTAGGGGGATGAAAAATAGATGTTGTCCAATTATCCACCCTAGCCGATATCCTTGCAAAGATTCACGACAATCGGTCGAGCCGTTTCGGAGGAGTTCAATTACGCACCCCGTGACACGAGAATTTTATATATTAGAAGATATAACAGACAGAACAATACATGTAGAATAAGAAAATATATATTTAACTAGGCCACGACATAAAGTTAGGTAAAAACTACTTTGCAACAATCCGCAATCAGAACATATGAACAATATTGTTGCATATGCATGTATCCTGTGTGGGAGGGAGGAAGATGCTATTGCATAAAATAAGTATACACCATCATACGTTCTGATTGCGGATTGTTGCAAAGTACGATAGTTTTTACATTTTACCTAACTTTATGACAATGGAGTTCCGCAAAGTAACGCCAGATTCTTAAAATTATACAGACCACGACATTAATTTTTCGACGTAACTTAATGCTGGGAAGTTACGCTGAAGCGACTTTCACCCTAAAAGTCGTTACCTTATTCAGCTGCCCATTTGACGTCATCATAGATTTAGGTTCTTTACGTTTTTGAAATTTAATCATTTTTGAAAAATTAACATTCGAAAATTTCGCCTAGACAAAACTTCACGCTGTAGAACCTAGTAAAAGTCGTAAGATCACTCATGTCGTAATCACTATAATTATGAAATTTTGTTTGCTCACGTTCACATTATGCGATAAAGTGATATATTTATTATACTAGTGGATCCCGCAGACGTTGTCCTGCCTTAAAAGTAATAAATATTATCTTAAAGAGACTTCATGTTACTATCAAACAAAAATAAAAAACAAATAATGACATACGAACTGTCCAGTTATTCTGACTGTGTCAAAGTTTAGAACGGCACGGCACGAAATACAAAACGTTTGACAGGCAGGAACAATTTATATGGGAAAACTAAATAAGTAAAAAAGTAATTAAAAAACATTTCCAGTGTCCCAAATTGTGAATCTAAACCATTCTCAAATCCCCTTAAACACACACAATAAATTTCATCATAATCCGTCCAGTCGTTTAGGAGGAGTTCAGTCACATACGCAAGAAACGCACGCACACAAGAAATAGGGGCCGTATACGAAATTTTGCCGATTTTGCTTATTTACCCGATTTAACACATGATATTTTGCAGATAAATTACAGTACTTCTTCAAGTATCATAGCACAATATAACTTTTCATTTCATTAATAATCTAATAAATTAGACACTTTTATAGCTTGCGTCAAGAATTATAATGCGAGATTTAGGTTACTTTAAAAGATGTTTAATGCCGAATCATCATTATTAATAAGATTTTTTTTCAGGAAACGGATTGTTTATAAACTGAAGAGTATTTATGTCAAATAAATTTTACGAAAGATTATTCCATTTTGCCGAAATCAAATGCAATTTCTGGCCCATTTTCTCTCAAAATTGACTAAGTTCAATGTTTTTTTACTAATATATTTTGTATGAGAATGGCAAAAAGTGGCTCATACACTTTGTATGTGATTTTTACAGCAATACATGGCATTTTTTCGATCTGTTTAGACTTTAAAATGATCCAGAAATATGTGATATTCTATACCTATTACAGTAATATTTACAAAACTATCACCGGCTTCAGGTCTATTAAGCAAAATAACGAAATAAAAATTAAAAAGTGGCTCATTTAATAGTTTATTATTGAAATGATCAGTCACATTGTGCAATAAAACTTATGGAAATACTGTATTTTAACTGCAAAATCTCGTGTATAAAATGAGCTAAATCAGCGAAATCGGCAAAATTTCATATACGGCCTCTTATCATGAACTCTGTGTTGATAGTTATTATGTGACTTCTTATGATTCTTACAGGTATATAATCATATTGTCAGTACTACTATTAATAATGATTACAAGTAGACCAGTTTGCCTAAAGCCCGAAGTCACCCGTTTTTCGCTGTCTCGTACTCGTAGTGTTCGTCACGCGATGGCTCATAAGGAAAAATCTTGTTCAGATCCAAAACAAGTCAAGCATCCTCGAAAATACATAACGTGCATCTAGTTAGTTTGCATAAATAATACACAAGAAGTTTTTGAGTCATGTTTCGTAAACAGCGAATTAAATACAATTAGGGATCCCTAACTCCATCAGATCAAAGCAGATTATTGAAATTAGCAATGTTGATAAAAGTCAACTTGGATAGTTCTGTTAAATCTGATAAGAAAGGCTTATAAAGCAGAACGGTATCATCAGAAGCGGTCGCACAGAAAACGCGATGAGAGTCATCCTTATGGTCTTGGCCCTGGCGGCGACGGCTCTGGCCGCGCCCAGTGACTTAGTATTAGGAGATTATCACGAGGAGTATGGCTACCGTCAGGCCGAGCGCATTAAGGCCTCCGAGGAGGCCATGGACTTTGACGGGAGAATCATCGGTGGCAGTTTCGCTCAGTTAGGATGGTTCCCCTGGATGGTAAGTGTTTTATTTATTTATTATTTTATATTGTAGCTTTACAAACATTACAGAATAATTATTATCTAATTTGTTTGTCAAGCTTCTCAAGATATTCTCCTATCGTCCTGTGTAGTACGGCGCTTGGTGTACAGAGACATCTACCGCTGGGTTCCAAGCCACTAAGCCGTTGATTAGCGTCATTGCTTTCATTAACGGTGCCTCATTTACAAACAGCAGCCTACACCTGGGTGTTGCAAATAGTTTACGTCGTCGCGACCACACGTAGCCATTAGGGACATTCAACGTGATCAGTTCGAGTACTGAGGGGTTATACAGCTAGCCTCTGAGAATTTGCACTCTATATAACAATAACGCCCGTTTGCAATGTCACGAGGGCCCCTTAGACTTAACAAAGATTAAGGATTATCTAGCACAGAAAAATAGTGTCAACGAGCTTTTTGTATGAGACTCAGCTCAGCGTCGACAAATTCGAAGTTTCAAAGTTATATTATTAAAGGCGAAAAATATTAATATTATTCTATGAGAGTTAAATTGAAGACTATTACTATTTACATTAAACTCAAACATCTATCAGACTGATGTCAGCTGTATGAGCTACTTTTCACATAGGTATAGCTTACCGTTCAGGATTTAGAGTCAGAGTTTAAGATTTCATCATTTTTTAATGTGAAGCAAGTGATATCCCTATGCATATTGAACATGGAGTAGAAAGGGCTTGGTATTAACATCAATGGCGAACAACTCACACACCTTCGATTTGCCGATGATATAGTCATCTTGGCGGAGTCCCTGGAAGAGCTCAGCACAATGCTAGGTGACTTCCATAGCGCCTCCCAACGGGTGGGTCTTAAGATGAACAAGGACAAGACGAAGATCACGTTTAACGTCCATGTCACACCCATACCGGTCGTTGTTGATGGCGCTACTCTCGAAGTTGTCGACGAGTATATTTACATGGGTCAAGCGATCCGTAAGGGTAAGCCCAACTTCGACAGAGAGGTAACTCGTAATATCCAACTCGGTTGGGCAGTGTTCGGGAAATTACAAAGTGTCTTCTCGTCCAGAATACCGCAGTGCCTGAAGTCGAAAGTTTTCGAGCAGTGTTTGTTGCCAGTGATGACCTACGGCGCTGAGACGTGGTCATTTACAGTTAGCCTTTTCCACAGGCTCAAGGTCGCTCAGCGAGCAATGGAGAGGGCTATGCTTGGTATTTCTCTACGCGACAGAATCCGTAACGATGAAATCAGTAGACGAACGAAGATTATCGACATAGCTCTCAAAATCTGCAAGCTGAAGTGGCAATGGGCAGACGACATAGTTAGAAGAACCGACAACCGATGGGGAAGAAAGGTTCTCGAATGGCGACCACGTCTCGGCAAAAGGAGCACAGGTCGCTCTCCAACCAGGTGGACTGACGACCTGAAGAAAATAGCGGGAAACCGCTGGATTCAGAGAGCACAGGACCGGACGGAGTGGCGAACATTAGGGGAGGCCTATGTCCAGCAGTGGACTTTAAAAGGCTGGTGGATGGATGGATTGAACTTGCTATCGTTTCTCAGATGGTATAATTTTTTAAGGTATTTTAATAAAAATAGAAGGAATGTACTTAACTTAAACTCAACTTACTAACTTTAACTCAAAGGGAATTCCTCAAAATTAAAACGGGTAACTTATTTAAAAAATAACTTAAAACGTATTTACTGAAAAAGGCGTATTACTCAGTCACTGATTTTACAAACGATTAGGAAACGGCATAAAGAAATTCCATAAAAACCTGGGAGGCTTTTTTTCCGCCGGCTTTTTTTCCTCTCAGTGTACAAACACCCTGTACCTACCCAAATACCCAAAAGGGTACCCAAAGCTGACGATCGGAACCGATCCGAAATATAAATAAATAAATATTTTAATTTATAAAAGGCGCAATATGGCACAAATAAAAATAATAATGAAATAGATGTTAATGTACATTTCGTAATTGTGTTATAGTTAAGTTTTTTCCTTTTATATTTTTATCATTTTATATTTGCATACCTCATGAAGGTAAATATGGCGAACTACATATATATAAACAACTTTGTAAATAACCATATTTGTGCAAACAAATGATTTTGTCTTTATTAGTTTAAATACTGTAATAAATGTTTTTTTTATTTGTTGTAAAAAAAGCGCATTTAACTGGCATATGAAGTAATACATAGCAGTCTTTTAGTTACCAATGTATCGATATGGCTTAGGTTATTGTGCCTATGTGGTTGGAGTAGGAGAGCTAAGATAACTGTGTAGTGACTGGAATCATGATAAAGATAAGGCATTAACTTTTGATAACAGTCCCAAAAAATTAACGCCTTTTAAATTTTGAAACTAAGGGAAACTCAATAGTGAGATATGTATAAATATAAGGGTTGAAATATTAAAAAAGTAAGATTGAACAGTTTACTCATTTTTCCGTTTCGGATTGACCAATTATTACTGTCTATTCAGAAATAAAACGAAATAATTTCCAGTTAGAAATTACGTACTCAAATGGGGTAACGCGTTTGGGGTACTATCAGACGGGACAATTTTTGAAATCATCGGTTATTTGATAAAATTTTGTATACTTTTAGTATATTTTGAGAAATCTGAGAAAGACTGAGATTTTATTTACGTTGTTTGCAAAATATTTTCGTAAAAATTGAAAGAAAAAAGTTATATAAATTTAGATTTCGAAAAAAAAAATTGGTGTTACAAATTTTTGCTCTTACATTTAAAAAAAATATTCAACTGTCTATTAATTTAATTTATGTCCCACTAGCTTTTGCTCATAACTTCGGCCACGTGTACTTTAGTTATCAGGGCATATGATTTAATTAAGCCCGGTTATAATTATTATTGAGACATGTGTGTCTGTGCGTGTGTGAAAAATATTTTTTCGTCAGTCAGCAGGTTTATTTACTATATATATTCACCGCAACTACTTTACTATAACCAGAAAATTGAGTAGGCAGTATGTCAATTAAAGATTAGTTCCACCGTCCACGGTCTTCAGCAGCAAAACTTGTAACTCGATGTATGAAAGTCGTAAAAAATATTATTAACATCTTGTATGTTTTATAATTTGAATATAAAAAAATTATTAACAACTGTCGCCAATCCTTAATTTAAATGACGGACGAAACACATTTTTTTAATACCGTGCAAAAGTACATTATAGATTTCATACACTAAGAAATCTGTCTGATGTGACGTAATTAAAAAAAGTTATTAGAAAATGTTTGCAAGTTTTGGTTGCTTACCTCTCTTTGAATTTGAAAATAATCTCTCTCTCTGAAAATAATAAAATTTTTGAACGACACAGCATGACGCACCAACGTCTGACAACATACAAATTTTGCCACCGTTTTTCATACACAGGGGTGGAATTTCGAAAAATCCTGTGTGTTGTCATTTTCCCTTAAAATCGGGTTATTTTCAGAAAAAGTTGAAATCATCAAATATCTCTGAAAATACTGAAAATGGGTGTAACTTAAAGTATTTTACAGAAAATCCATACTTTCACCCCTTAAGAGGAATTACACCTATAACAAACTCAACTCAACGTTGTAATCCAGGGCGGTCTCGTCATCACCAATACGGCCGGCGCTTCTAGCGTCTGCGGGTCTAGCCTCCTGAGCCATACGCGCCTGGTCACCGCTGCCCACTGCTGGAGGTACAGGAACCACCAGGGCCGACACCTCGTGGTCGTACTCGGATCCCTCCGCCTCTTCTCGGGCGGCTTACGGATCCAGACGAACCAAGTCGTCATGCATCCTCACTATGGTGAGTGGCATATCAACAATGATATCGCCATCATCCGCGTCGGTCACGTTAATTATAACGGTAAGTTATCAATTTACATGTTTGAGATAAACTCCGAAAAGACTTAACTGATTATGATGAGATTTTCTAAAAGCGTGTATTTCAGTCTAGGATAGTTATTACTTCAGTTAATAATGTCATAACTACGACAATATCGACGGAAAAAAGTTGGTACTAGTATAATATGGTCCTTGGTTCGAATCCAAGACAAATATCCGAGACAAATATAAATGATGAATTTTTATTGTATTTTCGGTAAATGGGTTTTGTCTTTGTATGTCATGACACCCGCGACACTGTCAGCCTCAGTTATTATTAATAGGTGGTCAAGCCTGGATCTAGTAGGGGGCTAGCCGGGACACATGTTCGTAGCAGTTTTAGGGCAGCGCCAAAGTCATATCAAGTGCAACAAAAAAGAAATATGTTAACGTATACACTTAGACATTCAAATATTATTTTTCTTTCCATTTCAGCCCACGTCAACTGCATCAACCTGCCTCTTGGTAACGACCAGTACGACGGACACCGCGCAATTGCCATCGGCTTTGGCCAAACCGGTGCAAGTTAGTATATTTTATCGTCATGAAGTAGGTGACGAGCGAGCAGCCTCATTTGATTAAGCAGTGGCGGATTTCAGCTTGATTTTAGTGCGGTCTGAATTTGTCGAGGGGGCTAGTCACGATACGTATTATTTGAGGGCAAGGGTGAACCCGAATGGTTTTGAGGAGGGGGGGGGGGGGCATGGTCATGGTATGGCTGCAACCCTTTTTGCGTCCCACTGCTGGGCACGGGTCTCTCCCCAATATTGGGGAGACCTGGAGCTTCCTCCACCACGCTGCTCCAATGCGGGTTGGTGGAGATGCGGGTTAGTGGCCAACCCGCTGTCGGATGTTTTCAAACCGCCCATAAGGCCTCCGACAAGGTTTAACGACTGTTATCTATCGACAACAACCGGGACCGACGGCTTAACGTGCCCTCCGAAGCACGGAAACGCGCATAAAGTTTTTGCCACTAGCGGTCACCCATCTCACACCTGACCGCGCCCGTTTGGCTTAGCTGCATAGATCGCTTGCGTTCTACGCTCGCCGCCGAGCCATGCGCGCTTCATCGGTTCGGTCATGGTATGCTAGTGTACATCACATGACCCAAAGCAGGGTTACTTTAGTCTGACGTCTGAGATGCAGGCTTTTGCGCTGTTACGCCAGAGGTAGTAGTACTCATGATTGTCTCTTATAATTCTGGCCAACAACCGCAGCCTTCTTTTTTAATATACATGTTAATAGGAGCGTATTTAAGCCAGGTTTAGGAAGGACCACTAAGAGAACAAATATGTTTGCAAACTTCAAACTTCGTCGGTTCGTTTGCATTATTTCTAGTACAAGAATCGTGGTAAATAAGTAGATTAAATACGCAAATTTACCGTATATAGCTTGAATTAACTGCCATGGATCTTTAGTTTGAAGGTCTACCGAAGTTGAATAGTTTGAATTGTTTCAGCGCTGCTGCATCCTTTCCTATAGCTATACAATTATGTTGTGTTTCCATAAAAAAAACCAAGTTATCGTATTACCAGATTTCTATGTACATGGCTGGCTGCAACCCTTTTTTGCGTCCCACTGCTGGGCACGGGTCTCTCAGCATTATTGGGGAGGCCTGGAGCTTACTCCACCACGCTGCTTCAATGCGGGTTGGTGGAGATGCGGGTAAGTGTAGTAATTTTTTGCCACTAGCGGTCACCCATCTCACACCCGACCGCGCCCGTTTGACTTAGTTGCATATATCATTTGCGTTATACGCTAACCGCCGGGCCATGCGCGCTTCATACTCCGGCTGATACCCAAAAAACACTATTTATGCTTGTAGATATTCCTACTGGTCAATTTGTGTAAACGTAATAGCTACCTTCTTTACTATTTTCTATAGAAAAACAATATTACTTAGCAACTGATGTTTTGCCTCAAGCTGCAGCTGATTTTGCTATAACTATTTTTACAGATGTTCCCATCAACCAGAACCAGGCGTTGAGTTACGTGTACCTCAACGTCATCAGTAACGATGAATGTGTTAGATACTACGGCCCGTTAAACATCATCCACTCCTCTATCTGCACCAGTGGTGTCGGCCCCAATGGTGTCAGCCCCAGAGGCCCCTGCCCTGGAGACACCGGTGGACCTCTCGTCGTCTGGGGACCCACTCTTGTAAGTTTTATTTTAGGCTTAGAATTCGTATGCCCATACCATGACCAAATGCAAATTAGATTTATAAGTAGTAGAACTTTAGTGATTCTATAGGGGAAGTTCCACCGCTGCGTTTTCCTGCCGTAAAGTAATTCTATTGCTTTCTGCGGAAAGGTGGGATTACTATCACATGGGACGACAATCGTTGAAGAGCAGAGAAACAACATCACTTCGATTTACTTGTTTTTATAAATATTTTATTGATATACTAATGGCTGCCCGCGACTTCGTCCGCGTGGACTTCGCTATTAGTCATAGCATGATATATAGCCTAAAGCCCTTGGGTGGCTTCCCTGGGGTTGCCTGTGTCCATAGGCGACGGTGATCGGGTGACGGCGACGCTTAACACCACGCGGCCCGTCTGCCTCTTTGTTCGGTTTATTTATAAAAAAATAAATTCCCCCGTAGGTATATATAACTTCCCCGATAAATGGAATATCCAACACAAAAATATTTTTTCAATTGGATCCAGTAATTCGAGAGATTAGTGCGTTCAAACAAACATACAAACGAACGAACGAACAAACAAACACTTCAGCTTTATGTATAGATTAAAATATTGATTAATTATTGTCGACGTGTGGGAACTGTTCGAAAAAGCGTGAACCCTATTTCGTACAGTTTACCATATTATTGCCAGCTCATCTTATGTTGGTTTTTGTTTTCTATGTACTTATTATTTATTTTTATTTTCATTTATAAGGTTCATGTTACCATTTAAGGGACTGTAAATTATAAAACTTCAATACTGAAGTTTTCTATAAATCAACAACGATACTTCCAAACACTGATCGATAAATTCTTGAAATGGACGATGAACCTTTTTTATTTTTGAACTGATTTGAATAAAACAAACACTAAATGTTAATCCAAAAATATACCAATACATGAGTGAAAACCGCATCCTTCTACGTTAAGCCGTTCTGAGATTAGCGCGCACAAACGAACAGACAAACAAACAGATACACAGATAAACAAACAAACAAACAAACATACAATAATTCTAAAAATCATTGTTTTGGGTTCTTTTACGCTAACAAATAGCTCTAGTGACAGTTTTTCTCAAATATCTTCAATGTACAGACACCGACTTGTTACAGATTTATTATAGTATAGAAGATAGAAGAAGAAGATAGATAGATAGAAGATAGAAGAAGAAGATAGATAGATAGATTTAGGTTTATTACTAATGAAATGCAACACAAATGTTCATAAATCTGCATTATTAATGTTTTTGAAATATGCAGAGGGAACAAAATACGCGACGCTGCGCTACGTTCCGTGGAATCTAGGATTCTCAAACTCGCGTTAGCCAAACATTTGCCAGAAAATCATCTATCCCATTTGTCGAATTTTCCTCCCATATCTGAATCTAATAGTATTTCTTTATTTCTTTTTAACTCACTCTTGTTTCAGATTGGTGTTACTTCCTTCACGAGCCAAGGTGGTTGCCATTTCGGACGCCCCTCGGGCTACGCCAGAGTTACTGCTTTCGTTCCTTGGATCCAAAGCCATCTAAATGACATCTAAATGACGACTGTATCATGATATTATAAATGGGTTGTCATCAAACTGTAAATAAAAGTTTTGCCACTGTCATAAATACTTTTCTTTTAACTACCTAACCCATAATCCCGGTTGAAACCGGTGGCGGAGTAGGAGCGTGGGAATAAATCTCGCTCACACAAGGCTATTTCTTCATAGAATGTATTAGTTTTAGTAATTACTCGCATCTGTGAGCATGTGGAAGTGGGTTGAAAGAGTCTCACACGATAAGCTGTGCCCATTATGGACCCACAGCCATTCTGTTATCTCAAATATATAATGTACTTTTTTTAAAAGAGTGCTTCTGGGAGCTTTTTTCCGCCGCCTTTTTTCTCTCAGCGCAACATCTAGCCTAAACGGGCACCTAAAGGCGATGACCGGGAAAATTTCTAATATGAAATAAATATTTTTTCTTTCTTTCTTTCTTTGCACAACCTTCAGAATTCAACCGATACGTTGAATAGTGGAATCTCGATAAGTTGAAAACCTCCAAATCTCGAAAAAATGTTTTGTTTCTAAGGCTCTTCAAACACCAAAACCTTTACTCGAAATCTCAACCCTCTATTAGTCGCAATAATCAGTAAGTCCCTTTAAGCTATTTTGGTACATATTTTCCCTCCATAACTCGAAAAATAAATTTTACCTCTGTATCTCGAACATAGCAATGTTTTATTTTACAACCTTTACAACTCGATTATTTGAGAATCATTACCTCTATAATTATTCGTATAAAAAAAGTTACAGACTTTAAGAATTTACCAACAGTGTAAGTACACCATAGATTCTTAGAAAGCAATTTACTTGTAGGAGTATATAATGTATAGAATTACCACGTATTTATGACTCACGTTAACACGTGTTTGCCTGCTTGGTGTCAGGTGTTTCATTTTATTAGTTTTGATCATCGATATAATAAGTAGGGTTTTGATACTTGAATAATACTCATGGAAAGTAATTAGATTGGGGCATTCAATGGGGTTCTTGTCTCATTGATGGTTTCCATCAAAGAGACTAGAACCCCATTGAATACTTTACGGACTTTTATAAAATTTATAGAGCAAACCAGCAACTCAAAAAAAAAAGGGTGACCGCAGTGACCCGTCCAACTACAGGCCCATTGCGATAACCTCCCTGCTCTCTAAGGTGATGGAGCGAGTTATAAATACGCAGCTCCTTAGGTACCTCGAGAAGCACCGGTTGATCAGCGATCGTCAGTATGGCTTTCGCCAGGGCCGGTCGGCCGGTGATCTCTTGGTATACCTCACACACCGCTGGGCTGAAGCCGTCGAGGGCAACGGGGAGGCTCTGGCAGTCTGCCTGGATATCGCAAAGGCCTTTGATCTTACGGTCTTCCCCTGAGGCTATGCAACTGGGTGGCAAACTTTCTGTCTGAGCGGCAGATTAAGGTCGTTGTTGACGGATGCTGCTCAGATATGAAGCCCAATAATGCCGGTGTTCCCCAAGGCTCAGTGCTGTCTCCTACACTATTCATTCTGCATATCAATGACATGCTGCAACAATCACGCAGTATACATTGCTATGCAGATGATAGTACGGTGGACGCACTATACACCTGTCGAGCCAATGCCTCTAGGTCACAAGTGGAGGAAAGTAGAATCAAACTTGTGTCTGAAGTCGAGAACTCTCTGGAGCGGGTCTCGGAATGGGGTCGACTTAACCTTGTCGAGTTTAACCTCACGAAGACACAAGTTTGCGCGTTTACCGCTAAAAAAACCCCATTTGTTATAGCGCCCAAGTTCCAGGGTACCGCGCTCACCGTCGGTGAAAGTGTCGGTATCTTGGGAGTTGACATTACGAGTAAAGTGCAGTACCGGAGTCATTTGGAGCACAAAGCCAAATTGTCCAAAAAGCTTGGTGTCCTCAATAGGGCGAGGCAGTACTTCACTGCGGGGCAACTCCTGACGCTGTACAAAGTCCAGGTCAGACCCCATATGGAGTACTGCTCTCATCTCTGGGCAGGAGCACCAAAATACCAGCTATACCCATTTGACTCCGTTGAAAAGCGCGCAGTCCGAATCGTCAACGACCCAAGATTGACTGACAGGCTAGAACCGCTCAGCTTGCGAAGAGACATAGGCTCGCTCTGCGTGTTCTACCGACTTTACTATGGTGAGTGCTCCGAGGAACTTTTCAAACTAATGCCTACATCACCATTCCATGATTATACCACCAGACGAAGGTTAAAGTTCCACAGGCACCATCTGGACTCGTGGCGGTCCTCCACAGTCCGCTTTGCACGCTCCTTTTTACCACGGACGTGTAGGTTATGGGACAACCTTCCAGCTGAGGCATTCCCAGTGGACTATAACATGGGGTTCTTCAAGAAAGCTGTAAAAAAAGCCGCTCTCCTCTCCTCTCCTCCAAAGCCGGCAATGCTCGGGTGGCTCCCCTGGGGTTGCCCGTGTCCATAGGCGACGGTGATCGCTTAATACCACGCGGCCCGTCTGCCTTTTTGTTCGGTTTACATAAAAAAATAAATAAAAAAATTGCCTTGTTAAACAGAAGCTTATTCCGTTTACTCCAGCTGTGCACATTATCAATATTATCATTTTGCAATAGTTCTCAATCTGTTTCACTCCAGATTGCCAAAAACAATTTCAGATCATCTGCAAACAACAGACAACGTGCTGTGCTAACTACATCCGGCAAGTCATTTACAAATACCTTCATTTAAATTTCGTGCATGTTTCCGTGCTTCGGAGGGCACGTTAAACCCTCGGGCCCGGTTGTTGTAGTTAAACCACAAGGTAGGCCTTATGGGCGGTTTGAAGACATCCGACAGCGGGTTGGCCACTAACTCGCATCTCCACCATCCCGCATTGGAGCAGCGTGATGGAGCTTAATATTGCCCAGCAGTGGGATGCAAAAAGGGTTGCAGCCAGATCATTATCGACTGTATCAAACGCCTTCCGAAAATCGAAGTATGCCGTGCCAATTTGAGACTTACGAGTACAATCAATCGATTTAGCATAAATGTAAAAGGACATCAGGTTACAAGCCGTCGAACGCCCTACTCTAAATCCGTGCTGAGCGTCTGACAGCTGACTGTCAAACTGCACACTGCTTTGATATTGCAAGATACTATCAAACAAATTACCGAATATAGATAATACTGCTATTAGTCTAAAGTCACTTCCTTCTGAGCTGGAATTACCTTTGGGCACCAGCGATACTCTTGAAATTTTCCTTGTATACTTTAAATATAAGTTGAAAATATGTAGCAACGAGTATGCAAACACCGACCGGCCAGCTCACTTTTTCGGTTTAAGTTTAAAATGTGACCGTTCTACGTCCCCCAGATTCAATGAGCCAAAGTGAATCTAACATACTCACCGAAGCAGCCATGTCCGGTGAGTATCTGAGTCAGTAGGTAGTAGTAGTATCGGTAGGTGACGGCGGTTAAAAACAACGACACACAGAAATCTGCCATAGCTGAACATCTGCTGAACTCGGGCCCTAACCATTGGATAGAACTCCATAATCCACAAATTCTTTCGACGGAACGTCATTACATACCTAGAATAGTAAAGGAAGCCATAGAAATCGTAAAATGTAAAAACTTCAATCGAGAGGATGGTTTCCAACTTTCTAGTGCATGGAATCCAGTGTTAGTGTGTCTTAAAAACAATATGCATCCAAAATATGAAAAAACCATACGCAGTGATACTGTGAGTGTGTTTTGTCGTGACTTATGTTTGAGTACCGGTAGTAGCCGTAGCAAACGAGTGAGGAAGAGGGTAGACCGTTACGGCTGTCCTTAGACTTTTTTTTACATCCACCCGCAATATCCAGTTCATCCGTGATCATGGTGCATGCAACTGCGCCGAAATATCGGGAGCTCAAAAACAAAGCGAATCGTGGTATATATCCCGTAAGTAATAATTCAGATATGGTTTTAGACGGATTGGCTGCCAACGTCAGACTTAATTTAAATTTATTGGACAGAACCTTGAAACAAAAATGTCAAATTAATTCCTTTTAAAATAGAATAGGATTATTTAGTAATAAGGATATCGTGCATCAAACCCATTTTATATGATAACAATGTAGCTGATGCAAAATTTAGCTTAAGAAAACTTAAGCTAAATTTTTTATCATTGTTGTGTAGAATTGGATTAACCATCTGCATAAATAACAAAAAAAAGTGGCCAAGTACGAGTCGGACTCGCCCATGAAGGGTTCCGTAGTAGCAAGCATTATAATTTTTCGTCAGCAAAAGTAACTTTGTTTTTCATAGTGTTTGTATGAACGACAAAGTGATATTTGCGGTTTTTAAAAATTTACTATATCTCAAAAACTGCGTACTATATTTCGTTCAAACCAATTATCGTTGAGTTTATTGAGTTCTACATCATATATTTTTGATAGATTTTTTGACTTTCTTACTTTAAAAGTTAGAGGGTGGGGACACATTTTACCACTTTGGAAGTGTCTATCTTTCAAACAATTAACTTTGAGAAAAATGATTTTAGGAACCTCAATGTGATTTTAAAAGACCTATCTATAGACACCCTACGCGAATAGGTTTGATGAAAAAAAATTTTTTTTGTTTGAGTTCCATGTATGGAGAGCCCCCCTTATTATTATTTTTTTTTATTTTTGTATAAAAATCGTAAAGCGGTTCAGAGATTACATCTACCTACCAAGTTTCAACTTTGAAGTACTAATAGTTTTGGAATGAAATGGCTGTGACATACGGACGGACAGACAGACAGACAGACATGACGAATCTATAAGGGTTCAGTTTTTTTGCCATTTTGGCTACGGCACCCTAAAAAGGCAAGTTCGGGTCAAATATTTTGTGAGAAAATATGCCTATTTTACTTATTGCAATTTTGTTATAATTATAACTAGGTATCCAATAAATAGCACTATCTTTCATTCATGCAGGGATTAATTGAATTAAAGAGGTTATTTCTAAGGTATAAATTTGCATTTTTACCTACTGTAATATTGTTGGCCCTTTATTTAACAAGTTAAGTGCGTATCGATCGGCGCGCCGCCGCCGATACGTAATTTGTGGTATCGAGGCGTAAATCATCCCTCATGCAACTTCCCTTTGGTGCGGCTAGGAAATACGTGAACTTCTCTGTCGTGCGACGGGCATAACTTCGGTTTGGTCCAGTGTAGGAAAGAGATAAATATGTATATATTTCAGATCTGCTAATAGTCCCAGACTCGGTGGTATACCTACCTTGGTACCGGATGTCTTAGGCCTCGTGCCGCACTGAATTAATATAATTTTAATGCAGTGCGAATCGAGGGTAAAACGTTCCATACCCCCCAGACCTCGTACCGCACCGTACGCGAGCTCCCCGCGACCATGTTGTGCGTCGCGTCGATAAGAGATTTTGACTTTTATCTTATTAATTAAGAATTTGACTCAGTGCACTCAGTGCAAAAAATCTTATTGTCTGCCCTGTATCAATGAAAAATACTCGTAAATAAGCACAACATATTATATTTTGAGATTTTTTTATGAAAAAAATATTGAGACAGAATATTTTATGTTAATTTAAGTTCTAAGTATTTTACTTTGGGGAAATGCAGCTAATGTCGACACAATATTTATTTTGCAGAAGAAAAATTAAATTCTAGAGAATCACTGAGAGAAAAATTTAAGGAGACTAATATACTAACATTTGCATCGCAATATATTTATGAAAATATAATGTATGTTCGTAAAAACAAACACGAATTTATGACCTTTTTGGATCTACATAGTTCGAACTGTGTTTCGACAAGGAATGGCCACAAACTTGCATTCCCCAAGTGTAGGCTCCGCAAAAAGAGCCACGCTTTTATCGGGATGTCGATCAGAATATACAATATAATCCCGGAAAATGTTCAATCCCTTCCTTTTCACAGATTTAAAAAAAAGTCAAACAAGTCCTGTTCCGCAAGGCTTATTACGATCTTAAGGACTATTTAATTGATAAAAAAGCTTGGGATTGAGCTGAAGTCCCACAAGGCTGTTTCTATAACTGATGTAATAGACTTAAATGAATTAAACTGCCTCTAAAAATAATATGGATTTGATACTAGTAGCTCCATCTATGTGTCCGCCTACGAACGATTCAGCCCACCCAATACAATAAAAGTGATTTGATTTGATTTTTGTGCAAATAAGTGTTTGTCCGGGTGAAAATAACTTATTATTGGGTACATTACGATTTGTGGAATTTGGCTTCAATACGATAAAACAGCCACTGATTCCCATTTACACATTATTTAAAACCGATAATTATAATGAGTGATAAAAGTGGATTGTGTACCATCATTAGATAAGACGGGTTTATAAAGCAGAACAGTGGGACGAATTCGCTACTAAGAGTGACAATGAGAATCGTACTAGTAGTCCTGGTGCTCGCGACGGCGGTGCTGGCTGCACCCCGCGACTTCATCGCACCGATAGAGGACTACCACACGGAGTATGGCATACCTCAAGCCGCGCGCATCAAGGCTGCCGAGGATGCTTTGGACTTCGACGGGAGGATCACAGGAGGCAGTTTCGCACAGTTGGGATGGTTCCCCTGGATGGTAAGTGTCCGTACTACGCGTACATGCGAATATCTAAAACCCTACGATGCGATGATCAGGCTTGAGTTAAGTAAGATTAAGTGTAGGAAAAAAATGTCGAGCTGGCTGTTACTGCCTGGTTGGTTTGTGCCTCCAACCAACATTCACTAGATCACTACACCATTAAGACATTACTGGCATGGATATTAAATGAAAGCAACGTATATTCCTCGACTAGAACAAAGTTTTCGTTTGAGTTTCGCATGAAATATTAACATCAGTTACCAGGTTCATCGTAATATTATATTCAGGGCGTCGAAAGCCTCAGTTTGACGGTATACTTATCGAGGCTCTGGTAGCAGAAGTGAGGCCAATGAATCTTGTGATAACGTTGAGTAGCTTTAAAAATGCAGCGTTGATGTAGTATTTATGTAACGTAAAAATTGGTAATGGAAAACCGAAACCACAGAAGACAGTTCAAAAGAAAGCAGATGAAGAAATACGGTTGTCCTGTATAAACAGGCTATATAGGCTCATTGTAAGCCCGTTGGATACTTAGTCAACTGCAGCACGAGGTCGTTCAGCTTTTTCCTACACCCAGTGCTCTTTTCAAGTTTCTCTCAACTTTCGTGCAAGTCTGTCTCTGCCGTGATAAATAAAGAATGTGTACAAAGAATAATCCAGACGTACCTAAGATTTGTTGAGAGCCTGAGCCAATGACATTAGTTGGTGGAAAAATTAAAAACGAACTTTCCGCGTCAATAAATTATGAAGAAATTACAACTCTCTCGACACCATCTTTTACGTTTTTGATTTTCTTTCTATATTAAGAGACATGATGAATAACTACTATTTGCGAATATTAATTGCCCGTTATATTCTAGGGCGGTCTCATCATCACTATGATGTCTGGCGCGACCAGTGTATGCGGTTCCAGTCTCCTGAGTCACACTCGCCTGGTGACAGCTGCTCACTGCTGGAGGATGCGAGGACATCAGGGCCGCCACTTCACAGTCGTTCTTGGATCCCTTCGTCTCTACCAAGGTGGCCTTCGGATCCAAACCAACCAAGTCGTAGAGCATCCACAGTATAACATAAACAATCTCAACAATGACATC
This sequence comes from Pyrgus malvae, assembly GCA_911387765.1. Taxonomy (NCBI): domain Eukaryota; kingdom Metazoa; phylum Arthropoda; class Insecta; order Lepidoptera; family Hesperiidae; genus Pyrgus; species Pyrgus malvae. The sequence goes on from OU426951.1 coordinate 7,088,718, forward strand.
GCCATTATTCGAATCAACCACGTCGGATTTAACGGTAAGTGTCAAAGACCTCTATTTTCACTATCTTTTTATTAGAGTTTTGCACCTCAAAAGGAAATTAAGAAATTTTAATGATAGAGAACTCGTCTGTCTGATTCTTTCTCGAGAATGCGTTGTGGTGTGAAGCTGAAATTATTATTATTTTCAAAGATTGTGCTTATCTTTGTCTTCGAGTCATAAAATTTGGCAATAATCAGATACTTTTGCTTTTGGCTGACCCCACATTTGGCGTGCGCGTTCCTCGAGCGTGTGAGCGACGAGAGCGCCGCGTGCGCGCTGCATAAACGTCGCGCGTTGCCGCCGTGTGACGTGTGTGCAGCGAGCGCGCGGCGCGCACGATGCGCTTGCCTTGGCGTTTAACCCCCTTCAGTCAAGTCATTCACAATTTGGACAGTGAAAACACTACTATTTGCTACTAAAAAGAAATAAGACACGTAATAAAAAGACTAAACGTCTTTAGCAAGATACATTATGGTCTCCTTGTTCACAAGAGAGTCATTACTATATTTTGCATTGCAGACATATAAAAAAGTGAAAAGCATTTTTATGATTATTTACTATCCGCCCTGTGACTGAGCGAAACAGAGCGAGAGCGCGTGCGCGCCGCGTGCTCGCTGTGCACACGTCACACGGCGGCAACGCGCGACGCTTATGCAGCGCGCACGCGGCGTGCACGCAGCGCTCGCGTCGCTCACACGCTCGAGGAACGCGCACGCCTAATGTGGGGTTAGCCTTTTTCATCTCGCGCTTTATGTTTTATAGCACATGAAAAACCAAATTGTTACTTAGTAAATTTATTAAACACCGTGACAGGATGTTTGTCTGCGGTAGATTTAGATAATTGATTTTGATATTATGAATGATATTATGATAAAATTTTGCATACGCGAGTTATCCGATCCAAATTTAAAGATAAGGTAATATTAGATATTAATCTAGTTTAATGAGCATTTGGCGCGGCTTATCTAAGAATGGTCATTATCGTATCCCACTTGATTTTTTGTTGCGACTAAGTGGAAAATCGATGTATGAAATAGGAAATAGTACAAAATTGAATAAAAACAATACTTTAAACGACAGGCAGGCTTTTATAGCTGAGGAAAAATAAACTTCGAAGTTAAAACAGTCAAAATATAGTACCGTTTATGCCGCTTAAATAATACGTTTCTCTACTATAGCGTAGGCAGACGTCTATTCTAAAGTCAAACAATTCTTCTATTCTGTCGATGGAAATATGAGAATAATAACAAGTGATCTGCATGTTAATTTGTTTTCGCTAGGTATGATATGCTAGGATCATATAAAGAAAGAAAAACTTTTAATTTTTCTTCTATTTTAGCTCATATCAATCGTGTCCTTCTGCCTCCTGGTAATGACCAGTACGTTGGTCATCGTGGCACTGCAATCGGCTTTGGACAGACCGGCAGAAGTAAGTATATTTTTATAATATCTAGTTTGTAGATAGAAGAGCATAGTCTGTGTATAGTCATGTCAGAATGTTAATTCTACTTGTAATAAGGGAAGTCTCTGTAACGCTTCTTAAGAAACTAAAGCTGAGTAAAAGGCAAATTTATGCCTCCAGGCCAATGCCTGGTATAACCCAGTGGTTGTACCAGGCATCCAATGAACGGATGTTTTGTATTGAAAGGAATGATTTTGAATACCTACTAGGCCCTGTAGAATATAATAATATAATGAAATAACATTGATTTTCTTATAATTTCTGGAGCAAAATAGATATTTGTGCATCGTTACACACATCAAATGTTATTGCGCTGATGATAGAAACGTACGTAAATCATCATATTAAATCTATGAAGTAAATAGAGCAGATTCCATTTTGCAAGGCTACCCTGCCTACTAGGCCCTGTAGAATGCATAATGAAATAAGTTTTTAAGCTAATGTATTAATTAGTAAAAAAATGTACATATTGTATTTTTGTGCATAAAACAAGTCACAAATATACAACTGTTTATTTAATTGTTTACTGTTTAATTTATTAATTTCCCAAGTATCTATATCGAATGAAAAAATTGCTTCTAACTCAACAAAGGTTTGTTCATAATTTTAATTACGAGTTTAATTATATATATTTATAAGACAATCCAATAGAATTAATATAGGCTCATTTAATATCTTATGTAGGAAAAAATAATTAAACATTCAAAATGGCTGATCTCAAAAATTAAAAAAAGAAGGCATTAGAAGAATTTTTGTAGGGGTGTCATGTGCTAATTGTATTGAACATATTATAAAAAAGAGGGGAAAAAATGATGCTGCTTGACGGGATTATAGATACTGCATTGGAAGAAGCTTCTCCCAGTTTTATAATACATGTTTCCGACTCGGAAACGACTGAAGATTTTGATGAACAAAAATATATCAATACATATTTTGTTGTATCATCTTAATATATATATTTCTTGTGTGCGTGTGTATGTGGCTGAACTCCTCCTAAACGACTGGACGGATTATGATGAAATTTATTGTGTGTGTTCGTGGAGATTCGAGAATGGTTTAGATTCACAATTTGGGCCACTGGAAATGTTTTTTAATTACTTTTTTACTTATTTAGTTTTCCCATATAAATTGTTCCTGTCTGTCAAACGTTTTGTATTTCGTGCCGTGTCGTTCTAAACTTTGACACAGTCAGAATGTTCGTATGTCATTATTTGTTTTATATTTTTTTTGACAGTAACATGAAATCTCTTTAAGATAATAAGAAAACAAATCCTCTTTCAATACTTTTAAGGCAGGACAACGTCTGCGGGATCCACTAGTTTTTTTATGTAACACAAATGAATAACACAAATATTTTAATAAGAATTAAGAATAGAATTGGTTCACGGTAGAAGTGGGTGCAGCGGTGGTACTTCCCCGGGCGAACGATAATAGTTCTACCACCTACATATTTATAATATGAAATTTCTAAAAATATAACCTAGCTGGATCGATTTATGCCCCAAAAACAGGGTCCTAAATTTCATCAAAATCTTTGGAGCCGTTTCCGAGATTCAAAAAATATATTTAGGTATATACAAGAATTGCTCTTAAAGGTATTAGATACGTTGTCGAATATTTTTTGGGAATCCATTGTTCTCTAATTATCATTCATAGCCAAATATTTTGTGGAAATCTGAAACAATGTCAAGTTTAAATTATTTTCAAGGACTATAGTGGTAAAGGTAGACCGTTGGAAAGATGGGTGGATTAAGTTGTAGCAACTGCAGGCAAACACTGGATTAGAGTTAGGTTAGATTAGATTAGTAAAAACTACTTTGCAACACATAGAACATTTTTATATTAGATGAAAATCATTGCATTTAGACTGCTAAACATTTCATTCGTAGGTACTTACTTATTAAATTTACAATTCTTTGGATTTTCTTTCTTAGATGAATTACATCCAGGTACTCCACATATAACTATATTTATTTATGACCAATAAACACCATTTTAACCTTTAACATCTGAGATTTTAGGAAAATAAGCGGAATTTGTTTCGTTTACAAATGGCACTAGGCCGATATAGAATCGTGTACGTGAATGGTCTCACATATACGCACATCTCGCTCTAACTCACGCATAACTATGTTCTTTCTATTTTGTAATTGCCAATCTATCTTGACGTAGTCAAAGTCATAATAAATAATAATACTTAAATAATAATAAATAAAATGAAAAATGTATGGGATTGACGTTAGCTAACGAAATGTCATGTGATATCCTAATGTCAATCCCATACATTTTTCATTCCATTCTACAAGTGTTACGATAGACAAATGTCTGGGCTCATAGGAAGGTAATAAAATTCTATAGAGTTCGTCCAGAAAATCTACAGAATTGCTGATTTAACTGATCAGTCAGTATGAATAAAGTCACAATTTACCACCTGGCCTATCCATAACAACAGCTCATTTAATAATTTTATTTTACAGACATCCCCATCACCCAAAACCAGGCGTTGAGCTATGTGTACCTCAACGTCATCAGCAACGTTGACTGCCGCAGATACCACTCTCACGAGGTGGTCATTCACTCCAGTATCTGCACCAGCGGTGTCGGCCCCAGAGGCCCCTGCCCAGGAGATTCCGGTGGACCGCTCGTTGTCTGGGGACCCATTCTTGTAAGTTTTATTTTAATACTAGCCTGTGCCCCGCAGTTTCACCCGCGGAACCGAATCATTAGCATGAAGTGATTATTCCCCGTAGATTTCATGGATACTATTGAAACCCTAACTTTAATTTCAAATAAGTAGAGAGCTATCTATTATTTCTTTATCTTTGCCTATGCAGATGTTATGTGGTGGGGGGTTATGACTACGCATCACGTGTGATCCGATCGAGGTGATCGTGTTTGAGATCATTAGTGTGAACCCAAATGTTTTGGGCAAAGCAGGCTTACGTCTGATATGCAGGCTCTTGCGCTGTTACGCCAGAGGTAGTAGTACTCATGATTGACTCATCTAATTCTGCCCAACAACAGCAGCCTTATTTTTTAATATGCATGTTAATAGGAGTGTAAAAGGCAGATTATGGATGGACCTCCAAGAGACCAAATACAAGTTAGTCTGCAAATTGCAAAGCTCTAATAAATAAAGCGCTAATATGTACAAATCAAGCAATTCAAGTCGTTTAATAAATATAATCAGACGTTTCTTTGCGTAACTCAATTGTTATAAAGTCAGGTAAATACTACTTTGCAACATTCCGCAATCAGAACGTATGATGATGTATACTTTTTTCATGCAATAGCACCTACCTCCCTCCTAGGATACATGCACATGCAACAATAAAAAATATTATCTAGGAGGTGGTGCTACGTATGCTGTACATATTTTTTATTTTTTAACTTGAATATAAACTGTTACCTACTTATTAGTTTATAACATTTCCTTTTTAGCACATACAAATTTACGGTAGAAATATAGCTTGAATTAACTGCCATTGATCTTTAGTTTGAAATTCTACTTAAGTTAAAACATTCAAATTAAGTAGAATTGTTGCAGCGCTTCATCCATATATCGTATTATCTGATTTCTATAAACCCTCGGGCTGTAACTCTAACAAAACACTATTGATGCTTGTCTAGTAGATATTCCTACTGGTCAATTTGTGTAAACAAAATAGATACTTCCTTTACTACTTTTCCCTAGAAAAACAATATTATGTACTTAGAGACTGGAAACGTGCAGCGACAATTGGTTAAGGAAACTCCCTGGTAAAAATAAACATATTTTGCCTCAAGCTGCAACTAATTTCAATATAATTATTTTTACAGATATTCCCGTCAGCCAGAATCCGGCGTTGAGTTACGTGTACCTCAACGTCATCAGTAACGCTGAAGATACTACCGCCCGTCAGTCATCATCCACTCCATTATGTGCACCAGTGGTGTCGGCTCCAGAGGCTCCTGTCCTGGAGACTCCGGAGGACGACTCGTTGTCTGAGGACCCACTCTTGTAAGTTTTATTTTAGGCTTAGCATTCGTATGCCCATACTAGGACCAAATGCAAATTAAATTCATAGGTGGTAGAAATTTAGTGATTCTACCGGGGAAGTTCCACTACTGCGTTTTTCTGCCGTAAAGCAATCTATTGCTTACAACGGAAAGGTGGGATTACTATCACATGGGACGACAATCGTTGAAGAGCAGAGAAGCAACATCACTTCGATTTACTTGTTTTTATAAATATTTGAAGTGAAAACTTCTTTAGCGGCGTTGAGCACTTTTTGTGGGATGGGTAAAAACTATGAAACTCGCGCGAGGTCGGTGCTGATCGCAAAATTTCGTAAGATAGTAGAGGAGACGAGGAAGATCGACCTTCACCGATCTGATAATTCGATGAGACATAATGTTTACCAAATATAATTTATAAACATATATGCCTATGATAACTTGACTATCGAAAAGTGTTCATAGCTATTTTTAATTTAATTAATTTTAATCAATTTTCTTTCATATCACCTTCACTCTTATAACAACCGAACGAGTGAATATCTTCACCGGCTCTTAGACCAAGACGGAGGGGTGACAGCTGATGATGGCTCATCTGACGGCTGTCTATACTTTTTTTCTTCAATTATGGCATCGCAAACTCTGCATATTGCCAGCGTCAAGTATAATTTTATCTTAAAATTCGTTTATATCAAGTATTTAAAATATGGACATTGAACAAAGTGCATCTATTAATGAAAAAAGTGACGAAGAAATAGTGAAAGAAAATGAGAGAGTACTTTGTAAAAATACTAGATAGAAATTATTAGGTACTGATAATTCAAGCAATTCGTGCGGTTTTATTCCCTAACGATTCCAAGACATCAAAAATGCACAACGTTAATGTTTTCACTTCTGCCGGCACTCCCGGAGTGCAACCCATTGTTTTTTTTTATTAATATGTGTAGACCTTTATGCCTTAAAAAATTGGGAGAAGGCGCTGGTCCCTAAAACACAGTTTTTACTAACTTAGGGTCCAGAGGCGCCTCAGTGAACTTAGCAGAGCATTTTTTAGAAGAGCAAAAATAAATTGGTGTTCTGATGGCAGGCGCATGAGTTCCAGAGTTCCTTATAGTTTTCTTGAATAGTTCTGCCGTAAATACAAAGATATAGGCAGTATAAGATATTCATGAAATGCGCTGCTAACTTCCCATAGCCGTAGCAGAGCATTTTTAACGGATCCGAATGAAACTTGGGGTCCTGTTGCATATCTATAAAACTGATATTTCCTGAAGGTTTAAAAAAAATCTGTTTAACAAAGCGAGAAAAAAAATATTGTGATATTTTTTTGCCTAATGTCTATAATTTGGATTCTGACGATGATAAATGCTGAAGAATTGCATGTAACTTCAAAAACTAAGTACCTGGACGCCCGGGCGTTGCTCGGATAAAAACAATTTATTTACTTGGTTTATTTTTAAGCAAAACATTCATTGACTTAGTGTTGCTTCTGAGATTCAAAAAATATATTTAGATATATACAAGAATTGCTCGTTTAAAGGTATTACATAAGGTAAGAAGAGACACACAGTAATACTATGAAACTAAAGCATACAAAAATTAAATTACTCTATCAAGGTGCAAGTAACCCAATCTCAAATGTAAAATGACGTAAATATTGCGCATATAAAAAGAAATAATTTAAATACAACCTAAAATAAGACATATGGACTCAAAACTCTACAGTTCCTAATAGATTGATGTCTGATCTAAAAAACCAGGACACCTATAAACAGAAACTCTCAGAAAAACTTCAGCAAAACAGAGAGAATATGTATCGAACTATATTGACAGAATTAATCATTATGAAAAAAAAATTACCCATACCTCACCACCAAAGAACAAAAACTCTGCAGTTGCAGTGTAAGTGATATATGATCCATAATAAAAAAATATTATAAGGATCTTAAGGTCTCAACAAACTCTCAGCAAAGAAGATTGAATGCCGAACAGTATCGAAGAAATTAATCAAAATTAAAAAAATCTTAGTTACTTATACACTGCATCTATCAACAAAATCTCTGCGGTTTCTTGAAAAATGGAATGTATTGTATAAGAATAAAAATAAACAAAATCTAGAACTATCACAGATCTCTCAACAAAGCAGATTGAATGCGGAACAATATGAAAAAATAAATCAAAATTTAAAAAAATCTCAGTAACAACAACACCAATCAAATAGAACTCTGCGGTTTCTGTTAGAGTTAAATGTATTATAAAATAATAAAAATAAACAAAACCTAGAACTATCACATAGCTCTCAGCAAAGCAGATTGAGTTCCGAATAATATCGAAGAAAGGAATCATAATTTTATAAAATCTAAGTAACTTATACAATGCACCCATAAACTAGAACTATGCAGTTTCTTATATTATGGAATGTATTGTATAAGAATAAAAATAAACAAAATCTAGAACTATCACAGATCTCTCAACAAAGCAGATTGAATGCGGAACAATACGAAGAAATTAATCAAAATTAAAAAAAAAATCTCAGTAACATATACACAACACCAATCAAATAGAACTCCGCGGTTTCTGTTAGAGTAAAATGTATTGTAAAATAATAAAAATAAACAAAACCTAGAACTATCACATAACTCTCAGCAAAGCAGATTGACTGCCGAATAATATCGAAGAAATAAATCAATATAAAAAAAATCTAAGTAACTTATACACAGAACCCATCAACTAGAACTCTGCAGTTTCTTATATTGCGGAATTAATTGTATAAGAATAAAAATAAACGAAATCTAGAACTATCACGGATCTCTCAACAAAACAGATTGAATGCGGAACAATATGAAGAAATTAATCAAAATTGAAACAAATTCAGTAACATATACACAACTTCAATCAACTAGAACTCTCCGGTTTCTGTTCGAGTAAAACGTAGTGTAAAATATTGAAAGTAAACAAAATCTATAACTATAACAGAACTCTCAGCAAAGCAGATTGACTGCCGAATAATATCGAAGAAATTTCAAGAAAGAATACATAGCGCAAGACAATATTTTTTTAAATATGGCTACGCGACTCCGTGCCACGGAAGCGAGAAGAACAGCAATATTAAATGGTTTCTACCTCACTTCGCCGTTACGAACCAGAACAAGCCGGGTAGAGTAAGAATGGTATTGATACTGTTCTAAAATCTGGTTGCGTCGTCCGCCACATTGAGCGTCGTGGGCACCCATCGCCAATCCTCTGCTTGAGTGAGCTCGGCGATCTCTGCGAGGCGATGAGAGACGAACGGAGTGTATTTTTTCGTCTCTTTCCGTATCCAATGGAGGACTGTTCTTGAATCGCTCAGGTAGACAATTCTTCTGGGCTTCCACATATGCTCCCTGAATATGGTGTTAGATAGTCAAACCACCTATCAGCGCTGCTTGAAGCTCCAGTCGTGGGATGGTGAGTATCTTCAGCAGTGCGACCTTCGCCTTAGCCATCACTTGTGAGACTTCTACGTGATCATCGTATGCAATCCTCCAGTACGCCACCATTTCGTAGGCTTACTCACTCGCGTCGACGAATACTTGGAGCTCGATATATGCGTATCTGTTGCCTTCAGACTGTAGCAACGAGGTATCGCTAGCGCTGAGACGTCTGAGAGTCGCTTTATTCATCCATCGAATAGGTCGGCTTCTTCTTGTGGCAACTCTTGATCCCAGTTAATTTTCTTGAGCCACAGTTGTTGTAGTATTATTTTCCCAATAATTGTGTATTGGCTTATGAGGCCCAATGGGTCGTACACTGATATAACCGCGCTTTCGCGAGTTTCGAGTTTAGTCGGTGCTCTCAGCCGCAACCTGACTTCATCGGGAACTCTCTTGATGAGCGTGTTCAATGTGAGCACGACGGAGTTCGGTTCCCATCGGAGTACTAGTGTTATTTCCTTTTGATGCGCCGCTAGCTTCACGTGTGTGTTCTTTGACTTCTTATCCTCCGGGATGCTGTGCTTCATATTGTTCCGCATTCAATCTGCTTTATTGAGAGATCCGTGATAGTTCTAGATTTTGTTTATTTTTATTCTTATACAATACATTCCATTTTTCAAGAAACCGCAGAGATCTTGTTGATAGATGCTGTGTATAAGTAACTGAGATTTTTTAAAATTTTGATTCCTTTCTTCGATATTATTCGGCAGTCAATCTGCTTTGCTGAGAGTTTTGTGTTAGTTCTAGATTTTGTTTATTTTTATTATTTTACAATACATTTTACTCTAACAGAAACCGCGGAGTTCTATTTGATTGGTGTTGTGTATATGTTACTAAGATTATTTTTTAATATTGATTAATTTCTTCGATACTGTTCGGCATTCAATCTTCTTTGCTGAGAGTTAGTTGAGTGAGACCTTAAGATCCTTATAATATTTTTTATTATGGATCATATTTCACTTATACTGCAACTGCAGAGTTTTTGTTCATTGGTGCTGTTTATGGGTAATATTTTTTTTCGTAACGATTAATTCTGTCAATATAGTTCGATACCTATTCTATCTATTTTGCTGAAGTTTTTCTGAGAGTTTCTGTTTAAAGGTGTCCTGGTTTTTTAGATCAGACATCAATCTATTAGGAACTGTAGAGTTTTGAGTCCATATGTCTTATTTTAGGTTGTATTTAAATTATTTCTTTTTAGATGCGGCGCAATATTTACGTCATTTTACATTTGAGATTAGGTTACTTGCACCTTGATAGAGTAATTTAAATTTTTTATGCTTTAGTTTTATAGTATTACTGTGTGTCTCTTCTTACCTTATCAGTTTTTGAAGTTACATGCAATTCTTCAGCATTTATCATCGTTAGAATCCAAATTATAGACATTAGGCAAAAAAAATCGCAATATTTTTTTTCTCGCTTTGTTAAATAGATTTTTTTTAAAACTATCAGGAAATATCAGTTTTATAGATATGCAACAGGACCCCAAGTTTCATTCGGATCCGTTAAAAATGCTCTGCTACGGCTATGGGAAGTTAGCAGCGCATTTCATGAATATCTTATACTGCCAAGAAAACTATAAGGAACTCTGGAACTCATGCGCCTGCCATCAGAACACCAATTTATTTTTGCTCTTCTAACAAATGCTCTACTAAGTTCACGAAGACGGAAATGCGTGATCTTCTCTGTCGTGCGACGGGCATAACTTCAGTTTGGTCCAGTGTAGGAAAGAGATAAATATATATTTCAGATCTGCTAATAGTCCCAGACTCGGTGGTATACCTACCTTGGTACCGGATGTCTTAGGCCTCGTGCCGCACTGAATTAATATAATTTTAATGCCAAAAAAACGGTAAAACGTCCCATACCCCCCAGACCTCGTACCGCACCGTACGCGTACGCGAGCTCCCCGCGACCAGTGTCATGTTGTGCGTCGCGTCGATACGAGATTTTGACTTTTATCATTTATTATTAAAGAATTTGACTCAGTGCACTTAGTGCAAACAATCTTATTGTCTGCCCTGTTTCAATGAAACACACTCGTAAATAAGCACAACATATTATATTTTGAGATTTTTTATGAAAAAATATCGCGACTGAATATTTTATGTTAATTTAAGTTCTAAGTGTTATAAGATGTTAGATTATCCTACACTGTGTGTCTGTTTGTGGCACACTTTGTTGCTTAATTGGATATTAAAGAAGGAGAGAAATTAAATAGAGAACATGCCTACTATATTTTAGACTTAGGTTCTATGTTGGAAACCTTAAGTTGAATACTTGCATTAATTTTTTGTAGCAGATGGGACCCATTTGCAAAATATGAATAGAAATTAAGTTGGGCGGGATCCCGCCTACCGAAAAGAAGTAACAGCCTCTTTGGGTCAACTACGGTGTGCATCGATCTCGGTGCTCATTTCGCCTCATTTAAATTTAGCAAACCACTTCTCTACGGTATTTCCTGGTGCAAAGTCCAAATAATGTTTATCAAGCCAAACCTTGGTTTCCTCAATATTTTTTTCGCCAAAAAACAATGCTTTATTAACATACAAAATTCCTTTTTATCAAATTTTTTAAGGGAACAAAAGTTCTTTTACTAAAAATGCTATAACTCAAATACTAATAGTGCAACAGCTGTCAAATTTATACACGCGTTTTCTAAAGGTTAGGGCTAACTAAAAATCATATGGATTTGATACTAGTAGCTCCATCTATGTGTCAGCCTACGAACGATTCAGCCCACCCAATACAATAAAAGTGATCTGATTTGATTTTTGTGCAAATAAGTGTTTGTCCGGGTGAAAGTAACTTATTATTGGGTACATTACGATTTGTGGAATTTGGCTTCAATACGATAAAACAGCTACTGATCCCCATTTACACATTATTTAAAACCGATAATTATAATGAGCGATAAAAGTGGATTGTGTACCATCATTAGATAAGACGGGTTTTTAAGGCAGAACAGTGGGACAAATTCGCTACTAAGAGTGACAATGAGAATCGTACTAGTAGTCCTGGTGCTCGCGACGGCGGTGCTGGCTGCACCCCGCGACTTCATCGCACCGATAGAGGACTACCACACGGAGTATGGCATACCTCAAGCTGCGCGCATCAAGGCTGCCGAGGATGCTTTGGACTTCGACGGGAGGATCACAGGAGGCAGTTTCGCACAGTTGGGATGGTTCCCCTGGATGGTAAGTGTCCGTACTACGCGTACATGCGAATATCTAAAACCCTACGATGCGATGATCAGGCTTGAGTTAAGTAAGATTAAGTGTAGGAAAAAAATGTCGAGCTGGCTGTTACTGCCTGGTTGGTTTGTGCCTCCAACCAACATTCACTAGATCACTACACCATTACGACATTACTGGCATGGATATTAAATGAAAGCAACTTTTGAGTTTCGCATGAAATATTAACATCAGTTACCAGGTTCATCGTAATATTATATTCAGGGCGTCGAAAGCCTCAGTTTGACGGTATACTTATCGAGGCTCTGGTAGCAGAAGTGAGGCCAATGAATCTTGTGATAACGTTGAGTAGCATTAAAAATGCAGCGTTGATGTAGTATTTGTGTAATGTAAAAATCGGTAATGGAAAACCGAAACCACAGAAGACAGTTCAAAAGAAAGCAGATGAAGAAATACGGTTGTCCTGTATAAACAGGCTATAATGGCTCATTGTAAGCCCGTTGGATACTTAGTCAACTGCAGCACGAGGTCGTTCAGCTTTTTCCTACACCCAGTGCTCTTTTCAAGTTTCTCTCAACTTTCGCGCAAGTCTGTCTCTGCCGTGATAAATAAAGAATGTGTACAAAGAATAATCCAGACGTACCTAAGATTTGTTGAGAGCCTGAGCCAATGACATTAGTTGGTGGAAAAATTAAAAACGAACTTTCCGCGTCAATAAATTATGAAGAAATTACAACCCTCTCGACACCATCTTTTACGTTTTTGATTTTCTTTCTATATTAAGACACATGATGAATAACTACTATTTGCGAATATTAATTGCCCGTTATATTCTAGGGCGGTCTCATCATCACTATGATGTCTGGCGCGACCAGTGTATGCGGTTCCAGTCTCCTGAGTCACACTCGCCTGGTGACAGCTGCTCACTGCTGGAGGATGCGCGGACACCAGGGCCGCCACTTCACAGTCGTTCTTGGATCCCTTCGTCTCTACCACGGTGGCCTTCGGATCCAAACCAACCAAGTCGTAGAGCATCCACAGTATAACATAAACAATCTCAACAATGACATCGCCATTATTCGAATCAACCACGTCGGATTTAACGGTACGTGTCAAAGACCTCTATTTTCACTATCTTTTTATTAGAGTTTTGCACCTCAAAAGGAAATTAAGAAATTTTAATGATAGAGAACTCGTCTGTCTGATTCTTTCTCGAGAATGCGTTGTGGTGTGAAGCTGAAATTAATATTATTTTCAAAGACTGTGCTTCTCTTTGTCTTCGAGTCATAAAATTTGGCAATAATCAGATACTTTTGCTTTTTTCATCTCGCGCTTTATGTTTTATAGCACATGAAATACACACAGGTTGTTTGTCTGCGGTAGATTTAGATAATTGATTTTGATATTATGAATGATATTATGATAAAATTTTGCATACGCGAGTGATCCGATCCAAATTTAAAGATAAGCTAATATTATTAATCTAGTTTAATGAGCATTTGGCGCGGCTTATCTAAGAATCGTCATTATCGTAGCCCACTTGATTTTTTGTTGCGACTAAGTGGAAAATCGATGTATGAAATAGGAAATAGTACAAAGTTGAATAAAAACAATACTTTAAACGGCAGGCAGGCTTTTATAGCTGAGGAAAAATAAACTTCGAAGTTAAAACAGTCAAAATATAGTACCGTTTATGCCGCATATATAATACGTTTCTCTACTATAGCGTAGGTAGACTATTCTAAAGTCAAACAATTCTTCTGTTCTGTCGATGGAAATATGAGAATAATAACAAGTGATCTGCATGTTAATTTGTTTTCGCTAGGTATGATATGCTAGGATCATATAAAGAAAGAAAAACTTTTAATTTTTCTTCTATTTTAGCTCATATCAATCGTGTCCTTCTGCCTCCTGGTAATGACCAGTACGTTGGTCATCGTGGCACTGCAATCGGCTTTGGACAGCTCGGCTCAAGTAAGTATATTTTTATAATATCTAGTTTTTAGATCGAAGAGCACAGTCATGTCAGAATGTTAATTCTACTTGTAATAAGGGAAGTCTCTATAACGCTTCATAAGAAACTCAAGCTGAGTAAAAGGCAAATTTATGCCTCCAGACCAATGCCTGGTATAACCCAGTGGTTATACTGGACAAACATTTCTAATTGTTACGAGTATTTATTAGTATTTGCGTTGAATCTTCAGTTGGCCTAGACAAGAGGCATTCGACTATCGTAACCATAGATTTTTGAAGTTATACTACGTATAGATTGGAAGAAGCATAACTAGGCGAGACCAGAAACAGAATACCTCAGTATGCGTGTGAAGCGCATGAGTGCTTGACAAATAGTGTTGCGCATGACTACATACCTCCGATTAAACTGTATGCATTAAAGCTTATCGATAGTTGTATCTGTTTTGATAAGACATAGATCGAACAGTAAAGTAACTAAAATAAAACTACAAAGAAACTTAGATTTCGAATTTCACAAGAAAATTGTTCACTTTTATAGTAATTTTTCTCAAAAAACGAAGTATTATAAAACTCCATTTGCAAAGATAATATTATGACTACTCTAGATTGTTGAATCATAGTGATGTGAAAAAATGAACGGATGTTTTGTATTGAAAGGAATGATTTTGAATACCTACTAGGCCTACTAGGCCCTGCAGAATGCATATTGAAATCACATTGATTTTCTTATACTTTCTGGAGCAAAATAGATATTTGTGCATTGTTACACACATCAAATGTTATTGCGCTGATGATAGAAACGTACGTAAATCATCATATTAAATCTATGACGTAAATAGAGCAGATTCCATTTTGCAAGGCTACCCTGCCTACTAGCCACTACTAGGCCCTGCAGAATGAATAATGAAATAAGTTTTTTAAGCTAATCCTTACTAATATTATAAATCGGAAAGTGAGTTTGTTTGTTTGTTTCGCTTTGACGCCGTAACTACAGAACCGATTGCTTTGAAATTTTGCAGACGTAAAGTTAGAAGTCCGGATTAAATAATAGGGTACTTTTTATCCCAGAAAAATTTGATATTCTCGAGGGAAAACAAAAATATTGTTAGCTTTATACCAGTTCGGTGATAGATGGCGCTGTGTGTCGTTTAAAACAAGATAATATATTGCAAACGAATATGCACATGTAAACTTAGAAGCTAAACGATACGATAATTAATCCCCGAAAATGAGGAATTCCCGAGGGATGACGTACAATGTGGTTTATCGTCTAAACTTGTTTTTTACATCTACTTATCCTGTGTACTTAGTATTTTTTTTACTGCAGCTAAGCAAAAACTTCTGTACTTATTTACCTACCCTTTATCCTGGTATAATAAACTCTTCCAGAGGGTTAACAAAAGTTATGAATAATCAAAAATGAAATGAAATATGAATAATGAAAATATTTTGGATGAAGTTATGGGAGAAACTACTGAATATTTATCTGTAGACACCGTGATAGAAACAGAACATAGTACATCATATCCTGTAGAGTTCTTAAATTCTTTGGAATTATCTGGGGTGCCTTCTCGTAAATTAAAATTAAAAGTAGGGATTCCGGTGATGCACATGCATGCGTAATCTCGATGCCCCTAGACTGTGTAATGGTACCAGGCTGCGTGTCACTCAGCTTGGGCGGAATATTATTACAGCAACTATTTTAACTGGCGCAGCAAAGGGTGAAAGTGTACTCATTCCTCGGATTCCGATTATTCCAACAGGCCTCCCATTTCAATTTAAAATACTTCAATTTCCTATAAGGGTTTCATTTGCAATGACCATTAATAAAGCACAAGGCCAAACTCTAAGGGTTGCTGGAGTACACTTGGAAAAACATTGTTTTTCGCATGGTCAGCTCTATGTAGCGTGTTACCGGGTATCCAGTGCCCAAAATCTGCATGTTTTTGCTTCCCAAGGTAAAATATGTTTTGGTTTAACAACTCATCGTATCCAGCGTTATATCACGCTTCTTAGATTTTCCCGTGGGAATGAGAAGTTTTCTTATAGTTGTGCTTTATTAATGGTACTCGTATATGGTATTTATGGTAATGCGAAAGTAACTCCGTCTGTCTGTTGTTCTTTTACGGCTAAACGGCTGAACGGATTTTGATGAAATTTGGTATGGAGGTAGTTTGAGTCCTGGAAAAGCAATGTTTTACCGCGGGAGAACTTCTCATTCCAACGGCAAAATCTAAAAAGCGCGATATAAACGAATTCCACGCGGGCGTAGCCGCGGGCGGAAAGCTAGTGTATTAATAAGTAAAAAAAAATACATATTGTATTTTTGTGCATACAACAAGTCACAAATATACAGCTGTTTATTTAATTGTTTACTGTTTAATTTATTATTTTCCCAAGTATCTATATCGAATGAAAAAAGTGCTTCTAACTCAACAAAGGTTTGTTCATAATTTTAATTACGAGTTTAATTATATATATTTATAAGGCAATCCAATAGAATTAATATAGGCTCATTTAATATCTTATGTAGGAAAAAATAATTAAACATTCAAAATGGCTGATCTCAAAAATTAAAAAAAGAAGGCATTAGAAGAATTTTGGTATGGGTGTCATGTGTAATTGTATTGAACATATAAAAAAGAGGGGAAAAAATGATGCTGCTTGACGGGATTATAGATACTGCATTGGAAGAAGCTACTCCCAGTTTTATAATATATACATGTTTCCGACTCGGAAACGACTGAAGATTTTGATGAATAAAAATATATCAATACATATTTTGTTGTATCATTTTTTTATTTAACACAAATGAATAACACAAATATTTTAACACAAATGAATCAAAACTCTAGTCTAGTAATATTAACACACACTTTGTACAGATTGTTTGGATTGCCAGATTCATTCATTCTCCTTTCATTCAATACTTTTACTCTATTACAATAGACTAAATAATTATATCAGTTCGCCAAATTTGTTTACTATTTAGGACTTATTGTGATAAAACGTACAGTCATTACGGGTAACTTTGAATTGACGTTTAACTTTGAACAAAGTTGGAAAAAAGATTTAACAATTTATTACATCGAAACTTTTTGATATTTCAATATAATAACTGTGTTAAATGGATTGCCAAAATGTTTTTGTACCAAATGAAAATTAAAGAAATAAACTGTCAAGGCCATAATTCTGAAAATTCCCGCCTTTTCCGTGGTTAAGTTGCTGGAAGTTTTTGAGCTCTGATTTGGAATCGTAAACTAGTCCACTTTGATTCATATGGCAAAACCAAGCTATTTGTTTCTTTTTTACGTCAGAGTAGATGTCATTTTTATAGATAAGGTTTTTAAATTTAATAATACCTTCTTTTTGTTATACCTAAACCTTAAAATATTAAGGTTTTTTACAGTCTAAAAAAATATTCAAAGTTACCCAAAACTCATGATAACTTTGAATTCGAGTTTTAGGGGAAATTATAGGTAGTTCTGTTGTTTCTTCCGCAAAATTTTGTTAGACAGAAAAACCAACTCAAAAGGACACTATTCATTCAATAAAATAAAGGTGTCATAAATAGAAATCAGTTAAAGTTAGTCAAATAATACAAATAATATTTAAATATATATATATATATATATATATATATAATATATGAATGTGTGTATGCATATTTATGCTTTGTATATATATATATATAATTATGTATGTGTATTTTTATGTGTATTATATTATTAGTCTGTAGTTCACATACATCTACATACGACCTCAAGCAAGCATAGGTAAGTCTTGACTGAGGTCGTATGCAGTTGCGCTGCTACTCCGAGGCTGGTGGTCGCCTCATGTAAGTGTGGCCGGCAACTGCACCTTTCCACCGAAACACAATGGAATTGGTAGTGGCAGAAGCGGTGATACTTCCCCAGGCGAACGATAATAGTTCTACCACCTACATACTTATAATATAAAATTTCTAAAAATAAAACCTAGCTGCTTCAAAAAAAATATTTAGGTATATACAAGAATTGCTCGTTTAAAGGTATTAGATTAGATACGCTGTCGAATATTTTTTGGGAATCCATTGTTCTCTAATTATCATTCTTACTCATAATTAATATTTTGTGGAAAACTGAAACAATGTCAAGTTTAAATTATTTTCAAGGATATTGACTATAGTGGTAAAGGTAGACCGTTAGAAAGATGGGTGGATGAAGTTGTAGCAACTGCAGGCAAACACTGGATGGACAAAGCCAAAGACAGACAAAAATGGTTAACTCTTGAGGAGGCCTTACCTCGTAGAGTAAACGTGAAATATTAATTAAATTATTTTGAGATTGACTTTACAAATAATATTAAAAATTGAATTATTCATGTTAATTATAATTATGATTACAATTATCAATTATTACTAGGTTGACTTTGTATAGATTTAAATAATAATATAGATAATATAAGATTTAAAGTAAAGGGGTTATGTACGTAAAGACACGGTTTTCTCTATTACAATTAACTCCAATCAACTTCCCGTTGAGGTGGTAAATACCCCTTAGTACTTAGATGATAGTAAGGGAGTTTGGTCGTGGTGGGTAGAAGTGGGTGGTTGTGCGAGGCAAAAATCTGAAAAAATGACATCTGTCCTTTTCTAACCAATAGAGACTTCTCGGTGGATCTCAAAATTTGTGGGATGATCTAGCAAACTATTTTAATTTTAATTTTATTGATACTGTTTTTTAAAATAATTGCAAACTTTTAAAAATATTTTAATTTATTTTAACAAATAATTTGGAGCATCCTACCAATATTGTGAACGCGAAAGTTTGTAAGTATGGATGTTTGTTACTCTTTCACGTAAAAATCACTGAATGGATTTTTATGAAACTTTACAATAATATAGCTTATACATCAGAACCACCCACTCCACCAACCCGCATTGGAGCAGCGTGGTGGAGTAAGCTCCAGGCCTCCCCAATAAGGGGAAGAGACCCATGCCCAGCAGTGGGATGCAAAAAGGGTTGCAGCCTATACATCAGAATTACACATGGGCTACGATTTATAAAAATATTGAGTGAATTATCCAAAATATGACGATAAATGTCAAGTAAGTAGGAAAAAATTTACCATCTGCGAGCTATTCTGGCGTGCGCTATCAAAACCGCTAGGGCTACACATTTGTGATGGATGTATGATGGAAATGTTTATCTTAAATAGTCCTAAAAAAGGCAGTCCAGCGGCACTTCAGAAGGGACTTCACTTTATGCTAATGATCCTCTCTAACGCGGGTAAAACCGCAGGGCACAGCTTATTAATTTAGTTATTAATTAAATAGTAATTTATGAAATGTTTGTGTTATCAGTAAGCTAATATTTTGTGACAAAAATTAAGTACAAGCTTATGAAAATGTTATCTAAAATAGTTTATTATTACCATGTGGACTTTGTATAAAATTTAAATTATTCATGAAATTGCCATGACAGACAATATTAATATGACAAAAATTAGGTAATGAATAAAAAAAATGATTCTGCAAAGTTTTACGATAGACAAATGCCACCTGTTTGGGCTCATAGGAAGGTCATAAAATTCTATTGAGTTCGTCCAGAAAATCTACAGAATTGCTGATTTAACTGATCAATCAGTATGAATAAAGTCACAATTTACCACCTGGCCTATCCATAACAACAGCTCATTTAACATTTTTTTTACAGACATCCCCATCAACCATAACCAGGCGTTGAGCTATGTGTACGTCAATGTCATCAGCAACGTTGACTGCCGCAGATACCATCCCCACGAGTGGGTCATTCACTCCAATATCTGTACCAGCGGTGTCGGCCCCAGAGGCCCCTGCCCAGGAGACTCCGGTGGACCGCTCGTTGTCTGGGGACCCATTCTTGTAAGTTTTATTTTAATACTACCTGTGCTCCGCAGTTTAACCCGCGGAACCGAATCATTAGCATGAAGTGAATGATTATTCCCCGTAGATTTCATGGATACAATTGAAACTCTAACTTTAATTTCAAATAAGTGGAGATATATCTATTATTTCTTTATCTTTGCCTATGCAGATAATTTCTATTTGTAATCAGGACCCTATGTTCCAACTGCTAAGTCCAGAAATGATTCTAATGCCTGATTCTATTAATTAAATCTCTCTTCCTTCCAGATCGGTGTGACTTCCTTCAATGCTTACGGTGGATGCCAGAATGGCCGTCCCTCAGGCTACGCGAGAGTCACCTCTTTTGTTCCTTGGATTCGTGGACTTTTATAAACTGTTGACAACTATAATGGCTATTTTTACCAAATAAAAAAACAGTGAAGCAAATGTCGTTTCTCTTATCAGTTTACACTTGTATTGAATTTTATTGTAATTGACATTTGCAACTACAATTGAGGTCCTATGGCACTGGGACGTGGTCTTTCACTTTAGTCTTTTCTAGATGCAAATACTCTCGAAGTTGTTCAGGAATATAATTATCTGGGGCAATCCGTTCAGCTTGGTAAAAGCAACCTTAAGAGGGAAGCCGACAAGAGGATTTAGTTGGGCTGGGCAGCATTCGGAAAGCTTCGCCACATACTCACGTCGCCCATAGGGCAAAGACTCAATACCAAAGTCTTCGACCAGTGTGTCCTACCCGTGATGACTTTTTGGGGGGGAAATCTTCAAAAGGTACCCAGCACCTTGGGAGAGGATATCGGTTTATGTGAGATTTGTTCCGCATTAAAACATCAAATATCTCTGAAAATACTAAGAATGGGACAGGGTGTAGCATGACTTATTTTACAGCAAATGGTCCGTACTTTCACCCCTTAAGAGGAATTACACATATTACAAATCACCCTGTAAGTAAGGTATATCATAATAACGATAGCATCATGTCTTCAAAACTTGCGTAACGACTGACAAACTCAACGTTCTTTCCAGGGCGGTCTCGTCATCACCACTACGGCCGGCGATTCTAGCGTCTGCGGTTCCAGCTTCCTGAGCCACACACGCCTGGTCACCTCTGCTCACTGCTGGAGGTACAGGACACACCAGGGCCGACACTCCGTGCTCGGGTCCCTCCGCTTCTTCTCAGACGACTCACGGATCCAGACGAACCAAGTAGTCATACATCCACAATACAAAAAGCGGAATCTCAACAATGATCTGCGTCGGGCACGTTAATTACAACGGTAAATTATCAATTTGTATGTTTGAGATAAACTCCGAAACGACTTAACTGATTATGATGAGATTTTCCAAATGCGTATATTTCAGTCTAAGATAGTTTTTACTTCAGTTCATAATATTTTTAGGAATCAGAAATGGAAATGCTTAAAAAACAAAATAATTTATTCACTCAAACATAATTTCAAATTAAAACAAAGTTATTAATAAATAATATCAAAAATTATCCGTTTCAGAAATAATTAACTTTTCACTTTCACCACTAATTCATTATGAAACTACAACAACCACTAAATCACTTATTTTTAAAGAAATAATACACGTCTAGTGTCAAACCGGCAGAGCTTCGCCCTGTAAGAGAACCGAACGTCGACTGTGCGAGTGCTACTCGCCCCGCTCCTTTTATAGGAACGACGATGCACTGCTCGGAATGCTCCCCCTCCAAAGGTTGTTGTCCAACAATATCATAACGAGGTCAATATCGTTGGAAAAAAGTAAGTACTAGTATAATATGGTCCTTTGTTCGAATCCTAGCAGGACAGACATATAAATGATGAATTTTTATTGTATTTTCCGTCTTGTCTTTGTATGTCATGACACCCACGACACTGTCAGCCTCAGTTGTTATTGACAGGTAGTCAAGCCTGGATCTAGTAGGGGGCTAGCCGGGACACTTGCTACCAGCAATTTTAGGGCAGCACCAAAATTTTAACAAGTGCAAAAAAAAAGAAATGTCTTAACTTACATGGTTAGATATTCAAATATTATTTTTCTTTCCATTTCAGCACATATTAACCGCATCAACCTGCCTCCTGGCGACGACGGATGTACTGCATCGGACACCGCGCTACTGCCATCGGCTTTGGCCAACTCGGTACAAATTAGTATATTTTTATCGTTAGGAAGTAGTAGACGAGCGAGCAGGCTTGTGTTATTAAGTAATGGCGGATCTAGAGTTTCAGTTTGGGGTGGGCTTGAATTTAGTGCGGGCTGAATGTGTCGAGCAGGGTGGGGGGTTGTGACTAACGCATCATGTGTGATCCGATCAAGGTGATTGTGTTTGAGATCAAGGGTGAACCCAAATGTTTTGGGCAAAGCAGGCTTACGTCTGATATACAGGCTCTTGCGCTGTTACGCCAGAGGTAGTAGTACTCATGATTGACTCATCTAATTCTGCCCAACAACAGCAGCCTTATTTTTTAATATGCATGTTAATAGGAGTGTAAAAGGCAGATTATGGATGGACCTCCAAGAGACCAAATACAAGTAGGTCTGCAAATTTTAAAGCTCTAATAAATAAAGCGCAAATATGTACAATTCAAGCAATTCAAGTTGTTTAATCAATAGAATCAGACGTTTCTTTGCGGAACTCAATTGTTATAGTCAGGTACAGTGGCGGCTCATCCTAAAGAGCGCTGGTGCAGTGCACTCCCACTTTAAAATTTAAATATTACATAGGAAAATTACATAGGTAATCTATATTCCTTCATAATACATAACATACTATCCTTACATTACATCTATCATCTATCCTTACTTACATTATATCTACGCGTACATTTATCGTCATATTGTACTTACGAGTGGAGCGCCAGCGATTGCGCTCTCCTATGAAACGAAGTTTAGTACGATTCCTAGCGCTGTATTCAATGAGTGCGAAAGAGAAACATCGCAGCACATAGCCGACGCGTGAAACAAAAGATTTAGTATGAGAAATTAACTTAATCTGGAGCGCCGCTCACGCGCGACGTTGCCAAACCATGGGTTCGGCCCTTAGAGCATCAAAGTTACTGACTCACCCTTCAGAAGAGACGGCATAGCGCCTCGCTTCGATACATAATTTTTGTGCCAAATCTGGTGCGGGGAAAGAACGCACACATTTTAATTTTGTCACACATTCACAAAATATCCTTTCATCGCTACAGACTCATACATTTCTAAATATGTCAATTTCAATTAACAACGTCATTTTCTATGCACCGTCAACACTGACACCGACACACACAGACATAATAGTTGTATAACTAGAAGACACATTGTGCATAGACGTTGGGACGAGGGGTTTGCCCGTAAAGGCCACTCCTCTGACGAGTGTCATACTCGTCATACCTTGATGCTTTAAGGTTCGGCCGGCCGTACCGCGCACCGCGAGTACAACCTGCTTATGCGATGTTGCCGTTCTTATGTATACAAACAAACGTGTCGTCGGCTTTGACAGTTATATCGCAGTTTTTCTTTAAATTAAAATTAAAAAATAGTTTATGCGCGACATTTTGTGTTAAAAATGGAACAATACGGTGTATCTTTTATCATTTGTATCTTTTATTAAGCAGTGTGAAAAAAACTTTCGAAATACGCCTTGAACTGAAAGCAATAATGTTGTACGAAAACTAAATCTTTTAAATTACGCGTGTTTTTAAATCTGAACAATATTTAAAACCCTTGGTTTTGTGGATGTGAAGATAGCAATAAATTAATTTGTTTTCCGTGTCTTGTGGTTATCAACTGGAACTGACACCGACATTGGTGGTGAATCTGCTTGGATGGTAACGGGTGGTAAAATATTTTTTATGTTTTTTTTTTGTGAACCCCCATCGAAATATGTCACTAGCCGCCACTGGTCAGGTAAATACTACTTTGCAATATTCCGCAATCAGAACGTATATTTTTTTCATGCAATAGCACCTACCTCCCTCCTAGGATACATGCACATGCAACAATAAAAAATATTATCTAGTAGGTGGTGGTACGTATGCTGTACATATTTTTTATTTTTTAACTTGTATATAAGCTGTTACTTATTACTTAAATTACTGGTAGAAATAAAGCTTGAATTAAACGCCATTGATCTTTAGCTTCTTAAGTTAAACCATTCAACTTAATTTCATCCATATATCGTATTATCTGATTTCTATAAACCCTCGGGCTGTAACTCTAAAAAATACTATTGATGCTTGTCTAGTAGATATTCCTACTGGTCAATTTGTGTAAACATAATAGCTACTTCCTTTACTACTTTTCCCTAGAAAAACAATATTATGTACTTAGGGACTGGACAGGTGCAGCGACAATTGGTTAAGGAAACTCCTTGGTAAAAATAAACATATTTTGCCTCAAGCTGCAACTAATTTCACTATAATTATTTTTACAGATATTCCCGTCAACCAGAACCCGGCGTTGAGTTACGTGTACCTCAACGTCATTAGTTAACGCTGAATGTCTCAGATACTACGGCCCGTCAGTCATCATCCACTCCACTATGTGCACCAGCGGTGTCGGCCCCAGAGGGCCCTGTCCTGGAGACTCCGGAGGACGACTCGTTGTCTGTGGACCCACTCTTGTAAGTTTTATTTTAGGCTTAGCATTCGTATGCCCATACTAGGACCAAATGCAAATTAGATTCATAGGTGGTAGAAATTTAGTGATTCTACCGGTGAAGTTCCACCGCTGCGTTTTTCTGCCGTAAAGCAATTCTATTGCTTACAATGGAAAGGTGGGATTACTATCACATGGGGTGATAATCGGTGAAGAGCAGAGAATCAAGATCACAGCATACGACCCCAGGCAAGATTCAGACTTGCTTGTTGTTGTGTGTAGATGTCTATGGGCCGCAGCGATGACTTAAAACCTAGTGGTCTGCATTAAATAAAAAGGTTCCTATTTCTTCCTTAATTTCTAATACAATTAGCCCTATTGCTATTTTAGATTTTACTTCGATGTACCTACTTGTTTTTATAAATATTTTATTAATATATTTATGTAGGTTTATTACTAATGAAATGCAACACAAATATTCATACTCTGCATTAGGTATGAATGTTTTCTAAATATCCAGAAAATACGCGATGCTAGGTTCCGTGGAATCTAGGATTCTGAAACTCACGTCAATCGTTTGCCAGAAAACCATCTATCCCATTTGCTGAATTTTGCTCCCAAAGAAATATCTGAATCTTCTAATATTTTTTTCTTTCTTGTTAACTCACTCTTCTTTCAGATCCGTGTGACTTCCTTTAAAGCTTGTGATGGTTGCCAGAACGGACGCGGCTCGGGTTACGACAAAGTTACTGCTTTCGTTGCTTTGATCCGAAGCCATCTTTAAATGACGACAAACTGTCATCAAACTGTTAATAAAAATTTTGCCACTGTCATAAATATTTTCTTTTAACTTCCTAACCCATAGTACCAGTTGAAACCGATTGCGGAGTGGTTTGCACAATCTTCAGAATTCAACCGACACGTTGAATAGTCGAGCCTCGATAAGTTGAAAATCTCGAAAAAATGTTTTGTTCCTAACCTTCATTATTCTAAATTTCAACCCTCTATTAGTCGAAATAATCAGTGAGTCTCTTTAAGCCATTTTGGTACATATTTTCCCTCCATAACTCGAATTTTTTTTAAAGAGCATCATCAGGGTTATTGACTCTACAAAGGTAACTCGCAAAGTAACCGTCGTTGTTTACTTTGCATAAAAATGCTCCTTTAAACCGACCGAATGCAGTTAGTTTAAGTAAATTTGCACTATTTGTAAGGTTATTCCTGGCTTAAGCTTATTTATTGTAAAATGGCAAAACCTATGTACTTATCACAAGTCATCAACTATATCTGTCATATCTAATCTAATACCACAATTAAACGAGCAATTCTTGTATATATCTAAACATATTTTTTGAATCTCGGAAACGGCTCCAAAGATATTGATGAAATTTAGTACCCTGGTTTCGGGGGTGATAAATCGATCCACAAAATTTTTATTGTTAGAAATTATTAACTGTATAAAAATATTTTCAGTGATAATCAATTTAAATATAAACTGAAAAATAAGACTCTTCCTGACATCTATTGGAGAGTATTAATAATATTGTGGCGTAAACATTGTCAAACGGGGGAGCTCATGAGGCTCATTGTGGATTTCCTCAAGCGTCATCAGGCCCTTGTGCTTTTTATAGGTTGTAAAGATTAAAAAATTATATTTTATGACGTTTTGTGTTTAACCGGTGGAGAGATCGCCTATAGGTTTTCAAAAGTTTTATACGAAAGGTACAGGTAAAATAGTAGAATAAATTCAATGCATGCCAAGTCATATTTCAGTAATTTAAATGCATGGTAAGTCATATTTCAGTAATCTGATGATTTAAGTATGAATGTATACAAAACAGCGAAATAAAAAAACGGCATTTTGACAAACCCGGAAGAGTTCGAATTTTTATTATTTCAAATTCATGGTTCAACGGTAACGGATACCCCGATACTAATCTGACCATTTTGACATCCGGAAGTAAAATAAAAAAAATACTGTACCTATGTAGAAGGTCTTTTTTCGTGGCAGTACTCAACAGGATGCAAGGTATACCCCATATCTTAATCTGACGCACTCGAGTAAATCTCAAAATCCCATCTACTAGCATCCGCCAATCCGACGTTCAAAGAAATGACAATGTCGATTTGAAAGAGCTTTATGAAAATTTCGTTCATTGAAGTAAACCTTCCTTGGCCGAATGGTTGCGCGAGCTGACTGCGGAACTAGAGACCCGGGTTCAAACCTCGATCAAAACCATATTGTGTCTATTTTTATTTTTATGAAAATAACTATTTTTATTAGGAGCTATTTCAGATGGCGTTGTTAAGTAACACTAAGCAAATGAGTGTTTCGTTCGAAACTAAACCAAAAAAAAAATTGTTGTTATCCGAGCAACGCTCGATTGTCCAGGTACTAGAGTCTTTAAAACAGTAAAAAACAAATCATTAAAAAAAATGTTACTTGTAATATTCATATAAATAATATCAATATCTGATGTACTCAGTTATATCAAGTATAATATGAAAAATATTTGAAAACAACCATTTGTCCGAGGGAAAAGTCCACAGAGTTCCAAATAACCCGCACCCCCACAGTTTTCTCTGTGGAAAAGTCACTTATTATACACAGGGTACATTTTTTTTCAACCTTTTTTTTATGTCTCACTGCTGGGCACGGGTCTCCTCTCACAAGTGTTTCAGGCCATAGTCCACCACGCTGGCCAAGTGCGGATTGGTGGACGTCATGCTTTCGAGAAATTATAAATTTCTCTCAGGCATGCACGGCGATGGAGAACATCGTAATCAATTAAATATCACGATATTTTCCATCACCTTGGAGCAAAGATAAATGCGCACATTACAAATTTCTTTGTCAGAGGTGCGCGCCGAGGATTTGAACCCGGGATCGGTCGCGTTGAAGACCGCGGCTTTTTACCACTCGGCCACTGCTGCTCATGGGGTACATTACGACTTGTAAACTTTGGCTTCAGCACGATAAAACAGCTACTGATCCCCATTTGCAAATTATTCAAAACCGATAATAATTATAACAAGTGATAAAAATGATGTATAGATATATTGTGTATCATCACTAGATAAGACGGGTTTATAAGGCAGAACAGTGGGACGAATTCGCTACTAAGAGTGACAATGAGAATCGTCCTAGTAGTCCTGGTGCTCGCGACGGCGGTGCTGGCTGCACCCCGCGACTTCCTCGCACCGATAGAGGACTACCACACGGAGTATGGCATACCTCAAGCCGCGCGCATCAAGGCTGCCGAGGAAGCTTTGGACTTCGACGGAAGGATCACAGGAGGCAGTTTCGCACAGTTGGGATGGTTCCCCTGGATGGTAAGTATCCGTACTACGCGTACATGCGACTATCTAAAACCTGCGATGATTACTTGAGTTAACTAAGATTAAATGTACGAATGCCTACGTCCAGCAGTGGACTATGAAAGGCTGAAAAGAAGAAGAAGTGTAGAAAAAAAGTTGGTTTGTGCCTCGAACCAACATAAATGACAATGTTTCCGGAACGTAATTTGAATCTTCAAAGTAGTACATTACTTGATTTTTTGACCGAGTTAGTTCGTGATTTAGTTGAAATACCCAGAATCATCAGTTGCTGAAGTCACTAGTTCATGTATTCATTCTCAAGTAATGGTGTAGCATTACGACATCACTGGCATGGATATTAAATGAAAGTAACATATATTCCTCGACGAGAACAAAATGTTCTTTTGTGTTTCACATGAAGTATTAACATCAGTTAGCAGGTTCATCGTAATATGATATTCAGGGAGTCTTAAGCCTCAGTTAGACGGTTAATAAGCTTGTGATATCGTTGAGTACTTTTGAAAATGCAGCGTTGATGTAGTATTTATGTAACGTTAAAATCGGTAATGGAAAACCGATACCATAGAAGACAGTTCAAATATAAGCAGATGAAAAATACGGTTGGCCTGTATAAACAGGCTATATAGGCTCATTGCAAGCCCGGTGGCTACTTAGTCAACTGCAGCACGAGTTCGATCAGCTTTTTTCTACACCCAGTGCTCTTTTCAGGTTTCCTTCAACTTTTGCGCAAGTCTCTCTCTGCCTTGATAAAAAAGGAATGTCATAATCCAGATGTATCTAAAATTTATTGAGAGCTTGAGCCAATGACAATAGTTACTTGAAAAATTACAAACGAACTTTCCGCGTCAATAAATTATGAAGAAACTACAACCCTCTCGACACCTTCTTTTACGTTTTTGATTTTTGCGTTCCTTTCTGAATTAAGACACACGATGAATAACTACTATTTACGAATATTAATTTCCCGTTATAATCAAGGGCGGTCTCATCATCACTATGACAACTGGCTCGACCAGTGTATGCGGTTCCAGTCTCCTGAGTCACACTCGCCTGGTGACAGCTGCTCACTGCTGGAGGTGGCGAACACACCAGGGCCGCCACTTCACCGTCGTTCTCGGATCCCTTCGTCTCTACCACGGTGGCCTTCGGATCCAAACCAACCAAGTCGTAGTGCATCCACAGTTTAACATGAATAATATCAACAATGACATCGCCATTATTCAAGTAAACCACATCGGGTTTAACGGTACGTGTCAAAGACCTCTATTTTCACAATTTTTTATGTATTTATTATTCTACTATGAGTTTCGCACCTCAAAAGTAAAAAAAAAAGAAATTTGAAAGAAAGAGAAGTCGACTCTCTGATTCAATTCTCCAGAACGCGTTGTGGGGTGAAGCTGAAATGAATATTATGTTCAAAGATTGTGCTTCTCTTTGTCTTGGAGTCATGAAATTTGGCAACAATCAAATACATTTGCCTTGTTCAACTTGCGCTTTATGTGTTATTATAGCACAAGAAAAACCAAATTGTTAATCAGTAAGATTATAAAAAACACCGTGACACGATCTATGTCTGCAGTGAATTCAGAATTTACATAATTGATTGTGATATTATGAATGATATTATGATAAAATTTTGTACACCCGAAAAATCTGATCCAAATTTAAAGTAAAGATAACTAATATTTTTAATCTAGTTTAATGAGCATTTGCCGCGGCTTTTCTAAGAATCGTCATTATCTTGATCTTTTGTTGCTGCTAAGTGGAAAATCGATGTATGAAATGATACAAAGAATAAAAACAATACTTAAGCCTGCAGGCAGGCCCTTAAAGCTCTGGAAAAACAAACTTCGAGGTTAAAACAGTCAAAACATAGGACCGCTTATGCCGCATATATATTATATTAATTCTGCCTTCTTTGAGCTAGAATGTAGGTAGATGTCTATTCTAAAGTCATACAATTCTTCTATTCTGTCGGTGGAAATATGAGGATAATATCAAGTGATATGTACTTATTTTTGTTTTTGCTTTCCTGTAGCTTCGGGATTAAAAATAGAGCTACGGTGTCCCCTCGTGTCCCCGGTGTCCGATCGTAAGAAGCGACTAAAAGGGGGCTTCCGGGCGCTTGACCCGTCCAGCCAGCAGCCCCGGGAGGGACGGCGCGGCGGCGGTGTGTGCGTGGCCGCATGCCGCCGTTAACACCTGAAGGTGCAGGAGAGCAAATCTGCTCTCCCGAAGATGGGTCCGTACTGGGGCGCCACGTGTGGAAGACACCGGTGCGTTCCAATGGAGATCGCAGAGTCCTCCCAAGCGCAGAGGCAGGCCACCGAGGGGGTTTTAGTGAGGTCAAATCCCACATAACCCGGTATCCTCTCCCAAGGTGCTGGGTACCTTTTTTTTGAAGGTTTCCCCCCCGATAACAAGAAAGGCATGATATGCTTGGATCATATAAAAAAACTTGTTTTTTTTTTCTATTTTAGCTCATATCAATCGTGTCCTTCTGCCTGCTGGTAATGACCAGTACGTTGGTCATCGTGCCACTGCAGTCGGCTTTGGACGGCTTGGCACAAGTAAGTATATTTTTATATTATCTATTTTTTAGATAGAAGATTAGCATAGTCTGTGTATAGTCACGTAAGAATGTTAATTTTAATGAGGGAAGTCTCTGTAACGCTTCTTGAGGAACTCTCAAGCTGAGTAAAAGGCAAATTTATGCCTCCAGGACCCAGTGCCTGGAGGCATAAATTACAGATTATACTGGACACTGGACAGAAAACATTTCACATTTCTCAAAATTATTTTCGAATTCACTTGATATTGTCATTATTTGCGTTGAATCCTCATGCTTGATATCTCGTGACATTTCGTTAGCTGACGTCAATCCTATAGGTCAAAAGATTCTTTTTTTTTTTTACAAAGACAAAGACTTTTATTTGCACAAATATGGGTGTTTTAATACATTTGTTTCGCCATATTTACCTTCATGAGGTATGTAAATATTACAATAATTAAAAACTTCTTCTTTCTACCTTTTTTTATGTCCCACTGCTGGGCTCAGGTCTCCTCTCACAAGTGAAAGGGATTTAGGCCATAGTCCACCACGCTGGCCAAGTGCGGATTGGTGGACGTCATGCTTTCGAGAAATTATGAATTTCTCTCAGGCATGCACGGCGATGGAGAACATCGTAATTAATTAAATATCACGATATTTTCCATCACCGTGGAGCAGCGATAAATTCGCATTAAAAACTTAACTAATTACAAATATAAACATGTACATTGAAATAGTGTTATTTATTTTATTATATGACATGTATACTATTTTTATCATTATTTGTACCCATATTATGCCTTTTAGATTATTTATTTTACTTTTCGGATCGGATCCGATCGTCGGCTTTGGGTACACATATTGCAGGGTTTTTGTACACTGAGAGGAAAAAAGCCGGCGGAAAAAAACCTCCGAGGTTTTTTAGGACTTCCTTTATGCCGCTTTATCGTTTAGAAAATCAGTAACCGAGTAATACGCCTTTCCTATACGTTTTAAGTTCCTTTTTAAACTCATTGCCCGCTTTTATTTTGAGGAATTCCGGTAGGAATATAATAGAATAGAATAGAATAAGTTTATTTGCAAAAATGTGGTTACAGTTTAGGTCTTCTTTTATACAATGTTGGTGTCTCACATTAGCCGTGATTTGGCATGCAAATTATAAATTAATAAACAATTAAAACTTGTTAAATAAATTATTAAATATTATCAAATTACATTTTTAATAAGGTCAAATTACTAATTTTAAATAAAAAAATATTATTATTAATAATATTAATAATAATAACAGGTTATTGTATCGTCGCACGTAATCTCAATTGGCGTAAGGTACAAAAGTGCGAAAATGAACTATCAATGCCACCATACTCAGCTCGTCGAGCTCTATCGAATGGTATATTTGAAATAATTCTATCTTTAAAAAAATGTCCGTTGCGCCCTAACAATTTTACACGCCTAAACACAATTTTCGTTAAAAAAAATTCGTAAGGGACTTTTCTTGCAAAAACGTAAAATAAAATTGGTTGTATGAGTCTGTATTTGAGATGTTAGACACCTAAGCCTGTTACAACCCTATAAAGAATTTGATCAATATCAGTAGAGGAGTTCTTTTTTTCTCTATTTTTTTTTAAAAAAGGGCTTGTTAGTACTTATTTGTAATATCTACCACTGACTGACTAAAAAAAAAAGCAAAACGAAACTTTTCTACTGTAAAACACAACCAGTGGTAGGTAGATAGGCCAAACAAGCACTAACGATTAGTTACGATTAGTTGAGGTTTGAAAAAAAAGAATTTAAGTTGTTTGTTTTCATAATAGGTACTTCTTACTAGTAATCTTCTTACAAATAACAATGATTTTGTAAGTGGTGAAACCAATAAAACATCTTTTTCTACAAAAAAATACTAATTTTATTATATAAATGTCTTGAAATACAATTTTTAGATATCATTTTTATTACTTTGATGAACAGAGTTAATTCTCTTATCAAAGTAAGCATTAGGCAAAGAAAATAACAATGAAACTGAACGAAACTGAATAATATCAGTAGTTTACTCAGTCACTTACGCCCTGACTTTTATATTTTGTCTAGCCTTACGGCTTAAATTGTTATGTATTGTTTGTAAACAATTCCTTTACGACGTAATTTCATAAAATTTCTTAAATTTTATATTGCGTAAGTGTCAAATGAACAAAAAAATCAGGGCGTAAAGGACACTCAACTTTTTTATTACGCTAGGTAGGCTGTTTATGAAAATTCAGCTGCAAAGAGCATTAAAAAATAGGTATAGTCTTCTTGGAGAAATTTTAATTAGCTACAACGACATTAAAAATATAACGCTTTAAAAAAAAAACGGTTTTTTGCTCATATCCAAAAAACAGTTTTTGTCCCTTACGCCAATTGAGATTACATGCGACGGTATATTTTTGGTCCCATGCAAAAGACACTGTTATGATAGTGTCTTATTTTAGAAACTATTGAACAAAGTTTATTGTTATGTCTTTTCGATTTAAGCGTTTCATATTTAGTGATTTCAGTTTTGACCATTAAAGATATCTCATAGATGTATAAATTAAGTTTTTAACAAAAAAATAGAACCGACTTCAAACGGTAAAAAATAAAATTGTTCAGTACCTACTTCTTCTTGCTTATGGTAATGACTCTTAAAACTGTTTTTGGAGTCGGGCCCTAACTAAAATGTCGTACCTACCATTCGTTCTAAATGGGCACCGACAGTACAGACAGTGGGACAGTACCTACTTCTTCTTGCTTATGGTAATGACTCTTAAAACTATATTGTATCGGTGCCGATTCAGAACGAAAGGTACACTATATTTACTAAGACAGCACATTTTACTAAGGGCCCGACTCCAAAAATAGTTTTAAGAGTCATTACCATAAGCAAGAAGAAGTAGGTACTGAACAATTTTATTTTTTACCGTTTGAAGTCGGTTCTATTTTTTTGTTAAAAACTTAATTTATTTCACTCTTTTTAGTAATTTTAATAATTCTGTACATGCTTATAAGCATAATTGGAAATTTTTCACTTAACTTCTAAACTTTAAAGAGATTTACCTTTTATAATCATGTTTATCTAATAGCCATCTTAAAGCCTGAAAGAATACTACTATCAGTCCACCTGAACGTATAAATTAATGAAAGAACTTGCTCTCAGCTCCTAACCGTTGAAGAGTTGTACCTTCAATCATCAGCTTGGCAACATCAGGTGATAATTACCGGACATAAATATGTGTATTATGTTAAAAAATATGACTAAAAGAATTTGTGTGCCTAATAAGTTTCAGTGTTTCCCTCGATTTCCCTAATATCACATTATCAAATTTTGACATGGTGACAGTTGGACCACCTCAGAAATGTAAGATTTCGAACAAAAAACCATTTATTGAAAAAATTTTCTCTCAACTCCTAACCGTCGTAATACCTTCCATCATCAGCTCAGCAACAAGATATGATGATAATTATACACAAATGCCTGTTTTGCTTTCGTAAAAATATGAAAATCATTTGTTGTGCTATAAAATTTGAATGTTCCCTTCGATTTCTCTGGGATCCCATCATCAGACTTTGACTTTGTGATAGTTGGACCACCTCAGGAATGTATGATTTCGAACAAAAAACCATTTATTGAAAGAATTTGCTCTCAACTCCTAACCGTCGTAGTACCTTCCATCATCAGCTCAGCAACATGATATGATGA
This sequence comes from Pyrgus malvae, assembly GCA_911387765.1. Classification (NCBI taxonomy): domain Eukaryota; kingdom Metazoa; phylum Arthropoda; class Insecta; order Lepidoptera; family Hesperiidae; genus Pyrgus; species Pyrgus malvae. Next base: position 7,122,935 of record OU426951.1, read on the forward strand.
AAATTATACACAAATGCCTATTTTGCAGTAAAAATATGAAAATCATTTTGTTGTGCTATAAAATTTGAATGTTCCCTTCGATTTCTCTGGGATCCCCTCATCAGACTTTGTCTTGGTGACAGTTGGACCACATCAGGAATGTGAGATTTCGATTAAAAAACGATTTATTGAAAGAATTTGCTCTCAACTCCTCACTGTCGCAGTACCTTCCATCATCAGCTCAGCAACATGAGATGACAATTACTATGTACAAATATCTCTTATGCTTCAGAAAGTACAAGAATATCAATGTGTGTGCCTATAAAATTCGAGAGTTCCCCTCGATTTCCCTGGGATCCCATCATCATATCCTAATTTGGTGACAATGGGACCACCTCGGGAGTATAAGCATACGAACAAAAAAAGAATTTTGAAAATCGGTCCACAAACGGCGGAGTAATCGGTGAACATATATAAAAAAAATAAAAAATACATACAGCCGAATACAGTACCTCCTCCTTTTGGAAGTCGGTAATAAAGAAGGGAGCGTCATTATTTTTAAATTTAGAAAGTGCTGCCGACAAGGATTCATTTGTTGTAATTGACATATTGCGCGGATGCACTTTTTAATAGCTTTAAATACACAGTTTGAATACCCGTCGCGTTACCCCAGAATATTATTCCGTATCTTAGAGTTGCACCAACATAAGCATGGTAGGCATTTAAAACCGCCGTTTTACTAACAACCTTCGTTAATTTATATAGAGCAAATGAAAACTTATTAAATTGCTTACAAACATGTTCTTTGTGTGACTGCCTTGTTAGTTTGTTATCTATGTATAGTCCTAAAAAAATTATATTTCAGATATTAACTTCCTTTATCTCTATATATAAAAATGAATCCCTATTTCCCTTGGTGAACGGCTGGACCAATTTCGCCAATTCTTTTTTGTTGAGTTTATTATTGTCAGGAGAAGGTTCTTATGAAAGAAAAAAATTTGAAAATTAGAAAAGAGTACTTATAGCATATTATTTTTTTACTTTAAAATTCGAAATCAATATTCATAGTTAAGACGTCCTGCGTTGCGCAATGGTTACCATGCCGGACTGCCAATCGAAGTGTTCCGGGTTCGATTCCCGGCGAAACAGAAATTTGAAAGATCAGTTAAAGCTTCTATTCTCTGTCTGGGTGTTTGTGTTTCTATCATTGTGTGTGTCCATTGTACCCACGATACATATGAGTGAAAAACGCTATTTATTATTTATTTATAGTTAAGACAGGACAACGTCTGTTGGGTCCGCTAGTAGTTAATATTTACTGGCTGTCCATATGATAACCTGTTTTTAAATGTCATTATATTAGTTTTATCGAGATTAATTTTAAGATTATTACTATCTATCTAGCCAGTCTATTAGTGCTTCAAGTGCGTTATTTATATTACTTTCGAAAGAACCTATGTTTTCGTTTGTAAATATAACTGTACTATCATCAGCAAACAGTACCTATCATTGGTTGTTTTATGACTTTAGGAAAATTGTTTATAAAAGTTTATAAAAGGAAAATTGTTCAAAAAAAGCGAAAGGGCCCAAAATACTTCTTTGAGGCACTCCATACAGTACTTTCCTAGAGTGAAAATGGTGTTTTTCTTGAGTATTTGTGATTTCATTAATTTTTCTTATTTCTGTAATATGTTGTCTGTCAGTTAAGTAGGAGTAAATAAGGTTTAATGCATTACCTCTGACTCCATATTTCTCTAACTTATACATATATCAATTATTTATGATCTACATTCTATTGAGTTTGTCCAGAAAATCAGTCAGTATGAAAAGTCACAATTTATGTCCTAACCGTTACGAAAGAACTGATGTTTTAATAAAAAAAATTACAGACATCCCCGTCAACCAAAACCAGGCGTTAAGCTACGTGTACCTCAACGTCATCAGCAACGCTGACTGCCGCAGATACCACCCGCACGATTACATCATTCACTCCACTATCTGCACCAGCGGTGTCGGCCCCAGAGGCCCCTGCCCAGGAGACTCCGGCGGACCGCTCGTTGTCTGGGGTCCCATTCTTGTAAGTTTTATTCTAACACTAGCTGTGTCCCGCGGTGTCATCCACGGAACCGAATCATTAGCATGAAGTGAATAATTATTGTCCGTAGATTTTATGGATACAATTGAAACCCTAACTTTAATTTCTTATAAGTAGAGAGCTACCTATTATTTCTATATATTATAGTAGATCAATTCTATTTGTAATCAGGACCTTATGTACCAATTTTCAAACGGCTATGTCCAAAAATGAGTACATTTCCATACAAACTTCACCCGTTTTTAATTGTAATCGGAAACTTTTGTATATACCTATTTCATTGTTGCAAGGTAGTTTTTTACTTAACTTTATAACAATGGAGTTTCGCAAAGTAACGCCTGATTCTATTATTTAAATCTCTCTTCGTTCCAGATCGGTGTGACTTCCTTCAATGCTTACGGTGGATGCCAAAATGGCCGTCCCTCAGGCTACGCGAGGGTCACCTCTTTTGTTCCTTGGATCCGTGGACTTTTATAAATTGTTGACAACTGTAATGAACTATTTTTACCAAATAAATAAACACTGAAGCAAATGTCTTTTCTCTTATCAGTTTACACTTGTATTGAATTTTATTATAATAGACATTTCCAACTGCAAATGAGGTCTTCTGACACTGAGACGTGGTCTTTCACGTTAGTTTTTTCCAGACGCAAAAAACCGTTCAGCGAAATCACAATTTTTGGTATTTCTTCTACGCGACAGAATTAATAATAATGAATTTCCCAGACAAACAATGATTACCGACCTAGCTCTTAAAATCCTCAAGCTGGAGTGGCAATAGGTAAGCAGTATTGTTAATGAGGACCGATAAACGATGGGGAAAAAAGGTCCTTGAATGGTAGGCACGTTTAGGCAAATAGAGTACGGGCCAACTAACGACCTGAAGAATACAACGGATAGCTGCTGGATATGTGAATGGATGGATGGAAATTGGGACTTTCAAAGGCTGATGGATGGACCGAATAACGAAGAGAATAGGCGTGCTAGTTTCTTGTAGTAGGTAGTAGATAATCAATACTCGTAATATTATTTCTACAATAAAAAGTCTCGTGAGGATACGTAAATATGTTTATAAAGTTCTGGCTTACCTCGCCTTCGCCTTCGTCTTCGCCGAGGCCACCTCCACCGCATGCGATGACTCAAGATGCAGGACCTCGGTCGGTACGGTCCGAAACATGGCTTAACGTACTCAGCCGGGACTTTATAAACAATATTATTTCTGTATAATAATAATAATAATAATAATAATCATATCGTAAAAGGAAAAAGGAAAACTTCGCCCCGGTGACTATACGGTGAATAATGGGGATATAATAACTGCAATGGAACCAAATGAGGTATATAAATACTTAGGTTTCTACCAATCAATAGGGATTGATCACACAAAGTTAAAAACAACACTTGTACAAGAATATAAACGCCGAATCAGAATTATTTGTAATACATTAATAACAGCTAAAAGTCTTATTAAAGCTATTAATACCTTTGCAATACCAATTTTAACTTATTCATTTGGCATAATTAAATGGACCAAAACTGATATCAATCGCATTGAAATAGCTACTAGAACATCCCTAACTAAATATAACTATCTGCACCCAAAATCTGCAATAGAAAGACTTACACTTAAAAGAGAAAACGGAGGCAGAGGTTTAATTAAGATAGATAATCTTTGGAAAAAACAAATTTCAGGTCTCAGGCAGTTTTTCCACCAAAAGGCTAACGAAAGCGATATTCATAAAGTAATAGTAAATAACGATTTCAATTACACGCCATTAAATCTATCCGACAACATAGAACTCCCGAATTTAGATAATTATTTACAACAAGTAGAACAATGGAAAAAGAAGGTGCTGCATGGCCGACATCCTCATGATCTAGACCAGTCACACATTGATTCCGTAGCTTCCAACAAGTGGCTCACAAAGGGTTATTTGTTCCCAGAGACCGGAGAGACCGAGAGAGAAGGGTTTATGGTAGCTATCCAGGACCAGGTCATCAACACAAGAAACTACAGAAAACACATAATAAAAGACCCAACAGTTTTAGATGATAGGTGCAGGAAATGTCACAGCCACCCTGAAAATATTCAGCACATAACCGGAGCATGTCCTAATCTAACACAAAGTGACTACACCCAATCAAATAGCTAACATTATCCATCAAAATCTTGCACTCAAACATCATCTCATACCAATCAATAAGCACACACCATACTACAAATACATCCCAAGCCCTGTCCTAGAAAACAAAACTCACAGAATGTACTTTGATCGTGCCATACTAACCGACAAAACTATTCACCACAACCGCCCAGACATTACCCTACAAGACAAAATAAAGAAAACCACTTACCTTATAGATGTAGCACTGCCGAACACACACAATCTACAAAAGACAATATCCGAAAAGATACAAAAATACATGGACCTTAAAGATGAAATTACAAGAATTTGGAAGCAGGAAAAAGTATATATTGTCCCAGTTGTTCTATCCACTACAGGAGTAATCCCCAAATATTTACACCATAGTCTCAGGTTAATCGATTTGCCATATTCCTATATACCTGCACAGAAAGCTGCCATCCTAAACACTTGTCGAATTGTAAGAAAGTTCTTACAAATCGAGGATGACACAAATAACACTCAATAAACTTACTAACGACTTCACACTAAAAAATTAAAAAAAAAATCTAACAAAACATGCTATTTACTTGGTGTAACCCGTAAATAGCATGAGGATACCAGCGTAAGCTGAGAAAAAGTACGCAAAAAAATAAAATAATAATAATAATAATATCCTTTAATTCAGGCATCAAGGCCCATACAATAAATACCTTACAGACTAACATACATATTAATTATAACTTAAAATCTACGTCACAGTTATCGCGGCGATGTGAGCGCGGGTCCGGAGACTTCTGGCGGCCGTCGACGTCCATGATATTTTCGGAACACGACCCCCTTTGGCCACAACTTTTCGTCCAAGAAAGTACTCAGGAATTCGGTAGGGACGCGTACAGCAAATGAACTAAAGTTCACTGCGTTGCGTGACTCCAACTTCTCAGCAAATACTCCGAATTTCGTCTTCACCTTCAGGTACTCCACGATATCGGAGGCCTTCGTAGTGAAGTGAAGACGAGAGACGTAGATGTATGTCACTGGAACCGCGGGACGCAGCAGCTGGTTGTGTCCAGTCGGTGCAGTGCCGCATTGGTTGCGACAAGGAGGCTTCCTCTTCTTCCGTTCCACCTTGATGAAGCCATCCTTGTCGGCCTGCCCCTTAGGCACTGCACTACGAGGGGGTTCGTTGCGACTCTTTGCGCTCCCACTCTCTATCCTCAATTTAGTCCGCTTTTCGGGTTGCTGGCGGGCGGCAGCTGCGGCGTAGTCACGTTGAGGAGGTAACGTGACTTGCGCAGGCGACACCTCCGCGGGGGGAGGTAGCGGGCGGGCAGCGGCTACGACACCGCTATCACGTGCGGGAACAGCGACCGGTGACGCGTCAAGTTTCGCTGACTGGACGCTTGACGGCGAAGCGATGCATGCTCCACGACGCGTGTTGACGTTAATGAACTCTGGTGACCTACTTATAGCCAAAGTACTTCGCAACGACTCAACTTCAGCTCGCAGGTCACAGATGGTGTTTTGAGAGGTCTCCAACTTCAACACCACATCCGCCAGGCTCGCTTTCAGGGTTGTTATGTCCTTCAGCAACCTGGTGACATCTACGTGGTCAAACGTGACGGGTGGCAACTTATTCAAGTTCCTCGCCACGAAGGACGGCACGTCATCGGGATCCGTCACCTTCAGTAAGTTGATTATGTCCTGAAGGCTTCGCTCTCCCTTTTCATCCCTTCTGCGGGACTGCATCTGGTCGATCTTTCCGACCGACTCAAACAGGAGCGCTTTGGACTTGACTATCTCCTCACACGAATAGTTGGACGAGCAGATCTGGATGATGCTGACCTCGTCCATGTTGTCGATGGCGTGCTGCAGAAACGCCAGCAATTCATTGGCCACGAGTTTTTCGGAACTCATAGCCATTGCAACGAGCCGCGGCAATCGCCGCGCAGATCGCGAATAATTTTTATTCGTAAGTGCAATGTACGTGTACGACACCGAGCGCGTACGGCACTGCTGTATAGGCACTCGTTTTATAACACTAATAAAATTTAACCACATTAGCTTTTAAATATAATTTCTTCATATTACAACCATGCACTTTTGCCTTTTTTGTTATATCACGGGAAACCTGACCGCCTCACGATAGTTCCACTAATAACAAGAACAAAATATAAATGGCGAGTGATTGGTACCTACATGTACGCATTAATTGCAGAGATAAGTACTAGTAGGTAACAAACCTTATATGCTAGAATTGTGTAGTTCGCTAAACTCACACCAGTGGCAGACGCTAAGTGCGGCGCGGGACAGGACGCCACTCTTCGGCAGTATTTGTAGTCTATTCACTTCCACGCCCATTATATAACTTAGCACGGATGTTCTATACAATATTAGCTATTTTTTTAAAAAAGTTAAAAAATGTAAGTAATCTAACTTTGTAAAAAACAAAGGTTATAAAATTTAAATTGCATTATTTTCAAGAAAAAAATTTTTTTTTTCGTATTAAAATGCAATCAAAAAGCTGGAGTAATTAATACAGTTGTTTCATTATTTTTATGTTAAACTTGGTAATCTGCCTTGAAGTACTGCATGCCCACCGGTTGGTCAATATTTCAAAGTCCCGTAACTCTCTAACCAGTCACTATATTACAAAAATATTTCGTACACGTTTCATACTACGTTCATATTACGGAAATCCAAAACATCGAGTTTTTTACCTGCCCGCTTCGCGTGGAATGCCTCGTTTACATCCATGGGCTGAAGTGACCGCTTAACAGCACGTGGCCTGCATGCTCGTGTCCTATTTCATTAAAATAAAAATAAAAAAATAAATTATGGCAACATCATCTGACTTACTCGTATTACACGCCACAACTGCTCTCTTGACTCTTGGATAACTTTGAGAGATTTCTGTACTGGTAACTGCTGTGACCTTGTTTTCCGAAATGGGCGCAGCATCGGTTACTGAAACAAAATTTAAAATGTTTATTTAAATAATATAAAAAAATACTATTTAGAATTCTGAATGAAGAAGAGCAACGATGGTTGAGCGGTAAAACCCATGGTATTCGACACGGAGACACCGAGTTCAAAGCTCAAACACCCGGCGAGCACCTCTGACAACGGTTAAGTGCGTATATATCACCGCTCTACGGAAAAACTAAAACCCCCTCAGTGGCCTGCCTCTGCGCTTGGCGAGGACTCCGGGATCTCCAGTGGAACGCACCGTTGTCCTCCATCTTCGTCGTCCTGAACCTTCAGATGCTTACGGCAACATGCGGCCACGCACACACCGGCACCGCCGCCCTGCCTGGGGCCGCTGGCTGGACGGATCAAGCTCCCACTCTCACCGGCTGCAACCCTGGAAACCCCCTTTTAGTCGCCTTTTACGATAAGGCAGGGGATATCGTAGCTCTGTTCTTAATCCCGAAGCTGCAGGGGACTTGACTTGACTCCTAACCGTGGAAGAGTTGTACCTACTTTCAATAGTCCGCTCAGCAACGTAAGATAATATCTTACGTTGCTGATTGATCACTGGGCACGAAAATCTGAATAGTATTATAATGTATGTAAAAATGTCTGTGCTTACAAAAGACTTCCTAGACTTCATCAGATTTTGAATTGGTCACAATGACACTTTGTGAGTACAAGCTTTCCATCAAAATATGTAAGGTTTTAGAAAGAATTTGCTATAAACTCTTAACGGTCGTAGTAACTTCCATCGTCAGGTCAGCAACATGAGATGATGATTTTATTATTTATCACCAAAATAGTCTTCACGGAAATAAAAATTAATTTACATACATTTTACATAGTAAGAATGAAATTTCGGAAGGTACAAAAATAGCATTAAAATATTAATCATATCTACCGGCTCATTATCATATCGTTTCGAATAATTAAATAATAATAATGAGAAATAATAATACATTGTATACTAATCTTCTAATCATACATCTATACTCTAGACATATAAATAAAATTGGAGTGTCTATAATATTAAAATAAACCTTTAAACGAGCAATTCTTGTATATATCTAAAATATATTTTTTGAATCTCGGAACCGACTCCAAAGATTTTGATGGGGTGATAAATCGATCCAGCAATTTTTTATTGTTAGAAATTTTTAAGTGTATGAAAATATTTTCAGTGATTATCAATTTAAATATAAACTGAAAAATACGACTCTTCCTGACATCTATTGGAGAGTATTTATAATATTGTGGCATAAACTCCGTCAAAGGAGAGAGCCCACGAGGCTCATTGTGGATTTCCTCAAGCGTCATCAGGACCTTGTGCATTTTATAGGTTGGGTGATAGGAAGATTAAAATATTATATTTTATGACGTTTTGCGTTTAACCGGTGGAGAGAGCGCCTATGGGTTTTCAAAAATTTTATTCGAAAGGTACAGGTAAAATGGTAGAATAAATTAAATGCGTACTAAGTCATATTTCAGTAAATTTAATGCATGGTAAGTCATATTTCAGTAATCTGATGATTTTAGTATGAATGTATACAAATCAGCGAAATAAAAAAACGGCATTTTGGTAAACTCGGAAGAGTTCGAATTTTTATTATTTAAAATTCATGGTTCAACGGTAACGGGGTATTCTAATCTGACCATTTTGACATCCGTAAGTAAGATAAAAAAAAATACTGTATCTATATAGAACGTCTTTTTTAACCGTGGCAGTACTCAACAGGATGCAAGGTTTACCCCATATCTTAATCTGACGCGCTCGAGTAAATCCGCAAATCCCCTCTTGGGCTCCCCTACTACGAAAGAAAGAAAAAGAAAGAAATGACAATGTCGATTTGAAAGAGCTCTATGAAAATTTCGTTCATTGATTTTGCTTCCTTGGCCGAATGGTTGCGTGAGCTGACTGTGGAAGCGGAGACCCGGGTTCAAACCTCAATCAAAATCATATTGTGTCTATTTTTTATTTTTATGAAAATAACTTTTTATTATTAGGAGCTATTTCAGATGGCGTTGTTAAGTAACACTTAGCTACTAATGAGTGTTTCGTTTGAAACTAAACCAAGAAAATAACTTGTTTTTATCCGAGCAACGCTCGGTCGTCCAGGTGCTGAATATATTATATACGGTACACATAACAAAGTAATTTTGTCTGTCAATCGGTCTGTCTGACAGAGGGTTTAAGTAGCTTATTTAATGAGAGCTAAGAATGATGCGCAGCTGGGGCTGGTATTGTACTCAATATGTCAGAGCAACGCGTGACGGTGCGGTGCGGCGCGACGGCCTTACGTACAGCAAATGTATTCTTGGTGATCAAGAACTTCATACGCAATGCTGTAGATAATTTTAAATAAAATAAGGAACAATTGACTAGGGTCTAATAAAAAAATAAAGTATGAGTTTTAACTAGGACACATATGTGTCGAAATCTGCGGAGTAAATTCACTTCACGCTAATGATCCTTTCTAACGCGTGTGAAATCGCGGGGCACAGCTAGTCTAATATGTCAGAGCGACGGTGCGGTGCGGCGCGACAGCCTTACGTACAGCAAATGTATTCTTGGTAATAGATCGAGAACTTCATACGCAATGCTGTAGATAATTTTAAATAAAATAAGGAACAATTGACTAGGGTCTAATAAAAAAATAAAGTATGAGTTTTAACTAGGACACATGAAATCTGCGGAGTATATTCACTTCATGCTAATGATCCTTTCTAACGCGTGTGAAATCGCGGGGCACAGCTAGTCTACACTATTATAAATGCGAAAGTTTGGGTGTATGTATGGATGGATGTTTTGTTGCTCAGTCACGCAAGACCGGCTGAACGGATCGGGATGGAATTTGGCACAAAAATAGATTATACTCGTAGTCTGGACTAGCACTACTTTTTATCACCGAAAAATGTACTGTTCCCGTTCCCATCAAATAAAATCAAATCACTCGATCGAAGCCAGAGCAGATCAATCTATACAAATAAATAAAATTGGAGTGTCTGTTTGTAATATTAAAATAACCCCTTTTTACTACATCCATGTGAATGTAGATACGGTACATATACCAAAATAACATTTATTACCATTTTTGTCTGTCTGTCTGTTTGTTCCGGCTTATCTCTGAAACGGTTTGATCGATTTTTACAGGACTTTCACTGGCAGGTAGCTGATGAGGTAATAAGGAGTAACCTAGGCTACTTTTATTAAAAAATAAAATAAAACTAGAGTCCACGCGGACGAAATCGCGTGCGGTCGCTAGTAGTAAATAAATATTAAATCGTGTTTATTAGTTTGTCTTTCTTTCACGTAGTAAGTGGGGAGATAGGGGGTTAAAGAGAGACATAGGTTATTTTCTACCTTTACTTATAAACGTGTGTCTGATTTGCATACATAATGTTCCGATATTTTTGTATTATTGTTTCATATATTTTTTACTCAGCAATAAACTATTTACCAACTTATTTGTATTATTTATGCGTAGTGCAATTACTATAGTAATGAGTGCTGAGTGTTTATACTAAAATATCAATTTTTTTTGGTCTGGAGGCTAATGGTTGCCTGATGTAAGTCTGGCTGGCGATAGCACCTTTCCCCTGAAATATAATGGACGTTGCTTTCTGCCTACTTACGAGGTTTAAAGGCCAAGCTACCCTAGTTACTTTCAGAACCAGCAATCGGTTATTTAGTGTTAAACGGAGCGATTTAGTATCCGATACGTGCGATTCAGCATCGATGCACACGCAAATCACCAATCACCAATGCTGAAAGTACCTGGTGCGGCCTGGCAGTAAGTTATAAAAAACTTATTAACTGACCAACTCCGATTTCCACGACGTTATTCAAACTGGGCGTTGAGCTCGTGGATTTGTGGTTCAGTTGACTTTCTGCAACAACATTATTGTAAAATATATTGTGGTTGCTACTTTTACAAATCGCTACAAAGATGTAGGCATAGTCCACCACATTGGCCAAGATGGTGGTGTGCAGTTTTATTGGGATGTTTTGCACAAAATAAATTACTTTATAGACGAGCGTCAACATTTGAGCTTGAACTCTCATGTAGCTGTAATTTTAGGTAGAATACATTTCTTTACCTGCTTCTGTTGCCGCTTCTTTGGATTCAACAATATCTTTCCTAACATCAGTATTGCTTATTTTGTGTTCTAAACTTTTCAGCTTCTTTCTAGTTACACATTTCCTTATGATTGAAGAATTTGTACCTTTAAATATAAAAAAGAATGATGTAGGTAGGTATGCTCACAATAATGGAAAATAAATATATCTGTTAAAAATAGTTACAAACGGTCATACCACACAAAAACGTAAACATAGATGGTCCAACATCGGCGTGCTTGTTGTACAATCTGTCAATTCTGAATGACGTGCCCGATGGACCTGAAGAGAAATAATCAAATGTATAAATGAATCGTTCCTAATACGATGTTGTAAAACAAAAAAAGAGTCCGACCTACAGTGGGTTGGCTAACTTGGCTAGTAACCTGCATGTCCAACCACCCGCACTGGAGCAACGTAATGGAATAAGCTCCTGGCTTCCCAAAATATAAGAGGCTTCCCAATATACGGGGAATGACCACCAGTGGGATGCAAATAAGTTTTGCGCCAGCCATAAATAAAATGTTCTATCGTTTATAATGTAGTGAAGCATTTTTTCAACGACCTATAATTAATTAGACATATAATTCATTACATCAAAAATGGAACGAAGGTCGGAATTGTTCCATTTTTGATCTATAAATCCTTCAAGATAATTTTTTTGGGCATTTAGTGATGAGCACCTACAATAAACATTATTTTATGCTTTTTTGACGCATTTACTTAACTTTTATGAGTATAGCTTAGGCATTGTTAAATAACAGTAATGCATTTGTAATATGTGATAAGTGAAAGCGTGAATGACCTGTAGCGCTTTGAGAATGCGAAAAAGAAGAGAAACGTAAATGCATTGAGACTATTGAGGTAGCTTGCCAGATCTTGTAGGTAATTACTCATGTTCTGATATTTTTGCACCCGTTTACAGTACCGATGTAAGAAAATACATAATTATTCATATGCATGTCAAATGATCTCTATTTAACTGATAATTGAACAGCGTGGTTGACTATATTTTAGCTTTAAATACCTCTCAGAACCAAGATAACACCTCTCTTAGAGATCTCTAGGTGCAATGGGACGTTAAAAAGGTTTAACTTAAAAAATCATGAATTTAGCTTGAAGTCGGTTAAAAAAAACAACGGTTTGCACTCTGGTAGTGCCGGCAGAAGTGAAAACTTGAACATTAACGTTGTGAATTTTTGATATTTTGAAATGGTTAGGGAATAATTTCGCACGAATTTTATCAGTATTATTTTTCATCTAGTATTTTCAGTAGGTTTTCATCTAGTATTTTTATAAAGTACTCACTAATTTTCATTCACTATTTCTTCGTCACTTTTTTTATTGATAGATGCACTTTGTTCAATGTCCATATTTTAAATCTAATACCTTTAAACGAGCAATTCTTGTATGTATCTAAATATATTTTTTGAATCTCGGAAACGGCTCCAAATATTTTGATGAAATTTAGTACCCTGGTTTCGGGGGTGATCTATCCACAAAATTTTTATTGTTGGAAATTTTTAACTGTATAAAAATATTTTCAATGATAATCAATTTAAATATAAACTGAAAATTACGACTCTTCCTGACATCTATTGGAGAGTATTAATAATATTGTGGCGTAAACGCTGTCAAACGGGGGAGCCCATGAGGCTCATTGTGGATTTCCTCAAGCGTCATCAGGACCTTGTGCTTTTTATAGGTTGGGTGGTAGGAAGTTTAAAATTATATTATTAAATATTATTATATTTTATGACGTTTTGCGTTTAACCAGTGGAGAGAGATTTTTATTATTTAAAATTCATGGTTCAACGGTAACGGCGTATTCTAATCTGACTATTTTGACATCCGGAAGTAAGATAAAAAATTATTGTACCTATATAGAAGTTCTTTTTAATCGTGGCAGTACTCAACAGGAAATGAAATGAAATGAAATATTTATTTGCATAAAACACGGTACATTTTACGATAAAAATCTTACAATATTGTTTATGCGTGTCTTACCGACCTAGTCGGTGGGCAAATATTTATTAATAAATAAGATAAAGTCATCGTGTTTTTAGTGATAACAGTATATCTTTAATCTATAGGTTAAATCATTAATTAACTTTTTTCTTAATTTAAGGATATTAAATGCAATTTCATACCCGAAGGTACATGTCAATTTTTTTAAATAATAACAATAATAATTTAATAACAATAATATTAGATATTAATAGTAATGATAATATTTGCATAATTGAATAATTGAATAAAAATTTATAATTTATTAGACAAGCGTTTGAGGTGTCCAGCATGACAATATTCTATAAATTCCTTTGTGGAATAAAAACAGTTCTTAATCAATAATTTAAAAATAAAACCCTTGAACCGATTCAAGTTTTCATCACAAAGCTGTTTCTCGAATAGCATGCCGTATAAGATAATAGTCTATGCAATTATTATTGACCCCGATGCCGATTGGAGAATGTATCATCTTTGGTATCAAATCGATTTTGATTATTTTTGACACATATCAGACTTTCGTAGATGTACATTGATGGCAATGGCGGGAGATTTAGTTTTACGTATCCGTGATAAGCCATCAATGCTGTTTTTTATTTGCTACTTTTGAAAGATGGTGTAATGCGTATATGAATTTATTTAGTCTTTGGCATACTATTTCTACATGATTTTTCCAATTTAAATTTGAGTCGATTTCAATGCCAAGAAATTTAGCTATTTTATTTTAGGATGCAAGGTGTACCCCATATCTTAATCTGACGCGCTCGAGTAAATCCGAAAATCCCCTCTTGGGCTCCGCTACTACCATCCGCCAATCCGTCGTTCAAAGAAATGACAACGTCGATTTGAAAGAGCTCTATGAAAATTTCGTTCATTGAATTAAAGCTTCCGTGGTCGAATGGTTGCGTGAGCTGACTGCGGAACTAGAGACCCGGGTTCAAACCTCGATCAAAACTATATTGTGTCTATTTTTTATTCTTATGAAAATAACTTTTTTTTTATTAGGAGCTATTTCAGATGGCTTTGTTAAGTAACACGAAGCAAATGATTGTTTCGTTTTAAAGTAAACCAAAAAAATATTTTTTTAGAAAATAAACGATTTAATGTTATCTCATTGTTCATTGTATAAAATATGGTGCAATACAGTATTTTTGTATTGTATTGTATATATCCGAGCAACGCTCGGGCGTCCAGGTACTATACCTGATATAAACGAATTTCACAAGTATAGACAGTCAGCTGTCACCCCTCCGTCTTTCGACTGACGAGAGTTTTACATTTTGTACCCATCCCAAACAACACGGCACAACGCCGCTAAAGAAGTTTTCACTTCAAAAATTCCTTTTATATTATCAGTAGCATACGTTTTACTTCAAGACCTAGTACCCTGTTTTAATTATTAGGCGTTTAATTAACTCTGAAGCCAACATACTGCGTTTGATCTCAGTAACCTTTCATTTTAACGTTGATTTTATGATGCGAATTTATAAACGTAATTATTTGTTTTCAACTATTTTGCGTATACGAGCAGAACATTTATGAAATTAGTACTCTATAAAATAACGCTAAACATTCATTGCTTCACCATGGATTTCTCTGTGTCGTGGTTAAAATACAGGAACACGAACACCCAGACTAAATGAATAGTTTACCGAAAAAAATTGATAGCTTACAGAAACCCATTCACTCATTTTTATGTTTGTAATTCGTAATTAGTTAAGTTTTTAATTATTGTAATATTTGCATACCTCATGAAGGTAAATATAGCGAACCAAATGTATAAAAACACCTTTTGTAAATACCCATATTTTTGCAAATAAAAGTCTTTGTCTTTGTCATTAAAATTGACAGCTTGATTGATACGTATATTCGACTTTATAAACTGCCAATAAGGTTTATCAAGCAATATCTGTAAGGACTGGAGGGAGACAGCTAGAGATTTGTATTTTTTTTCTTAATGTGTAAATTCTGTACATCGATATTTAGCTTTCTAAAGGAATCAATTCTATGTATAGATACTTCAACTCAGTTGTGCGCGCGGCGCTATGTGTGGGTAAACCTGTATATACACAGTGACTTTGTGTGCGTGACAAGAGGTACAGTTTATGGTACAGTGAAGTTGCTCGGACGATCACGGCCGCATCACTGTCACACACATTAAAGCTGCATAATTACTAGCCCACGCACACATAGCGCCGCGCGCACAACTGAGTTGAAGTATCTGTATTATTCTATTCTACGTCCGGAGTGTCACAGAGTGGATGATGTTTCTCATGTATTGATGGAGCGTGTGCGGAATGAAGCATTCAGGCAGAGAGCATTATTTTTTTATTAGAATTATAAAGTTGGCATTTGTAAACAGTATTTTGGCCTCCCCATTTTCTGAGAAAGCCAAAATGCTGATCGAATTGTATGAGAAATTAATTACTGTCTCGCAGGCACGGGTCTCTCCCCATTATTGGGGAGGCCTGGAGCTTACTCCACCACGCTGCTCCAATGCGGGTTGATGCAGAAGGTTTACCATGTAAAGTGATGGTATGGGGGTGACATAGTCACTGCGTGACAAAACCCCTTTTTCATAATAAACATCAGTGATGACAGACAGACGGATAGACGGACGGACAGCGGAGGCTTAGTAATAGGGTCCCGTTAGCACCCTTCGGGTAATGAACCCTAATAAAACTAAACGAAGAAAAGAAGGGTAGTGTCCCATTGCCTTCTAGCTCTTCTTGGAAGGGCCTACTACGTGGCCCCAGATAATAATATTAGTGAAAGATGTTACAAATTCTTAGAATGTACATTAAATACACTTATACTAAAAAGTTTCTGTAAAAAATTACTTAGAAAACATCATTAACTGAAACAAAATTTTAAGACTTAGAATTCCTTTTGGGTGTCAATTCTATTATTCACTAAGTAGGGCCAAATTCAATTTTATAAACGCAATAATAGTTATGTTGAGAACTTAGCCGAATGCGTAGTGATCCGAGTGGCTATTTGTTCTGTGTATGGGTGTTAATTTATCTATTTCAGTATGTATTTAGAGTTATATAAGTATGTTTATCAGCTTTCTGATTACCATAGTACAAGATCTGCTTAGTTTGGAATCAGATGGGGTTGTGTGTGTTGTTGTGTGAATTTTCCAAAGATATTTATTATTTATTATTATTACCTCAAAGTATCTCTTGCAGTTGTACTTTTTATTCTTTTAATACAACAAAGGGCTATGACGGTCGAAAATTTTTGATATCATAGAAAGTCCTTTGACGACCTGCGTGGCGCAATGGTTACCATGCCGGACTGCCAATCGAAGGGTCCCGGGTTCGATTCCCGGCGAAACAGAAATTTGAATGATGAGTTTAAATTTCTGTTCTCGGTCTGGGTGTTTGTGTTTCTGTCTTTGTGTGTGTCTATGGTACCCACGACACAGGGAATATCTAACCTACTTTGGTTACTCGCGAGTTCATTTTTCTTGGCTTAATAATTACCTACCTTCATTGCAACTCCAGGGTAGAGCTAAGTCATGACTGCTTTTACAAGAGAATGTCAAAGGTAAGTATAGTTCTTGTGGGTTCGTTAGACACCCCCAGTATACTCTTTGTGTGCATTACCTGAAGCTACCAATCTGTCATCAGTTACCTGCAGTTAACTATATAACATGACAACTGACTGATAACTAATTGTATACATACAACCAATGCTTAATCGATATTCGTAAAGTAAAACAGCAATTATCGAAATATTAAATGCTCGATCGGACTACTGTTAGCTTTCGAAACTTAATTAGCACCTATGTCATAAGAATAAATAATACTACGTAGAACGGAAACTCCCGCTCCGGACGGGCTCAAGGTCACGATATTAGCCTACATGTTAAACATAATACTGAAGTAGGCCTGCGCGCCCGTCCGAGACAGCGCGTGTCAATTACAATAACGGCGCCAAGTTAATGTGGTGTGTTTGGTTGTACAAACAATTCTAAAACAATGCCAAACCTTAAATTTTTTTAGTTTGCCCAAAGATGATGCGAGATAAGTAATATTTTTTAAATATTATTCCTTTTCCGTACTTACCTAATTTATTAAAAGGACATGACCAATTTGTGTAGCCAATTGTTTCACTTTCATTCTATTATAAAAAAAAGTTAGATACCTACAGCATTTTAATATGTCGCCAAAATATTTTTTAATAGCCCCCGCCATCGGTCATTGAACCTTTCTCTATTGTTTTGCCTCGCGATTACGGCGCGCGCCGCCGCGCTGCGGCATTGGCGCACGCACATAATACTTAATATGTAATTCGTTTATTTTAAACCTGCACTGCCTAAGTACTTACACCTATGTAGGTAAGTAATACTTACTTAATGACTTCATTTGGTATGGTACTTTAACTTATTAAGTAATATTATTTATAAGTATTTATAGAGTAGGTAAGTATTTATCATTCACATATTTTGTAATACTAAACTAAAGTAATGATTTTTAAGTAAATGAAAACTTATATTTTTGCGATATTATCTTTAGACATAAGCATTACTAACAGTTCACAACCCTGGCAACACGCCTGGGCGACAGAGGGGCGTAACGGGGTGAAGAGGGATGTAGGTACATAAATGACTGCGTTTCAGTGGCGGTCAAAGAAGATTCCGTTCTATGTAGTATTATTTATTCTTATGCCTATGTACATTAACAATTTAGTGAAATTATGATACACCTTTTAGACTAGTCGATATCAAAAAATCACGAAACTGAAATGTAAACTGTTCAGAAAATAAGTAATGTTAAAAAGTTTATATAAAGAAATTAAAAATATAAAATGTTGGTGTAGGTATAAGTTATTTGACGTTGACCTTCAGTTTTATCTGCATAACCGAACTGTACACTTAAATCGTATCGTGTGTAGGCAAAACTGAGAAATGTACACTACACTTAAAACTGTGCAGGTCTGTAACAGGCGTTACAGTAAAGAAACTACAATATGAATTTTAACATCGTTATCATCAACAACCTTTTTAATGTCCCACTGTTGAGCACATAATAATATCTTTACTTATCTAAAAATATCTAGACCACAGTTCACGTCGATTACGAATGTTCAAACTAAATAAATTACCTTTGTACATAGAAAATATCATAGGCCTTAGGTTATGATAACTAAGTGCAATATGTAATTATTTACTACTTGCTTGCCTTGTTTCGGTAACTAAAAATGGTAACTGAATAATAATCAGGAAAGAAATAAAAATAAAATTCAAACCTGCTTCAACGTTATTATATACACACGACCATGAGTTAAGTTTGAATGAAGTGGTTATTTCAGCGGATTTTTGTTCTTTCGTCACTGCGTCGGTGCCTGGGTACAAAGTGAAAAGTAAGAGTAAAATCGTGTCGTTGATACGGGCCTTTGGGAGGAAATAGCGGTATAGTCACGGCGAACGCGGGAATGTACTTCAAGTAGGCTATTTTATGGTTGGATAGATAGGGTCCAGCCGTCCAGCGTACGTGCTGCATAATTTCTGTATAAGTCGTACTAAGGCTACGTACTTACCGTACTTACTGAGCGGCTAGCCTCAGTCGACAGCCTTCGGCTAGCCGCAATCAAGTATAATAATATGTATGAAAACGCAGTTTTTGACGCACTTTCGGCTACCGGGCCAACGTTTCTGATGACTTTCTGATGATGTTTAGTATCATCTTGTGTTTGCAAGTAAGGATAAAACCATATTTTTTGTTTCTTTTTCTTGTATAACGGTTGTAAATGTAACAAGTAGCTTCTTCGTATCGATTTCTTCGACATCCATCTTGGAAATGGGTTAATAAAACAGCAAATCATGATATGATTTCGAGTTTCGAGTTTCGAGCCATCATCTTAAACCGTAACTGTCATGACATCTTGTGGCCAGCGGGACGGCTGTCCGCAATGCCGCTAGCTGTTTTGTGCATACGTAGCCTAACTAGCCTTTGACCAATGTGCAAGTGAACATCGCTACAAGGTTTTTGAGAGATATAATCCTAATAGAATCAAATTATTACATGAAAATTTGTCACGTGAAATTAATAATTCAATTATGATATTTCATTCATCGTCTACCAAATCACACTTGATTTGTGGTCACTTGATGTGTGATTTAGACCACAGTCTACCACGCCAGCATCTTCTCATTTTCGAGAGGAGACCGGTGACCAGCAGTGGGACAAGAAGGTGAAAAAAATACGATGCCTTCACTGTGCAATTATTCAATATTTCTCAAAAGCATGTGGACATGGTTGTTTGGAAAATGTAAATGTAAATGGAAAACGTAGAATGTACGAGTAACTTTATTACTTCTTAAATAATGAGAAAATACTTGAGTCCAACAGTAAGACATTAAAAAGGGTTGAGAATAAACTAAATTGGACATCAAAAAGTCAGATTTGGGTCTACTTACAACAAAAAATGAGATAGGTGCATATAGACATACCTGTTTCTCTATACACAAATATTGTAGTCTGTACATTGGCGTTGTCCCAATTTAAAGCTCGCAGGCAATGCATGGCGCGATCCCGATCTGTATATGGAACAAATCTTATGTTGTACCTCTAACTAGCCTCTAAGTAGCAGTATTTTCTGACAAAATGACATTCATTAAGCGAATATTTTGTATCGCTAACATGAAATAAATATTATGATTTGATCCGACTTTATCATGAGATGTAGAGTTCTTGAAATTTAGACTGGTACAGAAAGGGCATGCAGATTTATGAGATCTGATATCTATTTTACAGGAAAAGTGGTGATTGATAGCTTTATAGGTAGTAAAATTTTAATGGTTTAACCGGGGAAGTACCACCACTCCACCCACATCTGCCGTGAAGCAATTAGGTATTTTGTATTGTAGTGGAAAGGAGCAGTTACCGGCCAGGCTCATGTACTACCAGTCTACCACCAACCTTCAGAGTGCTAGCGCAACCGCTGCATACGACCGCAAGCAAGGCTTATGCTCGCCCCACACGTATCGAGAAAAAGATTTATCGCACGTGTGGATCGTTGTAAATCGTTGCAATTAGTTCGTCGGCGGCATTAGCAAATTTCATTTGATAAATCGTTCTTGATTACGTTTATACAGTTAATCGTTACGTGTGGATGGCGACCGATCACTCAGTTCGGCAGTTCGTCTCGAACCCCGCTTGTGTTCAAACGTGCGTATCACGCAAAGCGTTCTTTATGCAGTAATATGTCATTGTATGCTCCTCGACTTTTTTTCTTTAAGCACATAATTAGGCCCAACAAAGCAATTGCGTCATCATCATTTTCCATTGTGGATTACATGTTTTTGATATTGACACTGTATTGGAGGAGTGTGGAGGTACTAGGGGCGTTTATCTGTACAGTCTAAATTCGAACGATTTCTCGTTACGTGTGGGGCGGGCATTAGGCTTACTTGAGGTTGTGTGTAGATGTCCATGGGCAGCGACCACTTAACACCAGCTGCTGCTCCATTCAAATAAAAAGAAATTGTTTTCAGAAATAATTTATAGGCATACTTACCGTTTCTCAATTTTCTGGGCGACTTTTTCCAGCTCGACCATTTCTCGGTAGTCCTCTTCCAAACTCCTTTCCACCGGTTTTGACTAAGGCGGCCGATAGTTATTCTTTTACGTAGTGTTTCGAAAGGGTGAGATACTGGTAAAAAATATATCGATTAAATAATATTTCCTACGAAACTCTAATAATTCTGCTCTGCTCTGCGTATTTAGTGTTTATTGTAAATAATTAGATTATTATTTAAAAAAAATATATAATTTTAACTTGTAATATCTTACTTACTTTTACAATAAAACTTGTACACCCTACAGGGTAAATATGGCGATCTAAATATTTTTGTTAGACCTTTTTGTTACCCATATTTGTACAAATAAAATATTTTCTTTTCTTTTCAAATAAAAAATCTAATGTACTAAACAAAAACATTTTCAATGTACTCTTATAATTGCTATAAATCTATTCTGATCTATTGGAACTCTTAAAAAAATTGAGACAATCACTTCACAAACGTTGTGACCTTAACGGGTTTTTGTACTAAGTTTACGAGTAAGTGTGCCTTCGTCCAAATTAAAAATATAGGGAAATTAGTTGATAAGTTACGATATTTTCTCATTTGCCTCAAGAAAAAAATGTCTTGAGCGATGGACTAAAGGGTGCCTGCTCTAAAACTTGAACCCATCTTTCAATTTATATAATAAGAATCGTAGGTACCCTTGACTGCAAAAACAAATTTTTATACACTCACATCTGTGCATTTTCTTTGAGTGCCGCCTGTATTTTTGACACTTGGCGGATCGCCCTTTGTGATCCTTTAGGCTAGTGTCGTCGTATTTCTTGTTTGCCCCTTTCTTCCAGCAGTAATGGTGTAAATAATCTTGATAGTTGTAGTTATCTGTATATATAATATTTATTAAAAATCTATATCACATAAAGCAGAAATGTACTTGTAATTCGTCAATAAATTATGTATCTTGATTTGGTAGACGGTCTATCGAAATTTAAGTGTACTAGTTGTAGATTTTTTAAATTGCATACTTGGGTGCAGCTGAGGTAATGTAATGAGAGGGCGATACTAGTTCTGTCTACTAAGCTACTACTGATTAGTTTAATGACTAACTGGTCCTCAGACATTTCGACGCACGACGTCAACGGTTTTACTAGCATTTATCCAATTCGTAGCCAGTATTGACGTCGCGCACAGTTATGTAAAGTTTATTTTCTATTTTCAATCCGAAATTATGTTGTTATTGTACGTTTTCCAAAAAAATCAATGGTTACGGTAAGCAACTTGGCTGCAACTTTTATGAGTCGCACTACTGGTAACTGGTCTCTGCCCATATATAGGAAGACCTTGAGCTCGTGTTAGTGGGTCGAAAACTCCATAACAGCATATTACCTGACCAATTCTTCTCAGCGTCACTATGCATCCCATCCTTGCTGCACCAAGTGCTACTGGTCAGGGCGTCGGAGGCCTTGGAGAAGTTCAGCAGAGTAGCAGAGCTGCTGTGCTGGTGGAACCAGCTGAGGTGGTCCCGTTCATCCAGCTCACTGCGTTCTAGCGTACATTGGCTCAGGTCTTCACATGGCTCTGTTTCGGTGTCGGCCATGCTGCTGAGTTTATCGATGCCTAAATGGAAAAAGGGTTAAATGCTGGTATCTAACCAACTTCACAAACGTTTTATCGTGAATTTCTCAATAACCGCTATACGCCAGTGTTATGGTGCGAATTTTCCTAGACTATCGTGTGATGATGAAATCAAATATCTCAGAAGGGAAATTCAAAATAATGCATTCAATCTTCTTTCAGTACATATAAATCCTGGTACATTTAATAATAACAATATTTTAATATCAATCTTAAATCGTCAAAGACACCTTATCTTCGCGCTCTTATTTTTTTTCAATTATGGCGTCGCAAACTCTATGCATATTGCCAGTGCCGAGTATAATAAATATTATCACTTTTTTGCCAGTTCGATGAAGTAGTAATAGATAAAATCTAAAAGTCTAAAGTTACTAAAACGTGTCTAAATTAGAGTTAAGGAGGCAACCGGGAAAAGCATGTTTCTACACTGTTATTTTATTATTACAACACATCGTACAAAATGCCATCAACTTTATCCGATATCAGTCAAAAATATACCAAGATTATGAAAATAAAACAAGAGCACAACATCAATTTTCCAGATTCCCGCCAAAAGTCTCTCTCTTTTGTTATTTTTTTTCACGGCCGTTCCATTTTCAAAGTGCGCGTCATCACTTTATTTTTTTCTTAATTATCGTCAAGTATAATTATACATATTTTATTTTTGCCAGTTTCCATAAAACTGGACGAAGTCAGTCAAACATTCAAGTAAAGCTATGGCTACTTTATTGTCCGACATATTTTAGCCTTGTTATTCTATTTCACAACACTCGTGCATTGTAATTAACCTATATCGAACAAAATACTATCAACTTTATCCGATATAACTCAAAAGTACACGAAGAAAAAAAAAGCACATTATGCCTTTTCCGACTTCCCGCCACAAACTCTTTATTTTTTTTATTGACGACGCTAACATTAGAACATGCAAACTTTACATTAACTAATGTCAATGACCAAATGCATATAAAATTATTGTCAAATCATTACAAACGAGAGTATGTATTATTCATAATATATTTTGGTTGGTGATAGCCATTTCTGTAGTGTAAAAATTTAATTGTGTTTGATGAATAAGTAGGTTTCGATGGAGAAAGTACCACCACTGCACTATTTCGGTCTTGATGTAATTGTATTGTGTTTCGGCGACCTTACACAATTTCAGCTTTGCTTGATGACATACACACGCATGGTCTGCAACTATTACTATCACGCGGTCTGCATGGGGGCTCTCCATTAATGATATATCATGTGTGACTAATACCAAAGTCCACGCAGGCGAAGTCGCCGTTGGCCGCTAGTATAAAATAGAATTCTCGTGTGATAGTGTTAGTTGCCGTACTTCTCCGACCTGGCTTGACTTATTTTTATCAAAGTTTATATGTAGGTATAAAATTTCATTAAAGTCGAAATCTATTTTATCTAATAAACCCCTAAGTCATATGGGTGGTCCACCCCAAATATTTGGAGGCGGTACGGAGTTCAAGGGTTTGCTGGTTTAATATAGAAAACAAGAATATCTCACCTTCAAAATTGGTAGTTTTCTGCACGACTTCCGAAGGGTACTCAACATATGATGGTACGGGAATGCTTTTCGCTCCATCTTTATGCCTTATCGGGTTAGGTGTCGAAGGGAATTTCATATTTGTACGAAAATCTAAAACAAAATAAGGCATGATATGTATTTTTACAAGAGTTCAAAGGAAAAAGGAATGTTCAGGAAGTTACCCTAGTGGGTAACTACTTGTACACGGCAGTAGTCTGCCGTGTAGGTGGTAGAACTATTATGGTTCGCCCGGGGAAGTACCACCGCTGCACCCACTTCTGCCGTGAACCAACTTTGTTGTGTTTCGGTGGAAAGGTGCAGTTGCCGGCCACACTTACATGAGGCGACCACTAGCCTGCGGAGTAGCAGCGCAACTGCATACGACCTTAGACAAGACTTATCTATGCTTTCTTGAGGTTGTATGTTGATGTCTATGGTCTGCAGCGACCACTTAACACCACGTGGCCTTTTTTTTTTTTTTTTTTTTTTTTTTTTTTTTTTTTTTTTTTTTGGTATCGGGGGGGAAACCTTCAAAAGGTACCCAGCACCTTGGGAGAGGACACCGGGTTATGTGGGATTTGAACCTCACTAAAACCCCCTCGGTGGCCTCCTCTGCGTTTGGGGAGGACTCCGGGATCTCCCATGGAACGCACCGGTGTCCTCCATACGCGACGCCCTGGAAAGGGCCCATCTTTGGGAGAGCAGATGTGATCTCCTGCACCTTCCGATGCTTACGGCGGCAAGCGGCCACACACACCGCCGTCCTTCCCGGGGCTGCTGGCTGGACGGGTCGAGCTCCCACTCTCACCGCCCGCAGCCCCGGAAGCCCCCTTTTAGTCGCCTCTTACGATCAGGCAGGGGATACCGTAGCTCTATTCTTACTCCCGAAGCTACAGGGACTAGCGCCGGGGGACGTTATGTACGTCCGCCCCGGCGGCTCCTTCGCCGAGCGGGATCTGCACGCTCCCGAGCTCGCTCGGCTTCCTCCTTTGCGCACATGACAGTGTCGCAGAAGGAGGTCACCGAGTCCCACGCGTCCCTGGAGCGCACCATCGCTGCAACGACGGCCGCCGGGGACAAGTCTTGTCCTATGTTTTGGACCAGGATCCGCCGCTCAGACTCCCAAGCTGGGCAGTGTTCGAGCGTGTGCTGCGCGGAATCCTGGTCGTGTCCACAGTGGTGACATTTGGCAGACACCTCTCGCCCTATGCGGTGCAGATACTCACCGAAGCAGCCATGTCCGGTGAGCATCTGAGTCAGTCGGTAGGTGACGCGACCTTTACTCATCATCCAGGCCCGGAAGTTGGGCAAAATGGCGCCGACGGCTCGTTGACACGCGTTCCGCGGCTCCCGCATTCTGTCGCGCCAGCGCGTCAGAGCCCACCATCTGGCTCTCCGACGGAACTCTCCGATCGTCACATCCGAGGGTTCAACCCCCTGGCGGATGTCGCGGATCTTGTGGAAGACTTTTGCGTCCATATCCGCCAGGATGTCCAGGGGCGGAAACCGCGCCAAGACATAAGCCGCCTCATACGATATCGTCCGATATCCTCGTGCTACTCTAATCGCGATCTTGCGCTGCACAGCGTGGAGTTTCGCCCCGCGACGCCGGCTGCCCGATAGCCTTTCCGACCAAACGGGTGCGCCGTAGAGCGCGATAGAGCGCACGACCCCTGCGTAGAGGCGGCGGACTTCTTCCCTTGGTCCCCCGAGATTCGGCAGCAGTCTGTGCAAAGCACCCGCCACCTTATGAATCCGGGGGGCCAGACGATCGAAGTGCTCGTCGAAGCTCCAGCGGCTGTCGAGCACCAGCCCAAGGTATTTCATGTACCGGCCCGGCTGTATCTCAGCGTCCCCTACTCGTACTGACAGCCTAGGGGGTTCCTTCCACCTTTTGAGGCCGTGGAACCATAGCGCCTCCGTCTTTTGAGGCGCTATCCGAAGCCCTAGCTCGTGAATCCTTGCCACTATTTGTGCCACCCCTAATTCGGCAAGTCTGCCTGTTGTCTGGAAGGACTCTCCTTCAGTTAGGACGAGGGTGTCGTCAGCATAGCAGACGACGCTCACACCTGGTGGAAGCGCCGTCCGCAACACCGCGTCGTATGCGATGTTCCACAGGAGCGGCCCTAAGACTGACCCCTGAGGAACCCCGCACACCAATTCTCTCTCCATAACACTCCCGTAGCGGCCCGGGTAGCAAATGCTCCTGTCCGACAGGTAGTTCGCCAGTACAGTTTGTAAATAGGCGGGCACCCGGTGGTATTCGAGTGCCCCCCTTATCGTTTCCCAGGGCAGAGAGTTGAAGGCGTTGACAATGTCAAGACTAACAGCCAAGACAACTCTGCCCTGGGAGACGGCCTGCTCTGTGAGCGCTCTGACCCGAAGGATAGCGTCCAGGGTCGAGCGCTGCCGTCTAAATCCGAACTGGCTATCGGACAAGTCCGGGCCGCTATTCGCCAGGTGTCTGTTGAGACGAGTGGCCAAAATACGCTCGAAGAGCTTGCCCGCCTCGTTCAACAGACAAATAGGCCTGTATGCCCCTGGCGAGTCCTCTGGCCGACCCGCTTTGTGCAGGAGGACTAGTTTTCCGGACTTCCACGTTGCGGGGAACCGGCCGACATGGAGGCAGTCTGTGAACAGGCGCTGCAGTCTCGCACCCAGGACCGTCAACACTAGCACTAAGGCCCGTCCGGGGATTCCATCAGGCCCCGGGGCGGTATTGCGCTCGGCCAGGCGCTTTACTGCGCACTCCAACTCTGCCTCGGTGACGGCCAAATCATCCGTCCAGACAGCCTGTGTCGGCGGCCGTGTAGGGACGCCGGGATCTTCCAGGACCCCGGGGAACAGCGTACCCACCACTGTGTCCACGAAGACGGGGTCAAGGGTCTCCGTTAGTGGGGGCACCCATGGACGCAGTTTCCCTAACACCATCTTGTAAGGCCGTCCCCAGGGGTCTCTGTCGAGGCCCTCCAACAATTCCCGCCATTTGCCAGCTTTGCTGTCAGCGATAGCTGCCTGAAGAGCCATAGTCGCGCTCCTGTACTCCCGGTACCTGTGCTCCCTCTCCTCGGCATCGGCGGTACGACGCCTGCGTGCACGAGTAAACAGGCGCCGGGAGCGCAAGCAAGCCACTCGTAACTGAGCAATGAGTCCTGACCACCAGTAGGCTGAGCCACGGCGGCCGGGACTGACCCGCGGTATGGCCATATCGCATATGGCCGTCATATCTGTTTGCAGTCTGGCAGCCTCCTCGTCCGGGTTATGCTGAGCGGTTGTTTCGGCAGATCCGGTCCAATCAACGACGTGGGCAGCAGCCAGGAGCATGTCTCGGTTTAGTCTCTTCAATGCCCAGCGTCGTTGGGGGCCGTCACTACGGTGACCGTGATGACTGTGGAGGTCAAAGGTCAAGCCGATGGTTATGTGGCGGTGGTCTGACAGAGTTACCAGCTCCTCCGCCACCCTCCAGCCGGTCACAAGGCACTCGGCAGATGGAGTCGCCCATGAGAGGTCCACGATCGACTCACCCTGCCAGCGCACGCAGGTACTGACGGCCCCACGGTTTAAAAGCCGAAGGTCCAGACCCGCTGCCCACTCTAGAGTGGTATCACCCCGGACGGTGTCGCGGCGACCTCCCCAGACCCGCGAGTGTGCGTTGAAATCGCCAAGCACTAGCACGGGGCGAGGAAGGCAACCACGAACACAGCTACCCACTTTGTCCAGGTAGTTTTCGAAGTCTGCCTGACTGCAGTTTGGGGAGACGTAGCAGCCGACGACTGCTAGGGGTCCCCACTCCACCGCGACCAATCCGGAATCCGCGTGTATCCGGTTACACGGGGGTTCCCCGTTACCGCCTCCCCAATAAATTGCGACAGTCCGAGAAATGTCCCCAAACCAACGCGGATGATCGGGGACATTGTAAGGTTCTGCAACCACTGCCATGGACACGGAACGCTCTGCAATAGTCTGCAAGAGCAAATCCTGTGCTCCACGGCAGTGGTTGAGGTTCCCCTGGAGAATTTGAAATGATGGAGACCTATGCATGTTGGGTCTCCATCACTTCCGCTGGTGGGGGATGGGACGAAGCACTGGCCGAAGCCGGCGCAGGCCCATCAACCCGGTTCAAGGTGGGTGCGATCGCCCCCTCGCTCCTCTTCTGGCCTCTTTTCGGAGGCGTGCATCGCTTGCTGCCCATCCGGTGGTCAGACCTCCGGCCGAGTTCCGCGCAAACCACGCATTTGGGCGTCTGTACTACGCAATGGCTAGCCGTATGATTCGGCTCGCCACAAACGTAGCACAGCGCACTACGATCCGCTGTGCTCTTGCACTGATGCCTGGCGTGGCCGAACTCCAGGCACCGGTAGCACTGTAGTGGTCGTGCTTCCAGGGCAATCACTCGGGCGGACACCCAACCTACTCGAACCCGACCCTCGGTAGCGAGCTTACGGACCGCCGCCACAGGGCAGCGCACCCACGCCGTTCCCAGGGAGAAGGGCTGTCGCCGGATCTCCCCTACTTTTACCTCGCCGTTTGCGCATCCACCAGCTTCGGCGATGGCTGCGGCGACATCCTGTTGGGTGACAGAGTCATCAAGATCTGTCACCCTCAACTCCCCAAGTTTTATGGGCCGCGCTACCCTTACGCCCATGACACCGATGGCCTCCTGCAACCTCGTTGCCAGGGCTACTGCCTTTTCGGCGCACTCCTGCCCCGCCACTTCCAGTAGAAGACCACCATTGAGAGCCCGTTTCTGCCTCACTTCGGTGATCCCTACATCTGCCAGCTTCACCCGCTCTTTCGCAGCCGCCATAGCCTGGGCATAGGTGACCTCACTGCCTTCCGGCACTGTGATGGTCACCGCTGCCGTCTTCGGCACTCTTGGGAGCCGAGCCTTCTTTTTGGTCGCCTTAATGGCCTTGGGCGCCTGGGAAGTCTGGGCTCCCGATGGCGCTTTTAGCACCGGACGCCTAATGGAGGCCGTCCTTTGGCGAGCCGGGGATGGTTGAGCGGCGACTCGGCGGGTTTTAGCCCTCGCCTTCCGGCTCACTACCGTACTCCAGCTATCCAGCTGCACTCCTCGCGCCTCTGTGGGCAGCGTTACTGTCGGAGCAGTGGCAGGCGCAGAAGGCTGCGCCGATTGATTACCCATTTTTCCCGACGCGGGCGGCTTGGGCGGCGGAGCTTTGACGGCGGCGGCGGGGGTCGCAGGGGTGGACTTCTTCCCCAGAGGGGGCCTCAAAACCCTATCGGGGAATAGCTCCGCCTTAAACGCAGCCAGTTTTCCTTCTATAAGGTTTCCCAGTCTCTCCATGAGGACCACGTCCGAGCTCCGACTCTCGGATGGTCCCGTGGGAAGTGGGCTGAGGTCTACCCGGCGTTCGGCCCGAAGTGCAGCCAGCTCGGCCTTCAGTCCTTCTACTCCGCTCGTCAGCTCTGAGAGCTGGGAGCGGAGAAGGGCGTTCTCCTGTTCCAGGTTGGATGCAGACGCCCTTTGGGCCAACTCCATTGACGCCGCTTGGATATGGCGGACGGCCAACCTAAGCGCCCGCACAAACGTCCCCTTCAGCCGACCGGATTTTTCCGCCACTTTCTCTATCGTCTCTAGGTGCTCAGCTATGCGAGAACCTAGGTCACCCGTCGGTTGGTGAGCTATTTCCTGGCAAAGCACCTCGACGCTAGGCAACGGAGCCGCGCGCGGTGCTTCCAGATCAGCAGGGATTAAAAAGCCCTCGTCATCCCCGTTCACGCGAGACCTGGTAGTCTTACGTGCCGGCCTCTCATCGCTGCTTCTTCCGCCTACGGGGAGCCTCTTTCTAGAGGCTACCGTCATGGCCCGACTGGTCGTGGCCTGCCCTGACACAGCGGACATCAGGGAGCAGTCCGAATCATCTGACGTGGCAGCGGACAAAAGCCCCGCCCTGCTCATCGTCACCCTCCCTTGGGACGTCTCAATTGAAGAATCCCTCGTTGCTTCTCTCGTCATCTCTTTTCCTCTCACCTCATCTACATTTTGTTTTATTTTAATTGAGTCACACATTGTTATTCCCACGAGTATGGTAGCAAATGATGGTCCATCCGGCAGAGGCCCCATACCGGATAAGCCTAAATTTGTATCCCGTCACTGGTGTCGGCTGGTACCAGTGCCGGGGGTCGCACTAGAGACTGGAGGCACAAGGCCCTTTACCGCCAGCCATTCAGCCCATCGCGGTGCGCCGCCGCTTGAGCTTCGGGTAATTTTTTATAGAGGTTTTCTTCCTCGCAGTCAGGCCGGTCAAGGCGTGACCCTCGGTCCCGAGGCCGTGAGACATGTCCACGACACCCCATAATGGGATTACGATATGAGACGGTGGCCGGGACACATCCCAGCCTGCCCGAAGGTAGGGTAAGTACACATCGGGCCCGTCCTAGCGTCTCTTCCACTGCGTCCTCCGCTAAGACAGAGGGACGCGCGAAATACGCCGCCCCGCCAGGTTTTCAGCCACCGCTCAGTAACCCGTCTACGGATAAATTCAACGTAGGCGGAAGTTCATGAGCAGCGCCCAGGGTGCACCACGTGGAGGTAACCTGACTCGCACCCCTAACACCACGTGGCCTGCATGCTCGTCTGCTACTCCATTCAAATAAAAAAAGAGAATAGTCATTAAAGATGGAACACATGGAACAGAGAAAAGGAGATAAAGTTTGACGTTCCTCATAAATTCGTGTTTTTTTATGAGAGACTAATGGTACGGCCCGGCTTCACTCGGATGATTTGATTTTATATGATCATTCTAATCTATCTCAAGGGAACAGTACATTTTTCCGTAATAAAACTATCCTATGATCTTTCCCAAGGTCCACTCTATTGGTCTATTACATTACACTAAACGATTCTGTAGTTTAGGGGTGCAAAATGTAACAGTCACACTCACAGACAGAGATGATGAATGATTGACAGCTTCTATGGTAATGCACACAGACGTAATGTGCAGGTGAATACACCAACACAACCTCGCTAAAACTGCATATTTTTACAACCATTTTTGTGCGTATTTTTTGGACATTCTCATGAAAATACTTGAGATAAAAGAGCTATGCGTGATTTCATTACTACGTTTCATTACTCAAATCTATATATATATAAAAAAATATGTTTGTCGGTATGTCCTTTATAAAATCGTAAACTATGCATTTTATCATGTCATGATCTTCAGGAAAGTGTTGTGCATGAGCCCACGAAGTTTTCTAAGTTGGTACGTCCAATCTTTGACAGATGGCGCCCCTATCATTCCAATGAACTATCTATATAAGGTATAGCGTAGAGCAACGCGCGCAGGGTACGGTTCAGCTAGTAAGGCAATAAAAGTACGTAAAGGAAAAGAGTTATTGACGGGATTTATGATCCTTTAGTGGTTATACCTGATTTTAATGGATGTATCGGTTTGACATCTGTATTGATTTTCGGTATTGCTTGGTATACTTTCTGTGATTTATAAGATTCCGGCGTAAAATTGTTGAAAATGAGCGCTTCATGTTCTTTTATGTTAGCTGTAAAAAACATAATGTACAAAAATTATAGTGAACAAATAAATAATTTTATCAATGTCCTACTGTGATGAAATCAAACACCTTAGATGGATACCCATAATATAATGTTTTCAATCTTCTTTCGTTACAAATAGTTCCTGCTACATCCATTATGATTTAGTATTTTACTTTAACTAATAATTTAATTAAGATTCAATAGTAACAATATTTCATTATCGATCTTAAATCGTCAACGACCAACTTATCTTCGCGCGCTCCCATTTGTTATTTATTTCTTTTTTTAATTCGTTTTACGGCATTGGATAAAAATCCTTTCAGTCATTCATAATTTCATTTTTAATAATGGCATCGCGAACTCTGTGCATATTGCCAGCGTGAAGTAAATTTTTTTGCATCACTAAGTAGTCATAGAAAAATCAGTAAGTCGTCAGGTATCAATCAGTCTAGTCAGTCAAATGTTAAAGTAAAGTGATGGCTACTTTACCAGAACGTGTCCGATGGAGTTTTGGAGGCAAGCCGAAAAAAAATTGTTGTCGCACTGTTATTTTATTACACAACACTCGTGCACTGTCATTAACCTATATTGAACAAAATTCCATCATTTTTATCCGATATAACTCAAAAATATACCAAGAAAATGAAAATGGAACAAGAGCACAACTTGTCCCTTTAGACTTCCCGCCAAACCTCCTTATTTTTTTTCAAGAGCATTCCATTTTCAAAATGCGCGTCATCACTATAGTTTTTTTTTGTTATCGATGACGCTAACATAAGAACATATTGCCACAGACAATCAAATCTAAAATACTCTTTATTAATTAAATTAACTTATGTCAATTACAAAAATCATATAAAACATTGTCAAATCATTACATTTTTTTATTCGTAGGTAGCCGTAAACTACATATTTTACAACACTTTCTAACTAAAGTATTTTACACGTAATTCAGAAACTTCGTTGATTACTTGTTCTTTCAATTAACTATTGGATTATTGTTTTGTATGTTTATTATTTAGACCTAACCTGTCTACCATAATATTTAAAACTATAACAAATATACAGGCAATCAATATTTTTATTTATGAATCGGGGTACATGCTTTGCATGCTTTTCGAAAAGGTTTTTGAGATAAGGGAATAAATGTCAATAAATATCGTCATAGGAACAAATCACTAGATTACTCTTCATAATAATTACCTATATAAGATGACATATCAATCATAATTCATTGCGACCCCAAATGAAAAACGTATTTATGTTTATCAAATTTCATTCATTGAACAGGGTAAGAAGTTTAAAAACATAGCAATTTTGAATTTGTTCCGCTTAATTTTATTTATTTGAATGGAGTAGCAGGCGAGCATGCAGGCTACGTGGTGTTAAGTGGTCGCTGCAGCCCATGGACATCTACACACAACCTCAAGCAAGCATTGGTAAGTCATGTCTGAGGTCGTATGCATCAGTTGCGCTGCTACTCCGGAGGCTGGTGGTCGCCTCATGTAAGTGTAAATATTATTATATCATTATATATCACCACTTTATTTTTTATTACTTTAAACATAGGCATCTATTTCAATTTTTACATCTTCTGTAATAGTCTGACTTGTAAGTAGTAGAATCGACAGCATTGTCGAGCTTTGGATCTTTCTGACAAAAAATTGGTAAGTACCTACTAACAAAAATTATTTACTAATTAAATTGGATCTTTATTATCTAATAAATATGAATATATATAAATAAGTCAATTAAAAATCCATCTTTGATGCAACAAAACAGGAATCAAGAAATAAGTTTATAGCACATAACAGCTGACTTGAAAATGGTTACCATGCCGGACTGTCAATCAAAGTGTCTCGGGTTCGATTCCCGGCGAAACAGAAATTTGAATGATGAGTTTAAATTTCTGTTCTCGGTCTGGGTGTTTGTGTTTCTGTCTTTGGGTGTGTCTAGGGTACCCACGACACAGGGTATATCTACCCTACTGTGGGGCTGAGTGTGAAGCGTTTATAATTATTATTATTTTTGCCTGTGTCATACACTGTGAAGGAGAGTATCGTACTGCATTTTTTTTATCGTAGGGCCCAATATGACCACGCACATAATAAACTTTCATAGTCAAGAAGTATGATTTAGGATTTGAAGTCGTACCTTCGTGCATGCCGTCCATTAGTATTAGCTAATTAAGTTGCCTTACTAATAGAAAATCATTGTTTTCTCTACTCAAAACAGAAATTAAGTTACCTTTAATATTTTCGTTGGTCACGTTAATCAAAGAGCTTGATCCATTGATATTCTTCGTTTTTGTAATTGCGTTAGTATTTTCTTTTTGTTGAGGTTTAGAATTTTCGAATATCTGCGACTTTATGCTCAACGCGACCTTGCTAGGGGGACTCATTGATCTATATCCTAAATAAACAAATGAGAATTTGTTACATTTAATTACATCATTATTTTTACAGAACATATTAAAAGAGGTAGAACGGCAATAATGCGCCGTTCGTATGAAAAATGGTGTCGCCGATCAAGCTCCACCTTTCACCTCCATTACATCTTGCTTACGCACATATTGGCAGCATGCACACAAGTCGTAGCACGATCGCGTATTTCTGTAGAGATACGAGCGTTTGCTCAAATCCTTGGCGCGTCTGCCCCGCCCACATTTCCATTCTAACCTCTTTTAATATGTTCTGTGATTATTTTATTGAGAGGGTACGGAACCAAACGTAATTTTTACTCCATTTCTTCTTTTTTTTAACGAATCTAGTAGTAGTATTTTTTCAATGTCAAGTGAACGTTTTTATCCAGTTTTTGCCTGTTTCATTGAAACCCGGCGATATATTGATAGTCAAAGTCAAATCAGTCGTCAATAATCATTCAGGGAAGTCAGTCAGATATCCCAGTAAAGCGATTGCTACTTTACCAGAACGCGTCCAATAGAGGTTAGGAGGGAAACGGAAAAATAAAACAACGGGTTGCACTCCGGTAGTGCCGGCAGAAGTGAAAACTTGAACATTAACGTTGCGCATTTTTGATATTTTGGAATGGTTAGGGAATAATTTCGCACGAATTGCTTTTATTATCATTATTATTTTTCATCTAGTATTTTTATAAAGTACTCACTCATTTTCTTTCACTATTTCTTCGTCATTTTTTTCATTAATAGATGCACTTAGTTTAATGTCCATATTTTAAATACTTGATATAAACGAATTTTACAGGTATAGACAGTCGAGCCGTCATCAGCTGTCACCCCTACGTCTTACGAATTTTCGATCAGGCCACGAGTTTAACATTTTTTACCCATCCCAAAAACAGTGCAGAACGCCGCTAAAGAAGTTTTCACTTCAAAAACACTTTTTTCTAACAGTTATTTCATTTCACACGAGTGTGCAGTGATAAATATATGTATATAAATATAAATATAAATGGAACAAAATGCCTTCAAAGTTGTGGCAAAAAAACTTGACTGACGGTTTATTGATTACTCACTTATTTTAATTTAGTTCTTTTAAGTTGTTAAAAAAAATTATCGCAAAATTATCTTTACACAAAAATAAAATGCACACCTTGGCAAGAGTCCAAGTTCATTTGGACTTAATTATAACGAGTTGGCACTAAAAAGTTAATTACCAGATTCATTATCTCTGGACGAGTGTTCCAGCTCGGATGTGAGCCAATCGCGTACATTTTCATTCGTGGTTTTAAAACACCCTTGAGAGCCATTATTAGGCACTAAAGGCTTTTCGGGCGCAGTAGGCGTATTCGATCCATATTGCGTAGAGTCTGGAGAAGACAATAAATAAAGTTCTTAGTTCCATTTTCACGTAGGTAAGATGAAATTTATGAAGAAGTGGCTGCAACCCTTTTGGCGTCCCACTGCTGGGCACGGGTCTCTCCCAATTATTGGGGAGGCCTGGAGCTTACTCCACCACGCTGCTCCAATGCGGGTTGGTGGAGATGCGGGTTAGTAGCCAACCCGCTGTCGGATGTTTTCAAACCACCCATAAGGCCTCCGACAAGGTTTAAAGACTGTTATCTGTTAACCGGGACCGACGGTTTAACGTGCCCTCCGAAGCACGGAAACGCACATGATTTTTTTGCCACTAGCAGTCACCCAACTCACACCCGACCGCGCCCATTTGGCTTAGTTGGATAGATCGCTTGCGTTCTACGCTAACCGCAGGGCCATGCGCGAATAAATAATAGGGATAATATTATAATCTCCACCGATACCCATTGAAGCAGCGTGGTACCTGCCCATTGATGCAAGGCTCGGAACTGGTTTAAAATATACCGGTTAATTTCTATTAAATACCGGTAAATATATCGCTCTATCGTTTACCGGTTAAACAGGTGAACGGTTTCTATTTACCCCAAATGATAAAGATTACCGGTTACTTCGGTCCAAACGGTTTTGATCTCCAAATTAACCGGTTAATTCCACAATACGTAACAAACTTGATAAACGAGGACGTTTTATGCAACTGACGTGCTTGTAAACACGTCTAAAAACTTCGTGATAGTGAGCGCAGCGTTTAGAGCAGGCTGAAAACGCGGGAAAATAATCCTAAACTTGGTTTTAACCGGTTAATTGCTACTACCAAAACCTAAATTTATGAAAAACCGATACTTCGCTTTATCCGGTCAAAACCGGTTAAACATAACATTTAACCGATATTGGTTTAGGTTTGGAGTCAATGACCGAAACTGGTTTGGAAATAAAACCGGTTTCCGAGCCTTGCATTGATGGGGTTGCAGCCAAGAGGGCATCATACGAATGAAGGTTTCATAAAAGAATTGCAGGCTTTTTTCGAAATAACTGTAGAGAATATTTTACAAGCAAATTTTCGAGAAAAGCTATAAAATTTTAAAAATGTTTACTCAGAAAACTGAGAAATAGTAAAAAAGGTTTCTTAATAAATTAGAAGAAAAGTAAACATTGAAATGGTTCGCATAATTTTTCATGATTCACCTGATATTTATTCAAATATTCTCTTAATAAATTATTTATTTGGGCGCCACTAAAGTCAGTTAGGTAATACATGAAAAAAAATACAAATCTCACCAATAATAATGTGCGTTTGAGAGGTACCAATATCATTAATTACTTCGGTTATTTCGACAGCTCTTGGAGTAGAAAAAATTGGATTTGCGAATTCAATTAATTCACCAGAATCTATAAGCCAGTCTGAAAGGAATATTCACAAATTTAGTTATTTGAAACAGTTAAAGGCAATAATATTTGGCAAAAAATACAACCCACTTCAACCCATTTCATTAGAATAATCATTTATAATATCGTTTGCGATAAAAATAAGATCAATCACATCAACTTCACACAAATTTCTCAAGGTGCATTATAAAGTAATAACAATGGGTTTCTAACGATGACGTTATAAGTAGCTAATAAATACGTAGACAATCTGGCCCAATGCGTATAAAGATAAACAGCTTGTTTTAACTTTAAGCAATGAAAGGTTTAGGACTTGTAGCCGTTTTCAGAGCAACTAAAATGTATCTACACCTTTTCTTTACCACATCTTGGATTCGGTAGATTGTTTAAGTTACTCTTGTTTCATTTTCTTTTTCTTGGTGTACTTTTGAGTTATATCGGATAAAGTAGATGGCATTTTGTTCGATGTAGGTTGATAACAGTTGTGAAATAAAATTACAGTGTACAAACATGCTTTTCCCGGTTGCCTCCTAAACTCCATTTCATCAAGTAGCCATTGCTTTACTTAGACAGCCGACTGATTAGACTGACTGACACTGACGACTTACGGATTTCTATAATATAACTTCAATCAGTTTCAACGAAACCGACGAAAGAGTGATGCAAATATTAATGTTGACGCTGGCAATATGTACAGAGTTTGCTATACCATAATTGAGAGAATAAAAAGTACCTGTTAAATGATTATACCGATAAAATTGACCAAATATTGGAATTGGTCTCTCTCTCGATATTGTCTCCGTGTTATGCTCAGGTATGAAATCTGAAAACAGAACGTAAAACAGTGACGTTTTAAATTGTATTGCTGCTGACTGTACATGAAAAAAAAAACATTTCGCCAAAACTGCTGCATTTCTTTACCGAATGTTAGAGGAGTAACTTAAAATACAGAATACCAAATATCTTCCGATTCCGAAATGATCCATAGGGTAGTTAACAGATTTCGGGAAAACTTGTACATTTACCCGAAGAGAGTATAAGTTATTCGTTTTGTTTAGTTATTAACAAATTTAAATGGCGTTGTTTTTCTTAATCGGTCGTCACCGATTAGAACTAGTTTTTTTATACAATTTCCCAAGTATTTCAATATTATGGTAGTTTTAACTCTCAGTGGTAAAGCCACTGAAAGCGGCTATTTGGATACTAAATAATTTAATTCTCCCCATGCGATTACCTGCATCAATATTTAAATGTTGAATTCTGTGAACATTGTGTCTTTCCTTTGATGAGTTTCTGTTACCAGAAACTTGGTTTTCAGGCAAGGAACTCTCTTTAATGGGACATTCCCTTACATCTGGTCTACGTCGAGGTATATGGCTGCATTTTGTTTTTTCTTCAGATCCTGAAAAGTAACGATAATTCTATCCGTTACTTCCTCATCGTATCATAAACTGTACTTCACTGTTGGTACAGTTCATGATACGATGGTATCATGTACTTTTTATTTCCAAACAATGCTTATACGTAAAAAATTGTTCCCTGTAATACATAAATTCTACTAGTACTAACGATGGCACTACCAAATAAAGGATATAACACAAAAAACAAGAAGAAAGAATACGTTAATTCTATAGTATAAATAGTAATATAAATAGTAATTGTAAAGAGATATAGAATTATAATAAAGTTATCCTATTTACTTTCCCAATGTCTACTATATCTGTGTACTAAATTTCATTAAAATTATTCAGTAGTTTAGGCGTGAAAAAGTAACAAATACATACACACACAGAGAGACTGGGTTACTTTATCATTTATTATATTCATCAGGTATGTGCCTAATATTAGTATGAAATGGATATGTTTAAGATATATATTGTTTTTGTTTCATTGACATTGGGTTAATGATGTTTACAAAAGCAAATGAACAGCACCTTTTATAATAACATAGAGCTTACCCAAATTTTTATTTGCTGCCATTCCATTCCGAAAATTTGTGACCAAATTTCCCTTAGCATCTTTAAAAGAGAAAAATATACTGTTCATTTTACTATCTTTCTCAGATAGTGACTTAAATGCTATTCAAATTAATATCAACGATTTGAGTCGTATTTATATGTACCTGAATTATCCTTTGGAGCTTTAGTGTTTTGAGAATTTCGTTTTGAAATGTAAGCAGGAATTTTGCTTGATCTTGAAGATTTATTCGTATCTAAATGGTTTCCATTAACTGATGACTGGCTGCTTTTACCTGGAATAATTACTTCATTCATTTTAATTTACATAACATATGAAAATCTTTTAAGTATGTACTATGTATCACAGATTTAAACTGATCTTTGTTAAAAATAATTATTTTCTTATTTATCCCTACTATAGTTACAGAGTTAGTTATAGAGAGATAGTTACAGAGTCGAAAATACGTTGTATACAATTAGGTACTCTTTAAGTTTTGGTGTTAAATGGATTAATAATAGGTAAAGTATGATTATTACTTATTACTTATTAATATAAGTACCTTTAGGAGTTTTATCTCTATTTGGTCTTGGAGCCGCAGGAAGATATTCACTTCTTGGAAGTTTTGTGCGCGTTATTGATTCCATTCCAATCTAGAAAACATGGCAATTACATTAAAATAAATGTATGAAAATGTATTAAATATTCATTCAAAAACGGTCACCCGAACGCTTGCCTATTAGTGCAATTAGTTACGACTGTGACAATAAGACAGCATATTAATATTTTAACTTGTAAGAAGCGACAGTGCATTAGTAGACCATTTTACGAGCCTATAAAACACTCTGACTAGTTACACGTGTGGCAAAAGCTCGTTTAAACGGGCCTACACGTGCTTTCAAAAACGAGTTTATTCGCGCGTATATTACGCTGATCTGAAATTGCCACCATACATTATTGATTTTGTTTTCCAAATGCTATAGCTATTTCATTTTGTCAAAATTGTGTACATACTCACATTTTTTATTTGAATAAATTTAGTTTATTATAAGTATATCCGCCGGTCTGATACCGCCACTATACAATATTAATTTTGATTTCTGGTTCCTTCAGCTTATAATGACCTAATTATATCAAAATTATGTACTCACCTTTTTATTTGAATTTTAGTACCTCTACTTTCATTCATGCAATAAATTTAGCCCCCAGCTAGTACTAAATACGAGATGGTGGGCTATCGTTCGGTTTTTTCTCATTGAGCCACATAAACTTCGTTATTACTATATCGTTGACTCTCAGCTCGTTTTAAATTTATTTAGTCATAATTTACCTATTCTGGTTTCGTCGAATAAATGAACACACATTATCATATTGAGATAAACAAATTGCAAATGAGATAATATTTATTTTAATAAGTATTAATACAAATAATTTGGAATTCCAAACTGATGACTAAAATTTTGGCAATAGAAAGGCAAATGCCATTAATAATTGTCAATAATAATTTTCTTCTTAAAACTTTATCGTTGGTTACTATGCTGTAATAGGTTCTTCTGGAATCGGCATTGACTTGGATTTTTCTTCTAATTTTGCCTTTTCTTCTGCTTTTATTTCTTCAAGTTTTTTAATTAGATCTTCCTGAACACTATCTACAATTTCTTTTAGATTTTTAGCTGAAATATAAAATGAAAAAACTAAATTTTGGGTTTGAAACCATATTAATTATTAAAAAAATATAGTATTCTCATAAATATTATAATAGTGCCTATATACCTCCAGGACATTAATAGGTTTATTTTTTAAAAATAAGACTGTAGAGTTTATATTATTACATTCGTACAAAACATTTTATTATTACACTATGCATTAAGTATTGTATGAAAGACTTATTACAGAGGCATTATCAAGTTTTGTGTTAATATTTGCTTCTTATTGTAATTACCTGTTTTCTGATTAAATTCTTCCGCAATCAACGAAATCCTTCGTAATGTGTTAACATGTTTAGCTATTTCGCTGGCAACATCATGATCTCCGCTCGTATTAACAGCTACGTCCTCAGTAACGACTTTAAGTTTCTTTTCTGGCAATTTAAATACATCACTGTTAACTAGAGGCATCTTAGGTATTTTAAATCCTGGTTTATGCATTTCTTCTGGGAAGTCAATCACGTCAGTGTCAGAGGAAATTATCACAGGGTGAGGTATGTCTATTATATCATTGGGTAACAATTCAGGAGCATATGTCTGTAATGTCTCGATCTTCATAGGTGAGTCCTTCTTGGATGGCGATTTCTTTGAAATTTTGACCGGCAATGCGTTTGTTATGCTATCTATAACCATTTCTGTAAAAGAAAACAAATATTAAGGATGGTTTTCACTCTATGAACTTTAATCTTTTATGTAATACTAATGTAATTTTGAACTTACGTACGACATTTTTCGGTGATTCTGCTTCCTGTTTCTTTTTTAAGGCCAGTTTTCTTGTTAGTTCAGACAAGAACATAGAACATGTTGGTCCTATAAAATGGTAAAATATTTAATAATTATGTTTTCAACTAATTTTAACGAAAAATAACAAATTCACGAATAATCTAGAGTACTTTAAAATTAATGCCTATAAACATTTACTTAAAGTTCATTACCATCGCTCTGGCGTTTCTTTGGTGTTTTGGGCTTTGCTGCTGGTTTCTTGGTCTTAGATTTATACCGTGTGGGTTTTTCCATTGCTGTAAACAATAATTTTATGTAGCTTAAAAATTTCTTCTGTCTAAACTGGTAGCTGAACTACCAGAATATTTTTTAAATCTATTTATCACTTTATAATTTATTATATTCATTGAATTTAAAATGTACGCAACTTACTGTAAATACTTAAGAAAGGTCAAAGGGAAGTCCCTTTTCGGGACTTCCTAATAAAATAATAAATAAACACAATCTATTTATTTGGCCTTGACAAGTGACACTTTAAATTTTGGATTTTATAACAATAAACTTCAGTGTCACTTTTTTATTATAATATCCAGATTTCCTTAATACCAGTAAAAATAAAATAAGCATCTACTCGATGGGTATAAAGGCGGAGACACATTGTTAAAACGCGACGCGACGCAACGTGTCGACACCCGATATACAACGTGCACATTAACAATACGCGACGACATAGTAGTAATTTCTGAATATAGCACAGAACACTAATACTCCTACCGGAGAATATAGTTAGCTAACAGCAGTGGAATTGTATGGTTATATTCTCTGTCTATGACAGTTCTCGAACGGCAGACGCGTGGCGGCAGACAAAACCCAGTCTAGAAACATAGCACAGCGCGCGCCGCGTCGGATGGCGTGTTTACTTTATCATGGGCAACAAACCGACCTGGCACGTCTGGATCGGGTGGAGTGCGTGCATGGCGTCGCGTCGGATGTTCATAGTGTGATTCTGGTGTACATATAGAAAACAATACATTTGAATTGACTCAACACCCATCGCGTATTATCGGGTCGCGTCACGTTTCAATAATGTGTTCCCGCCTTAAAGTGAGTCAGTACCTTATAGTTACTGTTATTCCTCGAAAGTGACAGAATGTGCTATCATAGCGCGTAACATAGAGTGCGTGTGACATAGAGTATCATTGACAGGTATGACACCGTGTACCTTTGATGCTCTAAGCGCGTATAGATAATAGGATGTACCGAAAAAATATCTTTGTCGTAGCATAAGAATAAATGGTCGTAGGGAAATATGCTAGGCATAAGAACATTAAGTACATAGTCTAAGCATAAGAAGCTTATTGTATTATTGGCTGGTCTGTGAATATTCACACGCATGGAAACGCATATGAAACTTGACCCACTAGCGGTCACCAATCTCACACCCAACCGCGCCCGTTTAGCTTAACACGTTTAGTTAACACCATAAACTTAAGATATATACTACCCTACCGTATACATATTATTATATCCTAAGTCTATGGTGTTAAGCGCACATAGCCCGGTGACTCCACCGGGCTTTGTTTTCTTCAATGTTTGTCAAAATAAATAACCATGACTTCAACTGCTTATTTATCTAATGGAGCTCTTTGTATTGTGTCATAGTAGTATGTGCCCATATTTTTATGATCAAGGAAAAATACAAACATTGTCATTAATCTATTCGTTTATTTTTAATAAAAGGTAATTATAATCAATAATCTTGATCGTAATGGTGTGCTTCGTGAGTAATTATGGAGGATTGGAAACAGGTTTCTGAAAAAATACAATACAATATTGACCGGTTTTAAAATTATCGCTTTACACAAAAGGATTCTCATTACGCATTACAAATATAGGGTATAGGGTAAATATAGTATACAAATCAATTGAGATACATTTAATGAGCTGTCTAAACGTGACATCCTCATCCTTTTTTTATGAGAAAATGAATTGTGACATCACAAATCATTTATAGTCAATTGCCTAAAGTGTCCAAGCTCAAGTGTAGTGTCTAAGACCC
Source organism: Pyrgus malvae (assembly GCA_911387765.1). NCBI lineage: Eukaryota > Metazoa > Arthropoda > Insecta > Lepidoptera > Hesperiidae > Pyrgus > Pyrgus malvae. The sequence goes on from OU426951.1 coordinate 7,166,086, forward strand.
TCTGTATGGTAATATTAGATCTAAGTATATTTTTTTTCAACCTTTTTTATGTCCTACTGCTGGGTACAGATCTCCTCTCACAAGTGAGAGGGATTTAGGCCCATAGTCCACCACGCTGGCCAAGTGCGGATAAGTGGGCGTTATTATTTTTCAACCTTTTTTTATGTCTTATTACTGCTGGGCACAGGTCTCCTTCTCACAAGTGAGAGGGATTTAGGCCATAGTCCACCACGCTGGCCAAGTGCGGATTGGTGGACGTCATGCTTTCGAGAAATTATGAATTTCTCTCAGGCATGCACGGCGATGGAGAACATCGTAATCAAATATCACGATATTTTCCATCACCGTGGAGCAGCGATAAAATGCGCACATTACAAATTTTTTTGTAAGATGTGCGCGCCGAGGCTTTCAACCCGGGATCGGTCGCGTCGAAGACCGCGGATTTTTACCACTCGGCCATCGCTGCTCTAAGTATATTTTAATTGCAAAAACTCACATTTATGGTTGACGGTTCTCGAGGTGTTGCCGATGGCGTACGCGATGTTGTTCTTTCTTGAACTGACTTAGGTTCCTGAGTGTTTTGAGAATGTACTTGGGCTAGGACTAATGCAGCGGTGGGACTGGCTGGTTGGTTATCTAAGACAAAGGTTTAGTTTTAATTTTACGTCGTGTTAGGGTAGCGTGGTGTAAGTTCCAGGGAGAGAGACCTATATCTAGCAGTGAGACGCAAAAAGGGTTATCGACAGCTATTGAACTAAAACTTTATAGTTAAAAAGTCTCTTCGTGTCGCATTGCTGGACCCGCATCTCTTCCCGTTTTTGGGAGGCCTGGAACTTACTCCACCACGCTGGTCCAATGCGAGGTTGAGATGCGGATTAGTGGCCAATCCGCTGTTGGATGTTTTCAAACCGCCCATACGGCCGTCAAAAAGGCTTAACGACTGTTATCTATCTACATCAACCGGGACAAACTGCTCGACGTGCCCTCCGAAGCATGGAAACACGTATGAAAAATTGCCAGTAGCAGTATCACATCTGAGGGCCCACTCTGTAAGCATCTGTGCGTAAGTTCTAACATTTCGGAAACATTTTTAGCGTACTCAGATCGCTTCTTTTTCATGAATTAATAAGATAAGCGTTGTCATTGATGACATTAAGCTATTAAATGAATAATATTGCTAGAATTTCTTCAATCTAATCTAAAAATAAGGCCCGAAAATTCACTTAGTTTCCGATACGGGCGTACAGAGTGGGCCCTCTGATCCCGCCCGTTTGTCTTATCTGCGTAGACTGCTTACGTTGTACGCTAGCCGTCGGGCCGTGTGCGTGCTTATGAATATAATTTGCGTGTAAGTATAATTTGCATTGCGTGCGTAATTATAAATAAACTATATGTGCTGTACAAGCACATGAACATAACAAATCACATTTATTTCTTATTTCTAGAGTATTGTAATTAGTCCCTGTAGCTTCGGGATTAAGAATAGAGCTACGGTATCCCCTACCTGATCGTAAGAGGCGACTAAAAGGGGGCTTCCGGGGATGCGGACGGTGAGAGTGGGAGCTTGACCCGTCCAGCCAGCAGCCCCGGGAGGGACGGCGGTGTATGCGTGGCCGCATGCCGCCGTGAATACCTGAAGGTGCAGGAGAGCACATCTGCTCTCCCGAAGATGGGCCCGTTATGGGGCGCCGCGCGTGGAGGACACCGGTGCGTTCCTATGGAGATCCCGGAGTCCTCACAAACGCAGAGGCAGGCCACCGAGGGGGTTTTAGTGCGGTCAAATCCCACATAACCCGGTATCCTCTCCCAAGGTGTCGGGTACCTTTAGAAGGTTTCCCCCCCGATACCAAGAAAAAAAAAGGGTATTGTAATTACCAGGCATCGCATGGTAACTTTCATGAGCATCGTAAAACTCTTCTCTTGTGGTCGCATCCGGCACAGTTGGAACTGAATCAGATAAACTACTGGAAGTATCGCTAGCTTCACCCCCCTTCGAATCTTGTTGAGATTTTCTCTTCTTTCTTTTCTCTTTTTTCTTTTTTTGTGGTTCTTGAGTTGGTGTTACAGTTTCTGTGCCAGGTACATCTTTTTGTAGATCATGCAGCTCAAGTATGTAAGGGTGATTGCTTTCAAAGACGCCTCCATCTGATGATGAAGAGTCGTCAGTGTCAGTCATATTGAGAAGGTCTTCCAGATCTCTATCTGAAACCATATATTATTTTAAACCTTATAGTCCAGGGTAGAAGCCTTTAAAAATAATGAAAAGTGAAAAAAAATTATAATAGAATGAAACCCATTAGAAAAGGAGGGAAATATGATAAAAATGAAAGGAAAAATAATTTACGGGCGATCTGAGGTTGGGAAGGGGATGGGGGTGAGTTTTTAAGGGTAAAAAACGGTTTTTCTCGATTTCCGGCAAAACTAAAAGTCCTATCGAAAAAAGTCAAATGGAAAAGTTGTAGATAATAAAAAGATCTAAAACTTTTGTATTTACACTTTTTTCACATAACCTCAAAATTTATGTGAAAAATTCAAAAAACCAAGTTTTTGGTTTTTTATTTTTATCTTTTACAAAAATTTTTTGTTTTTAACGAAATTTTGTGAAAACTTACCTTTTTATGTCCCAAATACGCTGTAATTTATTTAATTTAAAATATTTATTTTTTCACCTTATTTTGAATTAATATCGAAAAAACAGCCTAATTTTCAATCGAAAATTCACCCGTCAAAATATCAGCTTTTTTCAAAAAGTTGGTGTGGTTTCTGTTCGTTGGAATCTGTACTTTCCGATGGTAAAAAAAAAATATATGTTACTATGGTAAATCTTCTCAGAAAATGCAAAAATTCAAAATTTTTTTTATTGCATACACTTGCTTATCATCTGCCTTATTGCAAATGATACAAACAGATTCATCCATACTGATAATCTGAAAAGACAAAATCGAATTAATAATGTCTTCACTATTTAATCGTGAATAAACTCCCATGAAAAAAAAAATATTAAAGAAATCAATGTCAAAATGTATAAATAATATATTTAAAATCTATAAAAAATATATAAAATATATATCGTAAATATATTTCTAATAAAACAAACTTTTGGCTGATTTTCATATATATTTTATACTTTTTTATAGATTTATAATATATTATTTATACATTTTGACATTGATTTCTTTAATATTTTTTTTTTTCATGGGAGTTTATTCACGATTAAATAGTGAAGACATTATTAATTCGATTTTGTCTTTTCAGATTATCAGTATGGATGAATCTGTTTGTATCATTTGCAATAAGGCAGATGATAAGCAAGTGTATGCAATAAAAAAAAATTTGAATTTTTGCATTTTCTGAGAAGATTTACCATAGTAACATATATTTTTTTTTTACCATCGGAAAGTAGAGATTCCAACGAACAGAAACCACACCAACTTTTTGAAAAAAGCTGATATTTTGACGGGTGAATTTTCGATTGAAAATTAGGCTGTTTTTTCGATATTAATTCAAAATAAGGTGAAAAAATAAATATTTTTAATTAAATAAATTACAGCGTATTTGGGACATAAAAAGGTAAGTTTTCACAAAATTTCGTTAAAAACAAAAATTTTTTGTAAAAGATAAAAATAAAAAACCAAAAACTTGGTTTTTTGAATTTTTCACATAAATTTTGAGGTTATGTGAAAAAAGTGTAAATACAAAAGTTTTAGATCTTTTTATTATCTACAACTTTTCCATTTGACTTTTTTCGATAGGACTTTTAGTTTTGCCGGAAATCGAGAAAACCCGTTTTTTACCCTTAAAAACTCACCCCCATCCCCTTCCCAACCTCAGATCGCCCGTAAATTATTTTTCCTTTCATTTTTATCATATTTCCCTCCTTTTCTAATGGGTTTCATCCTATTATGATTTTTTTTGGTTTTAAAAATTATCGACCCTGGACTATTATGTCGACCGACGTACGTAAGTTATGGTTAAATTGTTTCTTAAAAGCCTATTCAGACCTAAGCAGTATTCGTTGCCGATTGCCGTAGAGAAAGCCGAGTGGGTATAAGGTAATATTACTCTTCATATCAGAGCGGATTTTGCTATCTTTGTGGGTAAAATACCGCATGGTATGCACTTGCACCCACAGCGGTCAGCGAATACCGCTCAAGTCGCTATAGCCGGGAACTTCATACTAAATACCTGAGTGAAACCCGCGCGGTATGTACCTCTACCCACAGCAGCAGCGAATACCGCTTTGGTTTGATCAGGCTTTTTGCATTTGTACGATCTTAATATATATATAAAAAGTAAAGTGTTTTCATGTACGTAAAGACACGTTTTCTCTATTATCATTAACTCCAATCAACTTCCCGTTGGGGTGGTAAATACAAGGGTACGTAGATGATAGTAAGGGAGTTTGATCGCGGTGGGTGGAAGTGGGTGGAAAAATCTGAAAAAATATATCTGTCCTTTTCTAACCAATAGGGACTTCTGGGTGGATCTCAAAATTTCTGAGATGATCTAGCAAACTATTTTAATTTTAATTTTATTGAGAATGTTTGGAGCAAGTTCCAGAAACTTCTCAAACGATCTGGAAAATCCTACTAATGTTTGTTACTCTTTCACGTAAAAACTACTGAATGGATTTAAATGAAACTTTACAATAAAAGCTATATTATTGTAAAGTTATTTATTTACTGTAAAGATATTGTGTGAATTGTCCAAAATATGACGATAAGTGTCAAGTAAGTAGGAAAAAATCTACCATCTGCGAGCTATTCTGGCGTGCGCTGCCAAAACCGCTAGAGTTACACATTCGTAATGTATGATGGAAATTAAATGTTTATCTTAAATAGTCCTACGAAAAAGCCGATCCACGGCACTTCAGAAGGGACTTCACTTTACGCTAATGATACTCTCTAACGCGGATGAAACAGCGGGGCACAGCTAGTATGTAGATAGAATGATATTGTTTCATACTACGTTCCACGATACACAGACTTTTGATACAAATTAAAATTACAATCTAATTTAATTTACCAAAGTTATCCATGGCGGTTGCTATGTCTTTTGGATTTATATAAATTTGCGTTACGTTTTCATTTTCGTTGCAAAAAATAATTTTTAATTGTTGTTTTTAATTTTTCATGTTGATCTATGTAGTCATTTTAAATGTCAATTCTGCCTCTGAGAGTTTTTATATTTAATTTTGGAAATTATTGAATTATTGACAAAAAGTATTGATTATAAGTTTTGCATTAATAAGGTTCTTAGAACAACGAATTTATACGTAAAGTATGCACACAAAACTTTCACCTATAGGTAGTATTTAAAATTAATAGTTCATCTGCATATCGGTGTGCTCATATGAAAGAATCGGTGCAAAATACATAGTAGATAAGAGGCAAACAAAGTTCAAGAAAAGCACATTTTATAGCTAGTTGAGAGTAGTGCACTACCTCAAACGCTTCGCGTGCAAAAGTAACAATAAAATTATAGGCAAAAACGATTTGTCATGGGGATTTTTTTTTCTGTTTCTTTCACTCCTGTAGGCTTTCTAGAAGCTTTACTTATTGCGTCAAGTTTAACCTTGCATCTGAGTCTATCTAGATAGATAGACTTCACACACAAATCGCTCAAATGGAACATGTATCTGCCAGATTTCAGTACTAACGAAACGAACCATATTGGTATTGACAATGCTAGCCGGCATCCGTCGTTACTCAATGAAGTTATTGGAAGCTTGCACTTAGCTCTTACATTGAACAACGAGGGATGACGAGGGTGTCAAACCTTTATGCTATAACATATCTATATAGAGATTGTACGAAAAGTTTATGGATTCATAATGTTTTCTAAATAGTTAACCAGCCAGACTAACGTTAGGCGACCATCAGCCGGAGTAGCGGAGTAGTCGAAGTAGCAGCGTGCTATATGCGATCGCAACAGCAAACGACCACTGGCAAGACTTAGGCTAAGTTCACGTGTAACGCGCATCAACGAACGATCAAATTTAAAGACAGTTCAGATTTTGAGTGCTAACGCGCGTTGCGGGAGTACTTGTCACTACTCGTCAGATTCGTCAGTCTAGTTCAGTAGAACTTAACGGATGGTATTTAAAAGTACTTCAATTTATTCCCATTTCATTTACCTAATTTTGCCTGTGTTCCACCAAATATACTGAATGTGCACCAAAATATTTTCATTAAAATATGTCATAACGAGCATCTATTTAACAACTGTTGCAAATTTGTAAAAATAGTAATACACCTAATTTTAAAAACAAGCATTTATTTTTTTAGTTTTACTTCAGATAATGCACTGCAAAATGTATTTGAATCAAACACCAATTAATGTCCAATGTAGCTTTATTAATAAAAAATGAACAAAAGTTAATCGCTGCGCGGAACCCCGCGCAGCGATTTTTTTGTATAAATTTAAAAAAGTCAAACCTAACCTAACCGAACTCATTCATTTTAAATGACGAGTTCTTTTTGTATCTTTTTTGGCGGGGGGCTTTGCCCCCCACCTCCCCCCATTCGGGCCCCTTCCCCTACTCTACGGGAACACAAAGTTTTTTTGGAATTCTTGATAAAAATAAAAATTTATTCCCATTTCATTTACCTAATTTTGAATATTTGGTGCACGATCAGTATTTTTCGGGGAAGAATAAAATAGTTATTGTTACAATAGAATATTTGCAGCGCACTACAATAAAAAAGTGTTATATCTTGGTGTTAATTTGGAATTTGTTTGATGTAACATATTTTGTTGGCCGAGTAGTTTAATTATAGCAAAACAATTAAACGGGTTTAAGATCAATATTTTAGAAATGCATACATAGATGTTACCTTTAGATTTTTGGTGAACACAAAAATATTATCCGAACTTAACTTGAACGTTAACGCTCGCTGACACTTGTTAACGCGCGCGTATGTGATCGGTTGTTAGATTAGAGCATCAAAGTATTGACAGGTATGACACCCGTCAGGTTGTTAGGTATACGGTGTTGGTTTGAAAACGAGCGTCACAGTTTTGCCTACTGAATATACACTTATGCTTGCTCGAGGTTGTGTATGCATGATCACCTACTTCTCAATTCAAACTGTACTGAAATAAACCATTACTTGAATATTATGTATTTATAAGGCTCAGAATTATATTGAACATAGTTCACTTTATCAGACATATTGACTGGGATATTTTATTCATAAAAACCTTTTGTTTTTCACAGCTATGTCGGTTCAGATACGCGGAAACGATTGCGTTAAGATGACATCGGCAGAGGTCACAGATAGTGAGCGGTCATGTTTTATGTTCCCTATAAAAATACTGAGAAATGCCCTCTTTGTAGGATACGTACACTCTTGGCCATCCAATATAGTACAAAAGTATCGCAAACGGCACTAGAATGTATTTTTCATGGAGAAAATATATACTTTCATTTTTGTATGATGAGTAAATCGTTCTTAACTCTGAGTTGGTGAATCTAAAAAAATTATATGAGACGGTTCACATTATGCCGGATCCGGTAAAAATACCGCGCAAAGTGTTTCAACCAAGCGTTTTGTCATGCGTAGCGCCGGTTAAATACCCGGACCGGAGTAATGTGGACAAGTTTGCGCCGGTATTTGTATCTTCTCGACCGCGCTCCTCTCGCTTAATTTTGGCCTTACATTATAATTGTTTTGTTTTGGTATCCGGTGTAACGTGAACTCTATTCTCCGGATATCGGATTCCAGCCAATCTGCCGGTCCGGCGTAGAGGTCTTGGCCTTAGGAATACAGTTTTAAAAAAGTAGAGTGTTTCCAAACGTTTATGGTTAAGAAAGAGAATACGCATGAAACTGGGGTGCTGTGCTGTTTGATGTTTCTTGTAGTTTTGTCATTTTAAAGGGGTTCGCTAAATAGTCATGCATTTTCTTTTTCTGAACATACTTATATGGATCAGCAGACAAACATGCAGGCCACGTGATGTCAAGTATTCTCTGCAGCCCAGGACGTCTACCCACTACGTTAGTTGCGTTGCTACTCTGAATGCTGATGTTAACCTCACTCATGTGCACCTTTTTACTGAAACCACAGCCGAATCACAATAGCAGAAGAGCGTGCAGCGGTTACTTCTCACGTCTAACCAATAAGGTCTACCACCTACATGGTGGACTGTTGAAGACCATCAATTTTACTGACACTGTATTGCATTTTAACGAAATAACAAGTTTGCGTATACACAGTATGTTCACGCAGTAAATACGTAACAGCAAACGTAATATATTAGACTAGTTGGGAACTAACAAGTTATAATTAATTTCGCTGCTCAAAGTGGAAACGGAATAACCAACTTCTGAAAGCAAACCATAATATGTCATAGTTTCACGGCTCGATTGACAAACTCATCGTACGTTACCTAGCGTAATATTCCAACTGTTGATGTATTATTATAATCAATATCATCATGCATAAAATTGTTTTTCTTTTATTTAACCCTAGATCACTAACCTTATTTTACAACGCTTGATACTAACCTTCGTCATTACGACTACGCCATATAAAAGGGAGGCTACTAAGGGTTTATACAATAAAATGTTTATATGTGTTTTACTTATTTATTAGAATAATAATTTGTTAACATGTTTTTAATATTTTTCTTTACTAAAATCACATTTTAATTACTTTGACAGTCTTTTGATTGAGATCAGAATTTTGAAAATTTTTGTTTTTTTGAATGCTTTAATCATACTAATTAAATAAAACAAAGACTTAAAAAATATTAAAATATTATAATTTAGTTATAAAATCAACAAAAGAAAGAAACATTTTAGAAAAAAACTATTAATCAATACATTTGTGACAAATGTCAAGTTTGTGTTCGCCACACAAGTATTTTTTGCACTTGGTGCAACAATTCTTTGTCATTCTTCGCCCTGTGTAGGGGCAAATTGCACATTTTTTCTTTTTTTGGCGATAGGTAGACTAACTGCATCTTCTCTTTGATCAGTTTCATATGTAGAAATAGAACTACTGATTCCTGGCATATTCAAAATCGCTGTTATTGAGTCCCGCTTGAAGTGTCTGAGTTTGTAATCTTTTTTGCATGTGTAGCTCGACAAATTTTTGATGCAGAGTTTTCAAGTCTCCGTAAAGGTTTTTTATTAGCCTCCAAAGTGTTGTTTACATATATAACATAACTATTTATAAATACAATGTTAAGCATTCCGAAAAATTACATAAAGGCCAACGTCAAGTTTTTCGGCTGGTTTTCAATTGATGAAGATTAATTTGCCTGGTATTGAAGGATGTTCTATCACAGAAAATCTCAATCATCTTCCTCACCATCTGTTTCATAAGCCACATCAGCCTCAAGGTGGTCTTCTTTCTGACTCTAAGAGCATTTTTATTCGTCACTATTATCATCTAATAGCAACCGAATAAGCGTATCTAGAATAAAAATATATTCAAATAAACATAATTTATGTGCTCATTTCAATTCAGGATTATTATGGACAAAGTTTACAAACCACCGAAATAATTAAAACACCAAAAAAGAATGAAAAATAATTCTACAAGAATAACGTTAATACTAATCTTCGTCGATTTGACGACTCATGGTGGCTGTAACGGCGCACACAGGGCCCCTACACAAAAAACACACAAGTGTACCATGCGAGCTACGGGTCGAATGAGATTAGCTTGAATCTGGAATGCGTACGATAACACGCTCAAAATTTATATCACTTTTTTTGAGTCTGCGTCGTCGTTTTGACGAAGGTTAGTAATCTAGGGTTAAATAAGTAAGAAGTAACGAGTATGCTAACTATTATTATTTACAGCGGCCGCCCGCAACTTCGTCCGCGTGGTTTTGGTATTAGTCATAGCATGATGTTATATAGCCTACCCCGATAAATGGACTATCTAACAATTTTTTTATTCGAACCAGTAGTTCCTGAGATTAGCGCGTTCAAACAAAGAAACTCTTCGGCTTTATATATCTAATATAATTATATACCTTTAAATGCTTATTCTTGTATACCTATACCTAAATATATATTTTGGATCTCGGAAACGGCTCCTACGATTTTGATGAAATTTAGTATCATGGTTTCGGGGGCGATAAATTGATCCCGCTTGGTTTTATTTTTAGAAATTTTAAATTTTTAAAAAATATTTTCAGCTATAATCAACTTAAATAGAAACTGAAAAATACGACTCGTCCTGACATCTATTGGAGAGTATTAATAAAGTGTGGCGTAGAACGCCGTAAAACGCCATCCGCCAATCCGACGTTCAAAGAAATGACAATGTTGATTTGAAAGAGCTCTATAAAAGTTTCGTTCATTGAATTAAAAATGGCCGAATGGTTACCGTGTGCTGACTGCGGAACTAGAGACCCGGGTTCAGACTTCAATCAAAATCATATTGCGTGTATTTTTTATTTTTTGTGAAAATATTTTTGAAGTGAAAACTTCTTTAGTGGCGTTGTGCACTTTTTTTGGGATGGGTAAAAAATGTTAAGCTCGCGTCACCTACACGTGGCCTGATCGAAAATTCATAAGACGGAGTGACAGTGACGGCTCGACTGTCCATACTTGTAAAATTCGTTTATATCAAGTATTTAAAATATGGACATTGAACAAAGTGCATCTATTAATGAAAAAACTGACGAAGAAATAGTGAAAGAAAATGAGTGAGTACTTTATAAAAATACTAGATAGAAATTAATAGTGATAATTCAAGCAATTCGTGCGGAATTATCCCCTAACGATTCCAATATATCAAAAATGCACAACGTTAATGTTTTCACTTCTGCCGGCACTCCCGGAGTGCAATCCATTGTTTTTTTTATTGGGAGCTATTTCAGATGGCGTTGTTATGTAACACTAAGCCAATGAGTGTATCGATTGAAATTACACTAAAAAACAACGGGTTGCACTCCGGTAGTGCCGGCAGAAGTGAAAACTTGAACTTTTTGATATTTTAGAATGGTTAGGGAATAATTTCGCAGGAATTGCTTTTATTATCAGTATTATTTTTCATCTAGTAGGGGAACGCGCGGTATTTTTATGAAGTAGACAATCATTTTCTTTCACTATTTAATCGTCACTTTTTTCTTTAATAGATGCACTTTGTTCAATGTCCATATTTTAAATACTTTATATAAACGACAACAACACGTATACAGTGGAGACGTTATCAGCTGTCACCCCTCCGTCTTACGAATATTCGATCAGGCCACGTGTCCTGACGCGAGTATTACATTTTTTACCCATTCCAAAAAAAGTGCACAACGCCGCTAAAGAAGTTTTCACTTCAAAAATAAATTATTTTTATCCGAGCAACGCTCGGTCGTCCAGGTACTTAGTATAGATATTACAAACTATTACTATTAAGTGGTAGCTGCAGCCCTCTAGCAAGCCATGTAGATTTCTGTTGCGATGCTACTCCAGAAGCGCCACCAGAAGTCACGTCATCATGTGAGTCCGGCTGCCAACCGCATCTATCGAAGGTATATAAGGAAGGTATCCATACAGTAGTCGTAGAAATGCTTTACGATTCACATTGATTCAGCGGCAGCACTTCTCCGATTCAAAAGAAAGATTCAGTATTTTAAAAGGAAATCTAAATCTTTGTAGGATCACTTTATGGTTCACTTGCCGGACTGTCTATCTATTATGATACTATTCTTTGTAATATAGTAAGTTGAAATCAACATTAAATATTGACTTTTTGTCTTGTCCAAGTATGAGAAGAAATCATTGTTAGATAGATAGGAGTAGAAAGCTCTTTGTATTGTGATAGTACATAGCTTTAGCATTAGCTTTTATTATATAGCTTTAACCTAGCCAGATTTTCGTTGATGCTCTACAAGATTTTAAGAAAATGGAAACGGAAATAAGGCGAACCAATTTGATTGACTTAAATATCCGCGGGGTCACAAACGTCACTCATGTCCTTTAGAAAATAAAACAGTTTCCTCAGCGGGAGTGTAGTGTCAGCAATGATTTTTATGACAGAATCGCATGAGCGCTGACCCTTTGCTCCTTAGGGATTTGTTCGGCCATTTCTTATAAAGAGAACGTTAAACAAACTATAGAGTATGTAGCGTGAATACATGTCGAATTGACATCCATGTTCTTTTTTATTGCAAACAAATGTCGTGATGAACCCTTTAAAGCCTACACTAAAAGATTGTAGGTTCATAGGACACGTATTTCATACTGCTATAAAATACGTGTACTATGAACGCTGCATGCTAATGCAATATAAGTCATATTGTGGCGAAGCTACGTCACCACGCTCACCCACAGTTATCACGCCAAAATTTAATGTATTCCGCAGCATTTGATGTTTAGTAAGTAATGAAAGATATTGGGCCAATAAAACAATTCCTTTACTCGTCAGCGTGCAACATTCCTTTAACCATCTGTCCATGCATAGAAGTTCTTTGCTTGAGATGTATTCACTTGATACTTGGGTGAGTAATATTGATTCTCAACAAATAATATCCATGTATATTCCATCAATTGAGCGGGCCAAACGTTCATATAGTTCCACTGAGTTAAAATCCATTTGCACACGTTTTATTGAACAAGAATACTGTGGTTGGTACCACATCTATACAGACGGATCCAAAGATAAAAATGGGGCAGGTTCAGCTATTTTAGACCCTAATATTGGCAGTAGTATGAAATTTAAGATTGATTCTGATATTACTATTATGCACGATTTATCATTAAGATTAAGTTGATTTGTTTTAAGTGTTTATTTTATTTTAATTGTGTTGATTTTTTGTGTGATGTTTTTACGAGACGATGTGGTCGCTTTGCGACAAAGTCTTGCAATAAATAAATTAAAAAAATATACAAAAAAACTACCTTTGATCATACATTTAAATCGATTTGATTTTATCAATCGTGATGCAAGGTTCATCACGACGCATTCTTTAACCATTCTGCAAATAATAATGCAGAAAATGATCAGAGGTAAGCACGTATTTGTACTTAGAACTTCGACCTAAAAGTTGATGAAGAATTTCATTTCCAGGTCGGAGTGTTTGTGTCCTTTTCTTTGTGTGTATCCATGACATCCACAGCTGAATTCCTCTGTATAGCCACGGTGGTATATCTATTGCTATAAAGTATGGGAAGCGATGCGCTGAACTATAACAACATGTGGTTTGCTTTCAGAAGTTTGTTATTCCACTTCCGCTTTGAGCGGGAATATCAAATTATAACTAGTTAGTGCTCCCAATCGACTTATATTAGATGCTACGAATATATCTTGGTATATTTTCACGACAGTAATGGGTGCTGCGGTGGTAGTTCTCCATAGAGTTCTGCCACCTACAAAGGCGTTACGCTCTAGCAGCGTTGTCTGAAATCGCAGGTATTTCGTTATTACTCCTAACCTAGACCGGTACAACTACGAGTATACAACCGATGACTACATCTTTCCACCGAAAAAAGATTGATTTACGGCGGAAATGAGAGCAGCCCCGAGGTGCCCTGAGGTAAAACCGAGCAAATTCTATCTGTGAATACAACTTACTTGTCAGTTTTTCTGTTTTACTCGTATATAGTTAAGCAGGAGGCCAAGTAAAAAACAACTAGCATGTACAGAGAAGGGCTTTGATGCTTTAAATTTCAGCCATTACAATTGGTTCAACCGATCGTTTTATAAATCTAAAACCTGTCGGATCTTTCGAATGTTAAAACTATAAACGATTGTCGGATTTGAAACGAGTGTTGATAAAGGATTGTCTAAGAACATAATTTATCTAGTAGCAGGTCAGGGGTGTCAATCTCGGCTTTTTGGACGAAAGCTGTGGTTTGATACACGGGTACGCGACCCCGGCTTCCCGAGCTACTATTGTCTTTACCTATCTTCTGAGACAATAGCATCCCGTTACCTTATATCCCTTCCCACCGTCACAATTTTTCCTTTCCTTTCCTATTCCTATTTTCCGTCTATCCTAGGTCTGCGGATGCCTCCCGCACAAAATACAAAGTCTGTTTCGGCTTTGACGGCAATCCAAAGTTGATAAACAAATGGTTTTGGCTGATTTGGCGGAACAGCAAGGCATTGCAGAAGGCCAAGGGCGACAGCAGAGGTTAAAATCGCTGTCGGCCAGATGCAGCATCCAAACCCTTCTCCGGTCGTAGCGGTTCTCCGTTCCATCGGACACAGAAGGGTGAGGACGAGAGAGTGCATCTGTGTTTGCGCACACGCTTATGCACTTTAATATATCCTGCGCAGATGACTGCGGCATGAATAATGGCTCCAGAGACTAAGTCCTGTGGCGATGGGCAGAGGTAGAGAGGTCGGGTTGTGATGTGCACCCGGCTTTGTCTGATGCCTGCACACCGGCGGCTCCGGTATTGATGGTCGTTTCTGCGTTGCGCTTGGGACAACAGCGTGGATTGGGCAGCAGCCAGAGTGACGGAGCAGCCCTATTTAGGGAGGCACTGCTCCCCCCGCACGGGGAGGGGACTAGAAAAGGTGTCCTAAACAAAGCTTGTCCCATAGTTACTGGGGGTAGTAACCGCGGCTACTCAAGCATCCCATTTTTTTCGTGGTCGAAGATACAAGAAAAATATAAAAACAGCTATTATGACTTTCGGTGCGTGGAATGTCCGTACTCTTCTCGATCGTGACGTAAACCTTTGTCCAGAACGGAAAACTGCTGTTGTGGCTAGAGAACTCTCGCGTTACAATGTAGATATAGTCGCTCTAAGCGAAACCCACTTGCCAGATGAAGGCGAGCTCATAGAACACGGCGGTGGATATAAATTCTTCTGGAAAGGTACCCCGGCTACAGAACCAAGACGCTCTGGTGTTGGATTTGCAATAAAGACCCAGATTGCTAGCAAAATCGAAGAATGTCCTGAATACATCTCAGACCGCGTTATATCATTGCGTCTGCATCTTGACAACGACAACTACTTAAATGTTATTAGCGTATATGCCCCAACGATGGACAAGGATGATGAAACTAAAGGTAAATTTTATGAAGACCTTACACGCTTGCTCACCAGGATACGCCCGAGAGAGCAGATTCTTCTGCTTGGTGACTTCAACGCTCGAGTAGGCTGTGATTATGAAGCGTGGCCTGGGGTTTTAGGGAGACATGGGATTGGCAATATGAACAGCAATGGTCTATTATTGCTAAACCTGTGTGCTCAATTTGGCCTAACCATCACCAATACATGCTTCCGGCTAGCAGCAAAACATAAAACCACCAGGATGCATCCGAGGTCGAAACATTGGCATCTGATTGATTATGCGATCGTTCGACAAAAACATATCTCCCAAGTCCATGTCACACGCGCTATGCGTGGTGCTAACTGCTGGTCTGACCATCGACTTATAGTCACAAAACTCAAGCTCCGCTTGCACCCACCGCGCCGGTCTTTCAGACAAAAACAACCCAGCATTAATGTTGGGCGGCTCGCAGATAAAGAAACGCGGACGGAGTACCAACATCTTCTTTCCGATAAGTTACCTTCTAACATCGACGTCGGTGATCTTAGTACCAACTGGAGTACCCTCACTTCTCATATTATTGAAGCTGGAACACAAGCCTTGGGCCTTAAAAAGCGTGTCCATCAAGACTGGTTTGATGAGAATGATGAGATACTAAGTAAAGCACTCAAACAACACCGTGACCTTCTACACGTAAAACATGGTCGAACAGATTTATCGGAAAGAATAAGACAAAGCAGCTTAGATCTCCGAAAGATGACAAGAGAGATAAAAGACAAGTGGTGGCTACAGAAAGCGGAACACCTGCAGTGGCTCTCAGATACAAACCAACTTGGTGCGTTCTTCAGCGAGTTAAAAACACTCACAGGAACAACTCAGCGGGTTAGTGTACCTTTGAGGTCACGTGATGGCGCGAAGCTGTTGACGTCCAAGGAGGACGTGTTGAATCGATGGGCTGAGTACTTTGCGGAGCTACTCAATGTTGATCGCTCAGCTGACATTCAGCAAATAAAGGAGATCACATCCCTCCCGCAAAGGCCTGAGCTTGATGAGCCACCAACCTTGCAGGAAGTGATAGTAGCCATACAGAGCCAACAAAACGGGAAGGCGGCTGGCGTCGATGGTATTCCTGGTGAACTTTTGAAGTACGGAGGGGAGGGCCTATATGACATGATATGGAAACTTTTTACTCAGATGTGGTGCGATGAGCAAGTTCCATCTGAATTTAAGATCTCGCGCATCTGTTCACTGTATAAGAACAAAGGTGACAGGTCCAGTTGTAATTCCTATCGTGGCATATCGCTGCTTTCTACGCCCGGAAAAGTATTTGCCAGGATTTTGCTCAACCGTTTAACCTCAGTTTCGGAAGATATACTTCCAGAATCCCAGTTTGGCTTCCGCCCGGAAAGAGGAACGTGTGAAGCTGTCTTCTGCGTGCGACAGCTGCAAGAGAAAAGCCGTGAACAAGGTCGACCATTGTTTCTCTGTTTTGTCGACTTAGAAAAGGCTTTTGACTGTGTTCCTCGAGAGGCTCTATGGGTCGTTCTGGAGAAGGTGGGTTGCCCGAAAAAATTCGTACGTCTAGTTCGCCTACTACACGATGGCATGACATGCTGTGTGTCTGCAAATGGGGAACAATCTGGTTTCTTCCCCGTCAGCTGTGGAGTTAAGCAAGGCTGTGTTCTTGCTCCCACACTGTTCGCCATTTACTTTGCAGCTGTAGTCAACGAGACGTTACAAAAAGTATCTGCAGGCATCCACATTCGCTTCCGAACTGATGGAATGCTTTTCAACCTTGCTAGGCTGAAAGCCCGCACTAAGGTTTCGTACAAAATGATCGCCGAGATTATGTACGCGGATGACTTATGTTTTTTAGCAGATTCCCCAACTTCTCTACAACAGCTGATGACTGGTCTTGACGAGGCGTGCACCAAGTTCGGTCTTAAGATAAGTGTCAGTAAGACAGTAGTCATGACTACAGGCGCTTCAATAGACGAACCTATTAAAATCTGTCTTGGTCAAGACGTTCTGAAGAGTGTAGAGAAGTTCAAGTACCTGGGAAGCACAATAACATCACAGTGCGACCTTGATGCCGAAATAAACAGCAGAATGGGTGCTGCTTCAGCCTCTTTCGGCAAAATTAGAACTAAGGTCTTTCGTTCGCATGATCTGAAACTGGCTACAAAAATTGCAGTTTACAGAGCTATTATCCTGCCAAGCCTATTATATGGGTCAGAGACATGGTGCCTCTACCGCAGGCACATAAAGACATTAGACCAATTCCATCTCCGATGTCTGCGGGATATCATGAACATCCAATGGACGGACCGCATCAGAAATACTGAAGTTCTTCGACGCGCTAAGATCTGCGGCATTGAAGCATATCTGATGCGACGTCAGCTACGGTGGTGTGGTCATGTGTTCCGCATGCCGGACGAAAGAATAGCAAAGTGCATCCTTTACAGCGAGCTTCAAGATGGCAAGCGTAAGCACGGCGGACAGCTCTTGCGATACAAAGATGTACTTAAAAGACATATGACAAGTTGCGGTATTGACTCTTTGACGTGGGAGTCATCTGCTGCAAACCGTCCGGAATGGAGACGTCTTATAAAGCAGAAGACCGATGCCTTTGAAAAATCACGCAAAGACGAGCTCGATACAAAAAGAGACGAGCTAAAAGCCAGACCACCAAAGGCTTTAGAGTACCATTATAGTGGCGGCGTACTCACTTGTCCGAGATGCTCAAAAACATTTAAGGCCAAAATAGGCTACAATAGCCACATGAGAGCACACGACCGCGCGGACCATCGAGACGCCAGCTGCTGAGCCAGTCCAGCAGTCGCTGTAGCCGAAATCGGCTAAGAGGAGATATAATTATCTAGTAGTAAGTTCTGTTATTTATTGTGACTTAAACATAATAAAATATATAAACATAATATGGCTTAGTGCCTCTAAAGATTAACATTTTATTTTATTTAGCCTTTTTTTCCAATATAACATATCGTAACCCATATACCGTGACCTTTTCTCTGCGAGAATATGGGCGAGTCACCATCGCGAATTGTGCGGACGTATTCTTTTTACGATGCTGGAAATATTTCCAAGATTTCCATGGATTTACGTCCGACGTCCAACGCTTACATTGTCCTTGCGAGAACACTCAGATTGTATTTGCGACAAGGGAATGTAGTGTGACCATGAGATTTATTAATAATCAAATAATTATTATCTCAAGAGTTTATTTAAAATTACAGTGGGTTGGCAAATTATTAAGACAGTTCACGGGAATATAAATCAATGACTTTCATAAATATTTCAGTCAGCCAAGATGCATTTTTTTATTCACAGATCGCTATTTATTTTATTTATTTATTCGCTCTAGTTTAAAGTCAGAAAATTTCAAAGATTATTATTACTCTGGATAATAATTAAGAGTTTGCTTGACAAATTAGTTTAATATTATCTACAATATTGTTTTGTCTGCAGATGCTGCATTTTCTATCCAAAATCACCTGTTTACAAAGGTCAACATAAACTTAAAATATATTGTTTTATTTTCAACCATTTTATGTCACACTGCTGAGCATATGTCTCTTCTAAAAAGTGAGAGGGATTCAGGCCACGCTGGCCAAGTGTAGATTGGTGGACATTATACCTTCGAGAAATTTTGAGTTTTCCTCAGGCATGCACAGCGATGGAAAACATCGTAATCAATTAAATATCACAATATTTTCCATCACCGTGGAGTAGCGATGTAATGCGCACATTAAAAATTACTTTATGTCAGAAGTGCGCGCCTGGGATTTGAACCCGGTATCTCCCGCGACCGTGGTCCTTACCACTTCAATTCAAATATATTAATTAATAGTCTTGATTTTGGTGATAGTGTTACTGGTTACCCAGCAGCATGTAAGCTGTTCAAGCGATTTGAATAAAACTGCAGACAATAACGATTCGCCTCGTGGGGCAATGACGTTATACTTCTGTCGATAGTGGTGGTCTATGTTAGTTGTTGTGCAGTATTTTATGATATTCCACCCCTAGACAGTTTAAAGTGGGGTTGAATAATAAAAAAATGTTCGGATAAAAAATGTTCATTTAACCTTAAATTAAAATCTCAAAGGTACTAAAGAAGTACCATCACTGCACCTACTTCTGTCGTGAAGCAAGTAAATTGTACACAGGTAAGACTTAGGCTTCTTGATATTGTGTGAGATGGACATCTACATGGGCTGCAGGGACTACTTAATACCACGTGGCCTCGTTTGCTACTCCATTCAAATAAAAAGTTCCTGGAGGCCTGAGCGTTGCTCGGATAACAACAAATTATTTTCTTGGTTTAATTTCAAACGAAACACTCATTTGCTTAGTGTTACTTAACAACGAGATCAGAAATAGCTCCCAATAAAAATATTTTCACAAAAATTAACGCAGTATGATTTTGATGGAGGTTTGTACCCGGGTCTCTAGTTCCACAGTCAGCCCACGTAACCATTCGGCCACGGAAGCACTATTTTAATGAACGAAATTTTTATAGAGCTCTTTCAAATCGACATTCATTTCTTTGAACGTTGGACTGGCGGATGATTTAAGTTGATTATCGCTGAAAATATTTTTTTATAATTACAATTGCTAAAAATAAAACCTAGCTGGATCGATTTATCACCCCTGAAACCAGGGTACTAAATTTTATCAAAATGGTTGGAGCCGTTTCCGAGATTTAAAAAATATATTTTATTTCTATACAATAATTGTTCGTTTAAGGGTATTAGATAGATTAGATAAGAAAAGTACCACTGCACTTTTCTTATGAGGTACCTAATAAAAGGGAAGTGGGTTTTAGGACTAGTTTTGACTCGCAAAGCGGGCATGCTGGTTGCATCTGTATACTTATATGTAATTCATTGTTTTTAGCTAAAAACCATTACCTCGTATCACAATAATTCATTTCGGTATACGTTCACAAAATAAGGTTTTTGTGCGCCCTATAGCGCAACAAGAAGACAAATAAATACTTGGTTATTAAAGGTTACTAAAATTAACGTCCGAGCGGATAAAGTAGCTAGTGTCCACATAAACAAAGGGAGGCAGGTAATCGTATTTCGGAGGAATTCGTAAACATACATTCGTCTTCGTAGCTAATTCAAGGTATCAGCTCGAGTAATGATAGCAAGGAAGCAATTTGTGACGTCGATAACTATGGGCTGCTCATGATTTATCGAGTTTCTTCTGATTGAGCCTAAGGACCCAGATACACTGTTGACTCCAACTCAGATTATTAGTTAGAGCGGTTTCAAACTAGCGTATTATTCGGCGCGTATAGGGTCGTTTCGCACGTACGTAAGTACATTATTCTTAGTCTACTAATAATGACATAACAAACTTTGTGCATATTGCCAGCGTCAAGTATAATTTTTTCATCACTTAGTAGCTTAGAGCATCAAAATTACTGACTCACCCTTCAGAAGAGACGGAATATCGCCTCGCTTCGATACATAATTTTTGTGCCAAATCTGGTGCGGGGAAAGAACGCACACATTTTAATTTTGTTACACATTCACAAATATTCTTTCATCGCTACAGACGCATACATTTCTAAATATGTCAATTTCAATTAACAACGTCATTTTCTATGCACCGTCAACACTGACACCGACATACTAGTTGTATAACTAGAAGGCACATTGTGCATGGACGTTGGGACGAGGGGTTCGCCCGTAAACTCGCCTTTCCCTGACGCCACAAAAATCCATCGACTTTATCAGATTAACTCAAAAATATACCAAGGAAATAAAAGTAAAACAAGAGCACAGCATATCCTTTCAGACTTCCCGCCAAAAACTCTTGTCAAATGTGAAATCTTGACGTTTCGTGGCTGCAAGCGCTTCAAAAAACAAACAAATGAGGCGCGAACGTAATAAATTTATTTGTCCGCGCCGGGGTTCGAACTCGGTATTTCCGTGTCGGAGACCGCGGTCTTTATCGCTTGACCATCACTGCTCTGAAGTGCGTAGTAACATTCATAATTATATTACATCTTAGGTTACAAGGGTACCCTTATGTACATACCCTTAGAGGATCGTTGTAACTTGCCCTTAATACCGCTTGGACTAACATTGTACGGAGCACTCCATTTATTATGGGTCGCTTTTCTGACATGCTGTTAAGGACTAATATCTAATTATATTTGGCTCGATACTCTTTTTACCCAACTGCGCGGAACAAAAGGAGGGTAATGTGTTTATTACCCTATGAGTAACAGAATATGTATATTGTACGTATACTCCGTTTTTTCGTATCTTTTCTTTCATCGATAATTTAAATTTTAAAGAAGATGAAACAAAAAAAAAAAAACACCTTCTTTGATGGTAGGTACTTACCTAACAAAGATTTAAAACGATTTGTTACGTTGTTAGTCTTGTAAGGCCAAAGTCCACCGGAAAATGATATATTTTAATATTTTTAATTTGGACATTTAGAATGGTTAAAAGAATAATAATAATATAAAGAAAGTTGTGAAAATACATGTAAATATCTAAAATGCTCTTAATACTCAATGCATAGAGGTGAAAATTGTAATTTCTTAAAGTATCGTTGAATAAAAATTTAATATAAATAACTTTAAAATTCTGATGACATTTCTTTTTATCTCAATAAAACTTTCGAAATCTACAAAAAAATGAACTTTTTTAATAAATATCCGAACTGTAACAAGTAACAAAAATATTTTACCTATAAACGGAACAATCTATATATATAAAACAAATTTGTGTTAGTTACACCATTTATAATTCAAGAACGGCTGGACCAATTTTTATGATTTTTATGTTTTTGGATTTGTCTTCGCCGGGAATAGGATAATAAGTATGAAAATATAATAAATATCTCAATTCTATTAATATTTCACCGATTTTATTTTTCAATATAAACGGTCCATCAATCATTTGTTGTTCTTATTAATGACCGCACGAATATGTCAAAAACGTAATCAATATGACACGAGGTGTCTGTAATTATTTTTTTCTTTTATCGAATCGCATCTTGGTCTTTTCACCGTTTTACCGTAGTCAAAGTTGCGTTGTCATAACTTAATCTCTAATATAAAAATGAATTGCTGTTCGTTAGTCTCGCTAAAACTCAAGAACGGCCGAACCGATATGGCTAATTTTGGTCTTGAAATATTAGTAGAAGTGCAGGGAAGGTTTGAACGGTGTGAAAATATCGAAAAATTGCGAAATTAATAGTAAAACAACTTTTTTTTTCCTATACCTATGAACTGTTAGTAACTGTCAAGCATTGGTTCTTCGCGCCATCGTCTAGAAGTTGGACATAGTCTGAATGACCATTCATCTGTCACTACTTGTTTTATATTTTTTATTTGACAGTAACATAAAAACTCTTTGAGATGATAAATAAACAAATCCTCTTTCAATACTTTTAAGGCAGGACAAAGTCTGCGGAGTCCACTAGTAACTTTATAAAAATACTAGCCTTCCGTCAGCGGCTTCGCCCGCGTGGACCCGTTTTAAAGGTTACCGTAGGATAAAAAACATTCTATGTCCTTTCCCAAGGTCCACTCCATCTGTGTTCCAAATTTCAGTAAATGGGCGCCCGAGCGTTTCTCGGATAAAAACTATTGATTTTCTTGATTTTTAAGCAAAACATTCATTGACTTAGTGTTACTTAACAACGCCTTTTGAAATACCTAGCTCCCAATTTAAAAAAAATTGTCACAAAAAGTAAAAAAAACGCAACTTGCCTACTTGTGATTTGAACCCGGGTCTCTAGCTACGTAGTCTGCTTTCGTAACCATTCGACCAAGAAAGCTTTATTTCCATTGACGAAATTTTTATATCGACATTGTCATTTGTTTGAAGGGCGGATTGACGGTTGACATGTGACGGCTTTCTACACCACAATATTATTAATATTTTCCAATGGATGTCAGTAAGAGTAATTTTATATTTAACGGCATAAACATTTAATAAAACGACAATGTCTATCAATAAAAATTTGTGGATCGATTTATCATCCCCGAAACCAGGGTACTAAATTTCATCATAATCTTTGGAGCCGTTTCCGAGATTCAAAAAATATATTTAGATAATATACAAGAATTGCTTGTTTAAAGGTATTAGATTAAAATTGGTTCAATAGTTTAAGTGGGAAAGCGTAGCAGATAAACAGACAGACAGACAGAGTTACTTTCGAATTTATAATATTAGTAAAGTATCTATAACATTTTGCTTGTAAACCTCGTTACTTTGTTTTAATTTAAGTGTAAACCCCATTACTATTGTTAGGTAAACACATTATAATGAAAAAGTTTACTTGAAAATAAGAGTCGTTTGAATAGCTTTAAAACAAACACAAAATGGAAATTGAAATTCGTATTGTGAAACTGTTATAATCCAACGACAAATTTTATTGTTTGTGTTTAAAGTGCTTAACGGACTAAAAACATCATACCCATATTTTTTCATAAAGGTTTTAAATAAACCTGAAAAATCAGTCATCGTTATAAGACCCAATAAACGATTTTCTGCCCAATAATTTCATAAAATAAAGGTGATTACTTATTGAGCTGGGTTGCATGATGCCCTATGATAATGTCATTTCGTTGCAGATGGTACATACGGTCATAATTTGTTTACAGTGACCATGAGGTCTTAGTTAATGCTAAATAGTATTTAATAAAAGGCTGCAACCCTTTTTGCGTCCCACTGCTGGGCACGGGTCTCTCCACATTATTGGGGAGGCCTGGAGTTTACTCCACCACGCTGCTCCAATGCGGAGATGGAGTGGAGATGCGGGTTAGTGGCCAACCCGCCGTCGTCGGATGTTTTCAAACCGCCCATAAGGCCGCTGACAAGGTTTTACGACTATTATCTATCGACAACAACCGGTACCGACGGCTTAACATGCTCTCCGAAGCACGGAAACAGAAAAGTGACCATAAGGTCTTAGTTAATTCTAAATAAACACTATTTAGTATAAAAGTAAAAAAAAAAAATTTCAATTTAATGACCATAGTCACAAACGTTGGTTAAAAAACTAAAGTTATTTAATAACATAAAAAATCGTTTTGTTTTTTTAACTTTACTTATCATTTTTTATATAAATTCTTATAGTTTTTATATCAATAAAATGTGAAGTAAAAAATTATATGCATTGAAACTTTAAAAGTTTAATAAGTGTACCTACTATTGACACCATTTGCCAGGAATTATGTTGAATTGCTATTAAATGACTCTTATAGATTACAAATGCATACTCATACGATGAAATAAGAAAACAAATCCTCTTTCAATACTTTTAAGTCACGACAACGTCTGGGCCCACTAGTATAAATATATTATTAACCATAGAGTTTTTTAAAATAAATGTATGGTTTTAACAATCCAAACTGTATCTCCATTGGAAAACTATGGTAGAAATTTTTGAAGAATAAACATAAACGAACGTTTACTCTTAGTATTTGTATTTGTATCCACTCATATTGTATTCACTCATTTTGCGATAAGTATAAAAACATAGCACATAAACTTCTTTACACTGGTTATTTAAAAGTTCGTAAGGACCTATTAAGAAACTCATTTAGTTGTATGATAGTAGGCTCCAACTCATTACTATGGGTACCCTGCATAGTACCTACCTACAATATCTCACCATTGCCATGGGTTGACTGGGAGAAAATGCCATTAGGCATTAAGTTCGCCCATTGTGAACCTAGTATAAGGTGAACAATAAAGAATTTAATAAATAAATAAATAAATACCTACTCAGATGAGAGGAGCCAATGGGCATAATGCAAGAGAGGCACCGGTGTGTTCCTTTGGTGATTATTATTACACAGCTAATAACCAATCACACTAATGAAATGAAATGAAACAGTTTGAAATGAAATAGTTTATTAACATCCTGGGTAATAATATATACTTGATGTTTGTCATTGTTGTACGGCCATCGGCTGACCGTCATCCGCTTTGGGTGCGCTAAGGCTTATATGGGCTAATTAATTCAAATAAACTACAACAACAATAGCGATCATTATAATGTGAAATCAAAAAATCATCAAATTATGCTAATACATTTAAAAATTACAAATAATAATAAGTAATTCAATAAAAATATACGAAATTACTAAAAACCAACAAAGTCAAATTGAGACGTTCAGCTATCATTAAAATTCAAAAATATAATGTCAAATTATTTGATATATAAAAAAATTCAATTCAAGTAAAAAATAAATAAAAATGTCACGATAAAAAAATTATAATAAAAAAAAAAACAGTGGGTTGCACTCCGGTAGTGCCGGCAGAAGTGAAAACTTGAACATTAACGTTGTGCATTTTTGATATTTTGGAATGGTTAAGGAATAATTTCGCACAAATTGCTTTTATTATCAGTTTTATTTTTCATCTAGTATTTTCAGTAGGTTTTCATCAGTATTTAATAAAGTACTCACTCATTTTCTTTCACTATTTCTTCGTCACTTTTTTCATCAATAGATGCACTTTGTTCAATGTCCATATTTTAAACTTGATATAAACGAATTTTACAAGTATAGACAGTCGAGCCGTCATCAGCTGTCACCCCTCCGTCTTACGAATATTCGATCAGGCCACGTGTCCTGACGCGAGTTTAACATTTTTACCCATCCCAAAAAAAGTGCACAACGCCGCTAAAGAAGTTTTCACTCCAATAATGTCACTACAATTTATACATCACGCAGTCAATTGTGAAATTCTTACAACTGATCCCTTCGAGATCGGACACCTTATGAAGTATTTCTCCGTTAACATAAAACCAACCTACAAGTTTTCGGCAATGTTATGTTACCATGCTTAATAATTAGCGCTCTATTATAAAATAAAACGTGAAACTCTAACTCGGTTCAGTAAGCTTTAAAATAAAAGTTAACAAAAGTTGGTTAGGAACTTCACAATAAGAAAACAGTATTTCAGTATATTATAATACTTTATAAGTTGTTGTCACTTCTCAGTTGCTCTTAAATCGAGCTTATGCTTTAGCAAAACTATAAGAATATCTTGAGTTTATTTCGCAATACGGCATTTCCCTGGAGTTTAATACGATAATTATTGGGTAAAATCGGGTTTATTTTGTTTGTTTTTAGTGGGAACTTAAAATTTAATTCTACTATATTGTAAGACAATGTAGTAACCAGATTTTAAAAGGGCATGGTCGACTTATGTTAGCCATTGAAAGCTTAAAGCATTAAGGTATGACAGGTATGACATCCGTCAGAGGAGTGGCCTTTACGGGCGAACCCCTCGTCCCAACGTGCATGCACAATGTGCCTTCTAGTTATACAATTAGTGTGTCTGTGTGTGTCGGTGTAAGTGTTGACAGAAAAAATGACGTTGTTAATTGAAATTGGCATATTTAGAAATGTATGCGTCTGTAGCGATGAAAGAAAATTTGTGAATGTGTGACAAAATTAAAATGTGTGCGTTCTTTCCCCGCACATTTTGTACAAAAATTATGTATCGAAGCGAGGTGCTATGCCGTCTCTCCTGAAGGGTGAGTCAGTAACTTTGATGCTCTAAGATTGAAAGCCAAGTCCATTGAAGTTGACAGAAATCATTGGGTGTCATGTCCTTAGTCGAAACAGGTTAGTTATGTAAAAATATTTATAGAATAAAAGGGTTGCAGCCATTTTCAGCGATAACCAATTTAAATATAAACCGAAAAATACGACTCTTCCTGGCATCTATTGGAGAGTATTAATAATATTGTGGCGTAGAGTGCCATCAAACGCCATCCGCCAACTCGACGTTCAAATAAATGACAATGTCGATTTGAAAGCTCTCTATAAACATTTCGTTCATTGCGTTTATTATTTATTTTCTATGATTTTTTTTTATTGGGCGCTATTTCAAATTGCGTTGTTAAGTAACACTAAGAAATGAGTGTACCGTTTAAAATTAAACCAAGGAAATAAATAAGTTTTATCTGAGCAACGCTCAGTCGGCCAGGTACTAGTTATTTAAAATCAGATGGCAAAAAGTAGCAGTACCTAAGTGTGCCAAAATCGATCCACCAACCAATAAACCATACCAACAATCCCCTGATATTAGGGACGTCTTTCCATGGTCTGATGACTTTGATGGACGTCCACTATCCTATTAAGTTCTAAAATAACGATTCTTTTGATCCTCGTATGTTGCCAATACCTTTATCGGGCACCCGGTAACACACCTTTGATATCCATTTTGAATTATTCACGAACATTCGATATCATCACCTACTTCGCAATCTTTATTCATGCGCTGCCTACCAACTTTATTATTTGGGAATTTGCATTTTATTGGCTGCGTATGAAGAAAAATATCTACGCACTGAACTTGGGCTATAGGGTATTAATATAATATTGATTTTTTTCATTCAATGCTGATAAAGTTCCTTATTCCGTTCATTTCATTATCTGCTGTTCCTTTTCGGCATTTATGTATCAAAATTTTCTTACAATATTTTTTCATTTTCGTACCTCAAATACCTACAATAAAGGTTTCCTTTAATAGGATCCTTTTATTGTATCAACGTATCACCTACTATGACGCCAGCGCATCCGACGAAAGCGGCGCAGTGGTGCTTTTCTTCCGATTTACTTTGCTTCCCGTGGCAATGAGATATATTTCCGCGGTAAAAAGTAACCTATGTCCTTTTTCAACGTCCTGTCTATGTTTATGCCAAATTTTATAAAGATTCGATTCGGACCAAAATTTCATAAAGTGGTTCAAGTGGGAAGGCGTAGCAGACAGACAGACAGAGTTACTTTCGAATTTATATTATTATAGTATGGATTATTGGTATATGGTTGGTATGGTAAGTATGGTTTGGTAGCGGCCGCTAAAAGTAAAAATAAAATCGTTTAAATAATACTTAATAATAATCTGAAAGTTTTAAAATAAACTTAACAATGCTTTTTATAATTTATACTACTATTTGAACGGTTTTTATTAAATTGAAAAGAACTCGAAGTTTTATTCCAGCTTGCTTAAACACAGTGTCCGTACTATTTTATCAAACTAATCCATTAGTAAGATTAATAGTCGTAGACCGTTGCTAAAACGTTTCATTTCTCTTGACAATACAAAAGTTTTTCTCGAAGTTTCCCAAAACAAACATCAACAATAAGGGCCGTAACAGACAAGAATAATCTTTAGCTATTTTGCAAATACATACATTACAATTGTGTTTGAATTTATCTCAATTACTGATTGCGGAATTAGATACTAATAAGAAATTGATAAAGTAGGTAAGTAAATTACAATAAATACGACTGAATTGTGTTTTATACTCATTCTGTGAATGTGTGTTTTATTCACATTGCAGTTCGGGAAAGTAATTTTCGTTTAAAATTATATTTAATTTAATTCTATACTTTTTAGAGACTGAGAAAATGTATGTGTTATACATACATTTGAAATATACATTTGACGAAAAAAAATATTTTTTAAAAATAATAAAGCTCTGCCGCTTTTTGCTGCCGAAGTTTTTTCGTAAATTTATAGTAAATTTATAGATACAAATGTTGAACGATACATTCAAATCTGTTACATACATAAGCATTTAGAACGTATAGGACAGCCTTTCAAAATACATCATATTTTTAAAAATATTTTAAACAAAATTGAAAAAAGAAGAAATTGTTTGTTTGTTATAAAATAGCAAGTCGACGATATTAAATATAGCAAGTCTGTATCAGCCCTAAAGGGAATTGTACGTAGTGAAATTAAACCGAGATCAATATAAAGGACTGCAAATTATTGCGTGGCTTTGACCCGATTTTACTAACGGGTCACAATACGTTTACGAACTAGTGGCTCTCAAAGTTTAGCAATATGCGAGCCTGATATGCAGTTTGAATTGTCTTACATTGATGACAATACATAAACTTTTTGTCGTTAAATAAGTTTTAATAAAAATATGAAAAGAAATGTAAACTTTACACACTCATAGCCCCACAGTAAAGTAATTAATACCCTGTGTCGTGGGTACCATGGACACATACAAAGACCGGACACAAACACCCAGACGGAGAACAGAAAAAACACATCATTCAAATTTCTGTTTCGCCGGGAATCGAACCCGGGACCCCTCGATTGGCAGTTCGGCATGGTAACCATTGCGCCACGCTATTCGTCAAATACTTAATAAAATATTTGTTTTCTTTTACTTTCCTTGGTATGGCTGCAACCCTTATTAGGTTACGATATTATTGGAGAGGCCTGAAGCTTTTGGTATACCTTAACTTTATTTAGAAAATTATCTAAGGATGTAGCCTCATTGAGACTGTTCGCGCCAATTAAGTCATTTCACCTCCCTCCCCTTCACCCTCCCTCTCTTCCCCGCAAGCGCACTATTACATAATATGGATCAGGAAGATCTATCAATTCAGTCTGCCTTCGTCCCGCCGCCGACGCGCACGCCGCCGACGCGTATGCAAGTCCTCTAGTGACAACCGCACCGCAAGCCACCTAACACGTGGTCATCAGACTCGCCGCATCGCCACCATCACCGCTGTTAATAGTTCAAGTGATTTAACTGACTTCAAGTGATAAATAAGTGTGAAAGACAACATCAGTCCCCGGGCAAGAGAAGGCTTCATCAGTACACGAGCATACCATCTGCTCCAGCACCAAGTAAGTGCACTTGCTCCCTTTATCAATCCTTCTCGTTTTCCACCATTAATTCAAACCGCAACTTACAGTCCACAATTCCTACACCCGCAGTGGGGGACCACCCTCCTTTCCACCCTTTATTCCACCACCATTTTTGGTCATAGCGCATCGGAGGTCCCCCCTTTACCCATCAAATCTGGTCCTTCGAGCCGGATTCCCTCCAATTTTTGGTCCATATCGAGTCGGATTTTGACCACAATTTTTGGTCAGTCGAGTCCGATTTCGAGCCAATAGTAGTAACTTCACCCGGGTTAATTATTTAATCTCATAAATACGCATACATATGTATTTCATGTAATATATTATAAGTGCCTATTCATATTTATTTTTGCAAATAAGTATTATATCTACGATTATTTTATATCCCGCATATTAATAACGCACCGCTCACGTAGGTATATTATTTTTTTTGCAAAACACACCGCACCATCCGCTATTTATTTTTGCAAATAAGTATTATATCTACGATTATTTTATATCCCGCATATTAATAACGCACCGCTCACGTAGGTATATTATTATTTTTGCAACGCACCGCACCATTCGCACCATTATTTACCTATATTTGTAATCGAAATTACACCTCATAGGTACGCATTCTATTTTTCATTAATTGAAGTCCGCCATATTGTAACCGGAGCCGACGCGACCGGCGATCGTTGTTTCGCTAGTAACTACATACGTATTCATTCATTACGCCATACATAATTTTTATAATCTTAACTGTTTTAACTGATTTATCTTGTTCACGACAAAATGTCTACTAAAGGTAAAATTGTATCTGAAACGATTTCAAGTGACGAAATTAGTTTGAAAATATTAATTGCAAAACGTGATTCTATTTACGAACGTTTGCAACAAATTTATGATTTATCTATAAGTGCATTAAGTTCGTCAGACGCACAGGACGCATTTCTTGACACGGCATCTGACCTTGAATACTTGCGTACCGAGTTCAAGGACACGTTAGAATCTTATAATGTTACAAATTTAAAATTAAATCCGAACGCGCAAGTCGATTTCGGATCGTGGAAATCTTTTCATGATCTATATAGTCGTATTAAAAGTCAAGTGTCAAAATTAAACGCTTCATCTTCAAGTAAATCACAGAATAGTTTACCTACAAAAATTATACCATCGCTTCCGCCCATAGAATTACTTTCTTTTAATGGTGACATACGACACTGGTCTATGTTCTACCAACAATTTAAAACATTAGTTCATGATAATCAGCAATTAACAGATGCTGAACGCGTTTATTATCTTGTTAGTAAACTTAGTGATAAGGCATTATCAATCTGCTCAGGCTTAATGCCTACAGCGGAAAACTATTCTGTGATATGGAACGCGCTCATACGTAGATATAACGACGAGCGTGCGCTCGCGACTACCTACGTCAGTCAGCTGTTAGAATTGAAGAACGTTAACACTAACACATCCGCTGGTTATCAAATATTTATGGATAAATTTGATGCTTCTATTAACGCTCTTAAGCAACTTAATATTGATGACATATCTGATTTTCTGTTTCTAAATATCGCGCTTAGAAAATTAGATAACGATACCGTAAAGTCGTTCGAAATGTCATGTCGCAACGTAAACATACCGAAATATTCCGCTTTGGTTCAGTTTTTACATGACCAGAATAGGGCTTTATGCCATACAATAAATACTTCGCATACGTCTAACAACCATAAAATTAAAGGTAATTTTGTTCCCGCTCCCGCTAAAAATATAAGCAAAACTTTTATTAATACAGATTCGAATCGGTCATGTATTTTCTGTAAATCGGGTGATCACGAACACCTATTTGTCTGTCCGCATTTTTTAAAAATAAATGCACAGGACAGGTACAATTTTGTAAAACGAAATAAATGTTGCACTAATTGTTTAAGTAATAAGCACGCCACTCATTTTTGTAAGTCACAGCGTAGATGTAGATATTGCTCTCGCTCGCACCATACGCTACTTCATTTTGTTAGTAGTAGGAATAAGGTCGATCAGCCTTCGGTAGAACAAGGTCCAGGAGAAAAAAATGCATCCACGTCATGTAACGTTTCGCGCGATTGTGGTAATGCGCCGCACCGCACTACATTATTGGGAACTGCGAAGATTAAAGTTTGTACTAAATACGGACACCAATATTTGTTGCGTTGTTTAGTGGACCCTGGCTCGCAATGCGATTACATCACGAAACAGTGTTGCAAACGTTTATACCTACCGATCTCAAATAAAACACCAGTTAAAGAGGCGCAAGGAATCGGTGGAATATCGCAGAAGATTTTAGGTGTTACTTCTTTGCAGTTTAGCTCCCGCTTTGATGAAAATAAACTTTATCATATTGAACCGTTAGTTGTTCCCGCTATAACTGGACAATTGCCCGAGTCGTTAATAGACGTTTCGAAAATTAGTTATATAAATAATTTACGTTTAGCTGACGATCAATTCCATACACCAGGTGACATTGACGTTTTATTAGGGGTTAATACTTATTTACAAATTTTGTTAACTGATAAAATAATTAATTCGCAATCGCCGAGTGCCATAGAAACGTCACTAGGATACATAATAATGGGAGACGCAGATATCGACTTTCCTGCATGCATGCCGCGTTCTTTAGTTTCTTATCCTACTCGTATTGATAAAAGTCAAACGTCGCTAAAGTTAGAGGAGCTGCCGCAAAAAACTTATTTGAGTCCTGATGAGCAGGAATGTGAGAATATTTATAATTCCGCTACTCGTCGCAATTTGAACGGACGATATGTTGTCGCCCTGCCCTTCAAGGACACGCCTGATAAGTTAGGTGATTCTTTTATAACCGCTAAAAAACGCTTCTCGCTCCTAGAGAGACGTTTTAATAAATGTCCCGATCTTCGCTCCCGCTACAATTAAGTCATTCAAGAATACATATACATCAACAAGGGTTTTTATCACTGGTTGCTTCAAATAATTCTACGGAACCGTGCTTTTATCTCCCGCACCACCCTGTCATTCGTGATGATAAAAGTACAATTCAATTGCGAATAGTACTCGATGCAAGCGCTAAGTCAGATAATGACATTTCATTAAATGATATTTTACATAGTGGGCAAAATTTACAGTCTGATATTTTTAATATTTTAATAAACGTACGAGTTTATCGCATCGCCTTTTTTGCCGACGTTAGACAAATGTATTTATGCATTGAAGTACAAAAATCGCACCGCGCGTTTCAACGCATTCTTTATCGCTTTTCTAATGAGGAAGACATACAAACATACGAATTTAATCGTGTGACTTTTGGTTTACGCTCTTCGCCTTTTCTTGCGCTACGCACAGTTCTGCCAGCTTCTTAGACGCATTCAAGAGGTTTATATCTCGTAGAGGTCCGTGCAAGTTTATCTATAGTGATAACGCTACTAATTTTATTGCTTCGCGTTCATACTTGAAAGAACTTCATTCCTTTTTACGTTCAGACGAATATTATAAAGTATTTAATCAGGTCCTTTCTGATAACCGCATCACATGGAAACTTAACCCTCCAAACGCTCCACATTTTGGTGGGCTTTGGGAGTCAAATATAAAGATAGTAAAGTATCATTTATTTCGCGTCATAGGTAAGCAAATCCTCACGTATGAGGAGTTGCTTACTGTCCTCACTCAGGTCGAACGCATATTAAATTCACGACCGCTTTACGTGTTAAGTAGCGATCCGGCGGAACCTACTGCACTTACGCCCGCGCATTTCCTCGCTGTTAATCCACTTGGATGTTTACCCGCTGCGGATCTTAGTAAAGAACGCATTAATCTTTTATCACGTTTTTCATTGCTTGATTCGATAGTTCAGTCATTCTGGAAGCGCTTCAGATCAGAATACTTACATACACTACAAGCAAGAGAAAAGTGGAATAAACATTCTATTAATTCCATTTCTGTAGGAACCGTTGTTCTTATCGATATAGATAACGCTCCGCCTCTTCAGTGGCCGCTAGGCGTCGTCACTGAACTGTTTCTTGGTAGGGATGGTGTGGTGCGCGTTGCTCAAGTGAAGACTAAGAGCTCCACTTTGCAGCGGCCCATTGTTAGACTTTGCCCTCTACCAACACAATAATATGTAGTTTATTTTTTATAAGTTATAGTTTAAGTATAAATTATCATCCCGCTATTATAATATTTTTATTAATTTACTAATTATATTCATCGCATCGCCTCTGTTCACCGCATATATAGTTTTTTCTATATGATATTAACTCCGCTGTATATATTTATGTTTATTTTTTATTTTTTTAATTCGCTATTTGAGGAGACCTCAAGGCCGGGGGGATGTTCGCGCCAATTAAGTCATTTCACCTCCCTCCCCTTCACCCTCCCTCTCTTCCCCGCAAGCGCACTATTACATAATATGGATCAGGAAGATCTATCAATTCAGTCTGCCTTCGTCCCGCCGCCGACGCGCACGCCGCCGACGCGTATGCAAGTCCTCTAGTGACAACCGCACCGCAAGCCACCTAACACGTGGTCATCAGACTCGCCGCATCGCCACCATCACCGCTGTTAATAGTTCAAGTGATTTAACTGACTTCAAGTGATAAATAAGTGTGAAAGACAACATCAGTCCCCGGGCAAGAGAAGGCTTCATCAGTACACGAGCATACCATCTGCTCCAGCACCAAGTAAGTGCACTTGCTCCCTTTATCAATCCTTCTCGTTTTCCACCATTAATTCAAACCGCAACTTACAGTCCACAATTCCTACACCCGCAGTGGGGGACCACCCTCCTTTCCACCCTTTATTCCACCACCATTTTTGGTCATAGCGCATCGGAGGTCCCCCCTTTACCCATCAGAGACCTTCAATAAGTGTTTACTTTACTAGCGGAAAGAGCCGCTCGTTACAGTAGAGTTAATGCGAATTTTTGTGCGAAAAGATGGTAAAATATTCACATGAACTGTGTTGAGAGGAAAACGCTGGCGTCAATTTGACTCTATTAACAGAAATTTTAATTTAAAACAATTGCTTGCAGCTTGTACATTTTTATTTAAATAAACGAGCAATTCTTGTATATACCTAAATAAATTTTTTGAATCTCAGAAACGGCTCAATCGATTTTAATGAAATTTAATACCCTGGTTTCGGGGGTGATAAATCGACCCAGGTAGGTTTTATTTTTAGAAATTTTAAATAATAAAAAAATATTTTTATCGATAATCGACTTAAATATAAACTGAAAAATACCACTCTTCCTAGCATCTATTGGAGAGTATTAATAATATTGTGAAGTGAAATCATAGATATTTTATTTTGATAGTATATACAAAAAATCTACGAGTGAAATGAAATGAATGAAATGACATTGAAATAGCTCTATAAAAATTTCGTTCATTGAATTATAGCTTCCTTGGCCGAATGGTTACGTGGGCTGACTGCGAAACTAGAGACCCGGGTTCAAACCTCAATCAAAAACATATTGCTTTTTTTTTATTGGGAGCTATTTCAGACGGCATTGTTAAGTAACACTAAGCAAATGAGTGTTTCGTTTGAAAGTAAACCAAGAAAATAAATTGCTTTTATCCGAGCAACGCTCGGTCGTCCAGGTACTTTTTATTTAAGTAATAGTATACTTTTGGAAATCTATGTGTAAAGGAATTGTTCTTTGACCGTCCATTTGTCTGTCCTGATTAAAAGAATATATGAATACATTTTTAAGTCTAGTTTTATTGAAACTAGTGATACGGCCCGACTTTGCTCGGTTGATTTGAGTTCATATTATTATGATTATAACATTCATTCGCACGGAAATTTTGCCGGGATTAAAAATTGCATTGTCGCCATTTCAGACTCTTATATATCTATCTCTGTGCAAAATTTCACCCCCATAAGTTTTGCAGTTCTTCGTGATTGAGCAACAAAAATCCACCTAAAGATCCAAACTTTTACATTTAAAATATCGCAAGTATTTTCGAAGGACGAAGAAAGTTTGAAAGTTTCTGTCTTTACCAGCTTGTACAGTTGATATTATATATTCGGTTCTTTACTGCAATTCTTCTTTGCAATTCTACAGCAGGATAGAATTCATCATAGATGAGCACGCTGGCGTGGTCTTTAAAGGTCGCACGGCTACAGCCCATGAACATCTACACACAACCTTAAACAAGCCTTTTTTTCGCATCGGGGGGGGGGGGGAACCTTCATAAGGTATCCGGCACCTTGGGAGAGGAAACCGAGTTATGCGGGATTTATACCGCACTAAAACCCTCGGTGCCCTACCTCTGCGCTCGGGAAGGACTCCGGAATCTCCAGTGGAACGCACTGGTGACCTCCACGCGCGGCGCCCCAGAACGGGCCCATCCTCGCGAGAGCAGATGTGCTCTTCTGCACCTTCCGATGCTTACGGCGGTATGCGGCCACGCACACACTGCCGTCATTCCCGGGGCTACTGGCTGAACGGTTCAATCTCCCACTCTCACCGCCCGCAACCCCGGAAGCTCCCTTTTAGTCGCATCTTTTCTGACGACCTGTGTAGCGCAATGGTCACCATACCGAAATGCTGATCGGAGGGTCTCAGGTTCGATTCCCGGCGAAGCAGAAAATGAGGAGTTTAAATTTCTGTTCTCTGTTCTCTGGGTGTTTGTGTTTCCGTCTTTGTGAGTCCATGGTACCCACGACATAGGGTATATCTACCCTACTGTGGGGCTATGAGTGTGAAGCGCTATTCAAGCGTTATTATTCTTTCGATCAGGCAGGGGATACTGTATTCTTAATCTCAAAGCTACAGGAACTAACCTTAAGCAACCCGTGATCGCATGAAGTCTCGCTGCTACTACGGTGGCTGATGGTCATCTCATGTACCTAAGTATGGAACTGCACCTTTCTACCAAAATACAAGAAAATTATTTATTGGCACAAGTCGAAATATAAAAGTTCTACTATCTAATAAAATTTGAAATGGTTTCTAAATTTGCCCAAGGATTAAGACAGTTTGAGGGCTCCTGTCTTTACGAACGGAAAGAGCCGCCCATTACAGCATTGTTTATAAATGTGATCCTTTGTAGCGAAAAGATGTTAATTTACTCACACGAACCGTTTTTGAAAGGCGAACGCTGGCGTCAATTTTGCTTAATTAGCTGATATTTTATTTTAAGTAATTGCTTGCAGTGGCGAGATTTTCTTATTCTTAACGTTTTGTTTTTCATAAGGACTAAAGTAATCGTGACCGTATTGTTCTACTTCCATCCATCCAACGCTAGACACTTATAGTCCCATACTAGGATTCGCTGTGTCTTGGGGTACCGTAGACACACACAAATACATAAACATACCCAGACCAAGAATAGAAATTAAAACTCATCATTCAAATTTCTGCTTCGGCACGAATCGACCCTGGGACCCTTGATGGGCAGTCCGGCATTATAACGTTTGCCCCATATGGGCCGTCAATTTATCTGTCGTGTTTTGTTGAAAATACATTTTAATTTAAATTGATTGCTAGCGGTGCCGAAATTTTTCACTATATATTTCTGGGGTCTGTACCTAAAAATTACCAAAAATTTATGAGAGGTCTATCGGTGTTCTTTCATTCATTCGACTATGTGCATGTCTGTCTGTCTGTCTTGTTTGCGTGGAAAAAAATATCGTGTATTATTTGAAAAAAAAAAACTCCAAGGACGAAGCTAATTTGAGGGCTTCTGTCTTTACGAACGGAAGGAGCCGCCCGTTCCAGTATTGTTTATGCGATCCTTTGTAGCGAAAAGATGGTAAATTACTCACACGAACTGTTTTCGAGAGGAAATGCTGGCGTCAATTTCGCTTAATGCACGCACATTATATTTTAAAGTAATTGCTTGCAGAGGCGAAATTTTTTTAACAGACTTTTACCGTATTCTCTCTCAAAACGATAAAACGGTTATAGAACTGCTTTGCTGTCGGCTGTCGGTCAGTCTATTCAACCGTTTATCGGTATTGTTTTGTTAAAAAAGTGAACCCATCAATCCGTGACACTATTTGTACTATTTGATTGATATATTTCTTGGTTCTGGACCTAAAAATCAAACTAACCATTTAAATACCAAGTATACTGAATTCATCATTACGTTCGTCTAGGTATCTGTCTTTCTCTCTATCTGTGGAGTTTTAGAGAAATGCTACGATTAATAAGTAGCGATGTTGTACTTCCCCTAAAAGGGATTTTATTAAAAAAAGACTAATCTGAATTTGAAAAATAGGAAATTAAGATAAAATGGTGCGTGAAAAAGATCCAGTATAAAATAAACTCAATGTTTGTTATTTAGTATAACAGATTATAATGTAACTCAAAGTTTTCTAAGATGCAAACTAAAAAAGTAAAACAAAGGATTTTCTTAACCTTTACAACCATAACCATACATAATTCTCTTTATTGTCGGCTATAAATCGCTTAGAGCACATTCTGGACATTAAGCCAGCAGACCGCACGGAAAGCCGGAAGTCAAATACAATGTTTACGGTGTGCTTCCGGTTGTTAACTACCTTTGTAGGTTTCGTGGATTATTGTACAAGATAATGGTTTCATTTTCATTTAGCTTATTTATTTAAATTTTTATTGGTAGAAAAAAACAACTTGGTCCAGCCGAGGAAGTACCACGTGTACCGCTGCATCCATTTCTGCCGTGTTTTGATGGAAAGGTGCGGTTATTGGTCTTACATGCGAACGTCTGAATTTAATAAAAAACGGTAATTTAAAAAAACTAAAAAATCTAAACTAGAAAATCATTCGTCTAAATCTACAATTCTATAGGTTGTAGAACTATTATCGTTCGCCCGGAGAAGTACCACCGCTGCACCCACTTCTGCCGTGAACCAATTCCATTGTGTTTCGGTGGAAATGTGCAGTTGCCGGCCACACTTACATAAGGCGACCACCAGCCTCCGGAGTAGCAGCGCAACTGCATACGACGTCAGACAAGACTTACCTATGCTTGCTTGAGGTTGTATGTAGATGTCCATGGGCTGCAGCGACCTCTAAACACCACGTGGCCTGCATGCTCGTCTGCTACTCCATTCAAATAAAAAAATGTACGAGTAATATAGGTATGCGGTCTGAATTCACTAAGCCTCTATTTCCAGACTGGGTCCCGACAACAATTGTCTTGTATTTAAAAATATTGTATACAATGAGCTCTTGTTCTATAATTTACCTATTCCTATTAAATAGTCGATTTTTAAGTGCAATCGGGTATGACGTCTTTCTTGTTTTAGGGTTCTTACATTTTCAAATTACACATAAACACAGTCGGGTTTTTTAGTTTTTTAAATTACCGTTTTTTTATTTATTTTGATATACCCAGTGTCACTTTCACAGTAAATACGAATCTAACGACACCTCTGAAGCTAATATCCATTGAGCCGTTCAGGCCACAGAGCATGGCAAACAACGGATTTAGGCGCCATAAATCCGCCATTCTGTTTTATTTATTTTAACATACCCAGTGTCACTCTTACAGTAAATACAAATCTAACGACCTCTCTCAAGCTAAAATCGATCCGTTCAGGCAGCAGAGCGTGCCAAATAATTGAATTTGGCGCCAAAAATCCACCATTTAGTTTTTTTTATTTTGATATACCTAGTGTCACTCTCACAGTTTATGCAAATCTAACGACACCTCTCAAGCTAAAATCCATTATACCGTTTAGGCTGTAGAGCGTGCCAAACAATACATATTATTATATACATACTCTCGAAAAACATAACCTTCTGGCGCAGTCGGGTAAACAATAGGTTGATTTTTGAAAAGCAGATTTATTAAATCAGTTTTTGTTGCGTACATCAAGTTTGGATGGGAAGAAAAAACATCTCTAGATAAAACATAACAGATGTTACAATATGAAAGTAACACGACTGCTTTACACCTCAGTAAATAAACCACTTGCGAAGAAAAAAATATTTACCACTCCACTCACTATACGGTCTGAAAGTTGAAGCTGAAAACATCCAGACATATCAAGGTAAGCCACCCTTTGTCACTAAGCTCTGCTCTCAGAGTATCATCGCTATATTTGTGGCACGCAATAAACAACAATTTGCGTTTTTTGTAATAAAATATAAATATGTAAGTATTACAAGCAAATTTTTATTTATTTTGTATCTTAGTTTCGCTGTTATGGAGCTTTTTTCTTCTTTTAGATGCGTTTAAATTTTTCGTTGTAGTAATTTTTTTGTTTTTTTTTTCAACCTATTAGTGTCGCATTGCTGGGTCCAGCTGACCAACTTGGGATTGGTGGACATAAGTTAGTATTTACAACAATCTTTTTATTTAAAAAAAAATTTGCGCTCAAGCATTGTGAATTTATTGTGTACTAGCTGTGCCCGCGACGTCGTCCGCGTGAATAAAGACTTTTATAAAAGGGATTGATTAAAAATTATTTATTTGCATTGAATAAGTAGTAGGTAGATTATTCTTACATATTATAGTGAAATAACTTATAATAAAATGTTCATAAGTTCAGAATACACCTTATTTATTTTTTCTAAATCCTTCAAACCTAAAACAGTAAGGACTGCTTACTGTACTCAGATCTTACTATCCAGTTTTCGCATGCTTCGCTTTTCTCGCGCAATCAGATTCTCTTTACAAATATGTAGCTCGTTTATTAAAGTTGAGAGATACGACGTACTGCTGTGCCCGTGGCTTCATCTATGTTAAATTTTTATAAATAGTATCTTAAGTAAATTGAGTGAATTTATACTGCAAAGAATACATAGGATACATAGCTTTAACCTACTGCAGAAAAGAGGTGCACTATACACCTACTTGTAGTTGGGAGACAAAATTTCTAAACATACACGTGCTTAGGATTAAACAGTCGGAAAAATTATAAGGCCAATTAATAGACTAAAGATTTAAAACTTGCGGACAGCAGTTTGGTCATAAGTCATAACTCATAAAACATTGTGAAAACTAAAGCAGAAGGCAGGGTCTCTAAACTGTCTATCTGTATTTGAAAATAAAAAATCTTTAATATCTCATCAACCAACGTGTGTGGATGAGCCCGTACGCAATAAAGAGACGCAAAAAAATTAGCTAAGCTATCATTGGTCCAATTAACCATATTCAGCATCATACGTATACCCAACGACGGTACAACCCGCGTGGCGCAATGTTTACCATGCCGGACTGCAAATCGAAGGGTCCCGGGTTCGAATCCCGGCGAATCAGAAATTTCAATGATGAGTTTAAATGGTACCCACGACACAGGTATATCTACCCTACTGTGAGGCTATAAGTGTGAAACATTATTTTTTACACTATGTACTACTTACTTTTATTAGACTTTAGGCTTTTATTTGAAATTATCTACGTCGATTCACTTTGTAGAAGAAATGAATATTGCTCAATAACGCCATTACCGTATGGCATATTGTAAACTTTGTGGTTGATAAATCGAATGTCAAATTACCAAATAGGTAGATATTGAGATTAACAGTTGGTTCAGTAAAAGTTTAACTATTCGTCACCTAGATGTCTGTAGTAGTCTCGTTTTGTTAAGGCTTTTTACATTCTTTATGAAGGTTTAGAGTATTGAGGTTGTAAGATTTGGATTTCGGTTAGTCGGAGCTCGAGGCCTCCTCAATATTAGGAGAGCTCCATGCCCAGCAATGGAACGCTAAAAAGGTTGCAGCCTGATATAATGTAGCGATAACAGTCGTTTCAGCTGCGTCCTGTTCATAATCTTCCACCCTAAATGAAGACTAATAAGCTGAGCAACTTACTTAATGGAGCCTGTGATGGAAGGTTTGGCGGCGGTGAGGCTTGCGATGCGCTCTTTAGGTACCTATAGCTTAGCCATACTCGCCCAACGAAAGAAAATACAGTAAGCTGATCTAAGTATATTTAATATGGTCGACCATATTAATGATAGTTCAAAATAATTTTAGTTAAATTTAAACTTTTATTTATGGTTTTGAAAGGGCTGTTAACGAATCTTTCATCCAAATTCCCCAAAGTGTCTTTTAAGTTAATGTCGCGTATTGTTTAAATGAACATAACGTTTTTGTTTATGACCTGATTGATATGAAATACACACTAATGTTATGGAAATTAATTCAACAATATACCAGTAATACCAGTAAACACATCATTCAAAGAAGGAAAAAGAATTTGAGAATGAAATATTAAGTTAAGGTTAATTATTGTACGCTTGAGATACCAACTTTAGAATTCATTTTATTTGCTATTGAGGAGTAGTTTTGAAAAAAGCTTAAATATGTTTCTTACTATGTTAATAAAGATTACAAATACAAAATTATAAGTAAAATACTCTGCACAAAAACACTCTGTACATCAAGTCTCGACACTCAATTTTCAAAAAGTTTCAAAGAAAATTGACATTTAAAGGATGAGTTTCGAGAAATGCTGAAACACGTATTTTTTTATTTTGGTAAGAAAATATTTATACCAAATTTAAAGAAAATCTATTGAAAAAAACTAAGTTTTCCATACAAATTTTCATCCCTCATTTCACACCCTTAAAGGGCGATTTTTAAAATTAGCTATAGCCTAAATGTTAGCGAGGACCAATATATATCAAACAAAAAAAGTTTCATCAAAATCCGTCCAGTAGTTTTTAGGTGAAAAGCTAACAACAGAAACAACAAAAATTTCAAAACTTATATTTTTAGCTTCTGTTACTTATAAAAAGACCCCTAGAAGTATTTTTTAAAATTTCTATGCAATGTACAGAATTGACCCTGCTTACAGTTTTATTATATGTATATACATACGAGTATCACTTGGTTTAAATATACTTAAATTATTAAGCATGTAAAATGAAAGCTGGCATAAGAGCTTGTAGTAATCATATTTAAAAATAATTTGATATGATTCCACATGAAGCGCGCATGGCTTGGCGGCTAGCGTAGAACGCAAGCGGTCTATACAGCTATGCCAAACGGGCGCAGTCGGATGTGAGATGGGTGACTGCTAGTGGCAAAAAAATTCATGCGCGTTTCCGTGCTTCGGAGGGCACATTAAGCCGTCGGTTCCGGTTGTTGTCGATAGATAACAGTCGTTAAACCATGTTGGAGGCCTTATGGGCGGTTTCAAAACATCCGACAGCGGGTTGGCCACTAACCCGCATCTCCATCAACCCGCATTGGAGCAGCGTGGTGGAGTAATCTCCAGGCCTCTCCAATAAGGGGGAGAGACCCGTGCCCAGCAGTGGGACGCAAAAAGGGTTGCAGCCAGCTATAATTTCATATAAAAAGGTAATAATTTATTGTTATTTGTCAGAAAAGTGGGCGTTCCGAATAAAATGTTTTTCGTTTCTAAATTTTGCCGACCGGCCATGTTTTGTTAAATAATTTTCTACTTTATTTAAAACTAGCGATCCTAGCAGTCGTCATGCCTAAAAGTATCAGAAATAATCAAATTATGTACTTAAAGACATAAACATAAGCAAAAAACTTTTATAAGGAAATCAAGAAAATTCGTTCATACTCATTAAAAAATTGGAACAGAAAGCTTCCCTCAAAGTAAGAGAGGATCACAGGATATACAAACAATAAACAACAAGTTTGGTGTTTCCTTATAAAAAGATAACGTTTACCTACTGCCATTCGTCAAAAGGGAGGGCGTACCGAACAATATTTGATCCATTTCGCAACTTCCTGCCAATGTTTTGTCAATCAATCTCTTTCGTGAAATAAATGTCGGCACGGCTGTTTAATGGCAGGTGGATTTTACGTAGACGCGAACGTGTACCAAATTAATTAAAATTGGCGGGATTTATATTGGATTACTCTGAATTCGAAAAATAGAGGGTCGTTACCTATTACTTATAGACCTTTTCGTGCCTACGTGATAATTATTGGTTACTAAAGCCCATCAACCATAAACCATGGTTTTTACCTTTGCCATGCAAGATTATTATGGTCTCATAACAGCTACATGTTGTTTTAAAGTTTGTTTTCTGGATTTATGATTTCTTAACTCATCATCCGGCTATTATTATTGTTTTAAATAGAGAGTGTGCAGTGCGACTATTAAATGGTCGCTGCAGCCTTTGGATAGACAAGCTCAAGAAAACTCTTGGCTAATGTCATATGCTATTGCCCTATAGGGCTGCTTTTTTTGATGGCTGACTGTCGTCTTATATTGTAAGTCAGGCATCGAAACCCAATGGAACTGCTTCGCAGCAGAATTTGTAGTGGTACTATCTAGTGTAGTACTATCTATCGTTCTATCACGTTCTGTAATTTATTAAATTACGTTTGATAGACACAAGGCCATCGGGATCTAGAAGTGGTTCTCGTAGCTATTAATTAGACTATCTATGTGATTAAAGATTGGTCTTGAGGAAGCTCGACTTCTCAGAGAGTCATCTCGCTTATTAGCCTGTATCTCAAGGATAAATAATTATCTTTATATTGACATCTATACCCGACATAATATCTAAGGTCGTACGCAGTTGAGCTGTAGCTTTCGCATCTTGTATACCTATCATGTTGCATAATATATTATGATTGAGACTACAACTCCTTAACGAACAGGAGTTGAGAGCATATACTTTCAGCCTTTCAAACGTTACATATGAACCGTTAAGGGCCCCACTCACTAACAGCTCGCCGGAAGATATGAATCTGTCAGTTAATCGCAATAGGCCACACACTAACAGTTATATATAAGGTTTTGGACTGAAGACGAATACGATCTGATAGTGGCCGCTTGACGATTCCGGTCAGCGCCGACAGATGTCGGTCGGATAGTCTGTGGTCTTGAGGGCGAATGAACACACACTAGCAGGTAGCCTGCCAGCGGCCTTTCGACCCACGTCTCGTGTCAGACGAACGCCTTATGCGTTGAGTTTTTCGACATGTTTAAATGTTAACGATGGGAAACTGCCGGTTTGTAACTGATAGTGTGTAGTCGCTGAGGTGACAGCAGGGCAATGTCGTCAGGCAAAAATCGAGGCGTTATTGGCCTAGGACGGCAGGCCGCCCGATAGGACCAGAGACTGCAGGCGGACTGTTAATGAGTGGGGCCCTTTATAAACCTATCATTTGAGGCCCTTAGGTATAGCAGTTTTTTACTTTAGTGAACACCTTACATCTAACGTAATTGCTAAATATCAGAAATGAGTGTGGAGGTATATTTTCACCTTATAAATTTCAAGCCAAGATTTTTTTATCAAAATACCAAATATTTCTTTGCGAA
Organism: Pyrgus malvae; assembly: GCA_911387765.1. Lineage (NCBI taxonomy): Eukaryota > Metazoa > Arthropoda > Insecta > Lepidoptera > Hesperiidae > Pyrgus > Pyrgus malvae. The sequence goes on from OU426951.1 coordinate 7,210,924, forward strand.
TATTTAAGCACATTTACAGGTTGTCAATAAATATTTCGTGTTCCCAATATTCATTAAGTTTACTATTCATTAGATTCTAAATATTTGTGATTATAATTAACCTTAGTTTCACAGAGGCTGTAAATAAATTATATATACATGTATACATTTTCTCTCTTTGTTGCCGAAGTTAATTAATTTTCATAATATGGCGTCGGCGTTACTCTGTCTTCGTCAGCAACAGTTTGTTCTAAATCTAGATAAATCTAACTTGAAGAGGAAGGCTTCTAGGGATAATTTGGAAGCACGTTTTTGTAAGTCCATTAATTAAATTAGATGGGCTCTGCTGGTTTTAGGAGACTTTAAGACGGCTTAAACATCGACGACTATTCATATTATAAATTGACTCTTTGGAAATAGGTATGTACCTTGTGTAACTCATTGCAGGAAGTAATTGGTTAATAAAAGCAGGGTTGTTATTTTTTTAATATAAAAATACAACATCAGATGGAACTATCTTGTCCAGGAAGTTAGATTTTTTTTGGATAATGTGCCTCGTTTGTAATCTCAAAGCGGTTAAAACTTTTAGACATTGAAAGGAAACCACGACGGAAGCTATCGCATGATTTATTTTTACACAATTTCTTTTTAATAAATGTAAATGTTTATACTCCATTTTTCTTCATTAAAGATTATAAATAAATAAATAACGTTTCACACCGTTCATAGTCATAGTAGGGAAGATATATCCTGTGTCGTGGGTACCAAGGTCACATACAAAGACAGAAACACAAACACCCAGAACGAGAACTGAAATTAATATAAACTCATCATTTAAATTTCTGCTTCGCCGGGAATCGAACCTGCGACCCTCCGATCGGCGCGGCGGTCCGGCATGGTAAACATTACGCCACATGGGTCGTCAAATTCAGATTGTTTGTCCAAGCAATGTTACCTTTAGCTACATAAGCCTTTTTAGGAATAATGAATTAATAAAAAAGATTATCAAAAAAAGATTATCAGAATTAGAGGAGAAATTTAAATTTCATACTAAATGACTTTAAGTGTAACTACTACTACCTACAGCAAATTCATACTATCTTATAAAATTAAGTACCAAGATAAACTATCTCTTAAAAAACAGAGTATAAACACTTCAGACTGAAATAATGTATCACAGATTCAAAAATGCTTTGGAAGCGTTTATAAAAGAAACGCAATTTGGCCACGGCTCATAAATCAAAAGTCACTGATGCTGACGCGACAGGGTTTTTTTAGTTATTTTTCACTTAAAATTATTCACGCTATGAGTTACGCTGCTTTATTGAATAAGTTATATACGAATTATTTCTTACAGTTTTGGCTAATTATTGTACTTAATATAATATGTAATAATATTATATACATTTTTACTAGATAAGTATCTGTTACGTTCCCTATCTCTCTTGTTTCTCTCGTTACACCTGCTTCATTATTTTCATTTCTTTTTCTCTTTTGTTACCGCCTTCATCGATGTCCCACTACCTCAAAGTTGACTGGTAGAGAATGCTTTGAGCATTAGGTGTGCCTTCTATCAAAAACCTTTGTACGGTGGAAAAGTTTAAGTAAAGAAACGATTACTAATGTAATATTACTATATGACCTTGGCCCAGCTTCACTGAAAAAATAGTTTTACTTAATTTTTTTACATTATACTGCAAAATATTTATCGTATGAATCTATTTATAAAAAATAATCATTGGCACAGACTACATTATAATGGTAACGCACCTCGTGACATGACCATAGTGGAAAAGTTGTGGAACGATGGATAACTACTTACGATGTATTCATGTATGTGTATGTATACGAGTATTAATACCTTTGTTTGATGCTCTAACTAAGCAATAAACCTGTGACATTCAAAACGACAAAAATTAACACTATATTAAATGAAACAAAATTTTGTTAGTTATATAATTCAAGAATTATTTATAACTCAACAACGATCAGATTTTAAAATGTTTGAATTTATGAATATGTTTTCATCGTTCATTATTTACGAGTATTACAGTTCAGTATTTTATATAACAGTAATGTAAACTCTTAAGGATGATAAAAGATCACTTACTTATTCCTCTGTCAAAAGATTTGATATGATTTAACATAGACCAACAATCCTCAAGAAGTACAATATTCTTAGTCTAAGTGCTTTAAGGATTTCCTAAATGACAAAAAGAAAATATTTTTTTTTATAAATATTAAAAGTTTTTGCTTATGTTTTTGTTTTATTTTGTACCGTGCTAATAGACTTGATTATTTTGTTGCTTTTAAGGCAGGATAACATCTGTCGAGTCTGCTAGTACTTAATATACGGAATCAGCGATTGTTGCCAAAAAAACATATTTTCGCACTGATATTTTAATTCACAACACTCGTGCACTATAATTAACCTATATCGAACAAAATGCCATGAAATTTATCCGATATAACTCAAAAATACACCAAGAAAGTAAAAATAAAACAAGCGCACAATATGTCTTTTTCGACGTCCCGCCAAAACTCCGCGATTGTATTTAGCATTAGAATATAGTCGCCAAGTCAGGTTTTCCTTCTGACAGCTTGTTACCGGACGCAATTTGCATAATATCCCATCCGCAATCTGATATCCTTCTGAAACTGTTTTGAATTTGATTTGGTTTCCTATTCGATCTCGATTTCGAATTGAATTCGATTTATAACTAGCCCCTTTCGAAAGTTATGCTCTTTCAATTGCTTACTGCTATAAAGTAAAACAAACACAAAACTTATACATAAAAAACTGAATAATGTTTTATTTTTGTATAAATAATTTACATATAACGACTTCTTGACAAGCATTAGTTTTTTATGAAACTACGTACTACTAATTCTATGTCCTGAATATTAAGCCGTACTAATTCGTACTTATATCGTTTTGTCTTTATTATGTTTTATACTTTTAATATTAATTCCTATTTAATGAAACAAAAATACAGTACCTAATGAATAAGCAAATACACAATGAAACATTTTTTTCAACTCCTCTCGGAAGTGATCGGATGGAAGGGAAGATTAATATTAGTAGTAGGTATCTCAAACAAAAGATATCCCTAACTTTTATTACAACACTTTGTAAAAACGTTTTGCAAGTCTATTAGTCTACAAGGAAGGCGTGAGTTATCGAAAGACGCAATACAAAACTCGACAAGCGTGACATATAATTGAGCGCTTCTAGGATAAAATTCGGATAATTAGCGATAAAATATTAAAATAAAAGAAATTTCGGATTAACATAATCATCAATATACACAATTACCTCTTTTTACTCTACATTTGTTTAAGACACTTACTCTGGAATTTTTGCAGCTTTAGACGCCGATTTATATACCTATGAAAAAAATGCGCAAAATGCATAAAGATTATCATGTATTAGGATATACAAATCCCTAGATCAAAATCACTTCTTTTTATTATTTTTTTCTTTTAATCATTTTTTTTAAATTATCACGTAACAATTACGGATAGAATACATTCAAAATTTTCCATTTTCCGTGAACCCTCGCCTAAAGCCACGTCCCCCGTCCGCCATGACAATTTGCTATCAGCCGTTTCTTGCATAATATCCTGACCGACCCTTTGCGCAATCTGTGGTCCTTTTGAAAATTTACTCAACTATTTCTTCCTACATGACAAGCGTCAGGAATACTGGCTTATAAGAAGTTATCAACGCGATTATTCATTCTATAACGTCGGCAAACTTTTGATTGGCCCGAAACTTCGACGTCTGTTGTCGATAACTGCTGTTGTTATGATATCCCACTGTAGATATTTTTTTATATTAAATAATGTTGTATATTAGCATAAAGTCTACATGGCCTTTAGCAATCTTTCTATCGAAACACCGTAGATTTGCCGTGAAGGCAGTAACGGTCAGGCCACATTAGTTACTTTTAGCATCGGCGATTGGGGGTTTATACGCCCCACCGTAACGATTAATCGTTGCGATTTCTCTGTACAGATCGTTGCAATTAATTGTTCGTCGGCGGCAGTAGAAAAATTCATTAGATAAATTGTTCTCAATTGCGTTTGCACAGTTTATCGTTACGTGTTATGATGGCGGTCGTGATCGATCAGTTCGGCAGTTCGTCTCAAACCCCGCTTGTGTATCACACAAAGCGCGCTTTATGCAATAATTAACGGCCGCCCGCGATTTCTTTCGCGTGGACTTCGGTTTTAGTCATAGCATGATGTTATATAGTATCACGTTTGCCTTTTGACAGTTTGGGACTGCCTCCTGCATAATATTCTGCCTAACGCCATCCGCAATCTGGCGTCCTTTTAGTTTAACAATTTTGTCAATTATTTCCCTCGGTATGAAAACTTTATCATTTTATCCCATATAAAAATAATGGCTGCAATGTTCTTGTGTCCCACTGCTGGGCAATGGTCTCTCCTCATTAAGGGGAAGGCGTAGAGCTAACTTGACAACGCTGCTCCAACTTGGATTGGTGGAGATGCCCTTTATTGCCCAACCCGCTGTTGAATGTTTTCAAACCATCCACAAGGCCTTGGAAAAGATTTAACGACTGTAACAACCGGGACCGCAGGCTTCACGTGCCTTCCGAAGCACGTAAAAGTGCATGAAATTTTTGCCATATTGTTTACTCATTAGTTCTTAACAATGAAATTGCCGATACTCAATACTGGCAACATTAAAATCAAATATCTTGTGTTTGATTAGGAATTCCAATTTCAAATTTATTTCAAAATGAACCCAGATAAATATTGTTTTAAAATTCGTAATTCATTTATTTTCACATCATTTGTTTGAGCTTCAACATTGCTGTACCATTTATGGACAAATTGTAAATTCCCGGTACTTACGTATACGAGTTCCACCGTGGCATCAGTGCTGCAGAAAAGACTCGAAGAATTAACGACGTGTACGGACCAGAGGGCCCACTCTGTAAGCATCCGTCCGTAAGTTCTAACATTTTCGGAATCATTTTTAGCAGACTCAGATCGCTTCTTTTTCATGAATTAATAAGATAAGCATTGTCATTGATGACATTAAACTATTGAATGAATAATATTGCTAGAATTTCTTCAATCTAATCCAAAAATAAGGCCCAAAAATTCACTTAGTTTCGGATACGGGCGTACAGAGTGGGCCCTCAGGCACCGCTAACGAATGAACGCAAGGTAAAATAACGGGTAATACGTCAGCTGAAAAAAAAATTAAAATAGGTACCAAATTAGTGTTAGCTGTTGTGCATAGAGACGAATGATTATGTTAGAAAATGGCATTGCTTATAAGTCTTTATAAGTTTATTATAATTATGCTTGCATATGGGCAAAATAATTAAAATTATTAAACAATTTTATCTCACAAAGGCGGAATTATATACAATTTTGATCTTAATTTGTGAGTACTTGGTGCCTGTTATGGGTTATGAAAACCTGTGTTACATATCACCGTGTAAATTATTGTGAACATATTAACTTACATATGAATTTCCCAAAGTTTTAGTTGAAACTATCAATTAAAGATTTCAGTAAAATAGCCTTTATTCATTAATGATAATTCATTATTTAATTTTCAAATTTAATTCTATGTTAACATCTTAGTATCATAAAACATAGAACATGTATCAATATATCCAAATAAATTTGAGAATTAATAGCACTCAGCCATTTGTTACAACCCTATCTATATTATTAATATTCAATCCATTTATATTACCTTACTCGGTGCAGCTGAGCCTAAAACATATCTGACAATTCAAATTGATAAACGAGTCTTTGATATACGTGATAAATGAATATATAAAGTTTGAGTAGAAATGTACAGACAATTTCAAAACATTAAATTTGGATGACTAGATCGAAACTTCCAACACGTTCGAAACTGGTAGTTTTTAACTTTTTATAAATGTGATCTAAAAATCGTAATTTACGTGTAACGTAGTAAATCTTATTAATTGTTTTATTGTAGATTAAATAAAAAAATACATTATCATAATCTACTATTTATAGTTCATGTAAAGTGCTCCAAGCTACTGTCGATTATATAATATCCTACGATATTTAGCTTATTTATTATGTTATTTCACAATCTGGTTCACTGATTTTTAAGTAATAAAGCTGAATCCAGTGGTTTCACATTATATAATTAATTTGCGGTTGTAAATACAAATGTATTTTTATAGAAATACTATTGATCCGGACCGGCTTCGCTCCGGTAAGGTTTTGTACATGATTAATATCCTATATCCTTTTCCAAGCTACATTCTATCTGTGTAATTTCTAAATTAGTTTCAGTTGTTTAGGCGTAAACTAACAACGTGACAGACAGGACAAACAGGACCGGAAAGGACGGCGGTGTGTGCGTGGCCGCATGCCGCCGTAAGCATCGGAAGGCGCAGGAGAGGACGACTGCTCTTCAGAGGATGGGCCGGTTCTGGTGCGCTGCGCGTTGTGGACACCGCTGCACCGGTGCGTTCCACTGAAGATCCCGGAGTCCTCACCAAGCGCAGAGGTAGACCACCGAGAGGGTTTTAGTGCGGTAACAAATACCACATAACCTGGTAACACCTCTCTCAAGATGCCGGGTACGTTTAGAAGGTACAACCCCCCCCGATACAAAAAAACGAAGGCTGATGGTCGCCTTATGGCCGGCAACTGCATCTTTCCAAAGAAACACAGTAAAATTGCTTAACAGTAGAAGTGGCAGTATGGCAGTAGGGGTGGTACTTCCCCGCTTTATTAAAGTTCTACCATCTACCAAATATTTTCCGATGAACTGGACAACTTTTCAAAATTTTATTACAAATAAACTTTACTCCCGTGACCTTTATGAAAACAGGGTGCTTCGTGCATGGAGTTAGGAACTCTATTTATCATTCATGTGACGTCGTCCGAGCAACGTCCGACTTTTGACAATTTGCTACGATTGCGGTCTCTGCTTAGCTGGCTTACGCTATCCGCAATCTGTCCTCCTCTTTGTCACGTAAATGCTGTCAAGTATTCGTATTTCCCATGTATTTCCTGTAATGTAAACAGAATAGTCGTGGCATATTTGTATTGTGGTGGTGGTCTTTTTGAAAACTAATGAAATTTACAGGTAAAACAGAAAATAAAACAATGAAAAAATTCAAAAATAGGTTCAACAACTTAAAGGCATAGGATAAGTATGCGTATTATATTTCTTAACAAGTACCTATTATAAAAGTTGAATTTTTGAAATGTTAGGGAATTGGATGATCGCTTTAGTTCTACCCCATTCATTCATTTCAAAGCTCTTATAATTTTTCTTCTTCTTGTGCTTTACATAATTTGAAAACACGTAATCTAATTTTGGTTCCGACTGCCTGCTTTTCATTTGGTACTTAATAAGACTATTTCAGACAAAAAGCGCAGTAATATCTTTTGACAGCGATTTGACGACAGTTGTCAATGCGATTCTGACAGACTTGAAATAAAGAAGTAAATAATAAATAAATGAAGGTGCCGGGTAGAAACAACGTTGTTTCTCCCCCAGGGCAGAAACAACGTTGTTTCTGACTGACACATCCGCATTGGTTTAAAATTGTCTTATTTCGACTGGCAAAGATAAAAACTCGCTGTTTCAATGCATGTGATATGAAAAGATTGTTCTGGTCAACAAAATCTCAATGACTTGAAATAGTCTGCACTCTAACAAGTTATGTACAAAGCTTATCATTTATCAAGTAATCTTTTATCAAACACTCATTTCTCAACTCATATTAGCATTGTCAAATATAAGTACTTCAGGCTCAGCTGAGCCTGAAGTATATTTTGATAAAAATGGGTTGAATTTTAACGATTTATATATTGGTATAACAGTTCTACTGTTCCTACTATATCTACCTATATTTTATTTGATAATTTTTCAAGTATATCCTATGTCCAACAACTATTTTATGTTCGTATTAAGATTTTAAATTTGCTTCAGACTCATGTGCAAAGTGTGTTGATAAATCGTATGAATATGAATAATACATGGCCGCTAGGAATTCTCAATTTAATTTAGATACATGTATGCAGTTTGATCTATGGCTCTCGGTCGACGTAAAATATTTTCATGATAACGGTGATACGGTTATGCACACCTATATTAACTAATTTGGAAAAACTTGCAAAATGGAAATTTGCTGTTAACCCTATTTTATAACTTAATTGCACGGTATTCATATTTAACATTAATTTAATTTTTTTTTATGTTCTATTAAGTGATGGATTTTTCCAAAAAATATTAAGAAATCGATCGCTTTCTTTATTTGATTGAGTAAACGCAGCTGTATAATCTCCTCTACTCTGTAGTGTAGTTTTCAAACAAATCTCCGTAAAGTTTCCTTATCTTCATTGCATTACAAATGTTAACTAATAACGAGTCCTTCCTTTAATGTTATGGTACCTACACATATTTTTTTGTAAAAAATTACTTACTCACTATTTTCGTATCTGTATATTTTTATCGCTTTAGAATGCTGGATTTTGTAATTGATTTCCTATTCTGAGTGTTACTTTTCAGAATAGTATATACTATTTCCACATTACAGTAAAACGATCTGGTCATCAAACGTGACTTAAAATCAGAGAGCAATCAGTCATCAGACAAACTTTATGCATTCATTTATGAAGTATATCTTTTGTTAAACACCCATTTATCAATTCGTATTAACATTGTCAAATATGTTCCAGGCTCAGGTGCTAGTTGATAGAAATGGATCGAGTAAGAATAATTTGGGTAGTGTTGTCACAGATGGTCGCTATGAATTCTCAATTTAACTTAGACATATGGACATACGATCGATCTAGGATTCTTGTATGATGTAGAATGTGTTCGTGATATTGTTATGTGCCCATTTATCCACAAATTGTGAGAAACGCAACGTAGGAATTTACGCATTTACTTTTCTGTGTAATAGGAATTTTTTTGGCAGATTGAAATAGGTTATTATTGCATTAGAACGGTTTTATACTAGCGTAATTTTCGGCGCGTATACGGTTGTTTGTATGTTTTTTATAGAGCTAGTACGCTCGATCAGCGAGATTTGACAACCGCTCTTGTGCGATCTACTAATTATTTATTGTTGGGCATGTTTGTGTGTAATCTTGTAATCTATTTTTAAGGAGTTTATTTCAATTGTAACATTAAAAAGGGGTAAAGTACATATACCTATCCCGAAATACCTATTTTTGCAATAAGCAGCGTATTTTTGATCTGATGGCCTGTATCAGCGAGCCAAGCACAAATGACGAAGAGGGTGGGAAAGGGTACGTACACAATAAAATGTTCCTCCACATTTTCTTACAATCCTTATGTCGCTCTTCTGGGCATATGTCTGTACGAATTGGTGTCTTCGAGAAATCATAAGTATCTCTCAGACACGCGCAGTGAAAACATTGCAATTAATTAAATCACAATATTTTCCCTCAGCGATAAATACTATTAAATACAAACTTAATAAATATCTTTGTCAGATGTGCTCACCGGAGTGTTAACCTCGGTGTGTCCGTATCGGAAACCGCGGGTTTTACCATTTGGCCATTATTGCTCATGAGCATATTGGCCATTTGGCCATTATTGCTCATGAGTATTATGTGAAGGCAATGTCTCATGTGAGACATCACCACAATATTAATCAATAACGTTTTCTCTGTAGTTTCACCTTTTGTTTTTCTATGGGTTTAATTACTTATCCCTAAAACGCATTTTCTTTTTCCCCGACCAGTCTGTATGAGTACCTAATTTTTCTAAACTAAATAATTATTCTTAAAAAAAAATAAACAACTGTATAATTTCATACATTTATTCACTTTAACATGTACTTATCTTACATTTATTAATAAATTAGGTAAAAATGTAGGTATCGCTCAATTACAATATCTGACTAAAGTGACTAGAGTCTCACTCCAATCTTGTTTTGGCACCATTTTAAACTCTAATGCTGATTTATGTTTAACATACATAATGAGTATCCAATTTTGATTAAATCACAATGTCTTTTAGGCAGTTAGCACAATGAAGAATATCGGCAACAGGCAAGTCAAAATAACGAACGATCAAGATTTTCAGAACAGACATTTTAATCGTAGGTTAAAGAGCAAATTATGTGATTTTTTTTTCGGATTTTCTCGAGCGGTATTGTTCTCCTTGTACCAACAATCAATTATTTAAGTAAACGGATATCGTTTGACTACTGTACTTAATTATCAGCATGAAATTAATGCAACGGACTGTAATTAAATTTATCCTTCACTTCATGTTTTTTAAATCTGTATTTTATGACGAAGTATATTTTAATCTGAAAATGCGTATGTAGCTTAGACGATAACCCCATAGCCCCATATTGGTTTCGTGACTACGTATAACTCTTTACACATAACGACACTTCAGTAAATCTATCTATCTTCAGTAATTCACATCAAGGGCCCTCCTGCTCCACTCTTCTGATTCATAAAAAAAAACTGGCCAAGTGCGAGTCGGACTCGTGCACAGAGGGTTCCGTAAAATATTTTATTTAATATGTGATGTAACTAAACAGTATTCGCAATTTTTCCTTTATCTGTGCTATAAGAAGTTGCTGCGTGCCAAATTTCAAGATTCTGAATTAACGGGAAGTATCCTGTAGTTTTGATTTCCCTGCGAGTGTCGAAAATTTGCGGCAGAAACGGCTGTATCTTTTGATTGTGCTGGCTTAGAAGTTTGATTTTTTCACAGATCAACGGGACAGTAGACCTAATTATTCGATATAAATTCCAGCTTGATAACTGCACGCGTCCCTGAGGGAAAGGATTTTGACAGAAAGACGGACGAAAAACAGTCATCCTTTAAGGGTTCCGTTTTTTCCTCTCAAGGTTTGGAAACCTAAAAACTAAAAAATAAGATCGGGAAATTGCTTGCAATTCTTGAAAATTTCAATCATAAATTGTCGCTTAATTGTCGCGTACTCTTCAGTGTGCTAGCTGCTTTACATTATCAAGTTTGTTTCAAAATAGTTTTAATTCAAGACCTTTTGAAGTACAAAAGTGTAGACTAGGTAGGTGAAAAAATAGCCAAATATTGCACCCTTCTAAATTATCCCTGTATTTATCTTAAAATACGTGCGTGAGTTATATTTTTCGTTCATTTCTTAGATTTCTTTCTTAGCTGTGACCTGGTTTTAGATACACAACAATTTACAATACATTTTAACATTATCATTGGCATTGCCTTTCTTGCAAATAAAAAAAAGTTTTAGTAATATAAAGAGTTCAATTGAGGTCACATTAGTTTCACAAGTCTATCTATACGAGAGTAATATCTCCAATACGATCGATAGCGTAAAGTACTGTTCCATACTAGTATATATATTATTTTATACCTTTGAAAAAGTATAATTCCATCTGAATGTTTATTCCAAGTATCATTCAACTTGAAATACTTCTTCACGGATTTTTTCGTAAAAAAGTTTTTATGAATCTAATTCTATAAGTTTATCCTATTTATATCAAACTATACAAACATGACACATTCAACTCCCGTGGGATAGTACTTAAGTCTTTTTGTAGTTAATGATTGCATTTTGTAATCTCGAAAATTTAATAAATTTACAATAAAATTAGAAGTCTTACATTTTTGTCGCATTTTCATTTCGCGTCACTTATAAATATTGAACGATCACAAATAAGTGAAAATCACAATTGTACACAGATCTTTAGCTAATCGTATTTACAACAAGATGACGTGAAAAATTGTTCTTGTATTCCAAAAATTTATAGGACAACCCAACAGGCATTACGGGCAAGCTACACTAGCTACTTTTAGCTTTGGCGATGGGCGATTTAGTCGCTAAATGCAGCGATCGAATGCTACACTGGGCACACTTGAAAACGCTAAAACGCTCGATTCTGCTAACGCGTTCAAATTTCGATAGTCACGTAATCGCGATGCAGCATCTTTAAAGTCGCTAAAAAGTGCGATTCCGTTGCCAAAATGCGATGTAGCATCGCAAAATCGCCAACCGACGATGCTAAAAGTTGCTAGTGTGGGTTGGCCGTGAATGTGTGTTTTCAGAAGTTCTTTTTAACAGCGTTTTGGGGCGCTGCGCACGGAGGACAACGGTGCGTTCCTCTGGAGTTCCCTGTGTTTTTCTCAAGCGCTAAGTCAGGCCTGTGAGGGAATTTAAGTATAGTAAAAATCTCATATAACCTGGTTTCTCTCCCAAAGTATTGGATACATTTTCAAAGTTTTTTGTTAAAAAGTAAATTCGACGCTTAAGATGCCGGTAACAATTCCTACAAGAACGTATCCTGTCTCCTTTGCGGCTGAGCGTGGCAGTTGTTGTTGATGGCCTGGTCCTCTGGCAAGTGGAGTCGAACCTTCTTGGAGTTGCTGTTACACTGGTGCAGCCGTTGCTTAGGGTACTTCACGCTGTCGTCCTTCAGCTGACAAAAAATTAAAAATGGAGTGAGTGGAATCGAGTCAGGCGATTAAATAAGTGTAAAGTGGTCGTTGCAGTCCTTGGAAATCTTCACACAGACTCAAGCAAGCCTGAAGTTGATAATTTTCCTTGCTAATGGTAGTGTCTCTTAAAGCTGTTTTAGAGTCGGTGCCCAGTCAGAGCGAAAGGTACTCCATTTTACTAAGGGCCCGACTCCAAAATAGTTTTAAGAGTCCCTACCATTAGCAAGGAAAAGTATCAAATGCGAAGTACTGAACAATATTATTTTTTACCGTTTGAAGGCGGTAAAATTTCACTCTTTTAAGTACCTTTCATTTAATAATTCTGTATTTTTTAAGCATAATTGGCGATATTTCCATATATGTGCCTCTAAAATTTGAGAGTTCTCCTCGATTTCCCTAGAATCCCATGATTAGATCTTGACTTGGTGACAATGGCACCATCTCGAAAGTATAAGCTTTCGAACAAAAAAAGAATCATCAAAATCGGTTCATAAACGACGAAGTTATCCGCGAACAAACATAAAAAAAAAACATAAATACGGTCGAATTCAGACCTCCTCCTTTTTTGAGGTCGGTTAATAATTGCAAGTTGTCACTTGTTTAATGTAATTCTGATTTGTCATGTAATAAAAATACGAGTATGTTGGTTTAGATGTAGTACTGAAGAAACGTATAGAAAAGTGTTTTTCAACAGTTTCCTTGTTTTATGTATCAAACTATTTTAACAAAAACAACAACCTGTCTAAAAGATACAGAGTTCCAATGAAACTTATATAATTTGTTATAATGGATACCAAAATAGCGTAGTTACGTTCTTAGTTTGTAAACAGCCTTATATAAGCATGAGATAGTTTTCATGTCACAGATATCTAGGTCCCTGTTTTATATTCCACAGTATCATATGACAAGTTCGTGGGAATGTCGCCAACAATTTTGACACAATCTAGAAGTTTCGTAACTTCTTCAGATATTGTTTACGTCCCTGTATTTATGCCTTGAATTGTTACATTCAAAGTTTCAGTATAACTTTAGAGTTCATTGACTCGACCAACTACGGATCGACTGTATCTCAAAACTAGGTTCTAAAGTGTAAACTATTTAGACATGGTCGATTATTTTATAGGACATCAAAAGTCACACGATTAACTTATTTTTATACATTGTACATTAAAAAAACGATTATACTAGGATATATTGTGTTCATACCATGGGTGCAGAAGTATCCAGATCCAGAACATACTCTATGTACTTTAAACGTTACACACTCATAGCCCCACAGTAAGGTAATTAATACCCTGTGTCGTGGGTACCATGGACACATACAAAGACAGGAACACAAACACCCAGACCGAGAACAGAAATCTAAACTCATCATTCAAATTTCTGTTTCGCCGGGAATCGAACCCGGGACTCCTCGATTGGCAGTCCGCCATGGTAACCATTGCGCCACGCGGGTCGTCAACTTTGACATTACCATGAGCCATATCGGTAAAACTATTCTTGAGTTCTAGTGAGGCCAATACATAGAAATTCATTTTTATAAATATCCATACAAATAATCTATCCATATTAAAATATAATCAATTTGAAAGTATGTTTGTTTGTTTGTTCTTCATTCACATTGCGATGGAGTGATATCTCTATACATAAAAATCAATTGCTGTTCGTTAGTCTCGCTAAAACTCAAGAACGGCTGAACCGATGTGGCTAATTTTAGTCTAGAAATATTTTTAAAAGTCCAGGGAAGGTTTAATTGGAAAAAATGCGAAATGTATGGTAAAACTACTTATTTTATTTTCCTATATGAACTGTTAGTTACTGTCAAACATTGGTTCTTCCCGCCATCGGCCAGAAGTTTGACATTATATAGTCTGTATAACATTTCATTTGTCACTATTTGTTTTATATTTTTTATTTAACAGTGACATAAAAGCTCTTTGAGGTGATACAGAAACTAATCTTCTATTAATACTTTTATTTAAGGGCAGAACAACGTCTGCGGCCCACTAGTTATGCAATAACTTTTGTGCGTGGAGATAGGTTGTGGCTGAAAAGTGTTCACTATAGGCTGTCTATAGACTACTTTTTACCAGTAATACATCTCATTCTCATGAAAAGATCCATTATAATTATAATGTATCCTTTCTAAGGCAGGTGAAACCCCTTGTAGGTAGACAAATCAATATTGTGCAGACGTAACGAAGCCGAAAAAATCGACGATTTTCGGTTCCACACCATATCTCTACAATCGGAAGGCTTAAAGTTTACAAATAGTTCATTATAACGCCCAAATGTGAACATTAATCTTTTTTATGTCCTTAAACCTAACCGGTGTACGTTATTGCAATGTAGCCCCTCAGTAATTCAATGTCCACCAAAAATGTCCAATTGTAGAAGAAAAACGACTTGTGTAGATAAACATCTTAAATAAATTGTGTACAGATCTGATTATTAGACTAAATTGCTTTATTGGAATAGTTTGTTTCTCTTGCTTTGTTACATTCTAACAATCGTCTGGTGCAATTATTCACTCGAGTAAGATTTCCAAAGGAGACAACGTAATTTAAAAAAAGAACATGTTATACTAGTCTTCGGCCAGCGGCTTCGCCCGCGTGGACTAGTTTCAAAGATTCCCGTAGGATGAAAACCATATTTCCTTTCCCAATGTCCACTCTATCTGTGTTTCAAATTTCATTAAAATCGGTTCAGTGATTTAAGCGGGAAAGCGTAGCAGACAGACCAGAGTTACTTTCGAATTTATAATATTAGTATGGATAGAAATTTTATTACTCTGAAACCACTGTTGGTTGCGTTCTACAGCTATTAGATAAGGATCTGGAACTTTTAGAAGAACGCACTGATATCTTTATTTTAGAGCGTCCGATTCATCGTTCGACCTGGGTAGTACCGTCATGCCTTCTTTATTGTATTTCGTTGAAAAGATGCCGTAGCTGCCTAGGCCAAATTAGGTGGCCAGGCCAAGTGATAAGTCAAGATTCAGGCTTGCTTGAGGTTGGGCTACATCTCCATTTAAATAAAAAAATATTAAGATACAATAATGCCAACCCTGTAAGCCGTGGAAGCGCGCAGAAAATGCTGTGCACAGGGAGTTTTGGGAGTGCGAGGTTGTAGGCAATAGTCCAGCGCGCTGGTCAAATGCAGATTGGTGAAATTCATGCCTTCGGGAAATTATCAGTAACTCCCAGGCATGCACGGAATACATCGTAATTAAACACCGCGGATAGGTTGACTTCAGTGTGACTGACTTGAAAGATATTATGAGCAACTCTCAGGCATACACACAACACAGTGACGGAAACCATACCGTAAATAAGTACCACAATGTTTTCCCTCACCGTGGAGTAGCGAGATATATGCACTTAACAAATTTCTTTTACAGAGTTGCGCGCCGCAGGTCTATAGTAGGTATCCTCGTGTCGGGATTCGCGCTCTTTGCCACTCAGCCATCGCTGCTGTATAGGAGGTTAATGTACAGAAATTTGGAAATTATTTACTTACACGTATAGTGAGTTCGTGCCTGGTCCGGCGATGCGATGATGTCAGCAGCTCGGTATGGGCCCTCGACTCGTTGCCAGCTGGACTGTCCCCAGACTTCATCCAACACCAGAGCCACTTGTAAGGGGGAATGTTCCTGTATGTAAGCAATAACATTTAGGGGAGTGGTCACATTAGTCCATAAACCTGCAAATTATTAAAGTATTTTTTTTAAAATCAATCGTCTGCCACGACACAGTTTATTCATTTACCTCCAGTTTCTGTATTTAGAATAATAAGACAACTAATCTACTATACAGAAAATATAAAAATAAATAAATTTGGGGGCAAATTATGAAAAAAATGGTCAATAGACAAATAAATGTCAGTTTTTATAAAAATATTCAAAGTTCTATATCTCAATTTTGATAAGTTTGCGGTAAGTTTCATAGTTAAATCAATAAAAATGATCTAGTGATGAGTCTTGGATTAAAAGATGCGGTATATTGTTCCTATCGTTGGCTGGCTACAGAGTTTTACCAAATTTGTTAATATACGATAGATCAAGTTTTATGGCACTTACTAATGATTTTTTTTTAAACTATACTCACACGGTTTGACAACTTTAAAACCTAGTATGTGTCATTAGTGGTTTAATGTTGGAATGTTTATCCAGGATTTTTATGAAATCATAATCTTTTTGTAATTTAATTTTGCTCCTAAAATCCTTTTTGTAATTTAATTCGCGTAAATTCCAACTAAGATAATAGTATAAGTTTCATTAAAATCGGCTCAAGTACTTTTTGAGATATGAGATATTTCAACATTACTTGCTATGTTTTTGTTACTTGCTATCCCGACCGGGATGTAGAAGCACTGTGGACGTCCTCTGCCCTCTGCCTAGCATCTAGTATAGGAACATAAGCAAGCTCAAGCACTTGCTACGTTTTTGAAATTATTTTTGGCAAGGTCGCGTTACGACCTTGCACTTACTAGGTTTATCAATTTTTAAAATACTATTTCTGAGCCTTTTTTGAGTCAATGCCTTATGACTCTAGAAGTTCAATTTTACAAAAACCCGTTTTTTTGTGAAGGTGTCCCTTACTAGGTTTTGAAATTACACAGCCGCAGTGATACTACAATTTGGACGGAAAACACGGATACAGCAATGCCCATAATTAAGAAAAACATGAATTAATGTACGTCACAAAACATTTCTTCTTACAGCCATGTTATTAATAAATATAAAAAAGTCGATTGAATTTCTACTTTATACAATTCTATTAATTTGTTATGATCCAAAATTTACCAAATGTAACGAAAATGTAACAACCAATCAAAACCGCATTATATAAACCAGAAATGTGGGAAAATTGCGATGTTTTTTCAATAATTGAATGAAATCCGCTGAGTTGCCGATTTCAGGGTCGGCAAATCAATCCCGGGGTTTCCGTTCATTTCCGTGAATATTAAACTCATTTTTGGCACCCTAATGCTTTTTTATTCAAGTTGTTGTGGGGTTTGAAGTTTTTGTTGAGAGGGCAGCTTTACTAATACAAAATTATTCGCTGACACAAGCATACCGATGAAGTATTAAAATAAGCTTAAGTTGGTTTTCGAATTTTGAAATTTGACGAACCGATAAAAAATCTCCACGACCTCCAAGACTTAAGAGGCCGTATAAGAAATTTTGCCAATTTCGCTGATTTAGCTCATTTTACACAGGAGATTTTGCAGTTAAAATACATTGCTGAGACTGACTGATTATCCACAATATTTTCATTGGGGCCTGTGTAGCCGTTAGGCACATTTTAACTATACTAAGGGCCTCGTTCACCATCTCCAAGTAAAGTGTTGATGAGTTACGTCCCAAGTAAAGTTAATTGGCAAGTAAAAGCTATAAGTACGGGTCAGTTTATCAATGATTAGTGATCGTGAAATTGAAATTGAAGTTACGGGCTACTTTAACCGACACAAATTTTGCGTACTTGTCACTTTACTTGAAGGTGGTAAAAGAGGCACTAAATGGTGAAGTCATTTTCATAAATATGCACATTTTCTGTGCACACTAATTCAAAGCTGCCTATAACCTAAATCGTAGAGGAGACCTGTTATCAGTAGTAGGACTTTAAAAATGGGTTAAAAAACGTCGCACAGCTGATATTACAATAATGACCACCTAATTAGTAAATAATGAGAATTGCGTGAAATATTTAAGCTTTAATTTGGTCATAAATTTAATCGTAACTAATTTAAAAGAATTGCAAACCTCAAAGTGTTGTTTTTACTATTAAAAGGAAATTTTTCTGGTAACATCACAATTTAGCGGACTTGGAAAAGTAACGAGTGCTAAATATATTTTACTTTTATGTGATAAAAATATTTATTAAACTACCATCAAGTATAAACTCAGATACTGCAGTTAAGTCCTCGCACTTTTACGCTAAATATGTAGATTCAAATCCCAGCACGCACCGTTGATTAGGTACTTACTATTTCGCAAGCTGTTAATAGCTTCATGTAAGTCTGGTCGGCAACCTATTTCACGACAGGAATTGGTGCATCAGTGGTATTTCCTGAGTTGAACCATGCAAGATATAATACCCAGAATATTATTTGTGAAACTTGAAATTATTAAGGCCCATATACAACTTTAGATTTTTTACAATATTAATGTCTTCCGTTTAAAAGCAATTCATTGGAAATTGTTCAAAATTCAATACCAACTTTTACAAATAAAGCAAGCTTTACACAGTTTTTACGGCTTTTTACATCACAGTTTTCGAAACTTGCCATGATTTACAGCTTATAAAACGGACTAGAAATTTAGCAACCAAACGGCTATTCGACTGGAATCCAAGGCGTGCAGAAATTTAATATTACTTCACCAACTTCATAATAACTCATAAATCATTCCAATATCAACAAAATGTCGGGAGTCTGGGAAAGTTATTTAATTATAGGATGCATTTAAATGACGTACCTTATTAAACGAGTTATATTTTTAGATATCAAAGAAAGAAAGAAAGAAAAAATATTTATTTCATATTAGGAATATAAAATATGCGCTTAATGAATGTCATTTTTTCCCGGTCATCGCCTTTAGGTGCCCGTTTGGGCTAGATGTTGAGCTGAGAGAAAAAAGGAGGCCGAAAAAAACTCCCAGCAGCAATCTTTAAAAAAAGTACGTTATATACCTATTTGAGATAACAGAATGGCTATGGGTTGATAATGGGCACACGTGAAGTTGATCGTGTCAGACATTATCAACCCACTTCCACCTGCTCACAGATGCGAGTAATTACTAAAACTAATACATTCTATGAAGAGCCTTGTGTGAGCGAGATTCATTCTCACGCTCCTTTATCATTAAGATATTAAATTAATTGTAGGTGAAGATAATATTATTTGGGTTTAAAATTGTAATCACATGTATTTTAACTTCTATAGAATACCATATCATCTAATAATTACATTCGCAATCGTCTAAATTTGTATTGGTCTAAATAGGTTACATCACACTATTTTTAAATTCACAGTTACCATCTATGTTTGGTCTAGTGAATATTTTGTAGATAGGAAGGCTTTTATGATTCGACCCTTTGATCATGGAAGTAGCATCGTTGCATCAGTTTCTGCCCTGAACCACTAGTAGTTCCATTGTATCTCATTAGAGTGTGATGGGGCGATCATCAGCCTCCAAAGTTATTGCGCAACAGCGAAGGCACGACAAGTTGATGTCTTTGGATTGCAGCGATTGCTTAACATGACGTGGCTTGTTTCCTCATCTGCTACGTCATACGAGTTCAAGCTTGCACACGTAGTTTACGATGGAATGGCCGATTTTACGGAGTGTAGCTATTGCTTTCCTACCGATGCTGACAAAATAATCATTTTAAATATCCATACGATCTTTCAGCCTATTTAAGTTCACTGCATGTAGGTCTCACCATCTAAATCCCGCAGCTGCTTCGCGCTGTTTTCTTCAGGTTGTTTAGTATACCTGGTTTGGGTATAAACAATTTACGTAGATTGAAGTACACTGGGCTGATAAAGCCCGAGCCTCTCCATTGAAATAAAAAATTGTATAGGTACCTGGTTGGAGGCCTCTTCTTACCGAGATATTTCGTCGTCATTCGAGGAACTTTCTTGCTTATTAATTATCGGTTTTTCTACAAATATGGCCTGCCCTTTGCCACTAACAGCTTGCAGATTTTGAGAGTAATAACGATAAACTGTGTTCGTCTACAGATTTTATTGATTCTGATTGATTGATCTTATTAAATATAGAGAAGTATAATACTTACCTGAGACTAAGAAATATCCGGCTAGAGAATATAAAGTAGATGACCGGGTTAGCTGCCGAGTTGAGAGGCGCCAGGCTCTGAATGAGCGATGCGATGGCGATGTTGACCTGCGTGTTTGGTACGTAGCCATACACTTGGAGTAGATCGAATATCATGTATGGTGACCAGCAGAGGACGAACACTGAAAAGAAAGTGTGTATTAGTACTGTGTGACTTGACACTCTAAATTTTTCAGGTTCATTTAGATTTTAAAGACAATTGGTCGAAAAAATGACATTGTGTATATATATGTTTATTTTATTATTTTATTTTATGTTGTACGAACGGCCGCCTGCGACTTCGTCCGCGTGGACTCTGGTATTAATAACTAGCTGTGTCCGCGACGTCGTCCGCGTGAATAAAGACTTGTATAAAAGAGATTGATTAAAGATTAATATTTATTTGCATTGAAAGTACCTACTACTTTCAATGCAAATAATTTATATTATTCTAACATATTATACATAGTGAAATCACTTATAATAAAATGTTCATATGTTCAGAAGACATCTTATTTATTTTTTCTAAATCATTCAATCTTAAAACAGTAAGGACTGCTTACTGTACTCAGATCTTACTATCAAGTTTTCGCAGTTTTGCTTCGCTTTTCTCACGCAATAAGATTCTCTTTACAAATATGTAGCTCGTTTATTAAAGTTAAGAGATACGTTGTACTGCTGTGCCCGTGGCTTCATCTATGTTAAAAATAGTATTTTAAGTAAATTGGGTGAATTTATACTGCAAAGAATGCATAGGCTCATTCTATATACATAGCTTTAACCTACTGCAGAAAAGTGGTGCACTATACAACTACTTGTAGTTGGGAGATAAAATTTCTAAATCTAAATCCTAAGCACGTGTATGTTTACACGTGCTTAGGATTAAACAGTCGGAAAAATTATAAGGCCAATTAATAGACTAAAGATTTAAAACTTGCGGACAGCAGTTTGGTCATAAGTCATAACTCATATAACACAGTGAAAACTAAAGCAGAAGGCAGGGTATCTACACAGTGTACTATCTATTCCAAATATAAAGAATCTTTAATATCTCCATTAACCAACGTGTATGGATGAGCCCCTACGCAATAAAGAGACGCAAAAAATAAGTTAAGTTTTCATTGGTCAGTTATATGTGTTAAGTGTATGTTCAGCATCATACGTATACCCAACGACGGGACAACCCGCGTGGCGCAATGTTTACCATGTTGGACAACTAATCGAAGGGTCCCGGGTTCGAATCCCGGCGAAGCCGAAATTTCAATGATGAGTTTAAATTTCTGTTCTCTGTCTGGGTGTTTGTGTTTCTGTCTCTGTGTGTGTTCATGGCACCCATGACACAGGGTATATCTACCCTACTGTGAGGCTATAAGTGTGAAACGTATTTTTTTTAACACTATGTACTTACTTTTATTAGACTTTAGACTTTTATTTAAAATTAACTCCATCGATTCACTTTGGAGAAGAAATGAATATTGCTCAATAACACCATCTACCGTATGGTTTCAAAATTTCGTGGTTGATAAATCGAATTTAAATTAACAAATAGGTAGATATTGAGATTAACAGTTGGTTCAGTAAAAGTTTAACTATTCGTCACCTCGTCGAAAACGGACGGAGTCTCGTTTTGTTAAGGCTTTGTACATTCTGTATGAAGGTTTAGAGCATTGAGGTTGTAAGATTTGGATTTCGGTTAGTCGGAGCTCTAGGCCTCCTCAATATTAGGAGAGCTCCATGCCCAGCAATGGAACGCTAAAAAGGTTGCAGCCTGATATAATGTAGCGATAACAGTCGTTTCAGCTGCAGCCTGTTCATAATCTTCCACCCCAAATGAAGACTAATAAGCTGAGCAACTAACTTAATGGAGCCTGTGATGTAATGTTCGGCGGCGGTGAGGCTCGCGATGCGCTCTTTAGGTACCTATAGTTTAGCCATACTCGGCCAACGAAAGAAAATACAGTAAGCTAATCTAAGTATATTTAATATGGTCGATCATATTAATGATAGTTCAAAATAATTTTACTTAAATTTAAACTTTTATTTATCGTTTTGAAAGGGCTATTAACGAATCTTTCATCCAAATTCCCCAAAGTGTCTTTTAAGTTTATGTCGCGTATTGTTTAAATAAACATACCGTTTTTGTTTATGACCCGATTGATATGAAATACACACTAATGTTATGGAAATTAAATCAACAATATATCAGTAAACACATCATTCAAAGAAGGGAAAAGAATTTGAGAATGAAATATTAAGTTAAGGTTAATTATTGTACGCTTGAGACACCATCTTTAGAATTCATTTTATTTGCTATTGAGGAGTAGTTTTGAAAAAATCTTGAATATGTTTCTTACTATGCTAGTAAAGATTACATATACAAAATTATAAGTAAAATACTCTGCACATAAACATTCTGTACATCAAGTCTCGACACTCAATTTTCAAAGAGTTTCAAAGAAAATTGACATTTAAAGGGTGATTTCGAGAAATGCTAATATACGTATTTTTTATTTTGGTTAGAAAATATTTATACCAAATTTAAAGAAAATCTATTGAAAAAAAACCAAGTTTTCCATACAAATTTTCATCCCTCATTTCACACCATTAAAGGATGATTTTTAAAATTATCTGTAGCCTAAATGTTAGCGAGGACCAATATATATAAAACAAAAAAAGTTTCATCAAAATCCGTCCAGTAGTTTTTGCGTAAAAAGCTAACAACAGACAGACAGACAGACAGACAGACAGACAGACAGACAAAAATTTCAAAACTTATATTTTTAGCTTCTGTTACTTATAAAAAGACCCCTAGAAGTATTTTTTTAAATTTATATGCAATGTACAGAATTGACCCTGCTTACAGTTTTATTATATGTATAGATATAGATAGCATTATGTTATATAGCCTATAGCTTTCTCCAATAAATGAACTATACAACACAAAAATATATGTAGGATTTTTTTGTAACTAGAATAAGGTGTAATGGAACGTAAGGTGATTGAATGACGATGGAGTGATCGGAGTGACCGGGGATGAATGAACGGTGTATGAAAGGACATAATTAAGATGGCGAGAGTGGTAAGAGGAGGTCAAGGAGAAAAAGGTGTGTGACGAAGGTGTGAAAGTTGTTAAAATTAAGAAGAAAAGTTGTTAAAAGAAATAAAGAAGCATATTAAGAAGATTGCCTATTATTTCGGTCCGCCACACACGAGCCCCCCTCTACAGATCTCGTCCGGGATATACGTAAAAACGGACCGAAATACGGCGTGACCGCGTGGCGTGGGTTTTGCCGCTTACGAAAAATAAGAAGAAATAGAAGTATTTGGCGACAATGGCGAAGATGCCCATCATTCCCAATGATTTTGCGTTTGTGGGTGAAGGCATATCGACGTTCACAGGTGAGGATGTGACTTATACATCCACCAAATGGGCACAGGATATAGAAGACAATGCCGAAATTTTCGAGTGGACGGCGCAGCAGAAGTTAATTATTGCACGCCGGTCTCTTGCCGGTACAGCAGCATTATGGCTTAGATCGGAAAAACCATTTAAAAATTTCGAGGATTTGAAGACAGCGCTAGTAAAAGAATTTCCTGACAGCGTAAATTCCAAGGAAATGCACGAGATTATGAGCAAGCGCAAGAAGAGGAAAGACGAAAGCTGTTACCAATATATGTTAATAATGAAGGAACTGGGAAAACGTGCTAAATTTCCCGATTATGTTGCAATCCAATACATAATCGATGGCATTTCGGATTACGAAACCAACAAAATGATCTTATATGGCGTCACATCTTACGCTGTGTTGAAGGAGAAGTTAAGCATTTATGAATCAATTAAAGGAAAAAACGTCAGACGTCATGAGTACGACAGCAGGCAGCAGCATAATTCTGAAAAACATCTAAAACCAGCGACAGTGCCGATCGAGCGATGCTACAAGTGTGGTGAAAAAAATCATAAAGCCGACATGTGCAAAAATGGCGTCAAGTGTTTTAAATGCAATAAATTCGGCCATATTGGAAGATTCTGCAATGAATTATCGGAACCGGAAGATCATTCAAAATCCATTCGAAAAGTGAATGTAACTCAAATGAACCATTCAACGAATGATCGAGAGAATGACATCGAAGGGAAGAATGACTACGATGACAGGTGTACGAATCAGTCATTGTCAGTGTCAGTGTCAATGTCAAGGTCAATGTCCGAAGAAAATTACAAAAACAATTCACAGTTTTTATCGGAAGATTCTGTTAAATTAAATAAGTCAGTTAAAGAAATTAAAATGGGTAACGTACAGTGTAAGTGTTTAGTGGATACCGGTAGCGACATAAACATTGTTTCTCAAGAATTGTTTTCAAAATTAAATTGTTCATTTGTTGATGATGAAAAGTTAACTCTTGTAGGACTTGGTGCGTCTAAAGTACATTCAATCGGTAAGTTGTATTCGAGTTTTGAAATTGATGATCATGTTTACCATTCATATTTTCATGTTGTGCCCCATGGTGTAATACCATATAGTGTCATTTTAGGACAACCATTTCTTGCAGCCGCGACAATAATTATAGATAAAGGCGTAGTCAAAATTCGACCAGTTTCATATGATAGTTCCTACTTGATGTGTTTGTCTAATAGTATTGATTGTGATCCTTTAACAGTTTATAACCCAGATGTTCAAAATTTAATTAACAGTTACCAACCTTTGAAAATTAAAGACTCACCTATTAAAATGCGTATAGTTTTGAAAGATGACATTCCGGTAGTGCAGAGGCCACGACGTTTTGCTCTCAAAGAGGAAGAAATAGTTAAACAACAGATTGATGAGTGGTTAGCGAATGGCATCATTAGGCCCAGCTTCTCTGAATATTCCAGTCCGCTGGTGTTAGTACGGAAAAAAGATGGGAACATGCGAGTCTGTGTTGATTATCGAAAAGTGAACCAGAAAATAGTTAGGGATGAATATCCATTACCTGTAATAGATGATCATATAGATAAATTGAGTAAAGTAAAAGTATTTAGTACACTTGACTTAAAGAATGCATTTTTTCATTTGCCTATTGAAGAAGAATCAATTAAATATACCTCATTCGTTACAAGTAGTCCAGAAGGTCAATATGAATTTTTAAGAGCTCCTTTTGGCCTTTCTATATGTCCAAAATATTTTATGAGATACATTAACATAGTGTTTAGGGATCTTATTGCAAGGGGAATAGTGCTCATATTTATTGATGATTTGATTGTATTAGCAGAGGATGAACATCAGGCTTTGGAAAGATTAAGTGAAGTATTAAAGGTAGCTGCAGATTATGGATTGGATATTAACTGGAAAAAAACTCAATTGTTACAAAGGTCGGTAGAATATTTAGGGCATGTAATAAGTAACGGTACAGTGAAGCCCTCTCCAGAGAAAACAAAAGCAGTAGAACGATTTCCGGAACCTAAAAATTTAAAGCAACTCCACAGTTTTATTGGTTTGACATCCTACTTTAGAAAGTTTATTCCGAACTATGCTCTTATAGCTAGACCATTAAGTGAAATATTGAAAAAAGGTGAATTTTATTTCGGAAATGAGCAACAATGTGCTTTTAAAAACTTGAAGTCTATTTTGTGTGGTGAACCAGTTTTAAAAATTTTCGATATTCAGCTTGATACAGAATTACACACTGATGCATCTAAATATGGTTTTGCAGCAATACTTATGCAGAAAGACCCGTTAGACGGATGTATGCATCCCATCCACTATATGAGTAGGAAAACTAATGATTATCAGCAGAAATGTAGTAGTTACGAATTAGAGGCACTAGCAGTGGTGGAAGCTGTCAAAAAATTTAGGAAATATTTGATAGGAATTAAATTTAAAATTTTAACAGATTGTGAGGCATTCCAAAAAACATTATACAAGAAGGATATTCCTGCAAAGGTAGCTAGATGGGTCATGATTCTCCAAGACTTTGATTATGAGATAGTCCATAGAAACAGTGATAAAATGCAGCATGTGGACTCTTTGAGTAGAAATGTAGGTATCATTCAGACAGGATTAATTACACAAATAGGACAGGCACAAGCAGAAGATGAAACATTAAAACCTATTAGGGACATATTAACACAGAAAAATCAGTATGAAGATTATTTTTTGGATAATGGTGTGATTTACAAGGGTGTAGAAAAAAGATTGGTAGTACCTGAGTTAATGGACTTAGAGATAATTAAGAGAGCACATTCAGTTGGCCATTTTGGCAAGACTAAGATTAAACATTTGATTGAAAAAGACTACTATATAAAGGGACTTGACAGTAAGATAGAAAGAGTTATTCTTAATTGTGTACCATGTATTTTAGCTGGCAGAAAGACAGGCAAAAAAGAAGGATATTTAAATACTATTGATAAGGGGGATCTACCGTTGCAGACCCTTCATTGTGACCATCTAGGACCTTTAGACACAACAAAGAAGATGTACAATTATATCTTAACTATAATAGATGCATATACAAAGTTTGTTTGGATTTATCCTACCAGGTCAACAACTTCTAAAGAAACAGTGGAGAAATTAAAGTTACATCAGAAAGATTTTGGCAATCCGATTAGAATCATAACAGACAAGGGAACAGCTTTTACAGGGAAAGAATTTGAAGAATATTGCGAAAATGAAAGTATAGAACATATTAAAGTTACAACAGGTGTACCTAGGGGCAATGGCCAAGTGGAGAGGATGAATAAAATAATAATAGCAGTGTTAGCTCGGATGTGTATTGAAGAACCTAATGCTTGGTATAAACATGTTAGTAAATTACAGAGGGCTATTAATAGTACATACCAGAGGTCTATAAATACCGCACCTTTTACCCTGTTGACTGGTACAACATTAAGATTGAAAGAAAATTGTAATATCGTAGAATTATTAGAAGAAGAAAATAGAAAACATTTTATTGAAAACAGAGAGGAGTTAAGGAAAGAAGCTAAAGTACAGATCTTTAAGATGCAGGAAGAAAATAGGAAAAACTATAATAAAAGGAGAAAGTCAGGATATTCATATAAGGAGGGTGACTTAGTTGCTATTCAAAGAACCCAGTTTGGTACTAATTTAAAATTAAAATCTAAATTTTTTGGGCCATATAGGATAATTAACAAGTTAGGAAAAGATAGGTATGAAGTTCAAAAGGTAAACAGTGCTTCAGAAGGGCCTAAAAGGACAACTACAGCAGTAGATTTTATGAAACGATGGTCGAATGATTTGACTATGGTCTGATCTTACCTTTATATTTTTTGAGTATAGAGTGTTAAGAAAATAATATTACCAACTTACTGTTGAATGTGACTAAACCTTAAACTTTATTTTGTGTTTCTGTAAAATAATTGATTTAAGAAGTAAGAGGCTACAATAGTTGTTTAGTTATAAAAATAAAACTCATAGGTATTATTTTGGAAAAACTTTATTAGAAATTAACTTTTTGCAGATTTAGAAACATTAACTTAAGACTTATTATTGACTATGAGAAGTTAATTATTAGATGTGTAAATTCATGTAGAACACAATTCACCAATAATTGAATAAATTGTATAAGCAAAGAGTAAATTCAATATCATCCTTTTGTTTTAAGTTAATTAAATACAGCTTAAGTAAAAGACTTAATAATTGCGTACTGTCTGTAATTTAAAGTATTAAATGATGAAAGATGTAACTTTATCTTAAAGATGTTGGTGCTAAGATGTTTGTGTTAAGATGTAAAGGTGTATAGAACTATTGCAAAAATATAAGATGATAATAGTACTTAGAAGAAGTTAACAATTAGTATTGTGTAGTAGTATATTAAAAGTAAAAGTTAATGTTACTGCTTCTATGTTATGATTTATTTCCAGTTCACAATCAAAATATAACTTAAATCAGTATGAGTAAATTTAAAGTAATATTGTGTAATGTAAAGTAGACTTATGTGTAACATAGAAATCCAGTAAATCTCATTGTATTGTATTCTCTTTAAGATGCCAATTATTACTAAAGATATTTCTAAGTGTGATGTAGTTACTTAACATTAACCTTAGTGTGTGAGAGAGTGTGTGAAGTATTAACTAGTACCTAATATAAGTTTTTGATACTGTATAGCATCATGTTAATGTCAGGCTGAGGGCAGCCTGAAAGCAGAATGGCCGAGTTGTAGGATTTTTTTGTAACTAGAATAAGGTGTAATGGAACGTAAGGTGATTGAATGACGATGGAGTGATCGGAGTGACCGGGGATGAATGAACGGTGTATGAAAGGACATAATTAAGATGGCGAGAGTGGTAAGAGGAGGTCAAGGAGAAAAAGGTGTGTGACGAAGGTGTGAAAGTTGTTAAAATTAAGAAGAAAAGTTGTTAAAAGAAATAAAGAAGCATATTAAGAAGATTGCCTATTATTTCGGTCCGCCACACACGAGCCCCCCTCTACATATATATGTGTATAGATGGTTATTGAATTTTGTTTTAGGTCAAGTAATAAAAGTATTTTTTGAAATTGTTTTTCATGAAATATTTTAGTTTTTTAGCCCACATAAAGAGAGAGGTTTTGATTAGGTTGTTAAGGCCTAAAATACTAACCGAGAAACAGCTACTTTTGCAATTATTTACCGTACCGTAGGGATTATTGAATAATTTTGTAGCATTATTTCAATCATAAAACAAACAACAATAAATAAGTCTCTAGATCATGTTATAAAATAAATAAATATAAATATAATAAATAATATATATAAAATTATATTTTTAAGCTAACTTTAACTTTCCCTGCCTTAAACGGGTCATTTCATTACGTCCTGTAGTTTCATAGTTATATACTCCTGTATTACATTATTCTGATATTATAACGCGCTCATCTCTCTCAAATACTCTTTCAACTGACTGAGAACTGAAAAAAGTGAAACAGAAACTCATAATTTCAATGTCTGCTGCGCCGGGAATCGAACCTGGAACCTTCCGTTGGCAGTCCGGCATGGTAGCCATCGCGATACTCGGGTTGTCGAGCATTATCGATATATAGTAGTCGTTAATCCTTGTCGACAAATTCGTATCTTTACCAATCAGTATTTCTTCTCCAATATTCTCCAGTGGCTGCTTACTCTGAGCCTACTCAATTAAGGAATCTGTGCCCAACAGTGGGATGCAGAATTGTTTGCAACCATTTAACCCATACTACTTACAAACAAAACATAAGGTTTGAAAAATATGAAAATGTTTTCAAGTCCATGTTTCGGACTTTAGTATAAAAGAATCCTATAAAAACTACAACATACGACCGCGCTTGTAAAGGAAAATCTTTGCTACTTTAAAATGCAATTTTGTCTTTTAAGACAACATCTTTTTCCTATATTTTAAAACGACTTTCCCGGCTTTTAACGGGCCATTACGTTCTGGTGCCATACTACTTTGTAGCACATTTTATATTGTGATATTATAACGCTCACATCTCTGCGTCCTTCTAAAATACCCTTTTAACGGATGATCCAAATTACAAGCAAAAGTGAAAGATAGCAAATTGGTAAGTATAGTTTCATTTTGGAGTCCACGACCTATTTAAATGTTGTAGAACATTCATCGTTCTAATGTAGGTATTTCGGTTGAAAAGTACGGCTGCCGGCTACACTTACAAAAGGCGATTCTCAGCCTACACAGAGCAAAGTAGTAAAAATTATTATTCAAGCAGCAGCGACGGCTGAGTGGTAAAGACCGCGGTCTTCGACACGGATATATCGAGTTCAAAACCACTGGCGCGCACCTCTGACAAGGAAATTTGTTAAGTGTATATTTATCGCTGCTCCACGGTGAGGGAAAATATTATGTTATTTAATTAACTTCGATGTTTTCTAAAGTATGTTAGGCCAACGAGACGAGATAAAGAATGTAAACAAAGTTTCAGAGGTTCAAAATATTTTTATTTGAATAAATTATATACAAATTTTGGATTCGACATTCTAATTGCTGTCGCCTGTATTTGACAAAGATATCTCGTCAGAAGAGTCTAAATCAGCCGTATTTAAGACAAAACTATCTATTGTATTATTAATCATGTTGTCAATATGTCTATAAAAATTGTCCTCGACTTTTATGATAAATTAAGTTGTTCACAAAATGGCGGATCAAATATTGACAACTGCAGGCTGTACTGGCTGCTTTCCTGTACCACGAAACACGCAACGACAGCTGTCGTCGACTAACTGACGCCATTACTGCATACGGATGATAAGGACAGAGATAATAATCAAAGATAAACCTTTTACGTTACGATTGATGAATTTTATCTGCTACCATTTTACCACTTGAAGGTAGAAATGGGTACCGGGTAAATTTACCAATTTAAAGCGAAAATTAGCGTTATAACTGCACTGTTAACATCGTTAAGAGCACAGAAGCAGTTAATGTATAATAAATTTAATGAAATAAATGTAGCGTCACGTCCACACACAGTGAGAGAGTAGCTGGAATCTTATAAATTCAGAATTCCACTCGTGACCTGACTCTATAACACTTCCTTAGGGTTGTTGACTGGAGCGTATTAATAAAAACTAGAAATAGCATTGTTATTGCAGAAGAGCAGTCATTCGGAGGGTTCTGGGTTCGATTCTCAGCGAGGTAGAAATGTCAAGAATGAGTTTAAATTACCATTCTTAGTCTTAGTGTCTGTATGTCTATAGCATCCATGATAAAGTATAAGTGTGAATTGTTATTTAGTGTGCAGATAGTGTATCATACGATCAGCAGTCGATAATGGGCACACGTGACAGTGCCCATTATCGACATGTAGCCACTGCTATCTCAAATATATTAGTCCTTATTTAAAAGAGTGTTGCTCGGGGTTTTTTTCCGCTGCGTATTTTTTCTCAGCTCAAAACATTTAGGCCAAACGGGTACCTAAAGGCTATGACCGGCAAAAATATCATTCATAAAGTGAATGATATTTAGTATTCCTAATATGATAGAAATATTTTTTTCTTTTCTTTCTTTGTGCCATTTATTTATTTTATTTAATAAAGAAGGCTTTTGTAAAGAAACCTATTTTTTATATTTTGACGAATAGTGTAGAGAAGCAACCCTACGTGGAACCCACAGAGCAGCGTTCTACGCAATATTTAAACTTTTCCCTGACATTATTACTTTTAACCCTCGAAATCTATAAGGGCATTGTTTTCACACAGGGACTTTTTTGGCTTTTGTTCGCCTCAGACCGTAATTTTGGCAGAGTCGCGAGTAGATCCTTCTCCTTTTTTATGTTTCCTGCGCACAAGCCGTTATTAGCGGGCGTATACTAAATAAAATCTCTCTTCCAAACCTAATCTTTACCTATACGTAAAGCGGTTTTCGAGATTTTGTGACGAGTGAGTGAACCGCCATTCGATTTTATATATTGAGAATTGAGATATTCATAGTATTATTAAAATTGCAAGAATAACAATCGATAGCAGGTACAGAGGTGTGCGCGTAATTTAATCTTATAACAAAATGTTTTTAACAAAAATTAGAACATGCTTATTTGGCAAAGGGAGATCTCCCGCCGGGCGAGGTAGTCATGCCCGGGGAGCGGCCGCGCTCCAACTGACTCAATTCGGAGCTTGTATATATGCTCGGATATTCAGAAAACTTCGATAGCGTGATTCAGGAATACCCGTGGCATCATCTCTTGATGAGTAGCGGAAGGTCGCTACATCACCCCCTGCTCAGACCGGAGGTCGAAGACTTCAGTGATCCAAGTGTAATCTTCGCTTGCAAGCACCTTGAATGCCCTCTATCTGCGGTGAGTCGAGATGTGAGGGTGCAGACCTTGTGTTGCCCTCCGTCCTCGGTGAGTCGGGATGTAAGGGGGAAACGTAGAGTGGAGATGCCCTCTATCCTTGGTGAGTCGGGATGTGAGGATAGGATGTGGAGGCGAGTAATGGCTACTCAAGCCGTCCATGAAGTCCTTGGTGACAGCTGTGTCAGGAACAGGAAGCGTGTATATGGTGCGTTGCGATGAACCTGACGAGCTGGTGAAGTGATGCTGCAGTCCATCCAGGGAGTGAAGGTGCGACTGATGAAGGTCAGAAGGGACGTATTCTTGTCCGGGGTCACCAGTTTGGCAAAGGGAGATCTCCCGCCGGGCGAGGTGGTCATGCCCGGGGAGCGGCCGCACTCCAACTGACTCAATTCGGAGCTTGTATATATGCTCGGATATTCAGAAAACTTCGATAGCGTGATTCAGGAATACCCGTGGCACCATCTCTTGATGGGTAGCGGAAGGTCGCTACACTTATTATTGTTCTTAATTAAAGATACTTTTTATCTTCATAGAAAGAGTGTAAAATCAACCCTGTTTACTTTTTTACTGTCGCAGAAAGAGTGCAACCCTACGCGCAACTCGCACAGCAGCATTCGGAGCAATACTTTTCCCTGACGTTATTACTTTTAACTCTCGACTTGAATGAGGGTTACGCGTTAGTTGGCTCGATATGTGGCATCTTTTTTTTGTGTGGCAGCTTTAGACCGCAACTTCTGCAGAGTTACCAGTAGATCCTTCTTATTATTTGCTTGCAAACTCCGTTCTTTACGGACGTATACTAACTGAAACCGCTCTGCCACATTTAATCTTTATACATCATGTGGTTTTTCGAGATTTTGTGATGAGTGAGTGAGTTTTTCACTTTTATAAATTAAGATGTTCTTAGAGTTAATTTAAAGTAGCAAGAAAAACGATAACAGGTATATAAAACAGGTAGCCGTGCGCGTTATTTATTTTAAAACAACATGTAATCAACAAAATTTGGAAAATGCTTATGAAATGATGAATTATCTAAAAAAGACAAATGTATCTTACTAGAAAGACTGTAGGAGCAACCCTACGTGCAAACCGCACAGCAGCGTTCAGAGCAATATTTAAACTTTTCCCTGACATTATTACTTTTAACCCTCAACTCGAATGAGGGTCACGCGTTAGTTGGTCCGGGTGTTACTTTTTTGGCTTTTGTTCGCTTCAGACCGTAATTTCAGAAGAGTCAGTAGTAGATATCCTTTTTTTATATATTTTGCGATGTATATTTTTTAAGTACATACTATTTGTGAATAAAATTATTTTTATCGACTTAGTATCAGATCTAAAACTTATCTCGATTACTTTGCTGAGTATTCTTGAATATTAGCACTGCTGAAAGCAAGACTGAGGTAAGATAGTACTGTTTCTGTAGTCCGAGAGGGAATATATTGGACGCCTAAAGCCTTATACCTAATACGCACTTTGAGGTCTTGGGATATAATTTATTATGAATTTATTATACGGTTATCACAGCCATTGCCGATTGTGAGTTTTAAAGCAAATTAGCAGTGGGTGAAACTAAAATTAAAATATTTTTAGATGGCCTTTTTAATACGAGTAGATACTCACATCAAACCGAAATGCGAAAATGGGCATGATGACAGATTTTTAAGTAACTTTCCTTATTGTAAGTACACGTCTCCTAGTTTCGATAAAAAGTTTATTTCAGCAATAAACTTAAGTTTTAACGTAAATTTATGTATTTTCTGCTATGTAATTTAAATTAAGCGCGAAAACGCTCGTAGGTGTCATGGCGTCGGCTTGCTCGTCAAACTTCAAGCAACACGATGACATTTACTGAGACGTGACGTCATTCCTTTTGATTGGTGTTTCAGATAACATGGCCGATTGCTGTATTTAATACTTTTATTTTAATGAAAATCTTATGAATCTTAATGTTTATATTAAAACGGGATCATATTTAAAAAAAAAATTTTGCATATATTTTTCTGTAAAACCATTTATTCTCTGATTCTTTAATAGTGTCATCATGCCCATTATGACAATATGGCCCGTTTATACAGACGTAATGACCCGTTAACTGTAAGGACAGAATAACATATTATATGAGACTAGACAAAATATGCAGGATTTTAAAAAATAACTTCAAAGTTTGCTTTGTAATGTAGCCACGTATGCTTCTAGGAATTTCATATGCCTAATATGCTTCTAACAGCATATTAAAAGAGGTATTTGGTAAGTTAAAAGCATTTTAATGTTACAGTATAAAATGTACAGCAAAATTGTACGACACTGGGACGTAATAGTCCGTTAAACGACCAGAAAGTAATTTTAAAAAATGGACAAAAGAGTTTATCCAACAAGAGAAAATTGTCTAACAGCGCTCGTGTGTTGCATATAAGCTTATAACGTAAAACACCTACACAAGGTAAAAAAATATATGTTGACTAAAACGACACTTTTATTATGGTTCTCTTCTTCTTCTTTTCAGCCTTTCGCAGTCCACTGCTGGACGTAGGCCTCCCCTAACGTTCGCCACTCCTCCCGGTCCTGCGCCTTCAGAATTCAGCGGCTTCCCGCTATCTTCTTTACGTCATCATTCCACCTGTTTGGAGGGCGGTCTGTACTTCTTTTGCCTTTTAGTTCCGGAAGTGAAACCGAAGCGATCTCTACCAAGGGACACGGAAGAATTATTTCGACGACTACAGCGAAGATATTGGACTATAGTGATTGTGCTTAGTGATTGGGACTCTGTTGAGTGGAGTTTTGTGGAAGCTGACAATAAACGTCTTCTACGTTACAAACTGCATTTCATTACCCATAGCGCGTAGCAATATCTTTTTCAATCTAAAATTGAATTTTTATTTTAGTTTAACAATTAATAATATTACATTACTTTGATTCCTTAGACAGCAGACAACTTCCCTTCTTCCGTTTTGTACAACAATAAAAGCATGCTGAGGTACAGAGTTTATGGGCTAATGAATTTATTGGTCTTTATGGCCCAAAGCTATAAGAATAACAACTTTGTCCACTTAAGCGAAATGGGGAGGATCGTAAAATCTTTTATCGTTTTCAGTAATTTTTGGAGAGCGTTATAAGTAACTTGTTCGCAATGCTTGTTGGTAATTATTCTTTAGTGTTTTTAAAATGAGCCTTCATAACTATTTTTAATCGACCAGTCTACGATATGATATGGTGATCCCCGGTTCAAAGCCTGGTTCAGAACTGATTGGCTGCAACCCTTTTTGCGTCCCACTGCTAGACACGGGTCTCTTCCAATTATTGGGGAGGTCTGGAGCTCACTCCACCACGGTGCTCCAATGCGGGTTGGTGGAGATGCGAGTTAGTGGCCAACACGCTGTCAGATGTTTTCTAACTGCCCATAAGGCTTCTGACAAGGTTTAACGACTGATATCTATTGACAAAAAACGGGACCAACGGCTTAACGTGCTCTCCGAAGCACGGAAACGCGCGTGAATTTTTTTGCCACTAGCGGTAACCCCTCTCTCACCCGACCGCGCCCATTAGGCTACGCTAATCGCAGGGCCATGCGCACTTCGGTCCAGAACTGATTAAGAAACTTTAAGGAAAAAACTTTGTACTATGTACATCAACGTGAAGAGAGAAAGAGAGAGAGATACAAAAAGTTCTCACAGGCATGAAACCTCCTCCAAGCCGCATTTGGCCAGCATGGGGGACAATGACCTAAAATCTATTCTAAGTATAAGCTAAATTATTAAAATTCAACAAGAAACTTTTACTTTTCAGAACTTGCATTAAATATTATCTAACTTTGGTCCGGGAAATTCATGAAGAAATACTTGTATAAAACATCATGTTTATTTATATATTTCATAAAATTATCGCTAACATTACAGTATAACACTAATGCGTTAGCGTAGTCATAATATTAAAAAAAATTGTACCTGTAATTCACTAATACTAACAAAGCACACATACGAAATTAAAATAAAAAAACGGCAAATTGTTTGTAAAGTAGGTTTACGATCGAGATGTTTACGTGATAACGTCCGCACGAGAAAATCTCCATTCGTTTGTATGCCGCTAGAGTGAGAGAGACGGAAGATCGGTCCACTCACTCGAACGCTATGCCAGCCTCCGCTCGTGAGGATTCCGCGTGACAAGTTTCACGGAATGACTGGCAGCGCTCGAGATGAGACGGGAGATCGGTCCGTCTCTCTCTCGTTATACCTGCGATCGCGCTCGTGAGGTTTTGGTGTGACACAAGTTTCTGAACATGTCACCCGACTAAAACGATTTTAAAGACGTTATCACGTCAAAAGATGATCTATATATTATTATTAGGAATTCACATACTAATATTCATAACTTATAACTTAAGTAACTTAATTAACTGAATTCAAAAACAGATTCATGTCAAATTTTATTTATGTCTAAAGTAGAATAAAATATATATGTACAGCTACTACGGCTATAATATTTAAGGGTAATTTACAGATATTTTAACTGTATTTTAAAACACAATTTAAAACAGATAAGAATTTGCATACTTCTGTTGTATTTTTTTTATTTGAATGGAGTAGCAGACGAACATGCAGGCCACGTGGTGTTAAGTGGTCGCTGCAGCCCATGGACATCT
The DNA here is from genome assembly GCA_911387765.1 of Pyrgus malvae. Taxonomy (NCBI): domain Eukaryota; kingdom Metazoa; phylum Arthropoda; class Insecta; order Lepidoptera; family Hesperiidae; genus Pyrgus; species Pyrgus malvae. Next base: position 7,247,610 of record OU426951.1, read on the forward strand.
ACATACAACCTCAAGCAAGCATAGGTAAGTCTTGTCTGAGGTCGTACGCAGTTGCGCTGCTACTCCGGAGGCTGGTAGTCGCCTCATGTAAGCGAGGCCGGCAACTGCACCTTTCCACCGAAACACAATAGAATTGGTTTACGGCAGAAGTGGGTGCAGCGGTGGTACTTCCCCGGGCGAACGATAGTAGTTCTACCACCTACAGCTGTATTATCTGTTGAGTAAACTCTATGTTTGTATGGCTGCAACCCTTTTTACGTCCTACTGCTGGCCACGGGTCTCTCCTCATTATTTGGGAGGCCTGGAGTTTACTCCACCACTTGGAGCTTGCTACAATGCGGGTTGGTGGAGATGCGGGTTAGTGGCCAACCCGCTGTCGGATGTTTTCAAACCGCCCATAAGGCCTCCGACAAGGTTTAACGACTGTTATCTATCGACAACAACCGGGACCGACGGCTTAACGTGCCCTCCGAAGCACGGAAACGTGCATGAATTTTTTTGCCACTAGCGGTCACCCATCTCACACCCGACCGCGCCCGTTTGGCTTAGCTGCATATTGCTTTATAGTTAGCTTTAAAGGCGATGTGCAATAGAATACTCATCCACTTAAACTCCAAGAATAGAATTGGTTGTATATTTTAATCCAGTGATAAACTTAGTACAATCAGGTCAAACTCATCACTCAGTACAAACGTATTATACCAGATCTGTACATTATATTGAATTTACAGATGGCCAGACGTAAATCAATAATAACATTCGCACGACTACGCTCAATCTTGTTATATGCGATGTATGCAAATTACTGAATTGAACAGATATGATCTGGCGATTTCGCGATTGGCTGCAACCCTTTTTGCGTCCAACTGCTGGGAATGGGTCTCTCCCCATTGTTGGGGAGGGAGCTTACTCCACCACGCTACTCCAATACTCCAATGCGGGTTGGTGGAGATGGGAGTTAGTGGCCAACCCGCTGTCGGATGTTTTTAAACCGCCCATAAGGCCTCCGACAAGGTTTAACGACTGTTATCTATCGACAGCAACCGGGACCGACGGCCTAACGTGACCTCCAAAGCACGAAAATTTTTGCCACTAGCGGTCACCCATCTCACACCCGACCGCGCCCGTTAGGCTTAGTTGCATAGATCGCTTGCGTTCTACGCTAACCGCCCCGCCATGCGCGCTTTAGCGATAATTTTTGTTTAATTAAAGATTTCTGCATTGCAAGTTGATTGTTGACGAAATTTTTAATTTTCGAGATCGTTATTGTCACATAAATGTTTTAAAGTTTGTATTAAAATTACAAAAGTTGTGACTGTTTTCGAATATGGCTAAGTTGACGATTAAAACATATTTAGTGAAACTTTGCTGACGTACAAATGTTTAAGGTTCTGAGGATGGTAGAACTATAATGGTTCCCCCGGGGTGTATTGTGTTTCGGTGGAAAGGTGCCGTTGCCGGCCACACTTACATGAGGCGACCACCAGCCTCCGGAGTAGCAGTGCAACTGCATACGACCTCAGACAAGACTTACCTATGCTTGCTTGAGGTTGTATGTAGATGTCCATGGGCTGCAGCGACCACTTAACACCACGTGGCCTGCATACTCGTCTGCTACTCTATTCAAATAAAAAATAAAAAATACGATTTTGGGGGTTTCGTAACTACAGAACCAATGCTTTTCTATAATCCTTATACAAAGATATTGATCTTAGCGAAAATATGGAAACTTTTACACGGGACTTTAACTCACACTCATTCGGCTTTATATAGTATATTTCTTTATCTATCTTTTTCACTTCAATTCACATAACTCTGCATTAGGTATATGCATTTATTTATTACTAGCTGACCCCGCGAACTTCGTATCGCGTTTAAAAATTAAATAATAATAATAATAATGGATAGCATATAAACCTTCTCCGTGAAAAAATACATATACATACCAATTTTCATAATAATCGGTAGAATAGTTTCTGAGTTTTGCGATGTCATATATACAAACATCCTCTTTTATTTATTTACTAGCCTTCCGCCAGCGGCTTCGCCCGCGTGGACCCGTTTAATAGGTTCCCGTAGGATAAAAACCATCCTATGTCCTTTCCCAAGGTCCACTCTATCTGTGTTCCAAATTTCATTAAAATTGGTTCATTAGTTTAAGCGAGAAAGCGTAACAGACAGACAGACAGACAGAGTTACTTTCGAATTTATAATATTAGTAGGGATAGCGGCCGCCCACGACTTCGTCCGCGTGGATGTTTGATTGTTTGAACACGCTTATCTCAGGAACTACTGGTTCGAATTGAAAAATTATTTTTGTGTTGAATAGTCCAGTTATTAGGGAAGGCTATAATATAAGCTATATAACATCATGCTATGCGACATTAAACTCCTCCAACGATGTATTCTGTGCTCCAACGCACACACGCACACTGTTTTGATTTGATTTAGATATGATCTTTGACGTTAGGAACACACCTACATTGCTTAGACAACAGTGAGTGCTTGTAATTTAATATGAACTTTATACAATAGCAATAAAGCTCAAATTGACTACGTTTTAGTTAGAAAACATTTGTATGGGAAAAAGAAAAGGGCTGTTTTTATGGTTTTTCCGGCAATTATTCGAATTTTTCTCGCCGTAAAAAACATCCTTGAACTTCAACGAACATTTAAAAAAAAACAATTGGCCAAATTGGTCTAGGCGTTGTTGAGTTATGCGCTTACCAACACATTTTGCGATTCATTTTTATATTATAGATTATAAAAAAATTACAAAATAATTTTAAACGTAGCTTTAACGTATATTGTTTACGTTGTTATTGTACACAGTCCCTGTAGCTTCGGGATTAAGAATAGAGCTACGGTATCCCTTGCCTGATCGTAAGAGGCGACTAAAAGGGGGCTTCCGGGGTTGTGGACGGTGTGAGTGGGAGCTCGATCCGTCCAACCAGCAGCCCCGGGAAGTTCGGCGGTGTGTGCGTGGCCGCATGCCGCCGTGAGCATCGGAAGGTGCAGGAGAGCACATATGCTCTCCCGAAGATGGACCCGTTCTGGGGCGTCGCGCGTGGAGGACACCGGTGCGTTCCGCCGGAGATCCCGGAGTCCTCCCCAAGCGCAGTGGCAGCCACCGAGGGGGTTTTAGTACGGTCAAATCCCACATAACCCGGTACCCTCTCCCAAAGTGCCGGGTACCTTTTGAAGGTTTCCCCCTCGAAAACAAAAAAAAGTGTACATAGTTGTCTATAAATTGCAGCGGTCTGTCTGATAAAATTATATTTAGGTCGTTAATACCAAGCAAAAGCAATTAATTTGTCAAGGCTCGTTATAAGGTTTGTTTTAAATTATATAAAATCTCAGCAATAATGGGTTGTCAGCCCAAAAACGAAAACTTAACATTGTTTCCTTTTTGGGGTCAAAAATACACATCGTCTTAAAAACAAACTTATGAGGCTTATGCATTGATCTGCCTTATATGTATGTATTTTTAGGGAAACGTGAAAGTTAGAAAAACTAGTTTTAGTAGTAGATTTGTATTTATAAATGTAATAGTTACCACATACTTAGTATCAGTCAACTACTCAATTGGCTACTGTGGAGGACTAAGCCTAAGGCCTTTTCAAATCTGAGGATCCGTGCCAACTTCATATCACCAGCAATTTAATAAAAAGTGTGTGAAGAAATATTTTTATACAATAGTATACTTATCAATCTATAAACAGAGTTCGTTACCTGCTTTTATCTACTTTTTAAGCAGTACTTACCGCAATTCATCATTTATCTTAATATACAGGGTGGTCCAAACAGTGACGTTCAAAGAAAAAAATTTGATTCCTTGCCTCTTGGGGTATCCAAATATACCCCATGTATGTTCGCCGATATTTTGTTGTTTTCGAGTTATTTTTTTTTTAATTTTATCGGATGTTTTCTATCGGTTATTTTTTGTATTTTTAATTTAAGATTTATTAAATTTGTATGTCTCGTAAAAACGTAAAATTTTGAAAACTGTTTAAAATTTTTGTTAGTTCCACTGATATTAAGCAACTGATTACTTTATGCATTAAAGAACAACTCATAAGGATTACTATAAAGTTAATTTTTTTTTGAAAAAGCCTTGTTTTATTTTTTATTTAATTTTTTTTAGTCATAAGGGTAGAAAACATACGAAAAATTAAAAAAAAAAAATAATTCGAAAACAACAAAATATCGGCGAACATACATTTGGATTCCCCAAGAGGCGAGGAATCAAAATTTTTTCTTTGGACGTCACAGTTTGGACCACCCTATATATAAATTATGTGTCACGTTGTTTGTCCGCGATGGACTTCTAAACTATAAGTAGTTAATCGGTTAAGACCGATTTTAGTAAAATTCGTACACCGTGTGCTGTTTGATCCAACTTGAAAGATAGGATAGCTTACATCTCAATAATCTTCAACATCAGGACAACGTCTGCCGGCCAATTTATATATTCATAGAACTTTTGCATTTTATGTGTTGACTTTCCTTAGTTCCAAACAGTTTTGTCTGTTGTCAATTGGTATAAAGTGGGATTTTATGGCCTTCAGAGACGAAGAATCGTGGGTTTGCGACAAAAATATCTTTATAGCCTTAATGAAAAAACAAACTCACGCAAATATGTTTTTGTGTTTCCATAGTTATAATCCTTATGAACCCGCATTAGAGCAGCGTGGTGAAGTAAGCTCCAGGCCTCCCCAATAGGAGGGAGAGACCCGTGCCCAGCAGTGGGACGCAAAAAGGGTTGAAGCCGATGTAATGAAAAATAGTTTTCTTATGGTCCCATAGTTGTAATGTAGTCATTAGTAAGAGCTATTCTTTTACTTGGCATTGGATTGGTGGTACTGTTACATTATTTTCATAGTTTTATATTCCACTAGCGGTCGCCCGTGACTCGTCCACAAAGCGTGATGTTATATAGCATATAGCCTTCCTCAATAAATGGACTATTCAACTCAATTTTTTTTCAATTCGAACCAGTATTTCCTGAAATTAGCGCGTTCAAACAAACAAACAAACTCTTCAGCTTTATATAATTAGTATAGATTTTACACGGGTTGTTCTGAAATGTGAATTGGGATAGCTCCATCCCATTCCCCACTCTCTTACAGCTGAGACTCCTTCACTTCTCTTGCTACAGCTGAGGCGACTAGGGTCATCAACAAACATCCATTAGAAAAAAATGTATTTGTGTTAGTTCTCTTGTGGTAAACAGGTATTTTGACCATTGAAGGTAACAGACCTGTAGTGTATACGGTTCTTTATACCACTAGTACTCTGTAAACAAAGATTCTGACAGTTTTACGACGGAAGATAATCTTTCTGTTTAAAACTGCAGCTTCATGTAATTTACGTCAATTGATGGTTTATCCTATAAATTTATGTTTTTTAAAGACTGGTTGAAATCCGTTAGCTTTAAGCGGCAGAAACTTCCAGCATTTTACATTAACCAGATGTCTAAAATCTAGTGTCTATTAAAAAAGTAGGATAATATGTAGTTAGGTACTTGATATATTTTCTATTTTCCTTGGCTGGCCATTTCAACAAATTCATAGTACCTACAATCTTAGTGTCTGTTATTGTGAGTGTGAAGCGAATTTTTTTATGTCATTCGGTTACTCACCAAAAACGATGACGAAGGTCATTTTGACAGTTTTAATTTTCGCTTTCGGGATGATTCCTCGGCTGCTCGCTCGCCTGTCCATGTCGTCACTATCTGTAATAAAAGTATTTATATACTTAAATATATTTATTTAACCCTAGAGTACTAACCTTTTTTTCACACCGCATTATACTAACCATCGCCTGGGAGGCTACTTTTTAGAAAAATATTTTTTTTCTTCAATATTTTTAATTTCAAAGAAACAAATTTGTTATAACATAAATGATCATCTTCTGTACTTTTTAAATCAATAACAAAAATATGTAAAATTTAATAGATAGATTATCAAATTTAGCCTCAAACTTAACGCTAGTCACAAGCATTTTGACGCAATCGTCTTTTGGTATTAATATGAAAAAAAAAAAATTAAGACAATTGGTAAAAAAATATAACAAATTATAAGAATAATGAGTAAGTATTTAAATTAAAAAGTTAAACTAACTTTATCATTAATAGTTTTTAAGGCACATGAGATCAAAATCAGTCTTCTTATTTTCTATCACAAGAGGAGTAGTTAGGACATCTTTGTTCCAGACATTAAGTTTTATTACACATTGCGCAGTAATAAATGCTCATTCTCCTTTTCTTCGGTAATCAAGAGTTACACATACTTTTTTCCCCCTTTTTATAATATAAATAGATAGTAAAAGTATCTCATCTAACATGGTTGGTGTAAAGAACTTTTGAAAGCATTTCAAAGGTTTTATTGCCTCTTTTCCATCTTCCTTTGGCCCGGGAATAACGTGGACTATGTGTCTTGATTGAGGTTCTCTTTGATCTTCATCTGCTAGAATACTGGGTTGACCATACGTAGTTGTTCTTACCTCTGAATGAAGGTGTGGGTGGTGAAACAAAAAGAGATCTAGTTGTTGTTTCTGGTGATGATATGGATCAAGTTGACATGCTGGCTCCACTGCTGGTAGATGAGCTATCATTCCAGAGAGACGGATATGTAATTATGTGTCATGATTCGTCTTCATCTAGGCTTGAGGGTAAAAACGTTCGGTCAACAACACTGCCATCTGAATCGTAATCTTCAGTTTCTATATGATCGTCTATATCACTTCCTGAGTCGCATTCTAATAAAAGCCTCTCTATTTCTCTATCTTCTAGGTTGATTTATAAACAAAACATTGATATATTGTTTAAAATATACAATAATAAAAAATAATTAGTAAATTTTATTTTTACCTTTAATACTAACGATCGCCTCCCAGGCGATCGGTATATCAATATCTTCGCTGTGGTAAGAGCCCGCGGGACGCAAGTCTGCTATTCTTCGCGTCGCGGGGGAAACCGAATTGGCTCGGGCGCACGAGTTTTTACGGCCGCGCATATTTCAGAAAAAACCAAAAAATGGTCCGCATGCGGCCTCCCAGGCGATGGTTAGTACTCTAGGGTTAATAATGAATTATAATTTAGTTTAGTAAATGACTGAATGACGACCTAAAACTTTTGTTTTTTTTGGGAGTGGCTAACTAGCTTTTTTTAAAAGAGTGCTGCTGGGATTTTTTCTGTCGCTTTTTTTCTCTCAGCTCAACATCTAGCCCAAACGGGCACCAAAAGGCGATGACCGGGAAAAAATGAAATTCATTAATCATTTATTATTTTGTATTCCTAATATGAAATTTAAAAAAAAACTTTTCTTTTCTTTTCAACCAGGCCACGCGATGTTACGTTGTCTCTGTCGTGCGAAATGCATAACTTCGATTGTGTCGGTGTAGGAAAGAGATGAATATAACGCATGTATATCTATATGTGATTTTATTAGAATCCAGTAGCTTCAATCGCCAATATACGCAAATATCGCCACAATGGTAGTTTTAGGACTAGGTTGTAAGCGCCCTGTAATGCAAGAATTGAAAAGACAGAGAAGTCGGTGCCGCTTCGAACATGTGAAGTACTTATGCAGAATAAAAATTAAAGAAGCTCACGTATAGACTTCGTTTCTCGGCATTAAGAGAAATACATTGTTGTTCCAATAGTAGTAAATTGAGAAATATATACTGTTTTACAGAATTTATAGAACGTAAGCCACATTCATCAAAACAGATTGTTTACCGCTTTTTTTTGGTATCGGGAGGGGGGGGGGAAACCTTGGGAGAGGACACCGGGTTATGTGGGATTTGGACCTCACTAAAACCCCCTCGGTGGCCTGCCTCTGCGGTTGGGAAGGACTCCGGGATCTCCAATGGAACGCACCGGTGTCCTCCACGCGCGACGCCTAGAATGGGCCCATCTTCTGGAGAGCGGATTTGCTGTCCTGCACCTTCAAATGCTTACGGCGGCATGCGGCCACGCACACAGCGCCGTCCTTCGCGGGGCTGCTAGCTGGACGGATCGAGCTCACACTCTCACCGCCCAAAACCCCGGAAGCCCCCTTTTAGTTGCCTCTTACGATCAGGCAGGGGATACCGTAGCTATTCTTAGTCCCGAAGCTACAGGGAGTAGATTGTTTACCCTAACCCTCTTTCAAGCGTTTACAGTGTTTGTTTTTGCTTATCTTATTTTTAGTACATTGCATGACAGATAAAAGGCCTTACAAGATTCTAAATATTTGTCTTATTCTAATAAAGGATGCCTTTGTTGAGGTTTCACCAAGAGCAAACGTAACTATTCGTTAATGAAAATAACTAAAGCACCAAAATAATAGTACTAACAAATATCGACGTAACAAATAAACATACTAATGATACCTTACTATAGATCAATTACGATTACGAAAACATAGTAATTAAATGTCACAATGCTTTCTCTCACCGTGGGGCAGTGATAAAGGTAATTTATACGTACATAATAAACTAATGGTTGGTCGCGCTTTGACGCAAAGAGGTGCGCGCCTGGTGTTAAACTCGCTATGTAGATAGCGATCTATGGCGGTCTCCGACATCTACATGTCAGAGACCGCCATAGATTTATTATGACTTTGACTTACGTAGTACATATATACGAGTACATAGAAAAAATCTATGGAGACCGCCGTCTTTACTGTTCTGCCATCACTGCTCATTATCATTTTATATGAAGTACTTTCAAAATATTGCTATCACTATTGAAAATATTAAAAGTATTTTGAATGTGATGAAGTATTTTCTTTTATCACATAGCGTAACTCAATCCGGTCACGATGCCTTTAATTTGTTAGGATATTTTTTGTTAAACTTTTTCCGCTCATCAATTTGCCGTCCAACCTCGGCGAAGATAGTGGACCTTGAAAAACTCTTAATCCTCCAGAGGAAAATCAAACCTATGCCTTCAAATATTAGGTTGATTTTACAGCACGTTTATCGGGGACCTCGTTGATTCTTTTAATGTATCAATGGATTAAGTGAATTCATTCGTAAACAATACCGAATGAGATTGGTTGAATGAATTTATTGCGTAATTTGCTTGAAAAAAAATACCTTATAAATTTTTAATATTGTGAATTTTTATTATAATGAAAACTTAAGTTTAAGATTCTTACTGACACTATTATAGTGCAAATAAATTTTGTCCTTTAAAATGGGAAAGTGCTGTTAAGTATGTATATAATATATTGAAATTTATTACTTACGTTTTAATACAACTAAAATTTATAGAATAACTTATTTTAAAAAACGTTTTCGATGTCTCCTATAGTGCAGTGGCTACTAGTGGCTACCACGACGGTGTGCCGTGCGAGAGACCGAGAGTGTAAATGATGAATTTTAGGGTCATTTCCCGAGTGTTTGGGTTATATATCTTTATATGCGCCCATGGCACCTATGACACAAGTTGTCCTGTGAGGTTGATGAGTGTCAAACGTATTTTTTGCTTACATTGCCTCGTCGCGGCAGCCCGTTTGCCGAGCACGCGCCTGCTCTTCTGGCGGATCGTGATCACAATCACGCCGTAGCACGCGGATATCGTGAGCGCTGGCGCCACGAATAGCGACACGAACACGCTCGTCATCCATATCCGCCATTGCGTCTCGTTGATACTTGACCAGCACTGAAGGGTTCCTGGATACAAGAGGCACAAAAGATAGGAATTAACAGTTTGAGAATATTTTTTTTCATGATAGAGTAGAAAAGTTGACAGTAAATTGTTCGGGAATATATTTTTATTTTAATTTTACTTGGAGTATCAAACGAGCGTGCAGGCCACGTTGTTTGAAGGGGTTGTTACAGCCCATGTACATCTACACATAACTTTAAGCAAATCTGAGCCGCCTGTGTCTTGCCAGAGCATCAACAGCTCTCAGCCACAACAGTCAATTGTGGGTTTAAGGATAGCAATCTTCAAACTTGCGATCGACGTACACGGAAGCGTAGTGAAAATCATTCTCAATTCGGAAAGTATGCCTACCAGTGGCAAATTAAAAGTATATTATTTACAATTACTGTGCCCATTATGATTCATTAACAGTAGTAGAAAAGTACACAAAATGATTTTTTGCAGAAATAAAATTCTTTCTGATCCTAGTGAGTTTCTTACACTATGAAGGTTTCAACCAGTCTTAATAAACACAGAAAAAAGCCTCTAACAAACGAATAAAATTTTACAGACGCTCTGAAATCAGCGCTAAGACCAAATTAATTTACCCATTTCTCCCGACTAAAAGAGGCAAATTAACAAAATTGTAACCATGGCCAATTTACCAACTGTGCTACGGTTTCTACATAAATGAGAATAAATTGACGAAAATATAACTTTGTTTTTCTACTACAAATAGAACGCATGAGTCGATATGAGCAAATATTCCTTCGTATTCATGTAAATAGAGTTTTAATATCTTACTTATTGCTTGACATTGCCGTGAAAGGAATTGGTATTTGAATTTTATGCTGTGGACTAGCAGCTGGTGCTACTTTGAATAAGAAAATTATTTTTTAATTCAGATGAAAAGCAGAATATTTTATTATTTCTGACACTCAAATTAGTACGTTTTTTTTTTGTCTTTGGCTCTTGGTACTTGCTCGGATTTGAATACATCTTCCGATTCGGAAGACGTGGAGGTTCGATTTTAAGAAGTTTAAATTATTATTTTTTATTTCAAGACATTTATTTAGAGATTTAGAGACATTCAGTGTCAGAAAAAGTACTTCTAATTTCTAATAAACGTTCGTTCTAGCAGTGAACTTTTCAGAGCTATGTATGTATTAACCCATAATCAATAATAATATGATTGTAAACTTTATGTACATTTTGTAATGTTGACTTAGGTACAGAGCTTGTAGCGGGGAGCTTGTTAAGTAGAGTTAGGGCGTGTAGAGTTAAAAGTTCGACTCTACATAAGATCTTATGTTACACTTGTCTCAAATTACGCGGTGGCTTTGCCTATCTGTGGATGAATTGAATTTTTGACAGTATGAGCCATATAGCCTCAACTTGACAACATTATATTGAATTGAAGCTAAGAATAACATATGTATAATTATTATGTAAAGTTAAATCTTTTACCCACCTTCAATGTCGGCTTCATCGAAGAGGAACAACATCGGTAAACAAAACATGAAGCTGACCAACCACGCACCCAAGATGAGAGCTCTGGCGCGGCGCCCTGTTGAAGATAGATAAAATATAATTTTATTATTATAAATAGAGGCCGCCCGCGTGGATTTTAGTCTTAGAATTTTTCTAAAATTAAATTAGCCTGAGTTACTCTTTATTACATCAGCTACCTGCCAGTGAAAGTTTCGTCAAAATCGGTCCAGTCCTTTCAGAGATTAGCCAGAACAAACAGACAGAAACATAGACAAAATTGTAAACAATGTTATTTTGGTATGTGTACCGTATATTCATTCATATGCATGTAGTAAAAAGAGGTTATTTTAATATCACAAACAGACACTCCAATTTTATTTATTTGTATAGATGTATAGATATTATTTTAAACCTTTTTGTATTTCGGGAACAGGTCTTCTCGTAGAACTGAGAAGGATTTAAACCAGAGTCCATCACGCTGGTCAAGTGCAGATCGGCGGAGATCATGTCTTTGAGATGCTACTCTCTTTTTTATTTTATTTTTCAATGATAATTTTTTTTTTAATTAAAAAAATCTCTCTTTCTCTCAGGAATGTAAAAAAAATTCATAGCACGGTGAATTTATAAATAATCACAATATTTTCCCTCTGTGTGAAGCACCTCTTACGAAGAAGTTTGTTATGTGCGTATATCTACGTATATTGATGCTCCACAGTAAGTACAAAATTTTCCATTATCTTGCATAGCTAAGAGTTACACAAAATTTAGTGTTTAACAATATTCGCTTGGTCAACAAGGTGGATGATGATCCAAATTCTTATAAATTCTAAGAAGACGTGTGCCAAGCAGTAGGTAGGACTTTAAAACACTATGTGTTGAAATATGCCTTGATGACATTCAACAGAATTCTTCATTTCATTCTAGTTCGTCAAAAATTCTCTGCTACGAGAAGAGCACAAAATTTTAAGAAAATTCTATAAGACTAATTTCTTTATTGAGTAGAAAAAAGTGCGATAAGATAAAAATGTATTTGCTTTATGTAAAGGTTTTTGGTTTATGCGTTTTCATGATAGTACTTATAAGGTGCACATTCTGCAAAATCCGATACGTTTGCCGTTTTAAATTTATTCAACGATCAAACCCATAAATAATCTCCCCGACCTGACATCAATAAAACATGTGATTTACTGCAGATAATTTCAATAATAAAATTGAATAGTTGCACAAAGTTGAGATTCTCTTGGGCCACCATAAGGGAACTAGACAGTTACCTAAAAGGTACTCTTAAAATTTAATACCACAATGATTTATGTGACATCAAACATGACAAAAATTTTGGCTTTCATACTTCTTTTGCAACGTTTTCAATGAATACTAAATAAATTAATTCAGCTTGAAATTTGTCTGGAACTACTTAATTATTTAAGGAATTTAGATGTAACCTTATTATGTTTAGTGAAATGAAATGAAATGAAATATTCTTTAATCACTGTACGGTTCATTTACAAACTCTTAGGTTATTTTTTATTGTTTTGTCTGCTCTGGGTGCGCTTAGGCAATGCTGAGCTGAAAAAAAGAGCAGACGGAGAAAAACTTCAGCCCTGTTTTAAAATATGAGGTATACAATAATTAGCTTTCTTACAGAGTAGCTATGGGCAGATAAGGAACATACGTGACAGCTACAGTCGCATCCAGAATTGCACGCAATGCAAAGTGCAAAAATATGCTATATAAATAATGTGTAGTTAAATAAATTGAGGTTTTATTTGTACACTGATAAAAATAAGTTCAACAGTAAGGGCGGTTTCAGACAAGCGCATTATACGCGCGTTCTATCTTCTTTACGAGCGCGTGTAAGAGAGCCATTGTTTCAGCGTTAACATGCTTGTAAGCTTGTATAAGTGAGCTACGAGAGGGAAATGCCGAAAAATGCACGTGCAGGCGCGTGTGGGTTTTTGAATTGTAAAAAGTAGCTTACGTATGGAACAACGAACGAAACTACTTACAGCTTCCTGTAAAGTTCATGGGATGCGTGATAGCGTCGCACCGGTCCACGCTTAGCGCCACCAGCACGTATGTCGAAGAATATGTTACTACACCCTGTACAGAAAACACATTACAATATTAGACACATACTCTTATCTTCCATCTATCCTTTAAAAATCCACCGTTGGACGGCCTCCCATAATGCTAGCCACTGCCCTCCCGTTCTACGCCTTTTGAATCAAGCGGCAATCCGCTGGTTTTTTTCAGATCGTCAGTCCACCTGGTTGGAAGGCAACCTGTGCTATTTTGACGAGACGTGGTCGTCATTTTACCATAGTCTTACACCCTTCTACTATATAGACAAACTAACAACCATTGTTTAGCATCCAACGTAAAAGCTTGCCATACTGTTGAGTTAGCTTTGAACATGCCTGGACTTATGAGCATATGAGCTTCAAACCTAATTTGGTCCAAATATAAGATCTTGTCCAATGGTACATAAAAAGATAAAAGATAATTCTATAGTTAACTAGTAGATTCAATCTATCTTGTTTTTGGTGCGGGTATTTATTTACCACAGATAAGGCCGACTATTTTGATATTAGCATTGTGATGATATCATAATAGGTTAGCAACAATTAAGATTTTTTTATATTGTTCTTTTTGTTTTCAAATATTTTTAATATTAGCTGACCAACGTAGGCGTTAAACGGAAGAAGGTCAGAGGAGAAGTCGTTTGAAATTGTTCGCAGATTTCGCAATGTTTCGCGTTATTTTCAAAATATTGAAAAAAATGAGCTCTCAAAAAGTCATCCTTTTTACTTTTATAACGAATAAATCTGTAAGATTAAATACTATTTAGAATAAAAGGATTGTTTCATGGCATAAATAGGAGCAGCTGTGGGATATCCCCGCCACGGAACATCCCCGGTCAAAACGTAATAGCATTCTCAACTGCTAAAATTGCTATCTGTATGAGTATTATCCGCTAACTACCAACACAATCTACTGAAATTGTGCGACGAATTAATATACCCACGCAAAACTATATTAAGCCTTTGAATATTTCCTAGAAATGGTGATAAAGCAATAAAATATTCTGTTAACATACGGCATAATAACAATACCAAACCTAATCGCTTTGTTCAACAACTTCAAGTTTTTTTCACGTCATTAACTTTCTCGAGTAAACTTAATTCTGGGATTTCGGACGCACATTTCATAAGGAATACAAAGCCGGTTCCGTTTTAAGGGTACTGATGAGATGCCCCGGGGAATAGCCTTTATATCTTCTGTTTTAATTTTTTTTCCAGTTGATTATGTTTATTTTTAAGTCGGTTGTAAACAGATGGTAGCTATGAGTTTTATGTAAATGAAATGAAATAAAAATGAAATGAAATGAAAATACTTTATTGTTGACTGTTTACATACATCTAATAAGATGTTTAAAATTATAATTGGAGTTTTAAACAGTCTACCATATTCTGGCATACAATATTATTAATTAAAATTAACTAAAAATATTTAATTTTAAGATCCGATAAGAATAATCTTAACGGATCATCGGCTTTTGATGCCTACCCACCGCTGGGTCGATGAGAGAAAAAAAGCCGGCGGAAAAAAAAAACTCTCAGGCATTGTTTAGAGTTATACTTATTTTATAATGTATTTTACGCGGAAGCTCCCCAAATTATTTTTATTTTACGTATTACGATGTGTTATCTTCAAAAAATTCGTTTATATTGTAATATGCTTTTTTTATAAGCCAATGTTTTAGTTGTTTTTGAAATTTAATATTTGATAACTGTTTTATATCTATGGGTAATTTATTATATATATAAATCTATGGATCTTTATGTCTGTCTGTATCCTGGTCAAAATTGGGTTAAAATATTATCTGTGTATTTAGAGAAACATATTTCCATGCTTCAGAGGGCACGTTAAGGCATCGGTCCCCGTTGCTAACGATAGGTCTCAACGAAAGCCATTAAGGCATGTGATTTGAAAATATCCCACAGCGGTTTGACCACTACTCTGCATTGGAACTGCGTGATGGAGTAAGCTCCAGGCCTCTCCAATGATGTATCCCATAAGTGGGACCGAACATGGGTTGCAAGCAAGCCATATATATATAGGTACATAACATAAGTTTAAAATTAAACGAAGCATTAAACTAGAATATTAATGCTACAAGATTTATTTCAGTGAAATAAATTCCTTACCTGTAAATATTTCATTAGCTTGCAGGCCACTGACCCCGCAAACCAGGAGATTGTTATTCTCTGAATTAAATCAGGAAGAACGCTTATTAATCCTACCCATAAATCTGCGAACAAGAAATTCCGGTAAATGGAGTAATCAAATAGTAATTAAGTAAAATGAAATCAATATAGAACCAAGAAAAATGAGTGCGCTCGGATGTGAGAAAGGTACCCGCTAGTTGCAAATTTTATGTGCGTTTCCGTGTTTTGAAGGGCACGTTAAGCCATTGGTTCCAGTTGTCATGAAAAGATAACAGTTGTTAAATCTTGCAGGAAGTCTTATGTGGAGTTTGAAAACATTCGACAGCCAGTCGACATTAATCCTGACGGGAAGAGCACTTCGGAGGAAGGTCTAGTCTCCTTAATAACATTCAGAAACCCGTTCTCAACAATCGTACGCAAAAAGGGTTGCAGTAACCAACACAGGATTAGTAGAGTCAGTAATAATACTTGACCATAATTTTTTTGGAGACAGAGGAAAACATCAAATACTAATGCTTCCTCCATCACGGCTATAAATCCAATAAAACTTGGCAAAAATATCCAAATTAGGTCAATACCAAAGTGAAATCAGTGAGATATGACCATGAGATTCTAGAGTTCTTACCAGCAATCGCTAGCTGCATGATGAAGAAGTTCATCCGGCTCTTCCTGGACTTGGTGAGCAGCAGTGCCAGCACCACGGTGGCGTTGCCGGCCACGATCGCCACCAACAGTGCCCAGAGTACTGCCAGTTGGGCTGTCTGGAGAAGGAAGGATAAAATTAATTAGCTGTAAGTGGTTAGTTGTCCTTTAGTCAATTACTCGGGTATAAGAACATGAACTATAGTATTCCCTGCTTGAACCATACAGTTCAAAAGAAGACTCCTTTTCGAATAGCATCTCGATTGTTTGAACATTTTGCGAATGTCAAGAGTATCCACTTTTTGTATCCACTTTTTAATATAATAATAGCCAACGACAAATTGGTCATCAGTAATCAGTCAGGCGAGTCAGTCAGATATCCAAGTAAAGATATGGATACCAGACAGGCGGCAACAGAGTTTTGGAGACAAGTGGTAAATACATATTTTCCCCTCGTTACTTAATTTTACTGCACTGTAATTAAACTACATAAAAAAAATCCATAACTTTTTTGTCAAAACTCAAAAACACATGAAGTAAATGAAAATAAAACATGCTTCTTTCTCTCAACTTCGCGCCAAAGACTCTGCTTGCACATAAAAGGTGTCTAAGGGAGCTTCAAGTGTTACGGGCGGCGATAGTGGATATTATACCTATGTACGGGAAGAATGGTGGAGTGTGCACTGTGTGTAGTCACAAGTAAATACATTAGGGTTTAAGACAGCTACATCGTTCTCCCAAGAAGGCGCGTTTGAGGCAACGCGCATGTAGGACACTAGTGTTTTCCATCCCAATAGCAAAAAATAATAGAAAAGTACCTTTTTGTACTATCGAGTACCATGAACAGTATTTTTTTTCAACCTTTTTTATGTCCCACTGCTGGGCACAAGTCTCCTTCTCACACAATTGAGAGGAGATTTAGGCCATAGTCCACCACGCTGGCCAAGTGCGGATTGGTGGACGTCATGCCTTCGAGAAATTATGTATTCCTCTCAGGCATGCACGGCGATGGAGAACATCATAATCAATGAAATATCATGATATTTTCCATCACCGTGGAGCAGCGATAAATTCGCACATTGCAAATTTCTTTGCCAGAGGTGCGAGCCGAGGATTTGAACCTGGGATCGGTCGCGTCGAAGACCGCGGTTTTTTTACCACTCGGCCATCGCTGCTCTTACAGTATATTAAAAGTTATAAATATTTTTATTATTAAAATTCGCCGGACATGTGCTTTTGAAGGAATATGGATCGGTGAAAAAATTCCATTTCCCTTTGTATTTTTGTATCATGAAAGAGCCCGATCTATAATTTTGAAGTGAAAACTTCTTTAGCGGCGTTGTGCACTTTTTTTGGGGATGGAACGACGATCGAATATCCAATATCGACTGTCTGTATACTTGTAAAATTCGAGTATATCAAGTGATTAAAATATAAATCAAGGAAATTGAGCAAAGTGCATCTATTAATACAAAAGTGAGTGAGTACTTTATAAAAAAACTAGATGAAAGCCTACTGAAAATACTAGCAGAAAGTAATTCGTGTGAAATTATTCCATAACCATTAAAAAATATCAGAAATGTACAACGTTAATGTTCAAGTTTTCAGTTCTGTCGGCACTCCCGGAGTGCAATCCGTTGTTTTTTGACGTGATAACGTCTTTAAAATCGTTTTAGTCGGGTGACATGTTCAGAAACTTGTGTCACACCAAAACCTCACGAGCGCGATCGCAGGTATAACGAGAGAGAGACGGACCGATCTCCCGTCTCATCTCGAGCGCTGCCAGTCATTCCGTGAAACTTGTCACGCGGAATCCTCACGAGCGGAGGCTGGCATAGCGTTCGAGTGAGTGGACCGATCTTCCGTCTCTCTCAGTCTAGCGGCATACAAACGAATGGAGATTTTCTCGTGCGGACGTTATCACGTAAACATCTCGATCGTAAACCTACTTTACAAACAATTTGCCGTTTTTTTTATAATAAAAACTACCTTGACTGTAGAAGAGTAATAGGTACTCTCCTATTACTACCACACACACTGCATCGCTTTGACTGTTTGAGAGAAGCTTTTACCTTAATTTAAAGAAGTCCCTTTTAGCTCTCAAATTCTGTATGCAGAGGATGTACGGATGTTCGGAGCTACATGGACTAGTTCGTAGAATTTCTATGAATGGAATAATTTACTAGTTCGAGGAATTTCTATGAACCTTTCTCGACGTGTATAACATAACAGAGATAATTTGAGTTGAAAGTATTTTAAAAACAGTATTTGCACACCGAGCAGTGATGGCCGAGTGGTAAAAAACCGCGGTCCTTACCGCGACCATCCCGGGTTCAAATCCTCGGCGCGCACCTCTTACAAAGAAAGTAATGTGCGTATTTATCGCTGCTCCACGGTGATGGAAAATATAGAAATATGATGTTTCGTTAAGATAATGTTATTATTATTCTAATTACTTATTACTGTTATAATTACTTGAAGCGCGCATGGCCCGACGGCTACCGTGGCTTTCATGCGCGTTTCTGTTACTGTGCTTCGGAGGGCACGTAAAGCCTCCGGTGCCAGTTGTTGTCGATAAATAACAGTCGTTAAACCTTGTCGGAGGCCTTATGAGCGGTTTGAAAACATTTTACAGCGGGTTGGTCACTAACCCGCATCTCCACCAACCCGAATTGCAGCAGCGTGGTGGAGTAAGCTCCAGGCCTCCCCAATAATGTTGAGGTACCCGTGCCCAGCATTGGGACGCAAAAAGCCATTATAATTACTTGTTATTAACAAAACTTTTTTTAACTTTTAAAGTTCATCGGTTGAAATGTTCTCGCTGAATTTGTGTAATCGAGTCTGTTCCTTCCACTTGACACCACCAGAACGACACCACCGGTGGTGTCATATGGAATCTCTAGTCCATATGACACCACCCTAGTGATGTCTAGAAACGCGATTTTGACAAACAGCTCCCAATTCATTATTTTAAGTTATCTATTGTTAAACCATAAATAATAACAGAGTTTATGACATATTAATTTTTATTTATGTAATTTTCATTTTAATGTATTTAGGAACGGACCGGTAATTACATAGTGCAGCAAACGTTATACGTTTGCCAGAGCAAAGCTGTTCTGCCATGAGTTTTTATGTATTTTAAGTCTAAGTATTAGTATCCATGTCCATTTTGAAAGAAATTTAAAGACGGAAAGACAATAATATGCAAATTGCAATGAACAGTGTCAAGACGAACATTTGGGTGACAGATAAATATATACTTTTTCAAACCACGCGGTCCCCGTGGAACAACCAGTAGACCAACTAGTTGGACCACGGGGATTTTTTTTTCCCGCTGGACCAACTACCTACTTTATCTTAATTGCAGTTTTCATATCAACAACTAAGCAGCTTTGATGAGTTGTTCTTATAACGCCCGGGATGGTTCCTAGTAAGTAAAAGTCAATTTTGCTGTATGTAACATCACTAATAGTCGATGGTGTCATGTGGACTAGAGATTCCATATTATTATGACACCACTGCCACCGGTGGTGTCGTTCTGGTGGTGTCAAGTGGAAGGAACGATCGAGTCAACCAAATAACATCAAAGTCGTATAAATTCGTTACCATTAACTTAACATAAAAACGATTTTTCCATTTCCATTACACCATCGTAAAAGCACATAAAATCCAATTTACGGAGATTTAGAACAAATTTGTGTGTAAAATTATTATAATGGTGTTCGCGAAAGTGTTTTTCGTCCTTTGCTCGTACTATAAAAGCCTCTTCACACTAGGCGGTTCGGTAATACGACCGCGTGACTCGTGGTTAAATCCAATTGTATAAAAAGCCTCGTGTCACAAAAAGCATCAAAGTTATATGTTTCGTATCAAATAGCAAGGAAATTTAGTTTTACGACGTCAAAAAAGTAATGCAAACTACATGTAGCAACTTGAATTACACTACGACGTACAATAACGCTTCATCACGTTTAACACTCATAGCCCTACAGTAGACTAGCTATATCCTGTGTGGTGGGCACCATAGACACACACATGGACTTGAACACAAGTATCTAGAACGAGCTGGAACGAGAACAGAAACTAAATCTCATAATTTCAATCTCTGCTTCGTCGGGAATCGATTCCGGGTCCCAATTTGGCAGTCCGGTATGGTATACCTTTGCGCCACGCGGATCGTCAACATATTATTATGATAGATGTATACATACACATTTGATATTATGTGTATGTTTTTTATTGTTATGTCATTACTTATTATCGTACAATATTATTTTCTGTCGCAGAAGTACCAAGACTGCATGAAGACGGACAGATAGACGGTAGAAGTGGGCTTCTGCCGTGAAGCAATTCTATCGTGTTTCGATGGAAAGGTGCAATTGCCGGCCAGACTTGCGTGAAGCGACTTACTTGACGTCTTTGGAGTTGCTACTCCAAACTGGAAGCTACTTCAGGCAAGACTAAGGCTTGCTTGCTCGTGTCCTACTCCATTCAAATAAAATAAAAGAAATATTGCGATGTTTTCTTTTACCACAGATATACCTTTCTTTGTATCGGGGGAAACCCTCACAAGGTACCCGGCGACACCTTGACGGCGACGATACCGGATTATGTGGGATATATACCGCACCAAAACCCCTTCGGTGGCCTGCCTGTGCGCTTGCAAGGACTCCGGGATCTCTTGTGGAATGCACCGAAGTCCTCCACGCGCGGCGCCCAGTACGGGATCTTTTTGAGAGCAAATGTGCTTTTCTGCACCTTCCGATACTTACGGCGGCATGCGGCCACGCACACATCGCTGTCCTTCCCGGGGCCGCTGGCTGGACGGATCGAGCTCTCACTCTGACTGCCCGCAATCCCGGAAGCCCCCTTTTAGTCACCTCTTACGATCAGGCAGGGGATACCGTAGCTCTATTCTTAATACCGAAGCTGCTGGGACTACCATAGATAGACCTGTTCCGGTTCTTAATGCCATCTGCATTATATTATTAAAATTATTGTTAAACTAGTATATGTGAAGGCGTTCTAATTCCTATACTGTCCTTCATAATGTCCTACGATTCAGTCCTACTGAATGAAACCCTCACATTATTCAGGTTGAGTGCAAAGAATTTAAATAACGAAGTGTCCCTAATGGCTTCCCAGTTGTAACTTATGTGTTAATAAAGGTTGGTCCTTTTGTTTCAATGAAGAGCATACATAAATTATGTTATAACGATTTGTTTAGCGAACGAGTAGCTTTCTGATCACTCGATGTGCTTTTAAAATCACTTTATTTGATTTGTCAGTAATCTATAATTCAAACTCTTTGCAATCAAAGGAATTTGTAAGAAGAAGAATGCATTCCAACAAAAAAATCATTTTAAAATGTTGCCAAAACAAGAATGGAATTATATGGGTGGCTTGCATTGTAAAAGTTATCAGTAGTTATGTGGAGTTGAGTTGGAGAGAGACCTTTGCTCTTTTTGCCAAGACTTATAGAAAGTATGCGGACTAATTAAAGATTTATTAATTATGAATTTAATAAAATACTCGTCGTATCCATCAAGCTTCATTGCAGTAGCGTGGAGGAGTAAGCTTCAGGCCTCCCCAATAAAGGGAAGATGAAATCCGTGCAGAGCAGTGGGACGCAAAAATGGTTGCATCCAGTTCAAAATACTGTCTCACTTACCGTTGCCAAAAATTACCTTCAAAGTCCTATCTCCGTTTTTACAGAAGAAACTAGAAACAACGGACCCAGTTATCTGATTTCATTTTTGCTTCGATAAGTTCATTATTTTGCTGATATAGGAAGGAAGGACACAACGTAAAGAAAACAGAAAGAAAAGCTTCACCTTATTTGGGTCTAATAAACTGAGTATTATCTTTTGCTGCCGAAGATAGGATTACCTGAAAATGTTTGCCTCTACAATATATTAAACTCTCTTCTTAGAAATATTTTATATCTATACTTCTACACTAATATTATAAAGAGAAAAGATTTTATTGTTTGTTTGAATTGAATAGGCTCCGGAACTACTGGACCGTAGTGAAAAATTAGTTTACTATTAGAAGCCGATATTATCCCTGATGAACATAGGCTACTTTTTACCGTGGAAAATACTTCATTCCTACGGGAAAATGCTCCATTCCTACGGGGAAACGGTTAATAGGATCCACTCGGTTGAAGCAACTGGTTAAACGCCTATGATTTTAATATATCGTCTTACGTCGTATTTCAAATGGATGGAAGAAAATTAGAGATATAGCCTGGAATAGCACATAGGCTATTTTTTATCCTACGGGGACATATTAAACGGGTCCACGAGGGCGAAGCCGCTGGCGGAAGGCTAGTAATATTATACAGCTGAACATGTTTGATGAAAGCGCTAATCTCAGAAGCAACTGGTTGGAATCGAAAAAAAAAAAATTTGTTGGATAGTCCATTTATTGACGAAGTTTTTAGACTGTAAAACATCACATCACGACTAATTTAATAGGAATACATTAACACATTTCCGATAGAGAAGACTTTATCCATGGGGACGCCATCGTGGCCACAGCCAGTTATAGTATAAAGTGCTTAAACAACTATTAAAAATCAATATTGACAACAAACAGTTACTATACAATACATATTTAAGACATTACTACACTGATAATACATAATACGAACGTACGATAAAAGATGAGACAATGAATAAAGGAGAAACAGCTTAATCTATACTAATATATAAAGATGAAGAGTTTGTTTGTTTGTTTGAACGCGCTTATCTCAGGAACTACTGGTACGAATTGAAAAATATTTTTTGTGTTGAATAGGCCATTTATTGGTCAAGGCTATATAACATCATGTATTGACTAATATCAAAGTCCACGCGGACTACTTCGCGGGTGACTGCGAATATTATAAAAAAAATATGGATATTTTCGTGCTTCGTGGCACGTTAAGCCATATATATCGATTGTTATAGGTTGATAGCACTCATTAATCCACGTCGGAAGATTTTGGGCCTGGTTTGAGAAAATACGATTGCAAATTGGGCACTAACCCCTATTTTCAGCGACCTAAGTACATTGGATGGTGCAAGATGATGGATGAATCTCCTCAGATCTGTACCTAGCAGTGAGACCCCAAAAACGGTTGCAGGCATTGCAGCCAACAAGTTGTTTCAATAAATTGATCTCTTCAAGCATAAAAGGATCAGAATATGAAGAACAGAACTATGAGAATTTTGACACATCTTTAGTATTCAATGAAACCATTTAGTACAAACCGTTAAATATGATATCGCCCCGACTATCACTCACGCCACAATTACGACGAGATTAGACTAGGGTCTAGACCCATACGTTAGCCCGTACAATTAATTCAAACTGCAGGGTCCTATGCCGAGAGGTGTGTGACCGAAAATTACTAGCAATTTATTAATTGACGTCGCATAAGTAACTAACATAAGTAAGCTAAGTAGATAAATTGTTTAATTGGACTCTAGCGTTCGCCTTCACCCGGGCAGAGTAGCTTTCCAATTCGTAGTGAAAAATAGTTTGCTGTCAACGGTGATCTGTGTTGATGCGTTTAATTTACACGTTTAACTTGTAAAAGGCAAGAATAAATTCCTTATAATATCTAGAATTATAAATAAGTTAAGGTTATGATAATTTGTCTTTTTTTTAGCGGTAGAGAGATACTCTACTTTATTGTCTGAGCTAATTAAAATAGTAAAAAAATCATCTTTTGGAAAATGGTTGTAATTTTTGGATGTTCGTCTGTGGAAACATCCCTTTATGCTTGCCATTATTGAAACTGTAGTAACTTAGGATAACAAGTACTTAGGCGTTATAACACTATTTCAGGATAACAAGAAAGAAGTAGGGGTTTCTTGGCTCTTATAAATTGCTTAATTTGAAAGACATATCTCAAATGTAACCCAATTTGTTGAGAGTTTAGAAAATGGTATTGATTGTTAGAAATATTTATCCCTTACTCCTTACGAGTTGCGGTTCCGAAAAGGACAAATATTACTAAAAGCTAATTTTGATTTTTTAATGCTTTTAACTGTCTCATTGCTGGAAACAGGTCTCGAATATCAGAAACTAGCCTTCACCAGCTGCTTCGCCCGCATGAACCCGTTTTATAGGTTCCCGTAGAATAAAAACCATCCTATATCCTTTATCAAGATCCACTCTATCTGTGTTCCAATTTTCATTAAAATTGGTTCAGTAGTTTAAGCGGGAAAGCGTATCAGACAGACAGAGTTACTTTCGAATTTATAATATTATAGTAGGGATTGAAAGTGATTTAGGAGTTATTAGACATCATGACATTTAGATTTTTTTGTAGCACTCAAGCACCTAGAATAGAAATCGACACATACGTGCCTAATTTGCTAGATAAAGGTACTATAGGTAAGTTTTTTGCCTCTGAATGCTCATTACTGATTTTTCCTTGTAATTTGGGAGACATTATTTGTGTTCATTAAGATTAATGTTAAATAATGTAAATAAAGGAACGACCTAGAATTTGCCGTCTAATTAACTATGCTTTACCTTTTACAAGTTTTTTATTTTATTGTTTTATTGACATTAAATAATTACCATTATTAAAGGACATTCTCGAAATTTCACGATAATATACACCGAGAAAGGAAATTAATTTTAAATAGCTCCAGCCTTTAGAAGGTTCCAAGCGAAAATTGGTTCGCCTTATTCGATAAACTTAACAAATTGCTGGCATCGTTGCGTTTTAGGGGTCTCTAACACAAATTTATGGATTCTTAAACTCTCTCTAAAAGAGGATAGAAAATGTATTTAATCTGAATTTACGTTATAGTGCCTCCACACGTCACCGATATCTGATTCGATCGTCAGTTTTCCGCAGAAGTTCGCACAATAAACATGTTATCAAGATGAAAAATGATGATGTCGCTCTTGCGTTATTTATTAATTTATTCATTTAAACATTAGTGTGAGGCATTTAGTACAATATTTGCAGGTCTTAATGCATAATACGAGTTCAAATAAATGCTACCTTTTCAGGCTTCACACATCATAATATTGTAAACTTACAAAATAGAATATTAAAACAGTAATTATGTAAGGAACTGAATATTTATCATTAAATGTCAATAATACAATTATAATATTGTTATATAACGACGACCCCTGTGGCGCAATGGTTATCATGCCAGTCTGCCGAGAGGGTCCCGGGTTCGATTCCCGGCGAAGAAATTTGAATGACGAGTTTAAAAATTTCTGTCCTCGGTCTGGGTGTTTGTGTTTGTGTCTGTGTGTGTGTCCATGGCACCCACGACACAGGGTATATCTGCCTTACTGTGGGGGCTTTGAGTGTGAAATATTTATTATTTATTATTATAATAATGTCCGACAAAATAAACGAGGGCTGTTTGATAAGTCGTTTTAAAAAGTTAAAAATATATTTTTTGAAACAATTATTGTTTAAGTCTAAAATAATCGTAACTTTTCAATTTATCAGGTAGTTGGTTGTATATTCTAATTGTCATAATAAAACTATTTCCAGATGTCAAAGATAACTTGGTTCGATGTATGTATGTATGTACATTCATATAATTTGTGACTATTTAGAGTGCGCAATTTGCGGGTGTAGATTTCACTTGGATGCGATAGTAGGGGCCTAATTATGTGCTTAAAGGAAAAAAATCGAGGAGCATACATATTATTGCATAAAGCACGCTTTGTCCGAAAACAAGCGGGGTCCGAGACGAAGCCGGCGAACTGTCGAGTGCCGAGCCGAGTTCAGCCGAGCGATCCCGAAGCCGCCCGAACCGCCGACGAACGATTTCTCTGATGAAATTTCATACTGCCGACGACGTACGAGAAATTGAAACGAATCGGAACGATTTCCATCCACACGTTGCGAGAAATCTGAAGAAACAGGTTTCTTCAGAGAAATCTGAAGTAATCTGACCGATTTATCGCAACGTGTAGGGCAGGCATTAGTTCGGGGAAAACGATTTGTTTGTATTAAGTGTGTCATATTAAAAGTTTCAAATACCTTTTTTGTTATTTAATTGGAGTAAGCAAGCATGGCGCGCATGACTCGGCGGCTAGCGTAGAACGGAAGGTCTATGCAGCTAAGCCAAATGGGCGCGGTCGAGTGTAAGATGAGTGACCGCTAGTGGCAAAAAAATCATGTGCGCTTTCGTGCTTCGCAGGGCACGTTAAGCCGTTTGTCTCTATTTTCAATGCATTAAAGAAAAAAATACTCCTCAGGACGTGTAATCTCAGGAAATACTGGTTCGAATTGAAAAGATATTTTTGGGTTGGATAGTCCAATTATCGAGGAAGGCTTTAGGCTATATAACATCATGCTATGACTAATACCAAAGGCCACGTGGACGAAGTCGCGGGCGGCCGCTAGTAGTGTAAAAATCTAGTTTGGTGTATGTCAATACACTATTGTCAATGTACTATTCTAAAAATAGAGTAATCGCAGAGATGGATTTGACGTCATTGGCTTAATCGTAAAATTGTTATAGTCCGACCAAGCCCTATAATGACGAATACGTTCTAATGGATATATCGTATCTAACTAGGCTCATACTTATGGGCGCCTTTATCAACTGTAAGGCTGTATCAAGTAAGGTTGGCATTCATTGTTGGGCTCTAACCAAGTTAGAGACAGACATTGCTTTGCTACAGAAATTACTTTGAGTAATTTTCAACTTGATAATGTTTTTTATTACCTGATAAAAGGAAAATTGTTAATGGTGACGTTTCTGGTAAGTTTACGAAAATGGCTGACAAAGAATTTACAGTCTTTATATAATAATTTAAAATACCACTTCTACGAACCACCACAAAACTACCACGAACATGCAAACTGTGGTTTCCGGAGCTTCCCTCTGAGGTTTTCACGTTGGGCTACAATATGGAGTTATTTAAGAAAGGCGTTACAAAAGCCCTTGAAAACAAAGCTGGCAACACAGCCAACTCCTCTGGTGATGCAAATGTCCATAGGCGACGGTGAACCCTCACAATCAGGTGGCCCGTATGCCTATTTGCTAGTCTTTTTTACATAAAAAAACTTGACGTTGAGGTCAAGACAGACGCTTCCATTGTCGCAGTCAACTTCCATGACTTGAAATTGACCTTTCTTGTAAAACCTAATATGTAAAACTTGAGGTCAAAACAGACGCTTCCATTGTCACAGTCAAATTCCATGGCCTGAAATTGACCTTTCTTGAAAAACATAATATGTAAAACTTGTTACATGTGGCAGTTGCTAATAAATGCTTCTATATGACTTATAATTATAAGTATTATAATTACCTGATAGAAGTAAAACTTGTTGATGGTGACATTTTTGGTAAAGTTGGCATACAGGCTGGCGTTGAGATCGAGACAGACGCTGCCGTTGCCACAGTCAACTTCCATGGCCGACTTCACATCTTGTCTTCTTGTTGCCTGAAAATAATAGTCAATTGTTACTATATTCAACCCTCTTTATGTCCAACTACTGGGCATAGGTCTTCTCTCGGAAGTGAGAGGGATGTAGGACATAGTCCACCACGATGGCCAGTATAGATTGGTGGACAATTGGTAGACACCATGCCTGAGAGAAATTAATAGTAACTTTCAAGCGCGTAATTAAATATTATTCGAGAGCGAGACCAGCGATAGCCGAGTGGTAAGGACCGCGGTCTTCGACAATATAGGAACGACACCAAAATGAAAACAAACTCTGTTATAGCGTCATTGTGCACTGGAAGCACCTTGTCGTTGCAGTGTACGAGTAAGTGGGGGAATTGGGATGGGATCGTCATTATTTTATTTATTTACTAGCGGCCGCCCGCGACAACGTCCGCGTGGACTTTAGTTGTAGATTTTGTCTGAAATAAAAGTAGCCTAAGTTACTCCTCATTACATCAGCTACCTGTCAATGACAGTCCCGTCAAAATCAACAGATAAATAGAAACAAACAGATAAATAGACAGACAGACAAAAACTGTAAAAAATGTTATTTTGGTATATGTACCGTATATTTTTGCATAAATTTTTTGCCAGTTTCAGTGAAACTAGACGAAGTAATAACAAAGTCAGTAAGTCGTCAGTAATCAGTCAGTCTAGTCAGTCCAACATTCAAGTAAAGCGATGGCTACTTTACTAGAACGTGTCCGATGGAATTTTGGAGGCAAGCACAAAAAACATATTTTAGCACTGTTATTCTATTTCACAAACACTCGTGCACTGTAATTAACCTATATCAAACAAAATGCCATCAACTTTATCCGATATAACTCAAAAATACACCAAGAAAATGAAAATAAAACAAGAGCACAATATGTCTTTTTCGACTTCCCGCCAAAACTCTGGTGTAAGTTTAGGGCTCCCGACCGCTCGTAAATGTTTGAATTTCGAATCTTATATTTTTTAATCGTGAGGAACCTAATAATTGGTAGAAAAAAGAGCGGAAATTGTATCCACTTGGATTGCGATAATAACGCTTGCAAGTCCAAGTTGCAATAATAAAGCTTGGCCAGTGAGAAAGCGGGTTTTGGGACCCCGGCTTTAGAATCTTCTACAGAGATTCTATTTCACGAAGAAGTGCTGTGTTCTGATAAGCGCGCGCTCGTGAGCTTTTGGAGCGTCAGCAAATCAAACTGATCTGATGAAAAAAATCTGATCGTCTCTGTAATTATCAAAAAACAAAAAAAGATTTAAACCACATTTATACAACTCTTCTTCGTTTAGTTATTATGCTGACGTTACTCGACACTGAGTGCTCTCGAGGCTACGTACAATAAAACAATGTGCATGGCACGCCTCACAACAATCATAGCCTAACTGCCTTCGTGACATAGATCATTATATCAGTTCTATTCCAAATCTTGGCTAATTTACTTTAAAACCAATTATTTTAAATCAATAGAACTATAAGAGTTCAATAAACTTAAATTGATTGGTTTTGAAACTCTGTTATAAATCTTTTTAACTTATCTGTGTTATTTGACACTTTTGACGAATCAAAAACAGTTTGTTTTAATCCTTACTAATATTATAAATCGGAAAGTAAGTTTGTTTGTTTGTATGTTCCGCTTTCACGCCGTAACTACTGAACCGATTGCTTTGAAATTTTGCAGACGTAAAGTTAGAAATCCGGATTTAATAATAGGGTACTTTTTATTCCGGAAAATTTTGATATTCCCGAGGGAAAACAAAAATATTGTTAGCTTCATACCAGTTCGGTGATAGATTGCGCTATGCGTCGTTTAAAACAAGGTAATATATTGCAAACGAATATGCAAAATTGTAAACTTAGAAGCTAAATGATACGGTAATTAATCCCCGAAAATGAGGAATTCCCGAAGGATGACGTACAAATTGGTTTATCGTCTAAACTGGTTTTTTACATCTACTTATCCTGTGTACTTAGTATTTTTTTTGCTTCAACTAAGCAAAAACTTCTGTACTTATTTACCTACCCTTTATCCTGATATACTAGACTGTTCCAGAGGGTTAACAAAAGTTATGAATAATCAAAAATGAACATGATTATTTATATCCGACTAACCTCACGAGACATTTTTCCGGAACTAGGCCGACTAGTTTCGGACCTAAACGAGGTCCTTCTTCATGAGCCGTCGCGGTCGGTCGCTCGGAGGACGCGCCGATGACTGCGGGCGGTGGCGCGTGCGGCTCGTCGGGATGGTTCGGCAGCCATCGGATCTCCTCGTGTGTCTTCGTCCATTGCGTCCGCGCTTAAGGTGGTGCTAGACGGGACGCATACCACGCTGACTGTGTCGCTCTCCAAAGTATCAACCACATTGTGATCCGACGTAGTATGAAGTACTGGTTTCCAGGCTGAGGGCACAGTCCAGCCACTGTCTCTGTTGTAATTGGGGCGACGGTTAATTTCAATCGCCTCGCGCACTTTCCGGGGTACTAGAAATTTTTCCCTCGCCAGAACTGCCACTTTGTCAAAACGAATGAAATGCGCCGTCCCCGAATTATGGGCATGTTCCGCGACTGCGGACCCTCTGCTGTCCATATTCTTCACACTCCGTATGTGTTCGCATACCCTGGTAGCGATGTTGCGACGAGTTTCGCCAATATAACTCTTGCCACAGTCACAGGGTATCATGTACACGCCCGGCACACTTAACGGGTCTCTGTCTTTTGGTGAGCGTAGATATTCCCGTATCTGAGCAGGAGAACGGAAAATCGTCCTTACGTTATATTTGGAACGCAAAAGGTGTCCGATCTTGTCCGTTACTCCTTTAATATAGGGCAAGTATGCTGGTATTCTATCTACGCCCACATGTCGTGGTTTGGAGCTACCACCCACCAACCGAAGACTCTGTCTCCACGAGTACCCGTTGGTTTCCAGCACATTTCTCACGTGATGTAACTCTGAGTTAACGTGTTGGAAATCGCACAGGTTCAAAGCCCGGTTGATGAGTGTCCTGGGCACCGAAGAGAGGTGGGCTGGATGGTGGTGTGAATCTGCCTGCAGGTACCGGTCAGTGTGTGTTGGTTTCCGGTACACAGTGTGTGATAATTTACCATTCGGTTCCCGGCAGACTAAAACATCCAAGAATGGTAGTGTTCCCATCCTCTCTTCTTCCACTGTGAATTGGATCTTTGGATGCACAGTGTTCAGGTGGTCCAAAAACTCCGATAGCCCATCCTTAGCTATCACTGCGAAGACATCGTCCACGTATCTCCACCAGAAGCGCGGTTTTACAGTAGCGTTCTCCATCGCCTTGTCCTCAAACCATTCCATAAAGATATTGGCTACCACCGGAGCAATCGGAACACTACCATTCTTGGATGTTTTAGTCTGCCGGGAACCGAATGGTAAATTATCACACACTGTGTACCGGAAACCAACACACACCGACCGGTACCTGCAGGCAGATTCACACCACCATCCAGCCCACCTCTCTTCGGTGCCCAGGACACTCATCAACCGGGCTTTGAACCTGTGCGATTTCCAACACGTTAACTCAGAGTTACATCACGTGAGAAATGTGCTGGAAACCAACGGGTACTCGTGGAGACAGAGTCTTCGGTTGGTGGGTGGTAGCTCCAAACCACGACATGTGGGCGTAGATAGAATACCAGCATACTTGCCCTATATTAAAGGAGTAACGGACAAGATCGGACACCTTTTGCGTTCCAAATATAACGTAAGGACGATTTTCCGTTCTCCTGCTCAGATACGGGAATATCTACGCTCACCAAAAGACAGAGACCCGTTAAGTGTGCCGGGCGTGTACATGATACCCTGTGACTGTGGCAAGAGTTATATTGGCGAAACTCGTCGCAACATCGCTACCAGGGTATGCGAACACATACGGAGTGTGAAGAATATGGACAGCAGAGGGTCCGCAGTCGCGGAACATGCCCATAATTCGGGGACGGCGCATTTCATTCGTTTTGACAAAGTGGCAGTTCTGGCGAGGGAAAAATTTCTAGTACCCCGGAAAGTGCGCGAGGCGATTGAAATTAACCGTCGCCCCAATTACAACAGAGACAGTGGCTGGACTGTGCCCTCAGCCTGGAAACCAGTACTTCATACTACGTCGGATCACAATGTGGTTGATACTTTGGAGAGCGACACAGTCAGCGTGGTATGCGTCCCGTCTAGCACCACCTTAAGCGCGGACGCAATGGACGAAGACACACGAGGAGATCCGATGGCTGCCGAACCATCCCGACGAGCCGCACGCGCCACCGCCCGCAGTCATCGGCGCGTCCTCCGAGCGACCGACCGCGACGGCTCATGAAGAAGGACCTCGTTTAGGTCCGAAACTAGTCGGCCTAGTTCCGGAAAAATGTCTCGTGAGGTTAGTCGGATATAAATAATCATGTTAAGTTACACTCACGATTCGATATATAATAAAATAATCAAAAATGAAATATGAACAATGAAAATATTTTGGATGAAGTTATGGGAGAAACTACTGAATATTTAAAATTAATAGAATCAGGCGTTACTTTGCGGAACTCCATTGTTATAAAGTTAGGTAAAAACTACTTTGCAACAATCCGCAACCAGAACGTATGATGGTGTATACCTTTTTCATGCAATAGCACCTCCCTCCCTCCCACATAGGACACATGCACATGCAACAACAAAAAGTATACACCAACATACGTACCACCACCAACACGTGTTTCGCCCCAAAGCAAAGTCTTTGCGGGTGACCGTCGTAGAGTCAATAACCCTGATGATGCTCTGTTTTGGGGCGAAACACGTGTTGGTGGTGGTACGTATGTTGGTGTATACTTTTTGTTGTTGCATGTGCATGTGTCCTATGTGGGAGGGAGGGAGGTGCTATTGCATGAAAAAGGTATACACCATCATACGTTCTGGTTGCGGATTGTTGCAAAGTAGTTTTTACCTAACTTTATACTGAATATTTATCTGTAGACACAGTGATAGAAACAGAACATAGTACCTCATATCCTGTAGAGTTCTTAAATTATTTGGAATTATCTGGGGTGCCTTCTCATAAATTAAAATTAAAAGTAGGGGTTCCGGTGATGCTCATGCGTAATCTCGATGCCCCTAGACTGTGTAATGGTACCAGGCTGCGTGTCACTCAGCTTGGGCGGAAATATTATTACAGCAACTATTTTAACTGGCGCAGCAAAGGGTGAAAGTGTACTCATTCCTCGGATTCCGATTATTCCAACAGACCTCCCATTTCAATTTAAAAGACTTCAATTTCCTATAAGGGTTTCATTTGCAATGACCATTAATAAAGCACAAGGCCAGACTCTAAGGGTTGCTGGAGTACACTTGGAAAAACATTGTTTTATACGATATTTAATATATACACAACTATCGTATTAGTTGTGCTTTATTAATGGTATATGGTATTTATGGTAATGGGAAAGTAACTCCGTCTGTCTGTTGTTCTTTCACGCCTAAACGGCTGAACGGATTTTGATGAAATTTGGTATGGAGGTAGTTTGAGTCCTGGAAAAGTAATGTTTTACCGCGGGAGAACTTCTCATTCCCACGGGAAAATCTAAAAAGCGCGATATAACCGAATTCCACGCGGGCGAAGCCGCGAGCAGAAAGCTAGTTATTTATCTAAATAATCAAACAAAATCATCGAAAATTGTTCAATTATCATTTTGATTCCGTGAAAACATTTATTTGATAGATTTCAATTAAACCTTAATGAGACAAACAATTTCGAATTCAAATAATGAGTAGCGTTATTAACTCATACATTATCCTTTGGATGGTTGCAACCTTTTTTGCATCCCACTGCTGGGCACGGGTCTCTCCCCATTATTGGGGAGGCCTGGAGCTTACTCCACCACGCTGCTCCAAAGAGATGCGGGTTAGATGGCCAACCCACTGTCGGATGTTTTCAAACCGCCCATAAGGCCTCCGACAAGGTTTAACGTCTTTTATCTATCGACAATAACCGGGACCGACGGCTTAACGTGCTCTCCGAAGCAAGGAAATGCGCATGAAATTTTTTGCCCCTAGCGGTCACACATCTCACACCGGACCGCGCCCGTTTGGCTTAGTTGCATAGATCGCTTGCGTTCTACGCTAACCGCCAGGCCATGCGCACTTCTAAGCAAGAACCGTTGTCAAAGAATAATTTACGCATATGAAGGGATGATAGTCCACATTCTGAGATGGAAATATACCCCGTAAACTTACATATAAGCCAAACTCTGCATGCAGATTTACTGCAGGACACACCGCATACAAATCGGAAGATGAATTCCAATGCCAGTCTGTCTGCTCTATAACAGATCCATAAGTCGACTAAATAGCTAATATTGCGTCCTTACAGCATCAAAGGTACTGACTCACCCTTCAGTAGAGACGCCACAGCGCCTCGCTACGATACATAATTTTTGTGCCAAATCTGGTGCGGGGGGAAGAATGTACACATTTTAATTTTGTCACACATACACAATATTCTTTCATCGCTACAGACGCATACATTTCTAAATATGTCAATTTCAATTAACAACGCTTTGTACACATCGACAACACTGACATCGACACACACACTCACTAGTTG
This sequence comes from Pyrgus malvae, assembly GCA_911387765.1. Taxonomy (NCBI): domain Eukaryota; kingdom Metazoa; phylum Arthropoda; class Insecta; order Lepidoptera; family Hesperiidae; genus Pyrgus; species Pyrgus malvae. The sequence goes on from OU426951.1 coordinate 7,281,638, forward strand.
TATATAACTAGAAGGCACATTATGCATGCACGTTGAGACGAGGGGTTCGCACGTAAAGGCACTCCTCTGACGGGTGTCATACCTGTCAACTTTGATGCTCTAAGATTGCGTCGGATCTATGAGGGAATCGGTATTGTCTTTGGAAAGTTGAATAAGCCCTTTGCTTAAGTCATACCTGTCAATACCTTGATTCTCTAAGGCTCTTTGCTATCCTATCTTTTCTGTGTGATTAGGGCGCTTAAATGAATAAGGAGTATGTCTGATGAAAATTTTTTTTGATCAGAAACATCTAATGTACCTATGTGGTCAGACTGATTTTGGCATATCGACGAGTTGCCACTACATATAGTAGTCATTCTATTATGTGTGTAATACAAAGGCACCAAACAATTATTTGATAGTTAAAGTACCGTTTGACTTGTTTGTTTCACAGTTAACTATCCCAAGTAACGACCAAAATGCCATTCTAAAAGACGAACGCGATTATTAGTGGACTAATAGAATATTATATTTGATCACATATCACAACCAATGATCCATGAAACTAGTTTGAAGGAAACGTTTAAAATATTGCACGATTTGAAAAGTTTCAAAATAGTTGTTCGTGAAACTAGAAACACATTTTTTTCACAACCATTAATATCAAATTAGATGAAATTATGACAAAGGCAACAACGAATTTCGGCAAGTGCCATAGAGCTTTATGTTTGTATAGTATACTATCCGAATATACCTAGATATACTTACTTATATATCTAAAGCGAAATTTAAATTCAGATTATAGTAATATCTTACATAACTCAGAAAAAAGGCTAAAAAACCCCTAACGGTTCCTGTTAACGAAGTTTTATGGGTCGCTGACTTTGTACAAAGGTCAATTCATGAGACGGATGACCTAAGTTTAAATAAAATATCGGACAATTTAGCTCGCATCACCTACAAACTTTTTAAGAGCCTCTAAAAAGTAAAAAGAAGCTAAGCGAATTTTTATGAGGTAGAAATTACATGTTTATTCAAAAAGCATTGGAGCTAACTCTGTACGTAGGTACATATTGTGTTGTTTTTGAACCGAGGAATTTTGTGATTTTCTTTTTGTATAGTAATTGGTTGGCAGTGAAGTCGCAATAACAAACGTCTTAAAAGGGCACCATGTTTTCAACTTAAATCTCTAACAATATCTTTTTACGCCAGCCTATGTTTCAAGAACTATAAAACCAGATGAGACTTTAACACTAAAATCTTATTAATTAAAATTAAATAATAATAAAATTATTTCTTTCCAAATGATACGATTGGCTCTTAAGTGTATTACAGTTGAAAACATTCTGATTTTGAATTGTTAAAATTTACGTGATACAATTTTTTTTAAATGTATTTACTAAATGGTTTCGTTAAAAAAACAATGAATGCATGACTTTATGGTCCATCGTTATCGTGTACGCGGCAAACTATCAAAATGCTTCCAACGACAGCTATAATATCGTTATATTATGTAGAAAATAACAAATATATATAAGACAACAGAATATATAAAAACCCACATACCTACCGATCAAAAACAAATCCCTATGTCCTTTTGTTTTGTTCCGCTTGGGTAAAAATCAAGAATGAATTTCATATGACGTCACCTTTTCTTTTACGTGCGTACCCCTAATGCCAGCTTGTTTATTTAGTATACAGTTAACGACAACGAATCGCACTTTATGTTCTACATTTCAACATGAAACACATCTCAATTTTTTTCTCCCATCGGAGCATTTTCAGCGATTTTTCTAGTGATACGTTAAATCTCCATTAAAGAGCTTTTGAAATATCGACGCCTTAGAGCATCAAAGTTACTGACTCACTCTTCAGGAGAGACGGCATAGCTACTCGCTGCGATACATAATTTTTATGCCAAATCTGGTGCGGGGAAAGAACGCACACATTTTGATTTTGTCACACATTCACAAATATTCTTTCATCGCTACAGACGCATACATTTCTAAATATGTCAATTTCAATTAACAACGTCATTTTCTATGCACCGTCAACACTGACACCGACACACATAGTTATTACTAGTTGTATAACTAGAAGGCACATTGTGCATGCACGTTGGGACGAGGGGTTCGCCCGTAAAGGCCACTCCTCTGACGGGTTTCATACCTGTCATACCTTGATGCTTTAAGATCGACGCTTACCGTCCTTGCAGATGTTGTGGGTCCAATTTATTTTGCATTTTAAATGCATTTACGTGGACTGCTCTGAAATGAGTGATTTATTAAATAACTTGAAGTTTTCGATTAAGAGAAGTAAGACTATTATTAACAAGCATTTTTATCGGTTGGTATAAAGTAACGTTGAAATACGAGAAATATTTATTGGTTTAATGATATTTAAATAAAAAACCAGAAGGGATTTTTATTTGAGTCGTATTTTTTTAAAGTGAATCTATTTACTTCTCAGGATTTGCCGATAGTTTCATCACTGGTAGTAAATAAGAAGTAAGTGTACGTAATAAAACTGAAATATTACACTTTGTAATTACAACTTTACTTGTACACACATATGCGGTTTTTGGACAAAAAAATAAAAATAAACATCCAACTTTCTAGCGTTGTAAATAACTATTATCGGCTTTTCTTAAATGTCTTCTTCTAAGGTATAAATCTTCATCAAGAAAAGAATGAAAAATTTAGTCTCAGTTTCTCACAAATAATAACTATGGTTAAGGGTGCTCTCTTCTGTAAATCTAAACCAAAATCACCATGACATTTTTGGTAGAAAAATTTTTTGATGTAAAGGTTTGACACAGTTTTATGAAAACGAAAAGAAATAACCGATCTCAAGTGGCAATAACAATGTGCTGCGATATATTTGTTCGATGCAATACAGAGCCAATAGTAGCAACAACTGCAAAGAACCATAAAATATAATGGTAGTAACTGCTGCACCGTATTGGGAACGTGCATAGAACCCCTAATGTTCTAATACCTGATATACAATATAGGCTATACAAGATCATGTTTGAATAAATATTGTGTTAAATATAAATACGCTTAGTATTGTTACGCGCTATGGGTAATGAAAATGCCGTTTGTATCGTAGAAGGCGTTTATTGACAGCTTCTACCAAAAATCTACTTAACAGAGTCCAAATCACTATGCAAAATCACGATGGTCCAATATCTTCGCTGTAGTCGTCGAAATAATTCTTCCTTGTCGCTTGGTAGAGATCGCTTCGGTTTCACTTCCAGTACTAAACTGCGCCAGTCGCGGCTCGGTGCGTGTCTTATATACTACGACCCATGGTTCTCTAGAAATTTCCCGAACCACCAAATACAATAGGCCCGTCCCGAACCTTCCTTTATGTTATTACGCACCTATGTACAGCTTATGTAGTCATTGACGATAGCCGCAGCCCGCGATGTAAACAACCTATACATGTACGCTATATATAGGTACGTACTCGCCGCGGACACAATACAGGGAGGAGCGCCTGCATCTATATTGTGCCGCGGATCCCGAATTTGTTTACTCGTAGAAATCGATGTTTTTCTTATGACTGATTTTTCGAGAACTTTCTTCACTGTTCGATAGAAGACCTAATACCTGTTTATGCGTTTTTGGGGTTTTGCTGTACGACGCTTTGTTTACGAGATATAGGTGCTCAAAGGCGTAACAGTATTTTGGAGTCAGGCCCACAGTAAAGTGGCGTACCTTTCGTTTGGTATGGGCACCGACTCCAAGGAAGTTTTAATACTCATTTATTTATTTATTTAAACTTTTCTACCATACAAAAGCATCGGATAGAAGGCGGACTTAATGCTTAGAGCATTCTCTACCAGTCAACCTTAAGGTAATGGGAGATCAATGAAGGCGGTAACAAAGAAACAGTAACGAAATGTTACAAGGAGGAAAAAGAAAGAAAACAAAATTGTGACACAGAAAGTAACAAATACAAACTGTATAAAATATGTTCTCATTATCGTTAGCAAGGAAAATTATCATACGCAAAGTACTGAACAACTTTATTTTTAGGGTTCAGTAACCGAAGGGTGCCAACGGAACCCTAATAAGCCTCTGCTGGCCATCCGTCTGAGTGTCATCAGGCTGTATCTTATGAACTGTGTAGACTAGACATTAGAAATTTTCACAGATAATGTATTTCTGTTGCCACACAAAAAAAAATAGAATAAAATAGAGAGTCCGACTTGCACTTGGCCGGTTTTTTACCGTTAGAAGTCGATTTAATTTTTTTTATCTTATTAAAATCAAGAATAGATAGAACAGATAAAAGAGTAGTAGAAGAAGAATGGAAGATGATCCTCGCATACACATATATACAGATATCCCTATAAACGTTAGTACCTGGACGACCGAGCGTTGCTCGGATAAAAATAATTTATTTTTTTGGCTTAGTTTCTAACGAAACACTCATTTGCTTAGTGTTACTTAACAACAGTAAAATACATTCGTATTTTCACAAAAGCATGTTTTTTAGTTTTTTAAACTACATTATTTATTTTTAATTTTTTTTGTTGGATTTTTATTCTCATATTATTGCACTGTCATCGGGCCTTGACCACTGTGCAAATTTTCAAGTTAATCAGCCGCTTAGACGTGTTAAAAATATAAAACTTTATATTTGTTTCATTAAGTACCTACCTTAGGCCGCGAACTTATCAGTCGCCCCTCTTTTTTTTTTTTATCCTGATGATCCTAGTTGTAATCCTACTTTAGTATAAAGTTATGAGATTATTGTATTGTCATCGGCCCTTGACCCCTGTGCAAATTTTCATGTTAATCAGACTCCTAGAACTAAGTGAAAATGAAGTTAAAAGATTCCGTTACATACATACATACAGGCCAAGTCAATAAAAGCGTGTTAAAAAAATATACGATATGTGGTTTGAGGATTGAGGTTTGAACCCTGGTCTCTAGTTTCGCAGTCAACAAACGTAACCATTTGGCCAATTCTATATGGCTATAATTCAATGAACGAAATTTTTATACAGCTCTTTCAAATTGACATTGTCATTTCTTTGAACTTTGGATTGACGGATGGCGTTTGAAGGCGAAACGCCACAATATATTTTATTTTCCTTCAATAATGGCATCGCATACTCTGCATATTGCCAGCGTCAAGTATAATTTTTGCATCACGTATTTGCCAGTTTCGGTGAAACTGGATGAGTAATAACAGGTAAAGTCATTATTAATGCTCTCGAATGGATGTCAGGAAGAGTCGTATTTTTCAGTTTATATTCTAGTTGTTTATCACTGAAAATATTTTTTTTATAATTTAAAATTTCTAAAAATAAAACCTGGCTGGATCGATTTATATCCCCCGAAATCAGGGTACTAAATTTCATCAAAATCATTGGAGCCGATTCCGAGATTCAAAAAATAAATTTAAGTATATAAAAGAATGGCTCGTTTAAAGGTATTAGATAGCATATTTTGAGTACTACCATAAAGAAGAAATAGCCGTTTTGGGGCGGCTACAACAATATGTCTCTAAATTCATTGGTCGATGCAATACAGAAGGCTAATAGCTTTAACAACTGCACAAGAACCATTAAAATTATTACCAATGTAACTGTTGTACCGTGTTGAGAACGTGTACGGAAAGTTTAATGTGTGTATACTATTTAAGATAAAAATTGGAATATGTATCTTATTCCGTGACAGGAAAGGCCTGATTACACTACCATGCTGATTCATGTAAATTCATGCAGATATGGGGCAGTGGATATATTAAATTCCAAATTTGAAACCGTCTAGCATCATGCTGTTAGCAGTGACTCATTATTATACTAAGCTTAATTTTTTTAAATTTTTGTTATGTAGGTAACAGTAACAGCAGCGATAGCCGAGCGGTAAAAAACCGCGGTCCTCGACGCGACCGATCCCAGGTTCAAATCCTCGGCGCGCATCTCTGACAAAGAAATTTGTAATGTGCGAATTTATCGCTGATTACGATGTTCTCCATCGCCGTGCATGCCTGAGAGAAATTCATAATTTCTCGAAAGCATGACGTCCACCAATCCGCACTTGGCCAGCGTGGTGGACTATGGCCTGAATCCCTCTCAATTGTGAGAAGGATACCTGTGCCCAGCAGTGGGACATAAAAAAGGTTAAAAAAAACAGTAACATAGCTTACTGACAGTCTTAATAAAAAAATGTTGAGAAGATACGATACGAAACAAACTATGCGATTGTCAAATGGAAAGGATACTTCGTTCTTCGCAAAAATATTCCGACAAATAAATATAAACGGTAACGTCCTGATTTTCATTCATATGACTACGTTCAGCTGTAAAGGTCTATAACAGGGAATAAAAATTTATTCTTAGTATCCTTACTTCGATCGAACTGATGATCGAATCGAAGCGCACATGGTCAGGCGGTTAGCGTAGAACGCAAACGATCTATGCAACTAAGCCAAACGGGCGCGGTCGGGTGCGAGATGGGGGACCACTAGAGGGAAAAATTCATGCGCGTTTCTTTGCTTCGGAGGTCACGTTAAGCCGTCGGTCCCGGTTGTTTTCGATCGATAGATAACAGTCGTTAAACCTTGACAGACAGACAGACACCTTTTGTTAAAACTACAACGTATTTATTTAAAGTGTATTTATGTACATTCGCAAGTCAAATATTTCATTTGAATGTTAAACTTTTTTGAAATTTATATTTTCAACGATTCATGTGGTGCAACGGTTACTATGCAGGACTGCCAATCGGGGATCCCGGGTTCGATTCCCGAATGAAGCGAAGTTGAAATGGGTTTCAATTTTTGTACTCGGTCTGGCTGTTTGTGTGTATATCTATGTGTGTATCCATGGATTCGTAGACATGACACTGGGTATACCTACCCTATGTAAATGCTATGAGTGTGAAAAGTAATTATGTATTATTATTTTTTCCTTACATATAACGCAGAAAAGTATTTATATATTTTTTTTTCAACCTTTTTTATGTCCCACTGCTGGGCACAGGTCTCCTTCTCACACAATTGAGAGGGATTTAGGCCATAGTCCACCACGCTGGCCAAGTGCGGATTGGTGGACGTCATGCTTTCGAGATATTATGAATTTCTCTCAGGCATGCACGGCGATGGAGAACATCGTAATCAATGAAATATCACGATATTTTCCATCACCGTGGAGCAGCGATAAAATCGCACATTACAAATTTCTTTGTCAGAGGTGCGAGCCGAGGATTTGAACCTGGGATCGGTCGCGTCGAAGAGCGCGGTTTTTTACCACTCGGCCATCGCTGCTCATACCTAAGTAAAGAAAAGTATATACCTAGTACATACAATATAGTAAAAATATAAACATTTTATCAAATAAAAGTAAATGATGAGATCTTACAACGTTTGGTAGTGTGTAAATTCCATCTCCCCAAAAGCCCTTACTTTGTATTTACCTACATTGAAAATGTTATATTGCCTCGCAAATTAAATCTTATATGTACCTGTATTTATGCTTTCACTGGAGAACGTAGCAAGCAGTAAATTAATTTGAGAGCTCTCCAACATGAGTACCTTACTACATATCGTAATAGAATTGTTTTAATTCATTGTATGTACTAATGGATGTTCATGAAGATATAGCCTACGATATAGGTACTCTTTCAGCGATGGCCAACCGGAAAACCCGCGGTATCCGAAACGGAGATACCGAGTTCAAATTCCTACTGACAAAGAAAGTTAAGTGCATATTTATCGCAGCTCCACGGTGAGGGCAAATATTGTGATAGTTAATTACGTTGTTTTCAATCACCGTACATGTCTGAGAGAAACTAATAATTTCTCAAAAGCATGATATCTATCAATTTGAGTGCTGGAACTGTGTCCTTCGGCTGAGCTGGTGGTTCTGGGTGACTTCAACGCCCACCACACCGAATGGCTGGGATCAAGAACCACCGACTTTGCTGGCAGGGCCGCTTATAATTTCTCCTTGGCATATGGGTTGACGCAGGTGGTACAGAGTTTCACCAGGGTACCAGATATTGATACCCATACTGCCTCTCTGCTGGACCTACTGCTGACCACCCATCCATCCGACTACCGGGTGACGGTTGGGGCCCCACTTGGGACTTCTGACCATTGCCTGGTAAGTTCTGCCGTACCATTGCCGCCCCCAGAAGGTTCTCGACCCAATGGGAAGCGTCAAGTCTGGCACTACGGGTCAGCGGACTGGGATGGACTCCGGGAATTCCTGGCTTCCTACCCCTGGAGGCAGCTGTGCTTCACCTCGGGTGATCCTAGCACGTGTGCGGAATCGATAGCCGATGTGATACGACAGGGCATGATTGGTTTTATTCCCAGCTCTGTAGTATCCATTGGCGGGCGAAACAAGCCCTGGTTTAATGGTTCTTGCGCTAAGGCTTCTAGACTTAAGCAAGAAGCTTTTAAAACCTGGGCTGATGCGCACACGCGTAAGGACCCCGAAACGTCTAAGCTTCGGAAAAAATTCAACGCTGCCTCCCGTTCAGCAAAGAAGCAAATAGCCAAGGCGAAGTTTAGGCACGTCGGCAGAATTGGCCAGCGTCTATCAAGCTACCCTTGCGGGAGTCGAGCTTTTTGGTCGCTTGCCAAGGCTGTCGAAGGTAACTTCTGTCGGTCGTCTCTACCATCTTTACGCAAACCGGACGATACTCTGGCTCACACGGCAAAAGGGAAAGCCGATCTCCTGGGTACCCTGTTTGCCTCAAACTCGACTCTGGACGACAGAGGTGCCACACCGCCGACCATCAAGCAGTGTGAGAGCTCGATGAAGGACGTGCGTTTCACTCAAAAGGCCGTCAGACGAGCTCTGCTAGCCCTCGATGTCAAGAAGTCGAGCGGGCCGGATGATATCCCCGCGATCGTATTAAAGACGTGCGCTCCCGAGTTGGCTCCCGTCTTAACGCGCCTATTCTCGCTTTCCTACACCACTAGTAAAGTACCGTCTTCGTGGAAGGTAGCCCTAGTACACCCAATACCGAAAAAGGGTGACCACAGTGACCCGTCCAATTACAGGCCCATTGCGATAACCTCCCTGCTCTCTAAGGTGATGGAGCGTGTTATAAACACGCAGCTCCTTAGGTATCTTGAGAAGCACCGGTTGATCAGCGATCGTCAGTATGGCTTTCGCCAGGGCCGGTCGGCCGGTGATCTCTTGGTATACCTCACACACCGATGGGCTGAAGCCGTCGAGGGCAACGGGGAGGCTCTGGCAGTCAGCCTGGATATTGCAAAGGCCTTTGACCGGGTCTGGCACAGGGCCCTTCTCGCGAAGCTTCCATCTTACGGTCTTCCCCTGAGGCTATGCAACTGGGTGGCAAACTTTCTATCTGAGCGGCATATTAAGGTCGTTGTTGACGGATGCTGCTCAGATATGAAACCCATTAACGCCGGTGTTCCCCAAGGCTCAGTACTGTCTCCTACACTATTCATTCTGCATATCAATGACATGCTGCAACAATCACGCAGTATACATTGCTATGCAGATGATAGTACGGTGGACACACTATACACCTGTCGAGCCAATGCCTCTCAGTCACAAGTGGAGGAAAGCAGAATCAAACTTGTGTCTGAAGTCGAGAACTCTCTGGAGCGGGTCTCAGAATGGGGTCGACTTAACCTTGTCGAGTTTAACCTCACGAAGACACAAGTTTGCGCGTTTACCGCTAAAAAAACCCCATTTGTTATAGCGCCCAAGTTCCAGGGTACCGCGCTCACCGTCGGTGAAAGTGTTGGTATCTTGGGAGTTGAAATTACGAGTAAAGTGCAGTACCGGAGTCATTTGGAGCACAAAGCCAAATTGGCGTCCAAAAAACTTGGTGTCCTCAATAGGGCGAGGCAGTACTTCACTGCGGGGCAACTCCTGACGCTGTACAAGGCACAGGTCAGACCCCACATGGAGTACTGCTCTCATCTCTGGGCAGGAGCACCAAAATACCAGCTACACCCATTTGACTCCGTTGAAAAGCGCGCAGTCCGAATCGTCAACGACCCAAGATTGACTGACAGGCTAGAACCGCTCAGCTTGCGAAGAGACATAGGCTCGCTCTGCGTGTTCTACCGACTTTACTACGGTGAGTGCTCCGAGGAACTCTTCAAATTGATGCCTACATCACCATTTCATGATTATACCACCAGACGAAGGTTAAAGTTCCACCGGCACCATCTGGACTCGTGGCGGTCCTCCACAGTCCGCTTCGCACGCTCCTTTTTACCACGGACGTGCAAGTTATGGGACAACCTTCCAGCTGAGGCATTCCCAGTGGACTATAACATGGGGTTCTTCAAGAAAGCTGTAAAAAGAGCTCTCCTCCAAAGCCGGCAATGCTCGGGTGGCTCCCCTGGGGTTGCCCGTGTCCATAGGCGACGGTGATCGCTTAACACCACGCGGCCCGTCTGCCTTTTTGTTCGGTTTACATATAAAAAAAAAAAAAAAAAAAAATCTGCACTTGGCCAGCGTGGTGGACTATGGCCTTAATCCCTCTCACTTGCGAGAGGAGATCTGTGTCCAGCAGTGAGACATAAAGAAGGTTGAAAAAAAAAAAAGAATTCTCATGCGCGCGCTGACTGACTGTGATACTTCCAACGTAGAGATTCTGGTGGCTCAAAAGCAGTACGAGACACGAGGGTCTCACTTTTGTCCGTGCAGACTCATAAGATCTACGGTCAAGATAATGAATGTACTGTGTTGGGCGGACCTAACAGGTTTGACTTCAGTCGTTCATCCGTCAACCGCATGAGCTACCTGGCGAGTGGTCATTTCACTGGAGGGTTTCTATGCTTTGGCGGCCACGTTACTCCGAAGGTGTAAGATAGATAGATAAATAGATAGTAGTTGGTAAACCATATCGAAGACATCATTTCCACCATTCGATCAGCATTTGATCATTCGATATTTTTTTTATATGTTAAACTGGCAAAAAATTGATGCAAAAATTATACTTGACGCTGGCAGTATGCACAGAGTTTGCGATGCCATAATTGAAAAAAAAACATGCAGACATTGTCTGCAGCCTACACACAAACTTTAGTGAGGCTCGAATCTAGTCTTGGGTAATATTTAGTCGCTCTGCAATGGTATCTGATGGCTACTTAAAGTCACTTATTTTTCAGAAACCACCACTGTTTACCGTTACACGATAGAAACGTCATACAAGTATAAGGGCATTGCGGTAATACTTCCGCGGTTAAACCGGAACATAAGTGACAACAGTAATCAATTACATGTATTATTATAACGAGCACTTTCATCATTAAAAAATAGTAGTTTGTTATAGTAAGTGGATGTATTTTTTTTTTCATTTTAATCTATACTAATATTATAAAGAGGAAAGATTTGTATTTTTGTATGTTTGTAATGAATAAATTATAAAACTACTGTTCCGATTTCAAAAATTCTTTCACCATTAGAAAGCTACATTCACCCTGAGTAATATAGGCTACTTTCTACCGCGGGAAAATGCTTCATTCTTACGTGAAAACAGGTAATAGGATCAACGCGGTTGAAGCAACTGGCTAAACGCCTATAATTTGAATAAAGCAATGAAGCCTGGAATAGCACATAGGCTATTTCTATCCTACGGGGACCCATTAAATGGGCCCACGTGAGCGAAGCCGCTGGCCGGAAGTCTAGTATAATATAATTTGACATACGATGGAACTAGTTACGCTTGTACATCGATGGTTGTGGTTTTCATTCCAACAAGACAAAAACATGGTTCAAGAGTAACAAAAAAGTACAGATAATTTACAGATATTTTTGTATCTTGCTAAGCTACTAAATAATACTTTTGTGTAATTATTTTATTATTAATTATAGTGTTAAAGAAATTTGTCTCTAAATGTTCAGAAAAGGAAATTACAATGGCTTCTTTCTTATACTCGCCAATCCATCTTACAGTAAGCAACACTTACCATTCAATATTGTATACCGATAAGAACAAAGGGATAATGTGCGAAGGAGCATGTGAGACCCTCATCCTAACATCTAAACAATAGAGGTATTTGCATATCACTTGGCAACGAAGCGATCACAGGAGCCCCGGCCCCGAGTGAGCGATCAATCACATTGACAGCTCTTTATTAAGAGATTTCTGAAGATATATTTACCACTCTGGCTAACTAAATTTGAAGTCTTTTTAAGATTTTGATAAGATACATGACCTTAGAATAACTTCAGTAGAGAGTATCGACACGATAGCAGATGCTAGGAATCTAGGATCCTCCCTGCTCTTAGAATATTGATGAAAGAATTTGGAGGTGGAATAAGTAAAAATAATTGAAAGTTCAAGTTATAGAGGAAGCGCGCGTTAGGTGTATGATGGGTTTTACTATAAAACGTCTCGTGAGGATAGGTAAACATGTTTATATAGTCCCGGCTTACCTCGCGGATTACTTCGGGTGCGCCCGACATGTTTCGGACCGTACCAAGCAAGGTACTTCGTCATTAGCACAGACTTATATATCATGACGTGAGCCATGGCGTGCGGTCGATAATTAGTCCCTGTAGCTTCGGGATTAAGAATAGAGCTACGGGATATCCCCTGCCTGATCGTAAGAGGCGATTAAAAGTGGGCTTCCGGAGTTGTGGGCGGTGAGAGTGGGAGCTCGATCCGTTCAGCCAGCGGCCGCATGCCGCCGTAAGCATCGGAGGGTGCGCATCTGCTCTCCAGAGGATGGCCCTCTTCTAGGGCGCCGCGCGCGGGGGTTTTAGTGCGGTAACAAATCCCATTTAACCCGGTAATACCTCTTCCAAGGTGCCGAGTACCTTTTGAAGATTTGCCCCCCGATATCAAAAAAAAAAACCGGCCAAGTGCGAGTCGGACTCACGCACGAAGGGTTCCGTACCATTATCTATAACAATCACGTTTATTGTATAGGAGCCCCCTTAAATTTATTTTGTTCTATTTAAAGTATTTGTATATCAACAACAACTGGGTCCGATGGCTTAATGTGCCCTCTGAAGCACGGAAACGCGCACAAAATCTTGCCACGAGCGGTCACCTTTCTCCACCACCACCACCCGATCGCGTCTATTTCGATTAGCTGCCTAGGTCACTTGCGTTCTACATCAGCTACTGGGACATGCGCATTTCAATTTATTTCAACCTTTTTTAATATCCCATTGATGGGCACAGGTCTCCTTTCACAAGCGAGAGGGATTTAGGTCATACTCCACCACGCTGGCCAAGTGCGGATTGGTGGATGTCATGCTTTCGAGAAATTATGAATTTCTCTCAGGCATGCACGGCGATGGAGAACATCGTAATCAATTAAATAAATATTTTCCATTACCACGGAGCAGCGATAAATGCGCACTTGACAAATTTATTTGTCAGAGGTGCGCGCCGAGGATTTGAACCACGGTATTTTACCACTCGGCCATCGCTGCTCAGTAAAATCTGCGTGTTTCAATAAGTGGATCTAATATTTTTTAATCAGCCGCAAACTCTGTTTACAGACCGCTATGAAAGGCTTCTCAAATTGAAGTTCGCCTTCTCTACACTTCGTATCGCATAGAATGACTTTTCTTTTTTGACGTTGTCTTATCTAGCCCACATAGCCGCGCGGTTTGTGTTGAATTTAAGGGATCTTCAAAACTAAGCAGTAAGAAGATCGCTGGAGTAAAATCATTGCATCTGCATAATAGCGCTATTTGGTGAACATAAAAAGGCTAAAGGAGCTGCAAAGACAACGATCACCGTCCTGGCGGTCAAGTTTGATTGAACTTACTTACTCAGTAAGTAAGTTAAGGGCGGTCTAAGTTTGATTGAACTTACTTACTCAGTAAGAGTAGATCCCTTAAATTCAACACAAACCGCGCGGCTATGTGGGCTAGATAAGATCTTATACTTATAAATAAGTAAGGTACCAACCTGCTCCATGGTGAGGGCAACCATCGATGTTTTCCATCACCATGCATGGCTGAGAGTAATTCCTTCTTACACTCACTAAGAGGTCAACTTTATTGTTCAATGTGTATTTTGTCCGCAGTCCGACTCACACTTGGCCTTTTATTTTTAGCCGCAAGAACTCCGAACGTCGACCGCTATAAAAAAGCTTACGCAAATTGAATTAAAGCCTCTCAATGTCTTTGTGTCAATGGAAAGACTTGCCTTTTTGTTCGTCAAATCGAGATTCCTTTTTTGATGCCTTAAAATTGGAATTCTTATGCCAACGAATAGTTCCCTACCACAAATTCTCAAGTAGTAATGATTTATTTTTCAATTATCATAAGCTTTATTGGTTTTAGGCAACTGGTATTTTGGTCTAAAAATTGAAATCACGTGTCATTTGTGTAACCAGTCAATAACAAATAATACAATGAAAAACTACCAGAATGTATATTTTCATGAGTAAAATAGAACCCAAGTTTTCAATTTGACTTCAAGCAATACATTGGTGAAAATCGTGTCTGATGTAAAAATGTATAAAAACATACACGGATACAAATTCATAATCTAAATCTTTGTGGCTTATATTGCGTTAATAAATACTTTATTTGCTAACGTATATACATGTATATTACTAAATGCCTCCCTTTTTGTGTCCCACTACTGGCCATGGGGCTCTCCCTATTATTGTGGGGGTCTGAAGCTTACTCTGGTGTTGGTGGAAAGTCCCGGTAACTTCGGGATTAAGAATAGAGCTACGGTATCCCACTGATTATAAGAGGCGACTAAAAGGGGGCTTCTGGGGTTACGGGCGGTGAGTGGGACCTAGATCCGTCTAGCCAGCGGCCCCGGGAAGGACGGTGGTGTCTGCGTGGCAGCATGTCACCGTAATAAAGTAATAAATCGGAAGGTACAGGAGAGCACAAATGGAGGACACCGGTGCATTCCACTGGAGATCCCGGTGTCCTCCCCAAGTGCAGAGGCAGGCAACCGAGGGGATTTTAGTGCGGTCAAATCCCACATAACGCGGTATCCTCTCCCAAGGTACCGGGTACCTTTTGAAGGTTTCTCCACTGATAGCAAAAGTGGTGATGGTGGAAATGCTCTTTAATGGCCAATCCGCTGTCTATGTTATCAAAATTAAAAGACCTTGGTCGGTTAAAGTTTTGTTATATGTAAATATATTTGGCAGCAGCCCGACTCACACTTGGCCTGTTATTTTTAGCCGCACGATCTTCTCCGAACGTCGACCGCTATAAAAAGGCTTACGCAAATTGAATTAAATCCTCTCAATGTCTTTGTATCAATAGAACGACTTGCCTTTTTGTTCGACAAATCGAGATTTCTCTTTGAAATCTTAATGTAAACCAACTTCTGGTTCTCTACTTCAAATATTCTATTAGCGTCTTTCTCAACGAGCCGTGGAAATTTATTTTCCAATCATATGCTTAATTGTTTTTCTTAGTATAGAAAACAATTGTATTAATGTAGAATTATTTTTTTATGTTTTACTAGTCTAATATAAGGATTTGATTTACATGAATAAAAATAAATAGCCATTCAGCGTTAGCGTTAAAGTACGAGTAAATAGTCAATAATGAATTCGATATAAATGATACAGATATGACCGCGTTGCCCGTGCTGTTTAGGAGTTGGGGTAGGTACTGGGAATTTTTTGTAATCCGAATGCAATGTCCAATAAACAGGCAAGATTCTTATATTTTTAAATTATTTTTATTGCAATAACAACATTACATTGTTGTGTAATAGATTGGAGGAAACAGTCCTCCAATCGCCCACAAAATTTCACTTTTGCACATGACAGTTATTAATGGTAGTTGGAGCATAAAAATATGTAAGTATCCCGGTCCCGGACTCATAAAAAGCAATACTTAAGATAACTGACAAAGTTGACTGGACAGTACTGAAATAGGCTAGTGTATAACATCTACAAAAGCTGCTGATCTAGGTACTGCATAGACAATATACTCGCACTTTAGTATCTACAATCTTGAAGCAATATAATGGTTTATTTACGACACCATTTCTCGCAGATCACGTCCTTCTGAAAACATTTTACTGCTAACATGAGTGGCGAAGAGCTCTTGAGAGCTTAACTAATATTTTCGTGAGCTATTGCTAACTTGGTAGACTATATTGTTACGAGTACCTGTTTTATGTTTAGTGTCCTTTAGAGGGGTTAAACGGTCTACGCGACGAACGACGAAATCGTACGAAATAATTGTATTACTTCTGTGTACCTGTGTAATATTTTATATATTTAATATATATATTGTTAACTAGTGAACCCTGCAGTCATTGTCAAAGTATCAAAGTATCAGAAATAATCAAGTTAATGGTACAAAAAAATATAAACATAAGCAAAAAACCTTTTATAAATATTATAGGAAAATCAAGAATCGCATAGCAGATTCATAGCTCTATGTCCAGTTTATTTATAGCCCTTAGTAAGAATTTTTTAAAGTACAACAAATCTATTGAAAGAAGTAACACTTTTTTCTCTATCATCCTAAGTTTTTACATTACTGTCAAATAAAATACGTATAATATTAAGTTATACTTAACACCGCAACCACAATACAAAGAGCTTCTGCAACTTTGGCATTGGCAAAATGGTGAATGATTGACGGACTGTTTATATGGAAAAATAATCTTGTTAAAATATTAATAAAATTGAGATTTTTATTATATTTCAATACATATTACCTTATTCCCGTCGAAGAGAAATCCAAAAATACAAACATCATAAAACTTGGTCCAGCCGTTCTTAAGTTATAAACGGTGTAACTAACACGTCTTTGTTTTATTGTATATTATGTAGTAATAAATATAGAGTATATATATACATCATGAGCAGCGATGGCCGAATGCTAAAAGCCGCGGTCTTCTACGCGACCGATCCCGGGTTCAAATCCTCGACGCGCACCTCTGACAAATAAATTTGTAATGTGCGAATTTGTCGCTGCTCCACGGTGATGGAGAATATCGTGATATTTCATTAATTACGATGTTCTCCATCGCCGTGCATGCCTGAGAGAAAATTCATAATTTCTCGAAAGCATGACGTCCACCAATCCGCACTTGGCCAGCGTGGTGGACTATGGCCTAAATCCCTCTCACTTGTGAGAAGGAGACCTGTGACCAGCAGTGGGACATAAAATAAAGGTTGAAAAAAAATAGATATACATAAATATATAGTATAGCTGGGCAAACTCTCTCCATTATTGGGGAGGCAAAATGCATTTATGGAAGTACTGGGAGCTTCTGTGGGATAAAAGTGAGGCAGTCACTGTTCAAGAATGTCTTAACGAACATTTTAATTTATAATATATAAGTATTTCTTTGTTTATATGAACTTATTTGAACTATAGTAGTATTTAAAAGGAGTAGGTTATGTTCCTATTTATAAAGATCGAATACCGTCTGAGCCGTTGGATATGTTTGCACAAAAGTATACTCGACTAAAATGAGATGACACTTTTTCAAAGTCTAAAATTCTGATCTTCTATCTATACATATAAAAGAGGATGTTTGTATATATGACATCGCAAAACTCAGAAACTATTCGACCGATTTTATGAAAATTGGTATGTATATGTATTTTTTCACGGAGAAGGTTTATATGCTATCCATTATTATTATTATTTAATATTTAAACGCGATACGGAGTTCGCGGGGTCAGCTAGTAAAATATTAAAATGCAGGTGTCATTGCGAAACTTCCCACTATTTTAAACCCGTTTAAGTACACTAAGCTGACATGAACGTTCTTAACATAGTATGCTAAGTATACATATAAAAGTGGGTAATTTATGCATGTGTTTTGACGACAAGCTCAATGATCACTCCACACACCTACAACGTTAATTCTGACCTTCATAAATTCTCACTTTTACGAGTGGAGTACGCCAGCGCAGCCACCTATTTGCATAACTACTGCTGGTACTGTTCCGTAGACGTAATTAGATTACAACACGCCATCTTTACCTGTTACCACGTATTATATAATTCGGTCTTGGACTACCAAATCAATTGAGATACTTTTAATGACCTATCAAAACGTGACATCTACATACATTTTATATGAGAAAATGGTTTGTGACGTCACATTTCATTAATATTCTTGCAGCTTGATAATCAATTGACAATTTTTTATTGAGTAATAAAAGTCATATATCTTGCTTTCCAAGCGTGGCTTAGTACCACTTTTTTTAAGGTATGCATTTTGAATTTTTCTGTGCTTAGTGTCCAAGACCCTACTATAATAAATGTTCCACACTCTAGTCCCACAGTAAAGTAATTAATATCCTGTATCGTGGGTACCATGAACACACAAACAAAGACAGGAACACAAACACCCAGACCGAGAACAGAAATTTTAACTCATCACTCAAATTTCTGTTTCACCGGGAATCAAACCCGGGACCCTTCGATTGACATTCCGGCATGGTAACCATTGCGCCACGTGGGTCGTCTACTATTACTAGTAATTCGGCCTGGCCACGCTCACGTGATTGAGTTGATGTTCCACGATAACAGTACATGCAACGTACGTACAGAAAACTCTAAGACTACGTGTCTTCGGGATTAAAAGTAGCCTATGTGCATTTGTGCTCTGTGGCAAATTTCCTCCCGATCCGTTAAGCGGTTCTTGTGTGAATAAGGAACCAACATGGACGAACGCTAGTGACATAATTGCGCGTTTCCGAGTTTAGGGCACCATTGTTCCGGTGGTTATTAGTTAGTTATATTCGTAGATTTTTTTTAGATTCCCTTATCAGGGGCCTTATGGGCGGCTTGAAAACGGATTGACTTCTACACCGACCTCATGAAGCAGTGTAGTGGGGTAAGCTCTAGGCCACGCAATGATAGAGAGAGTCCTATGTGCGCAGTTGGCCGAAAAAACATGGCAGCAACATATTTTTTTGAAAATAAATTAAACCTCCGTTACCTCTCATAATTGACCCTGATACCTCTGCCGCGCTGATTGAACCGCTAAGCCTGATAGGTGAACATGAAATGTTGTGTAATGTAAAGCTATTTTGCACAAGTTGGAAAAAATAGTGTTTGTAGAGTTGAGCCTGTAGAGCTTTTAGGAGCTTTTGAAGATCTAACTTCATAGCATTTTTTATATTCGTAAAATTTAACTAATTTAAAAATAAGATATTTTGGTTGGAAAACGTTACATTCTATATAGTGAAATATATTAAAATAGCTGAGTCAATTTTAAAATTTCACTTGACTTTATGTAATAGTATAAATAATAGAAATTGCTTTCACTTGCTTTCACTCACTTGCACTCTTGGCAACAAAATAGGCCATAAAGCCAACTTCGATCTCTAAATTATAAGATGATAAACATAACTGCGTGTATCATATTTAAGTTGAAAAATATTGGTAGTATCGGTAATAAAATGCTGTTTGTAACGTAGAAAGCGTTTATTATATTCTTTTACAAAAATCCACTTAACAGAATCTAAGTCACTAAGCACAATCACTATGGCCTAATTTTTGTTTTTGGTGTTTTGCTGTACGACGCTTTGTTTTCGAGATATAGGTACTCAAAGTCGAAACAATATCTGGATTTAAAGGTAGCTCCAACTTATAATTGATATACGCTTGCACCGCAAGCCTTGCAGAGTAATGTAATTCTATTCCTAAGCAACTAAAGTCCCTTGGGGATCTGAAAAAAATCTGAACTAAAAAAAAAATCTGAACGAAAATAGCATTTTTTGGGTCCGAATATCATGCTGTCAGGTAGATGTCGACCCTTTATTAGTTTTGCTTCGGGACATGTGACTAAGTTGATAAATAGAATCAACTGAATTGAAATAGAAGGAAGTTATGTTTAGTTCGTATTATATCCATCAGAATTGGTACTTCAGGACTATATTTACCTGTTTAGGGAATGAGTCACTGAAAAAGCTCTAATATTATTATTTTCGCTCTTCAATAAATTAAAAAGAGCCATATGGGTATAAATTCTTATTCTTCATGCCTAAGAGTTACCCATGCAGTAGCATTCCAGACGGAGAGCTTTTTTAGAATTTTATTGAAGAACCCCATGTCATAGTCCACTGGAAATGCCTCATCTACAAGGAAGGTACAATGAAACAGCAATAAAATGTCCATTAACTTAAATTTTATTTTTGTTATTATCTACGGACCTGAAAAATTAAACGGCTTAAACCTTTTATAAAATTTACATTGTGGTTACTATTACTATTTAAATTTTCAGTAATTTCTGCGAACAGAGTTAAAATACCTTACAATTCTCATTTACATAATTACATGCGTGCTCTACCTTTGTAATAGGTATTATAATGAACCAAAAATATTTTGCTTATTCCACAAAAAGTGCCAGAATAGAATATGGAGAAATAAATTCATGAAGTCTGTAAGTGGCGTCAAAGAACTCCATGAATACTAACGTCCTACCGAATTTATATTTGCTGTGATAAATTATTCGATGTGTGTAGTCCTTGAATGGAATTTAATAGAATATGTATGAAATTGATGGCCTATACGGAAGAGCTGATCAGTAAACATTAAAGTTAATAGTTGACTGGAATGAAAATGTATAAAAATCTTGAAGTTGTAGTAGTAGTATATCGCGGTTGTTCAGTGCTACACCATATCTGCCGGAAATTCTATTGTGTTTCAGTGGAAATGTAGTGTGGGTAGTAGTGTGGAAATGCCGATCACACTTACGCGGGGACACAGATCCAACAACACAGATACTTTATTGTTGTTATGTGGTTACACGTGGTGGATAACATCCTCGGCAGCATCATATAAAAGGTTAAATGACCCGAAGATATTGGGTCTATGTGGATGAACGAACGAGGGTAGAGGGTAGATGGTATATGGGCTATGGAGAACTCGAAGAGACTTTATAGAGGCAGGTAACTCGCCACTCACTGAATGGGCCTTCAAAAATGGCGTAAATGCTTTGGAAGCAACATTGGCGTGAGCAGCTAGGGGTGTCGAGAAGAGTGGCACCGATTTCACCGTCGCGGAGGGATAAATCCAACCCGTGAGCGAGTTTTCTCGCTATTACGCCAATAACTTAGTTACAATTCCACTAATGACTCCCCTCAGGATGGCCAATTAAGGCAAGCCAGAGGTGGGACCTGTAACTCTGGGTTATCACTCCGCCTACCGGAGACGAGGAACAGGGGAACTTCCTCGGGAGAACTCAGGTCCGTGGTGCCGTTACTCACCAAGGGCTCGCCAGAAGCTGCACTGCAGGGATATTAGTGTTATTATTTTAATTATTCGATCTCAGACAAGACCAGAACCTTCCTTGCGATAGCGCATGGGCTGCACCGAACACCAGCTATAACACCATGTGGCCAGCATGTTCGACTGAAACTACATTGAAGTAACGAAGCATAAAGTTTACACTTTATTCCATTTTTACCTTTTTTTGGTATCGGGGGGAAACCTTCAAAAGGTACCCGGCACCTTGGAAGAGGATACCTGGTTATGTGGGATATTTTGTACTGCACTAAAATCCATTACGCCATAGCTCGTCAAATAATGAATAACTTAATGATTCTAATTGGAAACTGACGATGAGGTCAGCCGCGTAACGAATTTTAATTCAATAAACCCGCAAACAGATGGAAATTGTTTAACATTCGTTTAATTTTGATTTGCACGCAATTCGGCTGTAAAGCAATTAACTATTTGTATTTAGGTAGAAAGGTGCGATGATTGGCCAATTTTTTATTTTTATTTTCATTTTAATAATGGCATTACAACTCTGTACATATTGCCAGTGTCAAGTATATTTTTTGCATCACTTAGTAGTCATACTTAGAAAAAATCAGTAAATCGTCAGGTCTGTCAGTCTAGTCAGTCAGACCGTCGGACGTTCAAGTAAAGTGATGGCTACTTTACTAGAACTTGTGCACTGTCATTAACATATTATTACATCGAACAAAATGCCATGAACTTTATCCGATTAAACTGAAAAATTAAATTAAGTTTAAGTCAATAAAATAATTATTTTATTATGATATAATAAAATTTGTACATCTTAAGGGTAAATATTATGTAGTTCTAAATATTTTGTAAAACCTTTTTTCACCCATATTTTTGCAAATAAAATATTTTTAAGAGGTCATGACAGAGGCCATGGACAGAGCCCAGGCTGTTCGTATGCAATTGAGCTGTTACTCTGGAGGCTGATAATGGTTTCGTGTCAGTTTGACCAGTAGACTTTCCGTAGAGAACAGAATAGATTCACGGCAGTAATAGGTCATTGGTTGTGCTTTTCCGTTCGAGTGGAGCAGCAATAAATACGCACTTAACAATTTTCGTAGTCTGCAGTATTGACCGCTCGGCCAACCCTGCTCACAGTTCTTACAATAGATACTGTTCTCTGTTGTAAGCTCTTTACTTCTTTACACCATTTGTGATAACCACGGGCAGAGCCTATCCTTTTTCACTTCACCGTTTGGAGAATGACAAGGTAAAACTTTTTGTGCATAATCTTTCCATTCAGAGGCGACGGTCGTGACAGCCCTGTTCAAAGCTCCCTTAATTTCACTTTGTCAAAGTTTTGTGATCAAGTTTTGGGTTAATTTTCAAGAAAATTTCCTTTTTTGCCTGACTTTGGTAAATTACTTTGACATCATTTATTCGTTCCTTTGGTAGGTAATAAAGAAAAATGATATATATCCGTAAGTTGAAGTCTAAAAACCGTAAGTTGCAGTAAAAAAAGCTACCTTTTGGTGCTAGCTTTTGTAACTTTGGATAATTTTTTTATTTAATGCTGATTTATTTGTTAAATTGGATCCCGCAGACGTTGTTCTGTCTCAAAAGTATTGAAAGAGGATTTGTTTCTTTATCATCTCAAAAAGTTGTTATGTTACTGTTAAATAAAAAACAAAAAACAAATGACAGATGAATTGTTATTCAGACTATGTCAAACTTCTGGACGATGGCGCGAACCGATATCAAAAAATAACCACATCGGTCCAGCCGTTCTCGAGTTTTATGCAGATTAACGAACAGCAATTCATTTTTACACATACAGATTTTATGCAAAACCAAGGCACCAGCTTAGCAATTCATATCCAAATATTTCGTCACTCTACACTGACCGTTTAGTTATAATATTATTTTTCAACGTTTTTTATCTCCTACTGCTGAGCATAGGTCTAAGTGCGAGGACTTCTAGCCGCAGTCCACGATGCCAGCCAAGTGCGGATCGGTGGACAATGCACACCTGATTGTACACCTTATGGCGGACTATTAAATGTATAAAACAACTTGTAATAACAACAGTAACTGCAATACCCATATTTGCGTGAAAAACAACATTTTTATTTTCTTTTCATGATGTTGTGATTAAAATGTTTTCCCTCATCATGGAGCAACGAGGTTTGAACCAGGTATCGCATGACGGATATCGGTGTCTTGATCACCCAACTATCGCTGCTCGTTACTGAATATTTTAATTATTTATTTACTAACCGTTAAACTAATGAAAACATAATTAATATTTATTTTACAAACTTTTGATTGCCACGTTCTGCTTAAATTAAATACTAATTTACGACTGAAAGCATTTAACTACCCATTCATCTGACGTTAGGTCTGCTGAGTTTTAATTGAAATATATATTTCCACTTATAAAATCTTTACATCAAATTAATCAAGGCGAAGCCTTAAGGAGGCTTAGGGTCTCAATTTTCTACTGGATGGTAATAATTTCCCTCTTCATTTACTTAAGAATTTGTACAAACTTTGCAAATTGCTTGAAGTCCGTTGAGAGTCCTCGATGTACAGTAAGACTCTCTAGTGTTTTACGTAAGTAAGCGGTTAATTGACCCTTGAAAGGTCCTTTTAAATTTACTTAAACTTGCGACCACATTATCAGACGGATATTCATCGTATACATTAAAAAAAAACATTTATAGCCCTACAGTAGGACACTATGTGTCTTCCGTGAATGTGATGCCCTCGCGGACCCGATCCGCAGAAGACATCCAGGGGGAAGGAGACGACGCTATGCCCATCTCCTCCCTCTGACATAACGGTGGGATTCGCATTTTCCCCCACGAGACTTGGGAGTGCCGAATATGTACCCGGGGCACTCCCAGATGGAAGGCGACCATTGCCAATTTCGCCGAGACTCTCTGGCAAGCACAAGCGGATCCCATATGGTCTCAACACTGGCGCTAGGGTACTGTTGGGTTTTAGTGGGTATTATGATATGTCGTCATCGAGTTCCACATGCCACTTGAATCCCTTGGGAACATCGAGAGGTGTGCGTAAAAGCATTTCCCAGCGTCAAAAATGAAAAAAGGACACATTGTATTGCCATGGACATAAAAAAACAGGGAATCTAACCCAAGACATTCTACGTGGTATACTAACAGACGTTATTTGAATTTTTGTGTTCCCTTCTATTTATGTAGTAAATATTACGTAATATGAATATTTTTCGGCTTCGAAAACGGCCGGGAAGGACCCATAGCGCCGGGTAAAGAAAATTTGTGATATCACTATTACTAGCGGTTCGGTGAAGCAAAACAATGATTAAACCTGCGCGCCAAGGGATACCACAAAGTGAAAAAACGTGGGTTGCTCGATATACGAAAAATTATGGCACAGAGCGCCCCACGATTTTTTCACAATAATAGTAGTATTTTTTGGTCATTATTAGTATTTTCTGTTTGTATTGACAACCCGTGTGGCGTAATGGTTACCATGCCGGACTGCCGTACGGAGGGTCCCGGGTTCGATTCTCGGCGAAGCAGAAATTTGAATGATGAGTTTAAAGTTTCTGTTCTCGGTCTGGGTGTTTGTGTTTCTGTCTTTGTGTATTTTCATGGCACCTTCGATACAGTGTATCAGAGACCGAAGAGGCCCACATTAAAATTATTGCCGTATGCTGTTGATAAAAACTGTTAAGTTGTGTCTGTTTAGTACATGTTATGAGCTGACAAATTAAATAGATTTATCTAAATAAATTATATAGAATCTACTTAAGTTTTACCTATTTTAACCACATAAGCGAACACTCAATGTCTATAATGTGACCAAAGGCTTACACCGAGGTGATTTCAACACAAAATAATTTTAAGACGGTCTTGTTTTAATTAAATTTGAAACATCAAGCTCATTATCTATTAATTAGAACTTTATTTTATGGAAAAGGATAGGTTGATATGCTCAAATATTAATGGTCCGGTCAGACATAATAATTTAAGGCGAAAATAAGCCATCGGAGTAGAACGCAACTACACCTCACCTTTTTTTTGGTATCTGGGGGGCAACCTTCAAAAAGTACCCGACACCTTGGGAGAGGATACCGGGTTATGTGGGATTTGACCGCACTAAAACCCCCTCGGTGGCTTGCCTCTGCGTTTGTGATGACTCCGGGATCTCCATAGGAACGCACCGGTGCCCTCCACGTGCAGCGCCCCAGAACGGGCCCATCTTCAGGACAGCAGATGTGCTCTCCTGCACCTTCAGGTGTTCACGGCGGCATGCGGCCACGCATACACCACCGTCCCTCCCGGGACTGCTAGTTGGACGAGTCAAGCTCCCACTCTCACCACCCGAAACCCCGGAAGCCCCCTTTTAGTCGCCTCTTACGATCATTCAGGGGATACCGTAGCTCTATTCTTAATCCCGAAACTACAGGGACTAACTGCACCTCACCTAAGGCAAGACAAGACCGAGCCTAGCTTGAAGTTATTCGCAGATGTTATTAAGCCCTACGTTTCCCGCATGCTCACGTTCCACTTAAGCGATCGAAGAAAGAATGAAAGAATCATATAGGACATAACAACCGGCCAGGAGCGGGTGTGCTAGTGGGAGACATGCGAGCGCAAGTATTATGTGTGTGAGTGTGTGTGTGTGTGTGTGTGTGTGTGTGAGTATCTAATAAGTATGCTTTATATTTGATTTTAAAACTAATTAATAACAACAGTACATAAAGTAATTCCTTCCAATATTCTTATGTATATGTTTGTATGAATTTATGTATGTATGCATGTATGTACACGTATATGTATGAATGTACGTATTTATGTATATGAATATTTATTAGTGTATTTTATTATGTACGCAGTTATCATTATTATTTTTAAAATTGAGTCTTTTAACTTGTTTATTTTAGAAGCCTACCTCGCATTCTCAAAAAAAGTACCGTTTGTTGTGTAGATGATGTTATCAACAGCCTTATTCATGTTTTTCAACATTTATTAATCAGAGAACAGCAATAAAATGAATTTTAATTTATGTCAGAGGTGCGCGCCGAGGATTTTAACCCGGTATACCCGAGAGCAGCGATGGCCGAGTGGTAAAAGCCGCGGTCTTCTACGCGACCGATCCCGGGTTCAAATCCTCGGCGCGCACCTCTGACAAAGAAATTTGTAATGTGCGCATTTATCGCTGCTCCACGGTGATGGAAAATATCGTGATATTTAATTGATTACGATGTTCTTCATCGCCGTGCATGCCTGAGAGAAATTCATAATTTCTCGAAAGCATGACGTCCACCAATCCGCACTTGGCCAGCGTGGTGGACTATGGCCTAAATCCCTCTCACTTGTGAGAAGGAGACCTGTGCCCAGCAGTGGGACATAAAAAAGGTTGAAAAAATATTTGTAATAATATTTGTATAATAATAGTTGAAAAAAAAAATACCCGAGTCAGAGACCGCGGTCCTTACCACTCGGCCATCGCAGCTGCTTATTCAATAACGATTTTTAAATTTGAAGCAGAAATTGATTATTGATGAAGATGAAGCAGATATAGATTGATGACTAAAAAAATAGCAATCATAAACGTTGTTTAGAGTTAATTTATTTAATTCTTCTTTATATTATTACGCATGGGTCGTTTTTCTTTTGTTGTCATGGTACTTTAAAATTTAGAATTTAGATTATGTACTTATTATCATTTTCGAAATTTTATCGAATAATTTTATTGGAATTGTTATTTTTGTGTCAAAAATGTTTAGGGTCCAGTATTCAGAAACTGTTCTTTGCTGTTTTTCTTTTTTCTGCTCTGTCAAAAATACGATTTCCGAAAGGATATTAATGCAAATAGATTTTTCCTTGTTTATAGTCCCAACAAGATTGTGTTTGTCAGTGACAAATTGTGCTCAAGATGTACCGCTAAAATGAAGTAGGTATTAAAAGATAAGGTCATTTGAGAGGCGCTTGACGAAAATAAAATTCTCCTTCAAATCTCCATTCAGAGGATAGCTACAGAAGTTTTAATTAATCGGTTTTTGCTGACGTTTTACGGTTTTTAGAAAGGTTTAATATTTTTTAATTAATGTTTTAGAGCGAAAGAGTGAAAATAAATTTGTGATTTAGTTTATCTTAGTTTAGTAGAATAGGAATAAAGGCCATACATTATCCACCATGCATACCGAGTCAGGTGCGGATCCACCCATATGGATACTATGGGCATGCTCATAACACTAATTCACTTGTATGTATAAGTTACTCTATAATCTTAATATCTAAGTTTGTAAATAGAAAACGTACAGAAAATATGTCCAAAAATCACATTTAGAAAAATTCCATTAGATTGTGTTATCAGTTATCACATATAAAGATCAGGGACTATCAAATTTTGTGCCTTATTTTTTACGCCGTCTGGCACTGATTCCATTAGATCGAATCCTCGACGTCTTGTAAAGCCGGGACATGTTACTAGTATTTGATAAAATTATTTGACATAAAATGATGTATAATGAAGTTTGTAAATAATGTTATTATTTGAAGATGTAAAAATATGAAAAATCGTTCAGGTAACGGTCTATGATTAATGAGTTCGAACTCCGACTCGCACTTGACCGTTTTTGAGGTGTCTGTGTCCACAATACTATTTGAGGCCGGATCCGCGCCGAGCACCGAGTGCGTGTTTGTGGCTTATTTTGGAGATTTATAAAAAATACCTATTGTCTTGATTTCTTGCATAGAAATGAAATGAAATGAAAATAATTTATTTTTGACTGTTGTACATAGGTACATAGAGATGTTAAAAGTTATAATTGTAGTTTTAAACAGTCTACCGTATTCTGGCATACAATATTGTTAATTAAAATTAACTAAAAATATTTTGTTTTGAGATCCGTTAAGATTATTCTTATCGTCGGCTTTTGATGCCTACCCACCGCTGGGTCAATGAGAGAAAAAAGCCGCCGACAAAAGAAACTCTCGGGCATTGTTGTCCTCAAACCATTTTTATTGCACGAATCACGATGTGTTATCTTCAAAAAAAAATTATGTTGTAGTATATGCTTTTTTTATAAACCATTGTTTTAGTTGTCTTTTAAATTTAGTATTTGATAACTGCTAACAGTTCTAAATTAATGTTTCTGAATTATAACTTTTATGAGGCTGGTAAGTTTGATTGAACACGCTCATATAACACTCATCCACCAATCCTCAAACTATATGTAAAGGTACGATCTTATTTGCTTTCTGGAGCTATCAACCAAAAAATGGATCCATAGTGGCTTAATTCCACGTCGAATTAACATAGTTAATGTTTTTGGCAAATCACATAGATCATGAGTTGTACCAAAAGCTCGTCTTATCAGTAGTTGTAACAAGAGCCTTGCTTCAGAAATCCGACGGAAGTTGGATGGAAGCGGTAATCCTTTCATTTATACTAGTTGGTGTTGCGGACTACGACTGTTCGACAATTATAATTCGGAATTATACCGTGTCCTTATTGGTTTATGGCTATACTAGCTTTTGACCAGCGGTTTCATCAGTTTCTTTTTCTATATATACATAAAAAATGTATTCTGAAATTGTCAATTTGCACACCACATAGTGGTTAGAATTGCTAGACATATTCTGTACATAAGACCTTGTATAATGTTATTCATCAATTCTAATGCAAATAAATAAATATATGAATTTGATATTTTCTCCGAGTGAAACTAGCCCAATGTCATTTTCCAGCCAAAAAAATCATTTCGATGCCGTTGCGAAAAAAAAGGACAAACAAACATATTTTCAAATTTATTATTATTTTAGATTAAAATTGATTTTCTTCATACTACATTGAACAAAACATATAAACTTGTCAATCAATAAACACTGGGAGCTGAATTTGAAATGCAAATAAAAAATGTAGTTAAAAAAACTAAGAAACATGCTTTTGTGAAAATACGAACTAAAAAGTAAAAAAATAAGAAGAAAATGTATTTAACTGTAAAAAAAGCGTGGGATACACTCCCATGGGGAATAATCTTTTCACAAAAGCGTGTTTTTTAGTTTTTTAACCTACATTTATTTATTATTTTTTTATGGTTTTTTTTTCATATTATTATATTGTCATTGGCCCTTGACCCCTGTGCAAATTTTCAAGTTAAAAAGACGCTTAGAAGTAGGTGAAAATGAATTTAAAATATTCCGATACTTACATACATACAGGTCAAGCTAATATAGGCGTGTTAAAAATACTGAATTGTACTGTCTATTGAATGAAATGAATAAGAACAAATTAATATTTAATTGAAAAATAAAACAATTTCTGTATGTACAATCGGACCGGATCGAATCGGATCGTATAATCGGACCTACCATTAAAATAATCACTTCTTTACCTCAGATAATAAACGATGATTTGAACCAGTATCTTATCTTATTCTGTGGCTATAAGAAGCCTTACTTCAGTGATCCGGCGGGAGTTCCGTATCCGCGGTAATCCTTTCATTTATACTGGTCGCCGTTGCGGATTGTACGTTTAACACAAAATTTGCACTCAGAGGCTTGTGTTCATTTGACAATATTGGGTTAGTTTTTGTGAAAAAATATTTTTTGTCTAATATTGTGGTTTAAGGCAGAACGGCTATAAGCTATAATGGCTGTTTATTCAAATGTGGCAAGGCAACGTGACAATACGTATTGCAACAGTATTAAATGTATGATGTTTATTGTGTATAAGTATCCTTGATAAAAACGTGATTCAAATACTAGTTTGACAAACGTTAATTATGTTTTTTTTTTCAAATAAACTGGTTGTTGTCGGCTTTATTGGCATTTCAGCTTCACCTCGTTTCGGAAGCAAACCAGAGGGCTAAGGGCCGCAAGCAACCAGAGGCCGATCCTGGGGCGCTTCCTGTGAGGTTCGAACCATGGCCTGGATCAGCTTGATTACGTAGTGTTGATCAACTTACAACAAACGAAAACGATGAAGCAAAATCGAAATACTATTATTCTGCGATATAAACGTCTATACGTCTATATCGCATCTTTGATCACTGCAGTTATGGACATCTACGTCAGAATTAAAATAGAAATTCCCGGAGCTTAAACTCATTATTAAAATGTGTCGGCAGTAAAAATCTTTCTCAGAAACACAGATTTCAACTAGAAAACGTACGTCCATAAAATATTACATAATCTATGTCACGTTATAACCGATTCTATTCAAAAGAACATAAATTTCCCACGCTATTTTAAAAACAATTGGAACAGAAATAGACGTGCCAAATATCGGTCGGGACAACGAACCTACAAATTGCGAACCCAAACAAATATTTACCCAGAAACCGTACGATTCTTTTGTACGTAGTAATTTGTATTTGGCTCAGATCCAAGTGACCACTCTGCCACTCTGCATAGTCTATGGCTTAAGAAAATGGAAGTCGTACATAGAGCATCGCGGATTCTGGGATCTTTTGAATCTAATTAGAAGACAAGTAAGTGTTCAATGTAGCTTAAGGCGAACTTAAGATCACCAAAACTGCAATCTATTTAGTTTAAAAAATAGTAGTCTATACCAAACCTTGAGTGCGCAGTAAAGCGTGAGTTCGTTCCTGATTCGTGGTATTCCTAAAATATCTGTCATTCATTACTCCTGTGTCTGAAAGTAATTGCGTTTGGGTGCCACTTTTTAGTCCAAAATTACATGGGCATGTGGCTGCAATCGCTTTTTGCTTTCCCTACTGGACACGGGTCTTTCCACATTATTGGGGAGGCCTTTGTTTGGTTACTCTTATTATTGTAAACTTATTGGAATCCCGAATTTATATCACCACGCTGCTCCAAAGTATGGAGTGATAGACGGGTATTCTTCGTCAAAGCGAATGAATATTGAAGCGCGAATGGCCCGGCGGTTAGCTTAGAACGCAAGCGATCTATGCGACTAAGCCAAACAGGCGCGGTCGGGTGTAATATGGGAGACCGGCAAAAAAAAAAAGATGCGCGTTTCCGTGCTTCGGAGGGCCGTCGGTCCCGGTTGTTGTCGATAGACAACAATCGTTAAACCTTGTCGGAGGCCTTGGGGGGGGGGGGGTGAAAACATCCGACAGCGGGTTGGCGGGTTGGCCACTAACCCGCATTGGAGCAGCGTGGTGGAGTAAGCTCCAGGCCTCCCCAATAATGGGGAGAGACCCGTGCCCTGCAGTGTGACGTAAAAAGGGTTGCAGTCATTCTTTGTCAAAAGTGTTCGTAATTTTGTTCAAATCTTTACCTAATACCCTGTCAGAATTGCCGGTGTCCGCGTTTCTCCAGGGTGGTTTAAGATGTATTATAGTAGAGTGCATTTTGCGTTTTACCAAAAAGCCATTGAATAGAACGTTTCCAACTTTACTGTCGTGTTTGTCAAAATGAAAAAAAAATTAGCAGAAATCAGTTGAACGACGCCGGAACAGGGGCGAAGTGAACTGTTTTATTTCAACCAATAATAAAAGAAGAGAATAAATATCATTAAAGTCAAATTAAAAAGTGTATCTAGACTAAAATTTATTGTTTTTTTTTTCGATTAAATAAGCGACAAGGGTAAATTAAATTTGCTTAAGATTAGTAAGTGTGTACCTATACCACAAAAGTTGATTGGGTTAAAATTTTTTGGGATTATTTTATTTATTACTAGCTGACCCCGCGAACTCCGTATCGCGTTTAAATATTAAATAATAATAATAATGGATAGCATATAAACCTTCTCCGTGAAAAAATACATGTACATACCAATTTTCATAATAATCGGTCGAATAGTTTCTGAGTTTTGCGATGTCATATATACAAACATTACTTAACACCCCCGCAACCCCCCCTTCCGGGTGGAATTTCGTAAAATCCGTTCTTAGCTGACCTCTACTCGGCGAAAGGAATATTCCTACCAAATTTGAAGTCGGTAGGTCTTATAGTTCCAGAGATATCGTGATGAGTCAATATATGGGTGGAAATACCCCCCCTTCCGGGTGGAATTTCGTAAAATCCGTTCTTAGCTGACCTCTACTCGGCGAAAGGAATATTCCTACCAAATTTGAAGTCGGTAGGTCTTATAGTTCCAGAGATATCGTGATGAGTCAATATATGGGTGGAAATCTCTTATATATATATACAGAAGATTTGGGACAGTCGCAACACCATTCTTCAAAAGGTCGGAGGGGATTGTACATCTCCTATCTGGCGAAGCTTTGTGTGGAGAGTGATACTAAATTTCTCCTAATAAAATTTTAAGCTATTACTAACATTAGATATAAGTTTTCTTTCTACTAACAAAAAATGGATCTCTGTTATCCGATACATAATTTTTTTTTATTTCCATTCAAATCTTTCAATTAGATAGATTCGGTTGAGAAATTTATGAAAGAGAAATCTCATTAATCTGATATTAACATGATTATTGATTAATGTGGTTGGCTTAAGAGGACCTTTCTTCCCCATCATTCCTCATTAGTTATGTGACCTCCAACAACCTGCTTTTGATTATTAGGTTGGTTGTAGGTACATTACATAGGGCCTCTTTCATCACCTTCAATTAAAGTGACAAGTACTCTTATTGTCGGTTAAAGTCACCCGTAACTTCAACTTTCAATTTCACGATGTTCGAGAACTAATCATATGATAAACTGACCCGTTCTCTTAGCTTTTACTTGTCAATTAACTTTACTAGGGACGTATCTAATCAACACTTTACTTGGAGATGGTGAACAAGGCCCTTAGAATCATAGTTCGTTAGAGACAATAAATATGTACCGTGTAAGCATTTCCTTAGTTTGTATAGGTAGACATTACACTGTGGCTACGCTTTTTTATCTGTATGTCTGTATGTAATCTGTGGTGTTTAAGTTTCATTATATTATTATATTTATTATTATTATATTTATATATATTATTATATATACGATTATATTATTATATTTATACATTATATTATTATATTTATATATATTATTATATATACGAAGCGCGCATGGCCTGGCGGCTAGCGTAGAAAGCAAGCGATCTATGCAGTTGAGCCAAACGGGCGCGGTCGGGTGTGAGATGGGTGACCGCTAGTGGCAAAATAATTTCATGCGCGTTTCCGTGCTTCGGAGGGCACGTTAAGCCGTCGGTCCCGGTTGTTGTCGATAGATAACAGTCGTCAAACCTTGTCGGAGGCCCTATGGGCGGTTTGAAAACATCCGACAGTGGGTTGGCCACTAACCCGCATCTCCACCAACCCGCATTGGAGCAGCGTGGTGGAGTAAGCTCCAGGCCTCCCCAATAAGGGGGAGAGACCCGTGCCCAGCAGTGGGACGCAAAAAGGGTTGCAGCCATTATATTTATTATAATCTATGTCTTTATCTCTTCTGTAAAAAATCTTGTACGAATTAGGGCTCTCGGTGCACATAAAGTATTAAATTAATCCAATTTCATCTTTTATTGTGCATAAATATAATCAAAAAATACCCCTAATTTAACAAGTTACACCTTTCCTCTAGCAACCGTTCCATTGTTTTATTCATCATCCTTTAGTTAAAAGGAATTTAATATCCAGTCTAAGAAGTAATTCAAAGGACGTATTTGAAATATATTTCAATTTATAGTGCATTGTTTTGTACGTCAATAAGTAATTAATTTAATCTTATTCGGAATTGAATATTGCAGAAACTATCAAACATCACAAACTATCAAATTGCTTCTATGTCATGAATACGAAAAGTCAATGCTGGGCCTTGCATTCTACGCTACTTAGCCAAACGTGCGCGGTCAGGTATGAGATGGGTCACCGCTAGTGGTAAAAATTCAATACGCTTTGAGCCGTCGCTCCCGGTTGTTATCTAAAGTCGTTAAACCTTGTCGGACACCTTATAGGCAGTTTGAAAACATCCGACAGCGGGTTAGCCGCTAACCCGCATCTCCACCAACCCGCTCTGGAGCAGCGTGGTAGAGTTAACTCAAGGCTTCCCTAGTGACGGGGAGAGACCTGTGCCCAGTAATGTGAAAGTTGCAATCAGCTAGATTTTTAAAGTACCTTTTTTGGTACCGGCGAAACAATAATAAAAGCTTTTTTACAATATTTATATCCAAAAGCTTTAAAAAATCAACATTAGGTATAGTTTATTCCGCTATTTGCGCCGGTGTGTTTAGTTATAGAATTGTTTTTAGGAAATGTTAAATTATTTTTTACAACGGATATAAAAAAAGATAATGCAATATGTTGTACTCATTTCTTCCAAACATAATTCTATGATACTTGCCGAGATAGTAAGGAGATTTTTGTTTACACGAAGATGTCATAACAGTGAATTGAAACCATTTCTTTGAATAAGATCGCGAAAATGTTTGTTTTCAAGGTTTCGGAAAATGTAAAGATTAAAAAAAAGTAACTAAAACCGACTTCACACAGTAATAAAATATTAAAATTACAAATCAAATATCCCGGCATAAACATAAATGCAAATTAAAAATTGAAAAGAAAGAAACAAGTCCCGTGTAGATTAGCAGTCGGGTCCCATTTTTGAAAAGTAACTTTACTCAAATCTTCCTATTTTTTGTCTTTATTACTGTTTTTTTACATTACAGTGTATGTAATTATAATACTCTCGCTCCAACTTAATAAATTGGAGGGCAAAGTTTTGAGTCGTGTGATTATTAGTAAATGCCACGTAAAAGCTGTTAAATAACATGGCCATAGAAATATTACCGAAACACTTTACAAGTGAGTCCAATGTATAGTATAATTTCTGGTATAGTATAATTAATGGTAAGTACATCAAGATAACTAAGCAAAGAAATCTGGAAATCGTGTGTTAGTTACTTACTACCAACATGACATGTGTTGGTGACGTCACTCATACTATGTAGCTTTTGATGTGTCAATTTCTAATAAATCGATGAACGCCGGTTGCACGTACGAAAAAGGATGTCTCATTGTAACGTTACCCTCATTGTAAGGTTACGTTGAGGCTTGAGCTTTCGGCTAGCGCCGCATCTGCCGCGCCGCGTTTCGTTGACTGTTTATAAAGTGAATTTGTGTGTGAATGTGGTTTTATTTGTTTTGCTATGTCGTTGTCACGTTAAACAATCGTCCGTAAACCGACTTTACAGACAACCAATTTTTATAGAACCCTCACAAATGAACATCCTATCTGAGCAAGCTTTGTTGTATTTTTAACGAGATACCACTGCTCCTTGTCTCCTCTTAATAGGCATTAAAACTTTTCTTTTGAAGATTTGACTTTGATATGACTTTTCTAGCTTTTTATTTTATTTAAATCAAGTGGCAGATAAGCATGCAACCCACGATTTGTTCAGTGGTCACTGCAGTACTTTGAAAACTACACACAACCTCAGGCAATGAAAGAAAGAAAGAAAAAATGAAATGAAATGAAATAGTTTGAAATTTAATAGTTTAATAACATCTTGAGTAATAATATACACTTTATGTTCGTCAGTGTTGTACGGCCATCGGCTGACCGTCATCCGCTTTGGGTGCGCTAAGGTTTATATGGGCTAGGAGAAAAAGCGGATAGAAAAAAACTCCAACGCTGTTTTAAATAAATTTTCAGGTACAAATGTATTTAAAATGCAGCATGACTGTGGGGCGACAAGGAGCACACGAGACATCTATCGTGTCGCAATGCAATTATTATTTTGCCTTGCCGAGAATGGAACCCGGGACCTTTGATTGGCAGTACAGCATGAAAACCATTGAGGCTTACGCCAAGCGGGTTACCTAAAGTCCTAAGACTTGACCGAAGTCATATGCAGTTGCGCGGTTATTCTTGACTCTGGCATGAGGGGATTATGCTAATTTTGGGGGCAGCCACACTCTTTGAGAGGTTTCAAACGATTTCAAAGCAAAAAAAAAAACAAGATAGAAAGTACTTGCAATATAACCTATACGATTTTCATTGAGTCCTGACACTAACAATGACCATGGACTGCAGTGACCATTCAGGCGCCGGTAATAACACAGGATGCTCGGTTTTTGACGTGAGAAAATCTGCTTTCGGAGTGGCATGCCTCAGCCGTAAGATTACGTAGCTTAAAATTTAATGTTAATGTAAAAATATATGCCTACAGCTATGTTGCTTCATTCTTTTAGAATATGTACATCGTATTGTTTTAGGTACTTATGTATAAAGACAAGTGTATTGTAAGAGCAAATATCATCCATATTACTCACAAAGTTACAACCTACAAGC
The DNA here is from genome assembly GCA_911387765.1 of Pyrgus malvae. Taxonomy (NCBI): domain Eukaryota; kingdom Metazoa; phylum Arthropoda; class Insecta; order Lepidoptera; family Hesperiidae; genus Pyrgus; species Pyrgus malvae. Next base: position 7,317,967 of record OU426951.1, read on the forward strand.
CTTTTTCACAAATTAAGTGATTTCTCTTGTCATCGCGGCAATAACGATATTTTTGAAAGCGATCGACTTCGGGGGTAATCGAATGGATACATCATAATCTATAGATAAGATGACATAAACGAGCAGAAAGAAAAATTTGTAACGATCGAGAAAACGACTAATGTCTTAAGTTTCAGGGAACTTATTTTGGTAAAAAAAACCCGTGTCCCGTGTATAACTCCGAAACTACATAATCATGAACTACTCTTGTGTGTGTTTTTTTAATCGTTTCTTCTCACAAGTGAGGGAGATTCAGGACATGGTCCACTGCGCTGGCTAAGTGCGGATTGGTTGACATCTCCGCTCACCTATATTATTATGTTGAATCCAGGTAGGATTAGAGCCTGTGTCCACCCTGTGTCGTGGGTATCATGGATACACAGAACACAAAGACAGACACACAAACACCCAGACCGAGAACAGAAATATAAACTCATCATTTAAATTTCTGTTTCGCCGGGAATCGAACCCCAGACCCTTCGATGGGCAGTCCGGCATGGTAACCATTGCGCGACGCTAGTCTTCTCTCTAATATTCAATTCCTAATAAATTACTAACTTCAGTACGAAACAATGCACTAGAAATTGAAATACCTTTCAAATATGTCCTTTGAATTACTTCTTAGACTGGATATTAAATTCCTCCTAACTAAAGGGATGAATGAATAAATCGATGGAATAGTAGCTAGAGAAATGCTCTAGAAATAATGTCAAAAAACACTGAACCGATTTTAATGAAACTTAGACTGTTCATTCTCTCTTCTCTGTTATATAATAAAAAGGAAATATAATATTATAACCACATAATATCGAGCCATTAGTTGCCTTCAGGGTGGCACTCATAGCCCCACAGTAGGGTAGATATACCCTGTGTCGTGGGTACCATGGACACACGCAGAGACAGAAACACAAACACACAGACCGTGAACAGAAATTTAAAGTTCGCCGACAATCGAACCCGTGATCCTTCGATTGGCAGTCCGGCATGGTAACCATTGCGCCACGCGAGTCGTCAACGGGTTGAATACATTATTGATACGTAAAACGCTACCATAGTACGTTGCTGATGGTTAAACTTTTGTGGTTGGTTTTTTTTTGGCGGGAAGTCGAAAAAGACATATTGTGCTCTTGTTTTATTTTCATTTTCTTGGTGTATTTTTGAGTTATATCGGATAAAGTTGATGGCATTTTGTTTGATATAGGTTAATTACAGTGCACGAGTGTTTGTGAAATAGAATAACAGTGCTAAAGTATGTTTTTTCTGCTTGCCTCCAAAATTCCATCGGACACGTTCTAGTAAAGTAGCCATCGCTTTACTAGAATGTTGGACTGACTAGACTGACTGATTACTGACGACTTACTTACTGACTTTGTTATTACTTCGTCCAGTTTCATTGAAACTGGCAAAAAATTGATGTAAAAATTATACTTGACGCTGGCAGTATGCACAGAGTTTGCGATGCCATATTTGAAAAAAAAAACTTTTGTGGTTCGACTAATGTATTTCGGTGGAACGTTGCAGTTGTCGGTCAGACTTACATGAGACTACGACTACCATCAGCCTTGGGAGTAGCAGCGCAACTGCATACAAGAAACAAGACTTAAGCCTATCGCACACGGAGCTACTCAAAAAGAACTAGTTACAAACTCAAATTCCTAACGAGTTCCTTGAGCGTCATTGCCCATACATTCTCATTGCGGTTTTTTTTAATGAAGTAGCAGACGAGCATGCAGGCCACGTGGTGTTAAGTGGTCGCTGCAGCCCATGGACATCTCTACAACCTCAGGCAAGCATAGGTAAGTCTTGTCTGAGGTCGTATGCAGTTGCGCTGCTTCTCCGGAGGCTGGTGGTCACCTCATGTAAGTGTGGCCGGCAACTGCATCTTTCCACCGAAACACAATAGAATTGGTTCACGGCAGAAGAGATTGCAGCGGTGGTACTTCCCCGGGCCAACGATAATAGTTCTACCACCAACAAGCACACACCGCAACTAATCATCAACCGGTTAATAACGCGTCATCATGTACGTGAGTTACCCGAGTTTTCATACTTTTGTTTTGAAAAATGAACGATCAAACATTAAATATTAAAATTTAAAGCCTTGCAATTTAACTAACACCGTGTGCGAAGTACAGTTTCTAACTGGTTTTTAATTGTAGTTATTGATTAGTTCCGTCGTTTTTGAGTAGCTTCGTGTGCGAAGGGCCTTAGGCTTCATTGAGGTCGTGTGTAGATGTCTATGGGCTACATTGACAACTTACCACGCGGTGTTGTAGCCTTTGAACTTGAGGAGTTATCAGATTCTACACTTCTGAAGTAATTGTTCCCTAAGATGAAGTTATTATAAGATGCAACCATTTTTGCGTCCCACTGGGCATGCTGGTCTCATTGCTGGGCAAAGTTCTCTCCCCATTATTGGGGAGGCTTGGAGCTTACTCCACCACGCTGCTCCATTACGCCTTGGTGGTGATGCGAGTTAGTGGCCAACCCGCTGTCGGATGTTTTCAATAATTCCCATAAGGCCTCTGACAACGGTTTAACGACTGTTATCTATCGACAACAACCGAGACCGACGGCTTCACATGCCCTCCGAAGCACGGAAACGCGCATAAATTTTTTCCCACTAGCGGTCACCCATCTCACACCCGCTTCATAGAAGTAATTATTATTAACTAGTGGCCACCCGCGACTTCGTCCGCGTGGACTTTGGTATTAGTCATAGCATGATGTTAAATAGCCTAAAGCCCTCTGGTGGCTCCCCTGGGGTTGCCCGTGTCCATAGACGACGGGGATAGCTTACACCACGCGGACTTCAAAAAAGGCTTCCCCGATAAATGGACTATCCAACACAAAAAGATTTTTTCAATTGGAACCAGTAGTTCCTGAGATTAGTTCGTTCAAATAAACATATAAACGAACGAACGAACTCTTCAGCTTTATGTATGGATTAAAATATTGATAAACGGGCTAATATAAAAAACATAAATAATCCAAAGACAATACTATACTTTATTAATCTATGAAATGAAATAAGAAACATACAATTTTTCTTTTCTTTTATTTATTTTATTTATTTATTTATCGATTTTTGTACACAATATTATAAAGTAAGGAACATTCAATGAAATATGGTACAAAGGTACTGCTTATTCCAACAGAAATTTCTTCCAGCAGACCTGTAACTGGAGAGCTGGATTGCAATGGTTCAGTGTGTGTACGCAACCTAAATACTTAACCTAGAATATGGTATGAATAAGTACATATAATATAAATATATATGATAGAATACAAAGATACAAATATATATATAAATATATATATATATATATATATATATAAATAATAAATAATAATATAAATACAATACAATAAATACCAACAAAAGAACATAAATACCATATAAAACTGTAGTGAATATGACATTCTATGTCAAGGAAAGATAGTGGTCCTTGACAAGACGCTTAAATACAGATAAAGTTTTGGTTTGACGGATATTAGGTGGTAGTGAATTCCACAGTCTAACCGAGTGGACAGTGAAGGAGCGGGAGTAACAGTGAGTTCTAAAGGACGGATAGTTGAGGAGAGATTTAAGTGGGACGCGGCAAGGAGCTATGGAAGGTCGTGTGAAGGAAAATCGCTCTCTCAAGTAAGGCGGAGCGGTAGGACTACGGAGTATATTAAAAAGTAAACATAGAATCCGAGTGTTTCGGCGAAAACGGATCGGGAGCCACTTGAGATCTTTGCGAAACTGGGAAATATGATCGAATTTACGAATTCCAAAAATGAATCGAATACAGACATTTTGCAAGCGCTCAAGTTTGTTCAATAGCTCCTCAGTAGCATCCAAGTAGCAGGAGTCAGCGTAGTCAATTATAGGGCAGATAAGCGATTGAGCAAGCTTTAATATTGAATGGCTAAAAAAATGTTTAGACAATGCCGTAAAACGAATTAAAAAAATAAGAAACATAAAAGACAGACATGACAATTTTGATAGCTGCGTCAAAATGTAAATAAACAAACAGAGAAAGTAAATAATTTTGTAAATAAATAATAAAGAAAAAGCAAAGTATAAGAATAAAACAAACGGATATAAGTTATAAAATATGATAATCGACGTAAATGAAGTAAGTAATAACATGTAGTGTATTTATATATTTATAGCGCATTTCATTATTTCATTTGCTTTCCGTGGGAATGAGATATTTTCCCGCGGTAAAAAGTAGCCTATGTTCTTTCTCAACGTCCTTTCTATGTTTATGCCAAATTTCATCAAAATCGGTTCAGTGGTTTAAGCGTGAAAGAGTAGCAGACAGACAGACAGACAGAGCTACTTTCAAATTTATAATATTAGTATTGATGATTTGAAATTATAAGTCAAGCCAGCGACTTTTTTCGCCTAAACCTAAGTCATGAATATCTTAACGATCTATCAATGCACAAGAAAGAAAGTCGTCGAGGAATAAAAATTTGTAACCTAATAAAGAAACGAAGTCAGGGGCGTGATCAAATAAAGTCTGATTTAAGGGCGTTAAATGAACCTCGAATGTTCATTACTTAACATTTACGATTGAACATTTGAATACATTACTGACATGTAATTAACGCCTGTAATAGACCTTCAGTTTAACTCTAGTTAAAACTAACACTCTTATTGGTCAGACTAGCCTTTCGTCAGCGGCTTCGCCCGCGTGCACTCGTTTTAAAGGTTCCCGTAGGATAAAAACCATCCTATGTCCTTTACCAAGGTCCACTCTATCTGTGTTCCAAATTTCATTAAAATTGATTCAGTAGTTTAAGTGACAAAGCGTAGCAGATAGACAGACAGGCAGAGTTGCTTTCGAATTTATAATATTACTATGGATAAACTGTACAGTTCTCAGTTTTGCCTACACACGATACACTGTACTGTTCATCTGTATTCATCTGTACAGTTAAAATTAAAACTGTGCAGATAAAACTGAAGGTATGTAGCAGGCTTTAGCGCTTGCCTACGATTTGTAATAACTTCAGAATTTCAGCTATAAAATAACGTAAATCCAATAATACCATTAAACGAGCAATTCTTTGAAAACTAAATAGAGATACTATTTAGTTTTCAAATCACGAATATTTTCGGTTAGGGTAATACAAACCGGAACTAGGTATGTGAGTCAGTAGATCAATCAACTTAGTATACAAACATCATAAGCTGGAACAAACAGGAAATATCTGAAAGTTTCTGAGTAAATAGTGGTTACGCACATATATAGTATACCTACCTATATACTACATACTCATTTGGCTCTGAATAAAATAACTGTGTTGTTTATATTGCCAAAACTGAGTGAGTCTTTATAAGAGGCAAAGTTTGTGAAGATAATGAAATGAAAATCGTAACGGATAGCTACAACCCTTTTCCTGTCCCACTGCTGGGCACAGATCTCTCTCCATTGTTGGGGAGGCCTGGAGCTTACTCCACCACAGTGCTACATTGCGTGTTGGTAGAGATATAGTGTTTGCCTACTATTTGTAACTTCAGAATTTCAGCTACAAAATAACGTAAATAATAAATTATATTTCACACTGATAGCCCCACAGTAGGGTAGATATACCCTGTGTCGTTGTTTCAGCTATGTATAGTCTGGTAGCAGTAGTTGAAGCGCGCATGGCCTGGCAGATAGCGTAGAACGCAAACGATCTATGCAACTAAGTCGAACGGGCGCGATCGGGTGTGAGATGGGTGATCGCTATTGGCAAACAAAATTCATGCGCGTTTCCGTGCTTTGAAGGGCACGTTAAGCCGTCGGTCCCGGTTGTTGTCGACGGATAACAGTCGTTAAACCTTGTCGGAGGCCTTATGAGCGGTTCGAAAACATACGACAGCGGGATAGCCACTAACCCCCATCTCCACCAACCTGTACTGGAGCTACGTGGTGAAATAAGCTCCAGGCCTCCCCAATAATGGGGAGACACTCGTGCCGTAGTGGGACGCAAAAAAGGATGCAGCCATAATCTGGTAGAAAACGAAGTATGCAGTTCAAGGATATTTTTCCCATTTTTATTCGATCGTCTTTTATTTAAAGTGGGCACCTGTCTTCTTTACGAAATTATATTAAGACCAAACTGGCAAAGTGCGGATTAGTGGCATGCGCGGTAAAAGTACATGGCAATGAAATATCACATTGTTACACCGTGGATCAAGTGTTAATTTAGACATTACTATTTTTCAGGCAGACATGTGTGCCGGAATATGATCTCGAGTACCGGCATCCGATTCCGAAGTCTCAATCACTTGGCCTTCACTGCTCACTACTACCCAATCAATGTATTTTTAGAAAAGTAGGGAAAAATTCCGTCAATTTTTCAATTTATTTCTGTAGAAGAAGGAAAAATGTACTCGTATGAAGTGTACTTATATTCTCAGAGTTCTTATCATATTTGCACACATCAAAAGACTTAACAACCCTAGATAGGATCAGTGTTGCCAGATTGCCAATAAGTTTTGTTTGTTTACACAGTGTCCTTCTTACATACTGTCTTTATTATTTATGCTACTGACTTTATTTAGTGTGTTTTACACATAATATTAGTGGTCCGGCCCCACTCCGCCCGGTTGCAGACTTGTCCTGCTTTAAAAGTATCGAAAGAGGATTTGTTTTTTATAATCTTAACTAGCTGAACCCGCGAACTCCGTATCGCGTTTAAATATTAAATAATAATAATAATGGATAGCATACAAACCTTCTCCGTGAAAAAATACATATACATACCAATTTTCATAATAATCGGTCGAATAGTTTCTGAGTTTTGCGATGTCATATATACAAACATCCTCTTTTATATGTATAAATAAAGAGACTTCATGTTACTGTCAAACAAAAATAGAAAACAAATTATGACATACGAACTGTCCTGTTATTCTGACTGTGTCAAAGTTTAGAACGACTCGGCACGAAATACGAACGTTTGACAGGTAGGAACTTTTATGGGATAAGTACTTATAAATAAATAAATAAAAAACATTTTCCAGTGTACCAAATTGTGAATCTAAACCATTCTCAAATCTCCTTGAACACACACAAAAAAAAAACATCATAATCCGTCCAGTCGTTTTAGAGAGTTCAGAGACAAACACACGAACGCAAGAATTATATATCTATATTAAGATGAATACACAAGGCTGACAAAACAATTTTTAGCCATAAAATTGAATACGTAGTTTAGGTATCAACTAGAATGTTGAACAAATTCTATTGTGTGTTTCGGAGGAAAGATACACTTGCCGACCAAGATGACCATACCTTCGGAATAGAAGCACAACTGCATACGACCACAGACAAGACTTACCTATGCTTGCTTGGGGTTGGCTGTAGATGTCCATGGGCTGCAACGACCACTAAACATCACGTGGCCTGCATGCTCGTCTGCTATTCCATTCAAGTTAAAAAAAATGTTTTCTGTAAAGTCGAACGGACTACCGTTTAACGTGACAACGTCATAATAAAACAATGAAAACCACATTAACTTTTCACTTCATTTTATAAACAGTCGACAAACAGCGTAAGTCGAACGCTCAAACCTCAACATAACGTTTCAAGCGTAACGTTACAATGAATGTAACGTTATATGAGTCATCATTTTTCGTGCGTGCAGCCGGCGTTCATCGAATTATTATACGTTGTCATATCAAAAAAGATCTCTACTTCACAAACTATGAGTACATTTTATTACAGACATCTCATAATATAATGCAAGTGTTATTTTACAAAGACAAATCCACAAACATACTTCTTATCATACCTAAAGTTGCAACCCGTAACTTTGGCATTAAACCAAATTCTCGTATTATTACGTACTTACTTCAACAAAGAGATATGTCATAACGTAAATGAACAAGTTAAGTCTGAAATTAGAAGCTTCAATGAACTTTTCGAGTTTTACGTTTCTCGCTCTAAGTTGTGTCTACTCCTGAGAGTATATTTGAATTTGATTACCTTCGTATGTGTTGTTTTCATTCTTGAATCAATTTAATAAAATAAATCGTTACAATTTACTTTCATTAAAATTATATTTTTCTACTTTATTCTTTGCGTCCCACTGCTGGGTACGGGTCTTTAATAATGGGCAGCGTAAACCTAGCACTCTCAGAGATGTGTTATAACTTATAAAGCAAATTAATAGGTTCATGAAACTACTAGAGTTTCATGTTTCTCGCTTTAGTTTTATCCCTGAGATAGCTCTATCCCTGAGAGTATACTTAAAGGTGTCAAATATAGATTTGACACACGCAGATCGCCGATCGCCGATGCTCTAGTGTGGCCTGGCCGTTTGTGGTTCACTGTTTGGTGTGACCCTCTTTATTGTGAAGGATTTGGGTCATTCAGAGTATTCAGAGTATTCAGGACATACTCCTCATAACGCGGGTCAAGTAGGTACAGATATTTGGATTGTATCTTACAGTACATTCTAGTTACGCGAGGTGTCTGCACGTACTATACATGAAGTTATAATTATCAGGGCAACCCCATTGACCAATTATACTTTGATTAGCGGAAAAAAGGGATTGTGCAACACCACATGCAACTTGACCTTTGGTAAGAGCTTGGTAATGATTGTGGAATGGTAAAAGTTGGCGCAGGTGACAAGATCGTTATACTGTATGAAAAACCGAACCTTAGACGACTGCACAAAAGAGTCAAAAACAAGATACAGATATCTCAAATCTTGCGTATAAATAGCCAAGTTGTATCAACAAATTGAAGACTCGACACAAGAAGTTGGCAAGGCCTTGGCGGTTCCGTGCAATTTAATCGACTTCGCCAGACTAATGGCACAATCAACTCTATTGTTTTTCGAGGATTTGCTTCATACTGAGATTTGAGCTAAGATAATATTTTTATGTCCTAATTCCCATTGTATCAGTATTGGTGTACTTATTGGTAGTGGGCTGGATTTGTGTCTGTGACAAAAACAACTTTTTGACGTGATAACGTCTTTAAAATCGTTTTAGTCGGGTGACATGTTCAGAAACTTGTGTCACACCAAAACCTCACGAGCGCGATCGCAGGTATAACGAGAGAGAGACGGACCGATCTCCCGTCTCATCTCGAGCGCTGCCAGTCATTCCGTGAAACTTGTCACGCGGAATCCTCACGAGCGGAGGCTGGCATAGCGTTCGAGTGAGTGGACCGATCTTCCGTCTCTCTCACTCTAGCGGCATACAAACGAATGGAGATTTTCTCGTGCGGACGTTATCACGTAAACATCGCGATCGTAAACCTACTTTACAAACAATTTGCCGTTTTTTTATGTTAAACCAAAAACTCTTAAATTAACTAAATGGTGCCTTGACTATCTATACATCTATACAAATAAATAAAATTGGAGTGTCTGTTTGTAATATTAAAAAAACTGCTTTTTACTACATGCATATGAATTTATATACGGTACATATACCAAAATAACATTTTTTACAAATGTTTGACTGTCTGACTATCTGTCTGTCTGTTTGTTTCGGCTAATCTCTGAAATGGCTGGACCGATTTTGACGAGACTTTCACTGGCAGGTAGCTGATGTAGGATGATGAAGGAGTAACTTAGGCTACGAGAGAGAGACGAGGTCGCGGGCGGCCGCTAGTTTGGAATAATAATTGAGTTTACTAATGGCTGGCTGCAAACCTTTATGCGTCCCACTACTGGGCATGGGTCTCTTCCCATTGTTGGGCTGCCTGGCCTGGAACTTACTCTTCCATGCTGCACCAATGTCAGTCCAAACTGTTTTCGGATATTTTTAAACCACCCACAAGCCCACGACAAATTTTAACAACTATCATCTATCGATGACAACTGGGAGCGACGGCTTAATGTGCGCTTCGAAGAACGGAAACGCGCTTGAAATTTTTGGCACCAATGGTTACCCATCTCCCACCTGACCGCACCCGTTTGGCTTAGCTGCATAGATCGCTTCACTAATAGTTACCGATATTCTAATTTTTGTGTGATGAAGAGTCCTTTATTGTATGAATAAAGAACTGAAACTCTTCCTCCTCTTCCTTGAAAAAAATTTCATCTCAAACTCAAGCCCTTTGATTTTTAATGAACGTTGATCTTTTTGCGGTAATTTTCTCTTCTCAGGTCCTTTCAGTTCTATCTATAGCAATTGGTTAAGCTAAGAGGAAAAGAGACAAAAGAAAATTACCACAAATTAATTTCAATTCACAGCAATCTTAAATCATCAAAGGTACTGACTCACCCTGACTTCGATACATAATAATTGTTGTGCCAAATCTGATGCGGGGAGAAGAACGCACACATTTTAATTTTGTCACACATTCACATATTCTTTCAGCTCCACAGACGCATACATTTCTAAATTTATCAATTTCAATTATCAACGTTATTTTCTATGCACCAACAACAATGACACCGACAGACATACACTAGTTGTGTATAACTAGAAGGCACATTGAGCATGCACGTTGGAACGAGGGGTTTGCCCGTTAAGGCCACTCCTTTGACGGGTGTCATACCTGTCAATACCTGTGATGCTCTAAGACAGCAATTCAATCCAGTCCAATCGATTCCAATTTTACACTCATAGCCTCACAGTATGGTAGGCATACCTTGTATCGTCGGTACCATTTACACACACATAGACATGAATACAAACACCCAACCTGAGAACAGAAACTGAAATTCACAATTTCAATCGCTGTATTCGTTGCTTCCCGGGAATCGAATCCGGACCCCGTTTGGCAGTCCGGCATAGTATACGGTTACTATGCCACACAGGTCGTCGCACATTATACAAAATGAAATTTGTATTTTCTGAACATTACCTCAATTACATTTATTTCTTTTACTATTGAAAAACTCTGGAAAAACATGTTTTAGCTTTTGACTTTGAACGTTTGTAAAAGCCTTTCTTCGCAACCTTAAATGAACAGTAAATAACACTGTTTTGTAATATTTTTATTTTTGCACTCATTTTTAGTAACCAAATAGAACAGACATAAGAAAATATTAATATAAAAAATCAACATGTGTAACTGCCTAAAAAGAATAAATTCCACGGGGTTTAATAGTTTGTCTGTTTTGAATGTTACTTCTACAATTTTTTTCTTTTTTTATAAGAAGCTGACGGAAATATTTTATTCTTCGAATAAAATCGTTATAAGAGCATTTCTTCGTGAGCTTACAGGAACAATAGACTCCTGTTTTGTATCGTTTTGACTGACGTCTTAATGGGTATTCCGGACGTCAATCAATTCATATTATTATACAAAGGCTTTTCATTTCCACGTGTACTAGGTAAGAATAGGTAAGAGAAAGTAAATAAGTATAACCAAGTATAAGCAAGTACGTCAGTAAGGCGTTGACTGTAATTTATTTACTTTTTTTAAGAATTCCTTGGAATTTTGTAGGTGTAGAACTATTATGGTTCGCCCCGGGAGTACCACCGCTGCACCCACTTCTGCCGTGAACCAATTCTATTGTGTTTCGGTGGAAAGGTGCAGTTGCCGGCCACACACACAGCCTCCGGAGTAGCAGCGCAATTGAATGCGACCTCAGACAAGACTTACCTATGCTTGCTTGAGGTTGTATGTAGATGTCCATGGGCTGCAGCGACCACTTAACACCACGTGGCCTGCATGCTCGTATGCTACTCCATTCAAATAATAATAAAAAAAATCCTCGAATGTGCAGGCAGCAGTAGACAATTTTGAAAAAAAGTACTAATTTTCAGATGTTGATCTGTTACGGCCGTTACGGGGCACCCTGTAACTGTCTCAAAAATATGATGATGAAGACCCGCGTGGCGTAATGATTACCATGCCGTGCGGAGGACCCGGGTTCGATTCCCGGCGAATCGGAAACTCGAATGATGGCAAACTTAAAAAACGTTTTCACATTGTTATTTTATTTCACAAAACTCGTGCACTGTCATTTACCTCGAACTTGAATAAAATGCCATCAACTTTGTCCTTTATTCTCTCTCTCTCTCTCTTTATGTACTCTCGGAAAACTATTTCAAGAATATTGAATGGAGTTGACTGAACTTTGACCAAGCCGTGCTCAGAAAGAGAAGAGAATTAATACATCCTTCAGCTAAGCAATTTTTTAAGCAACGTTTAAATAGGTAAAATAATTAAAAGTCATGATGCGTCTACAAAACAAAAAAGTTCCGAAGGTTGCAGAAATATCTTAACCGATTTTGCTATTTTGTATATGGGACCTAGCGGATGGGACGCAAGAACCTACTTTACAAATTTATCCACGGGGTTAATTGAGTGTACCCATAACTTAGAGCATCAATGTATGACAGGTGTCATCGTCAGAGGAGTGGCCTTTACGGGCCTCGTCCCAACGTCCATGCACAATGTGCCTTCTAGTTATACAACTAGTGTGTCTGTGTCATTATTGTTGGTGCATAGAAAATGACGTTGTTAATTGAAATTGACATATTTAGAAATGTATGCGTCTGTAGCGATGAAAACATATTTGTGAATGTGTGACAAAATCAAAATGTGTGCGTTCTTCCCCCGCACCAGATTTTACACAAAATTTATGTTTCAAAGCGAGGCGCTATGCCGTCTCTACTGAAGGGTGAGACAGTAACTTTGATGCTCTAAGACCCATAACCAAAAGCCTGTCTCTTACCCCGGTCAAAAAAATTAAAAACCTAGCGATTCAGCGGGGTGATTCGTTTTAAAAACTCACCCCGAAGTACTTTGACTGACTATGGCTTTGGTTTTAATTTTAATGTGTCTTAGGAATAAGCTTTACATAATAATATATTTTTTACTTCATTTCTAATTTAAAAATAATTAAAATTTATTAAAAACTAGCGAACCTGGCATACGTTGTGTAAGAAACTATAAACTGTTTCGCTTACTCTACTGAAAGTTATTTATCATTGGATTAGAAGCAAACATGAACAACAACAGTCTTAACCCTCTCGAGCTTAGAAACTTATTAATTATTCTAATATTCGCTGGGTAGTTTACGTTATTGATAATGAACTAAAGATTACTCGGTAACAAGTCATTAAATCAAGACGAATAGTACATTTTACCCTGAAAACGGATGATAGTCGAATGGGGCGAGTCTTTATACCATGGTTACGAAAATTACTATACGAGAGTATATTTTATGAGTAGGCAGGGCTTTTCGCTAGAACGAAAGCAATCTTCCTAGTTCTGCTAAATGGTCACCTATCTTGCACCAGACGCGGTCTGACCAGACGAGGTGTCCCGAATCTCCACCAACCCCCTTTAAAGCAGCTTGGTGAAGGAAGCTCCAGGCCTCTTTATAAATAAATAAATAATAAATAAACGTTACACACCCAAAACCCCATAGTAAGGTAATGAATACCCTGTGTCGTGGGTACCATGGACACATACAAAGACAGGAACACAAATACCCTGACCGAGAACAGAAACTGTTTCGCCGGGAATCGAACCCGGGACCCCTCGATTGGCATAAGATTGGCATACTGGTATAACAGTACTAAAACGTAATTAAGGCACACTTTAACGTCCTTAAATATAAAAAAATTGTTCTAAAACTACAAAAAGTGCGCATGGCCTGGCGTAGACTTTTGTAGGTAAATCGGAGAGCATGTTATGCCGTCTGTACCGATTATATCGGTATATTACAATCGTTATGCCTTTTCGAAGGCCGAGCAGTTTGAAAACATCCAACAACCGGTTGATCTCTAACCCGCATCTCCAACAACCCGCATTGGAGCAGCGTGGTGTAATAAGCTCCAGGCCTCCTTTAAAATAATGGGAAGAGACCCTTGCCAAGTAGTAGGACGTAAGAAGGGTCGCAGCCAACCAAACTAAAAAAATACTTGAGATAGATAAATATATGGCAACTTTATAACCTGATTTCACCTTATTCGTGAGTTATTTAAGTCATGTGCGGACCAATGACATGTCTGAATAGGGGTGAGTGATGAAGTCTGTATTGAGTTATTTTGGTTCAATAAATCAACAAATTTTAATGGAAATTTATTTTCATATGACATTATGTATCAGACGAACCTAGTGTCATTGTACTACTGTAAATGTGTTTGTAGTTAAATATGTTCTATGTCGCGAAGTCCCTTCGGCTATGAATGTGTGAAGCGTACCCATGTACATTATTTGAGTGAGTGTAACCTCGAGAACGTTCAGTATCGAGTAACGTTAGCATGGCGAATGCTACACGCTCTATATGTATCGCGATATTTGGATCGTAATCCAGGATCACGATATTTATCGAGTCTGTAGTATGGCGTATCACCTATCGTGATACGGATCGCTAGATTTCTAAAAATCCAGAAAACCACAATCGTTGATAAATATCGAGCGTCTACTAGTCTCTGATCGATATTTATCACGTCAGTATTAATTATGTCAGCTATGGAAGAGGACGCGCATATTGAGTCGGCGCCGGCGGCGCCTGCCGTACCTCAAACAAACGACCAAAAGCACTTAAAATAATAATTTTCACAGTCATCCATTTCTTGGTATTCCGGAATCTGATTTAATAAATTGAGATGTGTATATTTTTCTCTATCTTAAAAAAACAATATTTCCCCCATTTTTTTTGCTTTGTACGCCTTCTCAACGCTATCGCTAATATTATAGCAACGCAAGCTTTGTTTATATTACGACTCATAGCTTTATTTATATGTATAGTAATACGAAACGTACCAGTGAACTCAATGAAATTTACAGCCGTACTGACGCGATTTATATCGTATGTGTAGTATACGAAAATTAACGAAAATATTACTAGATAAATATCGCGATACATATCGAGCGTGTAGCATTCGCCCATGACAAATAAACTTAGAAGAGTTGTGTGCGTAAGGTAACATATTTTTAAAGTTTTTTCCTAATGAATTCATAAGCTTCGCCCACAAGCGTTCTTTTCAGTACACATCACTAAAGACAAAGAGCCAGTCGGATTTAGTAAAATAGAATCTTAAATATAACTTACTTACGCTTGTATGATAATGACGATTTTTTACTTGTAGTGCTCAATCAATAATGTGCATTAAAAATAAATGTCATTTAATAATTTTCTTATTTTGTAAGACCAGAATAGGATTAACTTATGTGGTTTAACGGGACACGACCACTACCGTTTTCTCCAAGGGGGTGAAACAGTGCTCCATTTCATAATTAATTATTTATGATATCAAATGAAACTTTCTGAGTATATGCTCATGATTCTATCTAACACATGTTATACTGAAGAACGTAGCTGGTACTGTTTAAGAGCAAAAGCAGGCGGAATTAAATCTCAGCCCTATTTAAAAAAACAAATTCCGAAGCAGACAATATCGCATCCAGGCTTAGAGTTACAAGGACTACGCTTTTAAGCTCAATTTTCTATTGGGTTTTTCATGTAATGTTCACTAAGCACCCATCGATATAAAAATTACGTAATTTCATTTTATTTATTACTAGCTGACCACGCGAATTCCGTATCGCGTTTAAATATTAAATAATAATAATAATGGATAGCATATACACCTTCTCCGTGAGAAAATACATATACATACCAATTTTCATAATAATCGGTCGAATAGTTTCTGAGTTTTGCGATGTCATATTATATATAAACATCCTCTTTTATATGTATAATAGCTGACCCCGCGAACTCCGTATCGCGTTTAAATATTAAATAATAATAATAATAATAATGGATAGCATATAAACCTTCTCCGTGAAAAAATACATATACATACCAATTTTCATAATAATCGGTCGAATAGTTTCTGAGTTTTGCGATGTCATATATACAAACACCCTCTTTTATATGTATAGATAAGAAGATTTGTATCACCTTAAACTAAGGGTTACAAAGTAAGACTTAATGCCTAATGACTTTCTCTGCCAGTCAACCCTGGGTGATGGTGAAATGAAAATGTCGGATCAAAATTTATTGAATTAATAAAATTATTATTTTAATAAAATTAATTTCGACACTTTAAGTCTCAGGAATAGCCGTGCGGTAAAGACCGCGGTCTTCGACGTGGGGATACCGAGTTCAAACCCCGGTGCGCACCTCTGACAAAGAAATTTGTTATGTGCGTATTTCTCGCTGCTCTACGGTGAGGGAAAAATTCTGATATTTAAATGCGATGTTTTCCATCCATTCCATTTTTGTTAATATTATAATCAGTCCCATAAGTGACCTTCGGTTGGCAGCATAGTAACCATTACGCCATATACTTATAGTACATCAAATAATGAATAAGTTAATGATACTAATTGGAAACGAACGATGAGGTCAGCCGCGTAATGAATTTTGATTCAATAAACCCTCAAACAAATGGAAATTAGTTTAACATTCGTTTAATTTTGATTTGCAGCCGAACTGGGTAACGCAATTATGTTGTATTTCGGTAGAAAGGTGCGGTGATTGGCAAAAATTATGTTAAACGATCATCGACCTTTTATATTTGTATTAGGGCGAAACCTTCAAGAGGTACCCATCACCTTGGGAGAGGATACCAGGTAATATGGGAATTGTACCGCACTAAAACTCCCTTGGTGGCCTGCCTCAGCGCTTGGGGAGAACTCAGGGATCTCCAGTGGAACGCACCGGTGTCCGCGCGGCGCGCCCGTACGGGCCCATCTTCGGGAGAGAAGATGTGCTCTCCTGTACCTTGAGATGCTTACGGGTGTATGCAGCCACGCATACACCGCCATCCTTCCTGGGGCCGCTGGCTGGACGGATCGAGCTCCCAATATCACCACCCGCAAGCCACCTTTTAGTCGCTTCTTACGATCAGGCAGGGGATACCGTAGCTCTATTCTTAATATCCCGAAGCTACAATGACTAAACGATCATAAACCTACAAAGTAGCACTGCAACTACATACGACAAGTCAAGACTCTGGCTTGCTTAGTTGTATGTAGAAGTCCACGACCTGCAGTGACCACTTAATACCATGTATCCTTCGTACTTATATACCACTCCTCAAAAATATATTTCAAAAAATATAAATTAAAACTTCTTTCGTAATACATACATACATACGTAACGACGACCCGTGTGGCGTAATTGTTAGGTACCTTACCGGACCGCCGATCGGAGTGTTCCGGTTTCGATTCCCGACGAAGCAGAAATTTGAATGATGAGTTTAAATTTCTGTTTTCGGTCTGGGTGTCTGTGTTTCTTGTCTATATACGGGTCTATCTACCCTACCTAGTGTCAACAGTGGTACTTTCCCGGTCGAACCATAGGTCGAACGTAGGTCTATACGCAAAAGTAGTGCGAAACCAGGCATTTGTACAATTAGGAGTATTTTAAGTATTATTTTTAATAAATGGTAGTTGCAATTTTAAATATAAAAAATAAATGTTTGACTTTTTTCTTTCTGTGCCCAGTGCTTTTAAATTTTTGTTAAAACTTTAACTGCCAGTAAAATCGAATGTCAACGAACTGATCAAAACACCTTTTAGCAAACATTGCAAAATTACTCACAGGTACTAAACTCAGACGTAGAAGTTGCAATATAAAGAACTTTCCCCATTCACAATGGCAAAAAAGTACTAACACTTTCATGGAGCTTAAAGAACGATGGAAAAGTTTTATAATCCGTCTCTGTTCAGCGTCTGTCAGTTTATTTTTTAAGTTGTATACGCAGGCAAAGTTCGTTATATGATTTAAAGCAAATAGGAAGAAATTTTAGACCAAAACTTGGAAATACATACTCCTATTGCTAGGAAAATAGTTTTGAATCTCTTGGGGAGCTTGCGTTAAATCACAATAAATTATGTATGTATTTTCTAGTACGAACTATAAGTTGTCTACTAAAGAAATATTTGAGTAAGCGGCAGCTAAGAGCAGCTAACAAAATTAATGAGCCCCCAGCACAGGACATGGACTGCCTATTGGCTTCACATGGTTTAGCAAGCAAGTCTGAGGATTAATAGAAACAAAAGAGAGTAAGGGGTAGGAAGGATCTCAGTTCAGTTCAATGACCGCATTTAAAGTTTGGAACAACAAAAAATAATTACATGATAATGGCGCGCCTGAAACCGGACAGCCTCGTTTCAGAAATCAATGTTGTAATTACTTGGATACTGCTTTTTATTAACCGTTTTTTCAAAGGTCCCACTGCTAGGCATATTACACAGATGCCCATCAATCCGCACCACAGTGCAGATTCGTGGATATTGAATTTAACGACCTGTGTGGCGTAATGGTTACCATGCCGGACTGCCGATCGGAGGGTCCCGGGTTCCATTCTGGTCTGTCTGTTTATCTGTCCAGTCTGGGTGTTTGTGTTTCTGTCTTTGTATGTGTCTATGGTACCTACCCTACTGTGGGGCTGAGTGTGAAACGTACTCTCTGACTTACACAATGGTTAAAATAATCGTAATTAATTCAATATCCCAATATTTCACTGCCGTGGTGCAGCCATAAATAAGCATATAACTTTCTTTTGTTAGTTGCGTGCTGGGTTTGAACTGGATATTGTGGATATCTCTTTGTCGGAAATATCTCTATGTCTTTAGCGTTTGGCCATAGTTACTCATAGATCATCGCTTTAACGTGTTAAAAGTCCCTCATATTCCGGTATCTCTCTTGATATGTGTGAATGATTTCATCTGATACCATAGGTATTGTTTAATCGAATGAAACAACTTAACAAATATATATATAAGTGAATAGGTACCCAAGCGTTCCACGATACTAAATTATCTGTATCAACCTTTTTCTTGGTTTTTGACCAATTGGAACGTGTACATTGGGATTTTAATCAAGCAAATTAAAAAATCATAAATGTTTAAGATCTTTTATTTGGCGACGTTTCGACACTCTCCGCGAGGTCATTTTCAAGCCTATTATGAACAACAGAAATGATAGTAACGTACAGTCATAAAAATTGTAAAATCCAAAATAAACGTACAATATAAAAAAACAATCACAATGTACACGTTCCAATTGGTCAAAAACCAAGAAAAAGGTTGATACAGATAATTTAACAAATATAAACCAGTGGACCTTGTGCCTCTTTTCTTCTTCTTTCTTCATTTTACCGGTATATTAAATGCTACGATAATACAAGTCATTATTGTACTGATCGAGATAACTAAGACAAAGACTTTTATTTGCACAAATATGGGTGTTTACAAAAGTAGTTTTTACTATTTGGTTCGCCATATTTACCTTCATGAGGTATGCAAATATTACAATAATTAAAAACTTAACTAATTACATACATGAAGCGCGCTTGGCGGGAAGCGTAGAACGCTAGCGGTCTATGCAGCTAATTCAAACGGGCGCGGTCGGGTGTAAGATGGGTGACCGCTTGTGGCAAAAAAAAACATGCGTGTTTCCGTGCTTCGGAGGGCACGTTAAGCCGTTTGTCCCGGTTATTATTGTTGGCTCACAGCTCAGAATGCGGGTTTTTGTTAAATAAAAGATAAAACGTTTTACAATTGCACGTATATTTCGTAGTTATGCAGTATACAAATCACATATGTAAATGTTATAAGAACGAATAAACCACCAACAGAATAAAAATGGAGTACTTACATATTAACAATCAACTTAACTATTATTCCTTCAATCCTTTACTTGTTTCACTTAATATTTTATCTATACACTAACACTTTTACTCTTTACTAATGCTTTTCCTTAGCCACGTCTCGATCCCTCAGTGCTTCCAACACGAATGCTTGCAGCTTGGTCGGAGAAAATAACGACAATTCATGTGACCGGAAGTTGGCTATGATTAACTGATGGAATCAAGATGGCGAAGGTGTCGGAAACGGAACAATCGAATTACCGCTACTAAAAATATCATAATAATATGGAATTAGCTAATACAATATTCTTCTTATATAAATAAAAGCTAACAGCTCGGCCATCCTGCTTATAGCGTGTCCTCACGCTTTCTTACAAGTACAAAAGTACTATAAATTTTCTAAAAAATATTACTATAAATTACATTCTTTAACACATTATTTAATTATCTGTATAATGTACAATGTAGTTTATTTTTATCGAAAGCTCTTAAATAAAATAAAATAAAATAAAATAAAAACAAGAAATTACGTTCATTGTACTCAATAATTGTATTAATAGCAATTAATGAAGTAAATCATTATAATATATTTTTAATCGTATTTTTAATTTCAAACATAAGCTTTCCCATTAATATTGTAATCTTTTTTTTTATAAGTAGAAAGAACATTACTTTTATACACTACACAAAAATAAATTGGCCTTAGTTTATTTATCTTAAGAACCCATTACCCGTAAACAAGCAATAAATTACTTCATATTAACATCTGAAATGAAATGTCAGAAAAATCATCATGAAATCTCAATTAGTTTATTTATCTTAAGAACCCATTACCCGTAAACAAGCAATAAATTACTTCATAAGATCTGAAATGAAATGTCAGAAAAATCATCATGAAATCTCAAATAAAGTCATAAAATAATTATATACCTAATATTTGGATTTGTATTTGGAACTTTTACATACTACACAAAGTAAATTGGCCTAAGTTTATTTATCTTAAGAACCCATTACCTAATTATATAGGATAATTTGGATTTGTATTTGGAGTCGAATTGGTTACATAAACAAAAACATGTTCAATTGAAGACCCCACATGAGGGATACACAAAGGATCCCATTCCGAACTGGAAAAACTTATTGAATCTCGCCCTCGTCCCCTCCACCGGGGCACTTTCACTCCATCCCATTACTATATTATTATGGCCCCTAAAACTCCACTAAAAGCTTTAAATAACAACAAAGTCACCAATTCCACATTTCCCGTCAGACCTTTTGTCAATTTTTCTTTCAAAAACCCGATCAAATATGTTTAAACGGCTCATTCGACTCAACAGCGAACTAATAAACTATATATTTTAAACCTTCATAGCAATCAACTCTAAAGCAAAATATAAACATGTCCAAAAATTCCTTACAAAGACTAATGCGAGACACCTTCTCACTCAGATGCAAGACCCAGTCCGCAACTACATTACCCATAACAGACAAATTTCACTTTATTATCATTTTATTTTCACAAAGCCGAGGATCGGGTCCAGCCCGAAAAAACAAGAATCCATTTTCAAGAGGTGCATAATGGGAACAACCAATTTTATATCCGTGACCAATCCCTGTAATATGTGCAAGCCTCATGAAGGCAAACACGGCTAACTAAATATACAAGAACAACCCTTACTATCACATCAATCCGTGCAAAAATTTTTAGTCCTTGACTAAACAACTTTTACACCAATATCAGTAAAACCAAGGTACCTCAAACAAGTAGAGAAGCAATCCCCGTCTATTAAAACTTCCAAGCGAAATCGGCCTTTTTGTCCTAACCCTTACCGCAACTCAGTGCCCGCTTGCATTCCTATTGCCAGTCATAACCACTTGACCGCAATTCATAGTCTCCCCAATCCCCTGCATTTGTAGGCCCTTGCTGCAAGTGAATCCCCGTAAATGTTTACATCAAACTTGGACGCACAAACAGTTAATGCCGAACCTCTACTACTCTCGAGATTCAATATACTCCATAAGTATCTATTACATCCACCTAAGATAATTGAGTAGTTGACTGATGTCCAGAATATGCCACTTATAAACAAAACACGAACAAAGACTACCCACCATCACATAAATTCAAATAGTTGGAATATCAAACATAATTAATTATTGATCTATCGCTTTCTAGTAAATAGAGTCCCACCAACATCCCGTACCATAACAGGCTAGCGACGTCACTAACCAGCACTTTTCTATCTATCCCCCAAGTTGAAGGTTGAAACGATCACATCCCGCACATACACTTCTCAAATTTATATGTTTGATGTATAGACGCCTACTCTACAACAAAATTGCCAAATCCTCTACCAAGATCAAACCAGTTTAAAATATTAGTCAATACCCCAATTCCATCTCCCCGTACCAGAGATACATTTTACTCATAAACACTATTACAACCAAAAAAGGAGTTTTAAACAACTCTCATGTATGTACGTCCCACAATCTGTAAAATAACAGGCCACTGCCTATGCAATATGATATATTACACAACACCAGAGAGGACGCCATTAAATCAGTAAATCGACCGTCCATATCTTACACTTGCTTTCTACACCCCCGAGCAATCCATGTTTATAAACGCCTCCTTCAGACAAACTAAAAACTAGGGCAATAAAAATCAGTTCATGATTCGCTCTAAAATGCAAAACGGATGGTTACCAATATCTGATGGGTGTACTTTCTATGTTCATCCTATCAATAATTATTAATGTCGAACTCCCAGTTATATCTATAGAGAATTAAGCAATCTGAAACACTCATCTACATCATAAAAGTCAATTGCTTCGCCAATAATATGCAATAACCTGCACTACAGCAACTTTAGTGGCCCTTCACACCTAACGGTACAATTGTATTTGTAGCAATACCTCTTCCTCACCTTTATCAGTTTGTGAATCTAATTTAAAAGACCTGAACCTATTCTGCTTTCAAACCAAATCAAAGCTAGTCTCGTCACACAAAGAACACTTTGCCGACATCTCGCCACAATGAAAAACATATTAGCGTTTTGCAAAGAAGGCTTCAACCCTACATTCAATACCGTAAGTTTGATACACTTTACGATGTCCCACAGTGACTGTCCCAAAATAATTTCGCACCCGCCCAGGTTCGGTAAATTGGCCACTTGAACACCCACTGCGATTATAAGGTTACTTACAGCTCTCTACAAACATTGCCAAGCCCGACCAACTTTGGAAAAGAGCAGCGAATCATATCCCCCATCTTATACACATATTTCTGAATATTCTTCCACCTTCTTAATCCAGATTAAAATGGTTTGCTCTTTACACAAAGGATCAAAATCCGGTATTACATCGCTATTAAAAGATTTTATAATCAATTTAACTAAAAAAAACTTCACCAATTTAACTAAAACAACCTACGGAGCCTACCTATTTCAACAAACTATTCCACCTTAACATGGTACGTATAACGCCACTGCGATTCAGAATTCCACTCAACGCCGTACCACCGTTACATAATATGCAACCCCAGTGTGACGGGTGACGGGAAGAAAACAGCTTCGAAAACATCGCAGTACTTCGAATTCATATTCCAAACATTCAGCATCTGTGAGTCAACCTCAGGAGATAGAGACATCACGAACTCCTTCTCAGCGTTATTGTAGATCTGCAATTCCCCAGCACATTACCCCAATGAATGTCTGCTAGACCACAGTGCACGCATACAAAGCTCCCAAAAAGCAAGGCTCCCAACAAAGCCTCGTTATACTACAATTAGTTCGAAAACGAAACCCTAATGACTTATACACCTATCCCTTCCTCAAAATTCACACTATTGGTGAGAAGCGCATTGAAATCTGTGCGGTAGTTTGAGACTACCTAGTTCATATAGACAGACAGACAGAAAGACGCGTCAACGGGACTAACTTTTATACGTTAGGATTGACAAGAACTTATCTAAAATTATCTCAATTTCAAAATCCCCTTGACTACCACTACAACTCACCGTAGCTCAAATACATATATAAGTATATAATATATAAATATTATTACAAAATAGTTTTTAATAATATAATTTCAAATAATGTTAAATAGAAACTTTGCACACCAATGTTTATGTAATTCAATTATTTTTTCTCTTTTTTTTGTAATTTTGCTCACTAAATTTTGGTTAATGTGAGACTATAATTTTCTAAAAAAACCAACTATTCATATACCACATTTTGGCAAATAAATAATTTCATTTCATGATTTCATTACATTTCATTTCAAATTACCGCTCAGATGCTGCTTCCCTCTACCAAGACGTTGCGAGTTGCGTTGTTGGGTCTTGAAGGCCTCCTCTGCAAACCTTATCGCTCCTTTGCTCCTGAATAATCTTATGCCCTCTAACAGAGGCTTTCGATCTCCCTCCATCCTACGCATATCGCTGCTCTCCCGGGCTCACTCGTGCTCTACCTGAGCGTCTTTTGGTCCTCTAACCTGGACTCCCTCCTGCCCGACCTGAGCATCCTTTTAAGTCCCTCATTCCTGCTCGACCTGAGCGTCATTTGGCTCTTAGGCCTGGGCTTACATGTGCTTACCTTAGCCCTGATCGTACCTCCAATCCGAGATAGTATTTCTCGGGGGTATTCGTCCATAATATTATTATCTGCAAAATTACACATTTGAGTACATATTCCATTTTAATCATAATAAAAGATAACAAAAATGCAAAGTGACACATTTGAGTACATATTCTATTTAAAATCGACTTTAGAATCGAAAAGAAAAAAGAGAACAAATTAATATAGTATTGAATTATCCAAAGCTAAAGAAAAACATCACCAGACTTATATATGTCTATAATCAGACAATGGAATGTATTTTTCTCGAAAATGATATCATCGTAATTATCATCACCATCATCGTTGTATTTATCATTATCACCATCAACACCATCATCATTTTTTTCATGTTAAGCACCCCTAGGTGCAGTACAGCACCCACCACAAAAAGAATAATTGAGGATATGCAAATCTGTAAGCCATCATTTCTTAAACACTAAGTTTTAACCTTACCTTCATTGTATATCAAAGTCTTATGCTTGTATGTATAGATATCTGAATAAATTTACGACAAAAATTTACGTTACCAATGGAACTGTAAGACAAATACGAAAACATGATATTGGAACCCCCCTTGTAGATTGAAATTACGTAAAAAAAATACAGTGTTACCGAATTCACGAAACATTCAAATCTTTGCCTTACAATCATTTTAGGTCCTAGTTGGCATTGTGGCACAGTGGATACGTTTTCCTAGAATATATAGCGATTGCTGCCTGTAAAATTACATCAATTTACATGTAGATAAGGTAGAATAAGTGGAAAGTGTACATAGGTACTCGTATCATTTCAGCATTTTTTTGTATCCTTATTATCGCAAAAAAAAGGATTATGAATTATGAATTATAAGCATCAAATAAATACTTTACTAGTTCTATGGTATCAGTTTTCATTCATATTTACAAAGGTCAATGTCAAATTTTAATTAATATGTGGATTATGTCGATGCAATACTAAATATAACGTGAGAACCTCATCCTTTTTGTTGATGTTGGTAAAATAAGGTAGATCAACTCGAGCCATTGTATATTCATTCATCATATAAAAAAAGTAAAAAGTGGGTACCAACTTCCTGTAAGGGCAATAAATTTAAAAGAAAAGTCACATTTATAAAAGCCTTCATCAAAACTAGTTGTTCACATCTAGTGTACCACAGCTGTAAAAAGATATAATTAATCATGCATCTTATTAATCTAAAATAATATATAAATCTTTAACGCACTAAACATATAGTAATACGTAACATCCATTCTCAGGTCTTCAAATATTTATATCTAAGTCTATACACCACGGCGGTGTTTCCGATCCAGAGAAAAGAAATTAAGTTGATTTCATAAATTACGTATTTTCTTTCTTTAAATATCTGCGTTTTTTTCATAAATTATTCATATTTTGATTAAAAAAAATAAAGTGAAGTGGGTTGATAAGTATACTGCAAATTCATTACAATAAAAGTTAATAAAACATGTGGTTATAAAATAATTGACGTTCACCCCTAAGTGTTCACCGGTTCGATATTCCAACAAATTCAAGAAACTTCAATATATCAGAGTATTTACAGAATTGGCCGTTGTGGACGTGAAAGAAAACAGTAAATTCTCTTATTATCCCACTTCTGAACTGTTGGCTCACAGCTCAGAATGCGGGTTTTTGTTAAATAAAAGATAAAACGTTTTACAATTGCACGTATATTTCGTAGTTATGCAGTATACAAATCACATATGTAAATGTTATAAGAACGAATAAACCACCAACAGAATAAAAATGGAGTACTTACATATTAACAATCAACTTAACTATTATTCCTTCAATCCTTTACTTGTTTCACTTAATATTTTATCTATACACTAACACTTTTACTCTTTACTAATGCTTTTCCTTAGCCACGTCTCGATCCCTCAGTGCTTCCAACACGAATGCTTGCAGCTTGGTCGGAGAAAATAACGACAATTCATGTGACCGGAAGTTGGCTATGATTAACTGATGGAATCAAGATGGCGAAGGTGTCGGAAACGGAACAATCGAATTACCGCTACTAAAAATATCATAATAATATGGAATTAGCTAATACAATATTCTTCTTATATAAATAAAAGCTAACATTATCGATAGATAACACTGTCGTTGTACCTTGTCGGAGGCCTTATGGGCGGTTTGAAATCATCTGACAGTGGGCCGGCCACTAACCCGAATCCATAGATATAAAAACCAAAGGATTTGACATTACAGCTCAGAACTTGTCATGTTCGGTGTTTTATGTGTGCGTTCATTCATCAAACCTTTTTACTCACGTAGCGTAATCGTCAAAGATTAATAAAATACATAACAGAGGATAAAATAGACACAATCAGTCGGACCTAACAAACACATGCACGCACGTACTTTCTGGAAAATAATTTTTGGAAGTAAATAAACAAAATAACTATGTTATGTGAAAAAAGTTTAATTCTTCATTTTTTGAAGTAAGTTTTTTTAATAAAACTATAAAAGTGAATATCTTAACATCCATCAAAGAGCACTAACTTATTTAAACTAAATAAACGTTACACACTCATAGCCCCAGAGTAAAGTAATTAATACCCTGTGTCGTGGGTACCATAGATATATACAAAGACAAGCCACAAACACCCAGACCGAGAACAGCAATTTAAACTCATCATTAAAATTTCTGTTTCGCCGAGAATCGAATCCGGGACTCCTCGACTGGCAGTCCAGCATAGTAACCATTGCGCCACGCGGCTCGTCAAATATAAATGATATATATAATATAAATGATTTCAAAATTATTAATTTTAATGTGTTTATTGAACTAACAATAAAAAAGGATTACCCATTTCTCGCATATGAAGCTTTATGAACATTTCTGACTTTAAACAAACATCATAAATGTCCAGTGACGGTAGAACTAGTCCACCTCTAACTATAAGGATGATAAATAAACAAACATATGCTTGTAAAAACCAATATAAGTGAACTTAATAATAAATAAAAAATATTTAGTAGGTACAGGTCCCAAATACCAGTGCTTAGCGATTATGGCAAACTCTCAGATCATATAAAAAAGTAAACATGAAACGCTGCGTATAACAATGTGCAGGACGGTTTTGTAAACATGTGTGCGTTCACCGACCCACCTACACATGTTGCGATCATAATTCAAATTACCTCATTTATAATTGTTTTAATACAACTTTTCAATACACACTTTAACAATTTTTCTTGTGAATTTTTATATTTTTGACAACGTTTTACTCAATGCGCCGCGATATTCGACTGGCAAAGCTAGGTGTAGTTTCGTTGTAAATGTTTGCGAGTCATGTGTGTGTACACGGCTACGAGATGCCGTTTAAACTGGCCACACTTCAATGTTCGCATCGTTCTATCCATATTTTTTTTATCTGAGGGAAAACTACGACGAGAGGACATCAAATGACTTTTGGATTAATAATAATAATAAATATCTTTGGACAATTCACACAACACCATCTGATTCCAAACTAAGCAGAGCTTGTACTATGGTAATCAGAAAGCTGATAAACATACTTATATTATAATTCTAAATACATACTTAAATAGATAAATTAACACCCAGACACAGAACAAATAGTCATGTTCATCACACAAATATTTGTCCTTGGTGGGAATTGAACCCACGACCTCACGTTTCGCAGTCGGCTCATCACCCACTACGCCACGGAGGCTGTCCAAATTATGATTATGATAAAAAGAACAAATATTGTTAACATTTAAAACTGTTTTCTTTCCTGTTAATGTACATAAAAATTAAATAACGATTCACACTCTGCCATTCCTAGGATTCCACACAAACAAAAATACCCCGACTCGCCGGGATATGAACCCAAGACACTCGATTCGCATTCCAGCTGTCAACTGCGCTACACGTTCAACAAAAAATATACCATAGTAATAAAAGTTGATTATAGGTACCATCGATCGTTACGTTCATCGTAAATTGCACTTCTGCTGCTGACCTTATCTATGTTAATACTCAATGTTGCCAGGTCCATGGATTTACCGGTCGATTTTTGACGAAATTATTGTGTTTTGATTGCACTTAAAGTATAATATGCAATCAAAATTTACTGCTTAGTTAATTACGTTAATAATGATAATAATACTTTTAATTAAAGCTTTTCCGCTGCCTTCAAAAAATAAATATATTATTTGATATGAATGGTTTTTTATATGATTAAAAAATGTGTATAATAGCTATATTTTTATACCATATGATTTAAAATAGTTATCCTAAGATTTTATCCTAATGACTTATTAATGGTTAACAACAAAGACATAACGTTTTGTGTGTTTTTAAGTGTTTCTAACTTTCTAAATGATAAATTACGTATAAATAATAAATATTATTATTATAATTTTAATTACTTAGTAAAACTTTGAATTTTTTAAAAAAGAATTAAAATATTATTAGCAGCAAGTTACGGCCCGACCAAATATTAAGCAACATAACACTGAACTGAATATTTGTGTCAATAGCTTCATTTAACACGTAACAGGTTTATATATTTGATACTTAATACATGACAATATTATTTAATCGTGTAAATCGACTTTTGGTATTAAAAGTGCAAAGAATTGCGATTTAATTTTTTTTCCCAATCTCCCAATTTTTACACGAATTATTGCTGATTTCCCCATATGATATCTAGTAACATCAGTCTCAAGCAGCCTACGATATAGTGCGGCCATTAATCTTGGCAGTCGGTTAAAAATATATTTGTCTCTTTTTCTCCCTCGTATTTCGTAATACTTACAAAGATTCGCCGTCATTTTCTAATTCGATTTTACGGAATATTTAAAGAAAATATTAATTAATATATTTTATTGTTATTTACGCATGACATGTAACACCTTTAAGTTTATTGGTGTAACGAGATGTATTTCTATACCTTATAAATGCACAAGGCGGCATTTTCACAAGAAACGTAATTGATATGGAAAAAGTACTGCGAAATTGTCAAATGTCAATACATCCGCTCTGCGTGAACAGCCAGCGACGACTGGTAACAAGGTAAAAGGTTTGCGCCTGCACCACCTTGATTATAACATAAAATCGAGCGCGCTTTGTACTAAGTAGCAAATCCATTGGTTTTTATATCTATGCCCGAATCTCCACCAACCCGCAGAGTGGTGGAGTAAGCTCCAGGCCTCCCCAATAAGGGGGAGAGACCCGTGCCCAGAAGTGGGACGCAAAAAGGGTTGCAGCTAATTACAAATATAAAAATCTACATTGAAGTAGTTTATTTACTATATTAGATTATTTTATTTTTATTAATATTTGTACCTACCCATATTGTGCCTTTTAACGGATTGTTTTTTTTCGGATCGGATTTTGTACACTGACTGACTTACTAATATTATGACTAATCTATGCATTTAATAATAAATTAATATTCAAGGTATTTTGAATAGTAAAAAAATTTATAAAATTTGTTTAAATACCTACAAAATTAATATTTAAAAAAATTAGTAGAATTTTCAAAATAAAATAATGAAGCGAGGAAAGCTCTATTGAAATTTATTTTTACTTCTTAATTTAGTATAAATCATAATATTATTAATCAATATTTCCTTGGTAATTACAAAAGTTTCTCCTTTAAAATTTGTTAGTAAATTTATTTCGAATCATTATATTTTTTTAAATAATAACTAATACTTACCAAATAGATATTCCAATGTTGCCGGCGATTTTACTAACACTTTCAATCTTCTCGATTTGTTCCATACAAAAGTATTTCACTAACAACAACAACGTTTTTAATTGTAATCTACAAAAATGAGTGGATAACAAAATTCACACACTAAACTATAAAAACTTTAGACACAAATTCAAGTGTTATTTTGTTTAATTACTATATTCAAATTTTCTTTAAACAGCAGTTTAATTTAGACGCAACATTTCTTGATAAACTACTCGTATGTTTAATCTAACAAGAACGCACTTAATTTAAATTTAAGCGGCGCTGCCACCAACACAACAACTACATAATAAGTCGAAGAACCTTATTTAAACAAATGTGTACTAAATATTAATTGAATTCTATTTAACAGAACATTGCTTCTTATTACGATGCAGTAAAAGTTGGAATCGCGCGGTTATTTGGCCGACGGGGAAACGTCCGGCGCGCGTGAGCTCTCCCGCCAGAATCACCCTGAATCTCTGGATGCGATCCTTTC
The DNA here is from genome assembly GCA_911387765.1 of Pyrgus malvae. Lineage (NCBI taxonomy): Eukaryota > Metazoa > Arthropoda > Insecta > Lepidoptera > Hesperiidae > Pyrgus > Pyrgus malvae. Next base: position 7,348,359 of record OU426951.1, read on the forward strand.
AGTACTACAGTAGTACTGATAGTGCGTACTATGTTCAGTGTTGGATTATACCAAGAAGATTAAACTATTTCTTAGGGCATAACGTCGGTAGTACTGTACTAGAAACCTACTACAGAATTTATGTTTTACTTTTAAATAGAAGGCTACCTGCGTGGCGCAATGGTGGACCGGACTGCCACTCGAGGGGTCCCGGGTTCGATTCCCGGCGAAGCAAAAATTTGAATGATGAGTTTAAATTTCTGTTCTCGGTTTCGGTGTTCGTGTTCCAGTCTTTGTATGTGCCCATGGTACCCACGACACAGGGTATTAATTACCTTACTGTGGGGCTATGAGTGTGTAACGTTTATTTATTATAATTTCTTAAAAGGAGCAGGTAATGTGGTCGTTCTTTATGTATTTTACTATATTATGTTCACCGAGTAAATAATTATTTATCTGGGGATTGAAAAATTAGCCCTTAATTAGCTACAGGTTCCGATACTTATCAGGTACTAGCGACCGTGACTTCGTCCGCTTATAGCCATGTTATATATTTTTTCAGTTCGATCTAGAACTTTCTTAAAAAAACAAATCCGTTAGCTTTATATTATAGGTATAGATATCTTGATCTCCCATAAAAGCAATTAGAAAAGCTTAAGCATATTCAAAAAGCATGCATTCGGTTTAAATTTTGATTCTCTGCCCTTGACTAAAATATTCCGATCGAGTTTAGTCATCTTTGTAATTTCGATGATTGTGCTTTAACTTATTTTTTGTAAAAACTACAGTAAATGTATAAAAACTTACAGCATTATTAAAAAACTCGTCACCTATATATATATTCATAAGTCTTATTCAATTAATTGATTTTTAACTCTTAAATAGCATGTAAAAGTGTGGACCAATAATTTGATAGCTATTTTATACACAGAGAAAACAGACGATGAACTATTTTCAACGGTCACGAATAGGTACCAGATTTTTTAAACATTCATTTAAATATTGATTAGTATTTGGTTGGTTATGTATGGTATTAGTTACTGACCAACCCGTTGTCGGATGTTTTCAAATCACGCTTAAAGAATCCCCAAGGTTTAATGACTGTCATCTATTGGTAAAAAAATCGGTACCGAGCGACAGCCACGTACCTTCCGAATAGGGTTGCCATCTCTAAAAGTCAACCAGGAGAAGATTTTAGAGCCCACAATCCGGACATGTCAACAGTGGGGGGACGGTGAATTTAGCGAGTCAGTTCGTCGGTTGATCACGGCGTGCGGGCACAGTGCGTGTGTCGCCCAAGACTTGATTTTTTTTAAACCCGGACTACAAAATTAAATTAAGCCCCGCCCGGACGTTCTCCGGATACCCTCTACTCTAGGACAAATCCGGGGAAACCCGGACGGATGGCAACCCTACTTCCGAAGGACGGAATTACAACAACTAGTTGCATCGTATTGTATTTTATACTAGTGGCTGCGTGGACTTTAGTTTTTTTAATAAAAATAGCCTAAGTTACTCCATATTACATCACCTACCTGCCGGTGAAAGTCTCGTCAAAATCGGTCCAGCCGTTTCAGAGATTAGCTTGAAGAAACAGATAGACAGATCGACAAACAGACAGACAGAAAAAATGGAACAAAATGTTATTTTGATATATGTACCGTATATGTAATTCATATGCATGTAGTAAAAAACGGTTATTTTAATATTACAAACATTCACTCCAATATATTTATTTGTATGTATAGAGTATATATTCTCAGATTGAATATTGGTCTTACCATAGAATCAAACATTCTAAATATCTCAGAATCATTGTTACAGAAGGAAATTCCGAAGGTTTTACGACAGTCATTAGGAACGCAAATCAAATGCCTAACTTAGTTTATAGGTTATCGTTTATATTGTAGTTTAGGAAATGTCCCAAAGGCATCTGGAGACGACAATAATAGATGGATTAAGAGTTCCCTTCATATGACCTCTTTATAAACCATTTATTATACTCTCTCTCTATAGTCGTACACTCTTGACAGAGTGGTCGTGGCATTATGATGAAGAACTGGTTAGTCGTCACAATTGTTTTGTTCGACAGCAGCTCTCGCGATCCTTCTATCTTCTTTCTTCTTCTAGCTTCTATTGTTGATATTACGGCAATACTGGGCGATGGAACATCGTGTGGTAGATTTTATTAGGTCTATTCAGCGTGTAGGGGATCTGCCACGTGACCTTTTTCCTTCCACCTGTCTCTGAACTACAAGCCGTACCATAGAGCTTTTGTCGATCGACCATTTTTCGAAATGTTTTTAATATACGTGGGGATGGTCGCAAATAGTCTTTCCTTAATATATAGCTCTTTCGAGATCGATTTATTGGTACGGTGAGCGGTCCAGGGAATTCGGAGTAACCATCTCCAAGTTAACGGCGATTTTGCATCTGAATTGTCCACGTTTCTGCAACGTAAAGGAAGATAGGAAATATAAGACTTTTCATAAGTCTGGTCTTGGTATTTTTGGTGATATCACCCCCAGATCTTATCTAGCCTACCAACAGCAGATCTCGTTTATTATAAAGTTATAGAGAAAATAAGGAGTAGGAGGGGGTTCAAAGTACTGAGATTTTGGGCAAGAATTTCTACGTATAAGTTTGTTTGGGCTGAGTTTGTCTGTGATTTCATCCGGCCTAATGTAGCATGGCCATGAGTAAATTTAAAATTAAGAATAAAACTAATGAAACACGATCCAATACACGACCTCAGTTAGTAGCGAACCGTCTTAGAAACCACCATAAACAACGGGACAACGACTTCATATTTTTCACTTTCAGTAAATAGTCTCTGCAATAAAGAAAAAACTATCTTATCATGGCTTCAAAAACCCAAGAATTACAAATTAAATTGACCAAAAGACCTTAGATTTCAATTTCATGCTGCGAAGCATTTGAGGAAATTGCAAGTCGTTCGTTCGTCTTTCGTTGCTATTTGTCTTTTTAATGGCCTCTTCTAAATGATTAACATCTCGATACGCACTCCGAAGATGCAGTAAACGTATCTAAACGACATCTCTACATACAAATAATTGTGCTTACAATAAAATCAATATGGTATAAAAACATTACATTACAATTCAAACTTCCGTTTCCACACAAATCAATTCAAATTCATGTACACTTTACAGCCTGAATTTACGCAGCAGTATAATCAAATGAACCGGTACTTTTCTCAATAAAACCTTGTTTACCTCACTTCGGAAGTCGTGAACTTACAACCGAGCACCGAGACTGTCGGTCAATGGACTTGTCAAACTTAAAACCAGTTGTAAAATTTCTATTGTTTGTCAAGAACTGTTTTATAGAGTCTCAACCGGCTGGCTACTACTAAGATACTATTACTACTTTTAGTATTTCCTCTATATTATTAAGTTTTTTTATAATGCTGGTATAACACTATCGTTGCTTTATAAAGGTTTTAGTGAAAGACTTAACGTGAATGGTCCATTTGATTTTCTACTATTTGGGCACGGGTTTCCTTTTAGGACCGATAAGGATTTAGGCAGTAGTCACGCGACGTTGACTACGTGCAAAATGGCAGATTTAACATGGCCTTGAGAGAATAATAACAGTAACAATATCCTATATAGAATAATAGAAAAACGTGATAAAATACGCATCTTATATAAAATTTTGAGAAAGAAGTCCAAAGTCTAAGCTAGACAACTACTTTCCAAAATATTTTTCCTCTTTTAATTCTTTCCTTCGTATAACTGAGCAATAGAGTCCAGTCACTTTAGATTGTAAGAATCACCAAGAAGAATCATTGCAAAAAACATCAGTTGCGCTGTTTTTCCGGAGGTTGACGCCGCCTCGCATAAATCTGGCTTACAACCACAGTTTTCTACCGAAAATCAGAATTGTTTCATGGCAGAAATGAGAACTTCCTCAGATAAACAATAAAAGTCCTTCCACCTATACAAAAACATTCAGTGCCTTCATAAGGGTCGTGTAAACACTCCATATATTTGACAAATATATATTTTCAGGTGCTCGTGTTCGGAGAAACCGTATTTTTTCGACGAGAGTGTGTATGACACGGTCCAAATCGGTCATTGGTGTGGTTGTAAAGAAAATACTTTTAGACTGCAGAAAGGTTTCACTATGTGAGTACTCCCATCTTCTGGATTTTATGTCGCTTTCTATTTCTAATAAAATTATTATTGCCCCTTTACGCTTCATTGTGGATATTAAAGTAAATTCAAAAAGCATTTTAGGAGAATAAAGAGTTTTATGAGTTGAGTATAAATTTTTCATTGTAATAGTTACCTAATTATATTTGGTCTATAGTATCGTATGACGAATTCCTTCGTACGGAAAAGTTGACATCAATATCATGTTAACATTTTATATATTTCAGTCACGGAGAAAACAAATGATTTAAGTGTATTTTTGAGTGATATCAGATAAAGTTTATGGCATTTTATTTATTTAGAGCTATGCTCGGATAAAAACAATTGATTTTCTTGGTCTAACATAGATCAAACACTCATTAGATTAGTGTTGCTTCACAACACAATGTACTTGAAGTTGGTCCCAATAAAAAAAAAAAAATTATTTATTACTACTCGTCAGTAGAAATCATAACGGGTGATATTTTTAGTTTATATTTAGTTAAGTGTATTGAGAAACTTTATAAGCTCCATTTATTTAGGTATTAAAAAGTTGGGATAACGGTTCCTTCATTAAAATTATAGGCCACCTATCTCTAGGTTTCTAATCAAAACTCTAAGAGCTTTTTCGCTGAACCTGGCTGAGTAAAAGTTTCTAAACAGAAAAATATACAAGTAGACTGACACGAAGTGATCCTTTCATTTTCAAATACCCATAAATGTCGACATGTGGCGCAATGGTTACTATGCCGGACTGCCGATCGGAGGGTCCTGGGTTCGATTCCCGGCGAAGCATAAATTTGAATGATGTGTTTAAAATTTCTGTTCTCTCTCTGGGTGTTTGTTTTCTGTTCTGTCTTTGTGTGTGTCCATGGCACTCAGGACACAGGGTATATATCAGGGTATATCAGGCTCATAATCCCACAGTCAGGTAGCTGACTGTGGGATTATGAGTGTGATAAGCATTTTTTTTTAAAATACGAAATTCATAAACTGAAGTTACTATAGTAACTTTATTCCATTGACATCGACTGCTCTTAGCTCTAACTACATTCGACAAACAAGAAGAGGAATATGTTTACATATCGGCTGCAGTAAATATACATTTGACTGGTAGTACTAAAACTATGTTAGTTGCTCTGTGTTCTAGATTTTCAGTTATGTGGTTTCATTTATCGTTATTAAAAAGGCGATGCCTGGGAAACTTTTAAAAATTCTTCTTCTTCTAAGTCGCTAAACTCTTGACAGAGACATCACGCTTTACTACTCGTCGCCACTCTTCCCGAACTGCCGCTTTCCTTGTGCACTCATAGAGAGGACTATTAATAGCAGCTTTCACTTGGTCGCATCGCGCGACACGCATCGGTGACCTACCGCGTGGTCTAGTGCCTTCCACTTTTTCTTGAACTACAAGGCGTTCCAAGGAGACATCTCCTTGTCGCGAAACATGACCATAAAAGGTAAAAAAATAGATATTTGAAAAAAGTATCACTTTTTCTCTGATAAGGACATTAGGATCTTAAGTAAAATTATAGGGATTCACAATTTAGATCTCACCTGTTAACACCTCAAAAACTCAAAAGTTGGAAAATGTTTTTTATCTACAAAAGTAGAATGGGAAGGATGCTGATAGGTTCTACCGAAGATCCCGATTAGGCCACTAAAATGGTCTAGTAATTTAGAATCTTAGATGACCCAGTAAGTCTATCAAGGTTCTGGGGGATGCCCCATGTTGATGAACAGTCCATGTAGTTTCGAAATAAAGTATAGGTCGTCAGTATCTCCTGACTGATCGTAACATTAAATGGGGGTTTCTGGGGTTGCAGATGGTGACGCTAGGAGTTAGAACCATCCAGTCTGAAGTGCCGGGAAGGACGGTGGTGTTTGCGAAAGTATGCCGCCGTAACCATTGGAAGGAGCAGGAGAGCACTATCGTTTTCCGGGTGATGGCGCCGCGCGTGGAGGACACTGGTGCGTTACTGGAGATCCCGGAGTCTTCCCAAGCGTTGAAGAGGCAAACCACCGAAGGGTGTTTAGTGTGGGGCATCTCTAAGGATCCCATCATCTCTCTCTCATCACGCAACCAGGCTCAATGTCAATTTAAAAATAAAAGATGTGATGCTGTGATGCAAACAGTTGAACACTGATAACATTTTAGGAACCTATCTTAAAAGTTATTCCTAACCAGAATAACCACCTTAATAATAAAAGCTTAATAAAAGCATTGTTTAGCATTTTATGTGAGGAAATGCAAAGTCTCGGTCTGCGAATGTTAATTGAATGCAGTGGACCCGTCGCTCACTCGCCAGACTCATTGTGGATCGTTTATTTATTTTTCCATTACCTACAGTTATAAACTGATATTGTTTTAATTAATTAATTCAAAAATGTCAGAAGTAATTATAAACATCATTAATATCATCTTCACACTATTATTATTAATATCCCGTTGATAGGCATGACAACCGATGAGGAAGAAAGGTCCTCGAATGGAGACCACATCTCGGCAAAGTACAGGCCGCCCTCCAAACAGGTGGACTGATGACCTGAAGAAGACAGCGGGTAGTCACTGGATTCAGAAGACCCAGGACCGGGAGGAGTGGCGAACGTTAGGGGACGCCTATGTCCAGCAGTGGACAATAAAAGGCTGATGGATGGATGGATGATAAACATGTCGATTCTGTCACAAATGAGAAAAAATTACGCAATAAACACAAAGCTGACAAGTGCAGGATGAGTACTTAATTGTATTTCTTTGAGTATATTATTATTGCTTTTCTATTTGGAAAATAATATTCTGTAAAGATGTTTGGTGCCCACAGCCAGGTTACGATTCTCAAACCAATCCAATAGTATTTTGGTGTAAAGGCAGTTTTTCGCCAGACTTGTATTACATGAGGCGACTATTACTTTTACCCTAGATATACATAGATAAATTTCTCTCAGGCATGCACGGCGATGGAGAGCATCGTAATCAATGAAATATCACGATATTTTCCATCACCGTGGAGCAGCGATAAATTCGCAGATTACAAATTTCTTTTGTCAGAGGTGCGCGCCGAGGATTTGAACCCGGGATCGGTCGCGTAGAAGACCGCGGCTTTTACCACTCGGCCATCGCTGCTCCGATGCCTGAGAGAAATTTATAATTTCTCGAAAGCATGACGTCCACCAATCCGCACTTGGCCAGCGTGGTGGACTATGGCCTAAATCCCTCTCACTTGTAAGAAGGAGACCTGTGCCCAGCGGGACATAAAAAAGGTTGAAAAAAAATATACATAGAACAGCATAGTGGAGTGCTTACTCCAGGCCTAGACCTAGACCTGGAGCTTTCCAGCTTTTAGTTGTGTTACCTAGGATTTATGCGTCAAATATCATGTAAGCTATTTAGTATTGTATAGTTGTATAGTATAGTGGTAGAACTATTATGGTTCGCCCGGGGAAGTACAACCGCTGCGCCCACTTCTGCCGTGAAGCAATTCTATTATGTTTCGGTGGAAGTGTGGCCGGTAACTGCACCGGCCACACTTACATAAGGCGACCACCAGCCTCCAGAGTAGCAGCGCAACTGCATACGACCTCAGACAAGACTTACCTATGCTTGCTTGAGCTTGAAGATGTCCATGAGCTGCAGCGACCACTTAACACTCCGTGGCCTCATCAGGATACGTCTTTAACTAATCCTTAAGTTAACACCCCGCGGCCTGCATGCTCGTCTGCTACTCCATTCAAATAAAAAACTCATCAGGATACGTCTTTAAGTAATCCATAAGTTATTGTTCCATAAATTATAGTTGTACGTGAAATATTGAAGAAAAATAAAATTACACTGAACTCAACCTATTTATCAATCGACGCATAAATATTACGGAGCAATAAAACGAAAGTAGAGGCTTAGTTATCCAAACACAAATTGTGAGAAGGTTTATTACCTTCTCATAAATATGGCGGGAACACAAAAGCCAGAACGAAAGTCGTCACTTACAAATCCTCCTTTCAACGCGACAACAAAAGTCGGTAGCTTCGATAAGATATATCAGGCGGCAAACCCCAATTCCATGCCGACATTTCTCGCGGGTTTCCACTTCACTTGACGAATATGCGCTTCGCATCTCGTTACTATAATTATTGGGATAAGATCGAGATGAATTTGCGTTCTGAAGGTTCTTTTAACAGAATTTCTGTTTTACATACTATATTATTTATAGCAGAGAAGTACCATCCTTGTATTTTTTATCCGCCAACAGAGCTGATAGACTTCTTAAACGGCCAAAGTGCCAAAGTAAGGAAACGCGCATGAAACTTGCCACTACACTCCATGACATGCCATGCCAATTTTTTATAGTATAGGTACACAAAATCATAAAAGTCAACCGAGCTGATTCGGAGCAGTGCAACCACAATAACATAAGATGTATACACATAAGATTTATGTTCTTTAGTGGAACATAATATGGTGCTTCAATTAAACACTACTTTATAAAATTCACGTTTTATTCGGTATACATTTCTAAAAAATATATTTACAATAAAAATATATGAGATGACAATTTTGACAAGGAAGAAAAAAGATTAAAAATAAAGTTGAAAAAGTATTTATTGAACAGAGACCGCAACAGATTAATTTAAGTAACTCTCAATGAAGACACTAACCACCAAAACAACTCACGTTTATACCTTTATTCCAAAGATATCTAAGGTAACTGGAGTATTGCTTCCCGTTATTTATTTCGATGGGCCGCAGTGTCCGCTTAACTCCTAAAAGCTATGCTATGCGCAGTCATGTAAGACAATATCATGTATTGGAATCGGTCCTTGATATTTAAGTACCTATGATCCCAAAAAAAAAACGGGACAGTCTAATATTAGATTGACCGTAGATCAGGCGAGATCATGCCATCAAAATGATCGTATTTCATCTCGTTTTGTCATTACGGAACCAAAGAGGATGGACGACGAAAATTCCGTCCATTCAATCTTGCCCTTGATTGACCTTGACCTTGTATTACACGTCCTCCCTGGACAAGTAATAAAGGAAATGGGAGATGATATTTTTTAGGGTCCCTTAGCGAAAGTTGGGCGGGAGCCGGATTATCGGCGTCAAAGTTATACCCCTGGCTTAGACGGGAACCTTATAAGAATGAAGACGAAGTTTTTGAGAAGGTTTTGTAAATCGCAAGAATTATTGTGTAAGTATCGAGGATAGGTATTATACGTGTTATACGCAGATGGCTTTATCTTGTATGTAAGCTCTTTCATATGGAAATGAACGAAGGCATAATGTCTCCTCTGACTTAATAAAACTTTGTACAAGTTACGGCAGTAAGTCCATATAAAATAATGTTTTGAACGCACAGGATAGTTTACTGAGTAGTAAGAAAGACAATATTATAATTAAGTGACTTTATGTACCAATGTTTACTAGTTTGTATTATAGTTATATACTGTTATTATTTTTGTATTTATAAAGTAGTAACGTATCAAGCATTTTTCCAACCCCTTTTCATTTCCCACTGCTGAGCACAGGTCTCCTCTCGAAAGTGAGAGAGATGTAGGCCATAGTTGGTTACTCTGAAGGATCTCGTGACGGTGCTCTCATTTCAGTATGAGAAGCTGGCGTAGAGCACAATCGATCTACGAAGTCTACTAAGTCAAACGGGCGTGGTCGGGTGTGAGATAGTGATAGTGAGGTGACAGCTAGTGGCAAACATTTTTTGCGCGTTTCCGTGTTTCAGAGGACACGGTAATCCATTGATCATGGTTGTTATAGAACTGAGGTTTGAAAACATCCGACGCCAGGTTGGCCACTACCCCGCACTTGATACCCGCATTAGAGCAGCGTGGTGGAGTGAACGACCCACGTCCAGCAGTGGCACGCAAAAAAAGGGTTGCAGCTATGTAACATTTTCTGTATGCGTGGAATGTGCAGCATCCTCTTTATTTTCCTGGTCACTTAACAAATGAGTACCTGGACGCCCGAGCGTTGCTCGGATAAAAACAATTTATTTACTTGGTTTATTTTTAAGCAAAGCATTCATTGACTTAGTGTTACTTTACAAATCCTTTTGAAATACCTAGCTCCAAATTTAAAAAAAATTGTCACAAAAAAATAAAAAACGCATCTTGCCTACTTGAGATTTGAACCCGGGTCTCTAGCTCAGTAGTCGGCTTTCGTAACCATTCGACCAAGAAAGCTTTGAAATGAAATGAAATGAAAATACTTTATTGTTGACTGTTTACATACATACAGTTAGATGTTTAAAATTATTATAAAAGTTTAACAGTCTACCATGCTCTGGCATACAATATTATATTACTAATTAAAATTAAATAGCTAAGTAGTCAAATAGTTTTATTTTAAGATCCGCTAAGAATATTCTTAACGGATCATCGGCTTTTGATGCCTACCCACCACTGGGTCAATGAGAGAAAAAAAGCCGGCGGAAAAAAAACTCTCAGGCATTGTTTAGAGTTAATATTTTACGCGGAAGCTCCCCAAACCATTTTAATGCACGTCATCAAAAAATTCGTTTATACTATAGTATACTTTTTTTATAAGCCATTGCTTTAGTTCTCTTTTAAATTTATTACCTGATAATTGTTTGAAATGTATGGGTAATTTATTGAATATTCTAATAGCAAATATGTATGTACTATTTTTGAAAATCTGACATTTCACTCGAGGTAAATATAAAGCGTCACTATCTTTCTGCCTCGTGGGTACATCTCTTATGCGCATGTTTATTTGCTTTTCAAATGAATTTATGTTATTAAAAACGAAAGTACAAATCTCCAATATGTATATACTAGTTAATGTAAGAAATTTCTCTTCGGAAAACAATGAGCGAATAGATTCATCGCTCGCTTTACCATACATTATTCTAAGACTGCGTTTTTGCAATATAAATGTTCTACTAACATTGACAGAGTTTCCCCAGTATATAATGCCATAAGTTAGAAGGGGGTAAATATTTGCATAATAAAAACTTTTAGCTACTTCAAGAGTTGACGCATCCACTAATACTGAAAGCGCATAACAATTGGCAGATATTTTATTATTAATTTTATCAATGTGACTTTTCCAGTTTAAGTGAGTATCTAAGGACACTCCTAGGAAATTAGTTTGTTCTACTTCTTCTATTTCAACTGAATCTAGTTGTATATTTAGATTTTCTAAATTCTGTTTATAAGGTAAAGAAGAAAAAGTGATTTAAATATGTTCTAATAATTAACAAGGAGACTAAGTTTCTTAGTTCTTAAGATTTATGTAAATAATTGTTTAGGAAACGACATCAAAACTGCATCTACTTGCCAATAGTTATATGTAGCAGATTTTTGTTACAGTTGTTGTTGTAATAAAGATGTTTGAATGAGCTTTTAAAGAATATTTCGTCATGGCCAACTCATTTCGTTTCGATATTAAGCCCTTTCTTTGAACTTCTTTAAGATATTACTATTAGAATGATAAATCGTCATTTGTAATGTCCGTATTTTTTTCATAAATTCGACATTTATAAACTAAAAACTATGTTTGTACATAACAGTGGATAACTACTCACTCAACTAGTATGGTAGTGACAGGTCAGTTCCAAATTTTCGACGCAGCATTTCCTTGTTTTTACATGTGATGACCACTTTAAACATTTTTTCCCACTTTAAACTTTAATTCCCTTGACGAAATTTTTATAGAGCTCTTTCATAATTATCGACATTGTCATTTGTTTGAAGGGTGGATCGTCAAATATTGACCATTAAACGGCTTTCTACGCCACAATATATTATTAATATTTTTACACGTAACTTTTTCACCCTACGTAAGTTTCCAGAATTGTAAAATTTTATTCTGCAGGGATCCTAGTAGATATTCAAATCACAGATAGTTTGTTACATGCGTTTTCAACTTGAAAGTCAACAAGAAATAGTGAAAGAAAAGTGGGCACAGGGCATGTTTTATTCATTTTGTTCTGTGACAAACAGCTTCTGACGTCACAGGATTGGGTAACAAGGAAATGCTGCGTCGAAAATTTGGAACTGACCTGTCACTACCATACTAGTTGAGTGAGTAGTTATCCACTGTTATGTACAAACATAGTTTTTAGTTTATAAATGTCGAATTTATGAAAAAAATACGGACATTACAAATGACGATTTATCATTCTAATAGTAATATCTTAAAGAAGTTCAAAGAAAGGGCTTAATATCGAAACGAAATGAGTTGGCCATGACGAAATATTCTTTAAAAGCTCATTCAAACATCTTTATTACAACAACAACTGTAACAAAAATCTGCTACATATAACTATTGGCAAGTAGATGCAGTTTTGATGTCGTTTCCTAAACAATTATTTACATAAATCTTAAGAACTAAGAAACTTAGTCTCCTTGTTAATTATTAGAACATATTTAAATCACTTTTTCTTCTTTACCTTTAATGACTGAATGTTAGATCTTGTAGTTATAGAGGAATGTATTCTAATTAATGTTACTACATATTTTATTAGTTAGCTTACTAAAATGTTCCTTGGAGGAAGCCTTTGCCGATTGGCAAAGAGATATACAAAAATTACCGTAAGTAAATGGCTACTATAATATTTTTTTAACTTTCATACATGTATTAACAAGAGTGTCCCTATTAGGTAAAACTAATTGCAAAATTTTATCTGAATATTATTAATTTAGTTATTTGTATTTCTCCTAAAAGATCACGGATCGAAGATGTTATTTGTTACTTATTATTACAGTTATTATTATAAAACGTTCCACTGTTATAGTTTGCAACGGAAGTTCCGATACAGTTTTGTGACGAAACTTTAAAGATTTCAGCATCTGATCGAGGACGTCGGTACCAAACTTTTACTGTGGGTTGTTCGAGCACAATCGGAAGAAGTTTTTGTGTAAGTAAAAAACAAATAATATCGAAATATTGTATTATCTGTACTAAAACTCTTTTGTCGTCATTTTCCTATACTATAAGTCAGGTATTAGTTGAGAGACCGGTCCTCAGTAATGATCGAAGCCATTATTCGAATTATATAAAATAAAAATTAAATACTCTGCTAAGCATTAAATATATTTCCAGACTGATCCTTTGTTGCTTTGAAAGGAAAGGAGGGATGTCATACTATCTTTATATGTGAATACCGGAGAATTAGAAAGTGGTGTCAACCACCGACTATGTACTATAAGGAATTCAAAAATTGTTTGACCTGACCAAGGCCTCGTTGGTGGGCGGTTGGTCCTAAACCGACCGTGCATAAGGGCTTTAAAAAATGATAGCCCCTGAATCTTTCTAGATACAAAAGGGCGAAGTTACAAACAATATTTGAACTAGGAGGTCGACCAATTTCTTCCCATGATCCCTCTTGTTTTGCATCCCACCCGAACACTTAAGGTAAACAGAAATGTACTCTATCCTAAAATCTAATCTAGATACAAAAGTGCAAAACCATAAACGACATTAAATTTGAAATACGACGTCGACGAATCCGTCCCCCGATCCCTGACGCATGCTATCCAAAATCTTTTTATTATTCACTAGTGTCGCAATGTGCATTTGTAATGTCTGTAATCGTTTGGAGAAGCGCACTTGGGGGTGGATGGAGTTTTTAATTTTATTTTTTTAGTTGTAATAACAATTTTACAGACCATTAAAAAATTGCAACCAATAATATTAAAACAACAAGTAGATATAATATTATACTCGCTCATAAATGGGTCCTTAAAAAGGGGCCCACGACACTCGTCAGATTGTTTGCCATATTGACATTTTGCTGTAGAAAACATCAAGACATGCGAGGGTCAATTTTCTAACTAGAGGAGTTTTGACGGGAAGTCGAAAAAGACATATTGTGCTCTTGTTTTATTTTTACTTTCTTGGTGTATTTTTGAGTTATATCGGATAAATTTGATGGCATTTTGTTAGATGTAGGTTAAATATAGTGCACCAGTGTTGTGATTTAAAATAACAGTGCAAAAATAGGTTTTTTCGGCTTGCCTCTAAAATTCCATTGGTCACGTTCTGGTAAAGAAGCCATCGCTTTACTTGAATGTCTGACTGACTTGACTGACTGATTACTGACGACTTACTGACTTTACCTATTATTACTTGTTCATTTCATCGAAACTGGCAAATACGTGATGCAAAAATTATACTGAACGCTGGCAATATGCAGAGTTTTGCGATGCCATAAAGAAAAAAAAATTCAAATTTATCCGTTATAACTCAAAAATATACCAAGAAAATGAAAATAAAACAAGAGCACAATATGTCTTTTTCGACTTCCCGCCAAAACTCATGAACAATTTTAAGCACATTAAATTTATTTTAAATTTATTATTTTCCTCTGTTCTAAAATCAAATCTAGATACGAAAGGCAAAGCCATAAACGTATAAATTTGAAACACGACATCAACGAATTCGCCTCCGATCCCTGACGCATGCTATTCAAAATGGCCGAAAAGTTAAGTGTCTTTTTATTATTCACTAGTGTCGCAGTTTGCATTTATAATGAATAGTTTGTAGAAGCACACAATTTGACACTTCTCAGTGGTGCGGAGTAGATGGTGTTTTTATGGTAATGAGGTAAGTAAACAATTTTTCAGACCATTACATGTATAAAACATTGCAATATAGAGAAATATGAAAGTCTGGCGACGATTTTCAAACGCATCAAAATGCTTTTTCTTCAAAGTTTGATCATATTGGTGTGAAGAAAACTTAAAGTTACGCCAATTTTAATCGACTCTGAAATATATTAAAAGGAGATGCCTCTATCTAATCGATGCAATTACAAAGAATTCGATGACACCAAACCGTGCCTTCTATTTGTAAAAGAAAAATAAAGTTAACATTTATGAAGAAGCCGCTAGCCAGTACAGCTAACAAACTGGCTAGAGTTTTCACCTTTTAGTCGGGAAAATGTATAATTTGGTATTAGCGCTGATTTCCAAGCAACTGTGTGTAAAATTTATCTTTTAGTGAGGTACAAAACGATTCTTTTGAAACTACATTTATTATACCGATTTAAATCTATATTAGAAATCTACAAAATGTTTTTTACTGGTGAGGAAGAAGATACATGTCCTCCTAACCTAACAGTGCAGTGGTAGGTACCTATATTTTAATTCTTTTGCTCTTGCCGCCTGCGTCAGCTACTTACATACATTTTCCCCCCATAGGAATGAGATATTTGCTCCATGCAATAATCTCCTATGCCATTCTCCAATCCCCAACAATCTCCATACAAAAAATGAAGTCCGTAGTAGCGTTGCAACGTGAAAGTAAGCAAATAAACAAGCTTATACGTTTATATAACATTAGTAAGTATGGATGTGGATTCTAATAAGACGCGCCGAATGCTCTAGGATCTAATTTTCATTCATCCTTTATTATAACAGCACAAACAATACAAACAAATTCAATAAGACTCTGGCCTAATTCATAAAATTCCACAC
The DNA here is from genome assembly GCA_911387765.1 of Pyrgus malvae. Taxonomy (NCBI): domain Eukaryota; kingdom Metazoa; phylum Arthropoda; class Insecta; order Lepidoptera; family Hesperiidae; genus Pyrgus; species Pyrgus malvae. Next base: position 7,363,949 of record OU426951.1, read on the forward strand.
TAGAACTATATAACGGATTTACATATTGTTTTACAGGATATGTCTTCAATACTGTAATAACGCTGGAATACAATAACATCTAGTTGGTTGCTCGTGTCGTAAACTAGCGAGCTGAAAGCATGTTGTCAATACCTAACATTATTATTACGTTTGGATATTAGCTTAGTCTCTACTGGCACTGTTGGGTTTAATGCATACGTGGGTAACAAATAGAAGAGTACATACGGACGTTAGAAACGCAGCAGTTTATAAGCTCAATTTATTAGTACATTGTATTTTTTTTTTCAACCATTTTTTATGTCCCACTGCTGGGCACAGGTCTCCTTCTCACTAGTGAGCGGGATTTAGGCCATAGTCCACCACGCTGGCCAAGTGCGGATTGGTGAACGTCATGCTTTCGAGAAATTATGAATTTCTCTCAGGCATGCACGGCGATGGAGAACATCGTAATCAAATAAATATCACGATATTTTCCATCACCGTGGAGCAGCGATAAATGCGCACATTACAAATTTCTTTGTCAGAGGTGCGCGCCGAGGATTTGAACCCGGGATCGGTCGCGTAGAAGACCGCGGCTTTTTACCACTCGGCCATCGCTGCTCTTTTCAGTACATTGTATAGCGTAATGTAATGTATCGTAACGTAATGTCCGTAGGTTTCTCTTAAATGTATTGATTGCATTTTCCTTCAAAAGGTACCCAGCACCTTAGAAGAGGATACCGGGTTATGTGGGATTTGTACCGCACTAAAACCCCTTCGGTGGCCTGCCTCTGCGCTTGGGGAGGACTCCAGGATCTCCATTGGAACGCACCGGTGACCTCCACGCGCGGCGCCCCTGGACGGGACCATCTTCGGGAAAGCAGATGCGCTCTCCTGCGCGAGCTCTCAGGCGCTCACAGCGGCATGCGGCCACGCCCACACTGACGTCCTTCCCGGGGCTGCTGGCAGGACGGATCGAGCTCCCACTCTCACCGTCCGCAACCCCTTTTAGTCGCTTGTTATGATACCGTAGCTCTATTCTTAATCCCGAAGCTATAGGGACTAAAGTGTATTTTTTTTGTCAGAAAACATACGAGAGTCATCAAAATTGAAAAATAATATGCTTAGACGATTTTAATAGCAATGAATTGTATGTCTGTAACCCTATTTACGTGTCACTGGTGGACCCTATTTACGTGGCACTGGAGCTTACTCCACCACGTTGCTTTAAGTAATGCGGTTTGGTGGAGATTTTTAGTGGCCTTAGTTTTTTTTATTATTTATTGTTATTTTCCTTCGTTTTTAAATTTAATCTAAAAATATTTTCTAAGCATTGTGTGTATTATAGGGCACATTTTGGCCATATCCTTTCAGTTAGTTCACAAAACAGTTACATTAAATCGGGTGTAAAAACGCCAGTCTGAGTTGTTTCTGGATTATTCGAATATGAATTTGCTTCGAACTGTATTCTAGGAGCTATAAGTCATTATTGTAAGATTTCATTTAACGATTCGTTAGCCTTCCTGCAAAACCGTTTAAGGATTTACCGTTGAGCAATCAATTTTCATTTTGTGAACTCATTCGCGGACAATCCATAAGAGTGCAAGCGATTTATAAAAAAGGTGGATGAGTGATTTTTAGTTCTAAGCATTCTTTTCAACGCTTTGAGGATACGTTAAGTATTTAGTCCTGGAAGATCTTTATATTTATCAAACCATTTTATTCAATGCAAAGTATAAAATCAGAACCTTCAACATAGAGCCAGTGTTCAATATTTAGTTTTCAGATGTACTCCTCGGGATCGAACCTTGTTTAACTAAAAATCCCGTTCGTACTTGGTAAAACTGACAGGTTTAGAAAGGCCAAGCAAACACTTCCATTATGTTCAGTAGGTATAACACGTTCAGTCCCTGTAGCTTCGGGATCAAGAATAAAGCTACGGTATCCCCTGCCTGATAGTAAGAGTCAGCTAAATGGTTGCTTCCGGGATTGTGGACGGTGAGAGTGGGAGCTCGATCCGTCCAGCCAGCAGCCCCGGGAAGGGTGGCAGTATGTGCGTAGCCGCATGCTACCGTAAGCATCGAAAGGTGCAGGAAAACACATCTGCTCTCCCGAAGATAAAAAGGATATAACACGTTCAGTATTACAAATTTAGTATTGTACTCAAGCTGAAGCGGGCAAACAAAAACGTGAATCAAATATGGTCTCAGGCGCGATCGCAGCCTTCAATTTTGGGGGGGTCACCAAGAGATTTGGGGGGGTCACTAAGAAATTTGGGGAAAAAGGTATCCTAAATTGGCTTGTTTCGCCTTCCATCTACGCATGGCTGATGGTTTTGGGGGGGGGGGGTCATTTCCCATGTGACCCCCACCCGGAACCGCGCCTGCGTGGTCTAGTCAGAAGGTTGTAGTGCTACTTTTCCGACTGTTTCTGAACATCTAACAGTTTAAAATCTAAATAATTTCGCTACCAGCCCACCATGAAGAAACTGAGTGAATTAAGATTCAGGCCTTCCTTTTGGAAGACTCTTTCCATTCCATATAATATGGAAACTTCAAAAGGTTGTGAGTGAATTCCAGAAACACCCACAGACAAAACAGCGAAACGTTATCCTCTTTCCAGATGATGTAATCTGATCTAATATATTGAAACAGCTAATGCATTTTCTTAGTATTGACTGTGTATATTTGTTCCTTCAGTATCTGAGACATAAATTACAATATTGGTAGTAATATACAATGTACGTATTATACGTGATAAATAAAATAAATATAAATGAAAAAGATCATTAAAACTTTATAAATAAGGCCTTAATTCGATTGGCTTTGTGTCTAGTGTCATCGTGAGATGTAACATTTTGACAGCCTCCGTGGCGTAGCGGGTGATGAGCCGACTGCGAAGCGTGAGGTCATGGGTTCGATTCCCACCCAGGACAAATATTTGTGTGATGAACATGACTATTTGTTCTGTGTCTGGGTGTTAATTTATGTATTTAAGTATGTATTTAGAATTATATATGTATGTTTATCAGCTTTCTGATTACCATAGCACAAGCTCTGCTTAGTTTGGAATCAGATGGTGTTGTGTGAATTGTCGAAAGATATTTATTTATTTATTTAACATTGTACCTATATATACATAATTTACAGAGCCTACCAAAGACTTGTACCATATCTGATAGATGGTATCTGATGGATACCTATTTTCTTTAAATAGTTTTATTTATATAAATATAACCTTTTTTATGTACTGGGACAAAAAAAATGAAAACAAAACAAAATCACATTTTTACTAGCTGAATCAGACAGAATAATTCAGCACGACTCTTGTCGCATCCATCATACCGACGCCTGTTAAGAAAATACCTGACGTTATTTTTGCGTGTAAAGGTGATGTGTTATCGTATTAAGTGACTTTTAATGAAAATGAATTTTTGTAAGAAACATATTAAATGGATTGAGTGATGGCATGCCGTCATACAAATTACCTTGTTTTTTGAAAGAACTGTAATATTTAAAAAGACTCACGCAAGAAGGATTCCGTATCATTATCCATAAAAAACGCCATAAATCCTGTTTGTTGTTTAATAAACATTTAAGGTTATTATAATTAAATTTCATTATATATTTTCTGTCAATTTGTATCTAAATATTTTGTGAGTATTTAAAGCGTGTCTCAGTTGTCATTCTTAAGATCGAGATAAAAATTGCAAAAAAAAATTCGTTTACCTATTCTCTTTGCTCTCTTAAATATTTATTTTATTTTGTATTTTTGTTAAAGCAGCAAAATACATTATTTGTGACAATTTAAACTGTCTAATTATCACGGCTCATGATAGTTCATAAGCAGTTCATTTTATAATAGGTATACTAGCAGGGTTACCACTTTTTCGTACCAAACTCTAAAAAATTGATCAAGACAATCCAACGGTCACTCTTCACGATACATATATTGCTATATAAAATATATAAATAAATATTTCACACTCATAGCCCCACAGTAGGGTATACCCTGTGTCTTGGGTACCATGGACACATACAAAGATAGAAACACAAACTCCCAGAACTGAGAACAGAAATTTTAACTCCTCATTCATATTTCTGTTTCGCCGGGAATCGAACCCAGGACCCTCCGATTGGCAGTCCGGCATGGTAATCATTGCGCCACACGGGTCGTAATGCTATACTATTGCTATATTGCTATACTCGGTCCGCGTGGACTTTTGTATGTCATGGCATGATGTATAGGTACTCGGTCCGCGTAGACTTTGGTATTAGTCATGGCATGATGTTATATAGCTTATAGCCTTCCACAATAAATGTACTATTCAGCACAAAAATAATTTTTCAATTGGAACCAGTAGTTCCTGAGATTAGCGCGTTGAAACAAACAAACAACTTTATATTATATTAGTGTAGATTTCCTGATAATTTAGCTTTTTATTGGTGAAAAGATTGTAAGAATCGTTTTAGTGCTTTCAACGCCTTCTGGTTACAAATAAAAAAAGGAACAGAGAAAAATATTTTCTCTTGGTAATATCAATGCCTACTACAGATTTATTACGAAACGAAATTCCTGTCTTAAAACAGCATGTGCTCAATAATAAGGAAAATGCATCGACTTTAAAGTAAGCTTTCATGTTGTTGTCAGACTGTTTTTAAAAAGGTAATTGATTGCCATTTTTATTCGCGATGTGAACAAAATTTTGTTTTTATTGAGATCCGACCGGGTTATGAGTAATCGGGTTATTTTAGTGAGTAAATATTTAGATTCCACATGCAAATAAATTGCATTTAATATTGCGTGAATAAACAATGGAAGAAGTGATAGTACATTTTGTAAGGCAATGGATTCTCAAACCCAGACCCGGGCTCAAAGCCGAGCATCTTTTGCTAAGAAAATGTATGATGCGAGTGATTGTGACATTTCATTCACATTAGCCTAAGGGCCTCGTTTATCATCTCCAAGTAAAGTGTTAATTATTTACGTCCTACGTGTTAATTATTAACAAGCAAATGGTCAGTTTATCATTATGATTGAAGTGAAATTGAAATTGAAGTTACAGGTGACTTTAACCGACAATTAGCGTACTTGTCACTTTACTTGAAGGTGGTGATAGAGGCCTAAGGGTAATGTAAAAATTCTTGAAGTTATGTCTACCAATATAGGTACACATGGCTACCGGAAATCGGTGATTGGGTCGAAACGTAAATAAATAATACCGCTGCAATCTCATAGTAACTACGCATAAATTCCCTGTAAAGTGGGTACCATGGACACACACAAATAGGTAACAAACGAAATAAGATCCTTTGTGCGGCAGTCAACATTTTAACTGCTCGTCAAATAATCAATTTTTAGGGCGAATAACTCGCCGTTACCTAGATGTTATCCTAGGTTGATGGGCAGAGAATGATTATCTTATAGCATTAATTAAGCCGATTAAGATCAAAAACATTAAATAAATATATCACATTAACTTAGAAGGCTGTTTGAAAATAATATTATATTATATGAAACAATTGGAGCGGAATAATATGCAATATTCATTTTATATAGATCATAGTTTGATAATGTAGATATCTATGCGTAAAAAGACAATAAAATATATTTTATTCCGTAATCAAAAAAGGACCAAAACACGACGTTAAATAAACTTTGACACAATGCAATATTCTAGCAAAAACACAGCTAGATAAAGGTCTCCGGCAAATCATATCAAATTACGTACCAAATGACGGGGTTTTATGAGGTGCCTTGCAATAAATTTTGTTGTGAAAACACACTGCTTTGTTGGAACACAGCCAGAATACCACAAGTTCACATCGACCAGCCATCCAAGAGCTACCCCTCCCCCCCTTATCGTAAAGAATCAGAAAGTCTAAGAGTATAGTTGAAAAGTTCAAGTGTCTTCGCTATTTGGTCGGTTCGTAATGACAATTACATCCTCCAAATGAAAGTATTCGTAGCAAAACATGAATGGGAATTTGGATGGGTTAAACTTAATGCACACAGTGATAATAACAATAAACATACCATTGCCTTTGTTTATATGCGTTATGTTTTTATAATTTCAGCAAAGGATAACAAAAATAAATGTAATATTGGGAATATTTAGTCGTACACTACGAAGGGAACCACCAACAATCCTGTGTAATTATTAGTGTATGTAAGCGAATAAGCATGCAGAGTTGGTACGGTAATGATAATAAGCTTTCTAAAAATAATTATTTTTTAATACATTTGCTCAAAAATTAAGTTTTTAACAAAAAAATAGAACCGACTTCAAACGGTAAAAAATAAAATTGTTCAGTACCTACTTCTTCTTGCTTATGGTAATGACTCTTAAAACTATTTTTGGAGTCGGGCCCTTACTAAAATGTCGTACCATTCGTTCTAAATGGGCACCGACAGTACAGACAGTGGGACAGTACCTACTTCTTCTTGCTTATGGTAATGACTGTTAAAACTATATTGGAGTCTGTGCCCATTCAGAACGAAAGGTACACTGTATTTACTAAAACAGGACATTTTACTAAGGGCCCGACTTCAAAAATAGTTTTAAGAGTAATTACCATAAGCAAGAAGAAGTAGGTACTGAACAATTTTATTTTTTACCGTTTGAAGTCGGTTCTATTTTTTGTTAAAAACTTAATTTATTTCACTCTTTTTAGTAATTTTAATAATTCTGCACATATGTATAAGCATAATTTGAATTTTTTTCAGTTAATTTCTAAACGTTAAAGAGATACCTTTTATAATCATGTTTATCTAATAGCCATCTTATATCCTGAAAGAATACTACTATAAGTCCACCTGAACGTATAAATTAATGAAAGAATTTGCTCTCAGCTCCTTACCGTTGAGGAGTTGTACCTTCAATCATCAGTTTAGCAACATGAGGTGATAATTACCGGACATAAATATTTGTATTATGTTAAAAAATATGACTAAAAGAATGTGTGTGCCTACTAAGTTTCAGTGTTTCCCTCGATTTCCCTAGTATCACATCATCAGATTTTGCCATGGTGACAGTTGGACCACCTCAGAAATGTAAGATTTCCAACAAAAAACCATTTATTGAAAGAATTTGCTCTCAACTCCTAACCGTCATAGTACCTTCCATCATCAGCTCAACAACATAATATGATGATAATTATACACAAATACCTGTTTTGCTTTAGTAAAAATATGAAAATCATTTGTTGTGCTATAAAATTAGAATGTTCCCTTCGATTTCTCTGGGATACCATCATCAGACTTTGACTTGGTGACAGTTGGACCACCTCAGAAATGTAAGATTTCGAATATTAAACCATTTATTGAAAGAATTTGCTCTCAACTCCTAACCTTCGTAGTACCTTCCATCATCAGCTCAGCAACATGATATGATGATAATTATACAAAAATGCCTGTTTTGCTTTAGTAAAAATATGAAAATCATTTGTTGTGCTATAAAATTTGAATGTTCCCTTCGATTTCTCTGGGATTCCCTCATCAGACTTTGACTTGGTGACAGTTGGAACACCTCAGGAATGTAAGATTTGGAATATAAAACTATTTATTGAAAGAATTTGCTTTCAACTCCTCACTGTTGCAGTACCTTCCATCATCAGTTCAGCAACATGAGATGATGATTACTATGCACAAATATATCTTATGCTTCAGAAAGTATAAGAAAATCAATGTGTGTGCCTATAAAATTTGAGAGTTTCCCTCAATTTCCCTGGGATCCCATAATCAGATCCTGATTTGGTGACAATGGGACCACCTCGGGAGTCGAACGAAAGCAGACGAACAAAAAAAGAATTTTGAAAATCGGTCCACAAACGGCGGAGTAATCGGTGAACATACCTATATAAAAAAATATATATACAGCCGAATACAGTACCTCCTCCTTTTAGAAGTCGGTAAAAAGTGGCATATTGCAGGGACGTATAGCGTTCGGGAAGTGGGCTATGGCTATTACACACTCGTGCTTTTTCTTTACCTTTTCCCGAACTCGTGCGATCTCTTTCCCAACTGTCAAAATAATGTCTATTAAAAAGAAAAAAACCAACCACGTAGTTTTAGAAGTTTTTATGATTCATGCAAATATTTCTAAAAAGAAGCTACTAATTTTCGGTTAGGTTAGGTTTCATTTCATTTCATTTCATCTCATTAACATTTTCATTTCATATTAATAAAAAAAATCTACTGAAGACTTGGTCTCCTCACAAGTGAGAGGGATTTAGGCCATAGTCTACCACGCTGGCCAAGTGCGGATTGGTGGACGTCATGCTTTCGAGAAATTATGAATTTCTCTCAGGCATGTACGGCGATGGAAAACATCGTAATCAATTAAATATCACGATATTTTCCATCACCGTGGAGCAGCAATAAATCCGCACATTACAAATTTCTTTTGTAAGAGGTGCGCGCCGAGGATTTGAACCCAGGATCGGTCGCGTCGATGACCGTGGTTTTTTACCACTCGGCCATCGCTGCTCCCTTTGCCTACCCAGAATGGGTGAAGAAAACAAAAAAAATTCTGCATATAGGTATTCTTTTACGGTTGGCGCCAATTTTCAAAAATGTTCTTTGCGAGTTTACATGATTAGTTAATTGAGTTTATTGTGATTTTATTACCTATTTTATTAAATTGCTTCATTTTTTCGCAACTGTATTAAAAATAGTTGTTCAGTACACGTGCGTAACCGTCATTGCAAGGAGTTCCGACCGTCAACCCTCATCTTCAGCTGCGCCTCGGCTCGGGTAGACATTTGTCGGAACTCATTGCAATGACAGCCTTTCCGCACTTGTAATGAAATATACTATTGTAAATCGGTCCACAAAAATATAAATAACTAGCCTTCCGCCAGCGGCTTCGCCCGCGTGGATCCGTTTTATAGGTTCTCTTAGGATGAAAACCATCCTATGTCCTTACCTAAGGTCCACTCTGTGTTCCAAATTTCATTAAAATTGGTTCAGTAGTTTAAGCGGGAGCGTAGCAGACAGACAGAGTTACTTCGAATTTATAATATTAGTAGGGATTAGTAGGGATTTAACATGTACGAATAGGTAAATTTATTTTTTTATTTTATACTTACCGATTCACTTCCTATCAGACGATCAGTTCAATTAAGAAAGCAGAAAAAAATATACACCATATTATTATAAAGGCACTGAAAAAGAGGTCATTAAAATGAATGTAGGTAAGTAATTTATTTTAAATATGGAATAATACAACGATATTCATACAAAAAGGTATTCGTGTTGGCGATGACTCCAATTCATCAGTCGGATAATTAATTCAAAGGAAGCTGACGAATGCCGTTATAAAGGCAATTATACACTTGCATCTTTATTCGATTTTAATGTAGTTTTTAATCATTTTTTGTTCCTCGCTGCTGAGAACAGATCTCTTGTACTGACAAGAGATCTGTTAATTATTTAAATTATTTAATACTGATTAAGAAGGGTAATTAAGCCACGGTACAACACGCTGACAATATAAGGGTTAGTCGACGTGCATGCCTTTAAAAAAATTGTATAATTTTGAGTAGTTTGAGTAGAACATTGTTATTAAGTAACTATTATTTCAACAATATAAATAAGTCATGTCAGGTAATTACACTAAAATAATCGTATCTATAACGTAGCATTCGTTTTGCTCGTTTTCAAAATAAATCAAACTGCTTCAGTTTTAAAGTCTTAGGGCCTCGTTCACCGTCTCCAAATAAAGTGTTGATTAGTTGAGTCCCACGTAAAGTTAATTGGCAAGTAAAAGCTATGAGTACGGGTCAGTTTATCATATGACTAGATTTCCGCCAGCGGCTTCGCTCTCGTTGACCCGTTTTATAGGTTCCCGTAGGATAAAAACCATCCTATGTCCTTTCCCAAGGTCCTCTCTATCTGTGTTCCAAATTTTATTACATTTGGTTCTGTAGTTTAAGCGGGAAAGCGTAGCAGACACACAGATAGATAGACAGACAAAGTTGCTTTAAAATTAAGTAGGGATTAGTGCTACTCGAACATGATATTGAAATTGAAGTTACGGGTGACTTTAACCGACAATTAGCGTACTTGTCATTTTACTTGAAGGTGGCGAAAGAGTCCCCTAGAGTGGTCTCAGACCAGCGCATTTAAAGTTAGTAATACCTATGTTTTTCTGGAAGAGCATGTGCGCGCGAATCGACGAGATTTGACATTTTCAGCTGCAAAAAGTAGCCCGCGTGTAAGCGCGTATACAGAAACGACCGTACACGCACAGAAACATACGTTAGTTAGAAACCGCTGTTAAGGGAAGAAAAGAGAATAATTTAGTCCATATTCTACCTACCAATACATCTACATGTGGCCAAAGAAGTCAAATATAGGATAGTTACTGTTCCATCAAGATACTTTTTACCAACAAAAAATCTTAAAAATAATATTAATGCTCTTCTAACCAGTGTGACGCATCCGCAATGGCTGTCACACGATCTCAGAATAGATTTAATTCTGCATCTGAAACGCATACAATGTGCCCAGATGTAGGCCACAGACCGGCGCAATAAAGGCAGGACATAAAACCGTATATTTGTATTGAGTTAATTATATAAACGAGCCATGTACCTATATTCTTGCAAAACTGTTGATTTATTGAGATGATACACTGTTTCTTAGAACACAGTTTAGTATCTCTTATAGTTTATCGTGTACTAAAGATAGAATTACTATAGCAATATATTCTTCCATACTTTAATATTATAAATTCCAAAGTAACTCTGTCTGTAACGCTTTTCCGCTTAAACTACTAAACCAATTTTAATGAAATTTAGAACATAGATAGAATGGACCTTATGTAAAGACATGGGATGGTTTTTAATTTTTATCCTACGGGAACCTATAAGACGGGTTCGCGCGGTCAACGCCGCTATATGTTTTTAATATGGCAATATCGTCTTACGTCGTATTTCAAATGGATAGAAGAAAGTTAGAGATATAGCCTAGAATACCACATAGCTGTTTTTAATCCTACTATCCATCCCATAAAACGAGACTAAGCGGGCGAAGCCGCTGGCGTAACGCTGGTCATTTTATCAAGTAAAAAAGTTGTAGATACGTTACAGTCGCATAAAAATGTCCTCTTAAAATGTTGTCTATAGTGGTATTTTTGCTGCAAATTATAGGCTACACACAACCTGAAATAACGCCTTTGTCCTGCTAGATGTCGTAACTCGTATGCAGCTGATATTCCAGAACTGAAGGCCACAAACATGCTAGTGCCATTTAGTCCTCTTGTATAGGCTGCGACAGCACGATTTTGCCTAAGCACAATAGAATAGTTACACGGAAAAAATTATCCAGCGATGTTACTTACCCGAGCTAACCAAAAAATATCACCACCACTCTTTGTACTACGACGTCATTTGCTGGCCTCCAATGCGTTCCCTTATGTCGGGATATATGCACAACACTGTTGAGATCAGAAGAAAAATTAGTATGTTCTAACATATTCATCTTAACAGAACCTGTCTTTGAATTGGAAATAATTTTATATTAGTATTCTTTGGAGGAAAGCTCGGTTGAAAACGGGCATGATCGGGGCATGACCAAGCGCGAAAAGTTGAATTTTTATTCAAGACGTGTAAAGGTGGAGGGTGACATTGATATATTTCACAACAGGCAAAAATTTATGTTACGTGAAAATCGTCATTTGATTTATCTAATACGGGAAAGAATAAATACCTAATCAATATTTTTCATACAGAAATATTGTACCGATATTTTTTTCCTTTAACATTCTGATTTAACAAATTTTATGATGCGACTATACAAAAAAATTGTAAAATTTCTCTCGAAACGTGCGAGGTAAGGTGGCAGTGTAGTACAAAAGACCAGTTGGCTTGGCAAAATTAACACAAGCTGCCCATCAATCAGGTGGACCGACAAATTAAAGAAGATATTGGTAGCCGTTGCATTTGGAAGGTATAGAACCAGACGGAGTGACGAGTTAAGGATCGGACGGAGTGACAAAAGTTTGAAAAGGCATAACAATATGTCCACTGTTGGACCTATAAAATCTACTAGATAGTGTAAAGCTAGTCCCTGTAGCTTCTGGATTAAGAATAGAGCTACGGTATCCCCTGCCTGATCGTAAGAGGTGACTAAAAGGGGCTTCCGGGGGGAGCTCGATCCGTCCAGCCAGCAGCCCCGGGAAGGACGGCGGTGAGTGCTTGGTCGCATACCGCCGTAAACATCGGAAGGTGCAGGAGAGCACATCTGCTTTCCCAAAGTTGGGCCTATTCCAGGACGCCGCGCGTGGAGGACACCGGTGCGTTCCACTGGAGAAGAGTGTGAAGCTATAACTTTGACTCCTAATATTCCCTAAATTATTGTATTCAGCAAGCAAAGTAAATTTAAGTCAGATTAATCTAGGTTAAGGACCTTTACCTCAAAATAAATAAGCGACGCCGTACCTAAGAAAAATAAAAAAGAGGCTCTGAAAATATACTAACAAAATCTTACCAACGTTAATCATACCAAGACATTTTACTAGGAGTAATGAAGTCACGTATGTAATCATGTATTCTTTTTATTTTTTCTTCCTTGGGGATCTGCTGTATGTAGAAGAAATTATAGTACAGCAAACTTTGTCATGCCATCTGTCACGCATTATTTATAAGGTTTTTAGATAGGTAAGCAACGTTACTCTTATGACAAATGAAAATATATCGATAATTTTAACTGTCTTATAAGTTTATCTGGGGATTGAAAATTCTCTAATAGTATCAGGCGTCATTTTGCGGAAATCCATTGCTATAAGTAAAGTTAGGCAAAAACTACTTTGCAACAATCCGCAATCAGAACGTATGATGGTGTATGCTTTTTTCATGCAATAGCACCTTCCTCCCTCCCACATAGGCTACACGTAGGTTACTCGCAAAGTCTGCGAGTTATCGTCGTAGTGTCAATAACCTGATGATGCTCTGTATTGGGGCGAAACAATTGTATGTTGGTGTATTTTTTTATTGTTGCATGTGCTTGTATCCTATGTGGGAGGGAGGGAGCTATTGTATGAAAAAAGTATACATCATCATACGTTCCGATAGCGGATTGTTGCAAAGTAGTTTTTGTCTAACTTTATTGAATCTACAGCCCTGTATGAGTTTGTTTACATATTTTTTTAATTAAAATGAAGTAGCTGACGAGTATGCAGACCAGTGGTGTTAAGTGGGCGTTGCAGCCCACAACCGCCTCCACACAACATCAAGCAAGTTTGAATCTTGCCTGAACTCCTATGCAGTTGCGCCAGGGTTCCCAACTTAGGGCTTTTAATTCTAAATTTAGGGCGCAAACGTGCTTATTGGGCTTTTTAGGGCCTAAAAAAATTAGGGCTATTTTTATTTTTTCAAGGCTTTTTCTAAAAAAAAACAACAGCTGGTAACTACCTCTAAATCTCAATAAAAAATAAAACAAAAGAAACTAATTTCATATTTTAGACGTATACAATCAAATGAGAAAGTGCCCAGGTGATAATTAAAAAGTAGAAAAATAAGGACCACCCTAGTAAACATGTATGACTTTAAATCCTTAAATAATAGGTAGTGTTTTTTTTTTCACCGAAAAATAAATAGCATGATCAATGCCACTTGCCAGAAATTTATACATTTCCAGTCGAATTATTAAAGTTCGTCCAGCCATAAAAAAAAACTCTTAAACAATCAAGTTATACAATAAAGATCGTAATAAAATCAGCCTATTAAAACAAATTTTATTGCGATATTTATCTTTGAATTATTAAACCCTATTCAGAATTCAGATAAACAAGCATCAAAGGTATTGTAACCGATATTTCACGATTCTATTCATTGGAAATATCTGATTTTGTTATTAGAAGTTGAAAATATGAAATATTGAAATGATTCCAAAGAATAAAAAATAAAGTCATTAAAACTTTTTTGAGAAAAATCATGCAAAAGAAAAACTACAGTACCTACCTAAAGAAAATTATGTAGCTACAAATATACAAATATAGACATTTTGAAAAATTCCGATGTTTTTCGCAGTTTCTTTTTACGTAAATACAGAAACCTCAACAGTAGTATATACTATGCCCATTATAATTTTCTTACCATGAAACACTACACACATTTGGCAATGTTCGCAAACTATGTAAGGTACCTAAATAAAATTATGTTTCAATTTCGTTGGCATCCAATATGAAAAGTAAACCAGTCTCGATATTAACCGCTAATACTGACAATATACTTGTAAGAACAAGTTCGAACGACCATCCCTTACACGCGTGAACCGTACGTGTTATTGAAAGGAAAACTATTTATTGATAATTTACTTTCTTCTTACAACAAATATTAAGGATATGAGCATTTTTAATATTCTATAATATTATAATATAACAATAACGAAGAAAAAAAAACAATACACTCAGAGCCTCACACTAGGATTCCCTGTGTAATGGGAACCTGGAACACACACAAAGAAAAAACAAAAGAGAAACAGCCACCTAGATCGAGAACAGAAGTTCACCACAAAAAAATCTGCCGTTCTGGATTTTTTTCTGTGCTATTGGTCCATTTTTTTATCTTTTCATATTTTTCCTTACCATTAAGCTATAGGCACATTTGGCAATGTTACCAAACCAGATATAATGTATGTTTCTATTTCATTGTTGCCATCCAATATCCTAAGTGACCCAGTCTGGATATTAAGTGTCCTTTACACGCGCATTATTGAAGAAATTCTGCTGTATTTATTGGTAATCTTGGGCCAATCGCTTTGGTTCACAAATAACAAGAATGTCTTTTAGAACATCGTTTTATTACCATTTTGGTTTAATATTTTTCGTAATGTTTGATTTGGAAAAAAAATTTTGATTGTAAAATTCTAAAACTACAAATATACAGCAATACTACGAGTTCTCATATGTCTTATTTTTTATTATTTACTAGCCTTCCGCCAGCGGCTTCGCCCGCGTGGATCCGTTTTATAGGTTCCCGTAGGATACAAACCATGCCCTTGCCCAAGGTCTACTCTATCTGTGTTCCAAATTTCATTAAAATTAAAAGTATTTTAAGCGGGAAAACGTAGCAGAGAGACAGACATACAGAGTTACTTTCGAATTTATAATATTAGTAGGGAGTAATTTATAGATTCCCTATTATATTTTAACTGATATATCTTTATTTATTTTTCTTAAGAATGTACATTAATAAAGTTTTGTATTGAATGCCTGAATTGAATCAAGTGATTTATTTAGTTATCAGGAAGAAATGTAAGTAATTCCAATTCCGCCAGTACGTGTTACTACCTACTGGTAGAATTAAATACTGACTACTGTGGAACGTGCAATAAATAAGTGGTGCAACGACTACTGACGAGTTCTACTAAAGTAATTTCTAAAATTATTTTTACTGACTGAACCTTTTTTCAAGGACAGTCAATTCTAATACTTTGAAACGAGCATTTCTCTATATAATTATATAGGTTCCTAAATATATAACTTGAATCTCTGAAACGGATCCTACGATTTTACATGAAATTGTGTGTGACCCTACATACTAAATTACGGCAATAAATCGATCTAGCTTAGTTTTATTTTTACAAAAAAAGCATTTCGTCCTTGTTTTCAATTTAAACATAATTTCAAAAATAATGCAATTGCAGCCATCTATCGAGCTGCGGCAAATTAAAAGGTAACTCAAATAATAGAGTTATTGAGTTTTAAATATGGTCAAAAAATTATTATGTTAATATCTATTTAATCGGAATATAATTCCCAGCTTTTTGGAGCTTAATATAGTTTGAAGAAGTACATTTCTAAATGAAGGTATAAAGAGGTATAAAGAGCGAACATAACATCATATTCGTGTCAAAACAAAAATAACGAATAGGCCATCTCTGCGATTGAATACACAAAAATATTCTCATTATTATGTAACTTGTGTTTATTGAGCGTTCTGTCAACAAAATAATAATTCAGGTTTATTAAGAGATTCATATGTTGATAGTAGTTATTAATGTTAAGGGAGAAATTTTATTTACCTTCTGATTGTAATGCAGATTGGGTGCGATATTCTGTTTGTTCCAAGTTTGCTATGAGAGAAAAGTTATATTTGAATATTTTTATGCTACTTATATTAAAAAGCATGACAAAAAATATCTTTCTAATCGAAATAAAACTGTGATGGTGTGATTGCATAAAAATAAAAACGAGCAAACCAAAACCAAACAAAAAGAAAGCATTATGTCGCTAGATTAGATCGTTAAGTATTTGATTGAAAATAAATTTATTACAGTTGATTTCAAAAAAAATTGTTCTTAAAAGGATCGAGACATAAATTATATTTTTCGTGCTGGCTGGCTGGCTGCAACCATTTTTGCGTCCCACTGCTGGGCACGGGTCTCTCTCAATAAGGGATTGTCGGGGAGGCCTGAAGCTTACTCCCAATGCGGGTTGATGGAAATGCGGGTTAGTGGCCAACCCGCTGTCAGAGGTTTTCACCGCCTATAAGGCCTCCGACAAGGTTTAACGACCGTTATCTATCGACAACATCCGGGACCAATGGCTTGACTAGCCCTCCGAGGCACGGAAACGCGCAAGATTTTTTTTTGCTACTAGCGGTCACCCATCTCACACCCGACCGCGCCCCTTTTGGTTAGCTGCATAGACCGCTTGCGTTCTACGCTAGTCGCCGAACCCTGCTCGCTTTATTTTTGGTGATTTGAATATAACTAATGTATTTCAACCTTTCAACCTTTGTAAAACTTCTTAATCTGCGCTCAGGGTTGATTATAGTGAACAGTATATGTGTGTAAATACAATGAAAAATCTTAACTTGATTTGGAAATCAGTACTACAATGAACTCTGTGGCTTAGTAGTTAACTGTTTAGGAAGGCTAGTGGTATATATACTTATATATACTTATATATATATATATATATATACTCTTATACTTACTAGTGGCCGCCCGCGACTTCGTCCGCGTGGAATTTGGTATTAGTCATAGCATGATGTTATAGCCTAAAGCCCTCGGGTGGCTCCCCTGGGGTTGCCCATGTCCATAGGCCACGGTGATCGCTTAACACCACGCGGCCCGTCTGCCTTTAAAAAAGCCTTCCCCGATAAATCGAAAATCCAACACAAAAAGATTTTTTCACTTGTAACCAGTAGTTCCTGAGATTAGTGCGTTCAAATAAACATACAAATGCACGAACGAACAAACTCTTCATCTTTATGGTTAGATTAAAATATTGATTAACGGGCTAATATAAAAAAAATGAATAAGCCAAAGACAATACTATACTTTATTAATGTATGAAATAGAGTAAGAAACATAAAAATTTTCTTTTCTTTTAATATTGAATGGCTAAAAGGATTTTTATACAATGCCGTAAAACAAATTAAAAAAAAAAGAAACATAAAAGACAGAAATGACAATTTTGATAGCTGCGTCAAAATGTAAATAAACAAACACAGAAAGTTAATAATTTTGTAAAGAAATAATAAAGGAAAAGCAAAGTATAAGAATAAAACAAAAGGATATAAGTTATAAAATACGATAATGGACGTGAATGAAGTAAGTAATAACATGTAGGTATTGTATTTATAACACTACACGGCACATTTCATTCATTTCATTAGCTTCCCCTGGGAATGAGATATTTTCCCGCGGTAATAAGTAGTCTATGTTCTTTCTCAATGTCCTTTCTATGTTTATGCCAAATTTCATCAAAATCGGTTCAGTGGTTTAAGCGTGAAAGAATAGCAGACAGACAGACCGACAGACAGACATACAGACAGAGTTACTTTCAAATTTATAATATTAGTATGGATAGTATGGATTGTTCGTTTAAAGGTATTAGATAGAACAGATAGAAAGAGACAACATTCAATCAAGTTCAATCGTAGGTGTTCGACCTATTATCCTTGCCTAGACATTAACTTCCGTACGTACCTAATTCCTGGATGTCATCCAATTTCCGCCTCTTAATCGACACTAAAACTACCTCACGCTAAGCTCGCAATTTCGCTAGATCGCCGGCTGTTTCGTATTATTGGGAATTTGTTTTTGGGAAATCGTTGAACTGTGTTGCCTGTTTCACCGAGAATAATCAAACTATACGCGATAAAAATATTGTAAGTACATTATTGAAGTTATACTTCTTTTGGCGCATTTGGATGAGAGTGAATTTGTGAGCTGCGCGCGCAGGAACGACATTATGAAGTTAGCCACAGAATATAAATAATATCAACACTGAATATAGTTACAGTACTTAGTGTCCATTATTAGAAAGATATTAATAAGCCAGTCAAGCCAGTGTTGTGAAAATTAAATATAGTACCTGTTCGTATGAATAATTAATTTTGAATATTAATTTAAAATAATTATTCCGTTAATAAAACATTTTTTTATTTAAATAAAATCTTTTTGATTGTTTTTGATATTTATCGTCGATTACTACTTCGTTTGAGTTATTTCAAACCTTTTTCATACGCCAAAGGAGTGTAACTTCTAACGCGTAAACTTCTCTAAAAATTACGTCATTCTGATTCCCGGGTTCAAACCTCAATCAAAAGCATATAGCTTTTTTTCTATTTTTTTTGTGACATTTTTTTTAATTGGGAGCTATTTTCGATAGCGTTGTTAAGTACTTGTAACACTAAGCCAATAACTGTTTTGTTTGGAATTAAACCAAGAAAAACTATTTTTTTCATTCGAGCAACGCTGTCGTCCGGGTACTACAAAGAAAATTGCGGAACCGAAAACAGCCTCATGTAAGTGGCTGGCAGCCATATTTTTACCCCTAATCATATTATAATACTTCACCAGTCGCGCGATTGAAGTTTTAGCATGTAGATGCTATCCTAAAAATTTATTTTAGCGGTAGAATTAATGGTACAATGGGTACCTATATCAATGTCTGATATATGTAGTATAATTATGTAGCAAAGTAAACTAAGAAGCAATAAAACGGCTTGTAAAACCTGTTAGTGGCTGAGCCGATTTGATTGTCAACAGAGGACTACCAAGATCACTGCTTTATTGCTGATTATGTTTCACAAAGTCGTGAGTGAAATCCGGGATTGAGAACCGGGAAATCGAAGTTTAAATAGAAAATTAAATAGGAAGTTATATTCAATCATACCAATCCGCTGGATGGACTGAATAAAAGCGTTTACTCTGACTTCAATTGTCCAGTGTACGAGAAATGCCACCAATCGCCAAAAGTGGAGAATAATAGCATTAATAGCTCGAACAGCAGCAATATTCGCCGAGGACAGAAGCGCTCTCTCTGTATGCCGTCATCAGAGCAACCACGACCGCTCTAACAAGAGCTAACGAATAAGAAGAAGAATTCAAACATACACAGTCACTTGAATTAAGTAAAGTCTGAGATTATATAAGGTTGCGCTCACAGGTTGCGCTGCTACTACGAAGGCTGAGGCGGACGTCTGATAGAAGTCTGGCCGGCATCCGCACCCCTACACTGAAATATAATAGAATTAATCCTAGAAAGATGGGTACAGCCGTGGTAAGTACGTTTCCGGTCGAATGATGGAATTTTACCAACTATTACACTCAGCGTTTAAAAAACGTGAAAAATAATATTTGAAAATGAAATTAAAAAATTCTGTTGCGATCAAACAACAGCCTAACCACGCGACAGGGTATCCCGAGCAATAAAACGGCCCGTAAAGTTGTCGTTGAGGAGATTTGGTTGTCCACCGGAGACGGCCAAGGTCGCGGCTTTCTTACTGATTATTTATTGATTTATTTTAGTTCACCAAGGCTTATTACATAATAAAACATACTATAAGTTAGTAAAGCAATTAATGTACAACCACTTAAAGGAGAACATAACATGCTAATAAAGAAGCAGAGTTACATAAAAAAAATGAGAAATTTAACACACATAATTAATATAAATAAAAGTTATATAAGCAAAATTATAAGTTAGTGAAATTGCTTATGAAGATATCTAAATCCGTTCCTCGTTCCGAAAAAATGTCAAGTGAGTTAAGTCGTATATAAACTATCATGTTAATTTACACTCACGATTCGATATACGTATAATAAAATATCTAAATCCATAAATAAAATGAGGTTGTTTAAAAGAAGATTAAATTTCACAACGCTGAGAGCGTTTGTGTGATTGAAGTGTAAATGGCTGAGTGGCTGGCTGCAACCTTTTTTGCGTCCCATTGCTGGGCACGGGTCTCACCCCATTGTTGGGGAGGCCTCGGGCTGACTCCACCACGCTGCTCCAATGCGGGTTGGTGGAGAAAGCTTAAATAAAAATCGAAAAATAAGTGGTCACTTGTAATAAGCTGAGTCTGAGATTGTATAAGGTTGCACTGCTACTCCAAAGGCTGATGATTGTCTCATGTAAATCTGTCCGGCAACCGAAGCTCCCACTGAAATATAATAGAATTACTAGGTACTCGGCAGAAATGGGTACAGCGCGAGCGGTGGTAAGAACGTTCCCGGTCGAATGATGGCAGTTATATCAACTACTAGCCTTCCGCCAGCGGCTTCCCAAGGTCATCTCTATCTGTGTTCCAAATTTCATTAAAATTGGTTCAGTGGTTTAAGCGGGAAGGCGTAGCAGACAGACAGACAGACAGAGTTATTTTCAAATTTGTAATATTAAGTAGGGAATTTAGTAGGGATTACACTCAGATAAAATAAAATAGTAAGTATAAATGAAACTGCGAACAACAATGTGAGGCCTGTTTTGTAAACATGTGTGCGTGACAGACCTACGCACAAATGTTGCAATCATATTTCAAATTACCTCATTATTATAATTATTCTTTGTCAACACTATTCTATATTAATAAATAAATAAATATTCATTACAACATATATTTCGATATATTTTCTTGTGAATTTTTATATTTCATATTTCATGTCATGAACTGTCACATTACACACACGGCTAGGTGTAGTTTAAACCGGCCACACTTCGTCGGCCGCAGCGTTCTATCTATACATTTTCATTTGATCTGAGCTTTTATTAAGCTGAGCTGAGATTAAAAAACGTTGCGAAGGGTAGAAATACGTAAAGTAAATCACTTCGTTCAATTAAGTCTTTACACAGACTACAAATAAATAATTAAAGTATTGTTAAAAGAACAGCTTAACCACCCGACAGGATTTCCCGAGCAAAAACGACCCGTGAAACCTGTTGGCGCTGAGGAGTTTTGGCTGTTCACCGAGGGCGGACAAGGTCGCGGCTTCCTGATTATGTTTGACAAAGCTGAGAGAGATTCAAATTCGGAATTGAGAATATTGGTTTGATCGAAGTTTAAATGAAGCGACTGATAAAATCGGAATATATATTCGATCGGTAAGTCATTCCTTCGAAATTAATGATAGAATTTTCGGTTCGATGAGGTTTGTAATGAAGATGTTAATTGAAATATTATGAAACTATTTCAGGCTTTTAACTTTGAAATAAACCTTGCAACTGAGCAGTTGACGTTCCTCCAAGTAAACTCAATTTAACTCTTGTCCATTGTAATGTGTCATTACCATTACAATAGTAAAGATTTAGCACTGCTTATTAAGTATATAATATATTTATATATACTATACATAATGTATCTAATACCTTTAAACGAGCAATTCTTGTATATATCAAAATATATATAATTCTCGTGTCACAATGTTCGTTCCCGTACTCCTCCGAAACGTCTTGACCGATTCTCATGAAATTTTGTGAGCTTATTGAGTAGGTCTGAGAATCGACAACATCTATTTTTCATCCCCCTAAGTAATAATGGTGGCCCACCCCAAACATTTTAAGGCGGTACGGAGTTCGCGGGGTCAGCTAGTCTAAATATATTTTTTGAATCTCGGAAACGGCTCTAAAGATTTTGATGAAATTTAGTACCCTGGTTTCGGCGATGATAAATCGATCCAGCAAATTTTATTGATAGAAATTGACGTTTTATTTAATGTTTATGCTCTTAAATATAAAATTACTCTTACTGACTCTATATAATACTCTTATTGGAGAGTATTAATAATATTGTGGCGTAGAAAACCGTCAAATACATATAAACCGTCAATCCGCCCTTCAAACAAATGACAATGTCGATATGAAAGATCTCTATAAAAATTTCGTCAATGGAATTAAAGCTTTCTTGGTCGAATGGTTACGAAAGCTGACTACGGAGCTAAAGACCCGGGTTCAAACCTCAAGTAGGCAAGTTGCGTTTTTTATTTTTTGTGACATTTTTTTTAAATTGGGAGCTAGGTATTTCAAAAGGCCTTGTTAAGTAACACTAAGCCAATGAATGTTTTGCTTAAAAATAAACCAAGAAAATCAATTGTTTTTATCAGAGCAACGCTCGGGCGTCCAGGTATACAGAATATGCCATCCATTCATCCTATCTGATACCTACTTACTTACTTAAAAAGTAAAATGCAGTGGACCCAAGGTGATCCGACAAACTGTTTGCAAATAGTAAAAGTAATACATAAACCTTGTACCTACTTACCTAATCAGACAAATTACAAAACTAAGAATATATTTAAACTACGAGTAATAATATATTTATATGTATTATGGAGTTTTGTAAATGAAACATCATAGCCTATGATTCATAGGTAATAAAGAGAATATATTTTTTCATTTTGTAAGTTCTATTATTTATAGAACTTACAAAAAAAAAACTTATGCATTCAAGTTATTATTATTATTTTTTACTATGAGTAAGGCCGAAGTTTTTTGTACTTACATACAATCATCAGTGACATGAATCGGATTACAGGGGGTCACCGGATTACCTGGGGGCGGGCTGTCGTAGTCTCCCTAATCCGGCTTGTCAATAAACCGGCACGTTCAATAATCCGGCCCCTCTCCCCGCACCTCGCGCGCCCCTTAAGGCCCCTTCCCTTTCTACACCGCACTCCGCGTACACGCTCCGTCGCGTCGACTTGTGTCAGTCTGACCTCAAAACTTATCACGTGTACGTGCTTACCTATATAAACCAACTGTTTTTAGTGATAAAAATGTCAAGTAAAAGGAAACACAAGACTCTAGAATTAAAAGATAAAATGGAGATTATAAAGAAACTAGAAAACGGAGCCACTATACTAAAATTATCAAAAGAATATGACATTGGGCGCGCTACAATACACGATCTGAGGAAGAATAAAGAAAAGATAATGGGCCACGTGAACTCCATGGAATTTTTACCAGGAAACCGTAAAACGTTAAAAGTTGGTAAATATCCGAAGATGGAAAACGTTCTCTACAAGTGGTTCTTGCAGCAGCGTTCTAAAAACATTCCTGTATCTGGAGATCTCCTGAAGGTAAAGGCAATGGAATTTTATAAAAGAAATATAAATAAAGGTGGTTTTCGAGCCAGTGATGGATGGCTGGATAAATTTAAACAGCGATTTGGTATTCGTCTGTCGAATTTGTCGGGAGAAAAATTATCAACCAACCAATCTAACGAATGCCATGGTGTGCAGATTACTATTGAGGTGCAGCCATTTATCCAGGTTAATATTAAAGAAGAAATAGTAGAATTTGAACAAGAAGAAGAAGTAGAGTAGTAGAAGGTCTCCCTTTTGACCAAATCTATAATGCAAAAGCTCTTGTTCCGGCTGTCCCAAATTTGCCAAGATAGCATTTAACCAAACAGCACTGCAAAGATGGAAATACTTCAACTGCAGTACATCAGTAAAGACTTAGGGAAACAGCAATTTCTAAATTGCCCCTTCATTTCCAATAAACAAAGGGCTATTGACATTTGAAACTCTTCATCTTAGCTTTGGAAACTGTTTGGAAATTGTTTGAAGGGCGAACTTCCAAAGTGTTAATTAATCTCCTCCTATCAATGGCGTTTGCTTGTCAATCAGTGGAATTGATTGCTGCTTTACATAGATAATGTTTATCAGAAAGAAAAACTCAAAGATTTGCTGATGTGTGTATCTATAAATTTCGAACTAAGGGACATCAAAAACGTTTCTCTTATTAATTGTGAGATATAAACCTAGTTATAGCGGATTCTTTCATAAGATTATAATCCTCTTATTGTATAAAAACCTCCTATCGTTTAAGGGAAAATACTTTTTTAAATGTTTATGTGCACTACGTTGTGTTTCATGTTAAATAAATAAATTGTTATAATCCAAATTATTTTATTTCCTTTTTCCTTGTAAATAAAATTGATTTCATTCATTTATGTTTTCAATAATCTGCTGTACACCCTACGGGTAAATATCTGATCAGTTTATTTCATTCAAATTTTAAAGAATAATCCTTTGATAAGTAGTTGCCATGTTAGGTAACTCATTTCTTGGAATAAAAGTGATTAAGTCACTACTGAGCGTCTGGATTCGAAGCCCGGTAGGTACCTCTGACTGAGATTAGATAATAATAGTGAATGTGGCGAAGAAAAAACATCACCATACTCATATTTAACTTCACAAAAGCAGTATTAATTAATACTTGAAGGATAGTCCGTAAATTTTTACAGACAGACACAACTACTATACTAGGTATATCCATATAACTAGGACTATCCACTTGGTGTATTTCTACCCGTGGGCAGCATAAAAACTATCTTACCCAGCTTTTTTTTATAAATAAACCGATCGAAAAGGCGGACGGGCCTCGTGGTGTTAAGCGATCATTGTCGTCTATGGTCACGGGCAACCCCAGGGGAGCCACCCGAGCATTGCCGGCTTTGGAAGAGAGCTTTATTTTACAGCTTTCTTGAAAAACCCCATGTTATAGGCCACTGGGAATGCCTCAGCTGGAAGGTTGTCCCATAATCTATACGTCCGTGGTAAAAAGGAGTGTGCAAAGCGGACTGTGGAGGACCGCCACGAGTCCAGATGGTGCCGGTGAAACTTTAAAACCCTTGCCTGGTGGTATAACCATGGAATGATGATGTAGGTATCAATTTGAAAAATTCCTCGGAGCACTCACCATAGTAAAGTCGGTAGAACACGCAGAGCGAGCCTTCGCAAGCTAAGCGGTTCTAACCTGTCTGGCAGTCCAAGGCAATTTTTTTTTCGCCGGCTTTTTTTCTCTCATTGACCCAGCGGTGGGTAGGCATCAAAATCCGATGATCCGTTAAGATTATTCTTATCGGATCTTAAAACAAAATATTTTTTGTTAATTTTAATTAATAATATTGTATGCCAGAATATGGTAGACTGTTTAAAACTCCTAAACATCTTATTCTATGTATGTAAACAGTCAACAATAAAGTATTTTCATTTCATTTCAATGTTGGGCCTACATCGAGATTCGTTAGAACGAATAAGAAACAATGATGATAATAATAATTAATAATAATATTAATTTTATTGTAAAGTAAAAAAAATATTAGATTGTGGCTGGGGTATGGAATGTGGATGGGGGTTATGCAGTTAAGCAATGCCTTTGTATTTTGGTTGAAAGATGATATTGCCAGTCATATTTTTCGCGTAATGGCTAATGGCGTCATGGCTAGCATGCCGGAATACAAATGGAACGTCTCGGGTTCGATTCCCGGTGAGGCAGAAATCTCAGGAGAGTTCTGGGTGTTTCAGTTCTTGTATTGGCTCTAACACCGCTTGGACTAAAATATTTATCTGTCTTTTTATTACATTTAAAAACAAATCTAGTTCATGATTTACATGACATCAAATAAAACCTTGTCTTGAATATGTAAGTATTCAAGATTTACTCAGAAGCCAACATTTACTTTAATGCCTACAAAACACCCTACCCTTATTTCTGACAAATCCTCAGTCCTTTGAGCTCGACGCAAAATTAATAAAGCAAGCGACGTAAGGCCCATAAAAAATTGTACAAATTACGTTGAGTTCGTTGAACTTCGACAATTTATTTACGACGGAGTCTTTTACTGCCCAATAAAAATTTTCACTCATTTCCCGACAATTAGGCGAAAATGTACCACAATCTGAGACCGGCTTAACATTACGACCGTGATGTAGCTTGCTTGATTAATTTAAGGACTACTTTTGGCCTTAAGTCTAGGGTCAAGGAACGTTGGGATGATACTTTTTTATTATTACGAGTACTTGAATGGGGTAACAGGTGAGCACGCAGGCTAAGTTGTATAAAGTGGTTGCTGCAACCCGTGGACATCTACATACAACCTTATGTAAGCATAGGTAAGTCTTGTCTGAGGTCGTATGCAGTTGCGCTGCTGCTCCGGAGGCTATTGGTCGCCTCATGTAAGTGTGGCCGGCAATTGCACATTTCCACCGAAACACAATAAAATTGGTTCAAGGCAGAAGTGGGTGCAGCGGTGGTACTTCCTCGGGCGAACGATAATAGTTCTACCATCTACCAAAGTACTTTTATATTATTATTTGAATGGGGTAGCACGCGAGCACGCAGGCCACGTTGTATAAAGTGGTCCCTGCAACCCATGGTCATCTACAAAAACTTGACTATGGTCGACTGACTATGGCCGGAAACTTTACGAATTACTATATAAATAGATTTGCAAGTGTTGCAACACGGCCAAGTGGACGCCGGTGCTACTACCTCGTTCGAACCATTGAAGTTCTACAACTTTTTTATTTTTATTTTTATATCGGGGGGAAACCTTCAAAAAGTACCCAACACCTTGGGAGAGGGTCTACCGGGTTATGTGGGATTTGTACCGCACTAAAACCCCCTCGGTGGCCTGCCTCTGCGCCCCCTTTTAGTCGCCTCTTGCAATCAGGCAGAGGATACCGTAGCTCTGTTCTTAATTCCGAAGCTACAGGGACTAAAGTTCTACCCCCAACAACACTACTACTTACTCACTTTTTACGTAGCAAAAGAGGATGCAGGTGGTGTCAAACTGTTTATACACAACCTGAAGAAATACGACTTTGGAAGCGATAGCGGAGCCGTAAAAAACCGCGACCGATCCCGGGTTCAAATCCTCGGCGCGCACCTCTGATAATGAAATTTGTAATGCGCACATTTATCGCTGTTCGATGGTGATAGAAAATATCGTGATATTTAATTGATTTCTATTATATGCTCTCGAGAAATTCATAATTTGTCGAAAGCATGACGTCCACCAATCCGCACTTAGCCAGCGTGGTGGACTGTGGCCTAAACCCTCTTGTGAAAGGAAACCTGTGCCTAGCAGTGGGACATAAAAAAGGTTGAAAAGTTGCTTACTAGGTTTGAGGTGTCCGAAGCTAAAATTTTTTTTTCTCTCTGCTTATCGTACGTTTACTATATTTTTTGTACGAAACGGACTACAATGATCTTCAAAATTTTGCGAGAATCTCAAAAATTTAATCATACAACTATTTATCTTTAAAAGTTGATTTAACTTTTAGTTATTATCCAAGAAAGTGCCACCAAACGGGCTGCACGACTTGGTCAAGTTGAAAAAAAAAGAAAGAAAAAAGTGTTTTAAGGTATTCATATATTTTGTACTATATAGCAGATTCAATGTACGAAAACTTTCCGTAAAAGTGTCCTGAATTCCCAATCTTGCGAATGAATGTGCGGTGTCGTTACCAAGCCTTCTCTGATTTCTTGCCGATTCCAATAAACATTGCGTTCTTATGCGTATTGGATCTTTGCTACTTTGTCATTTGCCATTGTGATAAAATTATAGCGGATGACCTTGGGAGTGTAATGCAAGCGTTTTTCTGAACCAAGCGAAACGTTGGCGGTCGACTGAAACATTGGTGATTGCTAGTAGCAAATTTCGCATTTTCAAAATGCCTGTTTTTGCGGAAAGGCCCGATACTGCATCAGCCTTATCGAAAGATACGTCATTAAATCTTCTCGAATGCTTTATCCTTATGGGTTAACAGAAAACATCCAACATTATCATATAAAATTAATTGTAGGTATTGTGTGAGCTTCCCACGTACGCCGCTCCTCATAGCTACCATTAAATTAATTAAACAACTCTTCAAACTTTACATTAAAATATTAATAACTTTGCCCAGAAAATCACTTCTAAATTGTCAACCGCAATGTCTCTAGAAATGAATCGTTATAATTGCTTTCAACCGCGTCAAAAGACAAAGGAAATTGTTTAAAGATTAAAGTCATTTCGGTGCTAGTCTCTGTACAGAAACAGCGAATTTAATGAATCCAGGTCCTCGTTAAACACCGCCATGTGTTTGACTTTGATTGATCGAGGTCGATTAATCCTTTCGGACCGTGTTTTCGAAATATCTGAAGCTCGACCGCTTGAAGCGACTATTTTGAATCGTGTGAAGTAATATTGAATAGCTTTGTACCTACTACAGAAGAGTAATTTAGGTAATTTGTAGGTAGGTTGCAGATAAAAGAATATGTATGATTGGACTGGAGAAATATGACCACTACATCCACTTCTATCAATAATTCTGTTGAAAGAAACAGTTTATCTTTTCAGTGCAAGACGCAGTTTAAATCGTGTATTGTGACTTTGAGCCTCCCGAATAGCCGCACAACTGTATAAGACCTATAATTTTGCAAGACCTAACGTAAAACTGATTTGTTTTTAATAATATAAGTAAATTTAGGTAAAAACTACATACTTTACATCAATCCGCAATCAGAACGTGTGATGGTGTATACATCTAGATGCAATAGCACCTCCCTCCCTTCCACATAGGATACATGCACATGCAACAATAAAAATATACACCAACATACGTACCATCGGTACGACGGTTAGTTATTCGCAAACAACCGTCGTAGAGTCAATAACCCTGATGATGCTCTGTTTTGGAGCAAAACACGACGTGTTGGTG
Organism: Pyrgus malvae; assembly: GCA_911387765.1. NCBI lineage: Eukaryota > Metazoa > Arthropoda > Insecta > Lepidoptera > Hesperiidae > Pyrgus > Pyrgus malvae. The sequence continues at coordinate 7,392,656 of OU426951.1, forward strand.
GTGCTACGTATGTTAGTGTATATTGTTGCATGTGCATGTATCCTATGTGAGAGGGAGGAAGGTGCTATTACAAGAAAAAAGTATACACCATCATACGTTCTGATTGTGGATGTTGCAAAGTAGTTTTTACCTAACTTTATGACAATGGAGTCCCGCAAAGTAATGCCTGATTCTATTAATGTGGAGTAAGTTCCAGGCCTCCCCAATATGGGGAGAGACCCGTGCCCAGCAGTGGGAAAAAGGGTTGCGGCCAATATAATTAATAATAAACAGTAAACTTAAAATTATCTGCAGACAGTTTCTACGAGAAAGTTGAGATTTCATGATGAGTGAGTAAATTTCATTTTGCTTTTATATACTTTAGATTAAATTATAGATATCAGCCCGACATATAGGTATTACCTTAATCTAGTAAAACACCACTGTATGTTTCTTGTACACACACAAAAAAGGACGTCGCTGGTCGTCAGAAACCTGGACGCCACCTTTCAGCCTACCAAGAATAACCTGAATTTATCTGGCCAAAGAGAATGTACGAAATTATTTTCCGCTAAGTTATTACTGCTGATCTTAACATGAAATACCAATAAATCAGAAAAACAATATCCTACTTACTCTTTTAATGTGCAACTCGACGCCTCGAGTGAAATATTGCAATGAGTACAAATACAAAAATAAATTAAGTTTTTAACAAAAAAAATAGAACCGACTTCAAACGGTAAAAAATAAAATTGTTCAGTACCTACTTCTTCTTGCTTATGGTAATGACTCTTAAAACTATTTCTGGAGTCGGGCCCTTAGTAAATGTCGTACCATTCGTTCTAAATTGGCACCGACAGTACAGACAGTGGGACAGTACCTACTTCTTCTTGCTTATGGTAATGACTGTTAAAACTATATTGGAGTCGGTGCCCATTCAGAACGAAAGGTACACTATATTTTACTAAGACAGGACATTTCACTAAGGGCCCGACTTCAAAAATAGTTTTAAGAGTCATTACCATAAGCAAGAAGAAGTAGGTACTGAACAATTTTATTTTTTACCGTTTGAAGTCGGTTCTATTTTTTTTTGTTAAAAACTTAATTTATTTCACTCTTTTTAGTAATTTTAATAATTCTGTATGTATTAGCATAATTGGAAAATTTTTCACTTAACTTCTAAACTTTAAACAGATTTACCTTTTATAATCATGTTTATCTAATAGCCATCTAAAAGTCTGAAAGACATACTATCAGTCCACCTGAACGTATAAATTAAAGAAAGAATTTGCTCTCAGCTCCTAAACGTTGAGGAGTTGTACCTTCAATCATCAGTTAAGCAACAGCAGATGATAATTACCAGACATAAATATTTGTATTATGTTAAAAATATGACTAAAAGCATGTGTGTGCCTATTAAGTTTCAGTGTTTCCCTCGATTTCCCTAATATCACATCATCAGATTTTGACATGGTGACAGTTGGACCAACTCAGGAATGTAAGATTTCGAACAAAAAACCATTTATTGAAAGAATTTGCTCTCAACTCCTAACCGTCGTAGTACCTTCCATCATCAGTTCAGCAACATGATATGACGATACTTATACACAAATGTCTGTTTTGCTTTGTAAAAATATGAAAATCATTTGTTGTGCTATAAAATTTGAATGTTCCCTTCGATTTCTCTGGGATCCCCTCATCAGACTTTGACTTGGTGACAGTTGGACCATCTCGGGAATGTAAGATTTCGAATAAAAAACTATTTATTGAAAGAATTTGCTCTCAACTCCTTACTGTCGCAGTACCTTCCATCATCAGCTCAGCAACATGAGATGATGATTTCTATGCGTAAATATCTCTTATGCTTCAGAAACTATAAGAAAATCAATGTGTGTGCCTATAAAATTTGAGAGTTCCCCTCGATTTCCCTGGGATACCATCATCAGATCCTGATTTGGTGACAATGGGACCACCTCGGGAGTATAAGCATACGAACAAAAAAAGAATTTTTAAAATCGGTTCACAAACGGCGGAGTAATCGGTGAACATATATATAAAAAAAAAAAAAAAAAACATACAGCCGAATACAGTACCTCCTTCTTTTGGAAGTCGGTAAAAATTTGGCAGATTTAGCAGGTTTTATTGTTAAACTTGGCGGAATCTCTCCTTATCTAGGGAATTGGGATTGATCCAAAGGAAGCATTAAAGCAATGGAAAGTTATGGTTTGGAAGGACTAAAAATTTATACACATTTGCCCTGTATATTTTTGTTCTGGCTCATTGTACTTGTAGATTTCTCCTGTTAGCTTAGCTCTAATTATATTAGGCTTTTGAGGAAAACTTGAAAGAAGAATCAGGTAGCATCGCAGTAACAGTAAGTATTCAGTAGTATCGCAACGAATAAAACCGGCCAAGTGCGAGTCGGACTCACGCACGAAGGGTTCCGTAACATTATCTATAAAAAATCACGTTTATGGTATGGGAGCCCCCTTAAATATTTATTTTATTCTATTTTTAGTATTTATATAACAATAACGGCAACATAAATACATCATTGCCTTTGATTATTCATAGAAATCATTGCATTAAGATTGAATAAAAGGTAAATTGTGGTTTACGATTTATGACGCAAACCATTCAGTTTAGAAAAAAATGATATTAAAAACCTCAATATCATTTTTGAAGACCTATCCAGATACCTTACACGTATGAGTTTGATGAAAAAAAAATTTTGAGTTTCAGTTCTAAGTATGGGGAACCCTCAAAATTTATTGCTTTTTGTGGTTCACAGAATACATCTACGTACTGAGTTTCAACAGTATAGTTCTTATAGTTTCGGAAAAAAGTGGCTTTGACATACGGACGGACAGACAGACAGACAGACATCACGAATCCATAAGGGTTCCGTTTTTTGCCATTTGGCTACGGAACCCTAAAAACGATGGTATTTTGTTTCAATATCTAAATTACATAACAGTGTACATTGCCCTTGTGATGAAGAATACAATAAAATTATCTAGACATGGTTTTAAGTTTCAAAACTCTACGGGGAATTAATATAAGTACCTACAACTTACTTTTGATATATGTACATAAGTTGATTTATTTGTAGAATACATTGCTCTACTCTACTCAGATATACATATTATGGTAAAGCAGACATCGCTATACATATAAATCACTGACTTTACTGACTGATTAACCTATTTGTTTGTCTTTACTCGTATAAAGATCTGGTTTCAGCAAAGCGGGCTAAAACGGGCTGAACTAAAAAAATGCTTCTCTTGATTACAAAAAAAATGCTAACAATGTTTCAATTCCAACAAAGTTCTTCTTAAAGCTTCTTAAGATGTATGGACAACTTCGTCAAAAAATTTATAAAGCTTCTTACGATGATGTATGGACAACTTCGTCAAATTGTTTGCGCCAGGAATGTTATCAAGGGACAACAGAATATCCCGACCGAGTATAAGCAACCTTACCGCTGGCATTATATACATACGTATGTACATCTATAGTTAGGCTTAAGTTCTTTGAGAGTCTTTGTAGTATCTCTGTTGTACCTTTTCTGTGACAAGGGTGGGGCAAATTCCAAGAGGTTCCCGGACATCTTACCGAGACATCGGGTTATGTGAAAGGAAAGAAAAGAGAAATACCTAATAATTTATTTGTGCAAATATGAGTAGTAAAAGGTTATTTTCTATACATCTTAGTAAAATGTGCAACAAAATTTAAAATTAAATGTAAAAAAGAGTGTGTTACGCGTTACGCGTTACGCGTTAGAAGTTATACTTCTTTGGAGTATGAAAAAAGTTTAAAATAACTCAAACGCAGTGGTAATCGACGATAAATATCAAAATCAATCAAAAATATTTTATTTAAATAAAAACGTTTTATTAACTTAATAATTATTTTAAATTAATATTCCAAATTAATTATTCATATGAATAGCTTGCTTAACTGGCTTATGAATATCTACACAAATTACGTATCGGCGCCGGCGGCGGCGCGCTTTTATTTTGTGATATCTATCTACATTATAGTATGGGCACAAAGTACTGTAACTATATTCAGTGTTGAAATATATATTTTATTATTTGTATTCTAACTTCGAGAGCAGCGATGGCCGAGTGGTAAAAACCGCGGTCTTCGACGCGACCGATACCGGGTTCAAATTCTCGGCGCGCACCTCTGACAAAGAAATTTGTAATGTGCGCATTAATCGCTGCTCCACGGTGATAGAAAATTTCGTAATATTTAATTGATTACGATGTTCTCCATCGCCGTGCATGCCTGAGAGAAATACATAATTTCTCGAAAGCATGACGTCCACCAATCCGCACTTGGCCGGCGTGGTGGACTATGGCCTAAATCCCTCTCACCTGTAAGAAGAGACCTGTGCCCAGCAGTGGGACATAAAAGGTTGTAAAAAATTCTAACTTCACCATGTCGTTCCTGTGCGCATCTCACAAGTTCACTCTCATCCAAACGCGCCAAAAGAAGTAAACTTCAAAAATTAATAACTACGAATATTTTTGAGGCCTGGAAATTATATTTTTTGATTTTTTCAACCCCTTTATTGTGCATCATTTTAAAGTTTATACTCATATTATGATATTTATTAAAACGATTTTTTTTACAAATACCTATGACAAATTAATACGGATATTCGTATGTGTGAAGATGTCAATATGTTTCAATAATTAAAAGTAAGAAATTCGTTATCATCTATTCTATAATTATAAGATTCATTGGGTATATTTCCATCTTACAATATATCACACCCCAATAATACATCAAAAAAGTCACCCATAGTAGTCATGTTAAGGCACGTCTCACGTTCCACTAACTGCGGGCGGTCAGTGCAGTTTAAGAGTGTTTCTCTGTCACAGCTACGTGACAGAGAAATACTTTTCTACGCACTTTAGTGCTATAAGCATCTTATAGAACGGGGTTAACAACCCCAGAGATTGTAGTGACGAAACTCGTTAACCGATAGTGTGTCAAAAAAAAATTGAGAAAACTTAGAAATACTACTTGATACGGAATATTTTTTTTGCTGTTGGTAATGGATAACTGTGTTTTCTTCGTAATCAATCATTATTTATCCATCGCCGCCACATCTTAAAATATATAAATTACGTGTCACGTTGTTTGCCCGCGATGTACTCCTAAACTACTTAACCGATTTTAATAAAATTTGCACTTAGTGTGCAGTTTTATCCAATTTGAAAGATAGGATAGCTTACATCTCAATTTATTGTCGCAATATTATTTTATTTCTGATACTTTAAGGCAGGACAACGTCTGCCGGGTTCGCTAGTATTATATAAAATACATCAAATGATACTTTCTATATGAATGCAGAATATCACGAATCTATTAATTTTAGATTAAAAATATTGATGTTGTAAGTCTAGTGCGGCAATTCCAATTGTCCACGGGTGTATTAAGAAATTTGCTCTCGGCAGAAATGCGTACCTACTGTGGTATTCGACTGCAGTAGACTCAAGGAAGTTCAACCACAATCTAAAATTTTAGTAGCAAACATCTTTTTGTAACGCGCTATAAGGTTTTACGTTCCGTCATTACAGCCTCAAAGGTCAATAACCCTATTCTGTAAGACACTTACAGCACTAAAGCGCTGACACGTAGACATGACAGAGAAATACTTTTAAAAAGCCATGTTAACGATCTAATTTTCTTGTCTTATTTTATGGTTTTTTCAAATTATTTGTTAGTATGTAGGTGTGCAGGTGTGTGCAGTTGTTAAAAATCCGGATTTTTATTGTATTTGACAAACAAGATTAGCCAAATATATTCTACAAGCTTTAATCATTGACAGGGGTCTTAAACCATCGCCCGCAGTTAGGAGACGTGATATGACTTCAAATTACTGGTTGTTTTTAAATATTATTGTACGCCTCATAAGCGAAGCGTTGAGGTGGGTACTACTGTCACTTCGCGCCAATACATCTGATTTTTCAAACTTAAAATGTCTCTATGTATCATATATTGCACTTTTAAGATAATAAATACACACATATATCAAGAAAAACACTATTTTTAACACTCATGATATTTTTGATGTCATTTTGTTACTAGTTAAAAAACAGCTAGTTAAAAAACAGATTAAAAAAGTTCTGTCTTGGACGTCTGTGTGTCTGTATGTGCGGAAGCTTTTCTTGTTAACACGATAACTACCGAAATACTTTACTAATCGAGTCTTTTTTTCTCTTACGCTTCGTTATACTTAGGAATAGAACCCTTTCACTTTTCAGGGTCTGATTCGATGTGGTTTAATTGTTATTAAATAAACAAACAAAAATATCGACTGTTCTTCATAGTTTTAGTATATCTATATATTGATCAATTTTATTTTGAGGGATGAGATCATGAGGCGTGCAGTTTTGGATTTTCCAAACAATTTAAATCTACACAGAAATATACAATAACTGGCTGTGCCCCACAGTTTCACCCGCTTCAGAAGGAATCAATAGCATGAAGTGAATATTCTCTGAAGATTTCATGGGTCCAAATAACAATGGACACTTTCATTCCTCTGAGGTGTAACAAATGGTATATTTATGAAACAGAAACATTTACTTACTTTGATCTTCTTGTATGCGATAATAGTTTGTAGCACAAAAACACTTTAGGTATTAAAAACTTGCGAGAGTCCTCAGACCCTCTTAAACGGAACCTGTCGCTAACAATCTGCCTGTTAAATTTTAAGTTTACTACAATGGTGAAGGCCTTCGGGCAGTATATGATTAAAAAAATAATGTAAAAACAAAGTCGATGTCATTAGGTTTGTTTCCATTATTTCCGTTAATTTAAACTCAAATTTCTCTTGAGACTTAAGGTCCACTAACAAGCAAGTTTTGAATATGGCCTAATTCCTTCTCAATTCTGAGAATAGACCTGGATCTAGTAATGACACATTAAAAAACGTATCCATCTTATATTTAAAACATTCAAAATTCGGACACACACACAATATTTGTGTACGTGTAACCCTGAATAGGAAATTTCCGCCCAAGGAGCGTGACCAGACATAAAACTGAATATTATTATATTTTGTGGTTATAGAGTTTTACGACACGTGTTTCATCTCACAGGATATAAAATGTTACACGAATTTCACAAAATACAGACCCAATTGCGCTTCATTTTTAGGGTTCTGTACCCAAAGTGTACAAACGAAAACCTATTACTACGCTCTGGCTACGCTCCGTCTTAACTGTCTGTGTGTCACTAGGCTGTATCTCATAAACGGTGATAGCTAGACAGCAAAATTTTTCACTGATGATGAATTTTTATTACCGCTGTAATAAGAAATACATACTAAAATCAAAATAAAATATATATTTAGGTAGGACAACAAAAGTGATTTTTTTGCCTTTTATTACGGAACTTAACGCGCGCGAGTCCGAGTCTCACATGACCGGTTTTTAACATTTTTGTGTCGTACATTTCGTATCAGAGAGGTCGTGTCATTGAAGTCAACCGTAAACGTTTTCATAAAAAATGTTTCAAGAAAATTCTTTTCGAAACGGTAAAGACGAGTCAGACGGCTAAGCTCACGACGACTTGAACTTGAATTCATTCATATTTGGAATGTTTGATCTGATTCGTTTTATAAATGGAATGATATTACTTATTTTTATTTTCATAATACATTGGAGTGTTGGTACCTGTAATTCCATTTATTGACTTGTTATTGAAAAGAGTACCTATTGATTGCATGACGGAGTTCATTGACTTTATGTCATTGGTTCTATTCAATGACACAATAACAATAACTGTAGGAGTACTTATAGCATACGCCTACGAAACATACATGCTCAGATTTTCTGTATTCATTTCGATTCCATTTAATAAAATCAGTACCAATAATACTGCATACAGACGTGTATAAATCGATAACTTCCAATAGTTGAAGTCGGTTTAAAAAACCAACTTGTTTTTAGGGTTCCGTACCTCGAAAGGAAAAATCGGTAACCTTATAGGATCACTTTGTTGTCCGTCTGTCTGTCTTGACAGACCGACAGACAGACCCTTATCCTAAGGAACACGTAGAGGTATCAAACTGGAATTTATATCAAATTCTTAGGTCTACTGTCCCTTAGAGCTATGAAAAAATCAAACTTCTAAGACAGCGCAATCAAAAGATACAGCCGTTTATGCCGCAAATATCCGCAAATTTTCGATTTCCCGTGAACTCAGAATCTTGAAATTTGGTACAAAGCAACGTCTTATAGCACAGATAAAGGGAAAATTGCGAAAACCGTAAGTTCTTAGTTACATTATATGTAGCGGCGCGATACCTACAGCAACATGACCCGCGCCTGACATGAAATGCTGACCATGCAAGACGACGCAAGCAGCGAACATTGTAAACAATAGAGTACTACGTCATACGCGTCATACTGAACTGGCCAATCAGAAGACGTATCCTGAATCACGCTATCGAAGTTTCTTAGATTCTCAGTATATATACAAATGATCCGAAGTTAGCATTCGGACCGCGGTCCCCAGGCAGTGACATCGCCTGGCGGGAGATCTCCCCTTTTCCTCCACATTGGTGACCACCGTCGATTGAAGACGCCCTGCTGACCACATCTCAATGGTACCAGCACCTTCATCCTCGAAGTATCTGACGTCCTTCAGCAAGTACAAGGAGTCATGGAGTCAAGCCAGCAGCAACGAGCACAATGACCAGGTTCCACGAGCAGCCTCAAAAGCGCATTGGTTCCTTCATCCTGCAACGCTCAAGTTCGGCGATCCGCAGCACGCAGCAGAGGTTTCTGGGTTTCCCTCCCGTGCTTGCGCACGCATCGCATCATTCCGGCAGACACGGCCGATGACGACACTGGCATACGAGAGTTACGACATCATCCCATAGTTGGAGGGGGAGTGATGTAGCGGCGCGATACCTACAGCAACATGACCCGCGCCTCACATGAAATGCTGACCATGCAAGACGACGCAAGCAGCGAACATTGTAAACAATAGAGTACTACGTCATACGCGTCATACTGAACTGGCCAATCAGAAGACGTATCCTGAATCACGCTATCGAAGTTTCTTAGATTCTCAGTATATATACAAATGATCCGAAGTTAGCATTCGGACCGCGGTCCCCAGGCAGTGACATCGCCTGGTGGGAGATCTCCCCTTTTCCTCCACATTATACATTAAAAATATTTTACGGAACCCTCGGTGCGCGAGTCCGACTCGCACTTGGCCGGTTTTTTTTCCTGGTGAGTAGTTGAAAAATACATATTGTACTCTTGCTTTATTTTCATTTTCTTGGTAGGTATACCTACTGTTTGAGTTATCTATACAACAAAAATATAAAATTGGAATGTCTGTTTGTAATATTTAAATAACCGCTTTTTACTACATACGGATACAAAAATAACACTTTTTACAATTTTTGACTGTCTGTCTGTCTGTTTGTTTGTCCCGGCTAATCTTTGAAACGGCTGGACCGATTTTGACGGGACTTTCACTGCCAGGTAGCTGATGTAATAAGGAGTAACTTAGGCTACTTTTATTTCAGAAAATTTGTAAAGTCCACGCGGACGAAGTCTCGGGCGGCCGCTAGTATCGGATAAAATTCACGGTATAGATTAATTACATGCACGAGATTTGTGTAATAATAAACAGTGCGAAAACATGTTTGTTGCGAAAACATGCTGTTATCTATCGACAACAACCGGGACCGACGGCTTAACGTGCCCTCTGAAGCACGAAAACGCGCATGAAATTTTTTGCCACTAGCGATCTCCCATCTCACACACGACCGCGCACGTTTGGCTTATTTGCATAGATCGCTTGCGTTCTACGCTAACCGCCGGGCCATGCGCGCTTCATGTGATACGATTACTGTAAGAAAAAAAAATTAAGGTATAAAATCAAACTAGTGTCGACTACGACTAGTATATATAACGACAAACTCCAACACTGAGAATGTTTCGCGAGTCGAATTTGTTTCACTGGTTTCAATTTCACCAATGAGAATCGAACTGTTTTCAATTTTCTCCTTTTTTCTTTGAATCCTATTATTTTCGGTCAACGCGTAGGTAGATACATATCCTGATCGTGAGTTTGCTGAGAATCTAGTAGATACAAATATATATTAATATCACTCATAACAAATGGCCGCAACCCTTTTTGCGTCCCACTGCTGGGCACGGGTCTCTCCCCATTATTGGGGAGGCCTGGAGCTTACTCCACCACGCTGCTCCAATGCGGGTTGGTGGAGATGCGGGTTAGTGGCCAACCCGCTGTCGGATGTTTTCAAACCGCCCATAAGGCCTCCGACAAGGTTTAACGACTGTTATCTATCGACAACAACCGGGACCGACGGCTTAACGTGCCCTCCGAAGCACGGAAACGCGCATGAAATTTTTTGCCACTAGCGGTCACCCATCTCACACCCGACCGCGCCCGTTTGGCTTAGTTGCATAGATCGTTTGCGTTCTGCGCTAACCGCCGGGCCATGCGCGCTTCGTACCTCATAACAAATATGACTTAATATCTACCCCACTGTGGAGCTATGAGTGTGAAGTGTGTGTGTTTGTGTACATCGCTTACGTTCTACACCAGCCGCCAAAAATGTCCACGCAAAATTTGTAACCCATCTTACAACTGGCTGTGCCGGTTTTATATCTGTGCACATCGCTTACGTTCTACATCAGCCGCAGGGCTGTGCGGGCTTGATATATTATTTATATATATTGATATATTAATTATCCAGTTTATTGCCTGCAAATGCCTGCCATTTACGTTACAGTAAAATTTATACTTAAAGCTTGTAAGACTCCACAATACTTCTTTAGTACATGGCAACGGATCTCATATTCATAAAAAGTGTCTCCTAAATTCACAACTCGGATAATTCAATTCTTATTGTACGCAAACATTTACTTCCATTTTATGTTTTGATATTACGACTTGCTGACGTACCCATATCTTATGCTATGAATAGTTTCAAGACTTGCTAAACAGACATAAACAGATAAAATAAATAATGTAGTTAAAAAAACTAAAAAACACGCTTTTGTGAAAAAACGAACTAAAAAGTAAAAAATAAGAAGAAAATGTATTTTACTGTAAAAAAAAGCATGGGGTGCATGGTGTCAATTGTATCTTAAAAACCACCCCACGCTTTGTTTTACAATAAATACATTTTCTTTTTAATTTTTTACCTTTTAGTTCGTTTTTTCACAAAAGCGTGTTTTTTAGTTTTTTAAACTACATTATTTATTTTTAATTTTTAGTGGAATTTTTATTCTCATATTATTGCATTGTTATCGGTACTTGACCCCTATGCAAAATTTCAAGTTAATCAGATGCTTAGACGTGTTAAAAATATAAAACTTTATATTTGTTTCATTATAATAAGTTCCTTAGGCCGCGAACTTATCAGCCGCCCCTCGTATATTTTTTATCCTGATAATCGTAGTTAGGATTTTAATATAAAGTTATGAGATTATTGTACTTTTAAGCTAATAAAAGCGTGTTAATAAATTAACTCAATTTCAATGATATTTAAAAAACAAGTAGATATGATATAGTCGCTCAAACAACCCCTTGAAATGTGGCATATGACACCCATCCCATCCCATGCCTGATCGTAAGAGATGACTAAAAGGGGACTTCGGAGGTTATGAACGCCGAGAATGGAAGTGGCTCCGGAAAGTTCAACCTGTCCAGCCAGCGGGTCCGACGACCGAGGGATTTTAGTAGAATCCCAATTAATCCAGTATCTCTCTCAATCTGGTTTCCTCTCCTCCCGATACCAAAATGAAAAAGAATATCGCTTCTCATTATTATCCATTAATAATAGAAAAAACGACAATAACATGATTTTTGTAATTATTATCAATACTTTCGGTTTATTGCAAAATTATTCTCAAACTCAAAGTAACTAACGTTTTTCCATCGCAATTACGAGTATGTGAGACCCTCATATCATAACCTTTACATAAGTATGTGGCATGCGTAAAGCATTAAACATTAATTTGGTCCAACAAGATAGTTTGTGACCCGACCGACCCAAGTGTCAATAGCAAAGGCTCAGTTTTTGTGGTCTTGGGGCGGTCAGGACATGGAGTGTTATGTTGATGTTGGAGCTCGGGGTAAATGATTATGTGGACTTTGTGGTTAATAGTAATTTAGATACATGTTTTCGGAAACTTATGATAAAATCAGATATCCAGACTATTATTCTATTATATTCTATTAGGCCTACTGAGAGTCACCCGAAAGACATAAAGATCTACAACATAACTTATTTTTAACATCTTTTTTATCATTTTGTAAGAAGCTAGATGTATTCGTTGCACGTATTCCTTCTCAATTTAAATTTAAAAAAAATCACAAAAAAAAATTACAAAAAAATATTATACCTCTGTAGCTTCGGGATTAGGAATAGACCTTTTTATTGGTATCGGGGGGGGGGAGGACCTTCAAAACACCTTGGGAGAGGCTACCGGGTTATGTGGGATTTGACCGCACTAAAACCCCCTCGGTGGCCTGCCTCTGTGTTTGTGAGGACTCCGGGATCTCCATTGGAACGCACCGCTGTCAGTGTGTCAGATGTGCTCACCTACACCTTCCGATGCTTACGGCGATATGCGCCGAAGGTGCAGGAGAGCACATCTGCTCTCCAGAAGATGGGCCCGTTCTGGGGTGTCGCGCCTGGAGGACACCAGTGTGTTCCGCTCGAGATCCCAGAGTCCTCCCCAAGCGCAGAGGCAGCCACCGAGGGAGTTTTAGTGCGGTCAAATCCCACATAACCCGGTACCCTCTCCCAAGGTGTCAGGTACCTTTTGAAGGTTTCCCCCCCGATTCCAAAAAAAAGTAGGTCTTGTCAGTAAATAATTTAATATTACAAGGTAATATTAGTATTAAGTTAGTAGTAGGTAGGTAGTAGTAGTAGGTATAGTATTAAGGTAGTAAATAATTTTATAGTACAACTTACTCTTAATCAATATAATAAAACTCTTAATATCAAAATTATCAAAAAAATCAAATATCAAAGTAGAGTGTATGGTAGCACTAAGTGCGGTTTTCAGCGCGTTCACGCGTCTTTTGTTTTTTTCTTAAATTATTTGTTTAAACTTTATTGAACCCATTAAAATATGGTACAATAGGCGTGTCTGATACCAAATGGAATTTTCTACCAGCTTACCTAAGGGAGTGCAGAGAATTTGAAGGCGATTAAGGAAAAGGTAAGAGAAGAGACATAAAAATATAATACAAGAGAGTTTTATGAAGCGCGTGTAGCAGCGAAACCTCAAGATTTGATATTTTCTGGTACAAAAAGTAGCGCGAGTGTTAAGCGCGTTTTTCGAAACGACCGTAATACACGTCGATAAATACGGTAGTTTGAAACCACACTAAGGTGGGATTGTTTCTAAATTCTCCCCTAAGAAGTTAATAGAGGGAACCTGAGTATGTTTGTTTTTTTTTTTCATGAAGTCGCATGAAGCTTTGAATGTAACCTACATTCCTCCTCTTTTTCCTCTCCTTCCCTAGTTTTTCATGATTCTTCCTTCTAGAAAACTTTCATTAAATCTTCGCATATCGCACTTCATGATAATGATCCTTAACGATGAAACCGCGGGACACAGCTAGTGTCGTAATAAAATGCATTGAAATTCCTGCAGCGGTCTAAAATGTCTTTTTTGGCTTAAAGATAAATTAAGCATCGTTTGTAATAGCGTCGTTGGATCATTAGCAAATTGTGCGAACAGTTCTAAATGAATTGACTTTGAACAAATTTGTTGTCTCTGGAGCAACAACACACATTGCTGTTTTAGTCACGATGTGCAAAGTTTTGGATGTGGTTTTTGACGTGATAACGTCTTTAAAATCGTTTTAGTCGGGTGACATGTTCAGAAACTTGTGTCACACCAAAACCTCACGAGCGCGATCGCAGGTATAACGAGAGAGAGACGGACCGATCTCCCGTCTCATCTCGAGCGCTGCCAGTCATTCCGTGAAACTTGTCACGCGGAATCCTCACGAGCGGAGGCTGGCATAGCGTTCGAGTGAGTGGACCGATCTTCCGTCTCTCTCACTCTAGCGGCATACAAACGAATGGAGATTTTCTCGTGCGGACGTTATCACGTAAACATCTCGATCGTAAACCTACTTTACAAACAATTTGCCGTTTTTTTTTCAGTAAATCAAAGCGTATAAAGTTTTATCAGTTCAGTAAAAAATAAAAATGTTTCCATTTGCGTGCGTGACATATGTAACTATTCGACGATCTATTTGTGTTACTTAGGGCCTCGTTCACCATTTCTAAGAAAGTTTTGATTAGTTACGTCCCAAGTAAAGATAATTAGCAAGTAAAAGCTATGAGTACGGGTCAGTTTATCATATGATTAGTGCTACTCAAACATCGTGAAATTGAAATTGAAGTTACGGGTGACTTTAACCGATAATTAGCGTACTTGTCACTTTTCTTGAAGGTGGTGAAAGAGGCTATTAATAAGATAATAAAGTCACCATGGGTCGAACCTAAGTTTGTAAGTGTGCGTTTTCAAAGGCAGAATCTTTGTTATATTCTTACTTTAAATGAATATCATTATATGTCATCGGCGAGCCGTCGAGGCGAACAGCTGTTTGTGTGTGATTGCAGTTCTAGCGCTTATTTTCATTCGTATTCGAGTATTGAGTTCGTTGCTCACGTATATCATAGTGCAAATAACGATCTTTATATAAGCAAAAACAAAATAATAAGAACAGCGAGATGCATAAGTGTGATATTTGTGATAAATCAATTACAAAAAAGTCACCGGGACTCGAGTGCAGTAAATGTAGCAAATCTGTTCACGCTAATCGAATGTGTTCCGGTCTTACGTCGAAACAAATTGCTGCGTTACGAAATGCAGAAAATCTGGACTGGTCGTGCGAAGAATGCCACCGGGAATCTCCTCGGCATAGATCATTTATCATACCGGAGGAAGAAGAAGAGGATGAAGATTCGAGCGTCCAATTAGACCAGGTAGACCCAAACAGTTTAAATACTGGAAAGCTAATTAAAGATATTTCGGCTGAAGTTAAGAAAGCTATTAAAGTGGAAATATCATCATTAAACGAAGCACTGACGTCTGCATTTAAGAAAATGGAAGATATATACAGTACTCTTGAAATATACAGTGACAAAGTGAAAGAATTAGAAAAGAAAAACATTAATCTAACGAACCAAAATATGCATATGGAACTAAAAGTAAATGCACTAGAGCAATACATTAGAAGCATCGAACAGAAGCAGTTAGATAATGTCTTGGAAGTCGTTGGTGTTCCAGAAACAAAGCAGGAGAACCTGGAAATAATTACGAGTAAGCTAGCCACTAAGTTGAAACTGGACAAGAAACATATACAGGCTATAAGGAGACAAAAAGGCCGTGACGGCAAGGAAGGAGTCATACATATCACATTGGAACACGAGGAACAGGTGGATGAGTGGATTCGTACAACCCGCAAGGAGGAAATACTCATGGAGGAGTTGGTTTCCGATACAAGCCCATCTGTAGCAAAAAATAAGCTGATAATACGTAGAGCACTCACTAAATATAATAAATCACTATTATGGCAGGCGAAGCAAAAACTCAAGGAAAGCTATAAATACATATGGTTTCAAGCAGGAAGGGTACTAGCCCGCAAAGATGAAAAAGGAAAAATAATTGTCATCAGAGCTACAGAAGACATAGAAAAATTGACAAAGTGTACTCCTGAAAATCGATAGTAGTATTTCCACTGGGCAACTCTGTGATGCCTATTGATATAATTGAAATATTTAACTCGTATAATTTAAATGACTTTAGTACATACTTACCTAAAAATAATAAGTATAGCTTGAACATTGTGCATATAAACATAAGATCTATAATAAAAAATTTCAGTGTTATTTTACAGCTCATAAATTCTTCTATGATTGTAATTGATGTGTTAATTTTAACAGAGGTGGGAATTTGTGACGACGTACAACAAATGTTTTGTATAAGTGGCTATAAAATGTGCAGTGTACTCCGGAAGAATCGAAAAGGTGGCGGTATTATGTTGTACATTAGAAACGTTCATGATTTTCAAGCAATAAATTTGTCATTAAAACACACAGAATTATTAATAGGCTCAATAACTACCTGTCACCAATACACGGCATATATCTGCGCATTATATAGGCCACCGGATAAAAGTAAATTTCTTTTTATTCGAGAACTAAAAAACTTACTTTGTAATGACGTATTTAAGAACAGTGATTTTTACTTGTTAGGAGACATAAATATTGACTTAAAATCATGTGATAACATCCATGAGCATTACATAAATAGCTTAGCCGAATATGGACTAACTAGCGCGATATCGGACTATACGAGAATTGATAAACGCAAGGAAAAAATCACGCGTAGTTGTATAGACCATATTTTTGCAAGATCGCGCACGTTAGAACTATACTCGGCAGCGCTCGGAACGGTTGTGGCGGACCATCGTATGATCGTGCTGTCTTGCGTAGGCATAGTAGATAAGCATCATATACAGGCTGATGTAAAGTGGTACCAAAAAACTGATTATAATAAGTTTAAGCAACTCATGTATGACATTGACTGGAACGTGGTAAACAACTTGGAATGTCCAAATGAGATATACAACTTCATCCAAAACTCATTTAAGTCATGTTATAATCAGTCAACATATAGTAAAATTATTAATGTGACAAGTAATAGAAACAAGGAGTTGTGGATAAACGATAAAATAAATAACATGTGTTTAAAGAGAGATCAACTATTCATACAATGGAAAAATGATAGAAATAATAAAATACTTAGACTTGAATTTAATAAACACAGGAATAAAACACATAAAATTATACAAAACTGTAGGAACAAATACTATCATAAATCAATTATTAATAATAAAGGGAATCCAAGAAAACTATGGGACATTCTGAACACATTGACGGGACGTGTACGTAAATCAGTAGATGAAGCCATATTGAGTGCATTTAAAAAACATAAAATTTCAGTTAAAAGTTTAGCTAATAATTTTGCTAAGGAATTCAATGAAAAAGTTAAAAGAACTATATATACATGTAAAACGCAATTATTAAAAGAGTCGGAATATGTAAAAGAAGAGAATAAATCCATATTATTTAAAAAAGCAACAAACTATGATGTTAAAAATATAATTAATAGTCTCGATGCACGTAAATCAGCCGGTATAGATGGTATAAAATGTATAGACATAAAAACATTTAGTGATAAAATAATAGACGCTATTGTAAAACTAATAAATAACAGTATAAAATTAGGAAAATATCCACAATTGCTAAAAACGGGTATAGTCCGTCCCATCCACAAAACAGGATCACACAGCATATACAGTGATTATAGACCTATAACAATACTTCCAATAATAGATAAAATTATTGAAAAATATGTATCACAGCAAATTTACGAATATTATGCAAGACATGAAGTACTATCCAAATCTCAATATGGCTTCCAGGCTAGGAAATCAACAACAACTCTCCTATCAGAATTCACAGACCAAGTCAACCATTACCTTAATGAAAGAAAACACGTCATCTTAATATTTATTGATTTTAGTAGCGCGTTTGAAACTCTCAGACATGACACGCTCATTTCCAAATTAAAAAATACCGGCATCCGAGGACCGTTACTTAATTGGTGTGAAGACTATCTGAAAGACAGAAAATATCGAGTCAAAGTAGAAAATGAATACAGTGATGAAATAAGTGTCGCAACTGGTACAGCCCAAGGATCGGTGCTTGGACCATTGCATTACTTGGCATATGTAAATGAAATGGAAAATACAGTAACGGAATGCCCAATCTTTCAATATGCTGACGATACTTGCATTGTATCAGCAGATCAAGATGCACAAAAAGCTATTTCGCGAATACAAAACGACTTTACGAGATTGTGCAAATGGGCACACGACGTAGGACTTGTAATAAATATTAATAAAACTAAAGTTATGCATATACATTCAAATTATCTAACTAATTACAAGTTACCTGTCAAAATAATAGCCCATGAACATGACTGCTTACATGCAAATCCACAAAATTGTAATTGCAAATCATTAGAGCAAGTGTCTAAATACAAATATCTGGGCCTGTTGGTAGACGATAGGTTTAATTGGTATTATCATATAGAATACATTTGTGACAAACTTAGAGCAATGTTAACGAAATTTGCGATAGTTTAATACAAGGTACCATATAAACTTCTCCTTAATCTATACACCGCCCTGGCGGAATCGGTTATATCTTATGGCATTACTAGTTACGGTCGAACTTTTAAAACTTATCTTGATAAAATATACAATCTACAATTAAGACTATTAAAACTAATATTACCGTTAAAAATAAAAAAATCTTTATGTAGCAATGAAAATCATGTAGCCATATTTAAATATTGTAAAGTACTTCCCATACATATGAAAGTAGAATTGCAAGTTCTAACGGAGCAGTATCATAACATACATATACACACTAAAATAGCCAAAGACAACAAATTAAGACGCAAAGTAGTTCAAAATAAATTACGTAAATACATTACCCCCACCATGCGAAACTACTATGGTAGACGAACACACGAATATTTAATACCAAATCTTATGAATAGCTTTGATAACAGTATTTTGAAGGATATAAATAAAAACAATTTTAAAATGAAATATAAAAGTATATTCTTTAATAAGCTAGAACAAAATACATAGTTAGATAGATTTTAGTCTGCTAATTCAATCTGGTTAGGTTTTACGTACATTGAATTAACGTAAAACAAAAATAAATAATAATAAATAACACTACTTCAAAATGCTCTTGTGCATTAAAGAAAAGAGTAAAAACTAAATTAATATAAATATGTTCATAATGTACGTACGGCTGCAATAAAACATCAACCTGTATATGATGCAAAGTAAAGTAAAGTAATATCGATAAGAATAACCAGTTTAACTCAACCATCATTAATTCATTAAATACGCAAGAACGCGAACAAATTGTAAGCTACCCTCAATATCTACGATAAACTGGAATTTTCGTATCGCGTTGGAATTGTAATTTCTTATAATAATATTGTGATGAACATTATGTTTTTATAACGGCTCAAAGATTTCTCAGTATCCAAGACAAACCTATGTAGGTTTAATGGATACTATATATGTAAACAACCTGTATTGTTATTTTTGTTACGAAATAAATAAATAAAATAAATAAAATGTAAATTTGGAAAATTATAAAATAATTTTATTGAGACAACTTCAAAGTGATGTGTATGACAAACAAATTACTCAATGTTATAGCGTTTTCTTCTATCATCTTTTATAGGTTTACGATTTCATACGATTACTCATAATTATTACCCTGTCCCTTTAGGGCTCGGTACCCAATGGGAGCCCTACTACTAAGACTGTCCGTCCGTCTGCCACCAAGCTTTATTTACGGTTAATGATCATTTATTCCTCATAAGATTTACAATGACTTACTGAGAAACACATTAGTAGTATAAAATTGAGCGTACTTACAGACGTTTATAAAAAGTAATAAATAATAATACATTTTCTTCTTTTTTTTACTTTTTGGTTATACATACATACATACATACAGGTCAAGTTAATAAAAGCATGTTAAAAAAATACCAGTAAAGAGCTGAGCCGGTAAATAATGTAATTTAGTCAATAATCTACCATATCCATAGTTTTTTAGTTGGGATACGTCTTACCATTCTCCCACTAGTAATAAGTTTGTGAATAAGCGTCTGTAATTAGAATTCCGACGGGTTGACTACCCTTTCAACTTGGGCGAAGCAAACTTTGTTTTGTAAGTTTTGCGAAGAATTTTCAATTAAAGCTTTCTACCTTGCATTTTAATCACCTGGTAACTAATAGTTTGAGGTTTTTTTTCGGTGGCCACATTTCTTTTATATAATTTAAAGATTTAATTTCTCATTATAGGTTGTCCCACTCCTAGGTACGGATCCCCATAGTTGGCGTGACCTGAAGCTAACTTCATCAAGTTTCTCCAATGCGGTTTAAATGCGAGTTAGTGGCCAAAAAGCTGTCAGTTCGCTACTAAAATGCTTTCTATGTTAATAACAACCGGAATCAACGAGTGCCCTCCAAAGCAAGAAACGCATTAAATTTGACACTAGCGGTTAAACATAGTACTCGTAATATTATACCCAATTTTATTCTTTCTTGCGGCCGCCCGCGACTTCGTCCGCGTGGACTTTAGTTCTAGAATTTTTCTAAAATAAAAGTAGCCTAAGTTACTCCTCATTACATCAGCTACCTGCCAGTGAAAGTCCTGTCAAAATCTGTCCAGCCGTTTTAGATATTTGCCGGAACAAACAGACAGACAAAAATTGTAAATAATGTTATTTTGGTATGTGTACCGTATATACATTCACATGGACGTAGTTTAAAACGGTTATATTAATATTACAAACGAACACTCCAATTTTATTTATTTGTATAGATGTGGGAGCTTAAATCGTCCAGCCACCAGCCATAAAATAAAGTGAATACAGAGTCTAGCAGCCTCAAATATACTTTAAAACATATAAAATTAGGCGTTCGGACCGTTTTAAATAAATTCGACTACACACTACGTAACATAAGATTTTTATGTATTAGCTTTACTAGCGGGTCGCCTGCGGAACATTCGCGTTTATTTAAAAAAAAATTATGTTATGACACCCCTACTTTGATATTGGCAAAATGGTCAAAAGACCGAGACGATGAAGAACGAACAACAAATATTTGACAAATCGAAACTCATACATCGGAAAATAAAATTGTTGTTTTTTTTTTAAATTAAATTGATTTACTATTAAAATGTTTATTTTTTTGTACATTTCCGGCTGGAGCTCTTCAAAATGAGACCATAACCGCTTTTTTATGTGCAGCTATCGTCCCGTAATCACTGGGATAAAAACCGGCTTGTGCTATTTATATACATATATTATAGAATTGTCAGATTGTCCAATACAATACAATGTCATTATTTCTTATCTTCGGAAAGGGAAATGTTTCCTGCAAAGGTTACAATGCATAGCATAAAATTATCATGTTACGTTATGTTATGTTGTCATATAGACATTGGTTTATCTGGGCAGCTATTTTTCTCTGTGATTTATGAATGTAGTTTCTTCGTTTTTTCTTGTTGGCTGCAACCCTTTTTTGCTTCCCACTGCTGGGCATGGGTCTCTCCCCTTTATTATTGGGGAGGCCTGGAGTTTACTCCACCACGCTGCTCCAATGCGGGTTGGTGGAGATGCGGGTTAGTGGCCAACCCGCTGTCGGATGTTTTCAAATCGCCCATAAGGCCTCCGACAAGGTTTAACGACTGTTATCTATCGACAACAACCGGGACCGACGGCTTAACATGCCCTCCGAAGCACGGAAACGCGCATGAAAGTTTTGCCACTAGCGGTCACCCATCTCACACCTGGCCGCGCCCGTTTAGGCTTAACTGCGTAGATCGTTTGCGTTCTACGCTAGCCGCCGATCCATACGCGCTTCGTTTTTTCTTGTTGAAGAAAATGCATATGTATGTATGTTTGCTCGTTAAGTAGTTGTAAGTGGTCACTGTTACCCCGGAGTCTTATATTCCCACATGTAAATGTGACGGGCAATACCACCTTTCCATCGAAGTGTTACTTCCTCAGTCGACCCATAAAGGTTTTTTATCGGAGCCATCTGTTCATGAGCTACAAAAGCCTACAAGTCGTTTTAGGAAGCGTGGATATTTTTGATCCATAGATATATCCATACATTGCCTACATAATGTTTGTGTCTGTTACATTTTTACGCCTAAACTACTGATCCAATTTTTACTTTTTATTGTAGGTGGTAGAACTATTATGGCTCGCCCGGGGAAGGACCACCGCTGCACCCACTTCTGCCGTGAACCAATTCTATTGTGTTTCGGTGGAAAGCTGCAGTTGCCGGCCACACTTACATAAGGAGACTACCAGCCTACGGAGTAGCAGCGCAACTGCATACGACCTCAGACAAGACTTACATATGCTTGCTTGAGGTTGTATGTAGATGTCCATGGGCTGCAGCGACCACTTAACACCACGTGGCTTGCATGCTCGTCTGCTACTCCATTCAAATAAAAAAAAATGAGATTTGGTACACAGATAGAGATAGAAAGGACAAAAGATACTTTTATCCGGATAAATGTATAAGTTTAATCATTTAAATTTAAATTACACCATCGTAGCTTGGCTGGATCCACTAGTTCTTGATAATAACGACCCCTATGGCGCAATGATTACTATGCCCTAATTCCTATTGAAGGCCCCGTGTTAAAATTTCCGGTGCGACAGAAATTTGAAGGATGAGCTTAAATTTCTATTCTCGATGTGGGTGTTTGTGTTTCTGACTTTATTCATATATCTCCCTCGATGGGAATCATCCTAGATCTTTTGCAAGGCACACCGGCGTAGTGATCACTACGCATTACAGGTCGTCCAAAAACATTTACCAAGGTCACATTTCCCGCTTATTCCCGCTTTTCTGAATAGTCTCTAACGGAGGACCTGTGGGCGTAGAACCTTTAATAAAATCGGTGCCATCGCTGGAACAATTCAGAGAAAAAGAAAAATGAGGGTCAAATATTTTATTTACAACTTTACCCTGCAGTAAAATATTCTAAAGTGTCTTTAAATTATGCTTTAGTATAATATGAATAGAAAAATAATGTAAGGTTATTTAACAGTTTTGGCTTGACTTAATTCTTTTTTCGTTCCTTCTTTACATTTTTAAAGAGCAATTAATGTAGTGTTGTAGGTAAGTATTTGGCTGTTTAGGCTACAACCATTTTTGCGTCTAACTACTGGACGCTGTCTTCAATCTGTCTTCAATCTAATACCTTTAAGCGAGCAATTCTTGTACTATATATCTAACTAAATAAATTTTTTGAATCTCAGAAACGGCTCCAACGATTTTTATGAAATTTATCGATAAATCGATCCAGCTAGATTTTATTTTTAAAAAATTTAAATTATTAAAAATTATTTTCAGCGATAATGAACTTAAATAAATATAAACTGACTGACATCTTTTGGGGACTATAAAAAACATTGTGGCGTAGAATGCCGTCAAACGCAATCCGCCAATCCGACGTTCAAAGAAATGACAATGTTGATTTGAAAGAACTCTATTAAAACTTCGTTTGTTGAACTAAAGCTTCCTTGACCGAATAGTTACGTGGATTGACTGCGGAACTAGAGACCCGAGTTAAAATCTCAATCAGAACCATATTATTATTGTGTTAATTTTTTATTTTTGTGTTTTTTTATTGGGAGCTGTTTGAGATGGTGTTGTTAAGTAACACTAAGCAAATGAATGTTTCTATTGAAATTCAACCAAGAAAAGACTTGTCCTCGCTTCGGGTGACCAGAGGGCTGGCAGTTATTTTGCACAAAAAATAAGCCTTTTAATTCAAAGAGGTAATGCTGGCAGCATTACCTCTTTGGGGCGTTCTGGGGACCATGCCGCAATCGGGTCTTTTGGATGGCATATACATTTTGTAAAATATGTATATTATTTTTTCCTTTTTTTTTATATAGTTATAATTAACCTATATCGTATTCAGTATTCTTTATTATTCTTAGTATATTTAATTAAGTTAGAATTTTGAGGTAGTTTTGTGTATTAAAGTATAGTATTGTCGTCACGACTTGATGTTGACCAAGAAAATAAATTGGTTTTATCCGAGCAACGCTCGGTCGTCCAGGTAATGTTTATAAACCACCCGTGAGGCCTTGATTAAACAACTAGGACAGACGGCAGTATGGATAGACCATAGATATTTTATATATACTACGTAAGTCATAAAATATCAATGGGATGGACATCATTTTGTAATCAATTCATTTTTGACTGCATCCCCTACGCTTTGCTGTACTTATAAATAAATTATGTTCTAAACTATCCCCGGGTCCATGCGCGCTTTCATATAATTGTATATACCTTACGTAGCTGATGACCCATGTGGGTTATGTTAGTATTTAAAGCTGCTCCACGGCGTGCCTGCCACCTGGCAAGTACCTGCAAGTTACTCATAATTTCTGGCGTGATATCCACCACCAGAATGATCGATATCTCTATCACTTTCGAGAGACGAACTATGTCCAGCAGTGAGACAAAAAATACTATGGAAAAAACCGGCTAAGTTGGACTAACGCACGAAGGGTTCCGTACCATTATCCATAAAATAAATCACGTTTACTGTATGGGACCCACTTAAATATTTATTTTATTCTATTTTTAGTATTTGTTGTTATAGTGGCAATAGAAATACATTATCTGTAAAAAAATCTAATCTAGCTATCACGGTTCATGAGCTACTGTCTAATGACAGACAGATGGACAAACGGACGGACAGCGGAGGCTTAGTAATGGGGTCCCGTTGGCACCCTTCGGGCACGGAACCCTGGAAAGAAGAACTCGGCTATTACGAAATCAGTGAAAAGAAAGGCATAAGGAAAATAGGTTACATACTTTTCCTTCAACAGAAACTTATTAAAGGCAATTTCTATTTCTACAAGTCCGACATTGAATCCTTTGAAATATGCACTCTCAATCAAAGGACCGGTCGCGTTACAAAACGAATTAAGACATGAATAATACAAAGAATTCCTCAGAATTTCTTAAGAAAATTACGTTTATTCAAACGTAAATTGTACAGGGCGTTCAAAGTAATTTCGAGATTCACCCTCAAAATAATTAAGCCCGTTATCATCAGCTCGGATTCTTCTAATCCGATTGGTTAGGAGTCATTGAGATGAATATTTGACTAGGTTTCTCAGAATTTATGGATAATGTTCTGATGACAATATTAAAATTTATATGACACATTGTAACTTTTTTTAAGTATTATTATTTGAGTTGGTGGGGAAGGGGACCCTAAGGCCACTGCGACCAATAATGTAATACGTAATGATGGACTGGTACTATGAAGAGAACAGTTAGTTGTATATATTTGTTCCGAATAGTTTCACTAAACAGCTACTAAATTAATTTAAATTAATTTAATTTTTATAACTATATTTTAGTGTTTATTAGAGTAATAAGGGTCATTATTATGTACATATTTTAATTTCAAAAATTAGAAATCACTACTAAGATAATAGAATGTCGTATACCTTTGGTATAAAAATTGTCATCATCATTATTTGGTGTGCATTTATTGACATTGCTTATAAGATTTGCTAAGATCAAAAATATTGTGTACAAAAAGTGGTGCGTTTATCTGTTTAGAGTACCTATAAAATAATTTTGCTCGGAGCAAACTCAAAATGGGAATTAGTTACTATTATTTTAATACGATATACAAAATGCCAAGTACTATTCCCATCCGTAAATCCCATTATGAATACCTTGAGGCTTATGTTGCGTATAGTAATATGGGGGAAGCGTAATAAAAATGTACCCTTAGGGCATTCACCCCGAGATTTCCCATGCAAACCCCGTTCACTGTTTGAGCGAACCGAATTAATGAGAAACTGTCTTAAAATTTATGATCCAAAGGCATCGGATCGTTTAGCGCCAAATGAGATTGTGACCACATTAATAATACAGTACAATGGCACCTTAGAGCATCAAAGCAACTGACTCACCCTTCAGTTGAGACGGCATAGCGCCTCGCTTCGATACATGATTTTTGTGCCAAATCTGGTGCGGGGGAAGAACGCACACATTTTAATTTTGTCACACATTTACAAATATTCTTTCATACGACAAGACGCATACATTTCTAAATATGTCAATTTCAATTAACAACGGCCTTTTTTATGCACTGTCAACACTGACATCGACACACACAGACACACTAGTTATATAGCTAGAAGGCACATTGTGCATGGACGTTGGAACGAGGGGTTCGCTAGTAAAGGCCACTCCTCTCTGACGGGTGTCATACCTGTCATACCTTGATGCTCTAAGAAGTGCACGGCTAAGGAGCTTGTAGTCAACGAGATTTAAACTGGAATTTAATCGTTCGACCTTAAACTTGAAATCACAGTGAAATTAATTTAAGCAGTAGGCTTGCGAAGATTGCGTATTAAAACAAACCAAATTAATGAGAAGCGCGCTTGGCTCGGCGGTTAGCGTAGAACGCAAAACCATCTATGCAACTAAGCCAAACGGGTGCAGTCGGGTGTGAAATGGGTGACCGCTAGTGACAAAAAAATTCATGCGCATTTCCGTGCTTAGGAGGGCACGTTAAGCCGTCGGTACCGGTTGTTGTCGATAGATAACAGTAGTTAAATCTTGTCGAATGCCTTATGGGCGGTTTGAAAACATCCGACAGCGGGTTATCCACTAACCTGCATCTCCACCAACCCGCATTGGAGCAGCGTGGTGGAGTATGCGCCAGACCTCCCCAATAATGGGGAGAGATCCGTGCCTAGCAGTGGGACGCATAAAGGGCTGCAGTCAAATTAATGAAAAGCTGTTCTATAATTTATGAATTAAAGTCATTGAAACGTTTAGCGCGAAATGAGATTGACTGACCACATTATTCAGTTTCGTTATAATTAAGTTCACACCCCGTGAGATTATTTTACGGCAATAACAGGGCTTAATATCTAGTAGTCCATGACATGTAAACTTTTTAAATTTTAAATAAATAAATAACACTCATAGCCCCACCGTAGGGATATACACTGTGTCGTTGGTCCTGTCGTTGGTGGACATTGGACACACACAAAGATATGAACACAAACACCCAGAACGAGAAAGAAACTGTACCTAACTCATCATAAAATAATGCTTCGCCTGGAATTGAACCTGGGACCCCCGATTGGCAGTCCAGCATGGTAATCATTGCCACACGGGTCGTCAATAATTAATCTTAATCTTAATATATATATATATATATATATAAAGTAAAGGGTTTTATTTGTACGTAAAGACACGGTTTTCTCTATTATGACTAACTCCAATCAACTTCCCGTTGGGGTGGTAAATACCTCTTAGTACGTAGATGATAGTAAGGAGTGTGATCGCGGTGGGCGGAGTGGAGAGCTGATGATGGAAGGTAATGCGACGGTTAGGAGTTGAGAGCAAATTCTTTCAATAAATGGGGTTTTGTTCGAAATCTTACATTCCTGAGATGGTCCATCTGTCACCAAGTCAAAGTCTGATGATGGGATCCCAGAGAAATCGAAAGGAACATACAAATTTTATAGCACAATAATTGATTTTCATATTTTTACTAAAGCAAAACAGGCATTTGTGTATAAATATCATCATATCATGTTGCTGAGCTGATGATTGAAGGTACAACTCCTCAACGGTTAGGAGCTGAGAGCAAATTCTTTCATTAATTTATACGTTCAGGTGGACTGACCGTAGTATTCATTCAGGCTATAAGATGGCTATTAGAAAAAATGATTATAAAAGGTAAATCTCTTTAAAGTTTAGATTAAACATGCGACGTATTTTAACCCGAGCAACGCCGGGTTTCGCGGCTAGTTAAAATTAAATTATTTAATATATTTTAATCATGTACTTTTATACAAATTTGTGATATAATGTAGGTATATAGCTGTAGGTGTTTCAGGTGGCAGGAATTATATGATGCAGCTACCTATTCAATTTTGTTCTGGTGGAAATGTGCAGTTGATAGCCGCCAAATAATCATCTAAAAGTAACAGCGCAACTTCATGTGATCTCAGATAAGGCTACTCTTACTTAAATTAATATATAAATATTAGAATCTTCGAGTTTACATGAATAGTTAAAACAATAAGGTTATTTTGTTTTCAATTTTAGTAATGGCGTCGCAAACTCTGTGCATATTGCCAGCCTCAAGTAAAATTTTTGCATCACTGTAGTCGTAGAAAAAAGTCAGTTAGTCGTCAGGTACCAGTCAGTCTAGTCAGTCAAATGTTCAAGTAAAGTGATGGCTACTTTACCAGAACATGTCCGATGGAATTTTGGAGGCAAGCCGAAAAAACATGTTTTCGCACTGTTATTTTATTTCACAACACTCGTTCACTGTAATTAACCTGTATCGAACAAAATGCCATCAACTTTAGCCGATATAACTCAAAAATACACTAAGAAAATGAAAATAAAACAAGAGCGCAACTTGTTCCTTCAGACTTCCCGCCAAAACTCCCAATAAGGTTATACATTAATAACATTGTTGAAATCCTTCCTTCTCGCTGTAAAATCTCTACAAAGCGCTCGTAGCCACCAAACCAAAGCTTGTGTTGCTAATTAGAACTTACTAATTAGCCTACTTAGGTATGGCCGTTATCATAACACTAGACCCAAAAAAGTACGAGTATGGAACAATAATCAACAAAGAGAAAAGGGGTGCAGGTTATTTGAAACTCTGTGATAATCAATGATTTGTTTTTTTCTTCTTCTTTAATAATGGCATCGCAAACTCTGTAAAGGCAGTAAGTCGTCAGTAATCACTAATCAGTCAGTCAGACATTCAAGTAAAGCGATGGCTTCTTTACCAGAACGTGACGAATGGAATTTTGGAGGCAAGCTGAAAAAACATATTATTATTTTCGCACTGTTATTTTATTTCACAACACTCGTGCACTGTAATCAACCTATATCGAACCAAATGCCATCAAATCTATTCGATATAACTCAAAAAAAAATTCACTCACGCGTTAGTGGACACCGGTTCGTTCCATCGGAGATCCCGGATTCTTCCACAAGAATTTTAGTGCCGTACAAATCCACAAAGTTCGACAATTCTTCCATGTTGCCAGATGACTTTTTAGGTTTATGTTCAGTGGCAAAAAGAAAAAATACAAAAAAAAACAATGGGTTGCACTCCTGTAGTGCCGCCAAAAGTGAAAACTTGAATATTAACGTTGTGCATTTTTGGTATTTTGGAATGGTTAGGGAATAATTTCGCACGAATTGCTTTTATTTTCAGTATTATTTTTCATCTAGTATTTTCAGTAGGTTTTCATCTAGTATTTTTATAAAGTACTCACTCATTTTCTTTCACTATTTCTTCGTCACTTTTTTCATTAATAGATGCACTTTGTTCAATGTCCATATTTTAAATACTTGATATAAACGAATTTTACAAGTATAGACAGTCGAGCCGTCATCAGCTGTCACCCCTCCGTCTTACGAATTTTCGATCAAATAAAAAATTAATATTTCAGTACAGTGTAGATTAAGATTATATACTTACCTAGCAGATAAACAAATTATCCAGCTTGTACTAATCTTTCAAGATGGTCACGGATACTGCCATTGTTAAAAATGAAGCTATCATGTGTGGCTCCCTCATATGTTGCATCTACATGTATTATGTTCAAATCAGCATCAGTGAACTGCAATACATAATTTTTTTGAGTGTTAATAAGTACCTACAGCACATTAAAGATAATAATATAAGTACATACCACAGAGTTCCAAGTGGTACATACTAATACAAGTTGCACTTATACATAATCACCTACGACAACAGAGTACAATGTAGTCTATTGTAAAGTAGAGACCCTTTTTTGCACTTTTTTAAAAATAAAAGTTATAAACCCATAGTCCCACAGTAAGATAATTAATACTTTGTGTCGTGGGTACCATGGACACATACAAGGCCAGACACAAACACCCAGACCGAGAACAGTTTAAACTCATCATTCAAATTTCTGTTTCGCCGGGAATCGAACTCGGGACCCCTAGATTAGCAGTCAGTCTGGCATGGTAACCATTGCGCCACGCGGGTCGTCACTCGCCACTTTATGCAACCATAAACACATACCAACCAATCCTTATCTAAATATAATAGAGTAGATTACTCTACAAACTTACAAAGGTAAGGCAAATATTAATTGTAAGTACCTATTAGGAGTTTATTTCATTACTTTTACTTACCTTAACTTTAGCTGTAAGCCCGCGTCGCTTACGTCGTGGACATTTCAATAGACACTTTGTATTAATATTATAATATATAACATATATATATAATATTAACTTTGTAATAATTATTAATTGTTCTATTAATTCTTCGGATAACCGATAATTTTCAATAAAAGTTTTTTGTGAAGTCACTAATTCCATTTCTCGTACACACACATTTTGCCGTCGATTTTCATTTTTATCAATGGCATATTTATTCTTGCAATAAACTACACATCATAAAATAACGAGACATAATATTTTTTAAATATTTAGCAACTGAAATATACTTAAAAGCTTACAAAACTTGATTTCACTTGTGAATATGCAACTAACTCGATTGCTATATCGCAACCGAAATTGTGACAAGTGTATTCGTCTTTCGAAGTGAATGAAATATGAGAGTTAGAAGCGATAACACCTCTACAGAATACCGTTTTAATACAAACAGTCTCAAATCACTTCACTTATACTAGTTCAAGTCGTTTCCGTCCTCGAAAGTGCGGCGCCACGAGCACTGTCGAATTTTAAGGAATACTAATTCGTTATTTCACCGCGGATTCCGCTTTCGAGATTCGAAAACGACCTTACAGAATAGCACTACAGGCCACGTGTCCTGACGCGAGTTCAAAATTTTTTACCCATTCGAAAAAAAGTGCACAACGCCGCTAAAGAAGTTTTCACTAAAAAAAAATTAATATGTATGTTGAGTTTTGTATGTTATTTTTCGCCACCACAAAATAGCAATTGCTTTCTAATTTTCCAATAAATTACGGCGAATAAAAAATATTTCATATACCTATTTGATGTTTATATTTTCAACGAAACGTAAACACATTTGTGTTGCCATAACTTGAACGTATGTATAATAAAAGAGGATAATTAAATTTTTTTGATGGACGTAACGACGTAATATCGGATTATTTGTTTAGGACGGCAAACTCGATACAAATTACGCCAAGAATTGAAACGCTTGGACGGTCAAAGGAGTATAATATCAGTTTCGATTAATATTCTGTATTATTTTATTATATTGAAGGGGTAAAACTTCAGCATACTTATACAAATATGAATAATTCGCTCTGCTCTAACATCCATTCGGTTCAGATACATTGAAAAATAATTGTAACCGTTACGTTACCAATTATTAAAGAGATATAATTAATGAAGCGCGCATGGCCAGGCGGCTAGCGTAGAACGCAAGCGATCTATGCAGCTGAGCCAAACGGGCGCGGTTGGGTGTGAGATGGGTGACCGCTAGTGGCAAAAAAATTCATGCGCGTTTCCGTGCTTCGGAGGGCACGTTAAGCCGTCGGTCCCGGTTGTTGTCGATAGATAACAGTCGTTAAGCCTAGTCGGAGGCCTTATAGGCGGTTTGAAAACATCCGACAGCGGGTTGGCCACTAACCCGCATCTCCACCAACCCGCATTGGAGCAACGTGGTGTAGTAAGTTCCAGGCCTCCCCAATAATGGGGAGAGACCCGTGCCCAGCAGTGGGAGTGGGACGCAAAAAGGGTTGCAGCCAATTAATTTATCAGTTCGCACAGGAAAGTTTTATCGCTGCACCCGTGTCTGCTATAACTCTTCACACTCATAACCGCACAGCAGGGTATACCCTGTTTAGTGGATACAATGGACATACACAAAGACAGAAACACAAACACTCAGACCTAGAACAGAAATATAAACTCATCATTCAAATTTTTGTTTCGCCGGGAATCGAACCCGGGACCCTTCGATTGGTAGTCCAGCATGGTAACCATTGCCACTCAGGTCTTCATATGCTATGAGTGAAATCATCAGCCTGCGTACATCAGACAAGACCTATGGCCTTTTTTTTTGCAATGGCACATTAAACATGCCATCTATAAACAGAATATAGGTATTAAAAAAACAGAAATCGTCTTCAAAAAGTAAACATTAACATGTTTGTAAAACAATTACATTGTATCTAAGTAGATACAATTCATTTCACTGGTACATTTTAAAAACGTCATTTGAAGTAGTTGTCTATTCATAACAAATCGTCAACATACTTAATAAGAACACGGTTTAAATTTTACTTTTTTGAACATTATAGAGGAGATCGTAGATTTTATGCTTTCCATAAAATAAAATAAAAAGAAATTTTTATTAAAGTTCCATCAAACAATTCTAGGTAAAGAAATAAAACGGTAGACGGGTAGAAGAAGGGTTTCACAAAAATATCGTGAAAATCTGCATACATTATTTAAAATTTATGAGCAATGATCACGAAAAATACCACTTAACTATGAAAAAGGAAAAACAATGGGTGTCTTCACTCGGCCATAGATTCAAGAGTTTTATTAAATTGAGGAAAGCCATAAAGCCATTACACGAAGTGCTGTGTTAAGTTTGTGCATAACAGCAACAAGCGCGATTCTTGATCGCCAACGTAACGTGAGTGAAAGAAAAATGTGAAAACAGTTTTTTTACAAGATTTTTATTAAAATACGCTAAATTTTATTACAGTGTAGTGGACACAATTTTTGGTACTTAGGTATATTCCATCATTAACTGGTTCACCCGGGGAAGTACCACCACTGCACCCACTTCTGCCGTGAGCAATGTTTCTGTGGAAAGGTGCAGTTGGCGGCCACACTTACATGAGGCGACCACCAGCCCCCGGAGTAGCAGCGGAACTGCACACGACCTCAGACAAGACTTACCTATGCTTGCTTGAGGTTGTATGTAGATGTCCATGGGCTGCAGCGAGCACTTAACACCACGTGGCCTGCAAACTCGTCTGCTACTCCATTAAAAAAAATATTACTGTGGTGGAGAAATCTTGCATTTGAATTATACTTTGCTTCGTCCTCGAAATTAGATTACTTGTAGTAGACGTACTGTACTAGCCATTCATACACTAAAGTTGAGAAATACAACCTAAAAAATAAAAAGGTTGTAATAAAAAAACATAAAATCACTCAAAAGTCTGTACACTGACAACACCTGTCATTCGTCGCTATCTTCATTCGCGTTTTAGTGCCTAGCCGTTCAACACGTGAAAGTATTTTCTTATAAAGTGAAGTTGTTAAACAGGAAAAATAAAGATGTGTATTACTGATTAATGTGTTACGAAAAATAAGAAAGCAGGAAAAAATGTTAGAAACAAAATCAATAATGGATATCGAGTGAATCTTCTGAAAATAAAATTCTATTATGAAATTGTTACCACAGAAAGGTATGTATAGTATACAATAACTATTGCGCGACATGGTTGCAACACCACTATTTCCGTCCCACTGCTGGGCACGGTTCCCTCCCCATTGGGGAGGCCTGCAGCTTTTTCCACCACGTATACAACTATTGTAAAAGATGGCTGCAACCCTATTTCCGTCCCACAGCTGGGCACGGGTGCCAATGCTGGTTGGGTGAGACATACAAGCGTTTTTTAACGCGCTGTGTAAAGTATGTAGTAACAATATAAATATGCGTTGGGTACATTTCCTTTTGAGAATGTTACGTTCGCAAGAAATTACATGAGGGTAGTTCATGGGACTATCGCCTTGTAATAAAAATCGTTAATATGAAATAACGAAAAATGTAATGAATGTATTAATCTACGAATTAAGTAGTATTAAAAATCTTTTGTGAAACATTCTAACAAGCAAATAAATATGCGTTGGGTACATTTCGTTTTGAGAATGTTACGTTCGCAAGAAATTACATGAGGGTAGTTTATGGGACTATCGCCTTGTAATATAAATCGTTAATATGAAATAACGAAAAATGTAATGAATGTATTAATCTACGAATTAAGTAGTATTCAAAATCTTTTGTGAAACATTCTTACAAGCAAATAAATATGCGTTGGGTACATTTCCTTTTGAGAATGTTACGTTCGCAAGAAATTACTTGAGGGTAGTTCATGGGACTATCGCCTTGTAAAATCGTTAATATGAAATAACTAAAATTGGAATTGATGTATTTATCTACGAATTAAGTAGTATTCAAAATCTTTTGTGAAACATTCCTACAAGCAAATACATATGCGTTGGGTACATTTCCTTTTGAGAATGTTACGATCGCAAGAAGTTACTTGAGTTCAAGGGAGTGTTGCCTTGTAAAACATTTTTATATAATGAAATGATAAGTGATGTGATGAATAAATTCATCTACGATTTAAGGATGAGATTCATCTATTACGGATGATTCCTTCATTGTATGAATGCATGAGTATAGGTTATTTGCTATATGAGTATAGGCTTGTATCTATATGCAAAAAATTCATGCTTTCATAAGTATACTGCAAAACTTATATTTTGTACATTCTATCATTTCAGGCAATCAGATGTGTGAGTTGGCAGATTTAACAAACACTGACGAGATTAATTAATTTTATACACTTTAAATGTCGCCAACCGAATACCGAACCTTTTAATTCGGAATTACCTCATATTCCGACCCATTGACCCCACTATAGGTCTTTGGATTCGGCCTCACTGGCACCATCGACACCATCAGAACCTAGCGTCAAGCATTGGTGTTTCTCTTTCTAAAAATAAGAGAAAGACTTCACCTTTTCAGGATGAACTGGCTGTTCGTTGGGAACATATTACTATACCTACTTCTGGTCTTTCGAAAGAAATGAGTTTAAGATAATATTTAATTTTACAGAACTGTCCCGTCGTCCCGTCTATCGAACGACCATTGAAGCCGATGATAGATGAAACTAGAATTTTGTATGATTCACATTATGTAGAATCTTTGTCGCAACGAATTTTCTGTCGTCTACAATCAAATAAAGATACTTACCTAAGTATAAAATATCAGTTAATTTCTACCAAAACTAACAGTTATGCATTTGGGGAAAAATCGGCTGAAGGGTTAATCAGCAAAAGCTATAAAAGCTCCAGATTTATTCAGGATCAAGGTAAAAAATAATAATATAGGTACCTAATAATAAAGACGCTATAAAAAATATCAACAGCAGAAACTTCTACCACTCTCAAGACTTTAAATTCGAGAGCCCGCTCATGTTAGCGAGACAAGCACGAGCGGGGAGAAGTCTACCATTTTTTGGTGCAGCAACCACGTTGCCACAACAAGCCACGGCTGCTGCGCACCCAATGCTTCCGACGCCGCTGCAGCAGTGCGCACACAGACTCGCCGATAACAGAGGTACACCACGTTCCTGGAAGATTAGCGCTCTTTCACACCAGATGGAAGTACATCACTAATAATAGTGTCGTGTCATACTAAAAATATCTTTCAAAACCATAGCAATACAAAATTTTGTACCGCCTCTAAAAATTATTTGTATATTATCGTATATCCGTCGAAACAAATCAATTTCAGGCGATATTAATATCATAGTTGAGTTTTTATACTCTGGTGCAATATCTAAATGCTATTCATTTGATTCACAGTATCAATGAATAAAGCAGATTCGTTAATAAAACTCATTATTACAAATTATTTTAAAATTGATATTTATAAACCATTTTAAATTGTCAATTAATAATGAATTCAAAAATATTTACGCTTCACATTCAACAACAATTTACATAATAATATATGAATTTAACATTTTTCTTTTTGGATTCAATACAGCAACCCTAGGTTTTGTTTATTAATACAAATAAGGCTATTTAACATCATCAATTTGCTTAGATGATTAGTTTATCGCTCTTACTCATATAAAACAAATTAGAATATAACAAGTAAACATTTTTTTTTAAATACTAAAGCGTATTTACGATACGCCAGTTCGCTCATTTAGTTGGTCTCCTCGCCTCCTGTCCTGCCTGGCTGGTTGTATAATACTAGTATTGAGAGTTGTGCATATCTTGCTATAGAAACTGATGATTATGATGGTTTCATAATGATCTTAATAACCGACACATATTAGCTCGATAAGAGACGATAGCTTTTGCTTGAATATTTATTCCAATGCAAGTAAAACTGGACAGGGGGGGGGGAGGCTGCATGCGGTGAGAATATGGAACGAGATCTTGACTGCATATTTCCGTTTAATATTATTTGCCCGGCACATAATGAAGTGTTAAATTCTTCTTCGCAATCATTAGTTGTGTATCTATAACATAACTTCCATTTCGTATATTAAGAAGGCTGGTATGCGTTTCCCATATGCCCACATCATATAAGAATCACCAAGATGACTTGGGAATGATGTGACTATAAAAATATTTATGTTTTTTGCCTCTTATTAGTTTCCAAGACATCGAGTGGCATATATGAATCGCGATGTACATACCTATATGTCCTGATATAGAATGTGAACCAACCGACCATTGTGTTCAGTAAAATAGTCGAGCTTTTAGAAATGGCTGACATAGACTTGTTTGCCACAAGATTCGAAATGTAAAAAGTTGCTATCTTGGCATAGCATAGCTTGATATTTCATGGAGACCCAGTCTCATTAGCTATCAATTTATTTACTTTTAATTAGAATAATCTATATATTTACGCCTTTCCAACGATTTTAGATACTTTAAAAATAAGATTTGAATCATACTATAAGATTTGAACTATTTTAACTGATTATAATTTGAGTTATGTTACAGACAAAGCTGAAGGTTCAGTGGTTGAGAATACCAAAGGCACTCTCAACCTTTGTTTTCTGTTTTTGAAAGTCTAATTATTATGCCCGGAACAAAAACAAATGAATATTATATTCTGTTCCTAAGAGGAACCTCTGAAACAAGGTTATCAAAAGTTAAGTTAAAATAGTTGCCGCGAAGCCTTAGATATTTTGTGTACCTCCTTATCTCATAACTCGGTAAAACGAAATGGTGTTGCTTTCAAAAAATAGTTTTATTTTTTTGCAACTTTCTTTAAATTAATAGTATGAAGCATTTTTTTTCTCAGGGGTATATCCTTGCTAACACTATGCTTCTATGATAGATAATGCTCACTTAAGTTCATTAAATAGTTACAGGTTTGCATTGTCTCGGAGTGATTACACGTAAAAATTGTTCTGATATTAGAATTAGCCGTAGTAGTTAAAGTTTTTATTACCGGCTTTACGTTTTTGTCTTTATCAAAATTAAAGTTACCTGAAATCCAACAACTGGGCTATTTTTTTAGAAAATTGGTTCCCACATATCAGCTTAGAATAATTATTGAGTATTAAAGCTGTCATTTTATTAGAACTAGTACTGTTTATAGAGTTCAAACTACTACTTAAAGTAGTAGACTTGCGAGTACTAATAATATTGAGGTCATAAATGGAGGTAATAAAAATAATTACTAAATACCAGATTTAACTAAAACATATAGATAGTGACTATATCCAACCCACATTCATTCTCTCATTTTTTAAATAAAAAATTCAAATTAGCCCAGTAACTGTTTTATTGGATTTTCTTATTGAACGAATCGGGAGTGTACACTAACATTGTAGTTATATATATGACACGGCTGTATTCACGTAAATTTTATCGGATTTGCCGACATGTTTTGACGAGGACCTTCTTCAGGAGCTCCTGCCGGTCGCGGTGGCATCGCGGCGGAGATGGATATTGGATTACAAAAATAGAAACAGAATATATAAGGTATACTGTAAAACTTTAGTTCTGTCTAAATATTTACAGTATTATATATTATATTTAGCGGTATAGAAACAAATATTTACTGCTCATTCCACCAGACTATACTTCCACGTCTTCTGCACGTAACAAGTACATAGTCAGTTTGGAACTTACACGAAAAGCCGCCGTAACCGTCTATTATTGCAGACGAACGATATAATTATCTTCACGATATTTTACAATGCGTTTTTGTTTTTAGAATCAAATTACATTTTACAATCAAATGCGTCATAAGTCATATCATAAGTGACAGTGACTTTATATAACTGTTTAAGGAAAAAGTATATATTCACTTTTGTTGATATGTATATTTTATATAACAACTGGAGATTTTGTTTTAGAAAAATACCAAGTTGTGTTAAAAATGCATCCTATATTCTTTTGCTTGTTTTTACTACAAAAAAAAAACATTTTTAATATAATGATATTAATATAATTATATAGTGAATAATTTATTTACTAATAAATAAAATTATTTAATAATTGAATTTAAGAAGTAAATAAAATTACTTATTTACTATTTAAATTAATTTTTATTTACAAATTTTTCGACTCTCAAGATCTACAAGTAATCTAATTTCGAGGACGAAGCAAAGTATAATTAATGATTAAACGAACTTACCTTAAGTGAAGTTCTATCATAATTATACGATGGCTTCGTCTGAGAAATTAGGTCCCTCCCACCCTACCCCAGGGAAAAATTTGTCATAAAAATAAAATTCGTGCATTGCTCTCTAAACTAAATGAAGATAGCGACGAATGACAGGTGTTGTCAGTGTACAGACTTTTGAGTGATTTTATGTTTTTTTATTACAACCTTTTTATTTTTTAGGTTGTATTTCTCAACTTTAGTGTATGAATGGCTAGTACAGTACGTCTACTACAAGTAATCTAATTTCTCAGACGAAGCCATCGTATAATTATGATAGAACTTCACTTAAGGTAAGTTCGTTTAATCATTAATTATTTTTCAGAGTATAACGGGCTGAGAGATTTTTGAAAAGTAGGTATTTCGAAAAAAATACTGCCAAGAGACTTCGTAGATTTTTATTCCAAAAGTGATCATTAAAAATAATAGTATAACCACTGAGTTATTATTACTACGTATAGAGTGGACGTCTCTAATAGATTTCTTGTTACACGTGTTAGAGCCAATCAGCATCAACGCGCTCAGTCAGTGTCGGACGTCTGAGGCTGTTCAACGTATTGGAATGTAAAGTGTAACGTCAAATATGCCTTCTTGCGTATTGTACCTTATTACCAATTGACAGAGGTCTTTATTGGTTGGCACATTTGTCTGGTTATTTGGTTCATTACACATTTCGCAATGCATGATGAGCGCACTGATTTTGTTCAGAATGTCGTCTCTATACGTAGTAATATAACTCAATGAGTATAACTTAGAATAATTACAATTATATTATAAAAATTGAAGCAAGTTGATTGGTGCCGTTAATGGCACGAGACGCCGGGCCGCCTCGTAAGACTTAAAGTTAAATATCACAACACTTTTTAAAAACAAAAGAAGTCTAATAAAATAACTTTTCACAGTGTTTTCAATATTTTGTAGTATTTTATAGTCAATTTGGTCAAAATAAAAATATTTGATGTGACAGCTGTAGGAATCTATTTAGTGCTTCAATTTTGACAACGCGCGAATGAAGACACTCATTCAATACCTACGTATTTATTCTAAGTAGTATAAGGACATTTTTCAAAGTTCTGTTTAACAGCAACTCATTTTACATAGTTAATTTTGGGTTTTAACTGCACGAGAGTTTTGAAATAACAACAGCGAAAATATGTTTTTTTTTCAGCTTGCCTCCAAAACTCCGGACACGTTCTGATAAAATAGACATCGCTTTACTTAAATATCTGACTGAATTCACTGAATGATTATTACCGACTGATGACTGATTTGACTTCACCTATTATTATATTTCACAATTTCAGAACGGGCTAAAAAACTGTTAAAATGTGTCCATTTGACTTTGGCAATGTGCGCAAGTGCGATGCCATTACGAAAAGAAAGGAAAAGTATTTTTTCGTAACGCTATCGAAAGTTGTACGTGCTAATTCAAGCTTGTGTGGTATGGTGCCAAAAATAACTACGATTGGTAAAAATGAAACTACGGCGGCTATAAATATTTTCTGGCAGTAAAAAAATGAGTATTAAGACCTGTTCACACAGAATACTCGTTATTATTACAATATTTAATTTTATGCATGGTTGTAAAGTTTTGATTCTATTCCCCAAATATTTTTTTCAAATTATTTACATAGTAATATAGTTCTCATTATTTAAGCTTTGATACTATGATGCTACCACCACAAGCGCAGAGGAAAGCCACTGAAGAAGTTTTAAAGAAGTTCAAATCCCACGTAACCTGGTACCGAAGTTACCCGGGCACCCTTGAAGTTGTCCAACCCCGAAATCAAAATAAATCCTAAGTGAAATCCTATAAGGACGTTTTAAAATCAATCACTTCAGAAAAAAAAACTTATAACTAATAGTATGAGGATTCAAGTAATATTGATACAAGTGTCTTAACACAGGCTATTTAATGCCAGGAAAACTATTTAATAATCTTCTAGATTATGGTCAAAAGCCAGACGTGTGGTTGTGTCGGGAATCAAGATTGAGAACATGAGGCAAGGCAGATGGAAGCAATATTATTTATTATAGAGAAAGGCGAACATCTGGGTCGCTCGACACCTCGTCCCACAATTTCAGCATGTCTTGATCATAAAGGAGATAAAATGTCAAACAAATGTTTTTTGCATGCTTCGTGAAAACCTTAAATACCGTTTACCAAGAACTGGGTAACATAAATATTGCAACATGTAAGCGAGCCCTAAGATAAACTGTAGTCATGAAAAAACGAAGGCGAAGCCACCTCTAATGAGTGATGCATTTTCCATTCATATATTCAAGAAAAACTTTGTTGTTAAGTTTTATCTAAAAGTCCTATAAATAAATCAAACGATTACTATTATATAAAACATATTTAAATCAAATAAATTGACTAGAATCAATGTCCACAATAATCTCTGCTTCGCCCAAAGGTAGACTGGTGGGAGAATGCTTTTAGCATTAAGTCCGCCAAATATACCATTTTTATGTAGTGTAATAAAGTGTTAAATAAATAAATGTCATTATCTCGACATTCGTTTATTTTAAATTAATTGATTAAAACTTGTTTTCTCTTCGCAGTAACTAAAACTAATTACAATATTTTGAATTATTACATGTTTTGATAAATTAATACTCAAAATAGAGCTTTCAGCCATTACCTAAATACGATTATTACTGCTTTTTACCGACTTCCAAAAGAAGGAGGTACTGTATTCGGCTGTATGTATTTTTTTTTTTTTTATATGTTCACCGATTACTCCGCCGTTTGTGGACCGATTTTCAAAATTCTTTTTTTGTTCGTATGCTTATACTCCCGAGGTGGTCCCATTGTCACCAAATCAGGATCTGATGATGGGATCCCAGGGAAATCGAGGGGAACTCTCAAATTTTATAGGCACACACATTGATTTTCTTACAGTTTCTGAAGCATAAGAGATATTTACGCATAGAAATCATCATCTCATGTTGCTGAGCTAATGATGGAAGGTACTGCGACAGTGAGGAGTTGAGAGCAAATTCTTTCAATAAATAGTTTTTTATTCGAAATCTTACATTCCCGAGATGGTCCAACTGTCACCAAGTCAAAGTCTGATGAGGGGATCCCAGAGAAATCGAAGGGAACATTCAAATTTTATAGCACAACAAATGATTTTCATATTTTTACAAAGCAAAATGGACATTTGTGTATAATTATCGTCATATCATGTTGCTGAACTGATGATGGAAGGTACTACGACGGTTAGGAGTTGAGAGCAAATTCTTTCAATAAATGGTTTTTTGTTCGAAATCTTACATTCCTGAGGTGGTCCAACTGTCACCATGTCAAAATCTGATGATGTGATATTAGGGAAGTCGAGGGAAACACTGAAACTTAATAGGCACACACATGCTTTTAGTCATATTTTTAACATAATACAAATATTTATGTCTGGTAATTATCACCTGCTGTTGCTTAACTGATGATTGAAGGTACAACTCCTCAACGTTTAGGAGCTGAGAGCAAATTCTTTCTTTAATTTATACGTTCAGGTGGATTGATAGTATGTCTTTCAGACTTTTAGATGGCTATTAGATAAACATGATTATAAAAGGTAAATCTGTTTAAAGTTTAGAAGTTAAGTGAAAAAATTTCCAATTATGCTAGTACATACAGAATTATTAAAATTACTGAAAAGAGTGAAATAAATTAAGTTTTTAACAAAAAAATAGAACCGACTTCAAACGGTAAAAAATAAAATTGTTCAGTACCTACTTCTTCTTGCTTATGGTAATGACTCTTAAAACTATTTTTGAAGTCGGGCCCTTAGTGAAATGTCCTGTCTTAGTAAATATAGTGTACCTTTCGTTCTGAATGGGCACCGACTCCAATATAGTTTTAACAGTCATTACCATAAGCAAGAAGAAGTAGGTACTGTCCCACTGTCTGTACTGTCGGTGCCAATTTAGAACGAATGGTACGACATTTACTAAGGGCCCGACTCCAGAAATAGTTTTAAGAGTCATTACCATAAGCAAGAAGAAGTAGGTACTGAACAATTTTATTTTTTACCGTTTGAAGTCGGTTCTATTTTTTTGTTAAAAACTTAATTTATCTTCTCATGTATATTAGATTTATTTATTAAATGACTAGCTGACCCCGCAAAATTCGTACCGCGTTTAAATGTTTAGCCACCCTTAT
This sequence comes from Pyrgus malvae, assembly GCA_911387765.1. Classification (NCBI taxonomy): domain Eukaryota; kingdom Metazoa; phylum Arthropoda; class Insecta; order Lepidoptera; family Hesperiidae; genus Pyrgus; species Pyrgus malvae. The sequence goes on from OU426951.1 coordinate 7,434,985, forward strand.
CACTTAGGGGGATGAAAAATAGATAGTAGCCGATTCTCAGACCTACCCGCATGAGAATCGGTCGAGCCGTTTCGGAGGAGTATGGTAACTAACATTGTGACCCGAGAATTTTATATATTGTTACGAGATTGTTACGAGTAGGTACACTTCCTATAGCCTTATCTGAATGCCGCCCTTAAGCCTTATCGCCGAATTTCCTCGACACTATCAAACATCGACATTTTTCCATAGTATTTTATACCCCGGTATCTGCCATTGGAGTCCTACTACGCACTATTAGATAAGGTTATTACCGTTAAAAATATGCAAGTGTGTATCGTGAAAGGGAATTCGCAAAGCAATTTTTTATTTTGCTGGGTACTTTTGTAGTACCATGCTTTGTTGATAAGTACTAACATAATATGAAAACTTCGAATTATGTATCCTTATAGGTCACGGGTCGAAGATGTTATTTAACCCAGTCATTTGGAAGGCTTGCTTGCGTGCGGACATAGGTCCAACATGTAGAGGCCCCTCAGAGACACTTTAATGTTGTTATGTGGTAACACGTGGCGGATACCATCCTCGGTCGTATCATATAAAAATTTATATTACCCAAAGATAGTCCCCCGCCAGGTGCACAGGATCTATTGCTACAAAAGGGGAGACTAATATTGGGTCTATGGGGATGAACGAACGAGGGACTGGTAGATGGTCTATGGAGAACTATGAATAATGTGACACCTGCCGTTCACTCACTGAATGAGCTCCCAAAAAATGGCGTAAATGCCTGGGAAACAACATTGGCGTGAGCAGCTAGGGGTGTCGAGAGGAGAGGCAGCGGAGCGAGTTTCCTCGCTGTTACGCCAATTACTTAGTTACACTTCCACCCCCGAGCATATAGCTCTAACAGCTCCACTCTGGACGGCCAATCAAGACATCCAGAGGTGGGGACCTGTTCCTCTGGGTTATCACTCAACCTGCTTATCAGACTACCTTACGCCTTATCCCTTCAGACTACTTTAGCACTGCTTCAAAATTCACTACCTACCTAACCTTATAAATATCCCACTATAGGACATTGTTTTGCGCCCAGAATTGAAAAGGTTTTCAGGCCATAGCTCAGAGCGATGCACCTGTGTGAATTGCAGCCTTTTATACATGTATTTTTATCGATATCCCCTTGAAAATACCTATCTCAGGATTGTAAGATTAATAACAATGATTTTCTTGACATAAAGGAAGTGATAAAAACGCACTTAACAAAAGTTCTTGAAAGCACCCGTCGACTGTTTGTAATTTTTTGTACAGGACTAACTTAGCATAATCTAAAGATTCTAAAGACTATGCTGATATAGTCCTTTTCCCATTAATTGTTTATTTTATTTTTTAACAGAATAGTAGAAGAACATACGAGAGTTTTAGTGACGATACAAACCCCACATAGTAAAAGTTTTAAGTTTTGCCCCGATTACAAAAAAGGTATATTTACTAAGCCGAACCAGCTGAGAGCACCAAAAGGTAAAGACTTATAAAAAACAGAGCAATAAATAATGAAAGACAGAGCATACATTATACGTTTATATATTATAATCTCACTAAATATTACTGAACATTTACACGTTTACTAGTACAAAAATAATAATACATATATCTTAAAACTTCTCTTCGTTACAATGTTTTAAGTACATTTTTACACATTAATCTTACAATATAAACCTTTAAATATATTTCTATCTCTAAATTAAAACAATTTAAATTTATTCAATGAAAATGACAAGGAAAAAGGACTACTCATGACAACGTTCTCTTTATCGGGTATCCAATATTGTTAGCTTTTTATCTCACTTTATTAAACCCTAGCTAATAAATTGAGATTTGCATTTGTGAATATTGTCTCTACAGTTTTATATCTAAGTCACTGCATAATATGTTCTGGAAAATAACTACCTAATTCGCCAATCTCCGATTCTAAAGCTGGATATCTCAGAGGACCAACCCTCACACACCAGTGTGCCTTACTTTCGATAGATGGCAGGAAAATACTAAAATAGCACAATGTAATGACAAAATTAAACTCCATTAAAATGGAATTACACTCTTACGATAATTATATAAAGCGTAGACTTTGGCTACAATCAATTTTTATATTTAATTTTTAAATATTTATCTATTAATAAATAAACCTACAATCAAATAAATGACTTAGTTGAGTTTCATGAACTAGCCTCTAGATGGCGTATATCTAGCAAATTGAAATAAGAAATAGCTAGAGGTAATTAGGGTAATTCCCAATGGTCAGATTAGAATAATTATTATTCAGAAAAAGACGAGACATGAGCAAGTAAGGGGGAAATTAAAATAAATGTACGAGTAAATATGAAACAATAAATTAATAACGGTACACACTAATAGCCCCACACCGGGAATCCTAGTGCCTTGTATCGTGGGTACTATGGTAACATAAAAAGACAAGAACACAAAATATCTGTATCAATAGACATATCTTGATATACTGCGAAATAATTTTATATCTTATAACATATTTAAAACTTGTGTAATATTTTATTTTGCTTCATCTACAAATGCCACGTCTTTCGTTTATAACCTCTCTGTCGGTAGTATGTAAAATATTCCTAAAAACGTATAAATAAATTAATCGAATACAGTCGATTTAGCAAAGTGACAATACTGAATAATTACAAGCTTAACTTATACACGCTAAACATTACTGTCATACAAAAAATATACACTATTCAGAATTATTGAACAAGAATCTGTGCGGAAAAATATCAACGTAAATTTTGGGTCATATTATAAAGTAGATTCCTTCGATTTAGGTAAATTATAGTGATCTAGTGTGTATATGAGAGAGAAGAACAGTGTGGAACTATGTAGATAATATTTTTTTTTTCAGATTGTTTTAAAGACTCCATCGGACAGTAGTAGACTATCTGGTAGACAAGCCATAGCTTTACTTAAATATCTGACAAACTTGACTGGCTGATTATTACTGACGACTGAGTTGACTTTAATTAATAATAAAACACGTGCATGGCCCGGCGGTTAGCGTAGAACGCAAACGATATATGCAACTAAGCCAAACGGGTGCGTTCGGGTGTGAGATGGGTGACCGCTAGAGGCAAAAATTTTCATGTGCGTTTGCGTGCTTCAGTTGTCGATAGATAACTGTCGTCAAACCTTGTCGGATGCCTCATGGGCGGTTTGAAAACATCCTACAGCGGGTTGGCCACTAACCCCCATCTCCACCAACCCGCATTGGAGCAGCGTGGTGGAGTAAGCTCCAGGCCTCCCCAATAATGGGGAGAGACCCGTCCCCAGCAGTGTGACGTAAAAAAGGGTTGCGGCCAATAAATCGTCTAATTTTAACTTAACCGGCAAAAACCTCTGGTTACAAATATTTACTGCATATTGGCAGTATGAACAGATGCAATGCGATTACTGAAAGAAAAAAAGTCGTCAAATCTCATAACATTATCTTCTATTTATAATCATATATTTTATAACTTCTGTCCATTCTGTAAAGTTACATAAAATTAAAATAACGAAAGAAATTACTGTGTGAAACATCACTTCCATTCTTTTTCTCTTTCCTATCAGAATTTACTATTCGTTTTCCGCACAGACTACTGACACACACAGCGAGTTCAACTCTAATAAGCATTATCTATTTCTATTCTTGCAACGTTCATTCATACATTTACTTATAGACTAGAATATTAAAACATACTGCTATTTAAATAATTTAGGTAATTACTTATAATTATTTCATATTGGTTTCAGAGATTTCCATTTAATTTTAGTTTTTAGAAATTATGAATACTGTGCATTATTTTTTTTAAAGAAAAGATATGACTCAAATTCTCGATTTTATTTTACGAAAATATTTTTTTCTAACTAAATGAATCACCCTAAAGTATGTAGTTATACTTGGAAATTTTATTGTAAATTTTCTTATGATTTGTGTGCGTTTTACATATTATATCTTGATTAATATATCTCGATTAGCATAATTACTATAAGGGCCTCTTTCACCACCTTCAAGTAAAGTGACAAGTACGCTAATTTTCGGTTAAAGTCATCCGTAACTTCAATTTCAATTTCACAGTGTTCGAGTAGCACTAATAATATTATAATAAATTGACCCGTACTCATAGCTTGTACTTGCCAATTAACTTTACTTAGGACGTAACTAATCAACACTTTACTTGGAGATGGTGAACGAGGCCCTATCTAAATTATACATTATAATACAAAGGCATTTGCTTTATATCTTAAAGCTAGTCTTATATAGGCAGGTTCAAGATTTTTAAATAATATAATTTTACATTCATCTATTGCCAAGAAATCGTGTTAAAAAATGCAAGAATTTTTACATCTTTATTTTTACTTGTTAGTCGTGTGTTAATGGTGTATCATTGCGTTTTCAATTATGTAATTAATCATTATGATTAACATTCATTGGCAATGACAATGACAATGATGGCAGTGAAGTAATGAAATTTAAAGTAAATAAGCTGTAGATACGTTATAGCTGTTTGGAAATGTCTCCTGAAAATGTATACAATGTTTACTCTAAGTTCGTCGTATTATTATCCTCTTTTCTCTCCTTTTAATGAAGAGCCGAACGAATTGTTTTAATAGTATTAACAAAATTTTCATCCATACATTTAGGTTGTCTACGTATTTTTACTTCACATATCATTGGCACCGAATAAAGTATGTCAGTCATGCACTTAAAAAACAAAATACAATTGTCAGATTAGAAACTTTCAATAACCTTTAAAAGTCTATTTCAAACACGTCGATCACGATGCAACATTCGAAAACTTTGTTATGATCCAGATTTGACGTTGCTCTGTTGTTTTGACATTGGACGTTGCAATGTGTACCGATCTACAGCATGACGTCATTTGTCGTCACGGTGGGTGCGTACTGTCAGTCGCGCGTCGAGATGAGGACCAGAAGCTGGGTTCTGCGGTTGTCTTGCTGGTTTCGCGATATGCTGGTGCTACGGGTTCGGTTCAGGACCTGTAAAATAAAGTGTATACAATCATCAACTTTTATTATACATACATATTATTCACAAAGATTATACATAAATCGTCAACGACTCAAGATTGACTGGTTGTACAGAGACAACTCATCTCTCTCGGCGTGCTTAAATTCACACCTACCTACCTATCATTTTACCATCCGCCGAAGGTTGAAATTCCACCGGCTACATAATGTAGTCATGGCAGACTTTTATAGTAATAAGCATTAACATTTCTTTATTACTTACATATTATACTCACTACTTTATTGCCACACGTTCGTAAATTATTTTTAATATGAATTTATGTTTCCAGGCTAAAGTTTCCCCAAAACTTTTCGAATGATGTGATTCTTCATTCAACAACTTTTCAATGAAAATAATCTAGGATCTAAATTTGATACTATTTACTCCGATTCGCAGTTCGAAAGAAATTAATGTCTGCTACGCACTGGTGCTAAATATAACTTTAAAGAAACTGGAAAATAGTGCTGATGTATTTTAACCTTGTTTATCACGTTACGATCTACGCCTACGATTGGAATAAACTTCCGAGTCTATCTGGTTCTGAATGAAGGAGTGTTTTCTGAAAACAAATAATCTTATATTACTCAAATAATTTGAATTTTGGTAGGGCTTCCAAACAAGTAAACAAAATGTTATTAAGTATGTACCTCCACATATGGTTCTCAATGAATACGTCGTCCACACTTCAGTATGGCGGGATTCTCCTAAGGGCCCGGACAAGTGGTTCTCTACTATCGTAACCCTTGTAGAACAGAATAAAAAATGTATGGTATTGTTATTAGCTTACTATAGAAATCGTGTGACATTTTGTAAACTAACGTTAATCCCATACATTTATCATTCTATTCTACAAACGCTTACGATGGTAGAATTATTTACCGTCGGTCGGAGTTAGCGGTAGTGTCGGAGCGTGAACCGAGCGTGCCGCCCGTGCGCCGCCACCCTCTCCATAGCCAGCGGTATGGTGGGACTCTCCTAAATTTCTCTGTCTCTTTTCTTACAGAAGAAAGATTATAGAAGGCAGCTATTTACCGTAGCAACAGAATGCGTGCGTCGCGCATGCGTGGAACTGAGCAGGTCGGAGTTGGCTGTGGAGTCGGAGCGTGAACGGAGCGTGCCGCGCGTGCGCCGCCGTCCGCACCACAGCCAGCGGTATGGCGGGACTCTCCTGTAAATATTCCAATAAGAATGATTTTTTTAATTGAATAACGAAGCAAACAAGCATGCAGGCCAGGTGATTTTCATTGGTCGCTGCAGCCCATGGACATCTACACACATTCTCAAGCAAGTATAACTCTTGTCTGATCGTATGCAGTTGCGCTGCTACTCCGGAGGCTGATGCTCTCCTCATGTAAGTCTGATCGGAAATTGCGCCTTTAAACCCAAAAAAATTGAGTTGATTCACGGCAGAATTGGGTGCAGTGGTGGTACTTTCCCGGGTGAAGAATAAATGTTCTACCACATACGAATTTAGTAGGATATATAACTTTAGTCCCTGTAGCTTCGGGATTAAGAATAGAGCTACGGTATCCCCTGCCTGACCGTAAGAGGAGACTAAAGGGTGCTTCCGGGGATGCGGACGGTGAGAGTAGGAGCTTGACCCATCCAGCTATCAGCCCCGAGAGGGACGGCGGTGTATGTGTGGCCTCATGCCGCCGTGAACACCTGAAGTGCAGGAGAGCACATCTGCTCTCCCGGAGATGGGCCCGTTCTGGGGCGCCGCGCGTAGATGACACCGGTGCGTTCCTATGGAGATCCCGGTGTCCTCACAAACGCAGAGGCAGGCCACCGAGGGGGTTTTAGTGCGGTCTAATCCCACATAACCCAGTATCCTCTCCCAAGGTGTCGGGTACCTTTTGAAGTTTTCCCCCCCGATACCAATAAAAAAAGGACACAATACCTTTGTGAGTATGAACGATATTATAGCAGTCAGGGCGTTTTCAAACCAGCGTATTCTGCGCGTATACGGTTGTTTAATCATACATGCATATATATATCGCACCTTCGGTGCAACAAAGTCACAAGTCGCTAAAAATGCAAAATTGAGTTAAGTATGCCAAATTGTCTATGAATCATGCTTTCAATTGGGGAGACAAAGACACCCACTAAAGTATTACGAAATTCCACTAGATGGCATGAGTGCTTTTGTCGAAATGAGTGATTTTTCCGTGAGTTCTGGGCCGACAAAGTATTATTGGCTAGTAGTGCCCCCGCTCCCGCGAGTATTCCAGATATTCTGGAGTTACAGCCACACAAATATATTTATGACCATTTTTTTGTCACTTATTTGGAGCTAAACAAAGCGTATCTATATTTGAGACTTCAATTATTTTTTGTAAAATACAAATATTTTGGAGCAACAAAGGCATTAGAAGAAAAGCGGTTTTGTTGATCCAACATTATTGTTTTGAACTAAACTAATTGGGACAACTATGTCCTAACTAAAAAAGTGTCTTTGTAGATCCAATAATATTTATAATCAACTACCCTTATTTGTTAATTATAAAGTCATTAACTAAAAAGTGTTTTTTTTTGGTCCAGTATAATATTCCATTTCCACTAAGCTTCTGGAACCACAAAGGCCAAGTAGTGGTGGTGGTGGTGGTAGTAGAATAACAAAATACTTTTGACTATTTAGGTCCATATTTAAATAAATATAAATGTAACTAACTTGTTACTCCATAATTATTTACTATTTTTTTCGTTATAGTTGCATCTGCAAGTAGATATCCGGTTCTTTCGATGTTTTCAGGAAATTTAATTTAATTACGTGTTGCGCACTATTACACACCATGACACCACTACTTACATACTATTACTTTTATATAGTTTCTACTGTTTAAAAGTTCACGAGAATAGTAGTAGTCGTAGAATGCAGAAAGGACAATGTCCCCTTTGTATTGGTATTGGGGTTGTATTTATCTGTCTGTATGTTCAGCTCGGGACCCTGGAAATGGCATAGGCTACTTCTTACCGTGGAAATAAGTTTAATTCCTGTGGGAAAATCAATTTAGCCATAGTGGTGATAGGGGATTTCAACACAAGACTGGGTATGTGAGACTGCGACGAGCAGAGAATAGGGCTCTTTGGACAACGAAACAACCTACGTGCGACCTACGAGTACGTGCTCAGAGCACAAAGCCCGTCAAAAACACAACAGAGCGGAACGAAGGCACCAAAGTCTTGCGCTATAGTTTCGTCTAAACCCAAAGTTCTGAGAGAAATTGAGCGGTCTACGGACAGTATACCTCCTCAAAAGTTCCCGTTTCCAATGTGGTGAATGACAAGAGAGCCAAAGTGACTCGGCACTATACCGAGAATATTCCGTACGTCAGTCTGTATGAAATTAGAGGAGCCTTTAGTCAGTTAAAAAACAACAAAGCACCGGGAGATGACGGTATCACATCAGAGCTGCCGAAGACTGGAGAGAAACCCCTTCCATTGGTGCTCCAAAAACTGTTTTATACCGTCGTACGGAACTATACCGGAGGCGTAGAGCTGGCACTAGAACATGTTTTTAAGCCAATAGAGTGGAAAGAACGTACTTCCACTGTAGTGTGAAAGAATTGATGTATTGACATCAATGGCGATCACCTCACACACCTTCGATTTGCCGCTAATATAGTCATCGTAACATTCGTAACGGAGTTCAACGATGTGGGTATTATGTAACTGATAACTTTGAAACATTTTTAGATGTGGATTGGCTGAAACTACTGCTAGATTTACTTCCTGACTAAAAAGTGCTTTCCTTGGTTGCTTTTTACGCGTTGGTGTGTATACAGAAAGCAGTAGGATCAACTCGGGTATAAGTCACAAAACTTATACCTGTACTTGTTTCTCCTCAATCACTTTGACTTTAATTGTTACAGTTACCTTTCTATTTGTAGTTGATATTTTGAGAAAAACATATACGATTTATTTGTTTAACGAGCTTTATTTCATTTAAAACCTCATCTTTAATAACAATGCATTATTCGTTAAACATAATAAATTCTGGATCAACAAAGTCACAATTCAACACCTTTTTATTTGTAACGCATTTTATTAGTATATCGAAATGATTTCAAATAAGCATTTAACGTGAAACTGTAGCAAAAACTACAAACAATTAATGGTTTAAATATTTTTAACCTACTACCGATATCCATCCAGTAATCTGGATATCAATGCGAAAAAAATCGTAAAAGTGCTCTCCTGTAAAATTACAAATTGTGCTATTGTGACTTTGTTGCACCGAAGGTTTTTGTGTGGGCTTTTTCTGTCATTGTCGCAATCGAACCGGTTGGAGCGGCATCTGTCACGTCTGATATATACGAGCTTACGATTACCTATAAGAGCGTCAAGGCTCGTACACGTGTGGCAGAAAGCGCGCTTTAAAAAACGCCTTTTCTTATTTTCTAAAAGACTACATCTAAGATTGATTGAATGCAAAATTTGACCTTTTTACAGCTTTAAGTAACGTGGGCATGAATCCTAAAAATAGATATTGACAAACTGAAATCTCATAAACTCATCCTACCATTAATTTATTTGTTAATTTCCACTTTCAATTCCATTTATTTATTCGCGTTTAATTTTGCAAATATTAAGGTTATAGTCACACGAGTAGCAGACGAGACTAATTCATCATAATTAATAGCTCATATTGAATGCACTTGAAGCGTATTTCTGCGTAGGCGGACAGTGAAATGACCTTTATATTTACAAACATAATTATAACACATTATATTGTCATTCGCCTGAATACAGGCCTTATACGTAATTGATTGAAACTCCATTGTTATAAAATTGGTTTAGTTAAAAATAAAAATAACAAAAAAATAACGCTTCACGCTCATAGCCCCACAGAAGAGTAGATATAACCTGTGTCGTGGGAACCATGGACACACACAAAGACAGAAACACAAACACCCAGACCGAGAACAGAAATTTAAACTCATCATTCCATTTTCTGTTTCGCTGAGAATCGAACCCGGGACCCTTCGATTAGCAGTGCGGCATGGTAACCATAGCGCCACGCAGGTCGTCAAATGAAAATCAAATCAAAAAGGTAAGATTTAAAATTAGTTTAGGATAGGTTAAACCACTTTGGAACAGCTATCCGCATTCATAATATATTATAATGGTGTATACTTTTTCATGCAGTACCTAGCACTTCTTCCCTTCCACTACACTCCACTAGGAAACCTACTCATGCAACAATAAAAAATATACCCTCCTAAGTCCCATGTTCCTACAGAAAGAACAAAATGGCGTACATAATTGAGTCCTAGCATTATCTGGTAGACGATGCTGTTGTGACCGGAAGTCCTACTAAAAGAACAAAATAAATATCATCACTAAGTCCTGGGTATATCACATCAAATTTAAGTATTTTAGAGTTAACTATAAAATTTTTGTTAGAACAAACATTTGTCGTACTTAAGAAAACATTTATTTGCACTAAGTGAAATAATAGATATTTTTGTTCTTTATAAAGAACATTGGGTCTTTATTAATAATGAAAGAAAAAATAAATTTACTTAACAGGTAAATGAAGAGGACCCCATTGGCAGAAAGCAATTGAAGGAATCGCTTTAACTGGAGGTCTGCTTCTCCTTGAAGTGTTAGCAACGTTTTGCACTACGTCAAAGCACGCAGCAATTGTGCATTCAACATCATTTTCTGAATGCAAGTAGCTAATCATCCAATATCTCCTCGGCAAGAGATTGCTTAAAAGCTCGTAGCAGAAGTATTTTATGAGGACGTACCCCTTGCAATCTCTGATCTGCCTTATACTTTATTCAGGCATTAACAACAGATAAGCCAATAAAATGACTTATAAATCTTATTTTTATAAATCTTATTTTTTTATCTCATCCACTTTTTGGTACGCATTCTAGAGGGTCAAATACCTATCTAAGCAAAAAGTAGAGCACCATTTTGTACCACATATTTCTCGCTCCAGTACATGCGAATATGGGGGTACCCTATGTTTTGCGCTCTCCTAAAGTTAAATTTAAACTTTCGCCAGTTTTTTCTATAGCAGTTTGGTTGCTCATCATAACCATTAAAGACAGTAATTTTTCATCAATATATTTATGAAAATAATCAATCATAGACGACTTCGCTTCAGAAGGTAGATATGACGCCTATCATAGAGCATGAAATTCTTTTCTAAAACTCTATCTTGTCCATGGGATCTAAGTCTCGACCTCGACTGTAAAAGCTCTAGCTCCTCCATGAGGACGCACACGAGAGCGTACTGCACTTCTGCACTTCGACTAAGCACTCTACCACGAGTACACACTCGTTTCTGCAGCGATCGAGAACTTGTTAGAATTCGTCCAGATCTGTTGTGGTAGTTAGTGGCAGATGGAAAACTTATATCAACTTCCGAGCTACTAGACTCTTCATTCTCCGACGTTGAAAAGTTCTCATTGATATATCATGAGAGTATTAAACTAACGACACCCATCAACGACGTTGTTGATTAAAATTAATTGGTAAAAATAAAACTATTTTAGCTACTTTAATTTTAATTATTAATACAGTATTGTATGCCAGAGCATGTTTAACTGTTTAAACTCTTATAATAATTTTAAACATCTAACTGTATGTATGTAAATAGTCAATAATAAAGTATTTTCTTTTCTTTGGTTACGAAATAAAAACGTAATATGAATTAAACTGAGACCGAGAGTGATTTTAAAAGAACAAATAACGGTTTCAACTTTACTAAACTAAAGCCGAACATGCTAAATGTAGAACAAATTCAATTATAATCAATTATTACGATTTATCATGCATTACTTGCAAAAGTAAAATAATTAAGGTAATATACCTTATCTATTCCGTTAAAAAAATTGTCTTTCTCTGAATAATTTACATTATTTGTATAAGATATTTGCTGATTTAATCACCTCGTTCACGACGTGTCACCATTATTGCGAGTTCCTTGACAATGGATACCAATATGGCGACTTCCTATAGTTTAAAAAAAACCCTAGATGACAGAGGCGATGATATACATTGGTATAGCGTCATTTCTTTCTAACAAGTTGCCATAAATTTAAATATAAAATTTGTTCTTTTCGTAGAACGTTCGGTCATAACGATATCTGTCACTTTACATTAATCAGGACTTAATCATGGTTGCCATTATGTTCTACAGAAATCCATTTCGGTCTTCCTGATAACAAATTTTTGAAATGCTCAGGTGTCAGGAGGATACACCAACATACATACGTACCACCACCACTAGTATGCAATAAACCTTAGAGCATCAAGGTATGACAGGTTTGACACCCGTCAGAGGAGTTGTCTTTACGGGTGAACCCCTCGTCCCAACGTCCATGCACAATATGCTTTTTAGTTATACAACTAGTGTGTCTGTGTGTGTCGGTGTCAGTGTTGGCGGTGCATAGAAAATGACTTTGTTAATTGAAATTGACATATTTAGAAATGTATGCGTCTGTAGCGATGAAAGATTATTTGTAAATGTGTGAAAAAATTAAAATGTGTGCGTTCTTCCCCCCGCACCAGATTTGGCTCAAAAAATATGTATGAAGCGAGGTGCTATGCCGTCTCTACTGAAAGGTGAGTCAGTAACTTTGATGCTCTAAGGCACTAACATACGAGTACCCTTTAAATAGTATGACGCTTAATAAATCCTTTCTTACAAAACCAAAAAAAAAACGCTTACCTGAGACTAGTATAGATATGAGGCGAAAACATGCAGCATATGAGGGGATTGGCAGCAGAATTCAGCGGCGCGAGGCTCTGTATGAGGGTCGCGATGGCTATGTTGCTCTGCGTCGGTGGTATATAGTGGTAGACTTGGAGGAGATCGAACACGATGTATGGTGACCAGCACAGCACGAACACTGAAAGAAAATAGTCGAAGACGTGACGAGATGGCATAACACACTATGAAACATGTACATATGTATCTATTATACATAGAAAGAGTACAGAGAACAGATCGGTCATAATCTATCTTCTTCTTCTTCTTATCTTATTCTTATATACATATAAAAGAGGATGTTTGTATATATGACATCGCAAAACTCAGAAACTATTCGACCGATTATTATGAAAATTGGTATGTATTATGTATTTTTTCACGGAGAAGGTTTATATGCTATCCATTATTATTATTATTATTTAATATTTAAACGCGATACGGAGTTCGCGGGGTCAGCTAGTTTATAGTAAAGGAAACTAATCAAAATAGTCCATTTTACTACTAGCATTTTACTTATATACTTATATACTAATATACCATGACCTAGCATCATATTGAGATTTTCTAGCATATGACGAGATTAGAGAGAGGAGACATTCTAGTAATATGACGAAAACATCTTAATGAATGAGTAAGAACTGTAGTTATTTTTTTCATGATATATGTATCTATACTAATGTTATAAAGAGGAAAGATTTGTATTTTTGTATGTTTGTAATGAATAAACTCAAAAACTACTGTTCCGATTTCAAAAATACTTTCACGATTAGAAAGCTACATTCACCATTTACCATTTACCGCGGGAAATTCTTCATTCCTACGTGAAAACGGGTAATAGGGTCAACGTGGTTGAAGCAACTGGCTAAACGCCTATGATTTCAATATAGCAATGAAGCCTGGAATAGCACATAGGCTATTTTTTATCCTACGGGGACCCATTAAACGTTTCCACGCGGGCGAAGCTGCTGGAGTAATATATAAAAAGACAATTTTCATATGAATAAAGCTTTTCACATTTAAACAAATAGGCTGAACCATAAACTAGGAAAGTTTAGACAACTGAATCTAACTTTACGCTAGCACGGGCCACTGAAACCGCATTTCAGAATGTTCAGCAAGTTCTAAATCAAGTGAGCTGGGGTTATTTTTGGTGTGAAACTCGTTAAATATTGAAATGAAAATGAAGTTGTGAAGAACCTAATTTCAATATTTTAAAAACTGAGTGCTACAAAAAACTTTTTGGTGACAACAGGCAGGAATTTTTTAAAGTTCATTTCTAAACTGCTACGAGATGTTGAATTTTTCGCAAATTTGAAGTGAAAACTTGTTTAGTGGCGTTGTGCACTTTTTTTGGGATGGGTAAAAAATGTTAAACTCGCGTCAGGACACGTGGCCTGATCGTATATTTGTAAGACGGAGGAGTGACAGCTGATGACGGCTCGACTGTCTATACTTGTAAAATTCGTTTATATCAAGTATTTAAAATATGGACATTGAACAAAGTGAGTGTATTAATGAAAAAAGTGATTAAGAAATAGTGAAAGAAAATGATTGAGTACTATATAAAAATACTAGATGAAAACCTACTGAAAATACTAGATGAAAAATATTACTGATAAAAAAGCAATTCGTGCGAAGTTATTCCCTAACCAATCCAAAATATCAAAAATGCACAACGTTAATGTTCAAGTTTTCACTTCTGCCGGCACTACCGGAGTGCAACCCGTTGTTTTTTTAATGGCCTGCAGTTTCGCAAACACATCATTATAAAATACCTAACACAATATTTGTTCTCAGCATAGGACAGTGATAAATGCGGTAAATGATGAGCACATTGTTTGTTATTGTTTCAGCGAGACACACGTTCGGATAAACATGAAGAGCAGTTTTAAGCTACAAAAAGTTTTATTGACGCTAACTAACTTTTGTTATTTAGATTTCTGTCATCCAATAAAATAAAACGGCTTAGAAAACTTTTTTTAACAAGAATGTCAACGTTAATCAGATATTAGCGCATTTTTTTTTTTGTAAAAACTGTACTTCATCTTTCATTTTAATTTTCTACAAACCTAAATAACCCTCAATAATTACTATCTATATTTACACGCTCTTGAACTACAATCAGGTCAAATAAATTTATAAAAATACTATTTCCGAGACAGACTCTATTTGTATGATACTCTTGTACTACTGGCCACGAGGAGCGAAAAAATATTTTTTAATAAAATAAAATAACAAATAGGATTCTATTATAATTTCGATATAAAGGAGTGTTTAAGAAAATTGGCTCAGTTGTTAGCTCAATTATATAGAAACTAGTGACAACCCGCGACTTCGTCCGCGTGGACTTTGGTATTAGTCATAGCATGATGTTATACAATTATACAACCTAGAGTCTTCTCCGGTAAATGGACTATCCAAAAAATAAATAATTTTTCAATTCGAACCAGTAGTTCCTGAGATTAGCACGTTAAAACAAACAAACAAACTCTTCAGCTTTATATTAGTATATGTTAATGCCCATCAGCAGACTATGATGAAGTTAGCCAGCAATATGGGACGTGCCGATAAAAGTAATGTTATTGAATGTGAAAATAATCCCTACAAATAAAAAAAGAAAACCTAAAAAAAATTGTCATTATTGTTACATACGAATGAGAAGATCGCATTTTATAGCATATTTTTAATAATAATTATAATTTAAAGAAGTTTAACTTTTAACTGCTATTCGCCGTTAATCTGACGAATAACCCAGAAGTGTCTTTATTTTTACACAAAACGAAACGTGGTCTGTCTTTTGTCGTCCTATTAAATAAGAATTTATTTTTGCGATATATTTTTTCCAACGACTACAGTTAGACATGTTTCGTTAATGTATTTACGACATCTAAATTTTAAAATATGTCATACCTTCAGCATAAATAGTTGACACATTTTTCTTATAGTAACGTTTTAATCATGTTAGTGACACTTACAAGAATTTTTGTAAGGTACACATATAAATGGCAAATTGATATATGTAATAGTATTGGCCTCTTTTTAAATTTTATTTAAAAATATCGAACTACATTTAACTCTACGTAAATAGGCTGATCTTACGTGCTCCTGTATTAACACGTAATGTTTCGTATACGTGTATAGTTTTCATTCATTTTCATTCATTGAAGTAGCATAAGCGTGCAGTTACAATGGCGCTACCAGATCTCTATAGCCCGATGACATATACATAAACACCCCGATGGAAACGACAATTGATTATTATAGTATTTGATATAGTGTATATTTAATTAGTAATGTAATGTAATGTTAACAATTGACATACTACTATGATTAAAATAATGACTAATTAATGATTGAATAGACTTTTTAATGTAAAATTAGAATTTAAATTATTTATTGCATTAAGTTATGTTTAAATTGTTTTTTTTAAATATCTTTTATAATAAATTTTGATTTTTGCATGCCTTGTCTAAGGTAGAATATAGAGAAGCATAAACCGTTATAAGACCATCTACTTGTATGTAAACCTATATTCATGCAAATAAAATAAATTGATTGATTGATTGATTGATTGACAATGTATTGTATGTAGTTACGTGCTCCTGTACTAATTCCTAATGTTTCGTATACGTGTATAGTTTTCATTCATTTACATTCATAGAAGTATCAGCGTGCAGTTATAATGGCGCTACCAGATCTGTATATCCCGGTGACATCTACATAAATACTCCGATGGAAACGACAATGTATTGTATGTAGTTACTTACGTGCTCCTGTACTAATTCGTAATGTTTCGAATACGTGTATAGTTTTCATCCATTTTCATTCATTGAAGTAGCATAAGCGTGCAGTTATAATGGCGCTACCAGATGTCTATAGCCCGGTGACATCTTTATAAACAACCCGATGGAAACGACAATGTATTGTATGTAGTTAAGTGATCCTGTACTAATTCGTAATGTTTCGTATACGTGTATAGTTTTCATTAATTTTCATTCATTGAAGTAGCATAAGCGTGCAGTTATAATGGCGCTACCAGATCTGTATAGCCCGGTGACATCTACATAAACACCCCGATGGAAACGACAGTGTAATGCATGTAATTTTGCTATTCCAGAAGGTGATGGTCGTTTTATGTGAGTGTGACTAGTAATTGCACCATTACATCAAAATAGTCGAGAATTTATCCATGTCTCAATAAGAAATGCCTCAGTTGTATACCTGGGTGTTCAGCATCAAGATGGCAAAAAAAAAACATTTGAATAGGAGTAGAGTGTATACTTGAGTGCAGGTTTTTTTAGAAGAGTGGGAGAGAATGGACCTTCGAAAGGTATCAGGAGATATATTGGGTTACGTGGGTTTCGTACTGCATAAAGTCTGCCTCGATTGCCAGAGCGAGGACTCCGGGATCTCCAGCTGACACCGGTGTCGTCAATCCGCGGTGGCCCTTAGTGCCTATTGGAGGAGCAATGCTACTATTCTACACTCTCGACGGCATGAAACCACTGACGTCGTTCTTAGTGCCACTGACTGAACAGTTGAAGCTCCCTCTCACTCTAGCCGCCCCGCTCCGCAATTCAACTTAGTAGCTTCTTTTGTATAGGCAAGAGATACCATATCGCGTACGACAATGAGTCTAGCGCCTATTTATTAGCGAGCGATAGACCTGTTAATACTAGGATTAAGAGCCAATATTTCAATAGTGAAATTTAACATACATACATTATTCGATCAATTGCCAATGTTATTTATACTCAACTAATTCGAGTACATTCCTATGCAAATAAGGGAATGAAAGTACCCACTAAAAAGTTGCAGGCCAATAAAGAGACTTCCTTGGTAATTGAAAAGTTGGCTAATAAAACTTTGACTTTTACAGCTTTTGGGCCAAGCCTCTCAATGAACGTAAACAAACGTTAAATAAATGTATGCTATCGCCAAAGGTTTTTTAATTAAAGGCACAAGGTTAGTATTTTAATCGACTAAATTTAGACCTTTCAAACCTCTGGTTGAAAACTTCCATAATTAGGTTTTGAAATGCAATTTAGTAATAATACAAATATTGTTCGATCTTCTTGGCGAAAAGCTAGCTTGAATTATAAGTAACCAGCCTTCCACCAGCGGCTTCGCCTGCATGGCTCCATTTTATTGGTTCCCGTAGGATAAAAACCATCCTATGTCCTTTCTCAATGTCTATTTCCTTACTCTATCTGTGTTCATAAATTTCATTAAAATTGGAACCGTGGGTTAAACGGGAAAGCGTAGCAGACAGACAGAGTTACTTTCGAATTTATAATATTAGTAGCGATAATACGCTGCTTTTCTCAAAGCTCTGGTTCTGAGCTAAACTTTAATAAAAAAAATATTACAAAAATCTGAATTTAAAAAGGAAACCACTTTAGAAAAGAAAACCACCTAATTCAACCCCTTCTTAGCCTAAAGCACATACGCCTAAAGCGGTTGACGGTGAGGCGTCAACCTATAATGAATAGCATCAAATGTTAGTACCTTACAACCCAGGATTTTATAGATGACTACTGGACCCCGCAGACGTTGTCCTGCCTTAAAAGTAATAAAAGAGGATTTGTTTTCTTATTATCTTAAAGAGACTTCATGTTACTATCAAACAAATATATAAAACAAATAATGACATACGAACTGTCCAGTTATTCTGACTGTGTCAAAGTTTAGAACGACACGGCACGAAATACAAAACGTTTGACAGGCAGGAACAATTTATATGGGAAAACTAAATAAGTAAAAAAGTAATTAAAAACATTTCCAGTGGCCCAAATTGTGAATCTAAACCATCCTCGAATCCATTTGAATACACATAAAAAAAATCATTAAAATCTGTCCAGCCGTTAAGGAGGAGTTCAGTGACATACACACTCACACAAGAATTATATATATTAAGAATATTGATTTCATTTTACTTCTCGATCCACGCTTTGCTCCTGTTACAAAATTTGCGGCCGGAAACCTTAAGTATTACATATAGACTTACATATATAGGTACTACGAAGATTCATAGTGCTCGTCAAGTCGCATGGTCATCTAAATGAATTCATAGACGATACCTGAGTGAACCTTACTACTTTCTCATTTCTTGATTACCATGTTACTATCCAAAGGTTGTCTGGAAGAAATCGCTACTTTAGCGATAAGACCGCCTTTTGGTCACCACTGTTGTTTTTTTTTTTTTGTTTTTTATTTTACTGTTGTTATAATGTGGTGTACGAATAAAGAATATTTGTATTGTATTGTATTGTATTGTACTTTGCGTTTGTCAAAATCGACTCAAATAGCGCTCTTTGCATAGCGTTGCCTGCTTACTTAAGCATCCTTCTTGAATACGGCTGTTATATATTTAATATATAATAAAATGTTAGGCTATGGAATTCACTCCCGCCTAAAA
Organism: Pyrgus malvae; assembly: GCA_911387765.1. Taxonomy (NCBI): domain Eukaryota; kingdom Metazoa; phylum Arthropoda; class Insecta; order Lepidoptera; family Hesperiidae; genus Pyrgus; species Pyrgus malvae. Next base: position 7,454,194 of record OU426951.1, read on the forward strand.
TAAGAGAGTCTGAAACTATCTCCATATTTAAAAAACGTATTTTTGAGCGGCCCGGCTTAGAACGCGTAGAATGCTAACGATCTATGCAACTAAACTAAACGGGCGCGGTCGGGTGTGAGATGGGTGACCGCTAGTGGCAAAAAATTTCATGCGAGTTTCCGTGCTTCGGAGGGCACGTTAAGCCGTCGGTCCCGGTTGTTGTCGATAGATAACAGTCGTTAAACCTTGTCGGAGGCCTTATGGGCGGTTTGAAAACATCCGACAGCGGGTTGGCCACTAACCCGCATCTCCACCAACCCGCATTGGAGCAGCATGGTGGAGTAAGCTCCAGGCCTCCCCAATAATGGGGAGAGACCCGTGCCCAACAGTGGGACGCAAAAAGGGTTGCAGCCAAGTTTCTGATTAGTTATTCTTATGTATTATTTTTACTGTATTTATATCTATATGTATCTAACTTCTGTATCGCTTTTATTAATATAATATTAATTATTGGTACGCACTAAGTTCGCTTTACCAGATCTATTATCCTGGGACGGGCCTACTGGAAGATATTTCAGTGTGGAATAAGTAGTGCCCTTGTAAAAACATAATTTTTTCCTTTCTCCTTGTGACCATTTGTGTGTACATAAATTTAAAAAAAATTTTTTTACCAATTAAAATTGATTTCTTAATTGAAACAAATTAGGTATGGTGCTCAAAACCGTTTGCTCTGACACTTTAATTACTATGAACCTAACTTCAATAATTCTGGAAACTATTACAAATCTTTCATGTCTGTCTAACCCACTGATGGAACAACAAAGAAACTCACTTCACACTTCAACCAAAATAACTGTAAAAACTGTAAACATCGTTCGCATTAACTCAGTTATGAAACAACTGCCTCACTTACCGAAAACAATAACAAAAGTCATCTTGACGCTTTTGATCTTCGCCCTGGGTATCAGTCCGCGGGAGCTAGCGCGCCTGGAATCCGGGTCGCATTCCACCTGCCCTGAAAAGTTAAATTAAAAAAATATTTCAAACGTTCCAAGAATGTCTATTAAAAAGTCTCATTAGCGTCGACAGTTGGGTTGCTTCCTGTTAGTAATGACAAGACGATAGTTTCAAGAGAGACAGTTCCGTTTTACGCACGAAAACAACGATATTTTTAAATGATTTCCATAATGAGTATTGTGGACTAGTTATTTAGTTTTATGAATTCCACATTTTTTTTTATATTCGCGGACAGGTTCAAATGATATCAATAGAATCCTTGCACCATCCCCAGTGCCATAGCTGTAAATTTTTCCAAAACACTTCCATGCAGCGTTTACGTGATACTCCTTTTTAATAAAAAAAATCTTACTTCAATATACATAGCAATTGAATTTGAAGCACTTTGGGCGGTCGTCTAATAAAGCGTTTTTAAAATGTACAATATTACTAATTGACTATGGTTTTGTACGAATGTTTTATAATTTATTTGTCCCGGTATTAAGTTTTTTGCTTTTAAGATTCAGCCATAACTTTAATGAATACGTTATTAATAGATTGTGTAAAATGTAGATAAATTAATATAAGATACAAATGGAATCCCATTTTGATGTAAGAGAGACATAGCCACTTGAGTAATTTTGTAACAAAGACATATAATTTGTTTGTTTTTTGTCATCGCCTCACTGTTCTGTGTTCTCTTGTGTTGCCTAAATTTTTTAACAAGCTGTTTTCCGTTTCGTTAAAGCATTTCGTGTGAATCATCTAATGGAAACTGTTTTATTCATTTGTAACCTATTGATAAACACGGTTACGTTAGTGTTACAGAATAACCCTAATTACTTTTTAACTAATTTTTAGTTAACGCTCAGAACACAATGAAAAAATACTTACTTAAAAAAACTATTTCACCTATTTTAAATAAAGCATTTTCATCTAAAATGCGGATTTATAACTTTCAGAATATTTAATATGTTTTAAATAAAAACTATTGAACATTAATCAAAATAATAAATATTGTTACGACTTTGAGTAGGTACCATTATCTCGTAAACAAGGCGTACATCGATGTCGTACATCAAAACCCCAAAACGCATAAACAGGCCGATCCCGCTCGGCGAAGGAGCCGCCGGGGCCGATGTAGATAACGTCCCCCGGCGCTAGTCCCTGTAGCTTCGGGATTAAGAATAGAACTACGGTATCCCCTGCCTGATCGTAAGAGGCGACTAAAAGGGGGCTTCCGGGGATGCGGACGGTGAGAGTGTGAGCTTGACCCGTCTAGCTGGCAGCACCGGGAGGGACGGCGGTGTATGCGTGGCCGCATGCCGCCGTGAACACCTGAAGGTGCAGGAGAGCACATCTCCTCTCCGGAAGATGGGCCCGTTCTGGGGCGCCGCGCTTGGAGGACACCGGTGCGTTCCAACGGAGATCTCGGAGTCCTCACAAGCGCAGAGGCCACCGAGGGGGTTTTAGTGCGGTCAAATCCCACATAACCCGGTATCCTCTCCCAAGGTGTCGGGTACCTTTTGAAGGTTTCCCCCGGATATCAAAAAAAAAAGGTATTAGGCCTACTATCGAACAATGAAGAAAGATCTCGAAATGTCAGTCAGTCAGTGATAAGAAAAACAACGATTTCTATATAGTTGGGGATCCGCGGCGAGTACGTAGGTTAGGTACCTACGTACTCGCCGCTATCTATAGGATATATATATATATATATAGAATAGCTAGATAGCTATATATAGGATATAGCGTACATGCATAGGTTGTTTACATCGCGGGCCTCGGCTATTGTTTGACTGTACATAAGTGCGTAGTAACATAAATGAAGTTTCGGGACGGGCCTATTGTATTAGGTAGTTCGGGATGATTCTAGAGAACCATGGATAGCCGTATAAGGTATAAGGCACGCAGCGGGCCGCAACAGGACGCAGTTTAGTTCCGGAAGTGAAACCGAAGCGATCTCTACCAAGCGACGAGGAAGAAATATTTCGACGACTCAATCGACGATATTGGACTATAGTGTTTGTGCTTAGTAATTTGGATTGTGTTAATTGGATTTTTGTGGAAGTACACAATAAACGCCTTCTATGTTACAAACGGCTTTTTTATTACCCATAGCGCGTAACAATATATTTTTTTTAAATTTAAGCATAAGTTATACAGAGATAATCTGGCTGTATTGCAATCAAGCGTTATATGTTAAATATTTCTCTTACTATGATGTAATCATGTTAGGTACTGATAACTTATTTTGTCGCATGTAAGAACATAAATGAAGTCGAAATAAGTTTAACTCTATTATGTCATCAAGCTAAAAACGTTAAAAGCTATTTATTAGAATAGTCTACTAGCCTATCGCCAGCGGCTTCGCCCGCGTAGACCCGTTTTATTCCCGTAGGATAAAACCATCCTATGTCCTTTCCCAAGGTCTGCTTTATCTGTGTTCCAAATTTCATAAAAAATTGTTCAGTGGTTTTAGCGGGAAAGCGTAGCAGACGGACAGACAGACAGACAGAGTTACTTTCAAATTTATAATATTAGTAGGGATGTGTAAGAATCATCCTCGATAAGTGGGCTACTTAACACAAAATATTTTTTTTATTCGAACCAATAGTTCCAGAACGCTTTCAAGCCAACAAATTCTTCAACTTAATAATTATTAGTTTAAAAATATAAAAAGAATTGGCGCCATTTCATATCTGTTGAGAGTGGTCTCTCTTACAAATAAACAATCTTTCTTACAAATAAACAATCTTTCTTACAAATAAACAATCTTTCTTACAAATAAACAATCTTTTATATTTAATAATATTAAATATCCACTCTCAACAGATATGAAATGGCGCCAATTCTTTTTGCAAGGCGTAATGAGCAGAAACTCTGTTTGTACAGTTTACAAAGTCTTTTGATCTTACTGCAGTAAACATAACATTCATAATATTTTATGAAACATTATTCCGAAAATTATTCGCAATTAGGGGATCAAACGGATTCGTTCATAATTATTCTGAAAGTTACTTGCGAAATGATGACCATGAAGGTCCCCTGCATCAACTAATTGAACTAATATTTTGATAGAATTTTAATATTTTATGTATAATATTTATGCTGAAATTAAGAAAATTAAGTTCATAAATAGATATCTGATTGTAGGTTATGTTTTTTAAAGAAAAAATTACAGCCGAACCACATTTAGCATCGATGTACCGAAGACCGAGCAACTGTGACGTGTTTTCAAATCGCCCATGAGGTCTCAGAATAGTATTTAACGACTGCTTTATATCAATAACAACCGAAACAGACGACTCGAAGACTGAAGACCGAAGCATGGAAGCAAGCACGAAATATTTCCTTACCGATCGCCTAAGTGCGATCGGCGAGTTAGTCGCTAATCGCAGCGATTCAGCATCCGAAACACACCATTTCGCGTTTAAGTGCCAAATATAGCATCGATGTACACGCAAATCACCGATCACTGATGCTTAAAGTGGCTAGTGTGGACTAGCTGTTAGAGAAATCCAGCCTTATAAATTCACTATCCATTTTAGTATACAGTTAGCTCTTATAGCATTCCACATGAGAAGCAAATAAAATAACGCAATGCGATTCGATAAAAGATTTTAAAACTAAAATGGTGTTCGATTGAACAATTTTAAATTTTCACTCCATGTTTGTTTTTGGATCGTTCTATTTGTTATCAGTTTAGAAACATTTTAAAATATATATATTTTTTGTTATCTAGGAATATTTAGATCGTGTACCGAACAGATAAAACATAAATTTTCAAACACGCAATATTTACGAACGAAAATAGAGTTACGAATCAGATCAGAATAATATCGAATAGATTTAAAAATTCTTTTACCATTAGAATCCTGTATTCATTCCTGATAAACATAGGCTACAGAATGAGTGCTTTTTGAGATACTATTGACACCTTGCACCCCACGCTTTTTTCACAGTCAAATACATTTTCTTCTTATTTTTTACTTTTTAGTTCGTATTTTCACAAAAGCGTGTTTTTTAGTTTTTTAAGCTACATTTTTTTTCATATTATTGCATTGTCATCGGCCCTTAACCCCTGTGCAAATTTTGAAGTAAATCAGACGCTTAGAAGTAGGTGAAAATGAAGTTAAAAGATTCCTTTACATACATACATACATATATACATACATACATATATACATACATACATATATACATACATACATACATACATACATACATACATACATACATACATACATACATACATACATACATACATACATACATACAGGTCAAGCTAATATAAGCTTGTTAAAAAATCCTTATATCGCATACGGTGTGGAAAATATTGACAATAGAACAAAGCGGTGTACTACAGATTTATTAAGGACATCAAAATCTACAAAAATATCAACGACACTATACGTCTAACTATTCAGATAAGCATTTATGAAAAGAAATAGTGACGCTGGAATAAAGGGGATAATGTAGGGGCAACAGTTTGGATCCCGTAAAACGTATGGAGAATATTCATTTTATGGTTGGTGAAACCGCGGGGAACGGGAAACAGCTAGTTTGGAAATAAGATTTATAAAAAAAACCTTTTAAATTTACTATGGAGTTTTAAAAAAAATGTAGATTTAGAAGTACAGGTAATATCTTCACATTCGTGCAATCTATCTCCTAGCCAGTTTTTCATGTTCAAAAAGCCAAAATTCTGTGACATCAAAGTAGTAATCAAAATCCTCTCACTAAAGTTTGTTTTTTTCCTTTTCGTTACCAATTTTCATGCCCTTTCTACAGTAAAGGTATATGCCGACTGTATATGTCATTGAAGTTTGATAGGACACATGACTACCGCCTTGCTTTTGGTCCACAGTCGACAGGATAACGGCCTAGTACGCGACAGTAGTGGTAGCATGAAGATTATAACGGAGACCAGCTAATCCAGATCTGTCATTTGCTATCTCTTACTCTCTTACCCCTTACAATTGTTACTTTTGATCTTTGTTACCCTTACTTACCATTTCTCATAGTCTTGGTTCTTCTAGAGTTGATGGGTGGACTCATGACCACCGCCTTGCTTTTGGTCCAGATTGTCAACACAATGACGGCGTAACACGCGGCGATCGCCAGTGCTGGTAGCACGAAGATCATAAAAGAGACCAATGTCATCCAGATCTGCCATTTGCGAGAGGAACCAAGCTCTATCCAGCATTGAAGTTCACCTACGAGAAAAAGAATTTGATGAGACAAAGTAGTATCTCTTATAATCTAAAAGTTCTGTTTAAGGATACGTCAAGCCAACTATTAAGCGATATTGAATAACACTTTATGGGATGAAATCCAATCGGCAGTCGGATACTTGAAAGCACGAAATAAAGCTTCATACTCATAGCTCCACTATAGGGTAGATATACCCTGTGTCGTGGGTACCATGGACACACACAAAGACAGAAACACAAACACCCAGACCGAGAACAGAAATAAAAACTCATCATTCAAATTTCTATTACGCCGGGAATCGAACCGAAATTGGCAATCCCGCATGGTAACAATTGCTCCACGCAGGTCGTCAAAACTTTTACTAATTTTTCTAGTAAGTTATTTTCTACAAGTATATTAAGGATAGCCTGAATGAACCTCATGAATGCCAGTTTATCATGGTTATGAGAGCGTATGTAAGTACGTCGTGCACATTGACTATGTGTGCGTTGTCTAAATAGTCGTCAATCAATTTCTTCAGTCACACCTACTCGGCCAGACAGGTAACTATAGTTACTAGCAGATGATTATAGTGATGAACCGTTAACAGCTTATCAAACAAATGACTGATTTACAGCTTTTTAGCTAACGCACACAAAGGTTATCTGTACGTGCATTCACGCCACAACCTTGGTACATCTGTATTAGGGCCTCGTTCACCATCTCCAAGTAAAGTGTTGATTAGTTACGTACCAAGTAAAGTTAATTGGCAAGTAAACGCTATGAGTACGGGTCAGTTTATTATATGAAAACTGCTATTCGAACATCGTGAAATTGAAATTGAAGTTACGGGTGACTTTAACCGACAATTAGCGTATTTATCACTTTACTTGAAGGTGGTGAAAGAGACCCTTAGTAAAATAAACAATAATTGATTCTTAAGTTTCCCAAAAATAAATTACATGTTGCATACCTTGAACTTCTTTGATTTCATACAGCACTAGGAGTGGCACGGAGAAGATGATACTAATAAGCCATGCAGACACGATTAACCCTCTTGCACGATTCCCTGAGAACAATAAATACTTTGAAATACAATTTTGTTTTATTTTAAAGTTAATAACAAACCCAAAACCAATGAAATTACATCGTTAGTGTGATAACTGCCAAATCGGTAAAGCGCCATCTATAAAAGCTTGCGTAATTTTACGCGTGCTGTATAACAGATACGATAGAACGATCCCTTCCGGGAATGTATCCACCTACATCTTCTATCACCTTTATCCTTTTAGCTTTCTACTACCGCTGGGCACCGGTCAGTACAGAAACTTCGTAGTTACCAGGCTGGTCAGGGTTGCTAAATAACAAGGTAGTGGACGCGGCGGATCTTTAAGAAAGTTTGTTTAACAAGGCATATAAAGCGTGCAAATGGTGTTTTACTGACGTAATGAAATTTTCTTATCAGTAAGGCAAGTAATCATTTGAAAAGATATTTCTGAACAAAATCTCGAGTCTAAAAATAATATTTCAACGCGTTCCTACAAGAACTGACGACCTGAAGAAGACAGCGGGTAGTCGCTGGATTCAGAAGGCCCAGGACCGGGAGGAGTGGCGAACGTTAGGGGAGGCCTATGTCCAGCAGTGGACAGTAAAAGGCTGATGGATGGATGGATGGATGGTTCCTACAAGATAGTTTCTTGACAGATAAACAAGACTATGGACACAGAAGTAAATAAGTGTTCTTTTATGAAGGCACAGAAAGGTAATGATTTCTTCTTATACGACACCAAAAATTTCAGCAGTCTTTTATAAGAAATAAGGCATAGTAAAATTTAAAGTGAAAGCATTTCTAGTCTACGGTTGCCTCTTGATAATAATATTTCGACTACACACATCATAAACAACTTTCGAGCAACGTTAATGCATTCTACATTATTTATATCACTTGAAGGCCGAGAAAAGAAAGTTTTCGCGAAATGTAAGTGTAAACAATCAGATTCCGGGTCGCTGACCTCATACATTTTCCTCTCTTAATAACTGGTGGTATTGAGTAGAGCTTACAATATGTATCTGAAAGTCGATATTGCTTTTATTAGATATCTGTAACTGCTTTCATTTTGCTCTATTGGAATTTATGGTCGTATTTGATTTAGATTTTTTTCTACTCGGTTGTACCCAAAACAAATGTTTCTTCTTTCTAATGCTTCTTATAGAAAAACTAAGATACGGCTATTATGTTTATTCTTATTTATTCACACACACACACACACGCACACACACACACACATAGCCCCGCAGTAGGGTAGATATACCCTGTGTCGTGGGTGCCATGGACACATACAAAGACAGAAACTCGAACACTCAGACCGAGAACAGACATTTTAAACTCATCATTCAAATTTCTGCTTCGCTAGGAATCGAACCCGGGACCCTCCGATCGGCTGTACAGCATGGTAACCATTACACCACGTGGGTCGTTATAATGTCGTCATAAAATCATTACGTCTTATCCCTACTTAATATTTTACATTCGAAAGTAGCTCCGTCTGTCAGTCTGCTACGCTTTCCCGCTTAATGAAATTTGGAACACAGATAGAGTGGACCTTGGGAAAGGACATAGGATGGTTTTTATCCTACGGGAACCTATAAAACGGGTCCACGCGGGCGATCCCGCTAGCGGAAGGCTAGTTGATTATAATGTAGTTTGTAAAGTTAGCGCTTGTAAAATTAGAGCGTGTAAAGTTTGGCCCTACTACATGAGATCTGATAACTTTCGGACAGTGCGAGCCATGTACTCTTGTCTGCGTAACAGTTAGTATGAAAACTAGCTGAACCGGCGAACTTTGTACTGCCTTTTCATGATTAAACTCTAACATGGCTATTACAAATTAGGAGTTAGTGATATGCGTGAAAATTAAGGGTTTTATGTACTTTATAATGCCACATCATAAAATAATAGAAATAACAAGATTACAACATGATCTCAAACCTACCAAATTCACATATAAAATTTCATAAAAATCGGCTAAGACTAACACCGTAATACGAGAATTTTATGTACAAAATTATAAACCTTTGTATCCTTGTAATAACACCCTTGTATCCTTAGAATAAGGTTTCGTTCTTAAAATAAATAAATAAATAATATATGTATATAGATAAAATATGTTTCCGGTAGGATCTCATTATTAAACAAAAAAAATACCTTCTTACATTAACGTTAGTCGTAAAAACACAAACAAACTTACAGCTTCCAGAAAAATTCATAGGGTTGGTGATAGCGTCGCACCGGTCTATACTCAGCGCTACCAGGACATACGTCGATGCGTACATCACCACTGCCTGGTAAAGGAAGAAAATCGTCAAGTAAAATAGATTGTTAGGTATAATTAGCTTAATATATAATTATGTAGGTGGTAGAACTATTATCGTTCGCCCGGGGAAGTACCACCGCTGCACCCACATTTGCCGTGAACCAATTCTAAAAGGTGCAGTTGCCGGCCACACATACATAAGGCGACCACCAGCCTCCGGAGTAGCAGCGCAACTGCATACGACCTCAGACAAGACTTACCTATGCTTGGTTGAGGTTGTATGTACATGTCCATGGGCTGCAGCGACCACTTAACACCACGTGGCCTGCATGCTCGTCTGCTACTCCATTCAAATAAAAAAAAATAAAGCTAGTACCTTCGGGATTAAGAATAGACTACGGTATCCCCTGCCTAATCGTAAGAGGCGACTCGGGTCTTCCGGGGTTGCAGGCGGTGAGAGTGGGAGCTTGATCCGTCCAGCCAGCAGCCCCAGGAAGGACGGCGGTGTGTACGTGACTACATGCCGCTGTAAGCATCTGAAGATGCAGAAGAGCATATTTGCATTCCCGAAGATGGGCTCGTACGGCGCGCTGCGCGCGGAGGCCACCGGTGTGTTCCATTGGAGATTCCAGAGTCCTTCCCAAGCGCAGAGGCAGACCACCGAGGGGGTTTTAGTGCGGTACAAATCCTACATTACCCGGACTCCCAAGGTGCCAACAATAACTTTTTATGTACCCCGATACATAAAAAGGTATTGTTAAACTATTAAAAAACTATAACTGAAAATTCTACATTTGAATTATTATAATTAAAACTCTTTTTAAAAGATAATGTAGAGATGTTCTATGTCATGAAGTCCGTTAGGCTATGAATATAATAGGGCGTGCACATGTACATTGTTTTAGTATGCATAACCTCGAGAGCGCTCAGTGTTGAGTAACGTCAGCATGTCAACTAAACGTAGATAGATAGTTTTTTTTTCAATGACGATAATGACGTTCAGATTTTTTTTGCTAACACTTAAAAGTATAAGCACACAAGCGCGCTTATCAGTACACATCACTACTACAACCAGAGCCAATCAGTCTTCGTTAAAAAGAATAACTATATACATATACATTTGTGTGAGAAGTGACGTTTCATTCGACCTATATTTTTGTCTTTAATTTGATCATTACTACACCTACAAGTATCTTATTCTCCTTGTGAAAAAACTGTACTTTTGATGTTATAACGCACCTAAATATTTTTAACTTAAAAAGAAAGTCATGACGTTAAGCCCTCAAGTATCATAAAACTTTACTACTGTAAAATGAAATAATGAAATTATTATATGCACCTATAATCATTTTATTATTTCAAATTCACAAAGAAATAGGGTTTCAACATTACAGGAACAATAAGAGCAGTTTCAAACCAGCATATTTTTCGGCGTGTTCGCGCGTCTATTGTTTATTTTTTGAAGCGCGTTTAGCTGCGAAACGCCAAGATTAGTAGACATGTTTTCCGGTACAAAAAGTAGCGCCCGTGTGCGCGTGTCCGAAACGCCCGTATACGCGCCGAAAAATACGCTTGTTTAAAGCCCCACTTTTGTATGATAAAGAGATCCATCAGTATATAAAATATCTCTTTAAAAATCTAAAACAGAGCTTATTATCCAATAATGAGGATAAATTTGATTATACTAAATCCCATTTTATATAATTTTTGAAGTGAAAACTTCTTTAGCGGCGTTGAGCACTTTTGTGGGATGGGTAAAAACTGTGAAACTCGCGCACAAAGTTCCAAAGCGCGAACCCCTTTTGAGTACTTTATAAAAATACTAGATAGAAATTAATAGGTACTGATAATTCAAGCAATTCGTGCGGAATTATTCCTTAACGATTCCAAGACATCAAAAATGCACAACGTTAATGTTTTCACTTCTGCCGGCACTCCCGGAGTGCAACCCGTTTTTTTAAGACACACTTGGTTTTCAGAACCCATATTCGTTTTCATAATAAGTACTTATGCACAATGCTTAAAACTACAAATTTCGGTATTTCTTAATGTTTTAAACAGATAACCATCAAGCAAGTTCTGACCCTAAACGAGTGAAGTTTTGAACAAAAAAACATGTTAAATTTGTTAAGACTACTTTATCTATAAAAAATATTACCAAGAACGTGTTCAGTTAAATGGAAAAAAAATATTCAACCGTTAACCAACCGTCAACAAAGATGAAAGGATTCTAACCCTGATTCCAATTTCTGCACGATTCCGATTTGGTTTATTTAAACTATTCGCTCAGTAATAGGTTTTTAGTCAGTCTAAAAACGTTTTGAAATACAGAATAAAACGTTATTCAAAATAAACACGTTTTAGATTTCTCGTGCAAATTATGAACGTGTTTATTCTGAAAAAGCCTAAAAGATTGGGACGAAATTAGATCAGATTAGTATAGTCGTAAAGACGACTCACTAATAACAATATAATTTCCGATTCGCTTGCATTGTAATTCTGCTCTCGATTTCTTCCAGTATTTTTCCAAACAATCATAGCCCCACAGTAAGGTGAAAGACGAACACCTAGACCGAGAACGGAAATTTTAAACTCATCATTCAAATTTCTGCTTCGCCGGGAATCGAACCCGGGACCCTTCGATCGGCAGTCCGTCATAGTAACCATTGCGCCACACGGGTCGTGAACACTTGTTGTATCGTTATAGCTAATGATACAACAAGAGTCTAAAGTGAATTGAATTTTTCCAGCAAGCTTAGAAAACTTAAGCCCTCAAATGGAATCAGTTTTCTACTTGCTTTGTTTTCTTTGTTTCTTGATAACATCTTCATCCAATTAATTTTGATGTGCCAATGGCATTAAAAGAATTTCTGAATCTCAAATTCAACGACGCCTCCAACAATGCCGAAATCGTCTTTTAAAATAAAACACGGTGCTTGGGGTTTGGCCCCAAAACAACCCGAAAGAGACATTGTAGTCCAGTATAAAACGTGGAGCCTTACAATTTCGACAGTTACGTAATATAATATATCTTAAAAATTACTAAATTGATTTTATTAAAACTGATATTTTCTTGGTTAAAGTAAAGGTAGTTATAAAGATACAATATTTTGTATGCCTGCAACGAATTTTGCATCCCACAGCCGGGCACGTGTCTTCTCCTAGTACTGGGGAGGCCTGGAGCTTACAGCACCACGCTGCTCCAATGCAGATTGGTGGAGATGCGGGTTAGTGTTAAACCCGCTGTCGGATGTTTTCTAACCACCCATAAGGCCTCTGACAAGGTTTAACGGGAGGATTGAAAATATCCAACAGCGGGTTGGCCACTAACCCGCATCTCCACCAACGCGCATCGGAGCAGCGTGGTGGAGTAAACTCAAGGCCTCCCCAATAACGGAGAGAGACCCGTGCCTAGCAGTGGGACGCAAAAAGGGTTGCAGCCAGCCAGCCAGAAATGGTTGCAGCCCGGTCCCCGGTCGAATCATTAAAGTTCTACCATCTTAAAATTGTAATACAAAAGTAATTCAAGTAATTAGTAACTTTAATTAAAGTACGTATTTAGTTAATTGTATGTTTAGGATGTAAACTGGAACTCACCTGAAGGAATTTAACTATTTTACACATGAACTCGCCCGCCAGCCATGCTATTGTGATTTTCTGTATTATGTCTACGAACACGTATATTAGTCCCACGAAGAGATCTGAAACAAAAGATTATTTTGTTAATTATTGCTAATTCATTTATTTATTTAATTGTTTACCTAAAAACTAGGCCAACAATGGGCGGACTTAATGCCTAGTAGCATTCTCTCCCAGTCAACGTCAACATATTTTTTTTCACTTTTTACTATTTTCAAAATTATCGACCCTGATCTACACTGCCGATGAATAACCCACTAGTCATCAATAAAACTTTTGCTTCACTGGAAATCGAAGCCGAGACCTATTTTCGGCATTCCGGCATAGTTTGGCCAAGCAGGCTTTGTTTTGACTGTAGTGAAATACTAAGTAAACTTTTTTATGCCTTTGAGCATTGTCTTTTCGACGCTGATTTACGAGTATTATTTAATGAACACATTTTGGGGACATTGAATAAACAAAAGCTTTCATCGGCTTTACGAAGAAAACTCTCAAAGTTAATGAAGTTGAAGAGATAAGAGAAATTTAATTAATGCCAAGACAATATTTTTTATACAATATTTTATACATATGCCAACTCTTTTTTTCAACATTTTTTTGTCTGTCGTTCTGTCTGTCTGTTTGTTCCGGATAATCTTTGAAACGGCTGGACTGATTTTGATGGCACTCTCACTGGCAGGTAGCTGATGTCATAAGGAGTACCTTACTTTACTTTTATTTTAGAAAAATTCTAAAACTTTTTATTACCTATAATAAAATTTATTCTAAAATCTCACGCAAACGCAGATGCGGGCGGCTGCTAGAAAGAAAAATATAGTATATAAGTGAACCTAAGGCAGGTTTTCAAAGCAAATTACAGCAACATAAAAAACTGCAGCAATCGTTAAAGTGAGAAAAAGCGTCGTTCCGCGAAAACCTCCTCGTAAGATGAAGATATCGCCCTCTAGTAACCAATAGTTATTACATTATCCGGAAAATCGCATAGGGGATGTACAAAAAGGCCATAATTTACCAAATAAGTCATACTGAACGTCCAAAGTTTGCGCTATCAACATACTTACGAGAAACTTTGATGTTACAGTGGGACTATAGTTATTGCAGAAGTACGCTAAAACTTTTGGCACATTTACACCCAAACCAACGTTTTTATACAACCTCTATTAGACGATTGTATTCGTCTTTAAATGGGCTGGAATAAAGAACACAAAAACGATGTGTGATCCCTTATGTGTTAGTACATAAAAGTGCAGTGTCAGTGGACACGACCCGCGTGTCGCAATGGTTACCATGCCGGACTGCCAATGGAGGGGTCCGGGGTTCGATTCCCAGCAGAAACTTGAATGATGAATGTAAATTTCTGTTCTCGGTCTGGGGGTTTGTTTTCCTGCCTTTGTATGTGTCCATGGTATCCACGACACAGGATATTAATTACCTTACTGTGGGGCTATGAGTGTGTAACATTTTTAAAGTGGATACATGTGCTTTAATAATTTTAGCTAAATAGACTACATTGTAATCTATGCAAAGTCTATATAAGATGTCTTAAAAAAACTTTGTATAGGCCCGAATATCGAATAATGGCTGAAGTCACTCACACAAATACACGCTTAATGCACGTGTGTAATGTGTGCTTACCAGTCAATACACACTTGCAAAGTAAATGTATTGCACGTAACAGGTTTCAGTTAACCATACTAATATTACAATGAAAATCTGTTTGTTTGTTCTTCTTTCACGTCAAAACGGTGATACGAATTCACTTGATTGTTTGTACGGAGATAGTCTTGGGGTTTACGAATGACATAGGCCCATTTTTAGCCCATTTTATCCGGGAAAAATATCTCATCCCTGGGAAAAATTAGCAGCACAGGCGGACGGAGCTACGGGCGAAAAGCTAGTAGATCTTAATGCATGCGAATTGGTTTTTCTCGCCGTATCTTCGAATACCTAAACAGATTTTTGTAAAGGGTATCGATGGAAACTTACGACATTTCAAGTGGCACTTACAATAAATTTGATAAAAATATTAGGGCCACTGTGTTACACTTTATTTGGTCTGTGGTGACGCCAGTTTCAAATTCAATGAAAATATTTTTCAAGTCAAGCTGATCAAGCAAATAAGCTTTTCAGGCAAGGCAACATAAATATAGATAACAGAAAATTTTAAAAAATAGGTATATTATTCTAATACCTACTCAGTTTATTTAACCAATTGATTTTATATAATACTAGCTGACCCGGCGAACTTCGAACCACCATAATTTATCGGTTATATCATGAACATACACTACAGTACCATAGACCACATACATACGCTGCGACAGGTTATACAAAAGACCGAGGAGTATAATCTGCCGCTATGTGTTGCGTATGTGGACTATGAGAAAGCCTTCGATTCTATTGAGACCTGGGCGGTGCTAGAGTCTCTCCAACGGTGCCAGATTGACTATCGGTACATAGAGGTGTTGAAGTGTTTATACAAAGCCGCAACCATGACAGTCCGAGTACACGACGGAAGCACTAAACTACTCCGCGCTGCAAAGGAATAGTCCTTTGCAGCGCGGAGTACGACAAGGGGATGTTATATCCCCGAAACTGTTTACCGCTGCACTGGAAGACGTGTTTAAGCTGATGGAGTGGAACGGGCTTGGTATTAACATCAATGGCGAACACCTCACACACCTTCGATTTGCCGATGATATAGTCATCTTGGCGGAGTCCCTGGAAGAACTCAGCACAATGCTAGGTGACCTCCATAGCGCCTCCCAACGGGTGGGTCTTAAGATTAACATGGACAAGACGAAGATCATGTCTAATGTCCATGTCACACCCATGTCGGTCGTTGTTGATGGCGCTACTCTCGAAGTTGTCGACGAGTATATTTACCTGGGTCAAGCGATCCGTATGGGTAAGTCCAACTTCGAGAGAGAGGTAACTCGTAGAATCCAACTCGGTTGGGCAGCGTTCGGGAAATTACAAAGTGTCTTCTCGTCCAGAATACCGCAGTGCCTGAAGTCGAAAGTTTTCGAGCAGTGTGTGTTGCCAGTGATGACCTACGGCGCTGAGACGTGGTCTTTTACAGTTAGCCTTTTCCACAGGCTCAAGGTCGCTCAGCGAGCGATGGAGAAGACTATGCTTGGTATTTCTCTACGCGACAGAATCCGTAACGATGAAATCCGTAGACGAACGAAGGTTACCGACATAGCTCTCAAAATCTGCAAGCTGAAGTGGCAATGGGCAGGCCACATAGTTAGGACTGACAACCGGTGGGGAAGAAAGGTCCTCGAATGGCGACCACGTCTCGGCAAAAGGAGCACAGGCCGCCCTCCAACCAGGTGGACCGACGACCTGAAGAAGGTAGCGGGAAACCGCTGGATTCAGAGGGCGCAGGACCGGACGGAGTGGCGAACATTAGGGGAGGCCTATGTCCAGCAGTGGACTCTAAAAGGCTGATGGATGGATGGATGGATGGATCATGAACATAAATAAATATTACGTGAAATAAAGTAATAGAATTTATATTCTAAGAAACAGAACACAGCGCGATCTATTGGGTGTATTTGCAACCTAGATGTCAAACAATATTGAAGAATTTTATCGATGAATCTTGCGACGTACACCGCCATCTATGAGAACTTCATAAAACTAAACAGTAAATAAACACTTGCATATGAAACAATTACCTAATTGATACATTTTATAAAATTAATAGAATCAGGCGTTACTTTGCGGAACTCCATTGTTATAAATTTAGGTAAAAACTACTTTGCAACAATCCGCAACCACAACGTATGATGGTGTATATACCTTTTACATGCAATAGCACCTCCCTCCCTTCCACATAGGACACATGCACATGCAACAACAAAAAGTATACACCAAAATACGTACCACCACCTGGTACGTATGTTGGTGGTACGTATGTAGGTGGTGGTACGTATGTTGGTGGTACGTATGTAGGTGGTGGTACGTATGTTGGTGTATACTTTTTGTTGTTGCATGTGCATGTGTCCTATGTGGGAGGGAGGGAGGTGATATTGCATGTAAAAGGTATACACCATCATACGTTGTGGTTGCGGATTGTTGCAAAGTAGTTTTTACCTTACTTTATGATACATTTTATTCGTTTACATTCACGACATAAGCGAATAATTGAGATGATAACTATCCTATCCAGTAAATTAGACCAAAATACGGGTACATGTGAAATTTGTTTGAAATCGGTTCAGTAGTTTTGGAGTTTATTGGCAACATACATCGTGACACAAGTTTTATACATATAAGATGAAAGTTAATATAGTCCAAGTTGCTAAGCCAAGTCCTAGGTTGTTTATCCAGCGAACCCAAAAGGATGACTAGGTATCTTCCGACGCCCGAAAATCTACTCGTATTTTCCTAATCTCCAGAAGGAGTGGGTAGTCTCCTAAAGGTCCTGGAGTTCTACAAGCAATATAAAATAATCAAAAAGCATAATCTATGATGGAAAATTTGGTGTAATTGATTTTGTAGTTTGTAACTATGAGGACCTTGGTATAAAGCGGCGTAAATACCAAAACATATTCAATCAATCAATGATAAAAATAATCACGAAAACAGAAATAATTATACCATTAATATTATTGCTATGGAATTAATAACAATTTTCAATTAAATGGCTCTTCCCAAAAACAATTTCTACTTAAACAAACGCATCGTGTTAATAATCATAATCATCGATTTTGCTCAAACAGAATGATTTTAATTATAAATAAACAATGAATTTAATTTTAAGGAAACATCGAATATGATTTCGAGTAAACATTTAATTTGCATTCAATCGCTATCATCAGCAGCATTTTATCTGATTCCGTCCTACAATATCATACGAGTATTCAACAACATACTATTATTTTGATATTTATTAATTTTTACTGCATCCTACAATAAAATTTGACTATTATGCTTTTAAATATATTCGCAGCGATATTTAATAGTTACTCGTGTGGAAAATTTTATCATTATAAAATCAAAAGCGGAGATAAAATTTCATGTTGTACAACGGGCGTACCAATTTACGTGCCTCACATAAAATGAGTTTACCTATATCGAATGGTGAGAAATATGTATGTCTCTTGACTTTGTCATCATAAAACAATGAAATAATAATAATGGTCACACACAAACACAGAAACACAAACGCCCAGACCGAGAACAGAAATTTAAACACAGCATTCAAACTTCCGGCCGGAAATCGACCCGGTAACCTCCGATCGACAGTCTGGTATGGTAACCATTACGCAACACGGGTAGTCAACGGATTCATAGGATGTCTTAAAGTCTCTTTTTAATCCCTTTCACAACCCACTGCTGGGCAAAGAGACCTTCCTATTGAAATTGCGTGTGATTTAGGCCATAATCCAAGAAGAATATTTTTTTATTTGATTATATTTTAATGAATTAGCAGAAAAATATGCAGGCTACGTCGTGTCAAGTCATAAAACCTCAAGCACGCTTAAGATCGTAAGCAGTTGCGCTGCTGCCTGTCACTTCAGTAACAGAAATCGTACCTTTACACCGAACATAACAGAATAGCTTTATGGCAGAATCGGTTACAGCGTTAGTATTTTCTTGGCGCACCATAAAAGTTTTAGCACGTAAACATCTTTTTTGTTAGGGGGGAAACCTTCATAATGTACCCGGCACCTTGGGATAGGACACCGGATTATGTGGGAATTGTACCGCACTAAAAGCCCCGTGGCCTACCTCTGCGCTTGAAGAGGACTCAGGGATCTCCAGTGGAACGCACTGGTGCCCTCTGCGCGTGTCGCTCAGTACGGGCCCATCTTTGGGAGAGCAAGTGTGCTCTCCTGCACCTTCAGGTGCTTACGGCAGCATGCAGCCACGCACACACCGCCGAACTTCCCGGGGCCGCTAGCTGGACGGATCGAGCTCCCACTCTCACCGCCTGCAACCCCGGAAGCCCCCCTAGTCGCCTCTTAAGATTAGGCAGGGGATACCTTAGCCCTATTCTTAATTCGGCTACATGGACTCCACCTAAATATACAAGCAACTAGCAACAAATACACAAAAATTAATTCTCAGATGCGCCTACCAGCATCAAACCTGGACCACAATTGTAAGACTCATATCTTAACAACAAGACTATCATTGAATTATTTTAATTTTCTCTAGTAATTACACAACGCAAAAATATGTCAGCTGTTACCACACCTTTACAAAATCGTTTGCAATTTTCTCACGGTTACAAGGCGATTATGTAGCACGAGAAATCTGAACGCTACCTTTTTACTAAAAGCAGCTTTTTAAAACAACTCAATTACCTAGTCACGAAGGTAGTGGTTCTCAAAGAATTTGTTTTTTAAAGTAATATTGTTAACTCAGTTTGTTAACGATGCCGTCTTACAAAATTTATTCACTAATTTTTTTTCAGCTTTTTGGAAAAGTAATACGCGGCCTCTATATTTTGTAATGTTAAATATTAGAAAATATTTTAATGACCGTAAATTCCCGACGTAGTAACTGCTTGTTGGTAAATCTTCTACGGTATAAATGAGGCAGTACCTATCAACCCAAAAACTTTTGTGTTTTGGTCGTAAAAGTTACCATACACTTACATAATAAGGTGACATGCTTAAATCAACTTGTCAGTCAGCAATGATCATAGGCTGCAGCAAACACTTAATATTGCATTCATCTTCTGTTCGTTTGCAACCAAATCGTAAATAGTAGAGCTTTAAGAGGCCGTATACGAAATTTCGGCGATTTTGCTGATTTACCTGATTTAACACATGGGATTTTGCAGTTAAAATACAGTATTTCCATAATTTTTATTGCACAGTATAACTGATCATTTCAATAATAATCTAATACATGAGCCACTTTTTTGGCTTGCGTCAAGAACTATTATGCGAGTTTTGGGTACTTTAAAAGATTAATTAATAATACCAAATTTTCTTTAAGAAATTCTTTCATTTTAGGAAACGGATTGATTAGGAACGGGTATTTATGTCTAATAAATTTTATGAAAAGTTTTTTCCAATTTGCCTAAAACAAATGCAATTTGTGGCCCACTTTCTATCAAAATTTACCAAGTTCAATGTTTTTTATTAATATTTTTTCTATGAGAGTGTCAAAAAGATTTATTATGTATGCGATTTTAACAGCAATACATAACATTTTTTTGATCCGTTTAGGTTTTAAAATCATCCGGAAATATGTAATATTATTTACCTAGTACCGTAAAATTGTCAGGTTTTTAATATTAAAAGCAGAAACCAAAACTATTTGATAACTTTGAAAGCCGCTGCCTAGTGACTTTTAGTTTAGTGTTATTTTGTGAATAATTAATGTTCATGGCGACAGCAAAGGCTTGCATGTGTTCCATTATTGTTTTCGTGGTCTGAAGGTTTTATTATGAATTATGCATATTATTAAGAATATTATAACAGACCACATAGTTTAGCCTGAAAATTCTTCTACAACGAGAAGTTACAAATCTTGATTTAGTAGTTACCATGCTAGGCTGCCTATCAGGGATTCCGGTTTAAATACCACCCCGGAAAGGCAAAAGTTGGAATGAGGCGTTTCAATTTATGTTCTCGTTTTGTGTTCATATCGTAAAATAAATATCGATATGTGTCCATGGTACCCATGAAACAAGGAATCCAAGTGAGGGGCTATGAGTGTGTAGCATATTTTTATTTATTTAAGCTTATTAAACTTTTTTTGTATTGGGGGAGAAACCTTCAAAAGGTACTCGGCACCTTGGGAGAGGATACCGGGTTATGTGGGATTAGACCGCACTAAAACCCCCACGTGGCCTGCTTCTGCGCTTGCGGAGGACTCCGGAATCTCCAGTGGAACGCACCGTTGTCCTCCACGCGCGGCGCCCAGAATGGGTTCATCTTCGGGATAGCAGATGTGCTCTCCTGCACCTTCCGATGCTTACGGCGGCACGCGGCCACGCACACACCGCCGTCCTTCACGAGGCTGCTGGCTGGGCTGATGTAGCTCCAACTCACACCATCCACAACCCCGGAAGCCCCCTTTTAGTCGCCTCTTACGATCAGGCAGGGGGGATCAGAGCTACGGGCTCTATTCTTAATCCCGAAGTTACAGGGACTAAGCTTATTAACCTAATCTTACTTTATTGGTTGTGTAATTCGCTAGCTTCAACCGGCGTAGTACTAGCACTGTACCCATTTCTTAGAAATGTACGATTAAGTACCAGCCACACGGGGCGATCATTACCATTGGTAGGTACTACCTACTGACTTATATTATATACAATACACATACACATAACAACAATTAGTTAATATATCAATAACGTTTTCTTTATATTGTGCGTTTTTAGTGTATTTTTATTATTGCTATAAAATTATTTAGTATTTGTTGCTCTATTGCATTAAATAAAATTACTCTTCTATGGTATGTGTACGTCTCATATTACAATTATTAATTTTTTCTCTACTATTTTATAATGTTCTTGACCAGAACTTGACCTATTTTAACAGATACGTTCAGTATTATGGTATTAATATTCAACGTAAATATTGTCCCCGAGCGACCTTTATTTTTCGAGTAGCACATATTATGTGTCAAGTGTGTTACAGATAACGTGAAAGTTATTATTTATATCGCAATATCGGCAACACCGGTTAATAAAAATAGAGGAATTAATTTGCAAGGTTCGATCGTATGATGCATTGGGTAGAGCAGTCGTTACAATGGTAAAATATCTCAGTACAATTCATAACTGGGGAGAAATCTTAACAAGGAATTTAGATGTTTTTTGCCGTTGCGTTCCGCTGGAGATCCTGAAGTCGTTCCCAAACCGGCCTTGGACAACCAAATCGTGACGTTACAAACCATTTAAGTCAATAGACTAAATGAATTGACTTAAGCGGTATTAAAAATTATGTATGAAAATGAATTAATATATTTTGCTTTCCAAGCGTAGTTAATTTAAAGGTATGAATTTTGATTTTTTGTGAATAGTGTCCAAGCCCCTAATGCTGAGGCAGGCCACTGAGGGGGCTTTTAGAGCTCGCTATCTATTCCATCTTATAAAACAAATCAAATAATAGTCACTTACCAGCAACAGCCAACTGCATTATGAAGAAGTTCATTCTGCTTTTCCTGGCGTTAGTGCATAATAAGGCGGCTATAACCGAAGAGTTCAGTACCACGATGAGCACGAAGAGGACCCACATCACCGTAAACTGGATAGTCTGTAATAAATAAAGAAAAATCGTTAGCATTTTTGGGTCATCCGGTTATTTTATGTAAGTAATTCGGTTGTTATTCCATACGAATTCTTGTCTCCTTTCTTCCCCATGTAAGACTAAATGTCAAAAGCTCTAGTACAAATATTAATTAAGTTTCTATCTAGTGCCTAAATACAAAGTGTGAGGTCTTGATTTTCGATGATAACAATACTTCATGCAATGTTTCATCCCTTATTTCTACACTTTTAAGCCTACTTTCCGCGATAAAAGCTATCCGATGATGTTAATTCAGTGGCTCAAGGTCCATGTGAAAGTAACTCTCTCTCTCTCTTTCTTTCTCTCTGTGCCCGTGTGTATGTGTGTGTGTCTGCTTTACTTTATTATGTATAATGATTTTGGTGCACAGCTAGAGTGAACCTTGAAAAAGGACAAAGGATATTATTTTTATATCCTATGGTTGGTGGTATACATATTGGTTAGGATACAGGATATTAGTTTTTATCCCCGAAAACTATACTCTTCCCGTGGGATAGATAAGTATTATCTCATAAACTCATATCACCCGAGCAAAGCTAGGCCAGATCACTAGTACACCATAAAATGATACTGATACTGGTTGATTTAGCCGCAGCTTCCTTATATAGTTATTGAGAAATTATATAGTAATTATGACAGTCTATCTTCAAAGAATAGGACTATAAAGGATTTGTCATAATCCTGGGTTTGTCATAATTTGGATATTTAATTGATACTGACTAAGGAGAGAGAAAATTACCGTTTTATTACAACAGAAACCAAAACTAAAAAAAAAGTATTTAAGGAAATTGTCACTTAACGTCATCTCTCTGTTGTCCTCTCTACTTATCAAATAATTTTGACAGAAACTATTCATTTATTTGCTTAAAATAACTTGAAAGGAAGAAAGAAAAAATATTTACAAGAGCAAATATGGGTAGATCAAAAGTTGTTTAGTATAAAATTATTACTTCAAAGTTAATGTTACCTCCGTTAGGAAATCAAATAGTAACAACAGAAAGAATTGCTTCGATTGAAGCGGTGGACATTTTTCGTCAACGCTTCTAAATCTCCTCAGAATCTAGTTTTTAGGGTCATTATTACTGTTAATTCAGTGTACAAACGAACCTTTGTGTACCATTAACAGAGAATAGTGAGTTTTTGCTTTTGTTAAACGCTTTCACATACATCATTAAAAGTTCCGTCATGAAAATTGACAATGCGAAAATAAAGTCTTTCCGTAAACACTCCCAAATATTTCGTTGAAATTAAACACAAAGGAAATAAACAAGTAAATGCGCTTTTTAAATTCTGAAATTGGATGTTTTTGTGAACACAAAAATGTACTTTCGAAAAGGTGGACATGGGAAACGATGTATTGTAATCTTCTCAGGCCAGTTGTGTTAAGCTGCTCGAGGCGCGAGAATTTAAAAGTTATTATTTATTAACTTTTTAAGCCATTTTAATGGCCCACTTCTCCTATCAGAATTGAGAAGGATATAGGTCATATTCCGCCTTCGCCGGCTAAGTGCGGGTTTTGTGTCTCTACTCTACTCTACTCTAGATTCACAACGATGGAAAACATCGTCATGAAATATTTCGGTTTCCCATAAAGTTAAATCAGGAGAGCGCTATGGAGTAGAACTCAAGAGCTTGGTGTCGCTGTTGTCTTCATCTATACTAAAATTATAAAGAGGAAGGATTTGTATTTTTGTTATGAATAAACTCAAAAACTACTGTTCCGATTTCAAAAATTCTTTCACCATTAGAAAGCTACATTCACACTGAGTAACATAGGCGATAACTTTTTACCGCGAGAAAATGCGTCATTCCTGCGTGAAAACGGCTAATAGTGTCAACGCGGTTGAAGCAACTGGCTAAAAGCCTACATGATTTTAATATAGGCAATGAAGCCTGGAATAGCACATATGATATTTTTTATCATACGGGGACCCATCAAACGGGTCCGTGCTGGCGAAGCCGCCGGCGGAAGGCTAGTAATTTATAATTACCAAATTAGTCAACCACAAGATTCTATGAAATGAAATAAAATATTCTTTATTCACTGTACGGTTCATTTACAAACTCTTAGTGAACGTTATTTTTTTTGTTCTGTCTGATCTGGGTGCGCTTAGGCAATGCTGAGCTGAAGAAAAGAGCAGACGGAGAAAAACTTCAGCCCTGTTTTATAATATGAGGTATACAATAATTAGCTTTCTTACAGAGTAGCTATGGGCAGACAAGGACCATACGTGACAGCTACCATTCGTTCGTCTAAAATTCGTTGTCAAAGTTATTTTAATATAGGCAATTTTTTTCAATTTAATCATATTTAAAATTTTGTATATCGTATGTCGTTGTAACTTAAAACCAAATAGAAACAACTTAACTCAAATATTTTATCAGTACGAACATTGCCTTCAATAACTGTATTCAATACTTTTGCGATTGTGTATGTCATGTAAGTGCAATGTAAATTTGGAAGTGTTAATTTATCAGATCATTTCAGCACCATTGTTTCCACCATGTCTTCATACCACGTTTAACAATTTGACCACTTTTTTTTCGGTGCAAAAAGTGAGGGGCGTTGATAGCGTTATCAAGTAGTGTCTCCAATATCCATTACACGATTAGAGCCTTTTAGGTTTTATGATCCACTAATACTAATACACCTGAAAAACGTGGGCGCGACTGCGAGGCTTGATTTAATGCGGTCGTAAAGACTTTGTAATGTGTTTAGGATGTTAATATCAGAACCTATGTTCTAAGAAATTGTTAAACAGTTTCTTGTATTCCTTTTTTGTATCGGGGGAACCTTCAAAAGATACCCGACACCTTGGGAGCGAGGATACTAAGTTGTGTAGGATTTGTACCTCACTAAAACCCTGCCTCTGCGCTTGGGGAGGGCTCTGGGATCTCCAGCGGAACCCACCAGTGTCGTGCGCGCGCGGCGCCCAGTACGGACCTATCTTCGGGAGAGCAAATGTGCTCTCCTGCACCTTCAGATGCTTACGGCAGCATGCGGCAACGCACACACCGCCGTCGTTCCCGGGGCCGCTAATTAGACTGATTGAGCTCCCACTCTCACCATCCGCAACCCCGGAAGCCCCTTTTAGTTGCCTCTTACGATCAGGCAGGGGATACCGTAGCTCTATTCTTAATCCCGAAGCTACAGGGACTCCATTGGATGTTCCTAAGAAACTTTTAATGTTTGATGGAATGTTTTTTTACTTGCCTCTTTCCTGTTATGTATGTGAGTGTTGAGCTGACTATTACAGCTTAAACATTATTATCAGATCTTTAGGCTTGTTTATCCTTTAAGTTTTACTGCCCTTTTAGTATTTAACTATCGTTAGTAAATTTCTGTATTAATCAACCGTCCTACCTTTAGTAATGCTGTGTGGGCAAATAGTGGACATGGAATTAGTTCTTGGCGCTTCCATATATTCTGCTTTCATTTTCCAACTATTCTGAACAAACTATGAAACTTTCTCAAAATGGCATATTCTTTTATTTTAATTCAATAAAGGATTGAGAGAAGAGCATATTTAAACTCAATAGCGATGGAGACTCGATGAGTCACCACATTGAAATCTTCATAAAGATAACATCGAATAATTTTCGATCGTTTAAGCTGTTATTGACAAAGTTTAGGGACTCTTGTCTGTGAAACTGAAATCGATACTGTACTTTGCCAACTCGGTTAAAGGTCTCGCCTTTGAACTTTGAAACAACAACCTATTACTTAGTGGAAGATTCTACGGTTGTAGCTTCTATTTACTCGAATAATTAAACACTCGTTTATTCAAGATGCTTGTTGATATAGTAAGTAGAGTTATGTTATGCAATGCAATGGATTTTGTGCGTGGAGATAGGCGGTTGGAGAGTGGCATGGGATACTTTTTACCACGGTAAAATACGTTATTCACATGGTAAGTTTCATTAGAATGTAGGTATGTGATCCTTTCTAACGAGGGAAAACCGCGCGGCGCATCTTGTTATCCATAACATCTAATACCTTTAAACGAGCTTTGTTTGCTGAACTATGAATTGGTAATTTGATCATAAAAAATATTGTCATGTTATCCTTTGATTATGACTGATGCTGTCTTTAATTTCTATCATATACATTATGCTTAATGCCTACTTATATTAGAATTTAAATTCGAAAGTAACTCTGTCTATCTGTCTGTCTGCTACGCTTTCCCGCTTAAAGTACTGAACCAATTTTAATGAAATTGGGAACATAGATAGAGTGGCCCTTGGGAAAAGACATAGGATGGTTTTCATCACGCGGGCGAAGCCGCTGGCGGAAGACTAGTTAATTATAAAATTGATATGATTGTATATACTGTACATATACCAAAATAACATTTTTTACAATTTTTGTCTGTCTGTCTGTCCGTCTATCCGTCTGTCCGTCTGTCCGTCTGTTTGTTCGAGCTAATCTCTGAAACGGCTGGACCGATTTTGACGGGACTTCCACTGGCAGGTAGGTTATTTTACAAAATTTCTAAAACTAAAGTCCACGCGGACGGCCGCTAGTATCGGTTAAAATTGATGGCATTTGGTTCGATATAGGTTGATTTGATTACAGTGCCCGAGTGTTGTGAAACAGAATAACAGTTCAAAAATATGTTTTTTCTGTTTGCCTGCAAAATTTCGTACACGTTCTGGTAAAGTAGCCATTGCTGTATTTGAATGTTTGACTGACTTGACTGACTGATTACTAACGACTTAATGTAAGTGATTATAAATTTAAGTACTTTTGAATATTGAAAATAAATGAACCGTTGGATACTTGATTCGCTTGCTATGCAAATCTTGGTACTTAGTCTTAATTTTGTCAATTTTATTTTTTTACAAAATGTAAAAGTTCTTAGGAGTTTGTTACCTATAAAACAAAACAATGCTTACTCATGCATCTAACCATCCATATATCTTCAGAGCCTTCCATTCATCCAATCGAATACATTGATTGACGTGTTATCTTCCCCTTTGTTGCCAGAGAATAGCATAATACAATTGCATTTCCCTAAATCATCCTCAAAGTCGTGGCAATGGTGAATGGCGAACCATCAATCTTGCACATAAAGGGAGCAGGAGAACCGAATAAGTATTAATTACGTATTAAGAATAGGAGAATAAATCAATCAATGCTTTTGCATAATGGAGCGAGTTTTTTATTGAGTGCTGTATCTTTTTAATAACTTTGCTTTAGAGTGAGCAGTAAATAAATAAATCTTACGTTACTTTATAAGTAAAAAGTATAATAAAGCTATATAAGTGTACTGCAACTCTTTTTATACCTCACTGACTAGCCATAGACAGGGCTTGACGCATTTCTTGAATACAAAAATTATTACTATAAATTAATAAATATCGCATGGCACATTGAATCGTGCGTGCCATGAAAATACACGAAGAAAAGTACATAAACACCCAGTCTAGGTAAAAACCTATAAGTTAATCAGTTACATATTTTATCTTCTTCGCTGGGAATAAGACCAACCATGGACCCCTTGTGTGGTACACCGGCGTAGTGACCACTAGTCAGGATTATCATACTTGATAATATACAATGTAATACATTTGCCTTTAAAAATAAAAAGAGTTATTCTTTTAAGTTATAATTGCAACACTGAAAACCAATAGCGTAAGTTTTTTGTTATGGTCACTCTCTTCCGCTGCTCTGCTCTCGAACATTCCACCTTTCTGTAATTTAATATAAAGTAATTTTGTGTCTCCAAAAATAAAACTAGTTTGGCCTATTTTTTGGTTTCATTCAGTCCAAAATAACAACAATACTATTAAACTTATCGTATTTTTAAGGCCATTCATAGGGTCTTTTCTCCACCCCGTAAAGTATCGATCGGTGATGGCTTTGCTAGATATTTCGATGTAGTTAATTTTCTTCACCGTACAAGCTACCCATATTTCTTGGGTATCAAACGTACTATCTATCTATCAGCCTTTTAAAGTTCACTGCTGAACATAAGCCTCCCCTAATGTTCGCCACTCCGTCCGGTCTTGCGCCCTCTGAATCCCGCGGTTTCCCGCTGTCTTCTTCAGGTGGTCAGTCCACCTGGTTGGAGGGCGGCCGTGCTCCTTTTGCCGAGACGTGGTCGCCATTCGAGGACTTTTCTTTTCAGTATTCAGTAAATGTACTTTAGAAACAAGTTTAATTGTAATTTTATAATCACATTCCTTCAAAAGATTAAAGTTATTATAAGTGTTCACCGCGAGCATTATAATTCCTTTATACTTACACTTGAATGATGAAAGAGATCTGCAAGTATTTCATGATCATCTTCATAGAAAATCAAATCTCACAAATATTATTTATATCAAGGCAATTTATTGGAGCTTTGAAAGCAGAGCTTAAGTTGTTAGTATAATTTTAATAATTTGAAAGGCATTTATGAGTACGTAGCCAATTTAAATGTTACATTAATTATTAATCCAATGATGTTTTATATCCTTCTTCTTCTTTTTAGCCTTTCGTAGTCCACCGCTGGACGTAGGCCTCCCCTAACGTTCGCCACTCCTCCCGGTCCTGAGCCTTCTGAATCCAGGCTGTCTTCTTTAGGTCATCAGTCCACCTGGTTGGAGGGCGGCCTGTACTCCTTTTGCTGAGACGTGGTCACCATTCGAGAACCTTTCTTCCTCATCGATTGTCGGTTCTCCTAACTATATGCCATAATTTTTTTTTATTTGTGTCAGTGCTAGACAAAGATCGCCCCAGGCATCATATCTTAAAAATCTTAAGTGGATGTTGCTATATGCCTAAAAAACTGTTATTACTTGTTCTGGTACAATATTTTTTTCTTAATTTTCTTTTTTTATTATTGTAATATTTATTTAATATTTTTAATAGGAGTAAATAGGAAACTTATGCTCATTCAGTCAGGGAAGAAAAAGAGGGACAGAAAAATTACAAGCGTTCTAAAAGCCATTTTTAGTTGCTTTTTTAAAGTTTGTATTTACTTACATCATAAAAATAATAGACGTTAACAGCCTCTGTAGAGTTATAAGAGCTGTTCCATGTGCTGTGGTTTCTCTCAGGGTACGCCGTGGTGAAGATGGAAGTCCGTGGCGTGGTCTGTAAGTCCATCTCTTCTATCAGCTCGTCCAGATTCATCTTGTACCTGTTAGAAAGATGATATTATTAGGAATCTCTTTTATTATACTTAAGTAAGAATAATTAAAACCACCTTCAAGGTTTTTAGAAACTTGAGTTTCTTTTTTAAATCACCGTATTTTCTATGTTAAAGTAAGGTTAGAACTCTTTCTCCAAAATTTTATGGAAATAGGTAAATCATACGTTACGAAACACAAAATAAAATGCGAACGACTTGGAAGGAACCCTACTGAATCTGTTAAAAACTATAGCTTTCGTAATCGTATTCGAACGTTGAAGTTTTTGATATTAATTCACATTTAAAATTATACGAGTATTTGTACTGACAAACAAATTCACTAACGCAGCAATATGTGAGCACAACTAAAGGGAAAAATCAAAAACTTTTTGTTATATATTATAAATTATACACAACATATTATTTAATTTTAAGTATTTGTTATACACAATAGTAAAAATATTGTTAAGTATACCTATAATTAAGTACCTATATATTTTCAAGATAAATATTTCATGTATGTGCGACTCCAAATTACACTGAGCCCTATACAAAACAATACAATAACATAAATACTATGGCGCTACAAAACATACATACATCACTGAAATTATCGCTAGTTAATCTCAAACACTGGCACACATAACTTTTTATGTCAACAATAGTAAAATGATTACAGAACAAAGGTGTGTCTGGCGGACTTCCAAAACGCAGCTTTCAGAATAATTGATGATTCCGTTACATCTTCAAGCTACTGAAAACTTCAATAAACATAGAG
Organism: Pyrgus malvae; assembly: GCA_911387765.1. Lineage (NCBI taxonomy): Eukaryota > Metazoa > Arthropoda > Insecta > Lepidoptera > Hesperiidae > Pyrgus > Pyrgus malvae. Next base: position 7,484,480 of record OU426951.1, read on the forward strand.
ATTCTCAATCAGAGAACTGTTATGGCGGTCTATAGTCGGACTTCAGAGGAGAATCTCGCTTGTATTTTATCATCTCAATGTAAATAACGCAATTAATGTCCGTACGGTTTGTTGCGTACTCGGTTAGAAAAACATAAATTTTCCTCTCAACACAACCGACTACATAAATAGATTTCAATGAGAGCTGTATGAATAGTTCGCGGTTGGGAAGTTTTCGTTGTATGTGTTATTTTATTAGTGATGAAATGAAATGAAATGAAATGAAATGAAATATTCTTTATTCACTGTACGGTTCCTTTACAAACTCTTAGTGAACGTTATTTTTTGTTCTGTCTGCTCTGGGTGCGCTTAGGCAATGCTGAGCTGAAGAAAAGAGCAGACGGAGAAAAACTTCAGCCCTGTTTTAAAATATGGGGTATACAATTACTTTCTTACAGAGTAGCTATGGGCCGATAAGGAACATACGTGACAGCTACCGCATGTGTCAATGTCGTCCCACAGCCATCTGCTAACATGGCAATTTAATTCATTTATATTGTTTTCGTACTTTATACAGAAACAGTTTGAAGTTACATGTACAGTAGTTATAAAAATAAATAATTTTCCACTTAAAATGAGATATTTAATGTAAAAATAGACTTAAAGTTTAGCGTATTTTAATTGGTTGTAAAATGAGAACTTTTTACTAGTCACGGAAGCCCCTGCTTATTCCGCTAATACCTATGTTTTTGAAGTGAAAACTTCTTTAGCGGCGTTGAGCACTTTTTGTGAGATGGGTAAAAACTATGAAACTCGCGCGAGGTCACGTGTGCTGATCGCAAAATTTCGTAAGATAGTAGAGGAGACGAGGAAGATCGACCTTCACCGATCTGATAATTCGATGAGACATATTGTTTACCAAATATAATTTATAAACATATATGCCTATGATAACTTGACTATCGAAAAGTGTTCATAGCTATTTTTAATTTAATTAATTTTAATCAATTTTCTTTCATATCACCTTCACTCTTGTAACAACCGAACGAGTGAATATCTTCACCGGCTCTTAGACCAAGACGGAGGGGTGACAGCTGATAACGGCTCATCTGACGGCTGTCTATACTTTTTTTCTTCAATTATGGCATCGCAAACTCTGCATATTGCCAGCGTCAAGTATAATTTTATCTTAAAATTCGTTTATATCAAGTATTTAAAATATGGACATTGAACAAAGTGCATCTATTAATGAAAAAAGTGACGAAGAAATAGTGAAAGAAAATGAGAGAGTACTTTGTAAAAATACTAGATAGAAATTAATAGGTACTGATAATTCAAGCAATTCGTGCGGAATTATTCCCTAACGATTCCAAGACATCAAAAATGCACAACGTTAATGTTTTCACTTCTGCCGGCACTCCCGGAGTGCAACCCATTGTTTTTTTTTTATTATATAACGAATCGTGAGTGTAACTTAACATGATTATTTACTTCCGGCAATATTCACGTTGGAGTTTTTGATATAATAACTGAAATTTGATATAACGACTAGCGACCGCCCGCTACGGCTCATGAGGAAGGACCTCGTTCAGGTCCGAAACTAGTTCAGCATCATCAATTATGCTACGTAAATACCTATATTAGGTATTATTATCTATAATATTTTAAAACTTCTTCCAAGTACAAAATATTAAATGGGCATTCGGCCCAGAAATTTTGACCCAGAATTTGAAAGAAGCACAAGTTGTTTGATTTTCTAAGTGTAATTTTGGATTATATAGAATAAGGATGACGGTATTTTGCTCGGTATACCTAGATTAATTACAGCGCCTGAGTTTGTGAAACAGAATAACAATGCGAAACGTGGACCTAACCTGCAGGTTTTCTCCAATCCCTATTAGACAGGTTATACATATCAAAAACATCAATTATTATTCAACGCGTTGACAGAATTAATGACCTTAGTCATGCGATAGATATAAAACAGTCAATCGTTCTTGTAGGTCAATCGCTCTAGTCTCTGTAGCTTCGGGATTAAGAATAGGGCTACGGTATCCCCTGCCTGATCGTAAGAGGCGACTAAAAGGGGGCTTCCGGGGATGCGGACGGTGAGAGTGGGAGCTTGACCCATCCAGCTAGCAGCCCCGGGAGGGACGGCGGTGTGTGCGTGGCCGCATGCCGCCGTGAACACCTGAAGGTGCAGGAGAGCACATCTGCTCTCCCAAAATGGGCCCGTTCTGGGGCGCCGCGCGTGGAGGACACCGGTGCGTTCCTATGGAGATCCCGGAGTCTTCATAAGCGCAAAGGCAGGCCACCAAGGGGGTTTTAGTGCGGTCAAATCCCACATAACCCGGTATCCTCTCCCAAGGTGTCGGGTACCTTTTGAAGAAAAAGGTCAATCGCTCTGTGGTCAATCAAAGGTAAAATATATTTTTGTACTAGAAATATATATGACGTGTGGATCGCTCACGTGCACTTTTAAAGGCTGATAGATGGATGATAATGAATTGTGGCTATATATATATAAACATATAATTAATTGTGGCATGAAGAATTAGTTGTCTTTGATGCTCTAAGAAAGCGGGCGACGTAATAGTCAAAAACGGATAGTCGTCAGTTATCCGTCAGTTAACTCTGTCAAATATTGATATAATATTAAAGACTGCTTTATAAGAACACGTCAGATGAAGCTTTGAGTTTTCAATTCGAAAAAAACATATTTTCACTTTATTATTTTATACCCGGATGATCGAGTGTTGCTCGGATGAAACCGATTGATTTTCTTGGCCTTCTTACCTCAAACTAAATACTAGTAATAGTACTTTATAAGTACTACCTACTCTTTTATCTAAGAGCATCAAAGGTATTGACTTCGATTTAATGCTGTAAGTCGTCAAAAGTTGTCAGGAAAAGTCTCATTTTATAGTTTATGTTTAAGTTGATTATTGTTGTATTAAGTTGATTTATACGGATAAAACAATATTTTCAAAAACGAAACTTATAGGTAAAAGATCGATCGTTGGAAGACGAGCGATAAGTCGGCCTTGAAACCTCTTGCATACTAAATTTCATGAAAATCGTAGGAGCCGTTTCCGACATTCAGATTGAGGCGAGGGAGACACTTGGGCAATATAATTAACCTACATCGAACAAAATGCCCAACACAACTCAAAAATACATCAAGTAAATGAAAACAAAACAAGAGTACAATATGCTTTTCTGAACTTCCCGCCAAAATACCTACCTAAGAATTTCAATCGTTCAGTAACAGCAGAGCAGTCAGTGAGGTTATAATGCTTACGGTAAATATAGCAAAAGATAGAAAAAAAGATAATCTGTAAGTACGTCCATACACCCCACTACCATTCTATTACATAAAATAGCTTCAGTTAACGTGAAAGTATTTTTTATGAATATAACTTCCTCAAAATAATGTCATGAAAAAGAAAAATCAACATCCAATCACCAAATACCGACTAGGTGGAACTGATTTAAATAGACTATCCTCGGTAAAGGACCTAGGAGTCCTGATGAGGCCTGATCTTAGTTTTGCCAGTCATATTTGTACTCTGTCGGCAAAGGCCTACAGGTCATTGGGATTTGTTTTAAGACAGTCAAAGGACTTTGAAAGTGTTGCGGCGATCAAAATGTTATACAACAGCTTCGTTAGAAGCAAGCTTGAAACTAACGCAGCTATCTGGAGTCCACATGATGCAAAACATAAACTCAGGTTGGAGAAACTCCAGAAGAAATTTTTGAGGTGGCTGTACTTCAAACAGTTCGGCTATAATGTTGGATTTCCACATGTATATCCCAGTTTATTCCTTCAAGGTACGCTGGGGTATGACTCGCTGGAGGTAAGGCGGGATATGTTATTAATTGAATATTTTTATCAATTAATTAAGGGCAATATTAGTAACCCTTCTGTACTGGAACGTGTATCGCTGAACGTTCCTAAGAGCGTATATGTTCGGCGACAAAGCTAGTTTGCTGTTCTGCCCTGCAGATTGGTATTGGTGAGAGAATCACCGTTTGTACGTGCTTTGAAAATGCTCAACGGTGTTTTGGCTGCGGAACCTGGCCTAGATCTATTTCACTCGCCGCCTGCTGTATTTCGCGGAGCAGCGGGCAAGTACATACAGAATTTATAAATATGTAAACGCATTGGGTTTTTAAACCTGTAATGTTTATATTATAAAGTTTCAATAAATAAATAAATAAATATTTCTTCTTCTTTTCAACCTTTTTTTTTATGTCCCACAGCTGGGCACAGGTCTCCTTCTCACACAATTGAGAGGGATTTAGGCCATAGTCCACCACGCTGGCCAAGTGCGGATTGGTGGACGTCATGCTTTCGAGAAATTATGAATTTCTCTCAGGCATGCACGGCGATGGAGAACATCGTAATCAATGAAATATCACGATATTTTCCATCACCGTGGAGCAGCGATAAAATCGCACATAACAAATTTCTTTGTCAGAGGTGCGAGCCGAGGATTTGAACCTGGGATCGGTCGCGTCGAAGACCGCGGTTTTTCACCACTCGGCCATCGATGCTCATAAATATTTAAAAAGTGTTAAAATCAAAAAACATCACTGCAGTCGTCTTAACGTAATTCCAAAGGAAAACCATAAAAGAAATAAATGCTAAAAGGACGATAAGTCATAGAACATCAAATGAGAATTTATGTAGCTGCGGAAAAACATTACGAACTTGTGATTTGTGATACTTATCGACACGGAAAAATGGATCCTAATGTGTGTCCCTCAAGAGTGATGTACTCCAAAATTGTTTAACGGATACGTTCCCCTCCAAAAGAAAATATTAATACACTTTTTCAATTAGCTTATTGTTATTTATGTTGTAGATTTAATACTTTATTCTTCTTGATGTTTATCAAGGAAGCATTAAAAAATCCGTTTCTTGTATCTCTTAAGGTATTCATTGAAATTAAATTATTATAGAACTTGGTAAGAGATACAATTCCGTCATACACGATATTTACGCAACTATGCGCGTAATGTAAGATTTCAAATGCGATATTTTTTTCATAAGACTAATAAATGCTAAAAGGTCGATAAGTCATGAAACATCAAATGAGAATTTATGTAGCTGCGGAAAAACATTACAAACTTCTGATTATTGACACGGAAAAATGGATCCTAATTTGTGTTCCTCAAGAGTAATGTACCCCCAAAATTGCTTGACAAGCACATTCCTCTCCCAAAAAAATATTAATACACTTTTCAATACGGTTTTTGTTATTTACGTTGTAGATTTAACAGTTATGCTCCTTGGTGTTTCAAGGGAGCCTGAAAAATACTTTCTTACGCAGATGAAACCGCGATGCACTGCTAATACTCGTACATCTTAATATATATAAATTACGTGTCACGTTGTTTGTCCGCGATGGACTCCTAAACTACTTAACCGATTTTAATAAAATTTGCACACCATGTGCAGTGTGATCCAACTTGAAAGATAGGATAGCTTACATGTCAATTTATAGTCGCAATATTATTTTATTTCTGATACTTAAAGGCAGGACAACGTCTGCCGGGTTCGCTAGTTATAATATAAATATTTCATTGAGTTATTTAAATTGTAGACCCAGATATCATCTATTTTTGAGAAGGAGAACTTTCTGCGTGCTTTGAACATAATATTACACTCACTATGCTGATGCTGACCATAAGTATCTACGAGGCTTATACCTATAAATTGAGGTAAAGTCAGAATCGAAACTATGAGAAAAGATATAATAAGACAAACAGTGACATTATGACCTCATCTAAATATATTCTCGTTCAGGTTTATTAACTGTTTGTTTTTTCTCAAACTTTCGTTTAACCTTTTACACGAATTTGTTATTAGTTCACATGTAATAGCCACATTATTTCTCTATGTCCCTGTGTACCTAATAGCACTTTAGTGGTAAGAAGTAGGAGCAAGGACTAAAGTCACTGCGATAAAGTCACCAATGAGCGTTGGATCTTAGAATAATTTTCTACAATCTCAACTTGTCCCTCAAACTCGAAGCATGTAGCAGAGGGCGCCAAACGTTTTCCATAACATTGTTCGCTGTTTGTTCTCTACTTTTAATACGTAAAGAAACAATTAAGTCAAAACATTAAATTTTCATTTAAAAGCTCGCAATTACTTCGATATTTGAAACGGCCTCTTCCGAGTTAATTGGGAAAGTTTATCGAAGAAAAGCTTTGAGTACATATTTATAGCTTCTTAGCAATCTATTAACGGTTCATTTACTTATAAATTTAGTCATTCGTAACTATTCGTAACTTTGTTTAACTTCACGATTGTTTAAGCCAAATGTTCTTTCCTTCATTTCCTTATTTAATGAGTCTCAAATGTCGCAATATAGAATTTTAAAATGAACTTGTATGAAAATTTTATACAATGTTTCTATTTATAAACTGAAAAAATGTCGATGGTCAATTTCATATACCCGCTCAAATGATCCAAATTTAAGAATGTTTTCAACGCTTGATTGATTTCAACCTGATTAAACCTAAAAAGCATAGACATAGCTCTCAAAATCTGCAAGCTGAAGTGGCAATGGGCAGGCCATATAGTTAGGAGGACCGACAACCGATGGGGAAGAAAGGTCCTTGAATGGAGACCACATCTCGGCAAAAGGAGTACAGGCCGCCGTCCAACCAGGTGGACTGACGACCTGAAGAAGACAGCGGGTAGTCGCTGGATTCAGAAGGCCAGGACCGGGAGGAGTGGCGAACGTTAGGGGAGGCCTATGTCCAGCAGTGGACAGTAAAAGGCTGATGGATGGATGGAAACCTAAAAAGCATGTATGGTAGCCTTTATGGCTACCATTGGTCTCATTACTCTATTGGTTGAATAACATCCTCAAAAGGCCTTCAATAAAATTTAACAACTAATATATTGATATAATCCGAAGCACTATGACTTGGCGTGCACTCCGAAGCGATTCCGGAATCATACATGAAAAAAAAATTTCAGTACCTAACCATCATTTACCTATGCGTCCGTCTCTTTATTTTAGCGTTTTGAAAGCGAAAGATTTTTCAAGAATTTGTCCAAGTTTAGATAGAAGGCACTTAACTTTTCTATTGTTTTATTTTGATTTATTACACTTTATTATTATTAGTTACGTTTGTTGTTTTAATATAATGATAAGGTGAAATAGACTACAATAATATGAAGCGCGCATGGCCTGGCGGCTAGCGTAGAACGCAAGCGATCTATGCAGCTGAGCCAAACGGGCGCGGTCGGGTGTGAGATGGGTGACCGCTAGTGGAAAAAAATTCATGCGCGTTTCCGTGCTTCGGAGGGCACGTTAAGCCGTCGGTCCCGGTTGTAATAGATATAATAATAAAATAGATAACAGTCGTCAAACCTTGTCAGAGGCCTTATGGGCGGTTTGAAAACATCCGACAGCGGGTTGGCCACTAACCCGCATCTCCACCAACCCGCATTGGAGCAGCGTGGTGGAGTAAGCTCCAGGCCTCCCCAATAAGGGGAGAGACCCGTGCCCAGCAGTGGGACGCAAAAAAGGGTTGCAGCCAATATGAATATTTATATGACTATACATAAACAAAGATTATTTTTAGATAACAAAACTAAACGACTCAAGCCATAACAGCGGAATGGGAGTGTTTTCGATAATATTATATATATGTGAGAGCAGGAGGCTCTCGACGATGCTCCGATCCAAGGTCTGACCCCTCATTAGGTTTAGAGGTACCAAGACCCAGGATTGGTGATGAAGGGCGTTTGTCCATTTGATTGAAAAGAAAGACTTATTCAAGTAAAGCAGACACTTTATTAGTTTTATTACTACAAACAGTCCGACAGAAATAGTCTAGAACTGTGTAGCGGTAATTCTAGCTGATGTTACTCCTTCGAGCGACAAAAGCAGAATGCGTTCGCCGACCGAGCTCCGGCTTTTATATCCACCGAGAGTAGTGGGGAACGCACACCTGAACGTCACACAGTCATAGACTAATAATTTCGTTTCGTTACTAAATGTTTAGTGTTAACAATAAAGTGCGTGATAACGTTAACAATTATGATTAACTAATTTATTCTAACTAATTTATTATTTAACTAAACATAATCAAATGTGAATTTATTCATATGGCAACTAAACAGTTATTTGACGTTTCAATGGAGACATATTTGACGTTTTGAATCTGTCATAACCAAAAAGGAATAAAGTGCTCTGTAAAAATGAATGCTTAACGTCTTCACGGCGACACGGCCATTCTGACTGTTGGTGCGTGCACTGCGCCAACGTCCGAAGCTCCATTGCTCATTCATTCAAATGTAAATCTGAAATAAAATTAAACAGTTTTGTAGGTTTTATTAAATAAAAATGGGCTAAAAGCCTAGTCTAGCTTAATACTGCTTTTGGATCACTTTAATAACAATGAACACGATCAGGAATATCATGTCACAGATGTGTTAATGATTTCTAGAATTTTGAAGACCCGTATGTTACATGTATGTGCATACACTTCACGTGTCATGTCACTAGTTTGTAGAAGTTTGTAGAGATTTGTAGAATTTTGTAGACCCGTATGTTATGTGCATACACTCCACGTGTCATGTCACTAGTTTGTAGAAGTTTGTAGAGATTTCTTGTTCTATTTACATGCACTCCACGTGCCATGTAAGGGTTTGTAGATATTTTGTAGATACACTCGCTGTAACAACACTCCACGCGTGAATGCACAGTTTATTACGAATTTATAACGTTTCTCCACAAGCATACGTACATACATCAGTACGCACACTAGCTAGCGATGGCTATTTAATGAACTATAAATAAGTTGAAAGGAACTCACCAGTTTAAAGTTGATCAGATGGTGTAGATGAGTATCAGTAGTTTCCGTATCGCTGTCATTACTGCAGTTTATTGGCAACACTGCCATCTGCTAGCTTGGACTAGGAGTTTTTTTTTGCAATTGATCATGGGTAACTTTACTTGGTCTACCCCTACCTGTTAATTTGCTCGGCTGATACCTGGCGATATAGCTTGAATATTTATTCCAAAATTATCACAATAATTTTTATACTGTCCCAGAAATTCGCGAGATCCGTCGACAATTATTTGTTTCGGAGTGCCAAATAGGTACTCCACCAACCCGCATTGGAGCAGCGTGGTGGAGTAAGCTCCAGGCCTCCCCAATAATGGGGAGAGACCCGTGCCCAGCAGTGGGACGCAAAAAGGGTTGCGGCCAATAGGTGAATCACTTGTTTTAGAGCAGCCAATGTACTATGATGGCATTTATCATTAGCGTGGCATAGCTCGATGTATTTGCAGAATGCATCGATGGTGACAATTACATATTGTTGGTCAGTTGATGTACTCAGTTTACCAGAAATATCCAAATAAATAACTTCAAATACGGTTGTGGGTTTTGTTATTGGGTGTAGTTGAACCTGAACGGCTTTTGGAAGTCTTGTAAATAATGCAATTGTCTATGAATGTGTGAATGATGCCATTCATTTTGGGAAACTAATAACTTTATTTAATTTTGTGCAAGGTTTTCTCCCAGCCGACATGTTTAAGGAAGTTTAGAGAGGTATTTATTCCTCTTGAAACATTTGTCAACAGTGTGACCATCTAACAAACAATATGTACACGAAGGTTTTACAGGATCATCCTGAGACGACTTGGATGCTGAATCGGGTTGTAAACGTGAATATCGAGATGAATTTGATCCTGAATTCGTATTAAAATAGCAATCTTCTAAGCAATGACCATTTTTTTTACACTTGGTACAAAAGGAAAAGGATTTTGAATCCTGATGCAACGTAAAACGAGAACGTTTACGTGGTGGATGCGAAGAAAAATTATCATGATCACGTTTCTTGGACCTAATAGAAGCAGCTACAGAAATCAATTCAGGCACAGAACGAGCTCTTGCATTCATCAGCTCAATTCTAAGTTTCTCATCTGTAACGCTACCAATAACGGCCTCCACGGCATCTTCTTGGGACAATTTATCCTTTGTGACTCTGCGCCATAAGATCCATGCCGTAGATAGAAACTCTGATATGTCCATAGTCGAATCGTAGACATGTTCTTTGAATTTTATGACATCTCGAGAATATCGGTTTTCAGGCTCGAACGTGGTTATTAAGTTTTCTTGAAGCTCACTCCAGGATGTAGTTGTCACAAGCCATTTGTCAGCCCAAAGCTTCGCACGACCTTTCAATAAGGACGTGGCTTTCATCCGAACTTCATAATCTTGTAGTTTATAGTGAATTTTTGCATTGCTGACATGGTCACACCATTCTCTTATGCCAATGCTTCCATCAGGGTCGAAAGTCGGAAGAAAGATGTCGGTGACCTTCACTTTTGTTTCTTGAGGTGCAGTAAGTCGTTCCGTCATCTGCTGCATCATCTTCATCACTTCAAGCAGAAATTCCGGAGGAACGTTTCCAGGAACGGAGGTGACTTGACGTACAGTTGGCTCTTGCGATGCTGGTTCGTTCATAACAGGTGCAGCGTGAGAAGATCCCAATTCTGATGTGAGAGCAGGAGGCTCTCGACGATGCTCCGATCCAAGGTCTGACCCCTCATTAGGTTTAGAGGTACCAAGACCCAGGATTGGTGATGAAGGGCGTTTGTCCATTTGATTGAAAAGAAAGACTTATTCAAGCAAAGCAGACACTTTATTAGTTTTATTACTACAAACAGTCCGACAGAAATAGTCTAGAACTGTGTAGCGGTAATTCTAGCTGATGTTACTCCTTCGAGCGACAAAAGCAGAATGCGTTCGCCGACCGAGCTCCGGCTTTTATATCCACCGAGAGTAGTGGGGAACGCACACCTGTCACACAGTCATAGACTAATAATTTCGTTTCGTTACTAAATGTTTAGTGTTAACAATAAAGTGCGTGATAATGTTAACAATTATGATTAACTAATTTATTCTAACTAATTTATTATTTAACTAAACATAATCAAATGTGAATTTATTCATATGGCAACTAAACAGTTATTTGACGTTTCAATGGAGACATATTTGACGTTTTGAATCTGTCATAACCAAAAAGGAATAAAGTGCTCTGTAAAAATGAATGTTTAACGTCTTCACGGCGACATATACAATACAAAGTGGGTAGAAAATAATATGTGTAAAATATATTACACATTTTGATGGATTTCAATCACAAGTACGTAATATAATAATAACGCCTACAGTAATGTATATTTGATAATATTGTATTTATAAAATGAAAAAACAGCCAAGCATACCGACTACGCGGTGTTAAGTGGTTCCTGCAGCCCATAAACATCTAGTTGCAAACTTAAGTCGTCTCTGAGGTCCTGTTCAAAGGAGACGTGCTTTGGACGATGATGGTCAAAGGATGGACGGTTAACGGATTTTTTTAAAGACTTTTCAATCAGAAATTTGGTTTATTTTTGTTTCAACAATTTTAAGTAGCTTTTGTCCTGTTCTATATTAAACTTCGAAATAGTACAATAGAGTTTCTATCGTTAAATGTGTGAAAGCTGAACAACGCTCAATCACTGGCCGTTTACTCTTATCAGATAATACAAAAAATATCTAATAAAAGCTAATGAATATTCTAATGAAACTTAAAAGCTGAACCAAATTGAAATAAAATCACTATCGTAATTGTTAAGAGATAAGTTACGCTCTGTGACATATCGCGCCAAATATCTAAATTCAAGAAAACAAAGGTTCTGATACCTACTAAGAAACCACGACCCCTTATTGAAACAACGATAACAAAATTGACTCGCCCGATTTAACAAAGAAATTTTCTTGTTCTTTCAAATAATATTGGGCCTTCAATACAATTAAATACATAAATATTTTACGTTGAAAATAACCAACGTACACAAACTATAATTTAAAATCCATCTTAGGAAATTCCATCAATCCATCTTAGGAATTTGACAGCCTCCGTCGCGTAGTGGGTGATGAGCCGACTGCGAAACGTGAGGTCGTGGGTTCGATTCCCATCCAGGACAAATATTTGTGTGATGAACTATTTGTTCTGTGTCTGGGTGTTAATTATCTATTTAAGCATGTATTTAGAATTATATAAGTATGTTTATCAGCTTTCTGATTACCATAGTACAAGCTCTGCTTAGTTTGGAATCAGATGGTGTCGTGTGAATTGTCCAAAAATATTTATTTATTTAAAACGATGTGAAAAGGTATCTAAAAAATCATCTTATGTATTCATACTCGTTACTTTCGAAAATGTTATTTCTGTACTAAACTCTAATCAATAATAAAGCTTCTTAAAATTACTCAATTTTTTCCTCCCTTCCCTGACCGATATTTGACCCCAATATCCGCGGATATAACCCTTATTAGAAACAGGAAAAAAGTTGAGGCTGCAGTATAAATATGTATAAGTATATGGTTAGCCGATTGATCAGCGATATCTGATTCGGCTTTTGATGGCTCCTCAAAAGTTAACGACTTTCGATGATACGGTGTAAAGGTTCGACTCATGTTTCTCCCGTAATGACTTGCCCTCTTGGGAAAAAATTTGCTATAGTAAATTTTTACAGAATTATCTAACAAATTTACCATTGATCAATACAAATAAATAAAATTGGAGTGTCTGTTTGTAAAATTAAAGTAACCACTCTTTACAACATCCATATGAATTAATGTTGTACATAATATACCAAAATAGCATTTTTTTAAAATTTTCGTCTGTCTAGCTAATGAAAAGCTGAATGCTTATTATTGTATTTCCCATATTTTAAAACAGGGCTGAAGTTTTTCTCTGTCTGCTCTTTTCTTCAGCACAACATTGCCTAAGCGCACCCAGAGCAGACAGAACAAAAAAAATAACGTTCACTAAGAGTTTGTAAATGAACCGTACAGTGAATAAATAATATTTCATTTCATTTTATTTCACTTCACTTCACTTTACTTCACTTCACTTCACTTCATTTAATTTCATGTCTATCTGTATGTCTGTTTCTTCCGGCAAATCTCTGAAACGGCTGAACCGATTTTAACGGGACTTTCACTGGCAGGTAGCTGATGTAATGAGGAGTAATTTAGGCTACTTTTATTTTATAAAAAATCAACAACTTAAGTCCACGCGGACAAAGTCGCGGGCGGCCGCAAGTTTTAAATAAAGTTGCTTAAACTTGTAGTTATACTTATAGTTACCACTCGTCCATTGAAATCCACGTTCACATGTTTGATCATATTACCGTAAGATGACCTTTAGTTAGTATCCCACACATTGGATGGAAAAAACTTGAATCGAGCAGTAAAAAAATAACAATAAAAATTAAGCAGCAGTATAGCAATAAGAAAAATTGAGTAAAAAAGTAAGTTCATGAGCTATAAACCAAAGAGCAGTGATGGCTGAGCGGTGAACCCGCCGATTCCTACACGGAGCCACCGAGTTCAAAACTCCGGGCGCACCTCTGACAAATAAATTTGTTAAGTCCGTAGGTAATAATTACTGCTCCACGGTTAGGGAAAATATTGTGATTATTTAAGTAATAATGATATTTTCCATCACTGGGCATGCCTACAAATAACTCATTACTTCTCGAAAGCAGGATCCACCAAACCGCACATAGCCAGCCTGGCCTAAATCACTTCTGAGATGAGACCTGTGCCCAGCCGATTGAAAAAGGTTGAAAAAAATAGCATATATGTATATGAAATCTTGCTCATGGATTCCAATTTCATTTTCTTCATCAGATAAGTTAATGGCTACAACCCTTTTTTAGGTCCCACTGCTGGGCACGGGTCTCTCCCCTTTATTATTGGGGAGGCCTGGAGCTACTCCACGCTGCTTCAATGTGGGTTGGTGGAGATGGGGGTTAGTGGCCAACCCGCTGTCGGATGTTTTCAAACCGCCCATAAGGCCTCCGACTAGGTTTAACGTCTGTTATCCATTGATAACAACCGGGACCGACGGCTCAACGTGCCCTCCGAAGCACGGAAATGCGCATGAAATTTTTGCCACTAGCGATCACCCATCTCACACCTGACGTTCTACGTAGATCGCTTGCGTTCTACGCTAGCCGCCGAGCCATACGCGCTTCAGATAAGTTAATAAGGTCCAAGAACCTCATTAGTAATCTATAGTAAATTGATGAGCCATAAACCGAATTTAAGCTCCTCGTTAAGCCTCGACGCGTCTCTTTGGCGTCCTACACAAACATTATTCAGGACGATTTCAAAACATTGGCATTTTTCTAGAAATAATAGAAAGCGATGACCTATTTAGTACCTGTCTGTGTTGACAATACGGCTAGAAGACATTTTCGTCTATTATATAATGAATCTTGAGAATAAGACATTTATTAAAAAGATAAGAAAAGTCTTAGGTAATTAAAACAAAATATTGTAAGTATCATATTCAGGGCAGGACTTAGGGGGGGGGGGGAAACAGGGGCTATAGCCCGGGGCCTCCACAAAAGAAGGGCCCCCACAATAGAGACTCAGAAAAAACATTCAAATTCAGACTAGTAAAAAATTTTTACTTTCATATATTTTTTTCGCTTTTTACAGAACTTTGTACAAACATGATTACATTAAATATTAACAGAAATCATCGATCTATACTTGTTCACTCCAATCAGGCAATCAGTAAAATCAGTGACTGAAAAAAATATCCATTTTATTTGGAAAATAATTTAAGGGCAAGGGGCCTCCACTCCTTTGTTGCTCTGAGGTCTCCCGACCTCTAAATCCGGCCCTGATCATATTATAACAGTGTAGTTTAAACGACTGTCCATACAGACTTCTCGACGATAATTTTATTGGTTTCAAAGTAAACCAAAAATCACTTTGGAAAAAAAAACGGCAAATTGTTTGTAAAGTAGGTTTACGATCGAGATGTTTACGTGATAACGTCCGCACGAGAAAATCTCCATTCGTTTGTATGCCGCTAGAGTGAGAGAGACGGAAGATCGGTCCACTCAAGCGAACGCTATGCCAGCCTCCGCTGCCGGCAGCGCTCGAGATGAGACGGGAGATCGGTCCGTCTCTCTCTCGTTATACCTGCGATCGCGCTCGTGAGGTTTTGGTGTGACACAAGTTTCTGAACATGTCACCCGACTAAAACGATTTTAAAGACGTTATCACGTCAAAAGGAAAAAGAAATTTGTTTCAAGGGTAGCAAACAAGCTCTATTACTATGTTCTACTAGTGGCCGCCCGTGACTACGTCCGCGAGGACTTTAGTTTTAGAACATTTAAGAAAAAAAAAGTTGTCGTTACTCCTTATTACATCAGCTACCTGCCAGTGAAAGTTTCAGAGATTAGCTGGTACAAACAGACAAACAAAAATTGGAAAAATGTTATTTTGGTATATATACTGTATATACAGTCATATTATGCATGTAGTAAAAAGCAATTAATTTAATATTATAAACAGACACTCCAATTTTATTTATTTGTATGTATGTTTGTAAATAATTTATAGTGGTCGGTGTCTACATCTCAATTTTTGTCCAAAAGACTATCTTTATTCGGCATTTTAATAACTATTTTAAATACTAACATCGTTTT